>OX422212.1:397764939-400174650 GCA_949130495.1 Sambucus nigra
CCCATTTATAATTTATTTCATACATACCTCTCATCTCTCGAAGCATTCTCTTGCTAAATACAATTTCAGTAGGTATACCCTCTCTAACCTTCTGGTCTAAAACTTTCATGAGTTCCTCAGTTTTATTAATGAACTTATGCACAATCTCTAATGTGTAACGAAATTCCCCTTTAACCCACAATTTCATCCCATATTAAATCTCATTCAACGGAGTCTATTTAGACCCTATTGGTCCTCCTCATTATACTCTATAAATAATAATCAAGGGTTCCCACGTATTTAAACGGATTAAACAAAAAGGGAACAAATATGCAGTTTTCTAGGAGGGGTCGATCGATCGAGGAAAGGGGGTCGATCGATGTTCTTGGGTCGATCGATCGATCAAGTAGTTCTTGCCCAGAAACTGCCATTTAAACCTACGGTTTTATCTTCCAAATTGCTCCAAAATGCCATTATCGATTCCCAAACTCCCAAACAACATGATTACTAGTTCTTTATACATATATGCAAGATTTCCTACGTGAAACATGTACAAATACATCAACGGGATTGTATTAAAGGGCCAATTTGCCTTAATTATCAAGAACCCTAATTTTTCACTAAACTTCCATTGTTCTAATTCTTTTTCCAGATTTCTCACTTCTAAATTATTCAAATTTTGTGGGTAATCCTCTACATATGATTGAGATTCCAGAATATATTTATTTTCTCTACAACATATGATTGGGTTCTCTAAATCATTAAATTCTTCCATGAAACATAGGTTCAACAATCCTAATCTAACATGGTGAGACATTAACTAAAAGAGAAGCAAGATAGATACTTGCCTGGAATTCCAAGTTTCTGATTTGTGGACAAAAAAGGTATGGTTGCGTGATCTACGGTTTGGTGGAGGTGGCGGTGCAAACGGATGAGTCTTTGGCCTTGGGTTGCTTAGAAAGCTCTCGAACTTCTTCTCTAATGACTGTTCTTTGATTTGGTGTTTGTTAACCCTAGAAGAAAACTCCTAAAGGCTGATATATGCTTAGGAAATTCGTGGGTTTAATTACCTAAAAATGTCAAATGTCTATAATACCATCCCGGGATGCCAATTAGGCCTAAAAATGCCCCGAGACCTAAACTAAACCCCCGGGTACATTATTTTGAATATCTCGATCCTTCTCGATACATTGGTGCACTCGAAATGACCATACGGGTGACTTATAATTTATTCACTTTTAATAATTATAATGTAGTCCCGACACGACATAGGCGCGTCCTGACTTAGATATCCATAATTGCCATTTTATTCACTCGTGACAATTTTAATAAAATAAATCTCATATATTACTTTACTCATCCAGTAAGATTCAATAAATGTCCAATAATTATGAACTCACATCACGTTAGTAAATATATAAAATAAATTTCTGGATTAATATTAAATTAATAACTTAATTAGATTTAATAAATCCCCAATTTTAAAAGCCATAAAAATACAGGGTATTACAAGTGATCAACTTATCCACCATTACGTCACCATCCGAGGTGGTTGGAAAATCAAACGAGGCATCCAAATCTGAGAGAGAAGAATCAACATTAATATATGACTCAAATTGAGTCAAGCATTGTGGAAAATGATTTATATTTAGAGAGGTGAAAACCAACTCGAATGCAATCTTAGGATATGGGTGAGCACTCGTAGCCAGAGTTAACCTAGGATGAAGTGTTTCCTCGGGTACACACACGGTGGGTTCAATAGGTGTAGACTCAGTCATTTCCTTAGATTTTTCGGGTGAGGGAATGTGAATTGCAACAATGGGTTCATGTGGACAGGGTGGGATTTGATCAGGCTCACTATCGATGGATAAATCAACACAAGTGTCAACTTGACGCCCAGACCATGGAATGGTATCAACAACAAGATTCTCGGGGTGGTAGGGTTGGTCACACTCGAAATCAGTGGCGCATGACGACCCATCATCGCTTCATGTGGGAGAAACAATGGATTGACTTGGGGTCATATTCGACTCTCTCGCACACTCAAATTCATTTAACCTTTGTTAAAGTCGTGGAAGAGCTTCATTTTAATATTGAGTGGCTTTCTCTTATTTGAGTATAAATTGTTACAAGAGGTTTTCGAGAGCGGAGGTGGATGATGGTGGTGAAGTGATGGGTGGCGGGGATGGTTGAGGTGGACACAACCCGCTATTGATATGTGAAAGTGGAGAATACTCATATGAAGTTTTTGGAATGGGGTCAAGTGTGACATACACGGGAGAAGAATCTACGTAAGAGACAAAAGGCTGATAATCATGGGGTGCATAGTAAGGGACTGATCGAGATAAGGTGCACTTGGTTGCCATGATAACTGTTGGAACGTGTGAGGATCCATAACATCGGGTTGGGATTGATATTGTGTGGAAGGGTGATCAGGCCTCTATGAATAGTTCGGGTACTCACACTACTCGGGATTGGATATATCATGATAATAGGCCGAGGTGGGTCTTTAAATGTGTCATATGGATACACATACTCCCTGGTGGGTTCGTAGGGATATGAAGAGTATGGACACTCATGGGGCAAGTGATCGGCTAGAAAACACAATGTGTAAAACGAAGCATGTGACGCGTGGATACTTGTCATCTGAGGTGATGTAATATGAAGTTCATGCATGGATGACGCATGAGAATCAACGATGTGAGGTTGAGAGTTGATACCACGAAGTAAAGTGGGGAGGTTGGACTCGGGCTCAATGTCAGAAAATATTTTTTGGGATTTATTTTTTAGAAAAATAAAGGAAGAAAATATTTTTGGATTTTTTTAGAAGAAAAGAGTGGGAAAAATATGTGGACTCTTGAATTTTGAACGAACTCACTAAAATCGACTACCGAAAGAATTGAATTGGACACACACAAGTCAAGTATAGTTCCTAACTAGTACATAGTCAATTTTTATCTTAAAAATTTAGTGAAAGGGTAGTCAAATTTTAATTAAGTCCGCGGACGATAAAAATCACGGAATTTATATTTGTGATCGCTTTTGTAAAAATGTTATCCTAGTGGGCTAGCTAGTGGATTATTTTAAATTTAATGATAGCTAGGGTAGCACACAATTGGTAAGCGAGTGAGTCGGGTGATGAAATCCCTTCTCGTGAATGATCGGGTGTAGGTCTTAATTGATTAATTCATCACACACAATCAAAAATAAATTTTGATAATAAAAATCAAATAAGATCATGTAGCCACACACAAAACTTGACTCGCTGATAGGAGAGGCGCGATGGTTCAAGAAATGTACCTCCCATGGTTTTTACACCGTGGGGTGATGAACTAGCTGAGTCGACCGGGGAAAGATTATGCCTATCTCAATCAACCCCGGGAGTCCTACTGCCCAAAGTAGAGAGGCTTCGTTTCCTCGCCTTTGGATGCCCTATCTCTACCTTGTCTGGTTTTCCTATCACGCTTTTCTTCACGATTAATTATTACAAATTGAAATTAAATATAAATGGTGTCTCCAAGCACCGCAATACAAGCAAAACAATAAAATCCTAATACAAGCCTTCTAATAATAAAATAAAAAATGGTACGAAAAAATAACAAAATATGGAAAATAAATGAACTATAAGATTAAATCCGCTCCCAGTGCTTCACGCTTCAAAGATTGACAATGACGCCATTTGATAGAGTAATTTTTTGGTATGTCGTTGTGTAAAGCTCCTCTAATAAAAAATCTCAATTACCTGCAAAAATATATAAAAAAAAAGTAGAGAATATAGTGGTAAGTGAGGTATCAATCCAAATAAAAGGAGTGAAACGAGAGGAGGACTAATGTAATTCATTTTTATTTAATTTATTTTTGGACTTTTTTACTTTTTCTAAATTTTTTTAGCTTTTTCAATACTAAAACAATTTGGAGATGAGGTGAAATAAGACTACACTAAATGAAAGATCTAATTACTAACTAGAAACTAAATAAAAATCTAAAATATGAGATGAGTGAGGAAATAAAAGTGAGGACTAACAAGGGATAGGATGACACCATATATTCTAGTTAATCAAAATTAATTATGCCGAGTTAGTATCCAAATCCCAAACCAACTCACGTTGCAAATGTAATTTTAACACTAACATTTAAAAAAAAAATTAAGACTTCTACAACTCTAGAAAAGTAGATTTAAACATCATTTAACAAATCACCTGCTAAGATCAATTAGCAAATTAGTTTAAATCATAAAAGTAAGCTTAAAGTTCAAATTAAAGGAATAATACCACACTTGAAAAAACCCTATCTCTAGTTTGAATCTAAAATGGATATTATAACTAGAATTTTGATTTTCTCTCGAAAATCATTTACCTTCTCTCGAGGCGTAAATTAAAATGTAAGAGTTCAAACTTAATCATCAAAGAGATATTTAATTTAAATTAATTAATTAAATTAGGATTAAAATAAAATAATAGGTCACCCCACCCCTTAAAAGGGGATTTAGCCTAACATGATATCAAACATTCAATAGGCATTTAATATAAAAGGGTACAGAGAAGCATACAACCCTTGAGCCTAACATGATATCAAACAATCAAACCAATCTCTTGAATTCAATTGACTTCAATCCTTGAATGAGAAGCATACAACCCTTCAAGTGAGTGATCAATAAAAATATAAATGAAAATTTACTCAACTTGAATCTCATAAATTTAATTTCACACTAATCTCTAAAATAAAATAAAATTAAATTAAAATTAAAATTAAAATTAAAATAAAAACAACTTTAAAAAAAATAAAAAGTGTTTCTCTCTCAAATTTTCTCTCTAAAACCCTAGATGATCCCCCAAATGGGCTTTGGGTCTTCATTTATAGTGTGGCACATGGAGCTAAGGGTAATTTAGGTAAGAAAAGGTTAGGTGTGTGCATGTGGTTGATGTGAGGTGTGGAGAATATTGGGGGTTCATAAGGGTGTTTTAGAAAAAAATGGGACATAAAGCATTTTAAATACATGTGGGGATTTAAATGTTTATTTATTTGGTTTGTTGACAGGTAAAAAAATCGTGTATGGTGTGAGAATAAGATATGGGTCTACGGTTTGGAAAGTGGGTTGGAATTGGGATTTGAAACCGGATCGGGGTTTGGGCAATGGAAGCAGTTGGGTGGCATCCGGGTTTACGGGTGGTTAGTTCGGATTGGAATCGCCGTCGGGTTTGGGGACAATCATCGGTTCTCGGGAGAACGGTAAGCGGGTATGAGGTCGGACAGTGGTGATGGGCGAATTTGACATTGGGTTTGAGGTATAAAGGATAAGCAGGAAGGTTTCGGGTTGGATAAGGGGGCTGGACAGATTGAATTTGGGTCGCCGGTAATGGGCTATTTCGGCATAGTAGTGGGTCAAAGGGTCGAAGTTTAGTTGATTTGGTTCCGGTCGAACTTGGTGAGATGAGGTTCGAGTTGTATGGGTTTGGTGGTCCGGGACGGGAGCTGCTGGAGGGAGTCGATATGGGGCGAAGAAGGTGGTGGAATCGCGATGAGTTCATGGGTTGGTCAAGGTCGAGTGGGTATGGCTCAAATTTATGTCAGTGGTTTTAAGTGAATGGGTAGGAGTTATAAGGTTGGGTGATTTTGGTTATGGGGATTTGAGGAGAGAGAAAGAGTGATTGGTGGATGAAGATGATGAATAGTATGTGGGGGTATCTTTTGAGTGTGATGAGGGTGTAGGCTAGAAGAATGTGGGTGAGTGAGGAGTTTAGGTGTATGAGCGTGCAGGATAGTGTGGTGTGTGTGTAATTTGTGACCCTAAAAAAATAAACTAAGAATCAAAATAAAATCTTTAAAAAATAAAATCCTATAAGAAAAATTAATATTTACAAAGATATAAAATAAAACTAAACAATATAGAGTTTAACAAAATAAACTTCTAATCCTAAAAATAAAAGACTTCAAATAAATTAATACTAATAAATCTAATAAAATATTAATAAAATGAAACTAAAAATAAAAAATAAAAATCAAATAAAGATAAACTCACACTTAAAAATAAATAAAAATAGTCGACACACAAATAAATCCTAAAAATATGTACGAGACTATAAACAAACTGTTTAAAAACCCGCCTAGGCTTAAGGCTTGGGAGAAACGCCTCGCCTTACGCTTTTCGCGCCTTATTCTTGGTAAAACCCTTAAGGCACACTTTTTTCTAAAAACAACAATTCCTTAGTGAAACGATGTCGCCTTTTAAAGAATTTGTTTTAAACCGGACCATTATCTTATCCAAAATAATCAAATAGTATTCTAATTTGCATATATTCAGACATATTTTTATGATATGTGCAATTTTTGTATTTTAATAGCCTTGTCATGGTTAAAAAATATTAAAATATATTAAGAAGGCCTAAATGCCTCTTCACGCCTTTTTACGCCTAGGCCCACCTAGGCTTCTAAGGCTTAAGGCTTGGCCTCCACGCCTCAATCACGCCTCGCATTTTTTAGAACCTTGCAAAATATAAAATAAATCCTAAAAATTAAAAACGACTCAAATAAAAATCTAAAAAAATAATAAAAATATAAACTCAACACACACAGGGCTCGGGGTAGGTTTAGGCTAGGTCTGGGCTAGGTTAGGGTTGCGGGATTAATTATTTAGCCATATCTTTGCTACAATTTGCCTCGAAATAGAGCTTTTGAAATCGCTACTGCAAGCAACCCTGAACATTTAATATTTACGCATATAAGACCCAATTTGTCGAGAATCACCAACTAAAATACATCTATTCAAGATATAAAATATACACTTTTGAGTGCTTATCAGTGACATTTAAAACACATAATACTAACGAAAGACAATAGAGTATCCATGCCTGAATAAAAGTCATTTGAGAAATCTGATTAGATGGTTGTGTTCCTTTAAAAAAATTAACAAAGTCATGTTCTTGAGCTAACTTGAGAAAACATCTATTAAGCCTTAAAATCTTGAGTTAAAACCTGATAACTTTGGGGCTAAGGTTTGTAGATGAAAGGAAATAATCTTGGAGAGGTATTATGGTGTAAAAGTTGGGATAAAAGTGATTAGAAAAGTCTAGCTCCGAATTAGTTTTTTTTATATAAAGATCAAGAGTTTGATTCCACTTAGAATTCTATTAAACCCAAAATATATCGTCCGTTAATCACGGTCCAGAACCGCGACAAAAGTTTTTTAGTTTTATGTTATAAGGACTTTTCTAGAGAGTTTTATGTTATAAGAACTCTTCTAAACGGCCCAAGACTTATATATACTCATATTAAGAGTCTTTCAAGAAAGTTTTTCGAAGTCCGAATTGATTTCATTAGTTGTTGGATAAAATTACGAGTTGTTACACTTTCTCCCTTAGGGTGATTAATCTCTTCTTTGTGTCAGCTATGCTTTGGGGAACCTAACTGGCTTGGTCGCCTTTTTTTATATTTGCCCTATCATCCGCTAGATCCATTGTTCGTCTTGGACTTTTAGTTATCTCTTCAAGACTTTCTAGAAGAGAGAGAAAAATGAATTCATCAAGATGAATGTTCTCTTCTTCTTCTTCTTCTTCTTCTTCTTCTTCTACTTCTTCCCAAAGGCGACCAGAAATGCCGACTTCTTCGTACGAAAAAAGAGGATCAAGATCTTCAAAGAGAGGATTTATTTTTTCCACTTGATCCTATTATTCCTCCTCCTCCATCCTCTATTTTCATTGATCCTCCTCTTGGTCCTCACTAGAGTCAGTGGATACAATGCAGATGACAAAAGACTCCCCAAGATAAACACCCCTTGTAACCTTGCTTAGAACTGGGGTGGCGTTCAGAATAAAGGTGTCTCCGAGCACGGTGTAATAGCCTACCGTTACCTCTCGGTTGCTGTGAAGTTATCGACAGAGGTGATAGTGAGATTGTAACGGAGTAGTAGTAGGCCGCTCTATAATGTGGGATCATACCAACTAGAGTTCTCATTCTCTAAACGATTTTAAGATCGTGGAGATTAACTTCAAAATCCTGAGGGTTTTAGTTGCGATGATGATCTGCACACAAGTAAAATTGATCAGTAGCAGAATCAAAAATAAGATTCAAAATTAAAAATGGTGGACGACCTAATAAGAGATTCGTACATTGCAAGTACATGGAGACCTCTGTAGTTCTCACTATATAAGAGCACATAAAACACTAAGATTGGGGATCCATGGGTCGATCGGTTTAGTTTTTAGCCTTTTTTTTAAGTCGAACTTACTTTATCGATTTTTGGATATTTTGAACCAAAACCGAACCGATTATATCGATTAACCGAACTGAACATGGTCGGTTTTTGATAAGGTAAGTTCAGTTTGACCGTCAATTTTTGACAGGGCTGATATTGACAGGGCCATTTCAGTTTAACCGATTTTGACAAACCTGATATTTTTTAATATTTTTTTTATTTTATTTTAGTCATTTTCCAATTAAAATCAACTAACACTTATTTTTTTAAGATTATGTAATTTTAGGACTTAAAATAATATTAATTATGGATATAGGACAACAAACATTTCGTTTTCATTTCTAGTCCCTATTTTCAAATTAAAGGGACACGTGGCATGCTGTGATTGGTTGATGTTTTATGAATATGGGTCCGCGCCAGCGGCTTTATTTAAAAATAGGGACTAAAACCATAAATAAAATGTTTGTTGTCTTATTTCCAAAATACATATTACAATAGGTCCTAAATTTACAAAGCCCCTATTTTTTTATATGCAATTATTTAAAAAATGCTTCAAAAGTATCCTAAATCCATCCATGTTTGTCTGTTTATATATATATATATATATATATAATACTATTTAATAAGTAGAGTAGCGTTTCGGTTCTACCCGGGCCCTATGTAGTCCAAAATGGAAAACCAAATCGAAATTATCGATTTTTATCCTGCATAAATCGAACTAACCTGACATTAAAAATAAATCGTCCTGAAATCATGGGTTCAATTCGATTCAATTAGTTCGATGGTTCGGTCGGGTTTTTTGCACATACCTAACTAAGACATTCTTTTGAATGTCTTTTTTCTGATCTGAGTAACCACGTAACCTAACTACGAGACTTATCACTGGCTTGGAAATGGTATATCAGACCAGGAAAGATCCTCAGTCCATAATAGTACCTGATCTCATTCAATCCAAGGTTGGTCCCACAAATTTAATATATTAGAACTATACACGTAACAATTTGGTAGAAGCTATTGTATCCCTAGATTGGAATACTTTCACGAGCAATGGGTGGAGGATAAAGGTACCCCCTTCAATTGTGGCGACCGTTATAAAAGTAACTTTTCCATCAATTCAGAAGGTACCCTCCTCCTCTGGTGAAGTCCTAATATAAACGTTGTCTGGTATTAAGTACTTTGTAAGAAATTCTTTAAAATCGTTCTCTAAAGACACTTCATACTTTCTTGAACGCCTAGACATGCGAGAGAGTGTAATGAAATAGAAGATGAAGAAAATAAATAAAGAATAAAGCTATGCATTTTGAAAACTCTAGAGAGAGAAGTGAATGGGAGTATACCTTATAAATGAATAAAACTTGAAAGGTATATGGATCCTACAAAACCTTATATCTTCTACTGCTAAAGGAAATGGAACGTTGAATGGGCATTGGGCAAAAATCCATGCGTCAGTTACCACGCACTCACTAGATGATTGGTATGCAATTATAATATCAAATGCGACAAATTAGGTATTGGGGTTCATAATTTGCCACAGACCACGCAAAATAGTAGGGGGTCTTTTTTAACAATAATGCACTTTACCTATTTGACCTGGAGTGTTATTCAAAATGTGAAAGGATAACATGGTTCAATAATTCATCCTTGCTAACATTTATAGGAAAGGATGTAAAAATGTTCTATTATGGAAAAAAAACTTAATGTGCAAGGGTTGCTAGTTGAGAGTCCACGTCGAGATTCTAAGAGTGTATGGTGTGATTGATTGTCAACCTCTATCCTCCCCATAGTGGGGGGTCTTATTTATACATATACAAAATCCTAAATTTTCATAATTATTGAGTAGTACAATCTCTTTATGGTTCATTGCAGTTAGATTTTATCTAAACTACATAGGTTGCATTATTGTGTGACTTTGTTTCTTGGGAAGTTATTTGTCAAGATTCATCTTAATAATAGGGATTGAAAGTGACTATTTTTTAGTTGACCATACTTCTTGATCAACGATGATAATGATATGCCAAGTTGATGGCCAATTAACTTTAGGGGTAATTTGAGAAGTTTGTCCATGTCCAAAATTAAGAAACAAAGATATAAGTAAAATAAAAATATAAATAAACGACTAAATTCGATTATAGATTCAATCCGATTTTATTTGGAATTAAATAACTAATTAATAAATGATATGGATTAATCCAAATCTGATTCATTCGATCCGTTTATAGGCTTAAAATACATCCGAAGAAAAATATCATATAGGATGCTCATTCCATGATGCGATGTTGGAAAATCTTCGTTATAAGCACTACTTCTTTACACAAAAATCATTTTTGTGCGCATATTGTCAATTTGGTAAAATATCAACTTAATTTAAAATGCAAATCTAGGCACAATTCATTTTCTTATTATGGTACACTAATAGGAGCCGTTATAAAGCATAAAGAAAATGAATAGTTTCAGGCCGTTTAAGGATACAGTGGGTTTGCTTTGAAAAAAAATGTTTAAACTTCTTTAATGAGTCAAACACTAATTGTCAAGTGCTTTTACGGGTATAACTTGTGATAGAGACATTCATGGCCGCGTGATAGTTAAATTATACAGAAAAAACAAATGTTAAGTAAAAATAAGAGAATAAATTATTTTGGAAACAATTAATATGGAAGCCAACTAAACATACAATTTGGTTTGAGTATTGTATAATCAATATACTCCATTTATCCCGAATTAAGAGTCAACTATTCCTTTTTGGGTTGTTCCAAATTAATAGTTTAATTATTTTTTACACACAATCAACGAACCAAATTCCACGATGGTAGCAAGTGCTGATCTTGGATAATGATTTATTGTGTAACGCCCTGATCGAAATTTATGGGTTATCCGTAGTCAACCCGGTTTGACCATAGCGTTAGGTGTGAAGTGTAATGAAACAACCTATATAATGTTGTTAATATATATTTTTTAATTATATTTAACATTTCATTTGTTAGTATGCGATTCAAAATTTCAAATTAAACTACACGAGGGACCCTTGGGAAGCACCTCAAAGTCCAAGCTTACAGAGCTACTAATGTAAAAATAAGTAAAGTACTTACTTGCATAACACTCTCAAAATACGAAACCACTCCCAATCTGCCGTAACAAAGCGAGGGTGTGAACCAAATGCTCAGTGAAAAACATACAAATGCAACATATAATAAAAGTGCGGAAAGGAGAGTCTAGCACGTTATGCCTACGTGCATATGCAGCTACCTTGTACACACACACACACACACAAACACACACACACATATATATATATACTTAATGCATGAACAGTTTTCTTTCGAAAACCTTATTTATCTAGATTAATTTACCTTAATCTTATAAAATACTTCCCTTCCCTCATTTTAGCATTTTTCGCTTAATTTAACACACACGGTTCAATACTTGAAATCACTACACTTGAGTTGATCGATAACTATTTCTTTACCGAAACCACCCTTTTTATTTTATCCAATGCACATTAGTCCTTTCGTTAAAAACCACCCACCCACACGTTCACCATGTTAGAAAATATTCATTTAGTCTTTAAATACCTTTTACAACACATTCTTGTGTTAATTATGGTTTTAACCACTTAGGTTGCTTAAAGACCCATTTACCCACTTACTTCACCATTTTCCTTATCTTATGGACATTAATCAATTACACATTTACTTGTCCATTTTAATCTTTATCGAAACATTTATTAATTTATTCAAGTTAGCTTGAATTAACAGATTTCACCACACAACCCATCTCTTGAGATGTTCCTTATTCCTTTATCTTTTCCTGGAATCTTCCAAATATCGCATACTTCAATGGGCTCCAGACCACCGACTATGCGCACCATATGCTCTGGCGAGTTGTTTTGGGTCTTTCACTCCAAGGCACCCCAGGGCTCCGAGCCCTCCTTAATTTTTTTCCCGATGTCATCCGAGTTTCCTTTAATGTGTTTTAACATTTTACAAATGTCCACATTATTCCTTCTTTCCCTTTTTATCTGGCTGAATCCAAACTCGGGGTTACACCCCAACTTGTGTTAAACTTTGAAATTCACCATTTCATTCCCCTTTACACTTTAACCTTGATTTTATTCCAAAAATCAAATTCATCCAGGACCAATTTGTGTAACACCTTTTCCAACATTTTTATTTCATAAAAATGTTCTACTTTAAGTAAAATTATCATTTTACCATTTGTTTCCAAACTTACCTTTTACTCTATTCCACAAGTGTTAATTTTTCCAAAACACTATTAAGTTACCCACGGTAACTTAAGAACACCGTTTTAATCTTAGAGTAATATTCTTCTTAATTGGAAACATCTTTATTCTATTATTTCCTTTCCAATTTTATAGGTGTTAATCTTTACAATATTATTAGGTTATACACATCAACTTTCCAATGTTTACCCATTAACACTTATTCAATACATTTATTAACCCTTTTTCAACCCACACATTTCTTTACTTTATTTATTCAAAAAATCGAGTTACACTTAGAGACAATTTTATAAAAAAAATGTCATTTCTCTTTATCAACACATGTAGTCATGCAACTTTGTACATATCACATTTTAACCCCCCCTTTCATACACTTTGAAGATAATAATTTTTACTTTTCTTATTTCACGATTAAACCCAACAAAACCTTCTTTAAACTTGTTTATACATTCATCATCAAAATACTACAAGCTTATATGCATGAGAAGATGAATTTTAAACCTTAAATTCTTATTAAATAGGTTTGACATATTTTTCATAAAATCTTCATTTTTGCAAGAAACTTTAAAACATTATTTCACCAATATCAAAATAAATCTTATTTCCAAACATTTTATTTCATCAAATGTTTAACATCAATCTTTATAAAAAAAACATTAGTTTCATAAAATACTAACTTGTAATATTTCAAAACCTTGAAATATTTATTCATTCTTTATTTTCAACAAAAATAATATTTTATCAATATTTTTATTCCACAAAAATGTTTATTATTTCTACACATCAATTTCATCATTTAATCAAATGCACCCTACTCATATAATCCAACTTCAAGACTACAAATATGCAAAATAAAGTCTTAATACTAAGAGTAAGATTTTTTCACCTCTAAAGGCTCCAATGGTGGTAGAAATATTGGTGTAGGAGGAGTAACCCTCACCTCCAAAGGTGGCCTCTAGGGGTTACCAAAAGCATCCTCTAAAATTCTCCAAATGTGCTCTATTCAAACTTTAAAGCAAGACCCATTTCAAACTCCATGGAAGCTCTCATCATCTTCTCCAAATATCCCCCAACATTTCTCTAAAATTTGTAGCTCATCTTCTACAATGATGTAAATGGGTATATATGGTTCAAATATGGTGGAGAACATTAAGAAAATGGTGGTTCATGGTTGATATATGGTGAAGGAGTGGTGGTTTATGGTGGGAAGAGGTGGAAGACCACCCACCTCTCTCTCGATCTTCTTCCATTTTTCCAACACAAATAAGCCCAAACACTCCTTTATAAAACCTCCTAAAACCCTAAATTTCCATTTTGCCTAATTTGGGTTAATCTATGCTTGATAGTTTAATGATCCAATGGTAAAAAAATGTGACAACGCATAAGGACAATCAGATTAAAAAATTTTGATCTACATCGTTCGAACGATTAGTCCATGTTGCTCAAACGATATCTCCTCCTCTTTCGAAGCTTGCTTTGTGCGACCTTCGTGCGACATGCCACTGTAAAGCAGTGGCATCTCGTTTGAAATCCTGCTTCACGCTGTAACACTTCGCGCGCCCGAAAAGAGACACGCGGCATGCTATTACTAAAAACTAAAATAAAACCATCCGTAATAAGTATAGAGAATCTATATTCCATAATTTAAATATAACAAATCCATAAATTGTTACGCTTCCACAATAATTACAATAATGTTTCTTTCAAAATACCCAACTCTCCAACAAAAATTACACCACTAATTTATACATAAAAAATAAATCTTCCAATCCAAGCTCTAAAATAATTATTCAAAATAGTCCATAGTGTCCCAATCCGCTCTAGCCTGCCACTAAAAGAAAATACAGGGAAGTACACAATATAACAGGAGTAGATGCCCAAAAATAATTAGCGCGATGAATAAATCACAACAATACGAATGCACATATACAAATCAAATGTAATACTCAAGCATTATATCAATATTAATTTCTCAACAACACATCAATTGGTCACCAGGCCTCCCCTCCCCTCCCCGAAGCATCTCAAAGCCATATAACGGTTTTTAGACTATTGACGGGTGCCCATTCTCCATGTCATATTAAAATCTCATGACACTATGCTCAAAATAATAATATAATATATCTCAATGAATCAATAAATAGATTTCAAAAAAATTTCAGGATTCCAATCAATATCACAATTCGACGTGAGCGCAGTTGACCAAAAAAATAAATGGAATACTCTCGAGAGAATTTAGGAGCATATTGTGTAAGTCCCGTACCTCAAAATTATCACATTAACCATCATAATTTCAGCTTCAAAATCTGATCGCACCATTACATTTCTCTCACAAAAATAATCAAAACTCGTTCTAGCCTAAACTCGAGAAAACACCAAATGAGCCTTCAAATATTGAGTCAAACACTTGATTAAGTTTGGGATTAAAGTTTGTAGATGAAAGGGAATAATTTTGGAGAGGTCTTCTGGTTGAAAAGTATATGCAAAAGTGATTTGAAAAGTCAAGCCACAAATTTGTTGATATATAAAGGATTAAGAGTTTGATTAAGAAAAAAGTTCTAATCAGATATAAATACAAAAAAATATTTCGGACGATCGGACCGTTGGAATTGGTTGAAATTTAAGGGCATGCTAGCTGAAGATGAGAGGAAGATGCACAAAAAATTTCAGCTCGATTAGACGAACGAATATTTCTATATATTTTTTTTTCTAGAGAGTTTTATGTTTTAAGGACTCTTCTAAATGGCCCAAGACTTGTATATAGTCATATTAGGAGTCTTTTAAGATAGCTTTTCGAATTCCGAATATAAAAACCAACATATTTAATTATTAAAAATAATTAAATCTAAAATTTTATTTTTCTCGATTTTTTCAAAATTAGTTTAAAAATTCTCATTTAAAAAATTCGGGTTGTTACATACTTCCCCACTAACAAGAAATTTCACCCTCGAAATTCGACGTAGCCTAACGCTCGAATATAAAATGCTACTCGATTCTATTTCCCAAAAATTACAACACTAGAGTCTTCAAATAAATTCTAAATATCCTCACCATGATGCCTAACATGTTCTCAACAAAATTTCTGTAATACCCCGTATTTTTATGCTATATTAATTTGGGGATTTATTAAAGTTAATGCGAATGAATTATTTAATAAAAATCCGGAAATTGATTGTGTTATAATTATTAACGTGACGAGAGTTAGTAATTATGGGAAATTGGTTGAATATTACTAATGAGCAAAGTAATATATGTTATTGATTATATTGAATGTCATGAGTGAGTTAAATGACAATTTTGGAAATTTGAATCGGGACGCGCTCGTGTCGCGTCGGGACTAAATTTTGTTAAATAAAAAGTGAATATTTTATAAGTTGTTCGTATGGTCATTTTGAGTGCGCCAACGCGTCCGAAAGGGTCGAGATAGTCAGAAAAGTGTACCCGGACGTTTAGTTTGAGTCTCAGGGCGTTTTTAGGCCTAATTGGTACCCCGGGAGGGCAATTTAGTCATTTCACCTTTTCGGGTAATTAAACCCACGAAATTCAGCAACCTATATCAGCCATTTAGGTTAGTCAACTAGGGTTAGAAAACAAAAACACAAGTGACGGCCATAGGAGAGGGAAGGAGAAAGCTCCAAGGCAATCCAAGGCCCCAAAAGTGTTCCGTTTGCACCACAACCACCACCACCGCGTAGATCGCGAGACGAGGAACGCAGCCATACCAAAATCAGCCGTGAATCAGAATACCAGAAATCCCAGGAAAGTGTTTAACTTGCTATTTTCGTTGGTGCAATCTTCATATTAGTTTATGGATGATTAGGGATGAATTATGTATAAGAAAACCCAATTTATGTTAGGAAAATGCATGTAGTATTGATGATATGAAAATTCTGGAATCCTTTCCATGTAGAGGAATATAACCCACAAAATTTTGATGATATATTAGAAGGAAATTCTGGTAAAAACAGATTAGAACCATGATTAAGAAAAACTCTAGGGTTCTTGATGATTAGATGAGATTTTGGGTTAATTATCCATGTTTAATGTTAGATATACACATGCTTTACGTTGAAAACATCTGGTATATTGATATAATGTTAGTAGTAGGATTTTTGGGACGTTTAGAATGGAAAAACATGGTTTTGGATGAAGAAAATTTGTAGAACCCGTAACTGCAATTCTGCAGATTTTCGCAGACCTGCTTGATCGATCGATCGAGCCTAGAGCTTCGATCGATCGAAGGTTCGATCGATCGAGCCCCAAACCTCGATCGATCGACCCCTCCTGGCAGACTACTATTTCCCTTTGTAAATGATTTAAAAATTGAATTGTCGTGATATAATTCTTGGGCATTCTTAGTATAATAATTTGGGAGACATAGAGGACCAGTAGGGCGTATAAATAAAGGTTGGGATCATTAATACTCGACGAGAATGGTATTTATGAGATGTTTACTTTAGGGTTAGTAAATTGATATGTTAAAGTGTGAGGCACGTAAGAGAGTTACGATGAAACGTAGATGTGACACCTACTGAATTTTCTACTTGGAAGAATAGAGTCCATGAGTGTCACGAAATAAGTGAGAAAGCCCTTCGAGTTAAGGTTAGAGATGAAACCTTATACGTAATACTAATAATGTGAAATTCAGGATAAGTGTTGTAATTATGGGTGGTGAGAGAACCTACAATTAATATGATAAAGGTGGTATATTTATATGATTGTGTGTGCATATATTATATACATGTGAAAATCATGCCCACGCTACTTGCTATCCCTGAGGTTACCGCGCTGGGGCAGTCTTATCTCGATGGGACCTTTATGGGGGATATTGACTTGTACCCTAGAAGATAGATGTCCTTGGTACAGGCTATCGACGTGATAGTTCAGACGGTCCTAAGAGACGCAGGCATGTGCCATCCTCTTAGAGACTTGGAATCTATTCTTCGCCTAAATTTTGTTGTGTATTATGTTAATACAATTCGAGAGTGATTCCGATTGTATTCCCCTTAATATGAGTGATATGGGGTTTTGGATAGTAGAGTATGCACGCACCATAGTTTATGTGGGGTGCTGTTATTTTATATATATTATACGAGTAGTTAATATATATATGAGATTTGGAAATTTGAAACTGCCTACTGTGATTTGATAAGTAGGACATGATTGATGACTCAAATAGTAAATACTTGTTTCGTGAAAGTATGATATAACACTGTGAAACTATATAAACTAATAAAGTTAAAACGAGAGTTGTGTTGCTAATTGGAAGTATCTTTTTAAACACTGATATTGTTCGGTTTTGAAATCTTATGAGTAAGTTAAGATAAGCTAAATTATTGGGAAGGTTAGTATGATAAAATGTTAAGTTAAACCATTGGGAAGGTTAGTGCGATAGGTGTGCACATTAGAAGAGAGGTGAGATTTTCTCAAGAGAGCGTCACCCTAATATGTTGTTGCATTAGCCTGTATCAATTTAAATACTTGCTAAACGTATTTTAAATAAAACACACTTTCGGGCTCTGACCCGTTTCTCTCTCTCTCTCTCTCTCTTGTATATATATGTATGTATTATAGGTGCCTAGCCACAGGGGCGTCTTGCTTAGGATCTCTTGGAAGGAATGCGCTGCAGCTTAGATGGGAGTTGCAGGTCTTTTGAATAAACGACTTCGTTCATTCGGATCCACTCTTAGCACTTTCATTTAGTTGAGCATGTGTAGCTCTTTCCATTATTTCATTATTGTTGGGACATTTGTATTTCAGTTATTTCCGGTATTGTTACTATGGGTTTTATTCAGATTGGATTTGTGACTTTAGATTTCGTATATTGACATTAGATTGACGAATGTATTATATTTATTGGACTTTGTGTTCCAGGTTTATTGTGGTGTGATTCTTAATTGTTGGAATGATGTTAATAAATAAATAAATCTTTTTCTTAAAATAAAATTTGGAAAGTTATGTATGAAAATGGTTTTGACACTTAGCTTAATTATTTAGAGTGTTAAATTGGAAAATTTATTTTTATCGACAGTGATGCTGAGAATGAACGAACTGTTTACCTTGATTTAATTTAATAAAGGAGTGATCGCCCGGTATTTAATTAGGCGGGGTGTCACAGGTGGTATCAGAGCATCAGGTTCTAGTGTCCTTAGGGTCTGTACGGCTTATTATGCTTTCAGCGTTGCTTTGTTTGTTATAGAGCCCTATGTTTAGGATTGTCGATTCCTTTGACGAGATTTCGTTCTCCTGCTATAATGTGTATACACTAGTGAATTCTAATTTCATTCGGATGTGTGCGTGTGCCGAGCGATGACAGATGTCAGAAGAGGACCGTTAGGTGTACATCAGGGGGGCAGGGCTCAGTTGAGATTAGGAAATATATCCGAGGATGATGACCGTAGTCGAGGTCACCTCCATTATGGCATGAGAAGCCACGACTAGAAAGGCGACTAAGGTGCAGCAATGATTTTCAAATGCTATTATAGTCAAATGAGGTGCGAGGGTAAACTTACCCAACGTATTATAAAAACATGTAGAGACTGTTAGTGGGAAATTTTAGAAACGCAAAAATTGTATGTGTTTACCAAAGGAGGTAAAGTATCCAAAGGCTTATATATAGGACGGAGTGTGGCAAACTGAAAGTGAAAATTTAGGGAAAATTTTCTTGGCTTTCGGGACGAAATTATAATGGTTGGAGTCAATCACCAATTTTAGAAGTGGAATTGCTATGCCTATAGGACAACCTTAGGTACAGTGCTGACCGTATGTTCCTTCCTTAACTGTTCAGGATTAGAAGCAAGTGTGGTTCTGAACTCATTGAGAGAGGGCATGTCAGGGGCCCATTCGTAAATATGAATCTTAACCGTTAGCGAATTTTGTATCGGAAGAGGTAGATACCAGTGGAGGAAACGACTCCAAGTGGGAGACCAACTTGTAATAATAGTTGATAATAGTCGAGGAGGAAATTCTAATGGACGACCGATTCAGAGGTTGACATTGTCATATTTTGTCAAAATAGATGATAACGCTTCTTTGTGGGGGAAGTTAAAGAAATCGAAGAATTTAGTAGAGAATGAGACTGAATGCAACGATGGTGGTATAGCACCACAAAAGGATGTGGATACACATCAGGAAAACCATTTAAATGCTTCAGATAGTTAAATTCTTACCAAGTGATGGTAAATTCAGTAAGTACTATTATAGATAGTAACATGATCTTTATGGCAAGAAAAGTTAAGAGAACAATTGGGATGGTTAACAGGAATTGAGTTTACTAAAGTCCGAGAGGAGGACAAATCCTAACCTGGTTAGTAGGATAGGTGGTAAGTGGATTATGTACTGAGGTATTTTGTGCGGAGTGAGATCGCTCGCGATAATATGTTCCAAAGTGAGAAAAAGGGACAAGAATACGGTGCCTAGTAAAAGGCAACGATTAAAATAATTTTGTTATGGTTTGGGCAGACGTGTTACGTCCGAAACCATATGCGCAGTCAAGACGATTGACAAGGTAGAAGTGTAAGTTGTATCCTCAGAGGATGAGGCGTGTTTATGTGACACGAGAGAGTCACTATAGTTTGTTCATTGCTAGATTATCATGTGAGACGAGTTTAATTCATATAATTATAAATGTTACCATTATGTGAATATTTTTCCCTAGTGTAGCAGGATTTTTCTTTAGTGCTGTCCGCGGAGGATGAATGAGTATATTAACTGTAAGAGGGTAGTTTAGATAAGATGGAGGCGTAACCCCTTTTGAGTATGGTGATGACAAGGTTAATCAGTAAACACTAGTGATTTAGCCACAAGACACAAAGAACAGTTTGTAACGTATGAAGCCCAGCTTAAACCCACAAATCTCTCATGTATAACTCACAATATAATAAAGAACTCAGAAATAACTTAGCTAGAGGGAGAGAGAAGTAAGCATCCTAGATACACCTTAGTAGGCAGGTAAAAGAACACACACACCGAAAAGGTCTTCTTCAAGGATTTCTGTCAAGTTATTAAAGCTCCCTAATAAATGACAAATGGTGGGTGGAAGAACTCTCTGGTTTTTCAATAACTCTTTCTCTAGTAATAATTTCTCAAAATCTTAGAAGAATATCTCCAAAAGAACTCTTTTTAGAACTTTTTGATCGATGCCCTTCCTTAGAGGTGGTTGGGGCCTTAAATAGCCCCCACACCACCCCCGAGGCAGCTAAGTCATTAATGCCTGTGAAAAGACCTCCCTCATACCTTATGTCACCAGCATTAAATACCTGATGCACTAGTTGTCTTTACGTCATAAACATTAAATGCCAAGACATGCCTTTTGCCTAACCACTGTGTGTCAGGGGGCTGTTGCCACAGAGGTTGCTTACCAACCGTCTGACAGCCCCAAATACCACGGTGGTTTACTGAAGTGCAGACTTGACGTTGTCTAGCTGGCTAGTGACATCACCTACAGTAGATGGGACATAAAGTAGAGGGCTGTTTGGTTCACAGCAAAGCTCCCGATGGAACTCGAAGCTACTTTGCTCTAGGTTCCACGGTGAAGATCTTTCGGTGTTTTACCAGGTGTATCTAAGATGGTCAGGACAAGCCCCAACGGTGCCCCACTTCTCAATCCTCCAAACCAAGTCCCTCTAAAGTTCCCACGGTGAGGTTGTTCGATAGAGCATGAAAGCTCTCCCAGGTCCTGCCAAGCCTGGTCTCTCGCGAGTACCGTTCGACCTCACACCCATTCATTATTCTCGTTACAACATTACAGTCGTTACAACTCGTAGTCAATATAAACAAAGCTATAATATGACAAAGTAACAATAAGCTAAAGTACGAGTTGCCACGCCAAGCCTCCACGCTGAGCTGCCTCGCTGAGCTTATCCTCAGAACACTGTTGCTATTTGGTGGATTATCCTTAATCCCAGGATTACCTTCAGGCCCCCTCTACATTAACAGTGTTTCATACTTTATTGAGGTTACTCGTTGTAGTCATGCGATACACGAGTATGATATTATCTTTGTTAAAACGTTATAGAAATGGTTAGTACGATAGTGGGCATTTATTGCTAGGCTATCGGAATGGTTGCATTAGAGCAACATGTTTTATGTTTAGTTTTTGCGAGCTTTACCTATAAGAAGGTTGAATTTGCACTTATATTATCTATCCAAGAGACTTCGGAGGAGATAGTGGGCTCGAGATATTCGATGCCAATGTATGTATAGACTTTGTCAGTATAATTCCGTATGTATCGGAATTTACCATTGAGCGAAAAGATTTGACCCAATATTATGTTTAGCACTCCGGACTTAGTGATAGGAAGAGTACAGTGTTATATTTACCCTTTAGAGAGGTGGGAGATAAGATTTATACCTCTATTATTAGGGAAAGGAATTTCGAGAATTACGAGTGTATGTATTCGAGGTTTATGAAATGCTATTACCACCAACCTATACTGAACAATTGTGAAATTAGTGAAACATTCTTTGTTAAGCATAATTACGGGAGAAATTGTAACTTTTCTGTCAAGGGACAGAATAAAGGGGTATATACTATGGACGGAGGACCTAACGGATTTCGATAGCCAACAATGCTAGGTAGTAGTGTATCGAGGGGGTTCCTTGTTTGAATTTCGCTTTGCGAGACATCCCACGCATGAAACTTAGTATAAGGTTGGAAATAGGGATACGTCTGGTCACTATTCCATGAGTTCGGTACCCTAGTCGAAATGGGATCAAGTAATTATGCATGTAAGTTGGAAGTTGAATCTTGTTTTAAAGCCACTGGAGCCGGATTGTGTGGTAAGAAAGCATTGAAAGTTACCCCACTAGTTAAGGGGTGGAACGCTGATATAGAGAATTTAAGAATTTTGATTTTTAGGATGATTAGAGTGTTGTAATCACGCTGCAAGCACCAAGGAAAAACAAAGAATTTGTTTACTAGTATGGAGCGTATGTGATGCTTACGCTAGTATGCCCGGTTTATAGGGTGTGTAGACATCCTGGTTAACTGATGCTAAAACTCGTCCGAGATGAAGGGGCGTGGCAATGGACGTGTAAATGTGTTTGTGGGGCTAACAGAATGAAGTGGAAGTGATATAGCGGATAAAACGCCACATGAGGGGCGATAATCCATACATAAGTGTGCAATTAGAATAGCACGCCCTAACTTGATTGGAAGGCTGTGGGAAGCCATTCAAGAATTGGTATTCCTTGAATATAGTAGAATTTAATTGTTATGAAGCACACCCGGAGTGGAGTTGTTATTAGTCAAGTGTGAGAGCGACTCACACATATAAAGAGTAAAGATGTTAGTATAGTATAACAGATCTAGAAGTGCGCTTCGTGGAGAGAAGAGCACGGGTCGAAACTCTCGGCATACTCCAAGGAGGGAAGGGGAGTATTACATGTCACTTAATGTGAGACATTTCAAGGGAAGAATCTATGTTTAGCGAGACGTAGTGAGTAGTCTCTACATGCACCGCCCATAGGTAAGGTTTGGTTGAAAGAGGAGAATCAACCAAAGAATTTTGTGTTTATCGAAAATTCCTGAACTTCGAAGAGGTCGGTAAAGACGGTAAAGTTCTTGGATGAGTTGCCATCCTCAAAACAAGACCAAGGGCTTATCCCGAACATGTGAATTAAGTCACCGAGAAGGAAGTGATTGATATTCCTTTGGGCTGGCTTACAATATTAACTGGTATGCCCCAGACTTCCTTTGAAAGGAAGGATCGCGCCAGTGCATGGTCCGGCGCAGTATAAATTTCTGAATCAGGATGAGATTGGTGAATCCCACCATTGATATGAGATTCCAGGAACCATCGGAGAAAAGATTTCGTTTTGAGTAGGATGTATCACCCTTAGCCAAAGAATGGGCGCACGGTGATTAAAGATTTGTGGAGCCACGTGAATGAGATTTTTGAATCTTGATACGATGATTTCAAGAATGCTCTGTAGAAGCACTCGTACCTGTTGTCGCGTACAAGGTACTTATTAAAGTTTTGTTATGGAAGAACCTCGACTATTCTCCTTCCGTATGTTATAGGAGAGTAAGTAATCAGAATTTTTGGATCGATCGAGAAGACATCCGATAAATGTGGTAGAATTCCACGACTATTTTAGGCGGGTAAGAGTGGTCAAATGTTCGTAATATTTTCTCAGAATGGAAGTTTTGCATATGAATAAAACCACGTATTTGTCATGTAGTGAGGTGCGGCCTCCTAATGTTAGTGAGATACTGAAATTTATAACTTATAGGCGTGACCTATGCGAATGTTGTCGGTTGGGAACACAATGTGAAGTGTCTCCAATGAGAATGAAAAACAATGTTGCTGGGAGGGAAAAAGCTATAGTGATTGAGCGCCGTGCTATGTGGATAGTTTGCGTACTGACGAGAGATATCCAGAATTGTGCTACCCGATAGGCCTTATTTTCCGAATTTCAGGACGAAATTCAGTTATTAGGGGGAAGTATGTAATACCCCGTATTTTTATGCTATATTAATTTGGGGATTTATTAAAGTTAATGCGAATGAATTATTTAATAAAAATCCGGAAATTAATTATGTTATAATTATTAACGTGACGAGAGTTAGTAATTATGGGAAATTGGTTGAATATTACTAATGAGCAAAGTAATATATGTTATTGATTATATTGAATGTCATGAGTGAGTTAAATGACAATTTTGAAAATTTGAATCGGGACGCGCCCGTGTCGCGTCGGGACTAAATTTTGTTAAATAAAAAGTGAATATTTTATAAGTTGCTCATATGGTCGTTTTGAGTGCGCCAATGCGTTCGGAAGGGTCGAGATAGTCAGAAAAGTGTGCCCGGGGGTTTAGTTTGAGTCTCGGGGCGTTTTTAGGCCTAATTGGTACCCCAGGAGGGCAATTTAGTCATTTCACCTTTTCGGGTAATTAAACCCACGAAATTCAGCAACCTATATCAGCCATTTAGGTTAGTCAACTAGGGTTAGAAAACAAAAACATAAGTGACGGCCATAGGAGAGGGAAGGAGAAAGCTCCAAGGCAATCCAAGGCCCCAAAAGTGTTCCGTTTGCACTACAACCACCACCACCGCGTATATCGCGAGACGAGGAACGCAGCCATACCAAAATCAGTCGTGAATCAGAATACCAGAAATCCCAGACAAGTGTTTAACTTGCTATTTTCGTTGGTGCAATCTTCATATTAGTTTAGGGATGATTAGGGATGAATTATGTAGAAGAAAACCCAATTTATGTTAGGAAAATGCATGTAGTATTGATGATATGAAAATTCTGGAATCCTTGCCATGTAGAGGAATATATCCGACGAAATTTTGATGATATATTAGAAGGAAATTCTGGTAAAAATAGATTAGAACCATGATTAAGAAAAACTCTAGGGTTCTTGATGATTAGATGAGATTTTGGGTTAATTATCCATGTTTAATGTTAGATATACACATGCTTTACGTTGAAAACATCTGGTATATTGATATAATGTTAGTAGTAGGATTTTTGGGACGTTTAGAATGGAAAAACATGGTTTTGGATGAAGAAAATTTGTAGAACCCGTAACTGCAATTCTGCAGATTTTCGCAGACCTGCTTGATCGATCGATCGAGCCTAGAGTTTCGATCGATCGAGCCCCAAACCTCGATCGATCGACCCCTCCTGGCAGACTACTATTTCCCTTTGTAAATGATTTAAAAATTGAATTGTCGTGATATAATTCTTGGGCATTCTTAGTATAATGATTTGGGAGACATAGAGGACCAGTAGGGCGTATAAATAAAGGTTGGGATCATTAATACTCGACGAGAATGGTATTTATGAGATGTTTACTTTAGTGTTAGTAAATTGATATGTTAAAGTGTGAGGCACGTAAGAGAGTTACGATGAAACGTAGATGTGACACCTACTGAATTTTCTACTTGGAAGAATAGAGTCCATGAGTGTCACGAAATAAGTGAGAAAACCCTTCGAGTTAAGGTTAGAGATGAAACCTTATACGTAATACTAATAATGTGAAATTAAGGATAAGTGTTGTAATTATGGGTGGTGAGAGAACCTACAATTAATATGATAAAGGTGGTATATTTATATGATTGTGTGTGCATATATTATATACATGTGAAAATCATGCCCACGCTACTTGCTATCCCTGAGGTTACCGCGCTGGGACAGTCTTATCTCGATGGGACCTTTATGGGGGATATTGACTTTTACCCTAGAAGATAGATGTCCTTGGTACAGGCTATCGACGTGATAGTTCAGACGGTCCTAAGAGACGCAGGCATGTGCCATCCTCTTAGAGATTTGGAATCTATTCTTCGCCTCAATTTTGTTGTGTATTCTGTTAGTACAATTCGAGAGTGATTCCAATTGTATTCCCCTTAATATGAGTGATATGGGTTTTTGGATAGTAGAGTATGCACGCACCATAGTTTATGTGGGGTGCTGTTATTTTATATATATTATATGAGTAGTTAATATATATATATGAGATTTGGAAATTTGAAATTGCCTACTGTGATTTGATAAGTAGGACATGGTTGATGACTCAAATAGTAAATACTTGCTTCGTGAAAGTATGATATGACACTGGGAAACTATATAAACTAATAAAGTTAAAACGAGAGTTGTGTTGCTAATTGGAAGTATCTTTCTAAACACTGATATTGTTCGGTTTTGAAATCTTATGAGTAAGTTAAGATAAGCTAAATTATTGGGAAGGTTAGTATGATAAAATGTTAAGTTAAACCATTGGTAAGGTTAGTGTGATAGGTGTGCACATTAGAAGAGAGGTGAGATTTTTTCAAGAGAGCGTCGCCCTAATATGTTGTTGCATTGGCCTGTATCAATTTAAATACTTGCTAAACGTATTTTAAATCAAACACACTTTCGGGCTCTGACCCGTTTCTCTCTCTCTCTCTCTCTCTCTCTCTCTCTCTCTCTCTCTCTCTCTTGTATATATATGTATGTATTACAGGTGCCCAGCCACAGGGGCGTCTTGCTTAGGATCTCTTGGAAGGAAGGCGCTGCAGCTTAGGTGGGAGTTGCAGGTCTTTTGAATAAACGACTTCGTTCATTCGGATCCACTCTTAGCACTTTCATTTAGTTGAGCATGTGTAGCTCTTTCCATTATTTCATTATTGTTGGGACATTTGTATTTCAGTTATTTCCGGTATTGTTACTATGGGTTTTATTCAGATTGGATTTGTGACTTTAGATTTCGTATATTGACGTTCGATTGACGAATGTATTATATTTATTGGACTTTGTGTTCCAGGTTTATTGTGGTGTGATTCTTAATTGTTGGAATGATGTTAATAAATAAATAAATCTTTTTCTTAAAATAAAATTTGGAAAGTTATGTATGAAAATGGTTTTGACACTTAGCTTAATTATTTAGGGTGTTAAATTGGAAAATTTATTTTTATCGACAATGATGCTAAGAATGAACCAACTGTTTACCTTGATTTAATTTAATAAAGGAGTGATCGCCCAGTATTTAATTAGGCGGGGTGTCACAATTTCTATCTCCAAAGAAAACATGTCTCTCACGCATGCTAGACCTAAAACTCAAAGACCCGAAGGTTGTCGTATACCTAAGCTCTGATACCATCTATAACACTCCACGCACTCGAAAAGAGACATGCGGCACGCTACTACAATAAAAACTAAACTAAAACCATCCACAATAAGTATAGAGCATCTATATTCCATAATTTAAATATAATAAATTCATAAATTGTTACACTTCCACAATAATTATAATAATGTTTCTCTCAAAATATCCAATTCTCCAACAAAAATTACACCACTAATTTATACATCAAAAATAAATCTTCCAATTCAAGCTCTAAAATAATTCTCCAAAATAGTCCATAGTGTCCCAATTCATGCTAGCCTGCCACTAAAAGAAAATACGAGAAAGTACACAATATGACAAGAATAGATGCTCAAAAACAATTAGCACGATGAATAAATTGCAACAATACGAATGCGCATATACAAATAAAATGCAATAGTCAAGCATTATATTAATATTAATTTCTCAACAACACATCAATGGCTCACCAGGCCTCACCTCATCCCCTAGGCATCTCAAAGGCATATAACGGTTTTTGGACTATTGGTGGGTGCCCATTCTCCAAGCCATATTAAAATATTATGACACTATGCTCAAAACAATAGTATAATATATCTCAATGAATCAAATCATAGATTTCAAAAAATTTCCAGGATTCTAATGAATATCACAATTCAACATGAGTGTAGTTGACCCAGGAAACAAACATAATACTTTCGAGAGAATTTAGGAGCATATTGTGTAAGTTTAGTACCTCAAAATCATCATGTTAACCATCACATATATTTCAGACTCAAAATATGATCGCATCATCACGTTCATCTCACTAAAATAATCAAAACTCGTTCTAGCCCAAACTCGAGAAAACACCAAATGAGCCTTCAAATATTGAGTCAAGCACTTGATTAAGTTTGGGGAAAAAATTTGTAGATGAAAGGGAATAATTTTGGAGAGGTCTTCTGGTTGAAAAGTTGATGAAAAAATTATTTGAAAAGTCAAGCCACGAAATTTATTGATATATAAATGATTAAGAGTTTGATTAAGAAAAGAGTTTTAATCAGATAGAAAAACAAAAAAAATATTTTGGACGATCGGACCGTTGGAATTGGTTAAAATTTAAAAGCATAGTAGCTGAAGATGAGAGGAAGCAGTATAAAAAATTTCAGCTCGATCGGGCGGTTGAATATTTTTTTATATATATTTTTTCTAGAGAGTTTTATGTTTCGAGGACTCTTAAAAAGTTTTATGTTTTAAGGACTATTCTAAACGTCCCAAGACTTGTATATATTCATATTAGGAGTCTTTTAAGATAGCTTTACTAATTCCGATAATAAAAACCAATATATTTAATTATTAAAAATAATTAAATCCAAAATTTTATTTTTCTCAAAATTTCCAAAATTAGTTTAAAAATTCCCATTTAAAAAGTCCGGGTTTTTACACATGCAACCTTCATGTGACATCCAACCTCCCTTCTAACGACCCTACAATGTCGTTTGAACAACCTCTTATATTTTTCATCCCTTTATTTATTCAATTTTTGACCCGCAATTCTCTTATAATCATCATTAACTCCTTTTTAAAATAATTTATATATAATTTAATTGACTTGTTGGAATAGAGTATTACATATATCCTTAACCAATATAAAAATAAGATATAAACACTTAATTTGAGACCTAGAGAGTTTGTTATTATATTATCAAAATTACAAAGGGTTAACAAATTTTAAGTGAGATAATGCTTTAACTATCGTATCCGCACTATAACAATTCGAGTGAGTTATCATCAAATAATTTGAGATCTTAAAAAATAGGGTTAATTACACTTAGGACCCTTGAACTTTACTCCCTCCTACATTTTTCCATCCTAACTTATAGTTTCTTTAGATAACTCCCTGAACTTTAAACACGACTGCAAATAATCCCCTACCATCCAACTTCGTTATTTTTTGGAGTGAAAATTTAGGCATGTGCGGTGCATGTGACTTTTTAAAGGTCAATTTGATCATTTTGACTTATTTTTTAAACCCTAAAGCCTTATAGCTCTCTCTCTCTCTCTCTCTCTCTCTCAGTCGTGGCCGACAACCATGGTTACCCACCACCCCCACCCCCACCCCCACCCAAGCCTTCTACCCCTGCCCCTATTACACCTCCTCCCTTTCCTCTCCTACCCGCCCCTGTTACACCGCTACGCCTCGTTTATTGCTACAACCTCTGCCCCTGCTATACCTCATCGCCTTCGTCCCCCTGCTGCCTCTAAATCAAACATCCCCAAACATGTCATGACTCCAATCTAAAGAAAAGCCAAATTTTGGAGGTTTTGATTTTAAAACAATTTTGAGGTTCTTAGATCTTGTGGGATTTTGAGGTGTTTGAGTTTTTGATTTGGAGTTGGGTTTGTTGATGTGTTCGGGTGGAGAAGGAGAAGGAGTTAGAGTTATGTTTGCTGATTTGGAGTTGTTCTGATTTGGAGTTTTGAATTTTTTGATTTGGAGTTAGGTTTGTTGATTTTTTTGTTTAGTTAATTTTTTGAGATTCCGTAAATATGTTTTTGCCTATTTTTATTTTATTTTTGAGGTTTTATAAATCTTTTTTCCAAACATAATTTATTGAAATAATATTCTATAACTTTCAATATTTTTAGCCTTTTTTCCAAACTTTAGAAATTCACTTTCTATTATTTCCAGAATTTTTAAAAGTTCTTTTCAGTATTTTTCTGTAACTTTTAGTTTTTGTAATTTTTTATTTTTATATAAAACTCAGTTTTCTAATTTTCTATGAATTTGAATTTTTTATTTTATATATTTACAGTTTTTAATTTTCTATAATATTCATTTTTTTTATTTTCAGTAATTTTAAATATTTAGTATTTTTTTATAATTTCTATTTTTTTGTAATATCTAGATTTTAAGATTTTTTTTGTATTTTCAAATATATTCAAAATAGTTTTCTATCATTGTTGATACCAAAATTAGTATGCTGATGTGGACGAATAATAAGAAGACACGTATCTACGTGGCACAATAGCAACGAGGAAGATTGTTTCCCCGACCAATATACTCACTCCGAGCAACAAGTATACTCCGAGGAACAACCCTCCGAGGTACTCTTACCTTCCGAGGAACTCCAATGCTCCGAGGAACTCTTGGACGACGAGCAACTAAGGCGGTTCGAGTTGCACCTCGACCACAGCATTAATTGCCAGAAAATCAACAGTTCAACTATTCATTGAATGCTTATCATCTTGACACGCACGTTTGAAGAACATTAAATGAATTACCCTTTCATATGTGTATCATTTAATGTAACACCTTTTCATGTACAGCCTAAAGGGCTATAAATACCTTGTATCACCCTCATTCAAGGGGGACCGGAATTTCTTGGTATCATTTGTAATCGAGAATTCCTAGACACTCAGCAATAACATAACAGTGGATGTAGGCCATTCTTACAAGGCTGAACCACTTTAAAAATCTTTGTCTCATTTATTTATCTGTGATTGAATAATTAGAGTAATCTAATTTTTTACATCAACAGATTGGCGCCGTCTGTGGGAAGCGATTGTTATTATCGTTTTTCACCAAAAATCATTCATCACCAATGGCGGATAACCCAGAATCTAGCAATCGAAACGCTGGAAATGCTGGAAATCCTCTAAATCCCTCTGCACCTTCAGATCTGGCCGGGATCATGACAAATCTGGCTCAAGGACAAACCGCCATGCAAGATACGATGCGGCAACTCATACAAACTCTTCATGGCGGCGCACCTGCACAGTCAGGGCATCGAAGTGGTCAGAGGCAAACCTATTTACTTTCTTCGCGATCTAGGCGTACTGAATCATATCGTAATGAGGAATCTGATGATTTCTCTTATCAACCTGGGCAAACTTCGTCAATACGGGTTACAGATACTGAGCAACGCGTCACCCTTTCCCCAGAAAGGGCCAGCGCATTGGAAAGGTTAAGTAGGGCCTCTCCTTTCAGTCGATTAGGCCCTAGGAGGAATAGGAGTCCCCCTAAGACCATGTCGAGAAGTTTTCGACAACCGTCAGATCTAAGAGAAGGATCAGCACAGTCACGACCAGCTGTTCATCAAGATAGATCTCAAGAAGCTACCTCAGAACGATCAATTGCTCGAACCAATAGGCCCGAGGAAGGAAATGAAGCGTGGAAAGGATCTTTTCAGCGGTTGGAAGATAGATTGGGAGAAATGGCTAAGGCGAAGAATCCCCTACAACGAACTTTTGTTCAAGGGACACCTTTTGTCCAGGCCATTGTAAATTTTCCAACACCGTCAAAATTTAAAGCCCCTGTAGTGACCCCCAAATACGATGGAAAGACAGATCCTGTTCTTCACATAGAGCAATATCAAGCTGTTGCCGACATCTATGCTGTCCCCGACGAAATGAGATGTAGGGCATTCTCGAGAACTCTTACCGGATCTGCCCAGATATGGTACAATAATCTTCCTCGGGGTAAGATTTCAACTTTCTTTCAATTGGCCGAGTTGTTCATCGGCAATTTCTGTTTTGGAGCAAAGCCAGTAAAAAGAGTAGCACACTTGTTAAGTGTTAGACAAAAATCTGGTGAAAGTACTAGAGATTACATAACTCGTTTCAATAACGAGAAATTGGAAGTCATAGATTATGAGGAAAAGACAGCAATCACTGCCTTGATGAGTGGTTTGTTGCCTAATAAGTTGTATTACACTTTGGCGAAAGATCCACCTAAAACTAGGTCAGTGTTGATGGCAAAAGCGGCCAAAATCATGAATGTCGAGAAGGCTATGGCTGTAAAAAAGAATATGGATAAAGACACCAAGGTGGAAGTCGACAAGTCTAAGAATAAAGAGCATAAGGGCAATGGCGGTGACAAGCGTTCCAGAAATAATAAGTCGTCATGGGAAGTCCTGAAGAAATACGATAATTATACTCCCTTGAAAATGGGTATTAATCATGTCTTGGAAGAAATCAAGAATAGCGAGGAGGTAAAGTGGCCGAAGAAACTAAGGTCAGACCCCGATGCGAGGAACAAGGATAAATATTGCGAGTTCCACAAGGATCATGGCCATATGACTAAGAATTGCATAGCTCTTCAGAACGAGATTGAAACACTCATCCGAAGAGGAAAGCTAGCAAAGTATGTTGATCGGGGAGGTGAAAGAAGAAATAATGATCGAACTAGAGAGAGATCTAGATCTCCTCGTCGAGCAGAGGAGAAAAAGAAGAGAGAACATGAAGATGATGCCGAGGATGACCCCGATCTTCTCAAGAAACCAAGGCAACCAGAACAAGAGGTATTTTCCACACGTTTTGGGGCATTTGATTGTAATGTTATTACAGGAGGAGATGCAGGAGGAGGAGACCTTACTGCAGAAAGAAAAGCTTACCTCGGAGAGGCACAAGCTTGCTCGTACATTCAACGAATAAATTTAGTCGAGGAGGATCGTCCGAGGAAGGTAAACAAAGAGAAGCTGGTCATTGGCTTTTCAAAAAATGACCTGGCAGGTGTTCTTTACCCTCACGACGACCCTTTGGTGATCAAAATGAGGATGAAAGAAGTAGTGATTTCAAGGGTGCTGGTAGACAATGGTAGTTCAGCAGACATCATGTACTATTCATGCTTTGACAGCTTGAATTTAAAATTATCTTAATTGGAACCTTATCACAGACCTCTTTTGGGTTTTGCTGGCGAGAAAGTTTTTCCACTTGGGACGATCAAGTTGGACATATTCATTGGAACTTGGCCTGCTTGTCGAACAGAGAGAATACGCTTCTTTGTGATGGATAAGAATGTGCAGTCAGCCTACAAAATCATCATGGGAAGAGTTGGTTTGAAGAAGTTCGAAGCAGTTCCATCTATAGTACATCAATGCTTAAAATTCCCAACAAATTTTGGAGTAGGAGTTGTGAAAGGTGATCAGAAAGTAGCTCGGGAATGCTATTATTCATCTGCCGAGCAAGAGGAGCTTGAAGATTCAAGAAAAAAGACTACTACCTATCAGGTGGATGAAGGTACAGAAATTGAAACACTGGATCCACGAGATGAATCCCAACTTGTAAAAGGACAGGTGGTGGAATCTACAGAGAATGTTATTCTGGACGATGAGCACCCTGAACGAGTAACCCAGATAGGTTCAACGTTGGATGCTTCAATAAAACAGGAGTTGATAACTTTCTTGAGAAACAGGAAGAAAACTTTCGCGTGGAGTCATGAAGATATGCCAGGAATAAATCCAAACTTCTTATGTCATGAGCTCAATGTGAATAAGGAGATCAAGGCTGTAAAGCAGAGAAGAAGGGTATTTAGCCCCGAGAAGAATCAGGCTATACAAGAGGAGGTCGAGAAGCTCCAGAAAGCTCAATTAATTGAAGATGTGAAGTATCCAGACTGGTTGGCAAACGTGGTGATGGTAAAAAAGAAAAACAATAAATGGAGAATGTGTGTTGATTTCACCGATCTTAACAAGGCATGCCCAAAGGATCATTTTCCATTGCCCAGAATTGATCAACTAGTGGATGCTACCTCGGGACACGAGTTGCTCAGCTTCATGGATGCTTACTCCGGCTACAACCAGATCAAAATGAAACCTGAAGACAGGGAAAGTACTTCTTTTATTACCCCTAGGGGAACTTATTACTATAATGTTATGCCTTTTGGTTTGAAAAATGCAGGAGCGACATACCAGCGGCTGATGAACAAGGTTTTCACCGAACAAATCAGTTGCAACATGGAAGTCTATGTCGATGATATGCTGACAAAGAGCAAGAAAGCTGCTGATCATCTATTTGACTTAGCTTAGACCTTTGATCAACTGGATAAATACCAAATGAAGCTCAACCCGACGAAGTGTACATTTGGAGTACGAGAAGGGATGTTCCTCGGATACATCGTCAACCAGCGAGGCCTTGAGGTGAATCCAGAAAAGATCAAAGCTCTTTTAGGGTTGCGATCTCCAACGACGAAAAAAGAGGTACAGAGTCTTACAGGACGAGTTGCAGCGCTCAATAGATTTGTATCTCGAGCAACTGATAGGTGCCTTCCATTCTTCAAAACACTCCGAAAAACTTTCGAGTGGAATGATGAATGTGAAAAAGCCTTTCAAGACTTGAAGAAATATCTGGGAATACCTCCATTACTGTCCAGACCAGTGATGGGCGAAAAGTTGTACTTATATCTGGCAGTATCAGAGAATGCAGTCAGCTTAGCACTGATCAGATTGGAGAATGGAGTCCAGAAGCTAATTTATTACACAAGTAAGGCTTTCCGTGGTGCAGAAATCAGGTACCCGAAGTTGGAAAAATTGGCGTTGGCATTAATTGAAGCAAGTAGAAGAATGAGGCCATATTTCCAGGCCCATACCATCGTCGTGTATACCGACACGCCGTTACGACAAGCCCTTCATAAACCAGAGAAATCAGGGAGACTAATGTATTGGGCAATAGAGCTCGGTGAATATGCTATTGTATATGAACCCAGATCATCACTAAAAGGGCAGGCTGTAGCAGATTTCATAGCAGAATTTACTTATCCTGATATCCCCGAGGAGCAAAAATTACTCGCTGATCAACCTGTGGATGTTACAGGATCAACAAACACAAGCTCAGATCAACTCCGGTTGGTAAAAGAACTTGTGGATGTAGAAGGATCATCAACTTCGAACTCAGACAAGCTCCGGTTGGTAAAAGAGCAAGAAGAGATGGTCGACGAGGAGCGAAAAGTGCCAGGGGAGGATGAAAGGAAGCAACAAATATTTCACCGATGAACTCTATCAGATAAGGAATTTGAAGACGGGTTACCCATATGGAGATTATATTTAGATGGCTCATCTTGCACAGCAGGTTGTGGGGAAGGAATTATTTTGAACACCCCAGACGAGATTGACATGGAATATGCCTTACGATTCCAATTCAAAGCCTCCAATAATGAGGCTGAGTATGAGGCCATGATAGCAGGTCTAAATTTAGCAAAGATTATGGTAGAGCAACAAGTGATGGTATTCAGTGATTCTCAATTGATTGTGAATCAAATGATGGGAGCATATGCAGTTAAAGGAGAATTAATGGTCAAGTATCATGCTAAGGTAATGGAGTTATTGGCAGAATTTGATGCGCTTCAGTTAATCAGAATACCAAGAATAGAGAATGCACGAGCAGACGCACTGGCCCGACTAGCATCAGCTACTCGTACCGAGCTGCGAAGAACAATACCAATTGAAGTACTAGAAAGTCGAAGCATAGATGAAAACCTGACGATGAACATTATCACCCTTGATCTAGGACCATCTTGGATGGATCCCATCAGGGCATATATTGAAGAAGGAGAATTACCGGAAGATAAGCTCGCTGCCAAGAAATTGAAGTATAAAGCTGCTCGGTATGTACTAACTAATGGTATTTTGTATAGACGAGGAATTATGGCAGGTTTGCAAAGATGTGTACATCCTTCCGAGGTGAAAGAATTAATTGAAGAAATCCATGAAGGGTCCTGTGGAGCTCATGTAGCAGGTCGAACACTTTTGCAAAGGGTGATGACTCAAGGATACTACTGGCCGACGATGAGGGCTGATTGTATAGCCTATGCTAAGAAATATGACAAGTGTCAACGTTTTTCCTCCATCCGACGAACTCCACAAGCATTGTTGACACCCATAACTTCCCCTTGACCATTTGCCATGTGGGGAATTGATTTGGTTGGACCACTGCCAACCATCCGAGGAAGATTCAAGTACCTCGTCGTCGCAGTAGATTATTTTACTAAGTGAGTAGAAGCTGAACCCCTTATCGATATGACGTACGAGAAGGTATACCAGTTTGTTTGGAAGAATATCATCTGTCGATATGGTCTCCCTCATGCCTTCATCACAGACCATGGAACACAATTCGACAACGAGGAGTTTGCTGCCTATTGTCAACAATCAAACATCCTGAAGACCCATTCAGCATCAGGTCATCCTCAAAGCAATGGGCAGACATAGGTAACGAACAGAACACTGCTAAATGGTTTGAAGAAGAGGCTAAGTGAAGCTAAAGCTAACTGGATTAATGAGCTACAATCAGTATTATGGGCTTACCGAACAACTCCCCGAGCAGCGACTGGAGAATCACCATATATGCTGGCATTTGGAAGTGAGGCTGTAATACCTGCCGAGTTGGGTCTACCAACACACAGAGTGCTGAATTTCAATTCCCCGATCAGTGACTTGATGAGAAGACTGGATTTGGATATGCTCGAGGAGGTTAGAGAAGAGGCAGCCATTAGGAATGCTGCTTATCAACAACGAACAACTCTGTTCTACAATAAGAGGGTGAAGAAATGCGATTTAAAAGAAGGAGATTATGTGCTAAAGAAGGTCATTCAGAAGCACAATAAATTGGAAGCAAATTGGCATGGACCTTACCGAGTTACAGAAGTTGTTCGACCAGGAACTTACCGAATAGCAACTCTAGAAGGAGAGGAATTCAAGAATGCTTGGAATGATGAACACCTTCGCAAGTATTATCAGTAATGTAAAATGTACAGCAGTTCCATCAACATGAATAAAACAATGATGTTTCACAATTTTTTTTCTCTCCTTTGTTTGAAAGTTTTTCGGGGAATACTAGTGTTGTACACTACGCTGTTCAACAGAAAAAAGAAGACGATAATTCAGACCGACGACCAACTCCGGTTGGTAAAAGGGCGAGAACAAATTATACTCCTTTGGTTAGGAGGCGTACACTTGCGTGATCAACTTCGGTTGGTAAAAGAGCTTGTGGACAAGATAGTTCGAAAGAACCTGATAGTTCGAGTGTGATCAACTTTGGTTGGTAAAATAGCAAGAACAAATTATACTCCTTTGGTTAGGAGGCATACACTTGCGTGATCAACTTCGGTTGATAAAAGAGCTTGTGGACAAGATAGTTCGAAAGAACCTGATAGTTCGAGCGTGATCAACTTCGGTTGGTAAAATAGCGAGAACAAATTATACTCCTTTGGTTAGGAGGCGTACACTTGCGTGATCAACTTCGGTTGGTAAAAGAGCTTGTGGACAAGATAGTTCGAAAGAACCTGATAGTTTGAGCGTGATCAACTTCGGTTGGTAAAATAGCGAGAACAAATTATAATCCTTTGGTTAGGAGGCAATAGTTTAAACCCACGACCAACTTTGATTGGTAAAAGGGCAAGAACAACATTCTTAAAATGCCAATTTTGGTTGATTAAGAAACAAAATATGCCAACTTATGATTGGTCGGAAGGTAAAACCATTCCAGAAAATACAAAAATTCCAAACTGAACCAAGTATAGTTGGTCGGTGATCAAAACCCACTAACTATAGTTGGTCGACGAGGATAAATTATCGACCTTGGTTGGTCGGACACATTTTATGAAAATATTTCAAATTGAACCAAGTATGGCTGGTCGGGGATAAAAACCCATCAACTGTAGTTGTTCGACAAACACAATTTAACAACCTTGGTTGGTTGGAAACATTTTATACTCATTACTTTATTATTAAGTGATTGAGCAACATTGATACTTGTAAACTTTTTTGGATGATGAACAGCACAATATTGTTATCTTTTTAACAAATATATATGCACAAATGTAAAAGTGTTAGACAAGTACAAAAGAATAGCAATACAGATTCGCAAACAGAAAATGAAAGTCTTTCATTAAAATTCAAAATAAATTACAAGTTACATATATGTGCTAACTATTACATTGAAAATCCTATTATATTGGTTTTTTCCCTTCAGCCTTCGATACAGGTTCCTCGCCAGCAGGAGGATCATTTAATGTCTGAGGAGAATTGATAAAATTCAAGTCCTTCAACATCCTGACATTCATTACTGAAGGAGTATCCAAGAGATGCTCGGGACGAGATACGTCAATTTGAGAATGAAGGTTATAATCACCAAGATAATTCGCAATCAAGCTCCGAGGAATGGCGCGAGCAGGTATCCATTCCATGTCCAACTTGAAAGGTGGAACAGGCAAGTCAAGCACTCCAGGCTCATAGTAGTACCACAAAAAATGTCCTTGCTCGAGCTTTAATACACATAAGGCATTCATCTAGCCTTGTTTATAACCTTCATTATTGGCATTTTCAATACGAGCATCCAAGTGATAAAGGGCCTCATTATAGCCTGCATTCCAAAATCCCCTGGGTTGTTTATGGAATTGGAAGGTTAATCTATCCAATTGTTCATGAAGGTTTTTGGTGAAAAGGTCCTTGGCATGTAAATCTGACTTCGTTGCAGTAAGTTGATCTTCCAAAGTCAGGATTTTCTTGGACATCTCAGACAAAGCCCGATCTTTTGCGTTCAACTGGTACGCTTGAGTTTCCAATGTTGACAGAGTACGAGCTTCTTCAATATTACGAGAAATTCTTGATCGTCCCCGAGCAACTAAAGTGCTTCGTTCCTCGTTAACATCCTGGGCAGCTCTTCCTCGCCCACGAGAACCTCTTCCTCGTCCCCGAGCAGTAGCAGAAACACCAGACTTTCTTAAAGTATCCAATTCTTGCCTTAATTTGGCGTTTTCAACCTCTAAGAATGAGAATCCTTCATCGATGACCGGTACCAAGGCAGTAGAGGATGAAGCTGCAGACTCATATTGTGCCAACTTTTTCTGCAAATTGTTGTTCTCTTGTTCCAGCAGCTCGGCGATCTGTCTGCAGGCCTAAACTTCTCCTTTTAGTGTTCTCTCCCTGACATCGTATCCAGCAATGATCTTTTTGTGGCCTGTCTCGGAAGAAAGTTGTTGATACCTATTCTCATACTCCTTGTGCAACAAGGCAGTTGATTCATTGTGCTGATTTTGAAGATCTTCTAGGGAATAATGAAGCTCCTCGATCAATTCGTAGTATGCCACATTATTTGCCACAGCTCGATCAAGTAAATCCTTCAGGTACCGATAAGCCTCAATTGCTTGCTCTGAAGCATCATGGCCAAGGATGTCAGCAACTTCTGATGTACTAAGGTCTGTATGACCAGCTTTATAATACTCATGGCATTGCTGCATCAACTTTGTGTCATTAGCAGACAAAAGATCCATCCTGGCCATAAACTAATAGAGAAAGAAAAAGAAGATCAAGACAGAGTGCAGATAAAGAAGAGACAATCATATGGAAAGAAAGAACTCAAATTTTATTAGATCATAAGGCAAAAGTTACAAAGATTTGGAATACAGAAGTACAAGTAAGAAGAAAAACAGAAAGATAGTACCGAACAACTTCACACCTTTTCCTTGTCTCCCAAGACTTTCTCGGGAGGCTGGGACGAGGAGCTTGGTTGCTCGGTGGGAACATTGATCTGATTGGTAGAAGCTGGGACTTGTTCTGGAGGAGTAGGCAACGAAGAAATCTCCTCGGTGGCTGTCTGGTTGGGTGTTGGAACAAGGACTTGATCACCCCCTGTTATTGAAGATTCTTCAGATGCAGCCTCGTCTTCATCTTCGTCTTCAATAACTGGAGGAGGACCAGGGAGGTGTTGTTGAAATAGCTCAGAGTCCTCGCTCACCTTCAATTCTTGCAAGGCAGCAACCCAACCATCATGGAAGAATTTCAAACTTCCATAATTCACCTGGGTCATCATTGCAGCTACCCCCCTATCCCATCCTTTATCCCAACCAGTCCGAAAGGATTTCTTCACAGCCATTTTTCTCTTCATCTTCTCCGAGGAGAGCTTCTCGGATAAAAGGTCCTCGGAGGCTTTCAGCTTGGCCTCCAACTCCTCCTTCTGACGATTTGCTTCGCGCAGAAGTGTCAACTCTTCCTCAGTTGACTTCAGTTTATTCTCCAGCTCCCCAAAGCCTGAAAGTTTCTCGGCATAGTCTTTATTCTCTCTCTCCAAGTCCTTCACCTTATTACCGAGTTGTACTTTCTCTGCATCAGATGCAGCCAACTTCTTCTCCCATTCAATTTTATCCTCGTCATACTTCTGACGAGATTCACTCACAGATTTAATAGCTTTCTCTAGTGCTCCTTCCACAGTGGACGAGGAGCAAGAAGCTTTGATCGCTTCATCCTTTTTAAGGATTATATTGAAACAGCTCGTCAACTGTAATCAGAAAAGGGAAATGATATCAGAAACAAATATGGGAAATAACAAAGGAAAATATGAAAAACTCAGAATAGAGATACTTACTGAAGCAAGATGACGAGCAACCAGAGAAGTAACCATATCCCGAGTAAGGTCTTCTTCAGTACCTTGCATATCGAGAATGGGTGAAAATTTTGCCAAGCTCATCGTAGAGCTCGGAGGAACACTGATTGGAACACCATCTCCACCAGCTGGGAGCTGGGGAATGGCTCCAGAAATACTGACCGAGGAGGATTTCCCCAGTCTCCTCGGTGCCTTTTCAACAACCTCAACCAAAGAAGAATTTTTGGTTGGTGAGATAGTGGTTACTTCAACAGGTGCATCCTTCTGCACAGGAGCCAATGGGGGCTTCTCGACAGCCTTCTGAGAAGCAACAAGAGAGGTGACATCTTTATTCTTTGTCCCTTTTTGGACATCAACCTTATTTTTCTTCCCAGCAGAGGAAGTTTCCTCGAAGAGAGCGGGAACTCTTCTCTTGCCCATTTTTTGGCTCAAAGGAATATGAGATTCCGGATCAGAATCTTCAGGAATTTGCACTGGATCACTGATGCTGACCACAGGACGAGCAGTAAAGGACGACGTATAGCTCCTATACTACAACAAGTATGAAGCAGACCTGATGTGCTCGTCTGCAATTCTCTGATGCAAACTCCAGATATGTTTCAATTGCCTTATATTAACTTCTGATTCTTTGGGAGTTTTTCTCTTGCTGTCAACTGCAAACAAAAACATATTGAAATATCAGTCATACATTTTATCAAATACCATGAAATCATAATTTCAAAAAACAAAATAAGATGAAAACGACCTATCCCATTGCCATATGGGGGGCATCTGGGACCCTCATATACTGCATCTCCAACCAAAGGGGCATGTTGCCAATTTTTTATAACTACCCCGTGTTCAAAATAATCCCTGTTGGCATCAGGGAGGTTGACTAGTAAGGCCCTATTCAAAAACCTAGTTTTTAAATAAAAAACGTTGTCTAAAACAGCCCATCTGTAGCAGTACATAATCTCAGGAATTCCTATACGAGTTCCATGAGTTTGATTTAACCTATGTACCCCATTAACTATTCTCCATGTGTTGGGGGCTATTTTTACAGGGACAACGTCGAAGTACTGACATAACTCTAAACATAACGGATTTGGTGGAAAAGAAAATCCACATTCAGCAATAAATAGGCTAGGGAACCAGTGTCCCTCAGCCAAATCAAAATAACTTGAAGGCTCAGAAAGAACCTCCAAAGTTACCCAAGAAGGAATAGAGAAGTCAGAGCGAAACTTCTCAAGAGATTCGATAATGTAAACCATGATGAATAAAAGAAGAAGGAAGAAGAGCTTACAGGGAAAAATGAGATCTGTTGACAAACGAAGGAGGAAATGAACGCACGAGAGAGAGAAAAGCTTTAGAAAACTCGAAAGCAGAAATTGAAAAGGTAGAAGACGATGGGATTGCCTCTGAAGTTTAAATACTTTGCCTTGGGAACCAGCGAAAGAAATGATTACATAAAAGAAATTATTGCGCTACTGGCGACTAAAAGGATAAAAAATGCACGAAGATCGAAGCGCTTATGCAAAGGCAAAAAGGCGGATTCTGCGAATTTGGAAGGAAATTCAAATATGAAGAAAAGACTCCTAAAACCCAGGAAGGCCATTTAATATTGCCATATACCGAGAAAGAATGTTCCATACTCCTCAAAGTTCGAAAAATGAAACATTGGGGGCTTCTGTTGATACCAAAATTAGTATGCTGATGTGGACGAATAATAAGAAGACACGTGTCAATCTACGTGGCACAATAGCAACGAGGAAGATTGTTTTCCCGACCAACATACTCACTCCGAGCAACAAGTATACTCCGAGGAATAACCCTCCGAGGTACTCTTACCTTCCGAGGAACTCCAATGCTCCGAGGAACTCTTGGACGACGAGCAACTAAGGCGGTTCGAGCTGCACCTCGACCACAGCATTAATTGCCAGATAATCAAAAGTTTAACTATTCATTGAATGCTTATCATCTTGACATGCACGTTTGAAGAACATTAAATGAATTACCCTTTCATATGTGTATCATTTAATGTAACACCTTTTCATGTACAGCCTAAAGGGCTATAAATACCTTGTATCACCCTCATTCAAGGGGGACCAAAATTTCTTGGTATCATTTGTAATCGAGAATTCCTAGACACTCAGCAATAACATAACAGTGGATGTAGGCCATTCTTACAAGGCTGAACCACTTTAAAAATCTTTGTCTCATTTATTTATCCGTGATTGAATAATTAGAGTAATCTAATTTTTTACATCAACAATCATTATGAGATTTTTTGTAATTTGCAAATTTTAGATTTTTTTTTATCAATTTTAAAATGATTTTTCTATTATTTTAAATCCCATATTTGTCAAATTTTTAACTAGATTGTTTTTAGTATTTTTCATATTTTTAAGTGGATATCCATTTTTTAATTGCAAATTTGTTTTTTTTGTTATTGGAAATTTATTTTTTTATCTGTAAAAAATTCATTTTTTTATTTGTTCACGGAAACTTGTTTTTTTTGTGTATTAGAAATCAGTTTTTTTATTGGAATTTTTTAAAAGTTTTCTACAATTTTCAGATTTTTAAATACTTTTTAAATGAATTATTATGCAATTTTCATTTATTTAAAATTTTATATTGGTTTGGACAAAAATACCTTCAAAAGTGATCATGTGTAGCTTACATAACTAAACTTTCTATTTTTGCAATCGTTTTGAAAGTTTAGAGGATTGAAAGTTTAGGGGATTCAGTATAGAAACTCAAAGTTCGAATGGTATAATAAAAGAGGAATAAAATTCGGAGAGCCAAGTGTAATTACCCTTAATAAAATAATTATAATTTAAGACTCTCCTAAAACTGTAAATCTCAATTTCAGAACAAAAAGTGGTCAATATATATTTCTCAAAAGTCTTAAAGACATAGGAGGGGAATCAATGTACACTTCGACGGAAGTGATGGGTCTCAAATTGCCAAGACCCAAATCTATTGAACATTTTGGCCGATGTAATGTGGAATGTTCCTTAATTAATCCAGGCTAGGGGTGTGTTTTGGATGGATCGGAATAGGGGTGTTCGAAAAAAAATTCAAAATTTTCGAAATTTTAAAATCCTTTCCAATTCAGAAAAAATAAAAATCGAAAAATCATTTTTTTTCCTAGTCGGCTGGTTCGGAATATTTGGAAATTTTATTATTCGTAAAAATATCGGAATAATCGGAATTATCAGTTATAATATTTTCGAAAAATATCGAAAATGTCATTTTTGAAAATGATATTTTTAAAATAAAAATAAAAATCAAACACTCCACTTTTCATCACCTATGCAATAAACTACGGAGCTATGTGAATGGCAACGCTATGCATCTCATACCATTTTGGAAATGTAATAAACTACAAAGCTATGCATCTCTTACCATTTTGGAGAAAGATCAATCAACGCTGACTATGATAACAAGAAACTACAAAGTTATGTAAATGAAAAAAAAACTACTGTTTACCTACTTAAAAAAAGGAAATGCAAGAATGGTTAACAGCTGTAGCAGAGCGTGTGCATCAGTATTTCAGATACAAAAAATGAATAAAAGGAAGATGATGGATCTTAATATAAATCATTCTTGGAATCTAAATTCGAATAACAATTGAATATAATTCCGGATGTTGTCTTTCTATTTAGGGTTAGTGTGACGTAAAAGATTAATATATATGGATATATATTAATGGTTGAGATGATTTTAAATGGAGGGTCAAGATTAAACTAATAAATAATATTTTTTTTATATAAATAAGGATAATAAAAACTTATTAAAATAAATAAAAATATTATTATTTCGGAATATATTTTGGATGGATCAGATCGACTTGATATTGAAAAATTCGGAATCCATATATGATTTTTAATTTTTTTCCTATTTTTTTCGAAAAATTCAAAATCAAAAAATTCAAAAATCAAAAAATCCAAAAATCATGCTAAAATGATAAAAATTCATATCAAAAAATGAAAAATTCGAAAGTACGAAAATAATCCAAGCGTCTAATCAATTGCACTTCTTTCCTTCTTGCCGTTTTCTGTAACATAATTATAATAAAAAAAAGATTCTCTTAAAATTTCGAATTCATACTAAGAGAAACGCTGTGTCCCAAATAACTTTCCCAAATACTCCCCCAAATAATTTTAAATGTTATACCTTGTGGTATGAATCCAGTCAAGACACAACTTATTAATACTATTTAAGAAAAATTTGAAAAATTTATTTGATACTCGTAGCATCTTTCGTCGTACTAATTCTGCAATAAATAATTCTTTCATTTGCTACACCGTCAATCTAGGCATCGTCGCCTACTTGTACTGACCCATTGTAGTACTAATGTCAAATAACTTCAACAAATGGTTTTTGGGAATTCAAAGCCAATAATCTAGCTGAGAATGACATGGATACATAGATATTTCCGTTTCTAATAAGTCATGAATAAACCAAGCCACCTTTCTCTCTCTCTCACACACACAACACAAACACACACCACCTCGTGTCAGTTTCCACCAGCACCCACGTTTCATCATGGCTTCACCCACAATTCTCTCTCTATTTTTTCCCATACAAGCACCTTCTTTACCACCACCACCGCTACAACACCAGCATTTCTTTTCTCTCATGCACCCAAACCACTTTTCTTTCAAGGGCTAACATATCATTTTTATTACAAAAATGAGGCTGTATGTGTATGTGTTGGAGGGTACAGATTTTACAGTGAAGGACTCATATGTGAAGCTCCAAGTTGGGAAATTCAAATCCAAAACAAGGGTTGTGGGGGACACTGAAAATCCAGTTTTCAATGAAGAGTTTGTTTTCAGGGTCCACGATGTGAATACTGAGCTTGTGGTGTCTGTATATCATCATGATGATACTGGGTTCTTCAATGTCTCTGGGGAATTACTGGGTCGGTTTCGGGTTTCTGTATTGTCCGTTGCGAGCGAAGAGAGCCAGAATATGTCGCCCACCTGGTTTTCTCTTGAGAAACCCAAGACTGTGAAATCAATTAACAAGGACTGTGGTCAGTGTTTCTGCCTCTTCTTATTGTACTTAGTATTGGTCCTTTCTCTACTGGATTAACAATGTTGGTGTAGTATAGTCCATAGACAGATATGTTTTATGCATTGCACCATTTACATAGAAATTGGAATGGCGATTATGATAAATGCTCACCCCCCTGCTCTTGCTCTCTATTATTACACATGAATGTTTTATCAGAATTTATTAAATTTCACAAAAATTAATGATATATGATTTTGCGAGACTACTTGGGCATTAGCAGCCGATCAAAAGAAGAAATCAATCATTGAAAGAGCGAGCCATTTCTTTAACCGTTGTTAGTGTATTGTTATATTAGTTGGTATATTTGTCCAATCTTGGTTCCCAACTCCTTATGGTTCTCACCCAACATAGGGCTTCATGTATATGTTATAATCACATCAATACAATACAAGTTTGTATATCTCCCTCTCTCTATACCTTCACATGTATCAGAGCCTCTAAATTTCCATTGACATCCGTCATCTAAATCCAACTGCTCAAGTCGGAGCCTCATTCCCAACTAACCGGAGCTTCACCTCCATCAAAGCCGGACTCTCATCAATCTGCTCAAACCCATCGGAGCTTCACCTCCATCAACCAGTTCATCCCACCAACGCCACCAACGCCTCTGCTCATCACCAAACGTCTCAAAAATTCAAAAAATTCAACGCTGGATAACTATTCAAACCCACCAGAGCGTCACCAACTCCTCTCCAGCAGCCACGAACCAAACCAAATCAAAACTGACTCTCCCAAAATCTCAATCTGTTCCAACTCATTTATCTTTGGAAATCTCAAATCGGAACTCTGAAGGTTCAAAACCATTGACTCCTCCACGCTCAACCCATCCATAGGCAAATCAGATATACTCGCACTAACCTTCCCTCTATTTAAACCCTTTTACCATCTTGTTTAATCCGTCCACTTTTGCAATAGTACCTTTTGCACCCCAATTTAAGTTTGTGGTATTTTCTTTAAGTTTTTTTTTCCATCAACCTTATGGACCGATCCGAAGTCTCTCATCCAATTAGCAACCTACTTGATGGCCCTAATTACATCCATTGAGCCCAAGCCATGACTAGCTTCCTTAAAGGCCAAAAAGTTTAGCGGCTCATAACCGGTGATCTCACGTCACCACAAAAGGGAAAAACTGAAATTGATGATAAATTCATTGAGTGTTCAGAAGACTGGGATAGTAAAAATGGTCAAATGATCACTTGGTTCGAAAAAAACAATAGAAATTGAAGTGTTCCGTAACACTTCAATCTCTTTGTAATCGTCTAAAATTGGTATATGAATTTATGAGTTTTAGCTGCTAAATATCAATAATAAACAATAACAAATAAAGAAATTATCCGTTTAGACTTGCCAAATAAGAGATTGGTGAGAGATAGAGAAGAAAATAAGGGATTAACGTGGTTCGGCCCAATGTAGTGCCTACATCCATAGGTGCTATGCAGGTATATGATATTCCGTTGGACAAAAGTCGTCAGAAAAGTGAATACAAGCTCTAAGGATTCTCTTTCTGTATGGAAGTTGGGTATATCAATTTCTTCCTCCCTCCTCAAGTGGGATCGTGTTTAATTTATAGGAGAGAAAGAGAGTAGTGGGATAGTTGAGTGCCTTTATAGGCTAGGCAGTTACATCTTTTTACATTCCAGGAGACAGCTAATTATGATTTAGTTACAACCTGCTAAAAGGGTTGGCCACCACTTACGATAATCCACGTGCGCATCAGTGTGAGTGGGGCTGCCCGTATTCCATCATGTGACTTACACGTGCCTTGGTGAGGCTAGCTACTAACATTGGTTAGTGGTGGTTAATTATCTAGCCGACTAAGAATATCACTGAGCCGACCAAATTGATTATCGCCGACCAAGTTTAGTGAGTAGGCCGAGCACCTTCTAATGACAGGTGTCACTATATTATTGGTCCATTCCATGTCACGTATTTATGGTACAACAAAATCCCCAAAGACTTAATTCTTGATTGTAATGTGTAGCAGTTCCTCTGGAACATTAGATGTTCAGAGTGGATGGGAATGTGGAATGAATGGATGAAGTGTTGAGCGGTAGGAGTTGATCGGCTTCGTAGAAATGTTGCCACTGGTCTTCGTTCGTGACTTGGTCGACGAAGATGCCTAGTCGGTTGGCGATCTCAGAGAGTTGCCGTATTAGGACTTTTTGTCCTCCCAGTTTAGTAGTAGCTTTGTAAATAGAGGTAAGTTTTGGGAAGTGAAGCACTCCAAGGGTACGCTGGTATTAAATCGCATTTTGTGGCGAAGCGCCGTAAAAACGAAGCGTTAGATACGTTCATCCATTATCAGACTTGGGGAATTGTGTAGACGCCGTTTAGGCTTATAAAGTGTCAGTTCCTTCCCTTTTGCTCACTTCACTTTTCATTCAAAAACTCTATTTCTTTATCCCCAAGTTTTTCAGCCGTTGTGAGAGTTTGTTATGTGCTCCCTTTTCACTGTAAGGGTTCCTTCTTTCTTCTTCACTTTCCTTTGTGTAATTCTTTCCTGCTCTTACTAAAAATGGTTTAAACCATTGATAAGAGTTCATTAGAGGCGTTTAGGGTCACGAACGGAATTCCTTAATGGGTAATAATTGAACTATTAAATGGGCTTGTGACCTTTGTACTTTGCCTGAGGGTCATTAGTTGCCTTCTATCTTTATTGCAGAGTGTGGGGTCACTTTCCCCCCAACTGCGTGTTTTTGGAATTTTGCTAGTATTTTGATGTGGTCCCTGTTCAAGTTGTCCCAAATACTTGGAGGATCGTTAATTGGGTACACCACATTAATAAACTGTATGGGACCCGCATCGGAGTCACCATTGGGTTACCACCAACAAAAAATCCACTACATGAAGATGAGGTTTTCGAATAGAGTTTTAGTTGTGAACCTCCTTGATTCTAATAAGGATTGTTGGAATCATAGTTTGATCATGAAAAATTGAGAATTCGCCCCTCTTCCTGAGGGTATAGTATATGAGGGGCAAAATGCCCTCAGGAAGGCATGAGAGTCGGTTAGGAAATGAATTTAAAACATTCCCGTCTGAGTTGTCAATTTTTTATTGATGCGAATTTTGTGCTCTTGTTTTTTGTTTTGAGCGAAGAGCAAGAAGAAACTTCCTCGCAACGCCGACATCAAATTTACAGACTTTGAGACTGTGTGGTCCATTCAGCAATGACTGGAAACTGAAGATCATCCTAGGTCGGCTACTCTTTTGCCGGGGTATATGAGCACGACAACTTCTTTTGTGGAAAAATCAACTGAGGAGAGACCAGCCGCATCAATCTCTTTGGCCGATCTAGTGGCCTAAACTTTTGATTTTGAGCTTGGCTCAGAGGCTTCTCTTGTGGAATATATCGAAGGAGAATTTTTCTGAAGAGAGAACGTCATCCTCATTTGAACCTCTAGACGTTTCTTTGTGCCTTCCAGTGTTTCCCCGAGCAATATAGTGAAGCACAAGATCAATTTAATTGCCTCCCATGCTTGTGCGAGGTCGCCCCCACCTACTTGTCCGACGAGTAAGAGGTCTGAAGTTAAAGGTTCTAGCAACCTCCTAATTCTGGATACATTTTCTGCGAAGGACCATGAGTCCCTGTCTAAGAGGACGAGAAATGATCCACCTCCTCAAGTTGGAAAGAAAGCTGTTGATAAGGACAAGGGTATTACCCAGTCCATTGCAGCTTGCCCTGAGCTTGCTCGCAGCTCGCAGCTTAATCACTTCTGGAGTCTCTTCCCTTCCCCACTTAAGGTTGCTGGACCGTGCGAATGACAATTTGACCCTCGTAAGTTAATCGCTCATTGTTTAATTTTCATTTATACTTTTTCCATTCTCTTTTCTAATGTCCTTTTTTGTCTATTTGTCTTGCAATTTTTGATCGATTATGACCAACTCCATGACAAGATGAGGGAGTCGTCCTCTGACGTTCAGGTCGCCTTAACGAGTTGTGAAAGTCTCTGGAGGCAGCTTGGTGTGCCAATGGAACCCAAATGAAGGAGAAGTTGAAGTTGGAGGAGAGGGTCCAGGAGTTGGAAGTGGAGAAGGTTGTATCAGATTACGCTGTGGTTGCTGCTGAAAAATCCAAAAAGGAAGCTGAGGATGCCAAACAATTTTTGATCTATTATGACCAACTCCGTGACAAGATGAGGGAGTTATCCTCTGACGTTGAGGTCGCCTTAACGAGTTTCGAAAGTCTCTGGAGGCAGCTTGGTGTGCCAATGGAGCCCAAATGAAGGAGAAGCTGAAGTTGGAGGAGAGGGTCCAGAAGTTGGAAGTGGAGAAGGTCGTATTAGATTACGCTGTGGCTGCTGTTGAAAAATCCAAAAAGGAAGTTGAGGATGACAAAGCCGCGATCGAGTTGGTAAAAACTAAGGCCGAGCAACCTTTGGCATCTGCTGCCAAGGCTAAGGAAGAGGCCTTCATAAAGGGTTGGGACAAGGCATTTGCCAACGCTTCTATGCAGATTGACTACTTAAAGAAAGTGTTCTTTAAGAATGGTTGGGATGAAGCCCTTATCAAGGTTGACACTGCTGAGGAGTCTGACCTCTTCAAACCACACCTTCCTAGCACTCTACTTTAGATTGATGAAGAAATTGATGATGATAAAGAGGTCGGTGCCGCTACTGACAAGGAGCCATCGATGGTCGTTGAGCAAGTTGAGGGTCATGCCGCTGCTGATAAGGAGAAGGTGGGGAAATAGATCCCTATATCCATGCTAGGATTGCTTGTCTTGTTTTACTTTGCTCTTTTTTGCTACTATCAATGTAAGGGGTTTGCGTCGTTGCAACTCCTTTTGCAATGAAATGAGATTTGTGTTCCCTGTTGAATTCTTGCAAGTTCTTTTTCTAGGCAAATTGACGTAAACTACACGTCAAATGCTCAAAACAAAACAAATAACAAATTTTAGAGAGAGAATCTAAAAATGTCTTGTATTAAAAAATGAAGGTCCCTCTCAAATGAGGCTTACATGGGCATTTATAAATTATAAGAGAGGAAAGAAGATTCCAGAAGGGATCTCATAAACTCCTATTGGTTGAAAGAGTCTTTACCCATGTGAAGTCACATGGGTCATTAACTACCTTCAATTACATCACATGCTAACATTCTAGAAGCTTCCTCTCAATCCTTACTACAATTAAAAATGTAAAAAAAATACCAAACAATTAATAAAAGGAAAAAATGTAATGAAATAAAAAAAATACATGAAAAATACTAAAATAACTCTAATTTCCATCATCTCTAACACTTCAAAAAGCTCGTCTCGAGCGTGCAGGGTAAACGACAATGCGGCTAGGCCTTCTTTCATGAATTCTTCTACTTGAAATGGGAGGCGACCTCATACGCGACTCGCGTACCTACTTGCAAGAAACCCCCCCAAAATATGCAAAAAACTCAATGAGTTAGGTTGAATTGGGTGTGGATTGATTTAGGATCTAGGGTTTTGATTTGGGGTTGAGGAAGTTCGCCGAGGGTCTCGGTATTGTGTTTTCTTGGAGAGATTCGGGTTGTTGAAGGGCTCGGGATTGGGGTTTGGTTTGGAATTTCTACCGAGGGGTTCGGATTTTTAATGTCGGTTGAGGGGATCGAGTTTTTCGTCGAGATGCTCTGAAATTCTTGATTTTTCGGGGATCTCGGGGGGGCCGGAGTTGATAGAATTTTGGTAGGGAGATTCGGGAAATCCGATGGGATCTTTTCCGGGTCTTCAGGAGGATGACTCCGGTTGCTCGATCGCGGTGGTAGGTGGTTGAATTTTGGTGAAGAGGCGGAAGAGGTTATCAAATTTTTGGTTGAGTTCTTGGGATATTAGGATTTGTTGTTATGCTAATTCGTCAATTTTTTGTGTCTCAATTCTTGACTATCTTCTTGATGTCGATTTGATTTCTTTTGGGCCATCGAAAGTGTAGCGTACGATTTTGTTGATAATCTACACACCAATACACCAATCGGGGAACGACACCTCCCTCTAATACTAATTTGACGTAAAATACACATCAAATGCCCAAAACAAAATAAATAATAATTTTTACAGAGAGAATCTAAAAATGTTATGTATTAAAAAATGAAGGTACCTTTCAAATGAGGCTTACATAGGGTATTTCTAAGAGAGGAGAGAAGATTTTAGAAGGGGTCTGCTAAGCTCCTATTGGTTAAAAGAGTCTTGACCCATGTGATGTCACAGGGTTCATTAACTACCTTCAATTACATCACATGCTAAATATAACCTTCTAGAAGCTTCCTCTCAATCCTTACTACAATTAAAAATGTAACAAAAATACTAAGCAACTAATAAAAGGAGAACATACAATGACATAAAAAAAATACAAGAAAATACTAAAATAACCCCAATTTCCATCATAAATACTTATGTCCGATCCCCTGCTTTACAGTTCAATGTAAGAATGGCATTTTTGGTCGCCGTCCAAAACGATTTCTAGGAGAGACGTAGTCGGCTGTTTTCCGCTGCTCTATGATGAGATCGATGTGGTTTCGACCAAAAACTACTTTCTTTGGCGGCTGCTTACTTCAAGAAGGAGTTCGTCCTTGATGCTGACCAGATTGGTGCTAGAGAAGTTACCATGATGTTAGAGTAGGAGAATAATACCTTACATATGGAGCTTGAAGGTCTCGAGAAGCCCATGCCTGTCGAATAAAATGAGGGTATCTTCTTTTTATATGAAGAGAATTCTCCCTTGAGGGAGGAGTTAAAGTGGATAAAAAAGGTAAAGGGCCAGTCATCCCAGCTATAGGTGGAATTTTGCAGTCAGTAGAGGAAAAGAGGACCAAAAAGACTTTGCTCGACCAGGCTGCGACTATCAAAAATCAGTTGTCCACAGTTAGGAGCCTGAGTGAGAAGGTTGATCACCTCACATATTAATTTCATAAACAGCCTCGCACTGTCTAGATGGATGGCTATGATGAGGCCCCCATACACATGGAGGCAGAACTTGACAATGCTCGTAAGGTTGGTTATAAGTATGACTGTGATGTGAACTACACATCAATGACCTAAAAATCAAGATAATACGATTTCTAGAGAGAGAAACAAAAGAGTTATTATATTTTAAGAATTGGGGAATGATTACAAATGAGACTACAATAGGTATTTATATGAGAGATATTACTTGCTAATCAAGTAATTACCTAAAATGACTAAAAGAACTAACTAAAAATAAAAGATTGCCTAATTAGTCCCAAACATGCTTGGAAACTAATTAAGAAGATAAAATACCTAAAAAGAACTAAAAGTAGAAAATACAATGAAAATTCAATGAAAATAACAATGGATTCCCATCATTCTCCCCCCTCAAAAAGAGTTCGTTCACGAACTCAAAGGGGAAGGCCAACAGAGTCACCCTTTAAAATTGTAATCAATGCATGGCCAGGGGACTGCTCGATCTCGTCGAGATACTTTGGGGGCAGATCCATCGCTAGTAGGGCCCGTCGATGTGGCTGAGGCAATCAGAAGCTCGGTGTCCCAAGGTGCTGCAATTAAAGCATCGAAATGTGGGAGGGCCTGTATGGGTCGCAGCGAAACTGGAGTAATGGCCGAAGATGTCGAGGCTGATGCTGCAGGAGAAACATAATTCAAGGAAGATGGAGGTCGGGATGCTGGAGAAGCTGCTAGGGCTGCATGATAGGGCTCGACCTTAGTAGCATACTCTACCGCCTTAAAAAAGGTTGGTATTTCTTTCAATCCAAGGTCGCGGTGAATATGTGGTTGGAGTCCCAGAATGTAGCGGCTGATCCACTAATCCTTCGTCTCGAGCAGGGGAGCTCTAGTTCTGAGGAGCTGGAACTGCTCTCTATACTCTACTACCGAAGACGTATCGTGCTGGAGAGACTGAATGCACTTGAAGATCGGCCTTGAGATCGAGCCAGTCCTGGATAGTAGGGAGTCCTGCAGCCGTCCTGCGATAACAACGGTCATTCCACCAAACACGGGCAAAGCCCTGAAATTTGGTAGCAGCGAGAAGAACACATGACCGGCCCTGAACCTCCTTGTGATTGAAAACTGTCTCCATAGCGGCGAGCCAATCGGTCATATTATCCGGGGAGAATCTGCCTTCGAACATAGGAATATCTATACGAATGTCCCTATGGAGACTCCGTGAAAGTAACTGGAGTGCTAAAGAGAGTGGGTCTCCATCCCGATGAGCTCTCGGGCCCACCACATCACCTGGTGCAGGTGCAACATAATCAATCGGGTCTGGTGGCATCTGTATAGGTGGTGGGCGAGGAGGATGATCATGTGGGGCCATGGGAGGTGCTCGGGGATCATGCTGATAGTGGGGACACATGGCAATTAGGTGACCACGTTCTCCACAATAGAAACACTGACAATCCCGTAGTGGAATGGGGCGATGGGCACCGGGTGGGGGAATCCACTCAAAAATACTACGACGGGTATCCCCAGTGTCAGGGGATGAAGAAGAATCGGTATAGAGTAGAGAGAGATCATGATGTGAAGGGGTATGGTGGGAAGATGGGGTAGGTGTTATGTATAGTGGTGCATGCGGATGCAAACACGGGTCAATGTTTTGATATTCAAAAATACCAAAATCAAATGGGTCGGGTGGTTTGGGAGGTCGAATAGGGTTGAGATTGGGTGGATGGTTGATGGGAATTGTGTTCGGGATTTTGGGTAACTTGGGTAGGGCTAAATTTTGGGTGGGTGTACGTTCTTGGGTAAAATTAGGGTATCTTGGGTTATTTGGGTTTAGGTTTTGGTTGGGGCAATTGGTATGGGTTCCGGGCACTGAACAGGTTTTGCAATGGGGGGGAAGCAATTAGCGGGCTGAAATAGTATTCCGGGTTGTCCAGCAGGTTTTAGTGGGTTAAACGGGTATGGATGGGTTGTCTTGGGGTCGTAAGAGCAAGGAAAGAGATCGGAGTGAGGGCGGGGGTGGTCGGCTGCCTCCTGGGGGTTTTCTGGTACTGTAAAAAGGTCGGGACAAGGGTTAGAGGGTCGTCGCTCGCTAGGGCAGAATGTCTTGGAGGTCAGAGGAGGGGCGTCGGCAGGGGGCAGAGTGGTCCGATGCACCAGTTGTGGTTTCCTGCCTTGGTCGGCGGTTGTACATCCCAGAATAGTCCATTCCGGCGTCGAAATTTGCCCCTGTGGCTGTTCAGCAGGTTCGTGTCTCTTTCCGAATCTGTGGGACATGGTTTCCAGCGATTCCTTAAAGGAATTGGCGTTTTGCAATTTGGAGAATTGCAACGTTAGGGTTTTAAATTGTTTTTGATGTTTTTTTGCCAATTCATCCATTCGTTGTCTCAATTCTTGGTTGTTTTGTCTAAACTCTTCGTTAATCTCATCATGAATTCGGGTTGCCTTCTTTGGGGCCATTGAGAATGTAGGGCACGATTTTTTTATCACCAATAAACCAATTGGGGAACGACACCTCGCTCTGATACCAATTTGACATGAACTACACGTCAAATATTTCAAAGAATTGAGGAATGAGTACAAATGAGACTACAATAGGTATTTATATGAGAGATATTACTTGTTAATCAATTAATTACCTAAAATGACTAACTAAAAATAAAAAAATACCTAATTAGTCCCAAACATGCTTGGAAACTAATTAAGGAGACAAAATACCTAAAAATACCTAAAAATATAAAATATAATGAAAATGAAAGGAAAAATAACAATGGATTCCCATCAGGCTGGCTTAACGGTCTTGCAGCGGCGAATGTTCCCAAGGAGGACCAGTTGTGGTATTGGCATGACCCAAGTTGCTTGGAACATCCCAATCCTCCCTTTAAGATTGATATTTCATGGATTCCTCCGGATGCTATCCCATTGAGCTTGATGAGGAAATACCTTGGGGATTAAGGCCTTGATGGGGATGAAGATATTCACCAACTTCAACCTTTTGGTGGACAGGGTGAGTTTTAGCAGTCAAATAAGGATTAGAGACTTGAGGACTTGAGAATGTGTCGAGTGAGCAAACTCGTCCTCACGAATGAATTTGCTATATTCTGTTTATGTTTATGATCTCCTTGTAATAACTTTTTCGTAAGCCATAAATGAAATTTATATTCTTGCTTTTTTTCACGACATTTTGCACAAGTAAATGTAGTCGAATGTTTTTAGACAACTCACCGTAACATTAAGCCATGTCATCTTGATGAGTCCCATGTGATAAAAATGGGTCTACTAGTAGTTTAATCTTATGATCATGTGGTTGGCTGTTGCCTGAATACCAATGTTGGACGAATCTGGGTTATCCGGTCTTGGGTTCTACTGACGTGTATTACTTGTTGTATAGACAGATTTTGTCGTCCTGACCAAGTGTGAACGTTAGTTAACTGAGATGACCAAACATGTTAGGATCTATACTTGCATTTAGCCAACTTTACTCGGATCTTGTCGTCCATATATCTGAAACGAATTTCCCAAAATTTGGTAAACTTCTTCTTGGTCTTTCCTACGACCAGATCATACATGAAGTGAAACTTCTTGTTCGTGATCTCATGGGGTCAGCGTTCTAGCATGTGTGGCTAAGATGTCTTTGGCTTTTGGCATATCTCTCCCATACTGATGAAAAGCATAAAAAACGACAGCATTCACCAATAATTTTTTTTTATCACTGAAAGTGAGTTACAAGAAATGAAAAGACTTTACATGTTTGCCATTATTGATAGTATTTCTTTAGGTGTTCGACATTCCAAGGGTTCTTGAACTGCGCTCCTTCCAAGGTTTTAATTCTGTAAGTTCCTGGTCGGCCAACAACAAATATTCTGTATGGATCATGCCAATTAGGCTCCAACTTGTTCCCTTTCTGAATGACCTTTTTCAGCACGTAGTCTCGCTCCTTCAGAGCACTCAGTTTTATTCGTATATTATAAAATTGAGAAGCTCGCTGTTAGTATGCTGTCACTCGAAGGGCTGCATGTTCTCCGACTTCCTCTACCAGGTCCAGATCTAGTCTTCTCATTAGGTCGCTCTTTGGTGAGTTCAAATTGAGGACATGGTGACTTGGCAGACCAATTTTTATTGCGTCCACTGCCTCAATTCTGAAGGCTAACATATCAAAGGTCCCGCTGTTGCTATTCTCGGGGTTGTTCTATATGCCAAGAGGATACTTTGGAGCTCATTGATCTAGTTTCCTTTAGCATCGTCTAGTTTCTTCTTCATTCCGTCGATCATGGTTTTGTTTGTTACCTGTGCATGACCATGTGCAGAATGTAGCTTTTGAATTTTAGATCATATACAGTAGTTTTTGAACTCCTAATTGTCAAACTGAGTACTAGTACCATGGTCGGCGATGAAGGCATACAATATCCCATAACGACAAATAATGTTCTTCCAGATGAAATGGAAGATCTTCTCGTATGGCATCTCTACTAGGGGTTTAATCTCCACCCATTTGATGAAATAGTCCACTGCGATGATCGGTTACTTGAATTTGCCTCTGGTCTTGGGTTGAGGTCCGACCAGATCTATTCCCCACTTAGCGAACGGCCAAGGGGATGTGATCAGTGTAAGAGAAGCCCTCGAACCTTTGTGGATGGTGGCATATTTCTGGCACTTATTACACCTCTTCGTATAGTTCGTGTTGTCTGCCTTGGTGGGCCAGTAGTAGCCCTGGGTGCCACTCGCTTTACCAATGATCTGCTTGCTCTGCTTGCTGAATGTGCTCCACAAGAACCCTTATGCACCTCTTTTATCAAATCATTGACTTCGTTTGAGTGGACACATCTGAGCCATGGTATGACGAACCCTCTTTTGTACAAGATTCCCCCTTCTAGTACGTACTTCACCACCTTATATTAGAGTCTTTTTGCGTCTTTTGGACTTGCTGGTATTGTGCCGTTCTCCAAATATGCTCGTATGGGGTCCATCCAGGATGGTCCTAGCTCCAACTTTATTATACTAGTATTTTCTTCGTCGGTGCTTCTGTGCGTGATGATCTCGTTGTCTGGTAGTCACATCGGTTAAGTATCCAGATCCAATCTCTCTCTCCCTGCCACATTTTACATTCCAAAACTTACTGTTTATCTCTATTGACCAACTATAGGGCTGTGTTTCGGTCGGATCGGATCGGAAAATGCCTATTCGGAAAAAATTCCGATTTTTTTGGAAATAAAATAACTATTCCGATTTCCGATCCGATTTTTTCGGAAAATTAAAAAAATTTCCGAATTCGGAAAAATCGGAAAATCGGCAAAAATCGAAAAAAATCGGAAATTCACAAAATATATTAAAAATCCAGAAATTTCGAAAATTCCAAAATTTCAAAAAAATAAATTATGGATTTTCGATTACTCGAAATTCTCATTTTAAAGAAACAATGAAAATAGCTTAACCCAACATGTAAACACATGAGGATTTGACTCATTTTTCATTTGTGTAGAAGTTAAAAGGATACTCTCCTTTTATAGAGCATATTTTGGAGCCCTCTCCCTCTCCCAACCGATGTGGGATATGAGAAATTTTCAAAAAATCGGAAAAGAAATCGAAAAAATCGGAAATCGGAAAATAATTCCGAAAAAATCGGAAATAATTCCGAAAAAATCGGAAATAATTCCGAAAAAAATCGGAAAAATCGGATCGGCATAGTTTCGAAAAAATCGGATCGGAAAAATCGGAAATTCAGAATTATTTCCGATTTCCGATCCGATTTTTTTCGGAAAAATCGGAAATCGGAAAATCGAAAATCGGCAAACTAAAATTTCATTCCAAATTCGGAAAAAATCGGATCGAAAATCGGAAAAATCGGAAAGTTCGGAAAAAAAACACAGCGCTAGCCAACTATGTGATCTTGGACTAAATATTCTTTTCTCATCTTCTGGTTGTCATGTATAGGATTGACAGATTATCTTGTGCTATGATAATCAAAGTGCTATTCAAATTGCTCACAGTGACGTCTTTTATGAACGAACCAAGCATATTGAGATTGATTGTCATTTTGTACGTCAACATGTCATTCGTAGATTCATCTCCGCTCTGTCACTTCTGACCAAACTGCTGATATCTTCGCCAAAACACATCCTCCGGGCCGCTTTTAAGACTTTATTACTAGACTCAAGTTGATCAATACTCCACCTTCTTGAGTTTGAGGGGGGATGCTAGTGTAATAATATACTAGTTGGTATATTTGTCCAATCTTGGATCCCGGCTCCTCTTGCTGCTCACCCTTTCATGTATATGTTTTAATAACATTAATAAAATACAAGCTTGTATATATCTCTTTCTCTATACCTTCACAACTGTTAACATTTGAAGACATTGTGAAAAATGTGATCATTGAGGGGTTCAGGGCCTTAGACGAATTTTTAGGAGTTAATATATGTATAAACATTTAGTCTCTCTAACATACCTCATTAAAAATACCTAAAGAATATACCAATTTTTTAAAATAATGAAAAATTGAATTTTTAACCAAACTTGGTATAAATGATTGGTCAAGTATTCATTTTGTATTTGTTTTGAATTTCCTAAGTTAACTCATTTTGAGAGTTGAATACTGGTACATATAAATATATAAACATTTAGTCTCTCCAACATACCTCATTAAACATACCTAAAGAATGTACCAATTTTTTTAAAATACTAAAGAATTGAATTTTTAACCAAACTTGGTATAGATGATTGGTCAAGTAATTCATTTTGTATTTGTTTGAATTTCCTAAGTTAAATCCTTTTGAAAGTTGAATATTGGGGTTTAATTATAGGAGGTTCAAAGTTTACAATTATCTTATTAGATTGCGTATAATTTTTCAGTTTCGACTCCCATAAGTCTTTAATCCCTTCTTCAATTATAACTAACTGAGGCCCAATTTTAAAAAATTGATATGTTTTTAAGGTATGTTATATATATATATATATATATATATATGTATATATATGTATATATTAAGGTATTTAATTAAAATGTTGAGGTTGTACCTTGGTGCGATGTCAAGTGCCCTCGCCCATGTTACGGTTGGTCTCGGGTTCGAGACATGGGAGATGTTTCTCCATATATGGGGGTAAGGCCAGTTGACATCTGCCTCCTAGACCCTGCAGTTAAGCGGGGGTAAGGCCAAATGACATCTACATCCTAGACCCGGCAGTTAAGCGGGAGCCTTGTGCATTGGGTACGACCTTTTTTTTTTAATTAAAATGTTGCAAACTTTTGAGTGTTATTTCTAAATCTTGTACATGTATTCATATTCAATTAAAAAATAGGTCGTACCCAGTGCACATGGCTCTTGCTTAACTGCAGGTCTTGAAGAGGCGGATTGGTCTTACCCCCGTATATATAATTTTCTATATATTTATATATAATGTTTTTTTTTTGAAAATCCTGGTAGGACACTCCCCCCCCCCCAGCTCCACCCCCACCCAAAAAAAAATAATAATAAAAATCAACAGCTGAATAGCTCCCGGATTGAGGTTTCATTTGGATGGAGAATTCAAAATAAACATATTTAGAATGTCTCAATGAGTGTAACCTAGATTTATATGTTATATCTTAGATGTGGATTTTAATAAGATAACAGGGCAGACTAGAGATCCTTAAAACAAAGGATTTTGAATAACATAGTGTGCATTCAGTTGTCCCCTAATATACAAGAGTAGTATTTTTCTATATATATTTTAAAAATTGAGTTTAGATTGTTAGTGAATCTTCCGTCTCTTTATGAATGTAAGTGATCCAAATAATCAATTATATTTATAAGACTTAAGAAGTTAACAAAATCATCTAATACCTTTTTACATTCAATTACCAATTTTTAAAATACAATCTAATACATATTTATCATTGTATTTTTGGGGACAACCAAACGGCCTAATAGTGAATAAAGTTATTGGGAAAAAACCCCATCAAGGAGAGAAACGTGATAAACCTAGAGAGAGAGAAGGAGACAGAGAGAGGCTTGAGATTTTGTCTTAATCTTCATATTAGCCACAAAGGAGCATCTTCATATTAGCAACACAGGCACATGTTTATACCAATGTGTCTTTTCATATACTAATATGTGTCTCTTCATATTAACCTTTTTTAAATCTCTAACCGGGTCAACCCAACACTAAGTGGGCGTATATTGCATTTGGGCCAAGCCTATGCAATTTATTAACAGTGCCAACGGAACCTAAGTAACATAATATTACTTGTTTTCTTTATATTACTTTAAGCTAGGGGGTAATGATTATGAATGCTTGGAGGAAATGTGTTGAGATCTATTTGATATTGTGTTCTTTGTCTTGCATTTCCGGGGATGTGCAGATATTCCCCTACATTGTCTTTAGATCAGCACATTTTTTGGATTAACAACCAGAAGCCGTGAGTTCACTTTTTTTGAAAAATACAAATAAATAATTTGGTCATCAAGGTGATGCTTCCACGCTTTACTACCGACTAGCGAATCAAAGCACTAGAGATAAGGTGGATGTCAAAACAACTCTAGAATGGGAAGGAAAAAAGCCAAAACCAAGACTTCATTCTCTAAAGAAAATAGTTCCTTCAGGCATCATTTGGAATAATTGCTAAACTGATTAATCCAATACTCACCTTTGTCCACTCTTTACTTTTATAAATATTATATATTTTGTCGATTAAAAACTAGTCAAAAATAAGAATTGGGTCGTACCTTGGATGCAGGGAAAATTCTTCTTACTCTTTCTTTGCATGGAAGAGGCCAAGATATATCCAGTGACCATCCATTCTATTTACATCCAAATATGAGAAACGAAATTTCTAAAGAATGGGAAAATGCACACATTTCATCTCACGATATTTGCAAGTCCACAGTTCCATCGCACAAGATCCTAGATGGGAAACATTTGATGAGGGCTATTGCCGGCCATTTCGAGAAACTTTTCAATAAGAACGATGAAACGTCCAGAAACGACAATTCTTCTGAGGTATCTACTTCCCTGTCTGACTATGAGGACTGCACAGAGGAAAATCTATCCACTTCAAGCTTTGAAGAATCCGTTGAAATGATGCATTCAATAAACAAGAAACAAGAAATGCCAGAAAATCTTAAGGGAGGTACTCTTCTTGATCAAACTTACACTGTTAGCCCGAAAGATCTCAATAAAATTATTTTCGACCCCAATTCGCAGTTCAGGCGGGATCTAGCGGAATTGCAGGGAACAACAGATGTTCATGAAGGTCCATGGACATGGAATTCAGAAGGCGTACCATGTTTAACACGAGTTGTTACTTACACAAAAGCAGCAACAAAGTTAGTGAAGGCTGTTAAAGCTACTGAGGAGCAAACCTATATCAAAGCAGATGCGAGAGAATTCGCTGTTTTTGTAAATGTGAGTACACCAGATGTTCCATATGGAAATACATTCAAGATCGAATTACTCTACAAGATAATGCCTGGGCCGGAGTTATCTTCGGGGCTAGATGCGTCCCGGCTTTTAATATCGTGGGGAATCAATTTTTGTCAAAATACTATGATGAGAGGCATGATTGAAGGAGGAGCTCGGCAGGGATTGAAGGAGAGTTTTGATCAGTTTGGTGGTTTGCTGAGTCAAAATTTTAAGGTTTCAAGTTCTGCAGATAGGTTAGACAAAGATCACATGTTGGCAAGTTTGCAGACTGAGCACCAGTCAGATTGGGAATTGGCCGTTGAGTATTTTTGGAATTTCACTATGGTTTCGACCGTGCTAATGATATTGTATGTGTTTGTACATATTATACTCTCTGGAACCAGCGAGATCCGAGGCTTAGAATTCAGTGGTCTCGATTTGCCTGACAGTTTTGGAGAACTTATCACTTGTGGAATTTTAGTCCTCCAATTGGAGCGTGTATATGACATGGTATCACATTTTGTACAGGCTAGGTTGCAAAGAGGTAAATTGCTTCACATATATATTATGCACCCTTTGTTTTTAGGTGACATATTTTTACTATTTTCACCTATAAAGAATTATAATTTGGTCACCGTTTTGTCCAAAATCACATTTATAGCGACTACACATATAATTTTAACAAATAGAAAACTTAACTTTGAATAGGTCAAAATACTTTTCATCCAGGTGGAAATTTATTTCATCCTGAACCGAATGGGGCCCACTTGTTTAGAATTTAACACATTAAATTTTCCCACCAAGTGTTAAATTATATTAACAGGAAGTGATCACGGGGTCAAAGCCCAAGGTGATGGATGGGTGCTTACTGTAGCTTTGATTGAGGGGACAAACTTAGCTTCATTGGATTCAGCTGAGTTCCCAGATCCTTATGTGACACTCACCTGCAATGGTAAAACGCGAACAAGCAGTGTCAAGCTTCAAACTCTGAATCCTCAATGGAATGGTGAGATTATTTTTGGGTTTGAATGATTTTATTTGTTGTGTCACTTAATATTAACCAAAGTTTATGTGTGGCTCGCATCATAATTTGTGCAGAGATACTTGAATTTGATGCTGCAGAGGAACCGCCATCGACTTTGGATGTTGAAGTTTTTGATTTTGATGGTCCATTTGACCAAGCTGCTTTACTTGGCCATGCTGAAATTAATTTCTTAAAACACACATCTACAGAATTGGCAGACATGTGCGTTCATCTTGAGGGGAAACCTGCTCAGTCTTCTAAGTCAAAGTTGCACTTGAGAATTTTTTTGGACAACAATAATGGAGTTGAAACAATTAAAGAGTTTTTGACGAAAATGGAGAAGGAAGTTGGAAAGAAGGTATATAAAATAGATGATTTTATTAATATGTCAATTTTGTACATGGTGGAATCTCTTCATCTGAAAGTATAAACTCCTTGTGCTTGACAGTTGAACCTTCGGTCGCCCCACAGTAATTCAACGTTCCAAAACCTTTTTGGGTTGCCAACAGAAGAATTCCTAATCAGTGATTTCTCATGCTCCCTGAGAAGAAAGATGCCATCGCAGGTACTATCTTTGTTACTGGTTGTCAATGTGCGTTTTAATTTGATTGTTGTTTTATTCAGACAATCGCAATGTTGTGAGATACCCTCTTTCCACTTTGAGTATCTTATTCCAGATCCCAAGTACCCTTTTAGATTACATTAGCGTCGTCACCAAATCTTACGTCCAGCTTCGGTTTTGAAAAGAAGAGTATAATAAACACGTGAAATGAAACTTATATGTTACGATGTCTCTCGATTTGCGCTATCCAAATGCTTTGTCAATACTACAAAAATATTAGTACTCCAATACTAAGTGCTTTATACAAAAACTTAATTTGAAAAAATTAAAATAGTTCTATTTTTTTAAAAATTATTTTGATACATTACTAATGTTCAATTCTTGATATTAATAAATTTTAATTAAAAAATTAGACTTTGCACACTTTTGGTCAATGGAGTGTTAATATTAACTACCACGTGTCATTTTGAACAGTAAAATAATTTAAATGAATTTTAAATCCCAAAACCTCTGACAATTAAAAAAATGGGAAACAAAAAATAAAAAAGAAATGAAAAACAGAAAAAAGGAAAGAAAAACGGCGGACCTTTCGTTCTCCAACCCCACCCCACCCCACGCTTGGTGATCCACTCATCCCCTACTCCCCGGCAGCAAACCAGAAGTAAGAAGGCCTTTTAATTAAAAAAATAAGTTCAATAAATAAAATATTGAATATAAGATTATACATACAAATTTTTCTTTGATGCTATCAAATGCATGAGGATGTACAGTGTACGATGCATACTTTGTGCTTAAATATGAGAGTTTCTGAATCCTCAATCTATTTTCTCAAAGTGTTGAACCTTTCCCCCCTAAATTGGCAAAAATCCTAAAACTAGCAATTAAATCATGTACAATATAAAATGAACCTTATAAGATACAATATAAATCTAATAAAACATGAAATTTCATAAAATACAAACTTACTCTTAATAATCATCAAATATATCTTAAAAATTATCAAAATGTTAGTTACACGCGCCATGCCATGGGCCTGACGTAGATACGGGAGATAGTAGGATGTGTAAAGGGCCCGATCTTAAATTTTTGCCCAAGGCCCCGAAGGGCCAGTCCTGCCGTGCGGTTGTGTTTAAGCAGGTGATTTGTGTCATGATGATTCAACATACTGCTATTGTTCACGGGGTTGTTTAGTAGAACTAGCTGCTGGACTTTTGGTTGTTTATACTCGAGTCCCCCTGCGAGGAAGAATATATAGTTGCCCATCTGAATATTTACTTGTTGGCATGGACTTCCTATCGAGTGACTCACAAAAGTGTTGCTGGGTGATGTCATGAATGCTACTGAAGAAATATTAGTGTCTGCGGGGGTTCAGACTGCTTGGTCAAGGCTGCTGAGATGCACTGCTATCGGCCAAATAAATTGACAAGGATCACCAATACCCTTTCAGGGGAGTGTAAAAACAAAGGCGAAAATTGATGAATGAGCAAGTTAATAATTAACTCTGTCCGCGCTTTTGTAACAAAGTCGATAATGATGGTACCCTTTTTGCATGGGCCAAGAGAGTTACACAGCGAGAAAATGTGAAGACTCAGATTATTGATCGAGTTTCTTGAGATCATTGAGCGTCAACGACCTACAAAACTGCGGTAGCGTTGATTTATGTTAATTGTGCATAGCTGAGTGGGTCATGAAATCCAGCGCCGAGGTGAAACACTATAACCATGCAATTTTGCCGAGCAAAGAATTGTTAGTTGTCAGTGGTTGCTTGGGTAACTGAACATCTAGCTTTCTCTCATGGAAAAATTTCCAGACATTTTGGACATCTCTTTTGTTGGTGTTACTCCCAGATGCTCAATGGATGGTATTGTAGGTGTAGTACATGTATGATGATTCTGTCACTCTTGGAGGAGTAGAGAGTGTGGGTAAAATGGTTGATCTCTATGTTAGAAAAGCATTTTCAAGGACTTGGTTCATTTGAAGGATCTTCCAATTAGCCTCCGCGCTCGTTACCTGAGTGTTAGGCTGTGTAGAGATATTAGTGCTTTTAGGTGTGAGGTCCGACTCTAGATTCCCCATCTCGTTAGATGAAGTGTTGCAAATGCTCCGGTCTATGGCTATGGCAAGAATACCTCTCCAATGAACTGTTTAAGAGTTTTTTTACTACTCATGTCCAAAGATGAGACAGACCCCTAGATGACACCGTTACTTCTCGGTTAAAAAACCACCCTAATTCCCATTTTGACTTAACCTCCCAGTATGGATGAAAATGCCCACCTCCTTTCCCAAAACTCTTAACCCTAATTTAAAAAACCCTATAAAATTGCATAAAATCAAAATCAAAATCACACACAAAATTAAAATAAATTGCCATCTCCGCCCGTTTTCAACCTGTGGAAGCCACGTCTTTTCAACAAGCAACATGCTTCAGCCAGGTAAGGGCTTATTTTCTATTACCCACTAGCGGTTGAGTTTCCTCCCTCATCTCTCCACTGCTATAAACTGTTGGTAAAATTTATATATTGTAATTAAAAATTACGGCAGATAGTTTTATGGAGAAGTTGAATATTCAAAATAAATATTTTGGTTTAATATACTGCTCAAAATAAATTGTGACCTCATACGATTATCGCTAATATGAATCGCATGGTATTGAATCCAAATATGTACCGTACAATAAAAAATATTACCTCAATTGTTTATAAAATATGTGGAAGACGATTCCTGGATTGAGTCGCGAATTAGGTCGGTCTCTTTAAGACATTTCGCGACTCTGTGCAGGTAGTATACAGTCACGTCGTTCCCAGGATAAAACAAGCTCGGAATCAAGTCTGTCTTATATAACTATGCACTGTAGGTATATGGCATATTATCACATTCAACACACTTGCTTGGAATACAAACTCAAAAATTATTGAAGAATGATTTTGAATTTTTTAAAAGGAACTCTGTTATTTTTTCAGCAATGAAGAGCTTTTTTTTTCTTCTCATTCTACTCTTGCCGTAGCAACCCCCTCCTTTAAAACAAATCAGATGGAGTATTCTCTCTTTAGGTGTGCTTAGATTTCCAAAGTGGAGGAATATTTTTAAACCATGAGATAGCAAAAGATGGGATGGTGGTGGTTGACAAAATGATGGAAGGCCCATATTGATAAAGAGAAAGATGTTCATCTTTATTCCATAAATATGGGAAAGATTGGGGTGGTATGGTGGAAAATACACTTTGAAAGGAATCCAAAGACCTTTTTTGAAATACAAAATTTCAACAATCCCCTATTTGTATTTTAAAAAGTATAGACTCATCGGTAACAATCCCCACTTAATTATAAAAATTATTTTTCATCGAGCAAGGTAGTATTGAAATGTGCATAAGCAAAGGTGCCTTTCGACTTGAACCTTTACGTAGTAAAGATTATTTAGAATATACTAGAGTAACTTGTAGTTTTGAACTATATCTCTGACAACATCCATACAAAACCCTACTAGTGTATAGTCCAAAAGCCAACACATTACAGTTATGTGCTTCTATCTCAGTGTAATGAAGGCCACACTTCCACATTCACATAGGTGATCTTATCAAGGATACTCTCGTAGCCAAGTACCCCACTCAAAATAGAGCTATAGATCTCATTAAGAATTATAATAAACTCATCCTTAACTCGCTTCAGGATATCATGCTCCATAGTGATGGACTCTAAGTAAAACCCGTATACAATAATTAGCACGATTCAACCCATATCACTTGTGACTTGTTATTACCATTTGAATCTATTTTTTAGGATCTCCAGTCTATAGGTTGGCTTACCACCACAAGTGATTCAACTATCAACGGGATTTAGTCCCATCCCTTTCAAGGTGTTTCACACCTTCTCCTGCATTAGTCCTTTCGTCAAAGGATCAGTCAGGTTCTGTTCTCATCAGTTCGAACATAATCCATTATCACATTCCAGTAGTTATAAATTCTCTAACTATGTTGTGCTTACGACATATTTGTTGTTTCTTACAGTTATAACAACGTTTCTAAAGTTTTACAATAGCCATGGTTCTATTATTGTGGATAAAATGACCGATATCAATTTCTCCCATTAAGGGGTATCTTATAATAGGCCTTTCAACCTTTATATCCTCACTAGTCATAACTAATGGTATCACCATAAAATCCATCATTAATTGTGTCAATAACTAATATTTTTTGGAGTTTTAAAAGACTGCATCATAATGTGTCAGACACATATCCATTAATTGATTTATAATCAATTCTAGGTTCATGGTTCTTATCAAAACACATAACCTTCCTCGATAGCATACGAATGCACTTTTCAATTATAAACCTTCATAGTACTCCCACAAAATAAACAATTCCAAGCTAATTGTATTTAGTAGCTCAGTGGAGACTACTTAAGATGTTCGCATATTCATCTTTCTTAACATTGTATATAGCATTCTTGAACAATTCATACTTGGGTCATGTGGAGTACATGATGGTTTACAATAAGCATATATCTAATGATAGATATTCTTGTATTTCAAGTTACTCGATCTATTAATGATCCATCTTTGGCCTTGTAATATTAACAAGTAATATTCTTGTTTCGTTGAAATTCATTATGTCAACATTGTGACTTAGCATAAATTTGGTTTTCTTGGCAACAAAATATCATAACCAAATTTTAGCTAATAATACTTGCATAAACAAATAATAGTGCATTTATATTTCAACATGCTTAATGATAAACACGATTTGTATAATACTTAATTCATTATCATTTGATGATTTAAAATTATCAAAATATCATACCATTTATTTGTGCCTTTCATATTCATAAATTCTCCACCTTTAAGTTGGTACAAGTAAGTTGCCTTAACTAGATCACCATTTGAAAAGCGATATTATATATATTTAATTTTAATTCAACATCATGTATAATATCAATGGCAATCGAATTAAAGAAAGCGATACCATTTTCATGAGAATAATTTAACATGCATCGTGTATAACTAAGTTATCTTACTATCGATAAATCTTGGCTACTAAATAAAGTTTATATTCATAAATGAAAATGATCTCATTATTCCTTCAAAGGATATGTATACGCCTTATTATGTTAAAGTTGAAAGATAAGTCAATTATAAACTAATTTCTAGTTCATTCCAGAGAATTCAATCAAACATTTGTGACATGACTTCTCTAAGGATTTTTGGAATCCTTTTTCTATAGCATAAGCAAAAGGTGGGATGGTGGTTGACAAAATGATGAAAGTCCATAATGATAAAGAGAAAGCTGTTCATCTTCTCTATATTTTAGCAGTTTTTAAATTGAACACGTTATAATTGCAAACAGATTCTTAATCTGTATACTTGCTCAGACCTGATAGTAAAAAATTCTGATGTAAATCTTCAAATGCGGAAGCGTTATTATTACACTACACAATAATTACACTACACAACAACAACAACAACAACAACAACAACAACTAATAAATTAGACTAATGAAATGGGTTCCTCTCTCTCTCTATTCTCAGTTCTCAATATTCAAGTTTAAGTACATATGAGGGCCAAAAGGCCTATTTCTAGGAAGAAGAGTTAGCTTGCTAGCCAAGCAATTACCCAAAAAGACCAAAAAGGACAACCAATATCTAAAAATGACTCATTAATCCCAAACATGCTTGGAGACTAATTAAAAGACTAAAATAAAGGAAAATGACGATAAATCCTAAACTAAAAATAGAGAATAAAAGAAAATAAGAGATAGTCGTCTTCCGTAGGCACAACCACGCGTCACGTGTCACTTCATATCCCATATACATCATTCTCCCTGTCTTCGAAAAAGCTCATCCTCGAGCTTGGAGGGTGACTCATTAATGCCACATGTACACGTGTCAGTACAAGTGTTAGTTTCCAAAGCAAAGCAAAACCCCAAATCAAATCCAACACACAAATGGACCGGCCAAACTTCTGTTAGACCCATATGGACCTTCAACAAGTGGATTTAAGATACTTGAATCCCAATGATGTCTCCCTACAGAATCCGAGCAACCAAAAACTGACGACCACTCCGCCATCTCAACACTATAAGCACATGATTGTAACTTGGCATGGTGGACTCTTGAATCCGACCGGATGGTTCAAGAGGAATGAAGACAACGACAGCACCGGTGGCAAATAGTCGGAAAATGTATCCCCGATGGGTATATTTCTCATGGAAGTCATATGTTATGTCAAAAATTGACTGGAATAGAGGTCAATAGGGAGGGTGAGATCGGCTCAAAGTAGGGCAGTCCCGTTTGGGTTGGATTTACTTGTGGTTTGGCATAGACTGGGAAAAAGAGGAAATAGGGTAAAAATTTGGGGGTAAAAGATTTGGCTAAAGTGAGGGTAAAAATTGGTTGGATTTTGGGGATTTGGGAGGTGTATTGAAGCCCTAGGTGGTAGTGGGTTTGGTAAGGGTGTGTAAAAGGGTTGGCGCACCCCCAAAGGTTCAAGGGTGGTCTGGGAAATGGGCGGAAGGGTCGGGACAACAGTCTGGCCAAGACAGGGGTGTTTCGGAGGTTTGGGATATTGACCGAGGGCTGTCGGCAGTGAAGAGGGGCTGTCGAGGGGCTAGGGGTCGTCCGCTGCCTCAGGGCAAGCCTAGGGTTTGTTCGGCAGGGGCTGGAGGGATGTTGGAGTAGTTTCGGGGGGTTCTTGGGGTGTTGTTGGCGTCGAAAATGGGTTTAAGGGGCTGGCCAGTGGTCGGCGGTAGGGTAGGGGCTGTTTGGTGCGGTGGGGCTAGGGTTTCTTGATTTTAGGGTTAAGGTTTGAATTTTTGTTTTGGTGGGCTTCTTGGTTAGGGTTTGGGTAAAAAAATTAAAACGGAGATTCATGTAAACGGGGTGGTGATTGTGTGGCAGTAGGAGGTGGAGGTGGAGGATGCTGGTGGTGTAGATGGAGGGTGGAGAAGCTAAAAGAGTTGGTATCTTCTCTTTTAGTAGTAATGGAAATTAGGGTTTCCATTCACTCGATTCTTTTTTGGGCATTTATTAATCTTTCGATTGAAGGCTTGCCGGAGTTGGAATCTCCACTCGTGACCCGTTTCACGCATCCCGACATACACCAAGAACAAGCCGAGCCCTGATACCAATTTGATGTAAATCTTCAAATGCGAAAGCATTATTATTACACTACACGACAACAACAACTAATAAATTAGACTAGTGAAATGTGTTCCTTTCTCTCTTTATTCTCAATTCTCAATATTCAAGGTTAAGTACAAATGAGGGCCAAAAGGCCTATTTATAGGAAGAGTTAGCTTGCTAGCTAAGCAATTACCCAAAAAGACCAAAAGGAACAACTAATACCTAAAAATGACTCATTAGTCCCAAACATGCTTGGAGACTAATTAAAAGACTAAAATAAAGGAAAATGACAATAAACTCTAAACTAAAAATAGAAAATAAAAGAAAATAAAAGATAGTCGTCTCCCGTAGGCATAACCACGCGCCACGTGTTGCTTCATATCCTATATAAATCAAATTCACTGTCTGAAATATAACCCGTCATTTCTGTAATTGCGCAGACTCGTATTTGTTTCAGAGCTTCTTTATGTTGGACTTCATATTGTTCTCAGGAATTTGGGTGGCCAAAATTGAGATTGTTTGATCGGAAATGGAGCTTCCAATGTGAGGGAGGGGGTTCTCATGAGGAACAGACTTTACATTGGAATCCGTATTTATTTTGTTTATAAATTTATGTGTGTTTATATATGAATTTAATTCTGATTAATTTTTATTCAATTGTTTAGGGTTTTTAACATTAGGGTTAAGAAGAGTTGGTTTTGGGGAAGAAGATGAAGTGGGCAGGAGGAGGACATTTTCGTCCATAAAAATGTGAGGGTTAAGTCAACATATGAATTAAAGTGGGTTTTTAACAATAAAGTGTGTCAGATTCTAAGGGTTATATCTTTTTTTTTATAACATTGATGGTGTTATGTCGAAGTACGGCATTATTACAAGAGTTAAATTAAAAAAAAACATTGTTTGCACTTTACAGATTGATTGTCTTTGTTGCATAAGAAAAAAAGATCTTCAAAAGGATTCTTTTGTGCCTTTGGATGGCAGAGCCAAGATACAAATATTGTCCAGTTGTATCTATCTATACGTAGAAACTCATAGACATGTGAAAATGACGTGTCAATAATAATACGAGTCAATGACAATACTCCCTCAATTCCAAATTAATAATCCTGTTTCTAAAAATAGCATTTACTACTATGTGGGATTACAAAGTTACCCATCCAAACAATATCCGAGAGAACAATGATCCCAGTGCATGCCTTTCATTAAGAAATAATCGTTATTTGTAGGAGGATAAATTTTGAAAGTAAATTTTGTTAAAATGTTGACTTTCAAACACTGACTATTTATTTGGGAAGGAGGTATATCTGAGAAGTAACAAAATGGGGACAACCTTTTATTTTTATGGAACAGTGTCACATGAGAGAGGAACATCTCTGGAGATGTTTTCTTTTTATATTTGTCAATGAAGGTTAAAAAAAAGAACAAACTATTGAGACACGCGATAGAAAGGCCCTCATACAGCCACAACACCATTGAAAAAGGCCTTAGTACTGTATCTATTTTGTACGAGTCTTGGTGGGTTAGATGGGTTAGGGACAAGGTGTTCTATGCTTAAGGAGCTGACTTATATTCAATTTATAGATATATTACTATCAACAAAAGAATAAAAAATTAGAAGTAGGATCAGAGCACAACTGTCAATTGGAGATTTTGAGTTCCTTGAAGCAACTCAATTTCTATCTTATTCATTCTATTATTTCTTATTACTAAAAATAGGAAAAAATAAGAATGTGTTGCATGTAACAACTTTTTAGTCGTGATTCCTTTGACGGAATGGAAATGATGTGAGTATTACCATCTGGTCAATTCCTATTTTTCCAGAAAAAAGGGCGGTGCAAAATGTTGGGTATCATGGTTTTAAGACCAGATATTATGATGATCAACTCACCATTGGTAATGGGTTGAGCATTAAATGAATCCTGGCCCAGATAAGCAGTTGCATGATTATGATGCGGCAGAAAACAATAATCTAACAATAATAGTTTTGCTTTATATTGGGTCATTTGTCTGTTAAACGGCAATCGGGTAAAGTTTGACAAAGAATTTGGTTTGATACATTTGTTTTCTATTGGGTCATTTGTCTGTTTAACGGATATCAGGAAAAGTTTGACAAAGAATTTGGTTTGATACATTCATTGTGGTGCAGGGGAGGCTGTTTCTATCTGCTAGAATTGTTGGGTTTTATGCTAACTTGTTTGGACATAAAACCAAAATTTTCTTTCTTTGGGAAGACATTGAAGATATTCAAGTGCTTCCCCCTTCCCTGGCCTCTGTGGGCAGCCCAATGCTGGTGATGGTTCTACGCAAGGGTCGAGGTCTTGATGCTAGGCATGGTGCCAAGTCTCAGGATGAGGAAGGCAGGCTTCACTTCTATTTTCATTCATTTGTGCCTTTCAATACAGCCAGCAGGTAGAGATGAAATGTTATTTATATAGTTTTCGCAATATTTCTTTTGTCAATGATTCTTTAAACAGGACGATTATGGCCTTGTGGAGAACAAGAACACTCGCTCCAGATCAGAAATTAGAAATTGCAGAAGGGAAGCAGGAAAAAGACGGTAAGCCTGTTTTGTCTGAAGAAATTGGACCCTGTTTGGTGGTTGAAGATGCAAAACTGTCCAAAGCCTACTGTGCAGAATTTCATGTTAACGTAAGCCGTAGTTGATTCTTAGCTTATCTGCCTCTATGTATTAATTTTAAATTCCATATGGTCTTAATTGTTTTGTGAATCTACAGTAGATTAATGCTAATCATACTAACAAATTTTTAAAAACTTTTTTTAAGAACTGATGTGGCGACAATCAACGAGTGTGGGACCACAGTTTTCATGTTTTTTCTTTCTTTATCTCCACCATTAATTAGTGACTCATTAATTTGTAAAAACAGTCTATAGACGAATCATTTTGCTTTGTCATATTAGACTTTGATTCAGTTTGCTAATTAAGGCCCCCTTTTCATTGATGAATCACTTTCACCCAGTTAACAAAATTCACCCCGAAGCAAAAGAGGCAAAAAAATAGAAATGGAGAGGAAAACGAGCAAATAAGATAGAATTCACAAGGTTTCTCACCGTAATAACATCTATGAGTGGAGTTATAGAATTGAACAAACAGTAGGAGAAAGGTTATCTTGAACAAGAATTCTATCTCACGACTCGCGAGCTTGTATGTTCTAGCCCAATGCTACTACATATCCTCTCCCCCACAAGACCACACTCTCTCTCTCTTTCTCTATGAGGATAATCTAGCTCTCCACTTATGTTTTGAAGAGGGGAAAAGAATAACAAAGAAAAATGAGTAAGAAAACATATATGTTACTAAGTTCTCTCGATTTACTGCATCATGAGCAGATCTACAAAAACCAAGATACTAAAAAATTCAGTTTGTATATGTTAGTCTTAGGGTATTTAACGATAAACTGATGCGTAACCCGTATTAATGATGATAACACAACAATAGATGCACTCCAAAATGATGAGGAATAAACTCAAATGTATAATTGACAAACTCTCGTGTATAACTCAATGACAAGCAATAAATACAATCTGTTTAAACAATAAATGAACTTCTAAAACAACTAGCTAGAGGGAGAGAAATTAAGCACTCTAGATACACCTCGGGTAGGCAGCTCAAACACCAAGGTATGAAGATGCAATGATCAAAGCTCAATAAATGATTCTGTTCTCGAGTGGAAATGGGTAAAACATTAATGGTGTGAAGTAAATGCTCTCCGATTTGTAATAACTCTCTTAAAGTGATCTTTTTTGCTCAAAGATTATGTTTACTCTCTTTCTAAAAGAGTCTCTCTTTTTTCAAAGGTAGCTGGGGGTATATAAAAGGTCGTACTCAGTGCACAAGGCTTCTGCTTAACTGCAAGTCTGGGAGAGGCAAATGCTGTCTGGCCTTACCCCCATATATGGAGAGACTGCTCCCACTTGTCATCGCACCAAGATATGACCTCTAGCTGGGGTATATGTAGAATAAAAAATACATTCGTGGAACTACAGATGCACTAAATGCTGTGTCAGCCTACCATACCTAACATGTCAAATGCATTAAATGCCAAGTGAAATCTCGAGTGATCAGCTGTTGTGTTAGGTGGCGCCACAACGTGTCAATGACGAACTAGCCAGCTGCTCACCAAACCACCATTGTTTGAGATAAGTTGATTTGACATGCCTAGATATGGTATGACGCCACTCAGATCTTTTATGGAAAGATACTTAATTTGGCGCAAAAAACTTAGTGGTAAATAACCGAGTGAGTTCAAGGTTGCTCGAAGGTGCTCGCTCGGGCAAATCTAGGTGTTCTACCTTGTGTATCTAAAATGGTTAGGTTATGTCTTAAAGTTGCCTTGGTTCTCAATTCTCCAAACCAATTCCCTTAAAGATTCCCAAACTGAGGTTCCTCGATAGAGCATGAAAGCTCTCCCAAGTTCTACCAGATCTGGTCTATCGTCCTACCAGACCTGGCTATCGCTGGTATCGAGTAACCTCATATCAATATTCAAACATAGCTCAAATTTACAATACATCTCATAAATACATAGCAAACTCATAAAATACATTGTGAATCTAAATAGCTTCCTCAATCTTCGATTAAGCTCATCTTTGCCTTGATCTGCCATTATCTTTAATGAGGAGGTTCATCTATATGCCCCTCCTACATTTGCCCCCTCGTAGAGAAAGTTGATGCCCAAACAAGAAATTTCTGTACGAAACACCTTGAACCGACAAATCATAGCTTGATACATTTTGAATCGACCAATTACAGTTTAAACCACCTTGAGCCGATAGATCATAATTTGAAACAACTTGAATTGACAAACCTCGTGCGAAACATCTTGAAACCACAGTTCGAAACACCTTGAACTGATGAACCATGGTTTGAAATACCGTAAATCGGACAACCACAATTTGGAACACCTTGAACTGGCCAACCATAGTTTAAAACACTTTGAACTGAAGAACCACATTTTGAAACATCTTGATTTGATGGACCACAGTTTGAAAACACTTTGAACTGGCCAAACGCCGTTTGAAACACCTTGAACCGGCAAACCACAGTTCGAAACACCTTAGACTGAAGAATCATAGTTTGAAAACACGGAACTTTGAACTCCCTTGTCTGACGCAATCGTCAATTTTTCCCCTATTTTCAAAATTTCTCGTGGGATAATGAGCCATCAATCGTGCATACATAGGCTAGTGATTCGTCCAAATCACGGTAAGATTTTTAAGTGGGACAATGAACCATCAATTTGTGCATACATATGCTAGTGACTCGTCCAAATAAGGACGAGAGTTTTTAGTGCATACACATGCTAATGACTCGTCCAAATCACGATAAGATTTTTAGTGCATACACATGCTAGTGACTCGTCTAAATCACGACGAGATTTTTGAATTAGCACCTGCTTGGTGACTCGTTCAAATCACGAAGACGAGATTTTTAGTGCATGTGGTGAATACATATGCTAGTGACTCTGTCCAAATCATGATGAGATTTTCTAAAATAGCGCCTGCTTGGCGATCTACCACAATATTAGTAAGATTTTTGTAATAAGGTGATAGGTTCTTCTATCCAAAGTGATCATCCCACGCTTCCTCGCAAGGCACCATAGGTTAGCCATTTTTCTCTTGAAATTGTCTCTGGGTTTGTGTCCTTTTGAAAACAGGTGTTTCCAACACTGTTGCTCCTTTTGTAGGCTGCTCCTTTCCCCCTGGATGTTGTGTCTATTTTTGGTGATAGTCCTTCCACAAGAGGTTCTTTAAGTCTAATTATTAGAAGACGATATTCTTCTAGCTCCTGGTTTGCCCCCTTCTTCAATTATTGGAAGAGTTTCCTCGAGATGTGCTTCGTCTAGATGTGCCTTATTGCCTATGAACGAGGGAACATTGGGGGACTCAAGTGGAACTATTGAAATTTCAAGTTTAATTACTCCCCCAGTTTCACCTGAGTTGCCACTGGTCGTGGTTCCTCCAGCTCCTTCTACTGAGGTAGTTTGAATTATACCTTATCTTGACCATGTAGTGTTTTCCCTATGTTTGTGATTGTCAAGACTTAAAATGTGGTGTTTGATTCTGTTAATACTGAAGACAGGGAGCAGACAACTCCTCCCATTGAGGAACTTCAGTGGATGTTGATCCTTCATCAATGGAGGTTGATCACCCTCCTTCGACTGAGCCAATTAATTTTTTTGGTTCTTGAGGGCCCTCCGGTAGCTCAAATGGTACAAGCTCAAACTCATTCTGGGAGTGCGAACATTCTTTTACCTTTAGCCAATATTCCAACTGTTGATGTGGCAGTTTGCATAACTTTTCATTATGCTTTTTGTATATAAACGACTTTCATTATTGTTATTGTTATAACCTCCTTGGATATAACTGAGCGAAAAACTTCACTTGCATGGTTATTTACTCGCTTTTATTAAGTAATGTGCTTACTTGGGTATGGTTTCTCTATACATACACTTGCTTGGTGATGTACCCTACTTGGGTATGGTTTTTCTATACATGCATACACCATCTTTGGTGACTTAGCTCAACTCTTGCTAAGATTTTGTAGTCTTATTGCCTGCTTGGTAAGCCTAGCCTCCTCTACCTGCTTGGCCTGCTTGTTGTGTCCACGTGACATTGGGTATAATGGGATTAGGGCATGTTGTGCCCCGACGCCCAATTTGTAGGGGCACCCTCCAGTCAACCACGATTCGAGATAAAATAGTAATAATGGCAAGCACAATAAAGATGTAAACAAGAGAGACAACACCAAGATATATGTGGTTTACCAACTTGGCTACATCCACGGAGAGGCCTGATTCCACTATATTTGAAGAAATTACAAGTACAATAGAAAATACACAAGGATAAATCACATACCCTATGCTCTCCTATCCAAGTTCCGGATAGCCATTGTACACCCACTCTCCACCCAAGTAAATCTAACTTCTAAGCGAAGAACCCTCTCAATCTCTTACCCTCAAGTGTTTCCTAAATGTTTCCCATATACCCAATCCAGTGTATCCCGCTTCCATATAACCTGGTGAGAAATCCCCTCACACAATACATATTGAGCACACCCAGGGGCGGATCCACCCCAGGACGAAGCGGGGTGGCCGCCCCAGTTCAGTTTGTTAAAAAAAAAAAAAATTTTTTTTAGGGGTTTTTTGGTAAAGAATTAAACCTGGAGGTTTCTTGTAATTATTTTCAAAGTTCACGGGAAATTTTGTAATAAACAAAAAATAAAAACCTAACTAAAGTTAAGTTTGGCAGCTGATCGATCTCTCGGAACCAAACAAAAGCTAAACCTAAAAAAAAACCTTCGCCCTCTCTCTCGTCCTCCACTCCCCCGCCGCTCTCTCTTCTCTTCTCTCCACCACCGGACTCCACGGTATCGGAGTCTCTCTTCTCTCTCCACCTCCCAAGCTCCGCCCGCCCCTGCCTGCAACTCCGCCACTAGGCGCCGTCGCCCCTGCCTGCTAGGCTCCAGCGTAGCCTGCTGTCCTCCTCCACCGCACCACCACCTCCAGGTATATTTCAATTAATATATGTTTATATGTGTAAATTAATATCTGTTTATTGAAATTAATATGAAATTATTTATACTAAAATGAAATTAAATTTATTTTGTGTATATCTGTTTATATGTGTAAATTAATATAAATTTTTATGTTAATTTATATGCTGTTTATAAGTAAATTTATATGTGTCAATTTATATAAATTTTTATGTTAATTTATATGATTTTTATATGAAATTAAATTTATATGTGAAATTAAATTAAATTTGTAAATATAGGGAATCAATGGAGAAATTTTTTAAACGAAAAAGAGGAGACAACGCACCAATCGTATCCGAAGCTGAGGTTCAATCATCTCCCACTCCAATTAGTGTTGAAAATGAATATTATGCCCAAAAAAATAAAAACAACCCAAAAAATGCCCGAAAAAACTCGAAATAACACCCAAAAAAATCACCTCGGGGGCTCCCGCCCCCGAACCCCCAGCAACTATCGAAACTTTCGCCCCTGTTCACATAAAATCCTGGATTCGCCACTGAGCACACCTACCATACATGAAACACTCGCACCCACCCATACCCTTCTTCCACCTTTGAGCAATACCCAAGAGAGGGGAAATCCCTTACCTCTCACCGCAAAACCTCACCTTTGGAAGAAAGACTCTCTCTAACTCTATGTTGTGTTGGTGTGTTTTGAACCATGGCTGAAAGCCTCCTTAAATAAGGAGAAATAATGAACAGTATCCGTTGTGAATAGTATCCTGCTTAAAATTCAAGCCAGACTTCACAAATCTCCACCTTGGCTAGAAATATCGAGACTCCACCTGATGAGAATTCCCCCCTCTAAATCTCCTCGTTTGCCACACCACCAAAAGAACCACCATTGAACTTCATTGTACCAGCTACACATATCCGTATGCCATTCAATGCCTCTTCAAAGATCCAAATAATCCATGAAAATTGCCCTTGGAGTATACATCTCCTTTTGCAAATATATCCTTTGCACCTTGTAATTTTCAACTGCTATTCTTGGACATCTTCTGAAGTTGTACACGAGTCAATGCCTAAATGTAGCTGCAACCAGTTGAATATATCCGTATGCCATTCAATGCCTCTTCAAAGATCCAAATAATCCATGAAAATTGCCCTTGGAGTATACATCTCCTTTTGCAAATATACCCTTTGCACCTTGTAATTTTCAACTGCTATTCTTGGACATCTTCTAAAGTTGAACACGAGTCAATGCCTAAATGTAGCTGCAACCAGTTGAATATATCCATCGACTCCGAAGAGGGACTTCGACCCCCACCCCTTCACTAGCGAGATTCATCTCACCATCGTCTGTTAGAACATACATCCCGCTCATCGGTTGTAAACGAGAGCGTTTGAAAGGCCTTTCATACTTGTGCACCGCGTTCCCAAAATATACTATCGAGATCAATATAGAAGCCACCAACCAATTATATAAAATCTATACAACACCGTGTGATTTATGAACACCACCTATAATCGAGCACCTTTCTCCTTGGAATTCATCACTTTTGGAGATTGTGAGAGAATCCCCAAAAGTCTAGCATATACCGCTAACTGTCTTATACCGCTAACTGTCTTGAGGTACTGCCCGAGCCACCACCATTATTGTTTCAAATATGGAACCAAGAAACGACTTATTTCCCTCCACACGTAGCAATGCTCATTGTCCTTGCATGTAGACTTGCTGTGACAACATCCCCAACTATTAATTTTCTTCCGGGTGAAAATCAAAGCATAACTAATAGACCTTGCGGGTGGCTATCACACCGTTGCCAATTGCATTCTGAGCTAGCAATCACACCCTTCCCAATTGCATTTTGGGCAAGCAATCACACCCTCCATCTTTCTCCGACTTTCACCCTTCTATCAACCACGGTACACAACTCATGTTGAACAATAATCACCTCCACTCAAATCACCAAGAGCGAAGCAACCATTACCATTAAATCCCTCCACCTAAACTCGTGAAACAATATCCCCTTTAATGGTTGAATGAACACACCCAAGGAATCCAAGCACTAGTGGCTTGACACCCAAATCTCATTCCGGATTTTTGACAAACATCTTGTGTGCACCAAGAGCTCTGATACCAATTGTTGTGCCCTGATGCTCAATTTGTAGGATCACCCTCCAGTCAACCACGATCCTCGGATATAATCAAGATAAAATAGTAATAGTGGCAAACACAATAAAGATGTAAACAAGAGAGACAACACCAAGATATATGTCGTTCACTAACTTGGCTACTTCCACGGAAATGCCCGATTCCACTGTATTGGAAGAAATTACAAGTACAATAGAGAATATACACGGATAAATCACATACCCTCTGCTCTCCTCTCCTATTCAAGTCCTGGATAACCATTGTACACCTACTCTCCACCCAAGTAAATCTAAGTTTTAAGCGAAGAACTCTCTCAATCTCTTGCCCTCAAGTGTTTTCCATATACCCGATTCGGTGTATCCCGCTCCCATATAAACCGGTGAGAAATCCTCTCACACAATACATATTGAGCACACCTACCATACATGAAACACTCACACCTACCATACATGAAACACTCACACTCGTACCCATACCCTTCTTCCACCTTTGAGCAATACCCATGGGTGAGAGGGAAAATCCCTCACCTTACACTCCAAAGTCTCACCTCTTGAAAGACTCTCTAACTCTATGTTGTGTTGATGTGTTTTGAATCATGGCTGAAACCCTCCTTAAATAAGGAGAAATAATGAATAGTACTCCGTGTATGAACAGTACCCCCACGTATGAACAATAAACCGCATATGAACAGTATCCTGCTCAAAATTCAAGCCAAACTTTACAAGGCCAACAACCAGTGAGATGTTTCGGGCTCCCTTCATGAAAGCTTTAAAGGTGCCTTCTCTAGTTTCATTTACCAAATGGCAAATGTACTCTGGTAGTAACCCTTTCAGCGCAAATTTGAAGAAGCTTGCCCTTCGTGGCATCTTCGCTCACATCTAGCGATCTTTCTCTAAACCTCCTTATATAACTCATCACCTCCTCCCCTGGCCTTTGCCTCTCCCGAGAAAGTTAGGCAAGCATACACTCATCTTCTGCTTGAATTTTTTTTTTGGATAAACTGTATGTGCATGTCCTCCCACGTAGCCACACTCCTTGGGGTTAAGTGAGAGGACCATGTGTAAGTTTTATCCGTGAGGGATTTCGAAAACTCCCTTAGACGCAGCTTTTTGCTGTTGCCATTAGCACCAAGGTGCTCAACAAATCTCTTGATATACTTATTCGGGTTACCCCCTTTTCCATTAAACTTCTCAAATATTGAGGGAATATACCTCTAAGGGTAAGGTTCATCGTTGTACTCATCTGGATAAGGAGTATGAAAATCATCATTGTAGAGGGGGGTTAAATAAATTAACCACCAACGCTCTAATAATTAACCCAATAGATTTGATCAAATATTGATTTATGATTTATCAAGTTTTACTACAATTCAAATTCTACACGGGCTGAGATATTATTACGAGCGATTTAATATATTGCGTATACTCCGCATTTGATAAATTACACTAGACAATACTCTAATAATGATTTAATTTGTTCATTTAAATATGCCACCACATATATTGTGACAAGTGGTACCATAAATATTGGACACTTGATTCCATAGAGAACATGACATGTGTCAAGCCCACTTGAGGCACTTTTGCTATAAAAGGAGTGTTCCCCCCTCATTTGATGATGATGGGCTTGGGGGCAATGTAAGGAGAGGAAATCTAACTCTCCTCCCCCACGAAACTCTTGAGCTCCGTCACGAGTTCCATAAGTGACAAGCAAATTTTCATAGTTTTATTACGGTATACGGGCGTTGAGAGGCGGATAGCCGGATTTGGCACCCCCACTCATCGAAACCACCCAAACCACCAAAAATCGAGTTTTTCGGCGTATCGTACGGAGTCACGAACTACGCAGATTTTGATTCCGCAACGAGACGGATACGTAGGCGCAACAACGTAGCTTAAGTTTAAAACGCACTCGATGCGGTGCTTCCCCAAATCTGCACTCACATTTTACATTTGGCGACTCTGCTGGGGAGGTATTCGTGATTCCTGTTGCGTAACACTTTGTGCGCACACAGAGAACTCGGTGGCCGTGAGACACTTTTCTTCAACAAATATAAGCATTATTATGTATATTATTTCATTTGATTTGTTGAATATTCCATACATATTTCTTTTATAAGTATCATAAATCATATTTATTGAGATATAAGATGAGCTAATATTTATCTCAAATAAAAAATAGTTTGAATGTTTTAGTAGACATAATTAAAAATATGTAAGAATATGTATAAATAATTTTGTCACAAAGAAATATGTGGTGGTGTTGTTATCTTTAAATTTGATCCAACAAAAATTGATTAAAAAAAATAATAAAGATGTATACTCCTCCCCGAAATTATGAGCACACAAATTTGTGAGGGTATTAATTATTTGCGAGTACAGCATGTTTGGTGGATGCCCCAAAATTGTATGTCAAATTTTAATAAAATATAATGTTTATTTGCGTGTGTCAGTAATATTAAGCTGACACTCTCTATCATGGCCGAAAGCAAAAGATATCTAATAAAAACAAATTTTGAGCCGCACAATATATTGCCACTGACAGGCATTTACAACTGTACAATTGTACATAATAATAGTTTTAAATAGAGTAGAGATCTTATTAAAGATCACAGTTAGAATTTCCTGTACAAAATATTGAAATATGGGCCCACGCGCTTTGTTTTCTGGTGGCTATCTTTCCGGCGATATCTCTCCACCTTCCCGGTGGGAGCATCTCTTCCTAAAATCCCAAATGGGTACCAATTAAACCACGCAAGAAAATTCAAACAATAACTGAATGATTTTGTTCCATACTTCCAAACAACGATTTATTCCACTGGCAGCCAAACAATTGTACTGTAAACCATCAACTTTTCAATAGAAGCCTAGCTCTCTCTTCCTTATTTGTTTGCCATTTTTTTTAATTACAGGCTTGAGAGGAGATTTCGTTGGCGCGCGCACAATTTTTTTTTTATTACTGTATGTTGTTTTATTCTTGATACGAAAAAGTACCGATAACTCTTGGCTATAAATCTTTGAATGTTGAATAAAAATGACAAAAATCGCTACTACTCCGACACACCTTAGGGCTGTGCAAAATCAAGAACGATGAACCTTGTGATCCCTGACCTGAGCAATTTGACCTCCGAGGACCTTCGACATTCGAGCCACTTTCTAGCGAAATCAAGCACAGTGTCCGAGGAGCCTCACTCCGATGAACGTGATTCCATCCGAACAAACTATCTCCGGAACATCCTCGATCTTCAAACCAGTTCAGAAAATCCCTCAGAGCCACTTGAAACTGACCTCCTAATAGCTCCGAACAGGTAGTCCTCCGAACAAACATCATCTCCGAACAAAAAAAAAAGCTATTCAACATCCTCCAACGACCTTGGCGTCCGAAGCCGTCCTCGCCTTCGAGGAGTCTTGCCTCCGAGAACCCTGGCCTCCGAGGGACCTTGACCCCCGAGGAGTCTCGCACTCTGGCATCCGACTTACCTTGGAACAATTGAAATCCAAACCAACTCGGAGGTTGTTGAGAAAACCAACCCAGCTACCCTTTTTGTGGACCAAAGCAATCTTATCATTATTCACATTTTAGTTTCGAACTGATGTAAATTTTAAATATGTTAGCATAAAATAAATGCCACACATACAATGTTGTCAGAATTTGAGCATAAATTTTTGGCATTTGCTTATTGTATACATCGGAGGTTATTACTCGGGCTCACACATATTTGTTTATTGACACGGGAAAATCCCCTTAAATGTTTAAACTCAAATAAATGGAAGTTTGAATTTGAGCAACTTCTATTTTGATCCATATTATTGTTTAAAATTTTGCCCGAGGCACCAAATATTGCCCCAGGCACATTGTTGCTTAAAATTTTGTCCGAGGCACCATGTAGTTTAAATTTTGCCCGAGGCGCCTTATTGTTAAAATTTTGGGCGAGGCACCCAGTTGCTTAAATTTTGCCACCGAGAAACCCTATATGCCTTGACATTTTGTAATTATTTTATGTTATAGCACGAGAGACCATTAAAAGACTTAGTACGAGCATGTACTCGAGTAATCTTGCCAAAATAATATTTTTGAGCAACCATGTAAAAAATAACGTCCTTCGAACAACCATATCAAAATGATATTTTTAGAGTGACCTTGGAAAAATATTTGTGCTGAAAACTTAACTTGCTTAAGTTCGCGGTACCTCGAGCAGCCTCAATCATAATGCCTCGAGCAGCTTCAGTCCTAGTGACTCGAGCTACCTCGTCATCGTATCTCGGGCTGCCTCATTCATCGTATCTCAGGCTGCCTCATTCACGGTTGCTCGAGCAACCTCCTGAGCAACCGCATCCATGGTCGCCCGGAACAGCTTTTCGCGCTACCTTGTATTCAATTTATGCTAAATTATGATTTATCCACATTGTGATATTAATTACATGAAAATTTAAGTTTGATATTTATTATTCACCTCAAGGTGACTCATCATGCTTAATTGACTAAATTATCTACGTACGATTTAAATGGATCCCAAGACTTCTGAGTTTTCTCAACTTTGATAAAATAGTGAGCGCATGAGATAAATAGCTCACCACATGATATATCTACACTCTATCAACTGTATATTATAGCATATCAAATTCGCATCATGAAATTGCACAGAACAATATGTCTATGATTCCTTGAAGCATGTTTCCGAGTTTATTTTATTCTACTGACATAAAATAAAATAAAGGGGAAAAGATATACCCCACATGATTATTTATGGCATTATAATATGCCTCACAAGTTACTAATGAGTTTTGTGCCAGAATCCGAGTCGATATCTTATCCTTGCAGATACTGAACGCACATAATCAAATCGAGCTTGAGCAATTACATCAGGCCTTACAGATGTCAAAGTCAAACGCTCAAGGGATTTTATTTTAATTAGGGGCAAATACCTCGTGAAATGTATTTAAATGCTTTCAACTCTTAGATGGTGTTGTAACTAGTATCTATATTTTGCTTTACTTTACTTTATCTTGAGATAAAAGACAAAGCAAAGTAAAGAGGGGGAAAAGTACTATATGATGTACCGCTTGTAGTTAGACATAAACACAGGTGACAAGCATGCTCGAATTCGGTCCCAGAATGACCATCATTGATGAAGCATCCCCAAAAGAAACATCAGAGTTGTTCAGCATAGCCACCGGATGGCTCATAGATAGCATTGACTATATGACATTACTTCCAGCAAAGTGACAGGGGGCAAAGAAGTTGCCCGCAAAACCTAGAGCATGGATACAGAGTTCTCACAAACCTTATAATATTGTGGTAAGTCGCCCACAGAGGTGCATTATATTTCTCATAAACCTTACCAATATCGTAGTAAGTCGCCCACAGAGGTGCATTATAGTTGTCACAAACCTTACCACCGAGGTGCATTATAATCCTCACAAACCTTGCCAATATTGTGGTAAGTCGCCCAAAGCGGCGCATTACAGTTCTCATAAAGTCCTACATTACTAGGCCCACCTGACCATCGGTTATTGGAGATTTTAAGACCAATATGATTTGGCCCGCCCGACCCTCAGTTATGGGAGATTTTAAGACCAATATGACTTGTCCCACCTCCACTTTCGGTTATGGGAGATTTAAAGACCAGTATGACTTGGCCCGCCTCCACTTTCAGTTATGGGAGATTTAAAGTCCAAAATAACTTGGCGCGCCTGACCCTCGCTCATGGGAGATTCAAAGTCCAATACTACTAGGGACCAAAGTCCTATACTACTAGGCACGCATGACCCTTTTATGGGAGACTTAAAGCCCTACATTACTAGGCATAAGCCTAATTTACGGGAGACTAAAGTCCTATATTACTAGGCACGCTTAAAGACCCTGATTTTCGGGCACGCTTAAGTCCTAAAAGGACCTTTATGGTTGCTCGACCAAATAAAGTTGGGCACACTTAAAAAATATGTTGGTTTACAAAAAATCCCAGTTCACTCGAAGCACTAATGGTTGCTCGACCGAGTACTCTCGACAGGTTTTGATCTTATGATTGCAAAAGATCCACTATACTTAGATAACCACCAATTGGTTGCTGGGGCCAGTACATCTGACAATTTTATTGTTCAAAATGTTTAAAACCACAATAAAATTGTGGAGACATGCTCATTCGAGAGGAATGGGGGCAACCCCCAAAATACTACTCCAAAATGAAAAGCAGAGGCAGCAAAGATACCCCTCAAAACTACTTACAAATGATATATGCATATATATGCATGATAAACAAACCAAACATGGTTATGTGACGATTTTCTAGTCGAAATAGGCTAAACGATTTATTTCATAAACATAGTTGATATGTCTCAGTCGAAGCATCAACACACCAACTATATTTACGAGGGGGCAAATGTAGAGTGGGGTTAAATAAATTAACCACCAACGCTTTAGTAAGTAACCCCACATATTTGATCAAATATCAATTTATGATTTATCAAGTTTTACTACAATCCAGATCCTACACGGACTGAGATATTATTACGCCCGATTTAATATATTGCATATACTCCGCATTTGATAAATTACACTAGACGATACTCTAGTAATGATTTAATTTGTTCATTCAAATATGCCATCACATATATTGTAACAAGTGGCACCATAAATATTAGACACTTGATTCCATAGAGAACATGACATGAGTCAAGCCCACTTGAGGTACTTTTACTATTAAAAAGGGGTTCCCCCCTCATATGATGGATGATGGTCTTGGGGGCAATGTAAGGAGAGGAAATCTAACTCTCCTCCCCCACAAACCTCTTGAGCTCCGTCACGAGTTCCATAAGTGACGAGCAGATTTTCATAGTTTCATTACGGTATACGGGCGTTGAGAGGCGGATAGCCGGATTTGGCACCCCCCACGCACCAAAACCACAAAAATCGAGTTTTTCGGCATATTATACGGGCCCACGAACTACGCAGACTTTGATTCCGCAACGAGACAGATACATAGGTGCAACAATGTTGCTCAAGTCTAAAACACACTCCACGCGGTGCTTCCCCAAATTTGCACTCACATCTTACAATCATAAATTGAGGCAACCTTGCTAGGAGTTTGAGGATGGGGCCAAAATTTTCATCATTTACTTCTTAACTTAATGATAAAAGAAGGTGAGGCAGTTGGCTCGACTCCCTTGGCTGTTGGCAAAGTAACCACAAGTGAAACGCATACAACGACAGGTGCTTCAACAGTCGGCGTTGCAGCTGGAGCAAGGTTGGTCACAGAGGACCAGCAAGCATGACAAGTAGAACGGGTGCTCCACTCCAAGGAAAAGCAGGTGGTGCCACCGGGGTGGTGAAGGAGCTTGGATTTATTATAGAACCAAACATAATGATTCCAAACTGTTTGCAAACACTCCATAATCTTGGCCATGTTATCTGAGTAAGGCCCATCACTGAACTCGTGGAAGCTTGCCTCACTGGAACACTTCCTATAACGACAGCAACTAAAGGAACCTCAAGATACTTCCCCTCCTTATGTTGAACATCATCAAGGTTGAGAGCGCGGTTGATGTTATCATTAGCCATTTATAAGATAATACGTCCCGAAGGGAGTCGCCAAATGTAAGAGAGTAGTTCTTTAAGTGCTACGGTCTTTAAGGATAAAGTGAGGCGTAACCCGTATTAATGATGATAACACAACAATAGATGCACTCCAAAATGATGAGGAATAAACTCAAATGTATAATTGACAAACGCTCGTGTATAACTTAATGACAAGCAATGAATACAATTTGTTTAGAACAATAAATGAACCTCTGAAACAACTAGCTAGAGGGAGATAAAAGCAAGCACTAGATACACCTCGAGTAGGTAACTCAAACACCAAGGTATGAAGAAGCAATGATCATAGCTTACTAAATGCTTATGTTCTTGAGTAGAACTGGGTAAAGCATTAATAGTGGGAAGTAAATGCTCTCTGGCTTGTAATAACTCTCTCTAAATGATCTTTTTTGCTCAAAGATTATATCTGCTCTCTTTCTAAAAAAAAGTCTTTCTTTTCTCAAAGGGTAGCTGGGAGTATATATATAATATAAAAGGTCAATTTACTATTAGGTCCCTTGTTGATAATTTTTAGTGTTTATGGACAATTTACTATTAGGTCCACTTGTTATGCCACTAGCGTGAACTTTTACAAGGAGAGAATTAGCGGACCTAAGTGTTTAAAATTTCTCAAAAATCCTTTAGAGTTTAAAATTTGTTTGTAAGGGACCTAGGAGTACTTTGCTAAATAAAAAATACACTCGTGGAACCACATATGCATTAAATGCCGTGCCACCCTACCATACCCAACATGTCAAATGCATTAAATTCTGAGTGAAATCTCGAGTGACCAGTTGCTGTGTTAGGCGGCCCCACAACATGTCATTGACGAACCAACTAACTGCTCACCAAACCACCACTGTTTGAGGTAAGTTGATTTGACATGTCTAGATATGGTATGACATCACTTATATCTTTTTTGGAAAGAAACTCGGTGGTAAATAACCGAGCAAGCTCAAGGTTGCTCGAAGGTGCTCTCTTGGGCAAAGCTGGGTGTTCTACCTCGTGTATCTAAAATGGTTAAGTCATGAGTTAACGTTGCCTTGTTTCTTAATCCTCCAAACCAATTCCCTCAAAGATTCCCAAACTGAGCCAGACCCGGTCCGCGTCATTGGTACTGAGTAACCTTGTGCCAACATTACAACATAGCTCATATTTATAATACATCTCATAAATACATACCAAACTCATAAAATACATGGTGAATCTAAATAGATTCCTCTAGACAGCTTCCTCAGTCTTCGATTAAGCTCATCTTTGCCTTAATCTGCCATTCTTTTTAATGAGGAGGTCCATCTATAAGCCCCTCTTACACACTTTATATGGTACTCCAAACGACGTAAATAATAGTTCCAAATGAACCACAAATCGAGAGAACATCCAAACTAATCCTACTCCCAGACACATTCGCACACCAGGCACAATAACGTACCACAAACATGATAAATGTACCATTATAACTAGCTACGTAATGACATAAGAAACTGTTGTGCGGGAGCGCGATGTATAGTTATCAACTAGCGCATTGTGACCAACAAACAATCACCCAAGTATAGCAATCCAAATAAAGAAATAGAAAATAGATGCAAGAACACAAAATATATGTGGTTCACCAATTTGGCTACGTCCAAAAACGATTCGTGTCACTAATAGAAGAAGATTACAAATGGAAGGACAATATGTTTTTTCCTCACACAAATAATCTCTCTTCTCACAAAACAAAATAACCCTCACATAAAATTGGAAGAACCTCACAAGATTAATCTCACCTAAGGCACTTATATTTTACCCAAATCCTCAATAGAGAATACCCAAAATTAGTTCCTAAAGCAACCAATCTTATACAATAGTGAACCCTTAATTTCGCTTACGAAGATTCTCTATTTTGGAACACAAGAGGATAGTGTCTAATTATCTCTCTAACACAAAAGCAAGAGCAAGAGCAGACAATACAAAGTAATGGCTTCTCAAAACTAGGGTTAAAACTCTTAACAAGTTCTATTTATAATGGCTGCTTAAAACTAGGGTTAAAACCCTTAACACGTTCAATTTATAGGTGAAACTCATTTGTGGTGAAAACCCCAAAATACCCCCAATTAGAAACTCATTTTCGCAAATCTGTGTCCGTTCACTGCAACGATGTTCCTTCGCTAGTCGCCCCCGTCCCCAAACAGTTCACACCAGCGAACCCACCCCACCGCAGCAGCGAATCACTTATTCGGCTTCGCTGCAGCGAGGCTGCCACCAAATGGTATTTTGAGCCAACACCTCACAAATCTCCACCTTGGCGAAAACATCCACCGCACCAAAACTAGTCTTCCACATAACTCACATAAAGTGAGGGATATCACCAATATACACGATTGCCACCACCAAAACACTAATGAAAATTTCTGATTAGGTTTAAAGCCTCCTCAAACCTAATCCTCGACTTGCCCTTCAACCGATGCATGTATGGCGCAACCACAAAAATACCTCCACTATTTTCGTCAAACCTACAATGCTCCATAGCATCCTCAGAACCCTTTGGTTCGACGTCACATCTATCAACCTTCACCAACCGCCCCCAAACCACCGGTTGGTAACTGAAGGTCATCTTCTCACACCGTTGGAGAATAGGACGTCCCTTATTTTCCCTCGCATCACGATCATGACCACATGCTTGCCTCTCCCTCATCTTCGTGGCTTCCGAATGGACTAACCTAACGCCACTACGCCCACCGCAAGCTAATGTCATGCCTGTCCTTATAGGTCCGCCCCCCTTTAAGGGCTGCTACAATTTTGATTGCCAGCTCAAAGCGGATTTTACTCTCCCAGAATGTTGTGTAGTGCCCTCATAACCCAAATGAGAGTAGAGATCGTTAATCTTCTCATCCTCCGTTGCCAAGCTTCAAATGCAAATTTTCACTTGCCAAAATAGAAGACCCCACAAGAACTCTATCTGTTACCGTATTCCCTTAGAGAACATACAAGTTCTTCACCTTGATGGCCCTATACACCACAAGAGAACCTGCCATGACCCTCATACCTCCATCTGATGTTACCACCTTATAACCCATGGAGTCTAGCACAACCACCGACATAAGATCAACCTAAATACCCGAAAAACGTTACACGCCACACAAAGTTCTCACCAATTCATCATATATCTTGATTTTGATTGAACCGATTTCCAAAATTTTGAAGACACTCCCATCGGCCATCAAAACAGAATCAACTTTCACCTCTTTTTAGAAGGAGAAAGAATCTCGATTGGGACACATATGAATGGAACAACCAAAATCAATAACCTAAACGTCATTAAATGACTCACCAAATAGGGTTGTCATGAGATCGAAATCATCGACATCCTTCGAATCACTTGCATCCACCGCTGCTGTGCATTTTGAACCTTCTCTTTGCCTTTTCCATTCCTGTCTTTTAAGTTTGGGGTAAGAGGCAACGATGTTAGTACTAACACTCTCTGTCCTTGTGCTCCTTTGACTTGACCTTGAGCTCTTAGAACCTCGGTTCTCTAACCTTCCACGAATAACTAGACTTGCGGCATCACCGTCACCCTCAACTACCTTCCTCCTATTTTCGTTGGAGAGAACTGTTGATGTGACCTTATCCAAAATATCACTTTTCTTCTCGTATATCATTGTACCCCACCAAATGATCGTTCCTATTATTTTTTTCAACTGATATTTCGATATAAAAGGATCGCCTTATTTTTTCACTGCGGGTTCTCGCATAATTTTCTTGAAAAAATGTTAGATCGCCGTGGGACATTTTAAAATGAGTAATGCTTACCGTTCCATTTTTCACACAAACCCTTCGATGACTTATCGGCTGCTTTGCTTAAGGAAAAATTTCATGAAAATGAAGTTGAGGTGGTCTTGCAACGAAGTACTCAGGCTCATATTAAATCGGTAAAACTCCTTTCTGAGATTAAACCGATTTGTCAGACTTCTCCAAAAAAGCTTCTCAAGCTTTTCAAAAATCACCTTAGCGGAAGTCTCTGTCATAACGTTGTGTTTAATCTCCTTAGACAAACACAACCGAATCGTGGAACAAGTCTCCCTATCTATCTTCTTCCACTCGTCATCCTTCATTGTGTCGGGTTTTCCCTCTAAAGCATGAATCAAGCCCTCTTTAACAAGGTTGTCCGCCACCTCCACTTGTTAAAGGCCAAAATTGTTCATTCCATCCTACATCAAACTTTATCTTCGATGCCATAACTAACATAGACCTTAGTTTGCAACCTAGGCCTTGATACCAATTTGTAGTATGAGAGAGCGGTGTATTGTGATCAATTAGGGCACCGTGACCAACAAATAATCACTTCAAAATAGCAATCCAAATACATAATAGATAATAGATGCAAGAGCACAAAATATACGCTATTCACCAATTTGGCTACATTCACAGGCGATCCGTATCACTAATAAAAGAAGATTACAAATGGATGGATAATATGTTCCTTCCTCGCACACAAATAATCTCTCTTCTCACAAAACAAAATAACACTCACACAAATATTGGAAGACCCTCGCAAGATTAATCTCATCCCAGGCACCTATATTTTGCCCAAATCCTCAATAGTAAAACCCAAAATTGGTTCCCAAAGCAACCAATCTTACACAATAGTGAACCTTAATTTTCACTCACAAAGATTCTCTATTTTGGAACACGAGGAGAATGCCCAATTCTCTCTCTAACATAATAGCAAGAGCAAACAATACAATGTAATGACTGCTCACAACTAGGGTTAAAACCCTTCACACGTTCTATTTATTGGTGAAAACCCATTTGTAGTGAAAATTCCAAAATAATGCCCCCAACTAGAAAACTCATTTTCGCAAATCTGGATCTGTTCGCTGTCCCTCCCCCCTCCACCCCCACCCCCCCACCCCCCACCCACAATCCCAAATGGTCCACGCCAATAAACTCCGGAAGAAGGGGCGACCAGCGAACCCACTCCCATCGCTGCAGTGAGGCTGCCACCAAAATACACCAAATCGTATTTTGAGCCAACACCCCTGACAAACATTACCCACCCAAAACACTGCACCGTCCTTGGAAGCAGCAGCCAAGTGTAGATATCTTATTGATTGTATTTACTTGCTTGACTCTAAAAATTAATGATATGACTCCGTGCTATATTTTGTCCAAGTTGACTTTCTGTACTTTTCCCCTGCCTGTGTGGTTGGGGTACTTATTTTCTGCTGCCTAATTAAATTAACACTGTAATGTTGCTTCTGAAACTGTTGGGCAATGGTACAGATAAAATCAGTGATGGAGATGTTTGATGGAGGAGACTTGGAACATATAGTGATGGGAAGATCTGGTTGTCTAAATTATGTGACGACTACTTGGGAACCTGTAATGCTCGATGTATTTGAGAGACGCTTGTTTTACACATTCAGTCGCCGTGTCTCAATCTTTGGAGGGGAAGTTACCTGCACACAGCAAAAATCTCCCATTGCAAACGAGGGAGGGTGGATTGTGAATGAGAGTATGGTCCTACACGATGTCCCATTTGGTGATCACTTCCGCGTAAGTTTCAATAATTCGAAAGCACTTTTGATCTGAGATATCATATATTAATAATGCTCAAGTTATCTCTAAATTTCTTCCCCCGACTTCCCTACTAAAATAAAGAAAGGGTGATTTGAACTCCGGCCCTGCTTTATGGCCTATATCCATTTGTGTGCCAAAGTTTCCATTAGTATAGTCATTAATAGTCATGAAGTGTCTCAAAAAATCCTAAAATAACATCATGAAAAGTAATTTTGGTGGTCAAATGTATATTATTGCAAACCCCCCCTTCCGGATTGTAATAGGCTAGAAGTCCAGATCATTGTCATTTCTATATTTTGTACAATATGTGAGTGAGTATTTCTTCCAACATGCAGGTGCAGTTTAGGTACCAGATTGAGAACTCTATTGTTGCTCCTAGTCGATGCAGGTGTGATGTTTATATTGGTGTGGTGTGGCTAAAAAGCACCAAGAGTCAGCAGAGAATAACTCAGAATATAATAGAGAAGTTTACCCAACGGTTGAAGGAAATATTTATGCACGTTGAAAAGGAGAGTTTGTTGGCAACGCAGTAGTTGGGTGTTCTATTCGGCAACCTTAAGTTCACTGTTCACAGCGACGGCACTTGAGAACCTTCAGTTGGTGTTTAGCTGTGCCCTTGTTCTTTACCATCAATAATATTCACCTTTTGCTTTCCCTTTTACTTACTGTTAATATAATTTGCAAATAGTTCTCAAAGTTAAATGGGTGAAGCACCAACTTTTAATTTACGAGTATAGATTTTGTCTCCAAATCTTAAAGGAGCCTCTTGAGGTTCATAGACGGTGGATCGTGAAGGATGATTTGGCATGTAATGAGCAGAATGGCATGGATGGGTTGATATACAATCCTCAGTTTGTTCATATCCTTGGAACAATTAATAATGTGAGAAATAGAACTCAAGAAGTGTGGAAAGATAACATCATCATCTATTGTGATTGATTGAAATATCTCAACGAAAAGTCACGTCAATTCTCATTTGAATAGGGTCAACAAATTTGGACACTACCATTGGTCTTTTAGTCGCAATTTGGGTACATTCTTCCTCAAGGATGTCTATGTAGTGTTCCAATACCAAATTTGATGATGCAACCTCTAATTAATCATTATTCCGGATATAATTATGATAAAATTGTAGCAACATTAAGAACAATAAAATGTAAATGAAGAGACAGGAAGAATACAAAGATATATGTGGTTCACCAATTTGACGGCATCAACGTAGGGCCGATTTCACTATATTTGAAGAAATTATAAGTACGATAGAAAATATACAAGGATAAATGTATACCCTTTACGCTCTTATCCAAATCCTGGACAACGATTGTACACACTTACTCTACCCAAGTGAATCCAAATTCTAGGCCAAGAACTCTCTTAATCCCATCCTCTCTTGTGTTTTCCAAGTGTTTTTAATGTACCCAAGTGTATTCCACTTTCAATGTAACTCGATGAGAAATCCATCACACAATACATATTGAGCATACTCTTTACATAAAATACTCACACACTAACCATTCTTTCACCTTAAGCAATACCCATGGATGAGAAGGAAAATCCCTCACACAGACCCCCAATGTGGCCATCTCGACCCAGAAGCGAGGAGGAGGGGAAATCTCCTCCCATCGCTTGCTTGGCGTTTGCGAGTTGCAAAGGACATAAAGCGATTGTCGTGAAGGATGTGAAAGTCTATGAATGTGAAGAGATTGAAGTTGCTAGTCTATTATACTAAAAACAAGCAAAAGAGATGGCCATCTTCGAAAACACGACATAAATAAGACTATTGATACATGTGAAACCAAATGAATTATGGGTTCGAAGACTATGTTACGAAATGAAAAGGTGTTATGCACCCATTCCCTCCTTTTGGTCTCTCACGGACAAAAAATATTCTCCTTTTCTTAAAATATGTAAACATGTGTATAATGTGTGTGAGGTGAACGAGTATTTATATGAAAAGTGTAAGGAGCAAAATCATTGTCTCCACATCACTAAAAAGACGGGAACAAATCATTCTAAGGAGTAAAACTAAAAGAAAATGAAAATATAAAGATAGTTAGGATATGAGAGATGCACTGGATCGTGACTCACTATGAAAGAGTGAATACACATGTTAACGAAACCGCAAAAAGTGAATAAATGAATAAAATTGGCTAAACTATGAACGATGCACCAGATCATAACTCACTATGAAAAAGTGAATATGCATGTCGACGGGACCTTTAAAAAGTAATCAAATGAGTGTGTATATATATACACACACACACACACACACACACACACACACACTCACACACACACACACACACACACACACTAATGAGTGATGGGCCGGATCGTGACTCAGTGTGAACAAGTGAATATACATGTCAACGGGATCGCTAAAAAAATGAAAAATAAATAGTAATAAATAAACTATGAGCAATGCGTCGAATTGTGACTCACTATGAACATCTCAGTACGCATATCAAAGGGATTGTTAAAGGTGATAAAATAAATAAAGTAAGTACGATAGTAACATATATAGAATATATAAGTAAAATATTAGTGGGAACAAAATTAAATAAGTAAAATGAGGACTTAAATCCCAAGATAATCACGGGACGCCTATGTAGTCGAAATCAACTTCAAAGTCCATGTAGTTCGAAAGGGAATCAAGGTGTGGTTTAACCCATAATTCAAAATTTGAGTTTCACTTTTTAATTTATGAAAAAGTGTGTAAAAGTGTGAGAAAATTGAGAAAAATTCTAATTTGAAATTTATAGGATAACCATCCTTTTGTTTTTTGGGTTTTATGATAAATAATAAAAATGTGATTAGCGGTGAGAGAAAATAAGAATTAACTAGAAAGTATGCTAAAGTAATGGAATATGTGAAATGACACTAAATTGACAAAGTAGGATGAATAGTGTTTATGTAAGAGCAAGATTTATAATTGCTCATCATGTTTTTAAGTTTGGCATATTCCGTTACACCTTCACCATCATGTACATTATCAAGAGCTTCAAGTGAAGACAATTTAGTGACCGAATTAAACAATCGAAGATCTAAAGAGTTAAGATCGTCACTTCAATCATCGAAGAAGGTACATGGTTTTGATTATGAGTAAACATTTTTTCAGGGTTTGTTTTTATAACATGTTTGAGAACTGATTTTAAAATGAATTTTAAAGAAACACACACACACACACACACACACACACACACACACACACATATAGGCATTTCGTTCAAACGAATATCAAACGAGATTTTTCTGTTAGTAGCTTCGAACGAGATTAACTGTTTATTCGATTGAGCTTTATTTTGGTTCGAACAAGTTGACATTTTTATTCGAATAAACCCTCATTTTTGTTCGAACAAAAGTCTTCAAAATTTGTGTCGCCTCAAAAATCATTTTTTTTTTATATATAAAGGGGTCTTGGGATCAGTTTTACATAAGGACTTTTGGTGAAAATTACTTTCCCATACATATCTAAAAGGTCTCCAAACCCTAGTTTTAAAAAACACTTTTATTTTTAATCCAAACCCCTTAGATGAATTGCTAAGAATTTTATCAAACCCTAAAAGAATAAATACCTTCTTCATACCTTTATGGAGTTAATTTTCCATTGCTGAAGATACGAATATAGTTTCCTAAGGCTGATCGGTGGACACCGAGGCCAGAGGAGCTTGTTACAGAGTGTTGCTAGGTCTACATCGATGTCTATTAACAACAAAAATTGAAGACACAATTGTGTTGCTTAGTGGACTCTAAGGTTTTGTAAGTCTGTTCATGACATTTCTATAATACCTAGTTGTAAGAGTGTTGAATATAGGTTTCGTTCGAAAGGGGTTTTTCCTCATCTTCTACCTTCTTATTTGTGGTTTGTTTATTTGTTTTGATTTAGTTTCTATATCTTGCATGTATATGCTAATCTAATTAATCAAAGATAAAATTTGGACAAAATAAAATTTGGCTTGTGTGTGTGACCTAATTTATGATTTTTACGTATAACAAGACCACTCCGTTTTTCAAATTGGTATCAGAACTTGTTTCTACAAGTTATTTAGATTAATTTTGGTAGTTATACGGATAACTCATACAATAGGCCACCTTTGTTTTTGTGGGTCTAATTATGCATATTGGAAAGCTCGAATGAGATCGTCTCTTTGATCGATCGACGAATGCATTTGACTTGATGTTGAAAGGAGGTGGACTCTTCCCACTATGACTAATGAACATGTCATTAGTCTGAAGCCCATTTCTAATTGGACTGAAGATGAATTTTAACTCTCGAGGTTTAATTGTTATCTTTGGTGATGTCACACCAGAAAAATTTCATCGCATTATGATGTGCACCATGTCTAAAGAAGTTTGGGACATCCTCCAACTCACACAGAGGGTACCAATGATATGAAAGCTATTAAGATTCAAAACACCATCACACAATTTGAGACTATATGCATGCATAAAACTAACACTTTTGATGAATTTTATGCACATTTGTTTGATATTGTATATAGTAGTTTTTATTTGGGTGAGAAGTTTTCGAAAGTGTGAGTGGTTAAGAAAATTCTAAGGTCTCTCCTCATTTTAGTGTGAAATTCATCCTCCTTAACGTTTTAGAAATTCTAGACACGATTAGGATAGAAGAGCTCGTAGGTGATTTTCAGACTTATAAGACAGGCATGTTTCCCGAAACCAAAAGGAAAAAGGAAGGAATAAATTTAAAATCTAAATCAAAAGAAAGATTTATGACTTCGATTCCGAAATTGATCTAGATGATCTTGCCCTATTTGCTAAAAATTTCTCAAATTCAAAAATCAAAATTCTTCCAAAGTGGAAAATAAAATTTTTGAGAAAAACAAAAATTTCAAAGCAATATTTTTTAGAATGATCAACATAGAGCTAGAGGTGACTACCCTAAAAAAATTTAATCGGAGAGATGTTATGAGTGCGAGAGAAAAGGCCACAAAGCACGTAAGTGTCCCACTAGGCTTAAGAGATAGGGCAAAGGCAAAATTGCATATAATGCCACTTTAAGGGATAATGATGTTGAGTTGGTGGATTCCGTGGATGGATCACCACATAAACCTAATTTATGTGCATTCATGGATAGTCAGGTTAGCACTACTAGTGTGTCTCATGCCAACGAGGACACTTCTATACGTGATAGCCTCGATAATGTGTTAAACCATTCTGGAGAGTGTGAAGTGAGGGTGAAGATTTGAGGGAGGGAGAACGAGGTCTCCAATGTGCATACTTCGAACTTTACACCGAATCTTCAAAAACTAAAAATAAAAATAAAAATTTGACTCTTAGGGTGTTGGATTTAGAGAAGGAGAAATTTCAAAGGGTGTCTACTCATTTCGAGAACACCTTCCGGACTAATGATTGAGGCTAAGACTTGTTTCTAGTATTAGGTAATTTTTATATTGCTATCTTTTGTCCATATTACTAAATTGTATTCTTATGTTTATATTTTGAAAAATCCAAAAATAATTTCTTTTCTTTTGAAAAAGGTTTAAATTTTTTTGAAAAATTCAAAAAGACTTTTGTAATTTGTTTTACACCATATATGGATGCGCATTTAAGATGTTCGAATCACAATTACACTCCATCCATTCATGGGACTCACTCATGGTGTTATGAGACTTGACTTCGTTTCTTTTGCGTGCTTAAAAATGCATGTTTAGCATTGTTGTTCTTTGTTAATTACTTCTTTCATGCTAGACTTATTATATTTCCCTGATTTCACACATGCACGGACTTTTGAACATTGTGCTTGCTTGCCATATGTCGAATAAAATGTTCTCTTCTCAATTGTGCTTAATAATGAACCAAATGTACTAGGAATTAAGTTTGCATGTAAAAATCATTGCTTGGATTTTTTTCTTCGAAATATTGATTTATGTTTTATGAAATGGAAAAGGGCTAGGAAATAAGCAGTCTTCTTTGCATTAAAGGCCACCATTGGCAAGAGCCTAAGAGATGATTTTGGCACATAAAAATAGTAGTGCCAAAGCCAAATTTTTTGTTTCATTGATTCTAATGTGATTTCTTTAAAATTTTTTGAGAGTTTATGCTTAAAATGTGAGATTTTGAGGGTGTTATGAGTTGAAGATCAATGAATTTGCACAATAAACTTCCTTAAAAATATGAAATAGTTTGACATTATTGATTTGAGAAGCATTGAAATTCATGACATTTTGTATGAGTTGAGTCAATTTCACTTTGTTTAATAATATTACTCCAAAGGTTGAGTTAAGTTTTTTTAGGAGTGTCTCTTTGACTTCGTGAACCATCATTATGTATGTCTATGTTAACTTTTCCGTGCATTGAGTTCACACAATTTCATTTTATTTCCATGATTCAGATATTTTCGTGCTACTCCATGGTATACTTATTTGTATTTGTACTCATGTATATTTATATACTCAAATATTTTTAAAAAATTCAAAATTAGTTTGTTTAAGTCTCAATGCATATACTTCGTTGTTTATTCTATCTGGTGATATTTCATATTTGGATTCTTGTGATGTTAAACTTTTTAGGTTTAGTTTCTAATCCTTTGTCTATTATAAATAAAAGTGGGAGAACATATTAATGGGGAGTTTCATTTATTTTCTTTAAACTCCACACGTCATGGTATTTCCTTTGCTTCATGTGTGTAGATATTTTATGTCTTGATGATTTCATAGACTACGCGATGAAGATTTTCAGTTGAAGACAAAGTCTCAAGTGTCTTTTTCTTTTCGGGTTTGGGAGGGACATTAGTTGAACTTATCTTAGGGGTTATTTTCGATTTTTGTGTTTTATACCGAAATAGCGAAAGGAGGAGATTTGTAAGAGCAAGATTTATAATTTCTCATCATGTTTTTAAGTTTGGCATATTTTGTTACACCTTCACCATCATGTACATTATCATGAGCTTCAAGTGAAGAAAAGTAAGTGATCGATTGCAATAATCGAAGATCGAAGAAGTTGATATTGTCACTTCAATCATCGGAGAAGGTATATGATTTTGATTATGTGTAAACATTTTATTCAGGGGATGTATTATAAAATGTTTGAGGATTGATTTTAAAATAATTTTTATAGAAAATATCTTTTTATTTTTGATTCGTTCAAATAACTTTAAGTCATCATTCAAATGAGATCGACAATTCTTTCAAACAAACTTCAAATGAACATCAAATGAGATTTTTCTGTTAGCAGAATAATTATTGTTCAAAGTTCATTCGAAGCTCGTCCAAAGTTGGTTCGAATAATATTAGCTGTTCTTTCGATCCAGTTTTATTTTGGTTTGAACTAGTTAGCATTTTCATTCGAACGAACCCTTGTTTCTATTCGAACAAGAGCCATCAAAATTTTTGTCGCCTAAAAAATTGTGTTTTCTATATATAGGGCTCTTGGGATGAGTTTTTCATAGGACTTTTGGTGAAAATCACTTCCTATACATACCCAAAAGGCCTCCAAACCCTAGTTTTTCAAAAACACTTTTGTTTTTCAATTCAAAACCCTTGGATGATTTGTTGAGCATTTTATCAAACCCTAAAAGAACACATACCATTTTCATACCCTTGTGGAGTTAGTTATCCATTGCTAATTTTAGGAATATAGTTTTTTGAGGCTGGTTAGTGGACACTGAGGCATGTGGAGCTTGCTGTGGAGCATTGCTGGATCTGGATCATTGTCTGTTAACAACAAGGATTGAAGACACAACTGTGTTGCTTAGTGGAGTCTAAGGTTCTTTATGTTTGTCCGTATCGTTTTTGTAATACATAGGTTTTTCCCCAAAGGGATTTTTCCTCGTCTCTTGTTTTTTGATTTATGGTTTATTTAATTATTTCGATTTAATTTTTGTATCTTGCATGTTTAGGTTCACCTACTTAATCAAGATGAAATTTGAACTAAATAGACTTTGGCTTGTTGTGTGATCTAATTTATGTTTTTTCACATATAACCGAACCACCCCATTTTTTAATTTAGACCTTCTAAGTTGTTTTAATTATAATTTTGTAGGTTTTGGAATTTGATTTTTAGATGGCGGTGGATTGTTTGCAAGTACTCAGGTGAGGAGTTATGTAAGGGAATACAAGATAATATTTTTGGGAGTGTTGTAATAGGGTTGATGTACGAATTATGACACTGAATGTCCTGAATGGTAAGGTTAGGGTTTCCTTAAATAGGTTTCTATCATCCTGGCGAGGTTTCTTTCCCAAATTATGACACTGAACTCTAGCAAGGATAGGTTTCTATCATCCTGGGGGTAAAGGTTTGATTTTAAAGACCTAGGAGTGTGCGACCTATTTAGGGATTCAAGGTCGATTCATAGGGCTAAAGGTCAATTTTGAGTACCTAAAGAGTGTATGTGATTGATTCATAGGATCGCATCCGATTATTTGGGAGAAGGTAAATTATAAGGACCTACAATGTGTATGTGACCAATTCAGAGGATCATGGTCGATTTTTAGGGCCAGGGTCAATTCTTAGTACCTAAAGGGGGTATGCAACCAATTCAAAGGATCAAGGTGGATTATGAGGGCCAAGGTCAATTCTAAGGACCCAAAGAGTGTATGCGACCAATTTAGAGGACTGGGACCAATTCTAGGGGATAAGGTTAATTATAGGAAGCTTAAGGGTGTATGCAACCGATTCAGAGGACTACAACCGATTCTTGGGGCTAAGGTCTATTAACCAAGTCATTTATAAGTTTTTGAATTTCAAATACGTTATTTGTTTGTTATATGTTTCTTATATTGTGTAACTAGCCTCATATCAATGTTTATATAAACAACTCACTAAAAAAATTATGAAAATGAGAAAGAGTTTTAAATACAATAGCTTTGCTTTTGTCTTAACTTGGTATCAGACATTTATTTTTTCCCCTTTAATCGTGGCTCCAACAAGCAACTCTTCTATCCCAACACCCTCTAATGTCAACACCGCCACTCCAACTTCTTCCATCCATACTCCTTCCATCTCCTCTCTAAATAATGCACACCATTTGTTAATGACCAAATTAACTCTCAGTAATTGTCTCTTCTAGAAAACCCAAATGATCCCATTCTCACATGGCCAAAAGCTGATTGGATTTATTGACGGTACCCACCCTTTTTCCGCCTCTAACGACTCTCAAACAAATTTTGATGCTTCCCCGTGGGAATGATAAGATCAGATTCTTCTTCATCTCTTTTCGATGAAATTCTCCCCATTGTTGTCAAAAAATTACCTCCTGAGAAGCATGTAATGCACTTGCAATAACTTATGTGAATCCATCCAACATTCAAATTCTCAACCTTCACTAAAATCTCTAACATATTCGCCAAGATGATGACTCCATCATCACTTACTTACATTGATCAAAGTCTTAGCATAATGAATTTTTCGTCATGGTAAAATCGTTATCCACCCACGAGTTTAACCTATATGTTCCAAAAGGACTCCCACCTGAATTAAAAGAATTGGTTATGACCATAAATGTTCGTACCAAATCTATGTCTTTTTTGAAACTCCGCAATTTACTCCTAAGTTATGAATTATTACACAACGATGCATTGTCTTCACTCTCTCTCAAACCAACCTCTTCTTCCCCCTCTCTCCCACCATTTTCTATACCAGCCAATGCGAATCTCGCTCAATGCCATGATTACTCGTCCCCCTCATTACATGGACGTTTCGAGTGTAGTTAGGGTGGTCGAGGTCGTGGTAATATTCATAGCGACCTATTTTATATGTATGACGCTTCAACTTAATGACAAATATATCATGGTTACAATCACACGATTGCTTATTACCGTCACCGATACACAAATCCTCATACTCACACTCCTTACCTAACCACTTTAACCTCCTCTACTTCTCCATACCATTATCCATACTCATCCTCTACTTGGTTCCCTGACACCAGCACCTCCCACCATATCACACCTGACTTAGCATCACTATCTCATGCATCAATACAAGTTGACTGGGTTGGTGAATTTATTGAATTAAAAAATTATTTTGACAATCTTGGTAACCTTGCATGTCCCCATCATCATCATATTATCGAAACGGGTCTTGGTTTATTAGCTTATGACTTGGTTACACAACATTTTTTGCACTTTGTTATGTACCTAATTAATCGTATGCCTTCTTTTGTTTCACAAAATTTATCACCACATCAAATTTTTTTCGAGTTCCTCTGAACTACTTGTTTCATAAAGGTTTTCAATGTCTTTGTTTTCTATTTATATGCCCTTATAACACTCACAAAATGGAATTTTGCTCCACCCCGTGTGTGTTTCTTGGGTATATTCCATCTCACCTCATCTACCGTTGCATATATCTTAAAACAAATCGCATTTATATTGCATGACACGTGCGATTCAACGAATTTTATTTCTTTTCACTGGGCCATCTATATTGGGTGCTCCACCAATCCCCACTCCAACACAACTCCTACCATGGGAATCATTTTCTATTCAATTTCCATGTCCAAACAATACCTCACATGCTTCATATTCAGTTTCCAATATCCCCACAACCCCTCCCTTCAAACTTATTCAAAGTCGAACTCCTCACCCCTCTCCACCTAACCCACATGCTACCAGCCTACAAAATCCCAACATATCCCAATCACCTATCCAAAACACTCCTTCTTACTCTCAAAGTCCTTCCCATTTGTCAACCTCTCCAACTTCGTTATATCTTCCTCATTATACACCAACCTCATCTCCTCAAATACGAACCTCTCACTCTCCATTATCACACCCGTCAAATATATTAACTACACCATCAACTATTCCTTATTTTCCAATATCCCAACACCCACATCCGTTTGAAAATCCTCATGTTATCAATATCGTTATTGACCTTCACTCATCTCTAACTCCAAGACGAACTCACTGAATGGCCCCCCAAGACATGCTGAAACAACATGTGCCCTCTTAATCCTCTAACTCACCAGTCTCTCTATGCATTTTTCTGTCGACATCCGAACCATATTGTTTTACCCCTGCAAACAAACACCCCATTTGAAGACGTGTCATGGATGATGAAATAAATGATTTACTCCACAACGGCACATGGAACCTAGTTCTCCCACCCCTACCATGAATATTGTTAGATGTAAATGGGCTTTTTTGCATCAAGCGAAGATAAGATGGATCCGTCTCATTTTAAAGCTCGGCTCATGGCAAATAATTTCATCAATAACATCACATTGATTATGGTGAAACATTAAACCCTTGCCAAACCATCAACCATTCGAATTTTCCTCTCAATTGATATATCTCAAGGATGGCAGGGGTCTCAACTTGATAAAAATAATATTTTTCTTTAGGGGAATCTTAGTGAAGACTTCTACATGTCTCAATCGATGGAGTTCGTTGACCCTGCTCATCATTACTTCATTTATAAACTACACGAATTCCTATACGGTCTCAAACAAACCCCTAGGGCCAAGTTCAATCGCCTCACAGATTTTCTTCTCAAAATTAGTTTGAGGCCTCCAAAACAAATACCTCACTATTGATCAAGATAACTAAGATAATTACCATTTTCATACTCTTTTATGTTGACGACATCCTTATTAGAAGAAATAATGACTCTCACATATTCTTTCCCTCACTATGACCATGCAAGAGAATTCTCTCTTAAATACCTTAGTCCACTTTATTTTGTCTTGGCTATTGAAGTAAAAAGTGTGAAAAATAGATTCATTTGATCTCAATAATAATGCATTATTGATCTTCTAGAACGTGTGAGAATGACCGACTCCAATCAGGGGGTGTAGTCTTCGATGATCCCACCAAATTTAGGCAAGTTGTTGGGGTTCTTTAATATCTCACCATCACGCAACCGGTCATTGCATTAATGATAAACAAAGGATGATTTATGCATTATCCAATAATGGATCACTAGATCACTGTGAAGAGAATTCTTCATTACTTATGACATACTGCTTCTCATGGTCTTCTCATCACTAAGTCAACATGCAATAAAATTTAATCCTTCTCTGATTATGACTGGGCCAGATGCATAGATGATAGAAATTAGACCACTGGTTTTGCTATCTATTTGGGATCAAATTTGACATCATGGTCATCTCGCAAATAGAAAATGGTTTCACGATCCTCTACCAAAGTCGAATACGAATCTCTTGCTGATACAACTACAAAATTAACTTGGGTTCAAATTTACGTACCGAACATGGTATTACACTATGTTTTCCTCCTATTATTTTTTGTGATAACATAGGTGAAACCTATCTTTTGGCTAATCCGGTATTTTATGCTCGCACCAAACATGTTAAAATTGATTTTCTTTTAAACCGAGAAAAGGTTGCACGTCGTGAAATTCAAGTTCAATTCATTTCAGCACATGACCAAATTTTGGATATATTTACCGAAGTTTTATCATCTCCACGCTTTACCTTTCTCAGAGACAAGTTGACGATTGTCGTACGACCACCTTTAACTTAAGTGTGTTTATAAACAGAGTCATTTGCAAGTTTTTGAATTTCAAATACCTTAGTTTTTCCTTATTCGTTCCTTATATTGTGTAACTAACTTCACACCTGTGTGTATATAAATAACTCATTAATGGAAAAGAGTTTGAAATACAATCTTTTTATTGTCATCTTAACTAGGTCAATTATGAGGACCTAATGGGTGTATGCGACTGATTCATAGTATCGCGGTCAATTCTGAAGCCAAGGTCAATTATGAGGACCTAAAGAGTATGCGACCAATTCAGAGGATCGTGGCCAATTTTGGGGCAAAGGTCAATGATGAGGACCTAAAAGGTGAGTTGGTAGTTTGGACAAGGATAATGTGATGACATGATAATATATAGGAAATTTTTTAATCTTCCTAAGAGTTTTTATGACTTTTGATGATTTTTGAATGCTTGTGTATTTGGGTCTTTTGATGATCTTTATGGAAAATTAGTAGATTTTTGCCAAACTTGAATTTCCATGATCTTTGGGAGTTTTTGTAATTATTTTAGGAATTATATGAATTTTAAGGAGTTTTTGAACATATATGAATTTTTAATTTTGATGATTTTTATAGGGAAATGTGCAATATTTGTAAAATTTGAATTTTTATGATTTTTGGAATTTTGGCTAGATTTTTTTTTTGGAATTTTCTGAGAAATTTGGGATTTTTGATGAGTTTTTTTTATTGTATATGGGAATTTTAAAATTGGATGATTATTTATGGAAAATATATAATTTTTATGAATTTCAAGACTTTATAAATTCTTAATTTTTTGGGAATTTTTTGAATTTTTCTGCAATATTTTAGTACTTTTTTTAGCAATTTGTAACAAAATTTGAAGTGCTGTGTGGATAGGTAGAGGTTGGCAAATGCGAACCGATAAAGGCCCAAAGATTTAGGTTATTTTGCAGATTCCCAAGGGTCACTGCCAGTTAGAAGACCTAGGGGGTGGGACTGGCGAACCCTTTATCTCCTTATAAAAAAGGGGTGAAGGCAACCTGATTCTCATACCACATGATTTCTCTTTAGAAATTATTCTCTCGAGTGCTTTTTTAATTTTTCAAAGAAATGGTCAACATTGTTGATGTCGACGAATGGGTTTACATCGTGTGGTCTTGCCCTAGGGGAATACCGATGGGGATGGAGAATGTATCGCAATTTTAGGCTAGTGCGGATGATCGAATTTTACTGCGGGAACTCGAGACCCATCGCTTGGCTAGGGTGAAGAACCCTAAGGGTTATGTGAGTGTTTTGTTTTTTATTTATTTTTATTATTTGTTCTAGTTTTTATTTTTATTTTTGTTTCTATTTGTTAATATGTTTATTTTTCTTGAGGGATTTATGTTATTGAATTCATTTTGCATATTGACATCTCTTTGAAGAAGGTTCACTCTCGAGGATCGACGGGGGTTGAGAGCGGTCAGGGACATACTCCTCATGGAGGTGAAGATTGTGGTGGACATTATCAGGTTTGTCTATTTAGCAAGGGAATTATATGATTACGTCTCGATCAACGACGGTGTTGTGCACTCTCAGAGAGAGGTTGTGGACCCACACCTTCCATTTTGATGTGGGTGAGGTGACAGTTACACCGATAGACGTGCACCAGATTTTTGGACTATCACGTGGAACCATTCGTTGAGGAGATTATAACTGCTATTGGGGATTTCGAGGGAAGTGACTCCAAGGATTCATTCAATCTACAGATATTGGGGCTGACACTTTGCATGGTCCACTCATGTGCTACATCATTAGATCCATCTCTGTTGATCAAAGCTGCTGATGCACCTCTCCTCAATTGGAATGCTGTGCCAGTTCCACCCGCCGAAATGCAACCCAACCCAGATGTTTATCATATTTACTCTTCTTTTGTTGTTCCTCCCTATTCTGATCATAATGTAACCGAGACCTCCTTTAATGAGGTTCTTAACGCTGTTTTTCCCAACAATAAAATAAATGAGGATTTTGAGTATATTTTTGTGCCTTACATTAATTGTCTTGATTCTAATCAAACTCTTGATGATTATGATTTTATAAATGAACAACTCTTAACTGATCTTAATAAGGTTAATAACAAATAACAAAACTGCATTCAAATTAATGACGATGAAACTATTTTTATTAATCTCGATTTTAGTAGTCAATAGATTAGGACAGGGTCTACCCTTGACGAGTAAGAATGCACATAACTCTTGGAATTACAAAAAGAATTTATGGATGTCTTCACATGGTCCTACGATGACATGACCGACATTGATCCTGAGATAGCTCAGAAAGAGATTCCAACGCTCTTAGAATGCAAATCGGTCAAACAGAAACCGCGAAAGCTCAGTGATGAATGGTCCCTCAAGGTTAAGGAGGAAGTTGAAAAATAGTTGAATGTAGGTTTCATTTAGGTGATCGAACATCCCATAGGTGTAGCCAACATTGTACCCATGCCGAATCCAATGGAAAGGTTCGCATGTGCATTTATTATCGAGATTTGAACAAGGCCTCTCTAAAGGATAACTATCTGCTACTTAATATCGACATGATTGTGGACAACATGGCCAGCCACGCTCTTAAGTCATTACTTGATGGTTTTTCTAGATACAATAAGATCAAGATTCACCCGGATCATCAAGATAAAATCGAATTGATCACCCCTTGGGGAACCTTCAGTTACACCATTATGCCATTTGGTTTAAAACATACAGGGGCTACCTACCCGAGGGTTGCCACAACTATCTTGCATGACATGATACACAAAGAATTCTAGGTATATGGGGATGATATGATCATCAAGTCTAAGACTAGGTAAGGTCATGTTCATACTCTTCAGAAATTCTTCGAGCAGCTATGGCGATACCAGATGCAACTTAACCCACATAAATATGTTTTTGGCGTTACCAAAGGAAAGCTTTTGGGATTTATTATTAGCGAAAAGGGTATTGAAGCAGATCTTGGCAAACTAAAAGCCATACTCTAAATGCACTACCCCAAATGGAAAAGGAAGTCCATGGATTCTTGGGAAAATTACCGTATATCAGTCGGTTCATCAGCCAGTTGACTTCCATTTGTGAGCCCATATTCAAACTCGTTCGGAAGGATTCAACTAAAGTTTGGAATGATGGTTATCTGGAGGCCTTTGATCGAATCAAGAAATATTTAACCTGACCTCCGGTACTCATGCCACCACAACCTGGTCTACCCCTACTCCTATATCTGACCATAACATACACTGTAGATGGGGCTTTATTGGCCCAATACCTTGAAGATCCCCATAAAGAGAGAGACATCTACTATTCCAATTAAAAGTTGGTCGGGTACGAAGTTCACGACACTATTTTAAAGAAAGCATGTGTCGCCCTTGTCTGGGTCACCCAAAAATTATGACACTATATGCTCGCTTTTCCCATCAGACTTATATCCTGAATGGATCCTATTAAATACTTGCTCGAGAAATATGCCTTGTCTAGCCGAATGGACCGGTGGTTAATGCTGCTAGCCAAATTTGATATTGTATATGTCACGCAGAAAGCCATAAAAGGGAGAGCCATCCTGAATACCTTGCTGACTACCCTATGGAAGAAGCTAATGTCTAGATCTCCGAATTTCAGGATAAAGATATCCTTTGTACCTCCCAAGAAAACCTTCGGTGGAAAAATGTTCTTTGATGGTGCCTCCAACAAGAAAGGATATGGAATTACGATACTCTTAATCTCCCCTAATGACTCTCACACTCCTATTGCCATCAAACTGGATTTTTCTTACACCAATAACATGATCGAATACGAGGCATGCACCGTAGGCCTCATAGTCTTTCTTAAGAAAGGAATCTGATGCCTAAATGTCTACGGGGATTCGACCCTCATCATCGGCCAAGTCCTCAGAAGATGGAAAGATAAAGATGAGAAACTCTTACCCTTCCATGCCCACCTAGAAGAGCTGGCCTCCTAATTTCAAGATATCACCTCCACTACCTGCCTTAAGCAAAGAACAACTTAGCCGACGCCCTTGCAACCTTGGACTCCATGGTCGACATGCCCAAATGAATAATAATGTCCCCCTTCCTAGTCCCAAAGAAGAATAAATAAGCCCACTGCTACCACATTGAGCTAGTCACAGAATAAGCTCCTAATATAGCCGATTGCTGGTACTATGATATTTGGCACCTCCTCAAGCACGGTAGGTATCCCCAGAATTCTAACAAGAAAGACCGAGCAACCCTCTACATACTGGATGCCCAGTACATTGTCTATGATAAATACCTTATCAAGAGAAACTTTGATGGAACCAACTTACACTGCATCACAGGGGATCAAATTGTAGAGATGATGCAGAAAATTCATAGTGTGGAGTGCGGACCCCACATGAATGGCCATATACTCACTAAGAAGATTATCCGACAGGGTTACTATTGGACTACCTTGGTTCATGATTGCACCCCTATGTTCGAAGATGCCTTAAATGCCAACAGTTTTATAATCTCAAGCACTTGCCTCCACAAGAATTATACAACATGACCTCTCCCTGGCCATTCTCCACATGGGGCATCGATATCATAAGGAAAGTTAAAACCAAGGCCTCCAACGAACATCAATTTATCTTGGCTGCCATTGATTAATTCACCAAATGGGTCGAATCCAAGTCATATGCAGTGATGAAAGCCCAAAAGGTGTCCAAGTTCATCCAAAAAATATCATCTGCCTATATGGGTTCTCGCACGAGCTAGTGTTAAAAAACGAATCGCATTTTGAAGCAGAAGTTACAAAATTGGTTAAAGAATTTGAGATTCAGAGACACAAATCTTCTCCCTACCGACCTCAAACCAACGGTGTGGTCACAGCAGCTAATAAGAACCTCAAAGCAATCGTCAATAAGATGATTGAGAGTTTCTGAGCTTGGTCTGATCGGATCCCTTATGCCATTTGGGTCTACCTCGTGCATAAAATGGCATAACTATTCGGACAAATGATCGGTTTCCCCCCAAAAAATGATCCAGAGGCTCCCGGGCGCTCCCGAGCTTCGTTTGACGAAGGTCAAATCTTCAGATCGAACAAAGAGAAATGAATATTTTAAGGGATTTGAATTTCCTTTCCAACGGTCTGCCCCATGCGCAAATCAACCTTACGGTACGGGCAGACGATTCATTTTACTCTTAAAGGTCACCGGATGCTTCCGAGCCTCGATTGACCAAAGTTAACTCTCTGAATCGAGTGAAGCCCTTTGGAATGTCTAAGTACCTTGCATAAACTTTTCAACGGTCAACTCCATGCGTGATTCTGACTTACAATTTGGATGAACCGTCCGACGATCTCACGTCCAAAAGATCGACGAGCGCTTTCGAGCCCCGTTTGACCCAAATCAACTCTCGAACTCGGGAGCGGCCCAAAGGACTCTTAATTAAATTTCTAATTGTATTTCCTATGCATGATTTGGATATATGAATTTCTTTTTACGATCGTTTTTAAAAAAAATGCACGAGACTGCCAACTGGCAGGTCCATTTCCCTGCCTATCAATAATGTAACTAGGTTTACCTGCCGATTAGCCAGGCTAGGGCTATGCGGATCGGAAGCCCCCCACCCTATAAATAGAGGGCATGATCTCACTCTCAGGACACCTTAGATCCATTAATATCCGTGATCTCAACAATATTCTCTTTCTATTAGCGAAGTTTCCTTATGTGAAATTCCTTTTCATCTTTCATTCCCATAATTTTCATACCCAATTTAGAAAAATCTCATTCTCTCTTATCCAACATTTATCTCAACATTCAAGGGAGCTCATCAAGGATCGAGATCAAGCCTCAAATCTCCAAAGAAGATCCAAAAATCATTCTCTCTCTTTAAATTCTTTATTTTCGCTTTAGTTATATAAATTCTTAATCTACCTTTTACTCTAGTTCATACACATTAATACATCATCCTTTATTAGTTATATTGCACATACTATATTTTCTATAAAAAAAAACAAAATCCAGAAAAAGTGAGTTACACCTCTAAATTACAACGTTCTCAAAACTAAAATTCATTTTCTAACACACACATATAATAAATTCCCATTTAAATCTATGGGATAAACCCCAACCTTATGTTACATGTGAACTACGTGAAGTTTGATGCCTCTATAGGCTACATAGGCATTTCAGGTTAAAACCCGAGACTCGAGTCCAATTTCTCAAATTTCCAATTTTTCCATTTTCGCATTTGTGTCCTTTTCATCTATACATTATTTAAATATATATTATATTTATGATCGTTATTGGCGTTTTAACTAACATATATTATCATTTCATCATAACGATCAATATGTCGATAAATGCATACATCATATTTGCTAGATATTATTTTGGGAACATTTTTATGGATGACCTGAATCTATCTTTTTCATAATATGAGTGGGGCTATTCCGATCTCCATTTATACACACTCACACACACACACACACACACACACACACACACACACTCACACACACAGAGAGAGAGACACACACACACACACACACACACACACTTTATGGAGAAATTAAGAAAAATAGTAACACAAGCCCATGATAGACCGAAAGGGAAAGATGGGTGCCTAACACCTTTCCATTTCATAACTTAGCCCCTGAACCTCTGAATTATTGGTTTCGTAAGCATCAATTTATCCTTGATGCCCTCTCTCAAGGCGACGAAATGTTTTTTTACCTGTTTTGTGCAAAATAGGCTGGCAACTCCATCTTTTTACATCACCCCACATGGATGGAGGCCGAAGTGCTCCTAGAGGAAGAGGGAGTGAGACCGTATCTCCCCCCTCCCCCCCGGGAAAGGGAGAGACGCATAAGGATGGCCACTGTACTGCTTGATCGAACTCACGATGGGAAGTATATAATAGGGAAGTAGTTCACGCACGTCGAGTATATCGAATTTGTTCTCATACGTACCATCCCCACGAGGTATTTCATAAGGAAATTCATGTACACTTAAGTATATCAAATGGCTTGTCCACACGTACCGATGAATGATTTCCCTTATAGGTAAGAGGCATATTTTATAAGTCATTACAAAAGGGGGAACCCTTCCACTAACCAAATAAGTGCATAAACCTCATATAGGAATCAACCTTAGGCCACTCATAATTAGTTTGTCCGTTACCATGTCAAACTCTCTAGAGATTTCGAGTCCACTACCGCCTAAATTTTCACACTTTTTCCCTTTTTTTTTAAAACAGGACCTCGTCCGTGAGCCTAGAAACAAGTCAAACCATGTCTTATATTTTTAAACCCTATCTTTCTTAGGCTCGGGTCGTGTCCAACATTTTTTTCTTGCATTTAAGCAAACATAATACAAGTGAAAACTTAATGATAATAATCATGTTGAGATTTCTCCAATTTTTCTCCTTCTTCCAAAATACCAAAAACATTTTTCTCCTTCTTCCGAAATACCCTTTTTCAAAATACCGAATCTCTATTTTCTTCCAAAAATAAACCCAAATCATTTCCCCTCTCAGGACGATTGCATACCCCACTTCGGCCTAGCTCCCTATTGGCTCAGGTCTTCCGTCAAACCGCCTCGAAGCTTCGCTGTTTCTTTTGCTACTTCAACCAAATTTGGGATATAAACCACAAGCTATTCATGGAGAATACTGACCAAACACCTAATATTCATCCAAAACTGATGGCCATCTTAGCCTAACTCAGTGCCAAGATTGACAATCTTCAAACCGATGTCCAAGAGATACAACGACATCGATCTCATACTTCAGAAGATCATGAATCTGAGATCCTCTTTTCTCGTGCTATGGGTCTACCTTACCCCGAGCATGTTTGGGTCCCAAAATAACACCTAAATTCCACGCATGCCCCACCTGTAAATCGGTCACCACCTTTTCAGCTCCTGATTTTGAACCTCGCCTACCCAGGGGCTAATCCTCCAATGCCTATGGGACCTAAAGAAGAAGAACTAAACAAGGTCAAGGAAGACCTAAAGATTCTATTTAAGAAGTTTGACCAAGTTAAAATCTCTGGGAACTACGTGGATTTTGCCCACATGTCACCTTACCCTAAGGCCAAACTGCTAAAGAAGTATAAGATGCCAGACATGGAGAAGTTCGGGGGAAATAACCCACAATTATGCACCTACATAGCTATTATCCAGCCATGCCCCTTTTCGATGCCTCCAAGGAAATAATGGACCAAATATTTTAGCAGACCTTGAAAGAAAATGCCCTCGGATGGTTCTTTCCTCTTGAAGAATCTTGGATCCATAATTGGGAAGATATAGCTAAAAAATTATGTCTCAATACAAGTACAACGAAGAGTTGGAGGTCACGCACAAAGACCTAGAGCTGATATAGTAAAGCTATAGGGAATCATTCAATAACATCATTAGATGGTGGAGAGAGAAATCTGACACTATGACCAACAGGCCCTCATAGGAGAAACAAGTGAAAATTGTAAAAAAAGCTTCTCGGCCCATATCCGAGCATCCATAGGTGGACAGTACTAAGTAGAGTCTAAACTGAAGAAGCTGACCGAACAGTTTACACCTTTAAAATATGATAAACCCACTAATGCCTTAGTCTCAAACATCAACAACATGTCATAACCTACTACCTGTTGGGCACCAAAAAATAGCCCCAATCCCACCAAAAAAGAGTAGACCGAGGTCCCCTGTTCGAAGTTTACCAGACCCTGCTATCCCGAGATCTCATAAAACTATTGGAACCCTGGCCATTACTAAATCCACTCCCTAAAAACTTCAAGCCCGATGCCTGTTATGACTTCCACTAATTCGCTAGTCATACCACCGACCAATGCATTCACCTCAGAAATGTGATCCAAGGCCTGATAAATTGGGGTATCATCGCCCCGCCAGCTAATTCCAAGACCAACACCACTCACAGCCCACTTCCAACACATGGAACTAAGATGAATGCCATCTTCTTAGAAAATAACCCCAAATTTCACCCTTTTACCCAGACTGTGCCTATCAAAGCACCCATTATCCCCATAGTCTCACCCAAATCTCTCAAGGTGTACCCGTCCTTTTTCCTGTATCCTATATGCTTTGCTGACTAAGCTTTGTCACTCCTTACGAGAGCCTGTATTATCGTTCGTGCCCGATCAGAGGGGGGAGGCATGGAAATACCTGCTATGCTAGACAACCTCCAAAGGTTTAGGTTAAAACTACCCACCGAGATGTCCATCGACTACTAGAAATTTAGTGTCTTGTTTATGGAAGCCCGAAAGTGGGCTCCGAACCAGATGGGTGGGTGGTACTTATTGAAGAAGCCAATATAAATGATGTTGTATAGATCATGATCAATATATTTTCCAGATGGGGAAATCTGTAGAATTTTAGAGTTGCTCACTACTTTGAAACTGCAGGGACACCTGGTTCCTTCACTCTTGCACTTCCCCACTGAATCAGAATACTTAAATAATGAGGTCATAGAGGTTGTCGAATGAATTGATTACTTTTGGTCAGAGGACACGTTGCCACCGAATGGGGTGGATAACTTTGATAGCTCAGATGGTGAACCAAATCATGAAGAAGCCAATTCAGTTGCCAATTTATGTGGAATGATCTAATTTAAAGATTTATTAAGAGAAATCAATAAAGTATCCATTTAGCCTAAAATATATGAAGCCACAATGTCCTTATTCTTCCCTGACTCTATAAACCACATGACTAGATCAGGTCGATACTATAAAGATCTCATTCCCCATTCAACCGAAGTAGACACAGGAAAGGGAGTTGGGAAAGAGCTCTTAATGCCCGAAATGACCGTTGAAGATAGAAAAATCCTCAATCAGCTCAAGAAAACCCATGCCAACATAACCTTATGGGGACTCTTTTTATTTTCCCACCTACACCAAAATTCTTTAATAAAGCACCTCAATGTACCCATAGTTTTTCCCTCTATTACTCCCCAAAAAGTCATGAAAATGGTTGGATCCTTCTTGTCCTCTTCCAAAATCCTCTCTTTCTCTGAAGAAGAAATCTCGATATTTAGCCCTGATCATAACTATGCTCTTAACATCTCTGTGAAAGTATTAGGAAATACCATCCCATTATCACTTATCGATAATGGATCTTCTCTTAATGTCTGTCCGCTCACAACCTTCAACTGATTGGGATTGAATGTTAGTGATCTCACTCCTACATCTGTCGCCGTGCATGCCCATGATAAAACTTATCGAGAAGTAATATGTTTTGTAAAACTCACACTAGGGGCTGGTCTTATCAATCCCTTGACCAAGTTCCAAGTCATCGATATACTTGCCTACTTTAACCTGCTCCTTATCCATCTATGGCTCCACACCATCCGAGGAGTATCATCTTCTTTCCATCAGAAACTAAAGTTCTTTGCCAAAGGTCAAGTCATCACCATTTTGGGGGGACGACGACAGTTCATATAGTGCCAATACTAGTAATCCAGTGTTGGAAATTCAATATGGTACCAATGACATGCTCCTTTGCGATTTCATAATGATCCACTCCCCGTCCCAGTAGGGGTTAACTTCCAAGATTTAGTCTGTCCAAAGCACAACCTTCATGGGAACGTCAATGTAATTCAGATATTCAAAATATGCACTTCATGCTTGGAATGGGCTAATGAGATTCCAGTAGGGAATATTCAAGCCCATAATCCTATAAGAAGCCTTTCCCCCATGTGGTTTATCCTTCACCAAAAGCACTCCACCGATCGTGATTGAAAAAGATCTTAGAGAATGAAAAAGCTATTTTGAGGGACTCTCTGAATGAAAAATTTATCAAGGAAGGTGAATAATTCCCCTTCTGTGGATTCTCTTAATTGTGGTATGACCATGTTGATAAGAAGATGAAACCAGGGATGGAGATCTTCTTTCAAGACAACAACACTTGGGACGAAGACTAAAAACATGAAATTCAATCTCTTATAGAGCAAATCGTGGAAAATATCGAAGATTCCGAGGGTAGTGACTCTAAAAAATTCTTTAACCCTCAGACACTGGGGTTGAGACTTTGTATGATCCATGTAGATGCCGTATCTTCAGACCCGTCTGCCGAGATCACAACTGCTAATATACCTATCCTAAACTAGCATGCCATCCTAGTCTGTCCTGCTCAAGATCCGCACAACCCTACTATTTATTCTATTCAAATCTCTGTACTTGCTTTTATTTCTCCTTTTCTTGATGTCAATGTATCTGCGACCTCTTTTGATGAGGTTCTCAATCCAGTTTTTGTTAAAAATGAAATAAAAGGGGATATTGAGTATCTTGTTGATTGCAATGATTCTAATCAAACTTTTGATGATGATGATTTTATAAATGAGAAATTCTTAACTTATATTAATAAGGAAAATAATAAATAACACAACCACGTTCAAACTAATGATGATGAGACTGCTGTTATTAATCTCGATTCTAGTAGCCACCCGCGCAAGATTAGGATAGGGTCCACCCTCAACGAGCATGAGCGTGCGCAATTTTTAAAGTTGCTGAAAGAATTTATAGATGCCTTCTTTTGGTCTTATGATGACATGACTGACATTGACAAAAAAATAGCTCAGCATGAGATCCCGACATTCCCAGATTACAAGTCTATCAAGCAGCATTTAAGAAAGCTCCGAACGAAATGGTCGCTCAAAGTAAAAGAGGAGGTAGTCAAACAGATGAACGTGGGTTTTATTGGCATAGTTGAATACCCTTCGTTGTTTGCCAACATGGTCCCCATGCCAAAATTGGGAGGAAAAGTCCACATGTACGTCGACTATGGTGAATTGAAAAAAAATCCCCGAAAGATGATCTCCCATTAATCAATATCAACACGATTATGGACAATGTGACCAGCCATGCCTTCAAATCTTTTATCGATGGGTTTTTCAATTACAACCAGATAAAGATACACCTTGATCACTAATTGAAAAGTGCCTACATCACCCCATGGGTAACCTTTAGCTATACCATCGTGCCATTCGGGATAAAAAATGGTGGGCCTATATACCAAAGGGCTGCCATAACCATCATGCATGACCTTATTCATAAAGAAGTCAAGTTTTACATTGATGACATGATTGTCTTGTTCAAAACTCAGGAAGATCACATTCCCGACCTCCGAAAGTTCTTTGAGAAATCGTGACAATACCAGATGCGACTTAACCCATAAACGTGTGTTTTTAGCATCACTAAAAGGAAACTCATGGGGTTTGTTAACGCAAAAATTTTCCATCTACGCGGACTAGTCAGAAAAGGAAACCTGTTATCCTACGTGGTAATATTTATACTTTCTCGGCACCCGAGGAGAGTTGGTCAGCATAGCAACCAACGCACGACATACCAACCAACTCAAGGAAGACCAACCACCCAAGAAGACCAATAATTATATTCATTGTATATAGATGTAAATGTCTGAATGTATAAAGACATTCCATCTCTTGGACTCCCATAACTATAAATACATGCATTCCCTTGGCTAAAGAGATAGGATACACGATACACAAGATACACACACTCTGAACTAAGCAATTCTCTACACACCTCTCTCTCTCTCTTCACCATATTGCGCTATTGTACACCCCTGGGAATAAAAGAACAGTGGACGTAGGCTTTATTCATAGCCAAACCACTTTAAAAACCTTTATCTCTTATATGTTTGATAGGATTGTTTATCTTCATCTTCAATCTCATCCTCATCATTTATCTGCTGTTGATGCCACTGAAATGGCATAGACCATTTTCTGTCTTCAACAGATTGGCGCCGTCTGTGGGAATTTGACACAAGAATTATTTCCATTCTTATTTGAAGAGATGAAGATCATCATCATGCACTAAGTTTTCTCTATCTTTGCTTATAATCAATTATATGTTGTACATACATCTTTTGATTCAGTCATGATTCTTATGTTTATATACATAAATTAGTTGTCCAACTTTTATTTATGAAATCTGCAAAATATTGCAAATCATGCTTTTGTATTCATAAATTGTTGGATCAATTTATATTCATGAATATGCGTAGTAACCATAATCACAGATGTTAAGAAAGTTTTATACAGATATATTTTATACAGACATACATGAGATATTTTGATTGCATCCCTTGCACTAAATGTATACACGGGTGAAAATGAATTGGCTTAAAAATCCAAACGTTTAGGTTTCCTTGTTTATCAAATGATCTCTTAACATGGATTGAGTCATATCCGCTTTCTCTCTTTTCAAAAAAATTATTTTCTCTGCACAGTTGTTAACCATATCATTTCCTTCAATTATGTGGATGAGCTGTACACACAACTTTATTTGTCTATGAATCTGCTCATTTTTTCATTATAATTGATCATTTTGAGATGAATCTGGAATATGAACCGACATAAGATACCTGACTGGGAAGAAATAAATATATAGATTCAACCCCCTCAATTCCAACATTCTACATCAAATGAAAGTGAGGCAAAAATTTGAGATCGAAATCTCAATCGTCGGATTTTTATCATTCTCCGATCAAGCTCTCACATATCAGCATGATCGATAAAGATCCCCTTCGTCGTCGGCAACCATAAATCCTAATCGCTGGTCGGCAGAATTTATTATTGGTCAGAGGCACTCCACCCTGGGTGGTGATATATATTATGCAACTTGCGAGTTCCTTAGGTCCTAGTTGTTGATCGGAGACACCTATTACGAAGGTTGAGGGATTCCCGACCTCTTATTACTGGTTGGTAGAACTGTCACCTCTTGTTGGCTGAAATGGATAAAACTTCTGAGGATTTTGGTTTCGAATCTACTGGTCGGCACCTATTATAGCTCTGAAGCATTTAATACTCGTCGACAACCATATATGGTTGATCGACAACATATATTCTTGGTCAGTGACAAATATTGCACAGATTGGGCCACCTATTATTAGTCGGCAGTAAGTTTTATACAAATGAAAGTTTCCTGATCATCTGGTCTTGGTCGGCATCACTTTTTAATGGTTAGTAACTTCATCGGAACTTAGTTTACTAGTCGACGAAATCATTTTGCTGGTCGGAGAAATCGCTTTGCTGGTCAGGGACCACTTGCTTCTTTGTTGGCACCATGTATTCTACAACCTGAGACCTCCCAAATGTTGGTCGGTGGGATCAATTACTGGTTGAAAATGCCCAGGCCATTAGTCGGCAGCAGTAGGATCTTGTGGTGTTAAAAACTTGGGGCACCCAAGATATTTCTTTGAACACAAGTTCAGCTTGAGGACAATATAGGGCATAAATATTTTTTAAACTTGTGATCACCCCAAAAATATTTTTAAAAATCAATTGATAGGTAAAAATCAACTTATATTTGGTCTTTTACTTAAAATTAAAATGTCTAGCATTTTTTTATAAAAATTTGCTCATATTGACATACGGCATAACATATTATTTTATGTTTTGATATTTTTATTGCCTGAGCAAATACATATAATATATTGATTGGATGACTAAATTATTCTCATGATTAATTGATTTAGCCTCCACAGATGTTCGAGCAACTTATTAAATTCCTCTGGTACAAGATTCAGTCCCGACAAAGTACTCGACCACAATCTTAAACTTCTGAAAACTATTATCGTTGCTCGACATTATGATATTTTACCTCAACGAGGCACTATTGATTTTATTGATCTGATATATGCTCAAGCCCGAATCATTCTCTATATCCATTCTATATTCATCTCAACATGGAGCTCAGCCCGACAAAGTATTCAGCCATATTCTTTTCAGTTTCGAAAAGGTCTGCAACATTTATTATATTTCACCCCCAACGGACAATTGGTCTGGGTTATTCTTATTTATATTCAGGCCCGACAAAGTATTCAGCCATATTCTTATGTTCTGAAAAATATTATCCTTGTTTGTCATTATGCAATTTTGCCTCGACAGATCAGCCAAACACTTTATTATTATTATGAATCATTCTTTATGATGCATATTCTATATTTATCTTAGCATGGAGCTTGACAAAATATTTATTATCATATATTCATCTCTAAGAAAATATGCATCAGTTATGATATAATCTCCAACAGACTGTTGGTTAGGAAAATTCTTCTCTCTATATATATTCAGCAACCACCAACTAAAAGTTGGTCGACATCAGTAACCACCAACTAAGGTTGGCTGGCATATCAACAACCACCAACTAAGGTTGGTTGGAATCAACAAACCTAACCAATAATGTTGGCATAACAATCACACAAGGCAAAGCCTGTTTGATAATGGGTGACCTCAAGGGTCATCCAAAACTAGGCAAGAAGATGGGTGACCTCAAGGGGCATCCACTGCCTAGGCACCAAGGCAATCTAGATAAGATTGTTACAACTAAGCAGGAACATGGGATAAAAATAATTCCATTTCTTAGGCACTTATGGGTGATCAAAAGATCGCTACAACTAGGCAGGAGCATGGGATAAATATTTCATTGCCTAGGCACAAAGACAAACAGAAATTGGCAAATCATCAATTCATATACAAAGATTAAGCGGAAGATAAACTTCATGATTATATATTATTGTTTGAAGAATGCCCAGGAAATCTATTATTATCTAACAATGAAGGATCAATCGATCCCTTCCTTATTATTGATCTGGATTTCTTTCGGCACTCTTATTATCTGGATTTCTTATTAAGCCCGACAGATGGTCGACACTCTTATTATTTATCTGGATTTCTTATTAAGCCCGATAGATGGTCGACACTCTCATTATTTATCTGGGTTTCTTATCACTTATATATGGATTTCTCACTAGCACGGATATTCGATGCAAATTATATACTGTGATCATTCTATTAAGTCCTGACGAATGCTCGGGCATCATCATTATTATTATGAAGTCTCCTAAGCCAAAATGTGGGCTCCACATGTCAAATATGCCGATCAATGGCACATATCAGAATCATATTCCTAATTGGAATATATCACATTCTTAATTAGAATGCCCACATATTCCTAATTGGAATATATTACATTCCAAATTGGAATGCCAGCACATTTATTATTGGATTATATGTTGAAAGCAGTTTACTCGACCAAAATTACTTGGTCGGTAAGAACATCAAATTATTTCTATGGTCACATCAGGACATTATGGAAATGCAAACATGCAAAGTTCTTGGGAGGTCATTTCAGGGAACATTTCCTCGGCCTTATCTTTTCTAACTAGATCAGCATACTTCAAAGGCCAAGAAGGCATTCAGAGTTCATATTCCACACTTGGGGGCTATTACTACAAAATTACTTATTCATTCAGTAGCACAGTCTGCTAATATCATGCAGTATCAGTCGAGCATCAAATTCAACTCCATAAACTTACATGGTCAGGGCCCCGACAAATCATCATTCAGGAGTTGTTTTTTGCTCAGGAGTTATGTTTTTGAAGTTTAGGAGGAGTTATTTTTGCTATTGAAGTCTAGGAGACATATTCAGGAGTTATTATGCACTTGCTATTGAAGTTCAGGAATCAGATTCAGCATCTACTACTACTGCTATCCCGACCAACACTGAAGAAGAAGTTGTACTTATATGTAAATGTTTCAAAGATTGTTACTAGATCGACACTAATCAGATTGAAGAATTGGATTCAAAAGCTAACATGTCACAATAACTAAGCACTCAAAGGAGCATAGGTCAGAAAAATCAAACACGGACAATCAACACTCAGTTGGTCAGCACAGAAGGCAGTTGAAGATTATGACAAACACGGACAACCAACCAACATACTTGAAGATTATTACAAGCTACAAGCTACAAACTATGAAGTTACTGCATCCAGATTCCCAGGGGTGATACATAGCACACGTTCTCTTAACGAACAAAAGTTCCTTACAAGAAAGATTATCTCCAACGCAACCATCAATCGGCCTGAATCATTCGTTAACTAGAATATAGTGCACTTTATGTTGAAAAAATCAAGAAGGAAGATCAGTAATTTCATTATGAACGAACACCGCGCAATATTGCAGAATATATACTCCATCCTTTCAATAAATCATCAAGCATGGAGCATTGGGGGCTTCTGTTAACGCAAAAATTCTCCGTCTATGCGAACCAGTCAGAAAAGGACACCTGTCATCCTATGTGGCAATATTTATACTTGCTCGGCACCCGAGGAGAGTTAGTCGGCATACCAACCAACACACGGCATACCAATCAACTCAAGGAAGACCAACCACCCAAGAGTGTCAACAATTATATTCATTGTATATAGATGTAAATGTCTGAATGTATAAAGACATTCCATCTCTTGGACTCCCATCACTATAAATACATGCATTCCCTTGGCCAAAGGGATAGGAGACACGATACACAAGATACACACAATCTGAACTAAGCAATTCTCTACACCTATCTCTCTCTCTCTCTCTCTCTATACACCATATTGCGCTATTGTACACCCCTGGGAATAAAAGAACAGTGGACATAGGCTTTATTAATAGCCGAACCACTTTAAAAACCTTTGTCTCTTATATGTTTGATATGCTTGTTTATCTTCATCTTCAATCTCATCCTCATCATTTATCTGCTGCCATTTAAGTGGCATCAGCAAGGTTTATTGTCAGCGAGAAAGGAATTGAATCAGACCTTACCAAATAGAAAGCCATACTCGAGATGCCACCACCTCGAAGGGAGAAAAAAGTGTGGGGATTCCTGGATAAGTTACAATACATCGGTCAGTTCATCATCCAACTGACCTCTGTTTGTGAACCCATTTTCAAACTTCTTGGAAAAGATTCAACTAAAGTCTGGAATGAGGTTTGCCAAGAAGCCTTTTGACCAAACAAACAATACCTCACTCGACCTCTACTACTTATGCCTTTGTAGATAGGTCTCCTCCTCCTCCTCATGTACTTGACCATCACTAATATCGCATTAGGGTATTTGCTAGTGTAATACATTGAAGAATACCGTAAGGAAATATCCATCTACTATGCTAGTAAAAAACTGGTTGAGTACGAAGTCAATTACATTGCTTTAGAGAACACGTGTGTCGCCTTAGTCTAGGTCACATAGAAATTACTACACTACATGCTTGCCTTTCCCACCAGACTATTATCCCAAATGGATCTTATCAAATACCAGCTAAAGAAACCTTATTTGTCAAGATGAATGGCCTGTTAGTTGATGTTGTTAGCTGAGTTCGATATTGTGTACGTCACACAGAAAGCCATAAAGGGGATGGGCATCTTCGAACACCTTAGTGATTATCCTATGGAAGGAATCGATGTTTGGGTCTCTGAATTCCCAGATGAAGAAATTTTTTGCACCTCTCAGGAGGATCTCAGATGGAAGATGTTCTTTAACATAGATGCCAACAAGAAAGGGCACGACATTAGAATACTCATGATCTCCCCTGATGACTCCCACATACCCATTGCCATTAAGCTAGACTTACCTTGAACCAATAACATGACTGAATGTGAGGCATGCACCATAGACCTTAAGATCACCCCCGAGAAAGATATCAGTCACCTAGATGTTTATGGGGAATCTACCCTAATTTTTGGACAAATCCTCAGAAAATGGAAAGTTAAAGACGAGAATACCCTACCGTTCCACGCCTACCTAGAAGAGCTCGCCTCCCAGTTCAAAGATGTTACCTTCCATTACCTTCTTCACTCATAGAACTATCTAGTTGATGTTGTTGTAACTCTAGACTCCATGATCGATATCCTTAGAGGAATAACAATGGCCCCTTCTTGGTTAAAAAGAAGTTGCGCCCACCCACTATCTCCACATTGAGCTCATTACTAAAGAAGACTCTGATATGGCCTAATTATAATACTACAATATTTGGTAGCTCCTCAAGCATGGTAAGTATCCCTGAGATGCGACCCTTCGTAAATTGGCTGCCTAGTACATCATCTGTGATAAATCACTTTTCAAGATAAACTTTGATAGAACCCATTTGCATTGCATAACAGGGGTTGGTATTGAAGGAATTATGCAAAAGATCCATAATGGGGAATGCACGCCCCACATGAACGATCACATGCTTGATAAAAAGATCATCCATCAAGGGTACTATTAGACTACCATGGTTCAAGAATGCACTCCCTATGTTAAAAAATGCTTCAAATGATAATTTTTTGCCAACCTCGAACACTTAACCCCACAAGAATTATACAAAATGATTTCTCCCTGGCCTTTTTCTACCCGGGGCATAGACATCAAAGTGAAGGTCACTCCTAAAGCTTCCAACAGGTACGAGAGCATCCTGGTCGCTATTGACTACTTCACTAAATGGGTTAAAGCCGAGTCATACACAATGCTGAATGCCAAGAACGTGGCCAAGTTTATCAGAAAGAACATCATCTGTTAATATGGGGTTCCTTATGAATTAATATCCAATAATGGGCTCCACTTCGAAGCTGAGGTCATATAACTGGTCGATGAGTATGGAATTCAAGGCACAAATCTTCTCCTTGCCGACCCCAAACCAATGGCATTGTCGAAGCCTCCAATAAAAGCCTCAAAACCATTATCAATAAGATGACCAAAAGGTATAAAGATTGGACCAATCGGATCCCGTACGGCCTCTGGGGCTACCACACCTCTATCAGAACACCTACTAGGGCTACTACTTATTCTCTGGTATACGACATGGGGGTAGTTCTCCTCGCTGAACTAGAAATACCTTCCCTACGTGTCATGCTTGAGAGAAGAATCAGCGAGGAAGACTGTAATTAAAGCCGCTATGAAGAACCCTCACTATTAGATAAAAGAGTCTTAAGGTTCTTGTGACGACCCAAATACGATTATGATAAACCATGTTTAAATCATGCTTAATGTATGGGATGAGGATAATGTGCTATTAGAATATATAATGTTAAGTTATTGTGTTTAGTCTAATCCTACCTTCATAACTTATGAAATATTGAATTAGTCACGAACACAAATTTGTGAAGCCTTGGATAGGAATGTTCGAGTTCGGGACCAGTTTTGGCCACTATAATATAATAATTTACTTTAGGTGAAAACTAGATAGTTGTACATATACGAGTTAAGTTTGTAACACAACAAACGGTGTGTAAAATAGAGGTTCAAGCAAGAAGTTATGATGGAATTACGAAGCAGGGGAAAAATTGTCCATTCGTTAAGTGGTATTTTGTCTTATATGTATAACAAATGGATGAATTTCATTGGTTGGGAGGGGGTCAATCTTGGCCGACTTAAGCCCATTTAAATAACCTTCTTATTAATCCAAATTCATCCATTAGAGAGTTTGGCCTGAAGAGAGAGAAACGGGAAGTTTAAGAAGAGAAAGGTGAGGAAAAATGGGAGAAAAATCCATAGGAAATTACGAAAACATCCCTAAGGTAATTCTACCGGTAAATCTTGTATATTATTGTAATTATTGATTAGAAATGATATAAATAATAGTTTGTTTACTAAAATTCCATGTTTTGATGTATACGTATGGATAGATGTGGGTTTAAGCAAAGTTGAACGTGTAAATCGTGTATATTGATTCGATTGGAAACCATGTGTATTCAAACTTCTACAACTTTTTGTATATTTATTGGAATTGAATGATTCAAGTTGGATATGACAATAGACTCATATATGCATAACATATATGAATATTATGTGAAAATACCAAGAAATGAATCTTTGGTGATAGTTTGAAGTTCATGTATGAAATCTGCCCCAAAGGTGTAAGTATGCACACCAGGTGTTTGATGTTTTTTTTGACATAGCAAATGAAACTTAAAAATTATGAAACTTTAATTTTGTATTGTTTAATATGTTTATGGATGTTGGGTGAAATATCAAAGGAAGTTATGATGCAGAAAAATTCTGAAAATTCTTCGAAGTTGCCTGAACGATAAAAGAGTCTATAGGGAAGATTTAATTTGTAACAAAGAAATGAACACATCTTGCTCTAGGAAACTTGAAATGATGTGTTGTGTTTTATATTGGGAAACTTCTATGATAATAATTGGATTACCAATAAGAAATTAAAGAATGTTTGGGCTATGGATTGGATATGTTAAATATTTTAACATGAAATGGAATGAGACTTCATTTATGATAAATGATTAGAATGGGATGCTATGATGATTATGAATTCGATTAAGGTTAAGTTCCTTTGGATTGTTAACATCCTTATGATGATACTAATATTATAAGAATGAATATTTAGAAGGTAAGAAGAACTTGTTGAACCAATGCCAGACAAAGGAAAGGGAAAAACACATGGAGTGGCCAAGGTGAGTGTACTCACTGGTAAGATGTATTTATACATGTTTATGAATTGGATGTATTGTGTTTACCGAGTTGATTATAAATATGATATGTTATACTTACGAGTGGAGTACACTTATGATATGTGGTTCTTACTGAGTTGAATATGGATATGATATGTGTAGTTAATGAGTTGAGTATGGATATGATACGTGTGGTTGCTGAGTCGAATATGGATATGTTTACTGAGTTGATTATATATATGATATGTGGTACTTACTGAGTTAAATATGGATATGATATGTGTAGTTAATGAGTTGAATATAGATATGATAGGTGTGGTTGCTGAGTTGAATATGGATATGTTTACTGAGTTGATTATAGATATGATATGTGATACTTACTGAGTTGGATATGGATATGATATGTGTGGTCACTGAGTTGAATATGGATATGATGTGTGTGGTTACTGACTTGAATATGGATATGGTTATTGAGTTGAATATATATATATATATATATATATATATATATATATATATATATATGATATGTGGCACTTACTGAGTCGACTATAGATATGATATGTGTAGTTATTGAGCTGAATGTGGATATGATATGTGTGGTTACTGAGTTGAATATGGATATGATTACTGAGTTGATTATAGATATGATATATGGTACTTACTCAATTGAATATGGATATGATATGTGTAGTTAATGAGTTGAATATGGATATGATAGGTGTGGCTGCTGAGTCGAATATGGATATGTTTACTGAATTGATTATAGATATGATATGTGGTACTTACTGAGTTGGATATGTATATGATATGTGTAGTCACTGAGTTGAATATGGATATGATATGTGTGGTTACTGAGTTGAATATGGATATGGTTACTGAGTTGATTATAGATATGATATATGGTACTTACTCAATTGAATATGGGTATGATATGTGTAGTTAATGAGTTGAATATGGATATGATAGGTGTGGCTGCTGAGTCGAATATGGATATGTTTACTGAGTTGATTATAGATATGATATGTGGTACTTACTGAGTTGAATATGGATATGATATATGTAGTCATTGAGTTGAATATGGATATGAAATGTGTGGTTATTGAGTTGATTATAGATATGATATGTTATACCTACTAAGTTGAAAATACATATGATATGTGTTGTTAGTGAGTTGATTATGGATATGATATGTATAATTATTGAGTTGATTATGGATATGATATGTATGTGTTATGCAGAGATGTTATGGCTTATTATAGCCAAGAGATGTTATGGATTATCAACAACCAAGAGATGTTATGCTTATTTATAGCCAAGAGATGTTATGGCCTATCAACAGCCAAGAGATGTTATGGCTTATTTATAGCCATGAGATGTTATGGCTTATTATAGCCAAGAGATGTTATGGCTAATTAACAACCAAGAGATGTTGAAATGTTTTATATTGTTACATAGATATGACTTATTGCATTTAATTTTATGCTCTAGTGTAGTAGTAATGAATTCACTGAGCTATTTTGCTCACGATATCTATGTTATGTTTTTTTTTCTTTTCAGGAAATGAAATGTCACTGCCAAATCTAGGAGGTTGGGTGGGCTTAGTAAGGGATGCGTAAAACCATAATTTTGGTCAAATAAAAAAAGGGGTAATTTAATCCTACTTATCCTTTGAGAAAGTTTGAATAAGCACGATTACTTTAAAATTTAGAAAAGTTTTTAGTGTTATGGCTTCATGCTGATATTGAAAAAAAAAAGGATACTTGTGCTTATTGTTTGGTTAAGGAAATTATGGTTTGACTCACTTTGACTTTCAAACTAAATTATCAGTAGCTGGGACGGGTTGTGTCAGTTATATACCACATATAGGGGTACTATCATCAGATAATGTGATCATTTAAAAGGAAATTCGAGGACCGCGGTGTATAAGAACGAGACCTTATCCTAAAACAAATTATAGAACCTGTTTGGGACCCCAAAGGGAAGTTCAAACCTAATTGGTGCGGCCACTACATCGTGAAGAAAATCATGTCCGCCGCTATGCTCACATATCTCGATGGAGAAGAAATGGAACATTCAGTTAATCTGGACTATCTCAATAAATTCTACCCTTAATCCGAATTTTTGGTGCGCAATGACTCTTCTCACCCCCTTCTATTCTTAAAAACATCTTCTTCATTTCCTCTACCCAGAACTATGTGGGACCTGATCCTCTCAAAATAAATATTTTAAAATTAAAACTCGTGAAATTTTCAAAACCCTCAGAGGTACGTAGGCAGCCTATACGACACACATGGGCATGATCCTTTCTTTTTCACAAAATGCTCTTATTTTCTAACCCCTGAGAATGGCGGTCCATATCATCATTTATGAGAATGAAAGGATTATGTATTCCTTAGCCATTGGTATAGATAGTTCAAATACACAACTCATCAAAAGACACAATAAATGTTATCAAAATCACTTTTATTTTTAATCAAGGAACCCATCCATTATATGAAATATCAGTAAAGGGAATCAAACATACCACCCTCTTTCAATAATAAAACTAACCTATAAAACAACTGACCCAGTCCCTACCAAATAACTAGTTTCACAGAAAAATCCTAAAACATGCCAAATATAAACACAAATCACCCCAAACATACTATCCCCAGCTCTACAAATACTATCCCCAGCTTCATAAATACAACCCTCAGCTTCACAAATGCTACCCTGGCCCTGCCTCACCATCATTAACTGATACTGAAGGTCCCCAACTTTCCCACTCCTGACTAATGCTCCGTATGCGCTCCATGCAGCAGTACACCTTGACAAGCTTTAACGAAACCACAACACCCTCATCCATGGTGTCGCAACAAGAACTTGACCAATATCTGCTTACAAAATCTTCCCAATTACCCACTTCCACAACCATTTTAAGTAATCCCAGACACATGCTAGAACCCTCCAACAGTTTATGATAGATGGGTAGATGGCCGACGGTGCTGCCACAAACGTCCCTGTATCATCCGTAAACACTCAATCAAGTCCTTTATTGGGAAGAAGTTGCTTATATGAGTATGCACTATTTATTCCCACCTCACTTGGTGCAAAAGTTGGCAAGGAAAATAAAGGAAGTATGTCAAAGGCCAACTAGCCGCATATACCGGTACTCCTCTAATTACAAAATGGGCTGCAGGTCCCCCCACCATAGCGTAGACCAACGAAGACACCAAGGCTCGTGCTTCACGAACCACTTAATCCAGTTTTTTATTGAAGGGCCGAAAATAAAAAAAGGATCGAACGAAGAAGTTAGGAACACCTTATAAAAGATACTCAGGAGGGGCCGCTAGGCGAAACCTCTCAAAAATCCACATGAATAGCATCACCGAGCTCTCCCACAGAAAATTAGAGCGACCCTCCTTCCAAGCATCGAGACCATTCAAGGTATTTTCTAGAACTATTGTGGCCAACCCCGGTGGCACTGAGGGAGAGAGGGATATCACCTCGAGAAGGCTGCGCCACGGTTTCGCACCCCTCTTTGAAAGGTGCTTCAGCCATAGTCGATGTGGGGGTAAATTTGAAGAGATGGAGTCGCCATCCTATTTTGCACAAAACATGCAAAAGAACATGTTGCCACTTTGAGAGAGTGGCATCAAGCACAAACTAATGCATATGAAACCAATAGTTCGAAGGTTCGGGGGCTAAGTTACAGAATGGAAAGGTGTTACGCACCCATCCCACCCTTTCGGTCTCTCATGGGCTAGTGTTATTATTTTCCTTTATATTCCCGTGAAGTGTGTGAGAGTGTTTATATAATGGAGATCAGAATCATTCAACTCATACCATGGACAAGGTAAAGTGAGGTCATCCATAGGAATGTTCCCAAAATAATATACGTAAAAAGTATGATTTGTGCGTTCATCACGATATTGATCGTTATTAGTAAACGATAATATGTGTTGGATGAAACAAAAACATGCATGATGTATATATAAGTATGAAAATGGGAGATTTTAGAAAATTAGGGAATTTGAGAAATTGTGAAAATTGTGAAAATTGGAAAATTGGACTCGAGTCTCGGATTTTAAATTGAGACGCCTAGTAGCCTATAAAGGCATAAAAGTCCACGTAGTTCGAAGGTAGCATAGGGGTGGGGTTCATACCATAGATTCGAACCCAATTTTATTATATATGTATGTGTAGAAAATGTGTTTCTTGGTTTTGGAAAAAGGTGCGATGGATAATTCCGTTCGGAATTTAAGGGTGTAACCCTCTTTTATTTATTTTTGGGATTTAAGTAGAAAATAAAGTATGTGAAATATACTAATAAAACAGTAGATATTAATGTGTATGAACTAAAGTAAGAACTAGATTATGAATCTAATGTTTATTATGCGAAAATAAGGAATTTAAAGAGAGAGGGAGGGAATTGGACCTTCTTTGAAGCTTGATCTTTGATCTTGGATGAACTCCTTTGAGCGTTGATGCAAAAAACTAGACTAGGCTAATTAATTAATCACAGATAAATATAAATAAAGGAGACAAAATATTTTTAAAGTGGTTCGACTTAAAGGAAGAGCTTATGTCCACTGTTGTGTATTGCTTTGGGATTGTTAAATTGCCTCTTGTTTCGTGTCCCTTGGATGTAGGGTTTACAATGTATTTATATCCCCCAGGGGGTGTACAAGTGTTGGAATATCAAAGGATGGAATGTATTTATATCTTAGACATTTACATTTGTACAATCATTTATGTATACAACTATTTGCGTTTCATTATCATTGTTGGTCGGTCTTCCTGGTGTTGGTCGGGCTTAGGGGTGTTCACGGGTCGGTCGGTTCGGTTTTGGGCGGGTTTTTTGAGCCGAACCGACCATGTCGGTTTTGGGAGGAGAAAAACCGAACCGAACCGAATTTGGTGAAAAACCGAACCGAACCGAACCGAATAGGGTCGGTTTTTGACAGGGCCGGTTCGGTTTACCCGTCGGCTTTTGACAGGGCCGGTTTTTGACAGGGCCGGTTCGGTTTTTTCATTTATTTTAATAAAAAATATATTTTTTAATACCTAATATAAATATAAAATTAAAAAATATAATATAATATGCCAACACTAATATAAATATAATATAAAATATAAAATTAAAAAGTATAAAAATTAATTCGGTTCGGTTCGGTTCAAAATCGGGTTTTTTATGCCAAAACCGAAAACCGAACCGACCCTGTCGGTTTTATACCTGATCAAACCGAACCGAACCGACCCTTAAAAAAACCCGGCCCGAAAATTTTCGGTTCGGCTCGGTTTTGTCGGTTTATCGGTTTGGTCGGTTTTTTTGCACACCCCTAGTCGGGCTTCAATGCCAGGTTGGTCGGTATCCCTTAGTAGGTCGGCATTTCATCCTTGCTGACTAGGATTAACCTTCTACTACATTGCACGTGTTAGTATCTGATTGGTCCACGTAGCAGGATAATTTTTGGTATCAACAGAAGCCCCCAATGATTCATGCTTGAAGTTTTTACATGAGTATGGAACATTTAGCTCTAAAAAGCTGTCCAAACAATAATTTTAGTCTTGATCGGCTGTCGACTTCCCATACTTGTAAAAATTATGATTTATATGTGGGCATATTATGCGCATGACATTTTTGTAATTATCCATCACTTTAATGAATCGTTTTTGGGCAAATTTGTCTTTTTTGCCTTTAGCCGCCGCCAGTTCAATCGGCGATTCCTTTTACTCACTATTTTTCCATTTTTCAAGGCAACATATAAAGGGAGGGAAAAAGCACGATCTTTTCTGAGTGTTTTTGGCTATTGCGTCTTTAAGTTTTCTTTTTCTCTCTTGTGTGATCGTTTTTTGTCCTTCAGTTCTTGTTGAATCCTTAATCTCTGTAAGATCTCCCTTTTTTTTCTTCTATTATTCATCATGGTTTACTCTATTGATTCTCTTGATGAATTCATAAATGAATTTAAGATTCCCTCTTGGGTTGATCTGGAACACTCTACTTTGCTTGCTGATTTTTTCTCACTTGCCGAGGGTCACTGGTTTACCTCTATATTTATAGCTGAGTGTGGGTTTACCTTTCCTCCAAACCCATTTTTCCATGAGTTTTGTCAATATTTTGACATTTTCCCAACTAGGGTAACCCCCAACACCTGAAGGGTCGTAAATGGAGTATATAGGTTGGATCAAATCCATAGAATCCATCTAGGGATTCCAGAAATAATGTTTTGTTATAAGTGGGTGACTAGTGACACCATATTTTATTTAAAGACTAGGGCTGTAAACAAAGCGTTAGTAGTCAATCTTAAACTCCAATAGGGATTATTTTGAGCATGGAGTTTTTGTAAAAAATTGGCAATACGCCCCTTTGATCGGGAATGCTGAGAACTAGGGGCCTAGATGCCCTCCTTTTGGCAATGGTATAGGTTGTTCCTCATTTAACTATCTTTCCTTATACAAACTTGTTTAAATGCAATACTAATTATTGGTTTGTAAATTTTGATTGCAGCTGATCAGAAGAGAAGGTGCCCAAAGGAAAGTGAAGTGAACCTCAAGGAGTTGAAATTCATTTGGGGACTTCATCAAAGAATTGGCGATGAGCACATATGAATGCATCTTATTTGCTGCAGTACAAGAATATGGTTTCCTCCTTTATTTATCATCCCACAATGGCCACTCCTTCCCCTATAATTGACCTTGAATAGGAACCACTTTCTACCTCCTCAACTGCTGTATCTAGTAGTGGTGATCTTGCTACCCACTACCTTTCTTCCTTGGATTCAAACTTAACTCTTATCGCTTCTATGGGAAAAAGGAAATTTCCCAACATTTTAGGAGACATGGCTGCCAATGCCCCTTCCAAACAAGATGATGAGGCGGTGAAAAATAAAGATGAAACAGGAAGAAACCCCCAACCAAGAAAACTGAAGAGAGCCCCTTGAAAAGAATAAGGAAATAACTTCCTTCTAAGTTAGTAGGAGGTTCTTCTGCCCCTCCTGACCAATGAGAGTTGGTTGATGTATCTTCTTCTACCTCTCCAATAGTCCTTGGCCCTGTATTGGCAAGATAACTAATAAAGTCTAGGACTTTACCAGATCACAGGGGTGCTACAGCTGCACTGCCTCGTTCAAACATTTCTGACAGGGATGCTCAAAGCCTTGCTCTAGTATATTCTTTTACCTTCTTTATTTTTCTGTCTCTTTGTTTGTTTTTCATAATACCAACTTTCTTGTTGTCTTTGTGCAGTTCCTCGTTGACTTCAATAATATGCTAGAGAAAGATAAAGCTTTGAGAGCTTCTTCTGGGAAGTTAAAGAGGCTTTTAATGAGCTGAAAAAGTCAGTGCTTGATTACCAATAAGAACTAGCCAACGAATAAAAGAAATGGGAGGAGAAGGTGAAAAATACTTAAGGAGCTACTGAAACTGCTCGGGGTCTAGCTGATATGTTACAGAAAGACTTAGATGTTGAGAAAGTCAAGACCGCCCAACTACATAAGGATTTGGATGTTCAAAAGGTGAAAAGGACTAAGGCCAGGGAGGCGAGCTTCAACAGAGGATGGGATAAGGCCATTGGAATAGCTTCTTCACAAATTGAGTTTGCGAAGAAGAAATTCTTTAAGGATGGCTGGTCAGCTGCCCTGGTGGAGGTCAGCACTCCAAAAGACTCTGAGCTATTCTTGCAATATGATCCCGAGGTACCTCCAAACATGGACGAGGTATCTTTTTCTTCTTAAAGATGTACCTTTACTTTCCCTTTTTATTAATCAAAAGAGAAACGTTTTTATTCCCCTGCTTGTATTTTTCCATGCTCTGCACCTGTTGATTGATGATTTTCTTCTTCTTAATAGTTTATGGATAAAGTAGAATACTTATCATCTACTAACTTCGAGCTACTCCAGAGGTGTAATGATCTTTTCAAAGCTGGTCACTTATCTCTGACTGAGGCCGACCTACTGAAGTTTCTCGGGGAAGGGGCATCCGAGCAAGTCAAAGAGGCCTATATTCATCTGAAGTGTCTTCTTAATCGGGTAGTGGCTAATAACATAGCCTACTATGAAATGATTGAAGATCTACAGGAGGACCACAAGTAAACTAACAAAAATTTTCATGAGGATTATAAGACGAAGTTCCAGGCCATGAGTGAAGGTTGAGGCTTTGAGAAAAAGTTGGATAAATTTGCCTCCCATTTTCAAAGGAAAGAATTCTGGCTTAATCGTGAAGTGGAGGAAGCAAGGGCTATTGCCAAGCTTCTGGAGGAAGATAACAAAAATTTGAGAGATGAACTTACTGCCTTGAATTCATCCACTGCTGTTGTTTCTACTACGGATGAGGGTGATTCTTTCTTGGAGGCTGAGAATGCAAGCTCGAGTGAGGAATTGGAGGCCTTGAAGAAGTTAAAACCTATTTTTTCATCTTCCCAAGCTAGAGTCAAACCTGGTCGAGGTACTATAGAGAAAATCAGGAGCTAATAGACCCTTACTAACCAAGATGCACAATTAAAAGCTAAAAATCAATTCATTGCTGAGATGTCCCAGAAGCTACAGGCTTTGTCCGGGCAACTATCCACTCAGCCTTCTCAGTTACAAGTTAATGATGGAGTGTTAAAGAAACTGCATCACTAATTCCACAAACAACCAAGGGAAATATGGATTGGAGAGGTACAATGAAGCTCTGGGGCATCTTGAGTACAACCTTTAACAAGCTAAAAATGAGAGATATAAATAGGGTTGGATGAATGCTTTGACATTGATGAAGGTGGACCAAAACAACCAATTATGGGACTGGTGTGACCCAGGATTTCTTGACCATGATGATCCCCCTTTTATATTAGATGTCAATTGGATTCCTGTACGAAGTATTCCTCATAGCTTGATTTCAAAGTACTTGGAAGATTATGAGATTCATGATAAATTAGAGATCGTCCAACCTACTCACCTGCTTGATTGTCCCAGTAGCAACAATGTCAGAATGCTTCAGGATTTTAACTTCATTAATTATCCTTACATTTTAGATGATCCTCCTGCTGGAATGGATACCGTTTCCAAAGCTGAAGGGAAACGTCCTGCAGAATGAAGCCTTGTACTTTATTTTGTTAACACAGTTATGTAATTAATTTGATTTAATGAAATGAAAATTTGATAAACTTATCTTGTGTTGAATGTGTAAGATTATTCCTTTATTTGTTATTAGTTCTATTGATACACTTAGATTAAAATCTAAATTGAGTATCAACTACCAATGAATGCAGATGTTATACTAGCCTACTTAGATTAAAATATGATTTTAAAGATAGTTAAATGAATACATAGGTTCTACTAGCATACTTAGATGAAATATAAATTTGGAGCTAGTTACCCATGTGTCTTCAAAGGTTTTACTAATTCACCCACGTGTTAGGTTTTTGCATCACATAACAGTGGTGTGACCCGGCGTATGTGGAATATGTTCTTACATTCCTTTTAGGGAATCTTTGCAACGTTCTTCCTGCACTTTGCCTTGTAGGATAAAGATCTTGTTTTATCCTTATGTTTACGCACCAAGTTTCTTGAGGAATTAGCATCCTGTCAACTTGGACTTTGCGTATCAGCGATCAAGTTTGTGGTTTTTTTGAGAAACTTATTGCTTATGACGAGCAACTCTCTTGTATACTTGTTTTCTACAAAGCATCTTTCAGGGATAGATTTTCTTAACCGAACATATTTCAGAGAAATATTTTCTTAATCGTGCAACAATTTGAAGTTTTTATGGGAATAACTTCTAACTTTCTAAAGTAGTGCATAGAACTAATACTTACAAAAAATTCAACAACAAAAATTGAAAGAACTGATTATTTTATTGATACTGAAATTTGATTTCAAACTGATTACAACTGATAACATCAATGGTCATATATTTTGAGATGCTCGGCATTCCATGGGTTTTTGAATTCGTCGCCTTCCAAGGTTTCAATTCAATAAGTTCTAGGTCGGATGACTGCTGAAATACGGTATGGCCCGTGCCAATTAGCCTCAAGCTTGTTATTTTTCTTCAACACTTTCTTCAAAACATAACCTCTTTCCTTTAAGTTGGTCAATTTTATCCCTTCATTATAAAAATGGGTTGTTCTCTGTTGGTAAGCTACATTTCTCAGAACAACATCTTCTCTTACTTCTTCCAGCATATCTAGATCCAGCCTTCTCATTAGGTCACTTACAAGGGAGTTAAAATTTAAAAATCTATGGGATGGTAAACCAAGTTCAGTAAGTATGATAGCTTCATTCCCAAATGCTAACATATATCGGGATTCTCCAGTTGTTGTTCTTGAGGTTGTTTAGTATGCCCACAAGACATAATGTATCACGTTTATCTAGTTTCCTTTTCATTATCAAGCCTTTTCTTCAACCCGTTAAGTAAAGTTATGTTCGTAACTTCAGTTTGGCCATAACTCCGAGGATGTCCTGGAGCCGAATGCAATTTTTGAATATTGGACTAAGCACAGTAAGTTATGAATTCATCATTATTATATTGTGTTACATGGTTGGTAATGACAGCATAGGGCAATCCATACCTACAGATGATGCTTTCCATATGAACTGATGCACCTTTTCATATGGCATGTCTATCAAGGGCGCTGCCTCAACCCATTTTGTAAAATAATCCATTATGATAAAAAGTACTTAAATCTTCCTCAGGTGGTCGACAGTGGTCCGACCAAGTTTATGCCCCACATACAACTGGTCATGGTGAATTTATTGGAGTGAGAGCAACTTGTGGATTTTTTCAAATGGTAGAGAATCTTTGGCATTTATCACACTTCTTGGCAAAAGTTGTACAATCTTCTTGCATTGTTGGCCAGTAATATCCTTGCACACTTATTCTCTGTAAAAGTGTTCTCCCTACTATGTGAGCTCCACATGATCCCTCATTCACCTCTTGCATTAGTTCTTAGACCTCTGATGGATGTACACAACATTGTAAATTGACTGTTAGTCCTCTCCTATACAAAATACCTTTGTCTAGTACATACCGAGCTGCTTTATACTTCAGCTTCTTGGCTTCCACCATATCTGTTGGTAAAGTTCCCTCTTCGATGTATGTTCTGATGGGGTCCATCCATGATGGACCCACGTCTATGGCAATAAAATTAATCATCAGATCTTTATCTATGCTCCTATTGGCCAAAATCTCAATAGGGATAGCTAATCGGAGTTCAATCCTAGTAGCTAAGGCTAGCTGGACAAAAGGCATTAGCTCGGGCATTATCCAACCTTGGGATTCTATTAATCCGAATAGCTGGTAATTTTGCAATTACTTCCATCACCTTGGATAGATACCTGGATGTTAATTCTCTTTTAGCTCCATATAAACGCAGTACTTGGTTCACCACCAGCTGAGAGTCACTATGTGCCACAACTTGGTTGGCACTAAGGGATTCATACTCTGCTTCATTATTTGAGGATTGGAATTGAAAATGTAGGGCATACTCAATATCAATGCCATCAGGAGTGTTAAATATTATACCTGCTCCCCTAATGGTTGCACAAGATGACCCATCAACATGTAAATTCCATATTGGGGCGTTGTTGTCAAACACTTGGTCTGTTAAATTCCTATAGTGGAATATATTTCCTCTTGCTTCTTCATACTTCCTAGTCATCTCCCGTGTTGGGGAAGAGGGATCTAGTAGGTTAGAAACTGATTCTTTCAACAAAGGTTCCTCATGAGCTTTCTTACTAACATCACTTCCTGCTGATTCTTGTTCGGCCTGTTCACTTTGTTCCTCGGGGACCTCAGAGTAAGTGAACTCAGCTATGAAATCTACCACTACTTGGCCTTTCAAAGAAGACCTTGGTTGATACATGATATCATAATCCTCCAATTCGACAGCCCAGTACATTAATCTACCAGATCTCTCTGGTTTATGCAAAGCCTGCCTTAGAGGCATATTAGTGTAAACTACGATTATATGGGCTTGGAAATAAGGTTTCATACGTCTGGATGATTCAATAAGTGCTAACACTAATTTCTCCAAATGAGGGTACCTGATTTTTACTCCTTGGAAAGCCTTACTAGTATAGTAGATGGTTTTTTTTAACTCCATTCTCTTCTTGGATCAATGAAGAACTCACGATTGATTTAGAAACACCTAAGTACAGGTACAATTTACCAGCTATGATTGGTCGGGAGTGCAATGGAGGTGACCCCAAATACTTTTTCAACTCCACAAAATCTTTTTCACATTCTTCGTTCCATTCAAAACTCTTTCTGAGTAACTTAAAGAATGACATGAACCTATCTATAGCTCGGGACATGAATCCGTTCAGTGCTGCTACTTGTCCAGTTGGCCTTTGCACATCTTTCTTATAGATTGGGGATTAAATTTCAATTAATGACTTGATCTTGTCTAGATTTTCTTTAATTCCCCTTTTATTTACTATGTACACGAGGAATATTCCTTCTTGCACTCTAAAAACTCACTTGGTTGGATTCAGCCTCATCTGGTTCTTCTCAACTTGATCAAAAGTCTGGCTAAGGTCGACAATGTGATCAAACACCTTTTTGCTCTTTGTAAGCATATCATCCATGTAAAATTACGTATTCTTTCCTATTTTCTCTTCGAAAACCTTATGGACCAGCCTTTGATATGTAGCACCTGCATTTTTCAAACCAAAAGGCATAACATTATAACAGTATGTTCCTCGAGGAGTGATGAAAGAAGTGATTTCCCTATCTTCAGACTTTATTTTTATTTGGTTATATCCAAAATAAACATCCATAAAACTGAGTAGCTCATGTCCTGATGTAGCATCCACGAGCTGATCTATTTGGGGAAATGGAAAGTGATCCTTTGGGCATGCTTTATTTAGATCTGTGAAATCTACACACATTCTACACTTGTTGTTCTTCTTTTTTACCATAACTACATTGGCTAACTAATCTAGATATTTTACCTCATTAATAAAAGCTGCCTTCTGAAGCTTTTTTACTTCTTCCTGTATGGCTTGGTTCTTCTTAGGGATGAACACTCTTTGTATTTTCTTTACTAGTTTAACTTCTTTTTTTATATTGAGCTCATGGTAAATGAAATTGGGATTTATCTCAGGCATATCTTCGTGACTCCAGGCAAACACATTCTTTCTCTGTCTAAGGAAGCTTACCAGTTCCTGTTTAAGAATAGGATCCGATGTTGTCCCTATCTAAGTGGTGCACTCTGGTTTGTCATCGTCTAACACAATGCTTTTAGTTGCTTCCATAATCTGTCCCTTTACCAACTTTGTTTCCTCCTTTGGGTCTAAGGTTTCAATCTCAGATTCTTTGTCAGGTTCAGAGGTATCCACTTGTTAGGTAGTGGTTTTCTTCTTTATTTCTTCCAAGTCTTCTTGCTCGGCATAAGAATAGTAGCATTCCCGATCTACTTTCTGATCACCTTTCATAACTCCCACACCAAAGTTAGTAGGGAATTTTAAACACTGATGGACATTGGAAGGTAGTGCCTCAAACTTCTTTACCCCTACTCTTCCCATGATTATATTGTAAGCTGAATGGATATTTTTATCCATTATAAAGAAACGAATATTCTTTGTTTGACTGGATAGCCATGTGCCGATTATCACCTCCATCTTAATGGTTCCCAAAAAGAAGACTTTTTCAACTACAAAGCCTATTAGTGGTTGATGATAAGTCTCTAATTGGCTGAGTGTAAAATCCAAGTTGCTGAAATAAGGATAAAATATGATATCCACCAAGCTACCATTATCTACTAGTACTCTAGAGATAATGATTTCTTCCTTTCTGACTTTTATTACCAGTAGGTTGTCGTGAGGATACAATACCCCTGAGAGATAATTTTTAGAGAAAGGAATTACCAATTTTTCTTTGTTAACCTTCCTTGGTCGATCTTCCTCGGTAAGGTTGATCCTCTATATGTACGAGAAAGCTAGTGCCTCATGGAGGTTAGCTTTTCGTTCTGCTGTATGATCTCCTCCTCCTGCATCTCCACCTGTAATCATTTGGCAATCAAAAGCACCAAAATTAATACAGAATAACTTACGTTTCGGTTACTGACCCTTTTTGGGGAGATCGGGATCATCATCATGCTCATCTTCATGAGTTCTTTTCTTCTCTTCTCTAGGTTGGCAAGGAGATTTTGATCTATGCCGAGCTCTTTCATTGTTCTGTCGATCAACATACATATTCATCTTTCCTCATCAAATGAGAGTTTTATTCTCATTTTAAAGAGCTATGCTTCGCTTTATCATGTGACCTTAATCCCTGTGGAATTCATTGTACTTAGTGTTATCCCTTTTGGTCGGGCTTCTCAATTTATCAGGCCAACGTACATCTTTATTGTGCTTGATTTCTTCGAAAACATGGTGAATTCCCATAGTTATTAGAGTATAAATGTTTTACTTTTTGAGTCTCTCCAAAAATCCTTTTTGTTTTAATTCCCTGTGTTCTTTGGTGTCTTTATGATCTTTCTTACCTTTTTTGCCATCAAATTTTATGCTCGAGCTATCTTGGATGCCATTGCTTCATCGACATTCATGATCTTTACTGCTTTATCCATTAATTCTGCCATTGTCTTCGGAGGGTCTTTGGCAAGAGTGTAATATAGTTTCTCGGGGATAAATCCACTTGTTAGGGATATTATTTCAGTCTTTTCTTCATAATCCACAACTTCTAGTTTCTCGTTATTAAAACAACTGATGTAATCTCTGGTGCTCTCTCCTGCTTTCTGTCTCACACTAAGAAAGTGTGCCACCCTTTTCATAGGTTTTGTTCCAAAGCAAAAGTTGCTAATGAATATATCGGCCAGTTGGCTGAAGCAAAAAATTTGTCCCCGAGGAAGATAATTATACCAGATTTGGGCAGATCCAGTAATGGTTCTAGAAAATTCTCTACACCTCATTTTGTCGGGGACGATATAAATGTCAGTTGTCGCTTGATATTGTTCTATGTGGAGAACTGTGTAAGTTTTTCCATCATATTTGGGTGTTACTATTGGAGTTTTAAACTTTGCTGGAGTAGGGAAATCCATAATTGCCTGCACAAATGGAGACCCTTTTATAAAACTTCTTTTCAGTGGGTTTTTGGCCTTTACCATTTCTCCTAATTTGTCTTCCAGTCTCTGTATGGATCCCTTTAGTGCATAATTGGTAGCTCCATATCTATGAGTTTCAACCTTATTATTTTCTTAGATTTCTTCCTGAAGTTGTTGCTCGATCCGAGCAGTAGTTCGTCGTGCTTTTGATCTAGACAGGTTGTGCCTTCCCTTTGATCAAATGGTCGCCGAGTGTTACCTGACATTGCCCTAGGAACATTTTTGTTCCCCATGGGTCCTAAACGGTCGAAGGAAGAAGCACGACTTAATCTCTCTAAGGCTATTGGCCTCTTTGGAGAATAAGATTGTGTGTGGAAATATTCTTATGTCCTGAACAATGAATTTGACCTTGGATGGTAAGAGACATACCTTGTCGTCATTGATTTTCTGCGCTGACCACCTCTTGGTGGGGGTGGTGGCATATTTACCTGAGAAGACAGATCTAGTGCCCCAACTTGAAGAGTTTGTGCAAGCTGCCCGATGGTATATTGCATAGCCTCTTTGCCTCTTGCAAGACTAGCCAGAATTCTAGTTAAATCATTTGCAGATGGAGGATTGGAAGGGAGGGGCGGAATACCCTATTTCTTGAGACTTGATTCATTAATATCATCCATTTAGATGTTTGAATGAGTGAGATTGGTTAGAAATATCATTTTCCATTGACGACGCCAATCTATTGATGCAAAAAACTAGACTAGGCTAATTAATTGATCACAAATAAATATAAATAAAAGAGGAAATATGTTTAAAGTGGTTTGGCTTAAAGGAAGAGCCTACCTCCACTGTTGTGTATTTCTTTGGGACTATTTAATTGCCTCTTGTTTTGTGTCCCTAGGATGTAAGGTTTATAATGTATTTATAGCCCCCAAGGGGTGTACAAGTGTTGTAATATCAAAGGATGGAATGTATTTATATTGTAGACATTTACATATGTACAATCATTTATGTATACAACTATTGGCATTTTACTGTCATTGTTGGTAGGTCTTCCTGGTGTTGGTCGGGCTTCGATGACAGACTGGTAAACATCCCTTAGTAGGTAAACATTTCGTCCTTGCTGACTAGGATTAACCTCTAGAATATTGCACATGTTAGTATTCGATTGGTCCACGTAGCAGGATAATTTTTGGGAAAAAGGCCTTCCTTCTAAGTTTTCATCAATAATGAGAGAGAAGGATATTTGCCAAATTGGTTATGAAAAGGATGGGAATGTAAGCTTGTATGGAACTTCACATGAGGAACTTTGCTGATTTTGAGGGAATGTTGCTGAGATCATTGATGCTGATGGATCTGTTGTCTTATTCCTCTTTGAGTGAGGTCATTGCCTATATTTTTAGGGCCAGGGGGTGACGATCGACCTACCCGAGGGGGTGCTTATCGGAATGTGATCCCAGACACTGTGCCGATAGGCAGGGATTTGGACCTACCAATTGGCAGTCTCGTGCAGATTTTCCTTAAAAAATGGTCGTAGAACACAAACCGTTGATTCGAATCACACAAGGGACATACCGTTAGAAATGTACTTAAGAGAACTTCAAGATTACTTTTGGACCACTCCCAGGTTTTGGAGTAGACTTTGGGTCAAATGTGGGTTAGAAGCGCACGTCGGTCTTTTGGACGGGAGATCATCGGACGAAAATGGATTGTTTTTTTGCTTGGTAAGTCTGAATTGCGGACGGGGCAGACCATTGGAAAGGTTAGAATATCTACTTCGACATTCCAAAGAGTTTCACTCAGTTAGGGAGGTTGACTTTGGTAAACCGGGGCTCTAAACTGCTCGGGGACCTCTCGTAGTAAAATGAATCATTCGTCCATACCATAGGTTAGAATCGCGCATGGTTAAGACCATTGGAAAGGGTATTCAGTGCCCTTCAGAGATTCATTATGTCTTATTTGAGATGAATAGTTGACTGTGGTCAAACAGAGCTGGTGAGCACTCGGTGGCCTCCGGATCAATTTTTGGGGGAAAACTTATCATTCATCCAAACAGTTATGCTATTTCGCACACGAGGTGGATCGTTGGAAATGGGTTTCAGTATTCCTTAAAGATTCAAAGAGATTTCGCTCTGACGATGAAGTTAATTGGGGTCAATTCGGGGCCCAGGAGTGCAAGATGGCCCCTAGATAAGTTTTTGGTTGTAAAATGGTTTGTTCATCCAAACTGTTGTGCTGATTCATGGATGGGGCAGACCATTGGATAGGGGTTTTAGAGCCCTTAAAAGATTTAAAGAGCTTTTTCTCTGATAATATAGTTGACTGGAGTCAAACGGGGCTCGGGAGTGCCCGATGGTCCCTAGATCGTTGCTCGGAGGGAGACCTAGGGTTTGCAGTGACATAGGGAGGTGATAGGGACCAAAGGAGAGACTTAGGGGGTCATAGAATATGGTCTCTATAGAGCCCCTCAACGGGTGAGCTTAGGATAAGTGATAGACATCGAAAAGACACCACATGATGGAGGTCGGTTCTGTGGACCTAAGGGATGAGGATGATCGATTCAGAGGGTCAAGGTCGATGCTAAGGGCCTTAGGTGATGTCGGGGTAGCCGATTCTGAGGACCTAAAGGAGGTGAAGAGTAAGTAGGCGACCAATTATGTAGGATAGGTCTAGTTTTGAGGATCTAAATTATAACGACCAATTCTACGGGTCGAAGCCAATTCTGCGGGCTTAAAATAGGGGTGACCAATTCTGCGGGTCAAAGCCAATTCTGAGGGCTTATTTGGGGTGACCAAATCTGCGAATCAAAGCCAATTTTACGAATCAAATCCAATTCTGCGGGCTTAAGTAGAAGCGACCAATTATGAGGGTCGAACATAATTTCAAGGGATTAAGATAGGGGTGACCAATTCTAAAGGTCAAAGCCAATTCTGCGGGCTTAAGTAGAATCAACCAATTCTGAGGGTCGAAGCCAATTTCATGAGCTTAATATATAGGTGACCAATTCTGCCAGTTAAAGCCAATTCTGAGATCTTAAGTAGAAGCGATTGATTTTGAGGGTCGAAGCCGGGCTTAAGATAGGAGTGACCAATTCAGCGGGTCAAAGCCAATTCTACAGGCTTAAGTAGAAGCAGCCAATTTTGAGGGTCGAAGCCAATTCTGAGGGCTTATTTAGGGTGACCAATTCTGCGGGTCAAAGCCAATTCTGCGGGCTTAAGTAGAAGTGACCAATTCTGAGGATCAAAGACAATTCTGAGGACTTATTTGGGATGACCAATTCTGTGGGTCAAGGCCAATTCTGAGGGCTTATTTGGGGTGACCGATTTTGCAAGTCAAAGCTAATTCTGCAGGCTTAAGTAAAAGCGACCAATTCTGAGGGTCGAAGATAATTCTTAGGGCTTAAGATAGGGGTGAATTTTTTTTTAGGCCAGAGCCAATTCTAAGGGCTTATTTGGGATGACCAATTCTGTGAGTTAAAGCCAATTCTGAGGGCTTAATATAGGGGTGACCAATTCTACGAGTCAAAGCTAATTCTGCAAGCTTAAGTAGAAGGGACCAATTCTGAGGGTCGAAGCCAATCCTAAGGGCTTATGATAGGGGTGACCAATTCTGTGGGTCAAAGGCAATTCTGCGGGCTTATGTAGAAGCGACTAATTTTGAGGGTCGAAGACAATTTTTTGGGCTTAAGTAGAAGTGACCAATTCTAAGGGTCGAAGCCAATTCTGAGGGCTTAAGATAGGGGTGAACAATTCTGCAGGTTAAAGCCAATTTTGGAGGGCTTTTTTGGGGTGACCAATTCTAATGGCTTAAGTAGAAACGACCACTTCTAAGGGTCGAAGCCAATTCTGCGGGCTTAAGTAGAAGTGACCAACTCTGAGGGTCGAAGCCAATTCTGCGGCCTTAAGTAGAAGAGACCAATTCTGAGGGTCGAAGACAATTCTGCGGGCTTAAGTAGAGATGACCAATTCTGCGGGTCAAATCCAATTTTGAGGGATTATGTTTCCTTTAGGAAGTTTGGGGACTCCACTGGGGATGTGCGACCTTTCTTTGGGGATTTAGGGAGGGATTTGATTTTAGGTTCTGATGGGGAAGAGCGAATGATCTGAGGATTTTTAGCCATTTTTTTTGGAATTTTGGAGCGTCCTCTAGAGACATTGCTCGGGGAGAATTGCTTTTTGGAATTCCTCTAGGGATGTGAAATAACATTTTTCTGGTGAAAAGGTTCTAAAATTAATCTGGTGATCTTAGGGATTTTATAGTATTTTTTGGGATGTTTTGTATGAAATTTTAAAGGGGGTGCCAACCTTCATAGATGGAGGGGTGCCAAACGGCAGTGGCATGGTCTTTTAGGGTTCCCCGAGCAGGTGGAGGGACATTGCCGATCGATAGTGGAGGGGAGATGCCGATCGGCATGCCCCTTAGCCTCCTATAAAAAGGGGCGGGTTCTCCTCATTTTTCACAGCTTTTTAACTTGCCTTCTTCTAAAATTAATTTTTGCAAATTGTTTTGACGTTCCAAAATCAAGAGATGACTGAGTTATCGAGCAGCGCTACTCACATGGCATGGCTTAAGGCCGACGATTGGGAGGGTTGGAGTGGAAGGCTAGGGTCCCCTTGCACTGGGAAACGAGAACTCATTTGATGCATTTGAGCTGGTTATGGATGATCGAATTCTTCTATGTGAGCCCTCACATCATTGTTCTTCTAGGGTGGTGAACCCTGGCGGCTATATAAGTATTGAATGATCGTTGGTATTATTCTCCTTTTTTTCTTGACAAGATTGCTTTATTTGTTGAATTTGATAAAGGGTTTCTTTATTTCTTCAACAGTATGACGTCTCCATATTGACTATATATGCCCGAGGGACACCGGGGATTAAGGATGCTTGGGAGAACCTTCCATCTATGGTGCGCAGGATGGTATCATCAGCTGGCTTTGGGAGACTAGTGTCTGCTCTGGATGAGACGCCCCGTTCCACTGCTGTTCTATGTGCTTTGGGGGAGAGGTAGGGGGACACTACCCACACCTTCCATTTTGGCTTCGGGGAGATGACAGTGAATCCCATTGATGTGCAACAGTTGTTGGGTCTGGACTATGATGGTGCTCAGATTGAGGTGGACAAGTCGTTGAGGGTGAGGCTGGAGGCGATGACGGCTGCGTTAGGTGATGTGGAGAGGGTGGTTTCTGGGGACTCTCTTCGCCTATCTATATTGAGGGAGCTCTTATTAAGTAGGAGGATTGATCAGAACGATGGGCAGCAGGTGCGTCAGATGGTCTGCTTGTTCATTCTGTTGGTGTTGGGATGTTTTCTAGTGGCGGTGGGTGGCGATTTCGTGCACTTGTGGGTTTTTCCATTTTTGCGGGTGTTCTCGGACATCTGTTTTTATGATTAGGGGAGCTTGACTTCGGCGACCCTTTATTATTATCTTTATCCATTTAGCCGGTGCTTCCGACAGTCTTTTACTGTAGCCACGTATCTTCTAGAGATATTCTTTATTTTTTTTTTTGCATTTTCCCTTTATGTATTCACATTTTCCTTCATGCATTTTATTTTTGATTTCCTAATTGCTAGCCTTTGCCCTTTGCAGATGTGGTTTTATGAGGTGATTGGGTTAAACACCCAGTTGATATCTTTGAAGGATGACTCTGTTGGGGACTTCTGCCGAACGTACTGGTGGCGGAGGTCCAACTAATAGTCGAAGAAGTCTCTATTTCTGGAGGCGGTGCGTCAGATCTTAAATGGCCTAACGAGCGAGTGGGTAAGCATTTTTTGAGACTATCCTTTCCTTTGATGATCTTTTATTGATATTGATATTTTTCTCTTGCTGGGGATCTGTAGGTGACCTTTTATTTTTGGGGGATGTCCATTCAACACACTGGGGTGATTAGGGGACATGCGAAAATGCGGTGTCTACTGGCGCATGAGTTTGGCTACTCTTGGTACCTCGGGGAGAGGGTAGTCTGATAGATCTTGGAAGATGAGGTTGTGGTGCCGTCGACGAAGTCCACTATGTTCATGAGGTGAGTAAGGGAGATATCAGAGGATGCTCGGGTGGAAGAAATGATGGGTGAGCCTTACTCGCTGTATACTGACATGACTGTGATGTATGACTATATAGATTTCGTGTCGAGATGGTTGATGCCTCCCAGTATATACGATGTGATGCCTCTTCCTTAAGCGGGTTCGAGTCGGTAGGTGGGGTTCTCCCACAGTGCTACGATGTGAGCGGTGGCGACAACCTCAGAGTCTCCCTTTGTACGATTGTTTATGCCTGGTTACAACATCCGATGAGCTGATGGAGGTCGGTGCGTTTACAACATCGTCCAAATGCGATGGACCTGGAGGAGTTGGGCATTATAGAGGAGGTCCTTCGACCTGAGGTATACTTTTTACTTCTTTGTCTTTTGATTTCCTTATTACTTTCTTCTTCTTCTTTCAGACTTGACATATTGAATTTTTCAATTTTCTTTTGCAGCACATCCGGGTTTCCACCACTTGGCTGAGGGATATTAGGGATTGGATATCTTTGTTGACTACCCATATTAAGGATGCAATTCTTGTTCCTTCTTTCTTGGTGCCTTCTACCTCATCCGGGGAAGGGTCGAGCTCTGGAAGTGGTGGAACATTGTCTTGCCGCAGGGGGAAAAGGGTGCACCATAGGGATGGAGGCTGTTAAAGAGAGAGAAGAGAGAAAGAAGAGAGAGAGAGAAGGAAAATTGGGTTCGGGCTCAGCCCCGTTGTTTTTCTATTTTTCCTGCAAGATATCAATGTAACATAGAAAAACATATGCAAATAAAAATGAAGTTTTTATTAATTTATGCTTTAGTGATTAATGCACATGCTCTTTTTACTTTGCTGTTGAGACTGTAAAAAGAATTTGAAAATTAATTTGAGAGGGATTTTATTTTTATTTTTAAAATGGGATAAGTAAAAGCATAAGGAAATTCGGAGTTCTCTTAAGATGTAGACTATTTTTTTTTATTTTGACAAAAAAGGAAAAAGGGAATTTTCCCCAAATAGGTGGTTATCGATCGACATGACCCCTGTCCTACCTATTAGCATATCAGTTCAGTCCAATCAATCCAAGGCTTTGATTGTACTTTCTTCAATTGCTTGGCACTTGGTGGGGGCAAGTTTTACTCTGATTTCTGCAAGGTTTCTTGTCTTTGCTTGAGAGTTTTCAAGTATAAATAGGGGTGTGAATGGGGCTTTTCTCCTCACACTTTCATTTCCTTTCTTTCTCACATTCTTACTTGCCTATTATCTTCTTGTTTTGTAAGATGGATCTCCATGGTAGCATTGAGTTCTCCAACTACCTCGAAACCTCGGAAGAAATGTGTTCTTAAAATGTTGATTATGATGCCTTCCACATGCGGCGAGTCTCTTTGTGGCGTAATCGGTCCATTGAGTGGAATATGCTGATCGCGAAAGTTGAGTTCGAGTATCTTGAGGATCATGTCTTTCGCTTAGGGTTGGATGAAATTTTTCTTACCTATGAGGAATTCTCTGCTATGCTGGGGATAAATCCCAGCGTTACTGCGGCTTTGCCTAAGTTTTATCGTTCTCCAAGGGAATTATTAGCTAGATTTCTCCATATCTCGCCTTTGGCAGCCAGGCCGTTGGTTGCGGGAGGAATGATTTCCCATCTGATGGTGATGCGATCCATGCATTCGTAGGATTTGGGTGATGCCGGCTATACTGGGGCCATTATTCTGGGACTGGTTTTAAAAGTGTTATTAGTGACTGGGGAAGTACTGGCGGATCTCTAACTTACAGCTATTATTTCTTGGATGTCGTACCGTTGCAATCCTATGGCAGTGATACTGGTAGAGACTTTGAATGGTATGGATTCCTGGTGAGAAGGTTGTTCCAACTTTCTGAGGGGTAGCCCTGTAATGCTATTCACGTGGCCATCATAGAGGTTTTGTATGGCAATCCCACCTGAGTATCCTTTGTCGACGGTGCCAAACTTCTTCTCACGCTATCTCATTAATGTAGGCCTGTATATTGAGAGTTGGGGAAACTGGTTTGTAGAGCATGGGGCTCAGGGCTTGCGCTGGTCAGTGCCTTGGCGAGGGGAGCTGCTTCCCATTATGGAACTAGGGGAGTACTAATATGTTCGGTTGGTTGGACTCAGGAATACCTCTTTTTACTTTCCCTCGTGTCTGCTGTGCCAATTTAGTTGGGAGTAAATCGTACCACTATGGACACTGAACTTCTTTCCTGTGGAGGACTTGAGAGAGCGTATGCGCATGCAACTTAAATCTCTGTGGTAGAATCATCGTCCATCGACCCGTCTTTCTCAGTCTGTGGGTAAAGTTTGGAATGTCTCCGGGGAGTACATGAAGTGGTTGTGGAAGAAGGTAGTGGACAAGATGCTGGCTGTGGACAATGGGTAAAAGTGGTTTGCCATATCTGACACCATGGAGGGAGGAGTTTTTGGTTTTCCCTAAGCTAGTACGGGTTTATCGCTCTATGGAGCGTCTGCACCACTCCATTCAGATAGGGGAGGTTTGGGGACCCCAAGACGCGGGTGATGATGGCGATGGTTCCTCTGGCTTCTACGGGTAGGATTTGTGAAGCTTTTTGTGTGGTCTTTTTGCAAGAATAATTGGAGGGTGATTTTGGGAGTAGTGTGGCTTGTTTGCATTGTGGGTTTTTTAGAAAGGTAGGATTAGGCTTGACAAGGGAAGTCGTTTGGTTCCTTATGCCGATGTAATCGTACAAAAATTTTAAATAATGAAATAAATAAGTTTTTGATTATCTACTTATGCGTCTTGATGAGTTTTGCATTTGGAATTATCTATACCGATCGGTAAGGCATATATAATCCTTTTGTTCATGTGTATGTTAAAATGAACTGACGTTCTCTAGGCTATGAAAAGAATAATATTTTGTGGAAAAGAAGGGGGTTGTGCTCATGCAAAGAGGATGATTTGCCTACGTACCTCTAAGGGTTTTGAATTTTTTTTAAAATTTATTTTTTGCAAGCAAAAAGGTTTTTAGAGGATCAGTCCCCACGTAGTTCTGGTAGGGGAAATGGAGATTGATTTTTTTATATTTTTTATTTTCTTTATTTTTTATAGAAGGGAGATAAGAAGAGTCGTAGCGCTCCATGATTTCGGACTAGGAGTAGAATTTCTTGAGATGATCCAGGTTGACTGGACGTGCCATTTATTCTCCATCATGCTTGGTGAGCACAGAGATGATGCCTGATAATATCTTCTTCACGATGTATGGGCCGCTCCATTTTGGGCATGAATTTCCCTCTGGGGTCCCAGATGGGCTCTACTATTTCTTTGAGGGTTAAGTCCCCTTCTCGTACGCCATAGTACTTGACTCTCTTATTGAATGATTGCGTTATATGATAATGGCACACTTGTATGTGATATAGAGCTTTCAACCTTCTTTCGTCCAAGAGGGACAGCTCGTCGAGACGGCTTTGGTGCCAGTACTCCTCACAGACTTTGCTTTCAAGCAGGATGCGTAGCGAAGGGATTTCTTGCTCCACGAGTAGGACTGCTTCCATGCCATAGACTAGAGAGTAAGGGGTAGCCCCAGTATAGGTTCGAACTGAATTGCGGTATCCCCATAGAGCGTAAGGGATCCAATTGGCCCAATCTCGATAACTCTTGGTCATCTTACTGATAATGTATTTAAGGTTCTTATTGGCTACTTCGACTGCTCCATTGGTCTGAGGTCAGTATGGATAAGATTTATGTCTCTAAATTCCATACTTGTCGACCACCTTTGTAACTTCTGCTTCGAAGTGTAACTCACTGTCTTATACCAACTCGTACGGGACCCCATATCGGCAGAAGATGTTCTTATTGATGAACTTGACCACTCTCTTAGCATTCAGAACTGCGTATGACTCGACTTTGACCCATTTGGTGAAGTAGTCAATGGAGACTAGGATAAAATCATGCCCGTTGAATTCTTTCGGTGTAACTTTCCCTATGATGTCAATGGCCCATGTGGAGAACGACCAGGGAGAAGTCATGTTATATAATTACCACGGGGGCAAGTGATGTAGGTTAGAAAATTGCTGGCAATTGAGCCACCTTTGAATGTAGGCTGTGCAATCTTGAACCATGGTAATCGAGTAGTAACCCTATCAGATGATCTTCTTGGCGAGCGTATGGCCGTTCATGTGGGGTCCACATTCCCCACTGTGGATTTTCTGCATCATTTCTTCAATGTTATCCCCTACAATGCAGTACAAATGGGTTCCATCAAAGTTTCTCTTAAACAGTGCTTTATCACATATAAGGTACTAGGTAGCCAGTCCGCAGAGAGTTACTCGGTCTTTCTTTCCATATCCTTGGGTATACCTACCATGTTTGAGGAGGCACTAAATATCATAGTACCAACATTCGACTATCTCGGGATCTTCCTCTGTACCAAGCTCAATGTGGTAGTATTGGGTTGGTTTGTCTTACTTTTAGATAAGGAAAGGGGCCATGGTTATTCCTTCGGGCATGTCAATCCTGGAGGCTGAGGTAAAAAGGGAGTTGGCTAGGTTATTCTTTGCTCAGGGTAGGTAATGGAAGGTGATTTCTTCGAATTGGGAAGCTATATATTCTAGGTGATCATGGAAAGGTAAGAGTTTCTCATCCTTAACTTTCCATTTTCTAAGTACTTGACCGATGATGAGGGCTGAATCCCCGTAGACATCGAGGTATCGAATTCCTTTCTTAAGGGAAACTTTGAGGCCTACAGTGCATGCCTCATATTCAGTCATATTATTGGTGCAGGGAATACCCATTTTGATGGCAATGGGACTGTGGGAGTCATCAGGGGCAATTAAGAGTATCCCAATGCCATACCCTTTCTTGTTGGTAGCGCCATCGAAGAACATTGGCCATTGAAGGTATTCTTGGGAGGTATAAAGGATATTCTAATTAGGTAACTCAAATATATAGACATCGACCTCTTCCATAGGGTAGTCAGCAAGGTAGTCAGAGATGACTCTTCCTTTTATGGCCTTTTCGTGACATAGGTGATATTAAATTCAACTAGGAGCATAAACTAACGGGCCATTCAGCTGGATAGGGCGGGCTTCTCAAGTAGGTACTTGACGGAATCCATTTGGGATATCAGCTTGATGGGGAAGGCAAGCATGTAGTGCCATAACTTTTGGGTAACCCAGATAAGAACGACACATGATTTTTTTAAGGCGGTGTAGTTAACTTCGTAACCGACCAACTTTCGACTGGCATAATAATGGCTCTCTCTTTATGAGTTTCTTCAAGGTATTGGGCTAGCAAAGCCCCAGTAATAATATCAATTACGATTAGGTATAGGAGTAAGGGAAGATCAGGCTGCAGTGGTATGAACACCGGAGGTTGGGTTAGGTATTTCTTGATTCAATCAAAGGCTTCTTGGCAAGCTTCGTTCCAGACTTTGGTTGAATATTCTCGGAGGAGTTTAAAGATGGGTTCAGAGATGGAAGTCAATTGACTGATTAAATGGCTAATGTACTGTAATTTTCCAAGGAACTCCCAAACTTCTTTCTCCGTTCGAGGTGGTGGCATCTCAAGTATGGCTTTTAGCTTCCTTTAGTAACGCCGAAGACACATTTTTATGGGTTAAGCCGCATTTGGTACTGTCGCAGTCATTCGAAGAACTTTCGAAGAGCGTGAACATGGAATTCCCTAGTCTTGGACTTGATAATCATGTAATCTATATAGACCTTGACTTCCTTACGTAGCAGATCATACAGAATGGTTTTGGCAACCCTCTGATAGGTAGCCCCTGCATATTTGAGACCAAATGGCATGACAATGTAGCAAAAGGTTCCCAAAGGGGTGATGAATGTGATTTTCTCTTAGTGATCTGGGTGCATCTTGATCATATTATATCTAGCAAAACCGTCAACGAATAACTTAAGAGCGTGACTAGCTGTATTATATACAATCATATCGATGTTGTGTATTGGGTAATCATCCTTCAGTGAGGCCTTGTTCAAATCTAGGTAGTCGACACAAATGCGAACCTACCCTCCTGATTTCGTCATGGGTATGATATTGGCTAGCCATGTGGGATATTCGATCACATGAATGAAACTCAAGTTCAGTTGCTTGACTACTTCTTCTTTAACTTTGAGTGACCATTCGATACGAAGATTTCACAATTTGTCTTTTAACCGGTTTACATTCTGGGAGTGTTGGAGTCTCATGCTGTGCTATCTCAGGGTCAATACCAGGCATATCCTTGTAGGACCATGCGAAGACATCCATAAATTCCCTTAGCAGTTCTTCGAGTTTCACGCGCTCATGCTCATTGGGGGTTGAACCTATCCTAATCTCGTGCCATTGGCTACTGGAACAGAGATTAATAAGAACATTTTCATCTTCATTAACTTGAACGCGATTATGTTTCTTGTTATTAACCTCATTTAGATCAGTTAAGAATTGTTCATTTGCAAAATCATCATCATCAAGAGTTTGATTAGAATCAAGACAATTAATGTAAGGCATAGCAAGATACTTAAAGTCTTCATTTATTTTATTGATAGGAAAAACAACATTGAGAACCTCATCAAAGGAGGCCTTGGTTACATCAGAGTTAGGAGGAACAATAAAAGAAGGGTAAAGGGGGGAAACATCGAGGCTAGGTTGAACATTAGGTGGTGGCACAAATGCAACATGCTAATTGAGAAGAGGCGCATTAGCATCTTTGATGAGGCAGGATGGATTCGACGATGTATCCTCTGAGTGGATCATGCAGAATGTTAGCCCACGTGTCAGTAAAATGAAAGAATCCTCGGAGTCACTGCCCTCAGAACACTTGGTATTAGATATGGTCTCTTCAGTGAGTGGTTGTACACGTCTTGAAAGAAGATCTTCATTCCTTGTTTTATCCTTTTATCTACATGGTCATACTAAGGTTCAGGGAAGTCATATAAGGGGAAATCTTCACCCTTTCTCTTCAATCTTCTATTTAGGGAATCTCCCGAGATATATTTGTCACATTTTATCCTCCTATTTAGTTAAGGTTGATGGATCAATTTGAGTTCTTCTTCTGACGGCTGATAGCCAAAGCCACAGGGAGGAAAGGCCTCCTTCAACACAATGGGTTCAATTATCCCTTGCTGCCTTTTCCCTAGCCCAGTCCGGGCATGAAGTGCATGTTCTTAAACATCTGGATTACATTGACATTTCCATGAGGGTCATATTACGAACAAACCTTTTCTTTGAAGTCATTCCCTCCTGGGAGTAGGAGTAGTTCAACTTGGAATCCTGATAGAAGCATATCATTCACCCCGTGTTGTATTTCAAGTACTGGATTACTAGTGCTAGCATTCTCGGTGTTTTCACTATCTCCCAAGATAGTGATAACTTATCTGTTGGCGAATAACTTTAATTTTTAATGAAGGGAATAATACACCCCTTTGATTCTATAGAGCCATGGTCGTCCGAGCAATAGATTGAAACAAGATGGGATGTCGATGACTTGGAATTCAATAACAGGATTTATAGGGCCATTCCCTATTGCAAGTTTGATATATACCGTTAGTTCTCGATGGGTGTTATCGTAGGCACGTACAATGACAGAGGTTGGAGCAAGGTTGCTCACTTTTAATCCCAAATAATTGAGGTTCGTCAATGGGCAAACATTAAGAGCTGATCCATTATCGATAAGAGAGAGTGGGACAATTTTCCCCATTACTTCGACAGAGATATTTAGGGCATGATTGTGGTTAGGACCAGTCTTGAGGATTTCTTCTTCAGAAAAGGATAGCATTCGAGTAGAGGTCAAGGAGCATTCGAGTAAAGGTCAAGGATCCAACTAGGTTCACCGCTTCTTTTGGCATTGTGAGTATCTTAATTAGGGCATTTCGATGCAGTTGGGAAGACATAAAAAGCCCCAATAAAGTGATGTTGGCTTGGGTTTTCTTCAGTTCATCGAGGACCTTACTTTCTTCGAGGGTGATTTTTGGCACTGGGAGATTCTCAACACCCTTCCCTTTTTCGCTTACTGATGGTTGTAGGCTTGGGATTTGGTAGTGTCTTCCCGACCTGGTCATGTGATATACAGAAGAAGGGAAAAATAGAAATCCAATTTCTTAATTGATATCGAGTTATTCAGCCACCTTGTTGATTTCTCCTAGCAGCTTCTCAGATGATATCATCCCGCATATATTGGCTATCAAGCTAGTCTTTTATGAATTTTTCTCTTCAACTGAATTTTTAAAATCACCTCCCATCCGGTGGCAACGATATTGTCTTTCCATGCAAAGTCAATACACTCCACAACTTCCACGTAGGGGTAGTAAACGGACGGATACGGATCAAATACTATGTTTTTCATATCTGTATCCGCTATTTGGATGCACTATCCACATTCGTATCCGTATCCACTCGGATAGTTAAAACAACTATCCATATTCGTATCCGCTCGGATACCTCGGATTTGGATAATATCCATATCCATTTATATTGTTTAGCCATCACAAAAAATAACTATTAAAATATCCAATCCAATCCAAATAAATATAGAATAAAATTACCACCTCCTAACATAAAAAATTGTGTCTTTCATAATAATAGTAGCATTTCATAATGCTAATATGGCTTAAATCCATCCATACTTTACAACCATATAATCTTAAAGACATAAAAAAAATAACAGTAGTATTCCATATCAGTAGATATAAATATGCACCTTTTAGATTAAGTCAAATTTATTGAGAATGATAACATCATGGACCTTTTAGTCTTCAAAATATACTAATATTTTTATTTTAATAAGTATACATTTTTATTTTGTGTATATATACTTGTTGTTAACTTCACTTCTCATTACAATCAAAACCATCTCTTTACCTTTTTGTTTCTCTTACATTTATTTATAATTGAGAAAACTAATGAACAACCACATAAACAATATATAAATAATGTTATATATTTATATTTATATTTTGTATATACCGTTGTTGCTAACTTTCTGTTGCATGAGGAGGGGATGCGCAGTGGCAGAGCGACGGAGTTGATGCGTAGCAGAGGAGTTGATGAGAAGCGATGGCGGGGTTGATGAGCAGCGACGGGCTAATGTGGCTGAGGGGGAGGTGGCAGAATGAGGGTTTTATGTGGTGTGAAATGAGGGTGTTTTTGTTTTGAGTGGAGTATATGTTCTTTAGTGGGTGTATGTTGTGTGTGATAGGATGTATTGTAACTTTAGTGTAACTCCATGATAATATACCCAATAAAACAATAATACATCACATTTTATAATATACCCAATAAAATAATAACTTTGGGGTGTTTTTATTTTGAGAGGAGTATGTTTTTGTTTTGTTTTAGGGAATAAACGATTAAGGTTTTATAATATTATTTTATTAGTAATACTAATACCAATATTATTAGTAATATTTTAAACATATGTTTGACGGCTACGGAAATCCGGTAAAATGGATATCCGGTAAAATGGATGAAGCACCTTATACCTTTGACTTGCTTAAGTCTACATTGTATAAGTGCTCAACTAATTTGGAAATATTGACAAAATTGGTAGTCCATCTTAGAAACCAAAAAGCCTCAGAACTTATCTCTCTAATCCTCTTCAATGATCCATGATGGTATAAAATGAATCACACCACACACAATTAGAAGTGCATACATGTGTTCATATTGCTTAAAATTGAGTGTGTGTTTAATTCCTCTTGTATTGGAGCTTTAATAATTTTTGGGAATTTTTAAATATTTTTTAAACCTTTTAAAACCTTTTTTAAACCTTTTTTTAATAAAGGTTTTTATTAATATATGGGATAATATAATTTGTGGGGTTAATATTCTATTTTGGAAACTTCTGTTTTCATTAAAATGTTTGGTTGGGTAGGAACTCAAAGCGCTAGAGACTTCAGGGTGATGTTTTGTAATTATTTTGATGCGCGTGTGAGAGCCACTCACAGGCAACACTTGTCATCCTCCGGGTGAATGTATTTGTGTTTGTTATGTGAGAGGGCTGGATGGATGTTTGATGAACGTTGGATCATTCCTTATCAAGGGTCTGCATGTGTTCTTGGTTAATCCCGGTGCTATCCATATGAACCAATCAGGATTATTTTAATCCACCGCTGTCTTATAACCTTTGGATCAAGTCAAACCTTTCAAGACTTGATCACAGCCCTTGATTACCCTCGAACGTCCAGAACCTTCCCTCAGCCCTATATATACCCTCCTCTTCTCAGCCTTAGAAGACTTTTGGGCATTCGTCTTTCTGAGAGAAAAAAATAAGAGAGAGAAGAGAGAAGAGAGAAGTGAGAGAAGAGAGAAAAGAATAGAGAGAAGAGAGAGAAAGGGAAACAGTTAGCCCAAAACCAAACCCTAACCCTTAAACACTTCAACTCAGAAACAAACCTTCGTATACATTCAACCCCAAACACAACCTGAGTGTTTGAGAGAGAGAGTGGTTTGTTCATATCGTTGCTGTAACCTCGTGATCTTTTGATCTTGTTCACAACTTAAACTTTAGAGTGAAGATCTTGTTTCTTTTTCCATAGAAACGTTAGATCTATACTCTGCATGTTACATTTTTCACTAGATCTGCATATTTTCTACTTGGTTTAAGAAAATCATTTGTGATTTGGTTTTAAAATGTTTTATAGTTTCTGTTTTTACAAAACTTAACTCTGACCTAGTTAGATTCGCACTTGGAGGGTTTTCAATCTCATAAATATTTTCAAAAGAGATTGATTAAGGTCTTGACCGATTTCTGAAGCAAGATCTCCATGGAATCTGGGTTATATTTAAAGGTCAAAAAGGGTTCGAGTTCTGTGAGAAAGAAATAAACTAAAATCACTGCATATAGACTTTATATGTAATTTACTAGGACTGTTTGTAAATCTAAGTGTGTGTGAGTTCATGCATGTGAATAGGAATCACTACACAAACACTTAACACACTACTACACTGGAAGTGTTGTGTTTAAGATCTGAGATCATTGAGTCGACGTAAAGAAGCTAAAGCAAAGGAAGTTAGCAAACTGAAAGAACATCATCAACAAATCAGATCTATGAGAAGTTAGAAGGACACCAAGGGGGTATATTCCTAAACTTAGAATAGGTTGATTTGTGTGCTTGCATGTTGTATTGTTTGTAACTGATTTTTGTTATTAGTGGATTTTTACTTTTGTGACTTAGAAGTCACCGTGGATGTTTCCTCTCTTGGGAGAGGTTTTACCACGTTAAAATCATTGTGTTGATTATCTTCATCTACTCATCTCATTCTATAAGTGTGCTGAATTTTTTTGAAACTGCCTTAGTTTTAAAAACTGATTACACAATCTTAATTACTCTCATACATAAGTTTCTTTGTAAACACATCTTTTTTATAATTTTTATTTTCAAAAGAAAAGGGTTTCTCCAACAAACATTCGGAGTTGCTTATACAGTTTAACCTTGTGTTAAACGGCATTAGCGACGTTTTTCAATTGGTATCATAGCCCTGTTATTTTTTATTTCAAAAGATCTTGTGTTTCTGAAATCGTTTTCTGAAAAATCTAACTATGGACGAGAAGAATGAAAGGTTTGGTAATCTGTCCAGAACTCCACTCTTTAATGGACACAACTTTGCTTACTGGAAAGTAAGAATGGTTGCCTTCATCCAAAGGACTTTAGGAGATGATGTCTGGGATATTATCGAAAATGGATACACTTATCCTACTAAACCAGCCACTGAAGGAAGTGATGAGAGGGTAAAGAAAATCTTAAGTGAATTTACCCAAGAAGAGAAAACCATTTCTCGAAATAACAATAAAGGGAAGAATGCCATTTTTATGTCTATTAATGAGTATGAGTTCAAACGAATCTCATCTTGTGCCACTTCTAAGGAAGCTTGGGACACATTAATCACTGCCCATGAAGGAGACTCAAGAGTTAAAGCTGCTAAAACTCAAATGCTTATCCATCAGTACAACTCTTTGATCATGACTGATTCTGAGTCTTTTGATGATTTTTACATGAACTTAACTGATATAGTTACTAAGTTGCATGCTAATGGTATAACTTATGATAGGAATGAAATTGTCTCTAAAATTCTAAGGTCATTACCACAAAAGTTTGACAGTAAGAGGTATGCTATTGAGGAAATGAATGATCAAAACCTTACCCCTGAGTTACTCAGTAGCAAACTTAGTACTGTGGAAATGGAATTAGACTTTAAGAAACAATTAAATCATTCTCAAAGAAAATAGCCCAACTCTAACTTGAGTTTTGCCTCTAAGATACCCAAACTTGAGTCCAATTTGACCAACTCTGACTCTGATGAGGAGTGTGATATAGACAAACTAGATAATCAGATTGCCTTAATGTCTAAACAATTTAAGAAAATTGTCAAATTTCGAAACAAACAGGCAACTAAACAAGGCAAGCCTAATTATCCTACTCTGTCTAATCCCAAACCTCATGAGAGAGGTCTTGACAAACATCCTAAAGACAACAATTCCAGACCCACTAGAGACCTTAAAAAGATTGAATGTTTTAGATGTTGGAAACTAGGTCACATTGCTCACGACTGCAGAGTTAATCTGAATAAAGCCAACACACACAATAGAGCCAATGTCTGTAAAACTTGGAATGATTCAAGTGACTCTGATGAAGAGGAACTTGAGTCATCTAATGTACTTGACCCTTGCATGTCCTTTTATGCTAAGATCATTTACAATGATGATATGCCTGTGTGTGATAATGATGCTCCTACTCTTGCTTGTGTGAGTACTCCTTTGATTGGCCTAGATGCTTTATTGTCTGAAAATGTTGCTAGTTCTAGTTCCGTGTGTGTGAGTCAAAGTGATCTCGATAATGACGATGCAAATGGGTGCGTGAGTACTAAAACTGAATCGTTAGGAGTCACTACACACACTTCACTTAGCGACTCAGACACAGATGACCTCCCTGATATCCATACTTTGTATGCTAAAACTCTTAAAAAAGGCACGAAATTGGAGAAGACTGTTAGAGACCTGACTAAGAAATTAGATGATCTAAGTCTTATAGTGAAGTTGAATGCTGAAGAGTACACTAACCAGTGTCTGACTCATCAATCTGAAATTGAAACTTTTGATCAAAAATTAAAAGACTTGACCAAAATTAATGAAACCCTGGAAATGAAATACAAGGGAACATTATTAGAATTGGAGGAAGAAAAAACAAAGACAACTACTGTTTTCAAAAAATTTTCTAAGTTTGAAAACAATTCAAATTGTTTTACTGACTTTGTTGTTGACTCCAAGGCCAATTCTGATGATAGAACCGGTATTGGATTTTTCCCTAAGAACAAACCACAAACTATTAAACTTGAACCTATCAAGTTTGTGTCTGGGGGCAAAAGACCAATTGAAACATGTCCAGACTTTCATTTGATTAAAAATGAATTTGATCAAAAGCAACAAGAGAAAGACATTGAAGAGTCTAGTAATTCTAAGGCTGAGACTGCACTTAAGACTAAATACGTCTGTCCTTTGATCAGAAAGGCTGATTCTACCTATAAGACCATACCTCCTAGGAATAACACTTCTGAACAGAATGCTGTCAAACCTATCTTTGGAAGTTTTCCTAAGGAAATTCATCCCTCAAGCAATCAATATTGCTCCTACTGTGACATTTATGGTCATTCCTTTGAAGGTTGTTATGCTAGGCATCTAAATACCCCTGTTTACAACTTTTCTGTCTACAAGAACTTTAACTATTCTAGGAAAAGTCGTAACAATTATGTCCTTCCAAGACAACCTGATAAGAACTCTAACTACAGAAATAGAAAGACCAAAAATAAGAGTTCATTTAAGAGAAAGGCTCCCAGAAAATTTCCTAAACCAAAAGCTCAACTTTTTCACAACAATCAGTTTGCTGCTCCAAATGTTTTTCGATAAAAAACTGTGTCTCGAAAATTTTATCAAATGAGGGCAAACTTGCGCAAAATTTAAACTAGAGCTATTTGGGTTAGAAAAGATGATCTTTTACCCCAAATGAAGTGTAACATTGTTATCACTGCCTTAAAAGCTGAACACACTTCATTTGGTTGGTATTTAGATTCAGGATGTTCCAAACATATGACAGGAGATGAAACCAAACTTTTAAACAAAACCAGATTTGCTGGTGGGAAAGTAGTTTTTGGTGATGGTGTTTCATCTCAGATCATAGGTAAAGGAACCCTAAAAGAAGAAGGAATGCCTGTTCTCGAAAATGTTCTATTAGTTAAAGGCCTTAAAGCCAACCTCCTAAGTATATCACAATTTTGTGACTCTGACCATACAGTCACCTTTTCAAAGAACAATTGTAAAATTCTAAATGATAAATGTGAATGCATTATTACAGGATTTAGAACACCTGACAATTGTTATACTGTCAAGACTAGTTCTGAAACCTGTAACATTGTCAGAATGGATGACAATGAGATCTGGCATAATCGTATGGGTCACTTAAGTTATGATATCCTTGGAAGATTGTCTAGTCAAGAGATTGTTAGAGGAATTCCTAAAATTAAACCTATTTCAAGTGTTGTCTGTGGTCATTGCCAGGAAGGAAAAATAGTTAAGACTTCGCATAAAAATGTTAAAGACATTCTCACCTCTAGACCTTTAGATCTCATCCATATGGACCTTATTGGTCCCTCTAGAACTGTTAGTCTTTGTGGACACAGTTATATCCTTGCCATGGTTGATGATTTCAGACGATTCACTTGGGTTGCCTTCTTAAAACATAAATCTCACACGTTTCAGAATTTTTTTAAAATTCTTCTAAGAATTGAAAATGAGAAGGACACACAAGTCAATCGTAGTCGTAGTGATAGAGGGGGAGAGTTCATAGACACAGGAATAATTGAATATTGAGACTACAACGGTTACAAACATGAATTTAGTGCCCCTAAAACTCCTCAGCAGAATGGCATTGTTGAAAGGAAAAATCGAACTCTTCAAGAGATGGCACGTGTCATGTTGCATGCCAAATCTCTACCTAAATACTTTTGGGTAGAATCTATTAGAACTTCCTGTCACATCACTAATAGGGTCTATCTTAGGAAAAACTCTAAACAAACCCCTTATGAGTTGTGGTTCGGTAAGAAGCCTAATCCGAAATACCTAAGAACCTTTGGAAGTCAGTGTTATGTCTGTAAAGATAGAGAACATCTATCTAAATTCGAAACTCGTGGTGATAAAGCCATCTTCTTAGGATACTCTCCAAACAGTCGTGCTTATCGTATATACAATCTGCGTACTAAGGCCCTTATGGAATCGATAAATGTAATTGTAAGTGACACTATTGTCGAAAATAAGATATCTGAATCACCTATTGTGGTTGAATATGAAAATGATTTCAAAACTGATTCACCAGAAATAGATGACTCATTACCTATTGAGAGTCCAGAAGTACCTGGCTGGGTATCTAAAGATCATCCCATTGACAACGTGGTCGATAATCTTAATGAGCCAGTTCGTACTAGATCCCAGTTAAGAAATTATGCTAATTATGCATGTTTCGTCTCCCTTGTGAAACCGAAAAATGTTAATGAAGCATTGAATGACACACACTGGATTTCTGCTATGCAGGAAGAACTTTTACAATTTGTCATTCACGATGTCTGGTATCTTGTACCTCGGCCTCAAAATAAAAATGTTATTGGAACACGTTGGATTTTCAAGAACAAATCTGATGAGGTAATCCTTAGAAACAAAGCTAGACTAGTTGATCAAGGCTACTCTCAAATAGAAGGGATAGATTTCAGCGAGACATTTGCTCCTGTCACTCGTCTTGAATCTGTTCGACTTCTTTTCGCCATAGCGTGTCACTTAAAATTCACACTTTATCAAATGGACGTCAAATCTGCCTTCCTAAATGGAATTTTGTCCGAAGAAACATATGTAGAACAACCCAAAGGGTTCATTGATCCTAAATACCCTAACCATGTCTTTCGTCTAAAAAAGGCTTTGTATGGCTTAAAACAAGCTCCTAGAGCTTGGTATGAACGTCTTTCCAAATTTTTGTTGGATAAGGGTTTTAAGAGAGGAGGAAATGACCAGACTCTCTTTGTCCAACATTTTGACAAAAACATTATTATAGCCCAAGTCTATGTAGACGACATTATTTTTGGGTCAACTTCAAACTCTGAAGTTAAATCTTTTTCTGCTATAATGCATAAGGAATTTCACATGTCCCTTATGGGGGAGCTACAGCTTTTCTTAGGATTTCAAGTGAAACAGAATTCTGATGGATTATTTGTCTCTCAAACCAAGTATGCCTTAGATCTTGTTAAGAAATTTGGTTTAGATAATGCTAAAGTCGCCAAAACGCCTATGAGTACTACTGTTAAATTATGTAAAGATGAAACTGGAAAGTCAGTTGATTCCACACTCTATCGTAGTATGATTGGTAGCCTACTCTATCTAACTGCCTCACGACCAGACATAATGTATGCTGTATGTCTGTGTGCTCGTTACCAGAATAACCCTAAAGAGAGCCATTTATCGAGTGTAAAACGTATAATAAAGTACATAAAAGGCACTCTTAATCTTGGACTTAGGTACACTAAGGATACCTGTAGCACCATCATAGGGTATACTGATGCTGATTGGGCCGGTTGTACTGATGATAGTAAAAGTACATCAGGTGCCTGTTATTATGTCGGCAATAATTTAGTTGGTTGGAGTAGCAAAAAACAGAATTGCACATCATTATCTACGGCTGAGTCCGAATATATAGCAGCAGGAAGTTGCTGTGCTCAATTGTTATGGATCAAACAGATGTTAAGTGATTATGGGATTAAAGAAGATCAATTACAATTGTATTGTGACAATCAAAGCGCCATTAACATATCTAAAAACCCAGTTCAACACTCGCGAACTAAACATATTAAAATAAGGCATCATTTTATACGCGAACTTGTTGAAACTAAGGAATTAGAAATTCATTACCGGCCTACTGATCTGCAACTTGCAGACATGTTCACTAAACCTTTAGACTATAACAGATTTATGTATTTGCGAAATTCTATAGGCATGGTATGCGCTAATTAAACTCTCAAGACTTTAAGTTTTACCCTTTGTCCATTTGAGACAAAATGGGGGAGAAATTTGAGTTTTATGAGTTCATTTTTTTTCACATTTCATCTAAACTGCTTGATCTTAGTGTGCATATTTGCAGGAATCTCTTCTACTGATTGTCTACCGTTTCTAGTGTAAAAATTTGTAAATAGTTGAGTCATGTAATTTTTGACTTTCTAGGAATTGGGTAGATAGTATTTTTGTATAGGACTAGGTTTTATTTTTGGTTCCCTACGAGTTTTAAGCTAAATCAAAGGAGATTTTGTCTCATATTTCCAAAGGGGGAGATTGAAGCACCTTATACCTTTGACTTGCTTAAGTCTACATTGTATAAGTGCTCAACTAATTTGGAAATATTGACAAAATTGGTAGTCCATCCTAGAAACCAAAAAGCCTCAGAACTTATCTCTCTAATCCTCTTCAATGATCCATGATGGTATAAAATTAATCACACCACACACAATTAGAAGTGCATACATGTGTTCATATTGCTTAAAATTGAGTGTGTGTTTAATTCCCCTTGTATTGGAGCTTTAATAATTTTTGGGAATTTTTAAATATTTTTTAAACCTTTTAAAACCTTTTGTAAACATTTTTTTAATAAAGGTTTTTATTAATATATGGGATAATATAATTTGTGGGGTTAATATTCTATTTTCGAAACTTCTGTTTTCATTAAAATGTTTGGTTGGGTAGGAACTCAAAGCGCTAGAGACTTCAGGGTGATGTTTTGTAATTATTTTGATGCGCGTGTGAGAGCCACTCACAGGCCAACACTTGTCATCCTCCGGGTGAATGTATTTGTGTTTGTTATGTGAGAGGGATGGATGGATGTTTGATGAACGTTGGATCATTCCTTATCAAGGGTCTGCATGTGTTCTTGGTTAATCCCGGTGCTATCCATATGAACCAATCAGGATTATTTTAATCCACCGCTGTCTTATAACCATTGGATCAAGTCAAACCTTTCAAGACTTGATCACAGCCCTTGATTACCCTCGAACGTCCAGAACCTTCCCTCAGCCCTATATATACCCTCCTCTTCTCAGCCTTAGAAGACTTTTGGGCATTCGTCTTTCTGAGAGAAAAAAATAAGAGAGAGAAGAGAGAAGAGAGAAGTGAGAGAAGAGAGAAAAGAATAGAGAGAAGAGAGAGAAAGGGAAATAGTTAGCCCAAAACCAAACCCTAACCCTTAAACACTTCAACTCAGAAACAAACCTTCGTATACATTCAACCCCAAACACAACCTGAGTGTTTGAGAGAGAGAGTGGTTTGTTCATATCGTTGCTGTAACCTCGTGATCTTTTGATCTTGTTCACAACTTAAACTTTAGAGTGAAGATCTTGTTTCTTTTTCCATAGAAACGTTAGATCTATACTCTGCATGTTACATTTTTCACTAGATTTGCATATTTTCTACTTGGTTTAAGAAAATCATTTGTGATTTGGTTTTAAAATGTTTTATAGTTTCTATTTTTACAAAACTTAACTCTGACCTAGTTGGATTCGCACTTAGAGGGTTTTCAATCTCATAAATATTTTCAAAAGAGATTGATTAAGGTCTTGACCGATTTCTGAAGCAAGATCTCCGTGGAATCTAGGTTATATTTAAAGGTCAAAAAGGGTTCGAGTTCTGTGAGAAAGAAATAAACTAAAATCACTGCATATAGACTTTATATGTAATTTATTAGGACTGTTTATAAATCTAAGTGTGTGTGAGTTCATGCATGTGAATAGGAATCACTACACAAACACTTAACACACTACTACACTGGAAGTGTTGTGTTTAAGATCTGAGATCATTGAGTCGACGTAAAGAAGCTAAAGCAAAGGAAGTTAGCAAACTGGAAGAACATCATCAACAAATCAGATCTATGAGAAGTTAGAAGGACACCAAGGGGGTATATTCCTAAACTTAGAATAGGTTGATTTGTGTGCTTGCATGTTGTATTGTTTGTAACTGATTTTTGTTATTAGTGGATTTTTGCTTTTGTGACTTAGAAGTCACCGTGGATGTTTCCTCTCTTGGGAGAGGTTTTACCACGTTAAAATCATTGTGTTGATTATCTTCATCTACTCATCTCATTCTATAAGTGTGCTGAACTATTTTGAAACTTCTTTAGTTTTAAAATCTGATTACACAATCTTAATTACTCTCGTACATAAGTTTCTTTGTAAACACATCTTGTTTATAATTTTTATTTTCAAAAGAAAAGGGTTTCTCCAACAAACATTCGGAGTTTCTTATACATTTTAACCTTGTGTTAAATGGCATTAGCGACGTTTTTCAATGGATACTCCGCATCGGATACGAATTATCCGTGTTGGATACTAGTACTATCCGTATTAATTTTCTCGGATATTTTTATAGGGTATCCATATTCGTATCTGTTTCCATTTTTTGGATAAATATCCGCAAATTCGGATTCGAATATTGGGTGGATATGGAATTTTGAATATCCATTTACAACCCTACTTCGATGACCTCTTCGTATAATTCCTCCCATTCGGTAGGGAAATGCAGAACTGAAGGGACCAAGTGCCCTTGTAATTTCAAAGAATCGAGTAACGCAGATGTACTATATCACCAGTCTATTGAAATAAATCTGCCATGGTCTGGAACATGTCATCTAGACTGACTTTGTCGGTTGGAACCACCCACTAGTCTGACTCTCGGGCCCATTTTCGAGATTCAAAGAATAACCCACTGAATCTATGACAGTCAATGGTCATCTGGGAGGGAAATTTCAACCCGAACTCTAAAAGTTGGTTCAGTACTTCTGAGTGTTCCATATCTTTACCTCCAGAATGGGTGCGAACATCGATGCATGGTCTGGTGAGAAGGGATAAGGCTTGATCGGTGAAGCTGGTAGGGTGTAAGAGGAAATATGGGCATGCTTGGAGAGGCTTAGGAGAGTATTTGGGTATGGCTGGTGATTTACTCGATATGATTTGTGTAGATAGGTCAAATTTTGAGTCTTCTTCTAGGAAGATGGCGTTTGCATGGTTCGGGTATGGATTATGGGTAGTGTTTGGTTTGGAATTAGCTGGTGGGTCGATGACACCCCGATCAATTAGGCCTTTTATTACATTTCAAAGATGGAAACATTTGTAGATGGTATGGACAGTAGTTTGGTGAAAGTCACAATGGGCATCAAGTTTAAATTTTTTGAAAGTGGGTTTAGTAATGGACGGGGGTCCAATGGTTTGGTCAGATTTCCGCTCAAAAGGGCCTCGTAGACTTTAGATATAGGAGCGTGAAGCTCGGTGTATTCCTTTCAGACTAGGTTTGGGTGATTTTTTGTGCCCATAAAGTGTTAGGATGAGAGATGTTGATGGTAGATACCGTGGTACTAGCAGGTTTTTCAAACTTTCTAGGAGAAAACCGTCCAGAGGTCTTCCTCAGTTCAACTTCTGTCTTGGCAATACTTTCTTAGATATCCACTCATTCTTCTCGAAGGTCTCAAAAGTCAGGGTAATACTGTCCTCCCATTATTGCTCGAACATGGGGTAGGAAGTTTTTCTTTATGATACTGATTTGTTCTTCTTCGGAAGGCCGATTGGTCATGGTAGCTTCATTTTCTCTCCACCTTGCTATGAAGTTGCTGACTGATTCCCCAGGGTTCTGCTTAAGTAGCTCTAAATCACAACGAGTAACTTCTAGCTCTTTGTTGTACTTGTACTGTAACACAAACTCATGGGCAACATCTTCCAAACAACGGATCCTAGATTCCTCAAGGGATAAGAATCGATAGAGAGCGCTATCTTTTAAAGTCTGCTGGAACATCTGGGCCATTATTTTTTTAGAAGCCCCTAGGAGAGTCATGGCTCAGTGATAGCTACGAAGATGAACGATCGGGGGTCCACTGCCTTCGAAGTTTTGGATATTGGGCATCTTGAATTTTTTCGGTAACATGGCTTTAGGATTGAGAGACATGTGGGTGTAGTCCATGTAGTTCCTAGAGAGTATGACCTGATCGAATTTCTTGGTCAACATCATGAGGTCTTCTTTGACCTTGTTAAATTATTCCTCTTTCGGGTCAATAGTTAAGGGTAACTTAGCCCATGGCTGAGTAAGTTTAGCGTAGGAAGTTGGGCTGGCGGCAGCCCATTAGTAGGAGGAGCACGGGGAGCATGCTGGTATTCCTCAATAACCTAAATAGGCTTGGGTGTGGATGAACCCATAGTGCGAGGGAAGAGGACCTCGGGCTCTTCGGGGACACGGATCCTATCTATTTGCCTCTCATGAATCTCGATTTGAAGGTTGTCGACTTTGGCAGTGAGCTGAGCTAGAAGCGTCAACCAATTCGGCTGTACATTCGGCACTTGATCACTGTTCTCCATGGAAGGCGGGTGAATATCGAACTCGAAAGAAGTAAGGGAACTGATAGAACATTTGGGCGGTTCAACTAAAGATCGAAGCCAATAGGGATCCATGACAAGGGTATGCAATTGACATGATAGGGAGAAAAATTGGGATTTATTTTCGGAAGAGAAGAAGGAAATTTGTTATTTTTAGAAAACGAGGGAAATGTCTTTGACATTTTCAGAAAATATGAGGACAAAAATGTTTTTTTTGTTTTTGAGGAAAAGAAAAAGGTTTTTTTTTGGGTATTTTGGATAAAAGAGGAAAAATGTGTAATACCCCGTATTTTTATGGATTTTAAATTGGGGATTTATTAAATTTAATTGAGATAAATTAATTTAATATTAATCCAAAAATTTATTTTAAATATTTATTAGCGTGATGAGAGTTAGTAATTACTGGCATTTTTATTAAATATTACTTAATGAGTAAAGTAATAGGTAGAATTAAATTTATTAAAATTGTCATGAGTGAGTAATACGACAATTGTAGAAAATTAAGTCGGGACGCGAATGTGTCGTGTGGGGGCTAAGTTATTATAATAAAAAATTAATAAATTATAAGTCATCCGTATGGTCATTTTGAGTGCAACAACGTGTCCGAAAGGGTCAAGATAGTCAGAAAAAGGTCCCCGGGGGTTTAGTTTGGGTCCCGGGGCGATTTTAGGCCTAACCGGTATCCCGAGAGTGCAATTTAGAGATTCTCCATTTTAAGCCTTAGTGAATGACGAAAATTGGGAATTAATATCAGATGTTAGGAGATCCTTCTAGGGTTAACATTCCCAAAAGTTTAGAATGGCAGTGAGAGGAAGAAAGGAAAAAGCTTTCCAAGAATTCAAGGCCAAGAACTAACCAATTTACACCTCCACCACCACCAAGCGTAGATCGGAGCGAGGGGATCAAGCCTATACCAGTAAATTTCATGGAATCAGACCTATAATCTTAAGGCAAGTATCTATCTTGCTGATTCCTAGTTAATATTTCACCCATGTTAGAATACGATTGACAAATACATGTTTTATTGAAGAATTATATGATTTAGGAAATTTAAATCGCATGTTTTAGGAGGAATGCATGTAGTTTGTTACCCTTGTTATACGACACAAATATTGTGTATTTCACTCGTTAACCTACGCCTTATTATCCCCCTTGGGTATCTTAATCCTTATATTTATGCTCGTTAACCAGACAACCTCGGATTTCTATGTTAACATGTTTTGCAGGGGTTAATTGAGCTTTTGTAGGTATTTGGAGATGAAGTTTGGACTCTTTCCGGAAAACTTTCGTCGACTATTGCAGCTTCGGGGGCATTTTAGTAATTTCATCATTCGGGTTTGAATCCCGAGCTCTTCACAGAAGTTGAAGCCCTCTGATTTCTCTTCGCGTGGCCGCCGACGGTGCATGATTCTGAGTTGTATCGAAGGAGTTATGGCATTTTTAGGATGGTTTTTACTTCAAATTCACACTCAAGGCCACATTCAAGGGCATTTTTTTCATTTCATATTTTGTTTTTTGGCCTAATGTTTTTTTGGATGTTGTAGTCCTCTGAGTTATCTTCGCTTAGCCTCCGATCGTGCCTCATTCCGAGCTATAACGAAGAAATGGCGGCATTTTCCGTAAAACAGGACAAGGCTGCAGAATTACAGACCTGTAGGGGCGAATCGATTTGGACCCCCCAAATCGATTCGGTCCTGCAGATTTTTATTTTTCTTCTACTTTATTCACAAGTTTTCCATGGGATTTTTTATGTATAAATACACTTTCTCTTCACTTTGAACAGGGATATCTCAATTTTGTCTTAGATTTTAGGGTTTGTAGTTGGGAGCTAAATCCTACTCCTCTCTTGTACTCTTTGTTTTGTAAGTTGTACCTTAACTTTAATTACATTAAATTAGTTGTCTTCCTTAATTTCCATGCTTTGATTTACTTGATTTCTCTACTTTCTTGCCTATATTAATTTATTTCTTGTTGTAATTAGTTTATTGCTTTGTTATTAGTTTCATTTATGTCTTGCCCTTAGATAAATAGGGTCGGGATTGTGTTCCGCCATTAATGGGTGTCGAGCTTCGAAAGTTAGGTTTTGGGTAAAATTGCATTTAATTGAAACCCCGCGTATTAAAGTTGTATTATTATGCGTTTAACTTTCTTTGTCACGCAACGTTAGTGTTTATAGCGATAATCCGAATTTAATCCACGTGTGACCATTTTTGATTAAATGTTTAATCTCGCAACTTTGGGTTAAATTCCTTATTGTGTGATGTTTATGCTTAATTGAAAATGCTCAATTAAATGTTTTCGAACCAAAATTCGAATTATTAGTTGTTTAGCCCATGGTGGGGATGCGATCCCGACTCTCGTTCTATTAATTTTAGTATAGTGTTAACTTCTTCCTTTTTCTCTTTTGTCACCATTCCCAACCATCACCTTTTCATTTATTTATTTTACACTTTTATTCCTGAATTTTTAAAAAAATTAACATCTAAAATTCAATCACTCCCTGTGGATTTCTTACGATACCCGACTTACCGCTCTGCTTGCTTGTCAAGTATAGTTGTAGTTTAGGTTTTTGCATCGCGGCGGCGAAACACACAACGATTGTGTCCTCACACGAACACACTTTTACCGCTCGATCAAAAATGGCGCCGTTGCTGGGGAGTGTGTTTTAGATAGTAATTGTTTTATTATGTCGTAGTATTTCTTTCATTCATATTTGTATTCTTTATTTTCCCCTTTCTTTTTGACTTGTGCTAGATTGTTTCGAGAAATTGAAATCTCGGTGCTTGTCGCTTTTGTTGAATAGCTCATTTTGAAATGTCTCGCTATTACGCTTTAGATAACCTTAATTGTTATGAGAATTGTTTTCCAAGTTATACTCCCAAAACAATGAGAGAATGCCTACAAATTCTTGAAAATGAGCGCATTGAGCGTGAAATTCAAGCGTATGTAAGTAATCCTTCATTGCCTTGTGAGGGTAATTTGGAATGCGGGGGATCCGTTAGCTATGAGCAACCCGCACAAGAAGATGAAATGTCTTCTTGTTCGTTTGATTATGAGTTAGTGATAAAGGAAATTAATGACCGATCCGAAAGTTCTCAAGCTTGGTTTCTAGAAACCGATGCCATTCTCGATGAGATTATGTCTTCACAAAATCGGGTTGAGGTTGAAACTTGCGTTTTATCTCCACCCCTTTTGTTGAAGAAATAATTGAGAGTGAGCCAAGCTTTAGCACTTTCGATTTTCATCCTCTTATTAATTCTGCCGATTGTATTGAGGTTGTTGGTCCTTCTTTCCCTTTACTCCCTACTATTCCCGAACCATTAAATTTATCACAAGAATCGGTTGAAAGTCTTGAGGACTTTGACTCGATTCTTGAACGAGAATGTTATTTTGAGATGCTTCATCTCATGGGCTTTTCACTTGCACTTGTCCCACCTCCCCTTCCAATTGAAGAATCTTGGGGATGTGATTTTGATTTTTCTGAGACTAATGTAGTCTTGTCCCCTGTAGTATCCAAATCCCCCATCGTCCCTCCAAAACTTTTAATTGACGATGGTTCATTTCTTTCTCCTTACACATGCCTTCCGTTGTTAAAACGGAATTCATATTTTTCGGAAGGCATGCTTGTATGTGAGGGTACACCGGTTATCCTCCAAAGTCAAATCGTTCTTATGGTGGATCCTCAACTATTTAGACTTCTAGTTTATAGTTAGTGTGTAGTCTAAATAGTAGGTTGTAAATAGTTAGCTTTTTAATTTTCTTTCTTTCCTATTTTTCTTTCCTTTTAATTTAATCTAGTGTAATTAGTTAACTTTTTGTTATTTGTTTTTGCTCTTCTCGGTACTAACTTGTTTTGTAGATTTCATTGGACTCGTGCTTATGGAGATCGCTCCAATTTTGGGTAATATCGTTCTTTTCCTCTCTGTGTTGTGTTCTTAATGCGCATTGAGGACAATGCAACATTTAAGTTAGGGGGTGTAGGATATTCTATCCATTTCATGTGTAGTCCATGAATTTGCTCACATTTAGTTACTAAGTATGCCTTTTTGTGAAAAATTTGAAAAATTTGAAAAATATTTTCTTTCTTTTTTCTCTTTTGTTGGGCATTTTGCCTTGTTTCTGATGATAAATTTTAATAATTGCCCGATCCAATTGACAACTCAACGATGCATGTTCTCGATTTTAGAAGTTGTTAGACTTTAGTCCTTAAATCATTGATATTGTGAATAACTTCATGAATTAAACTTTATCCCATGAGCATATGCACTTTCCTTGTCATATTGATTTGGTTTAAGATTTTTATAACTCGGGAATCTTTTGTTGCATTGTATATACTTACACCGAGTAAGCTTTGTACCTTTCGTCGTTTGTGAGTGTTATACACTATTCTTTTCTCATTGAAAATGTTGAATTCGTTGTTAATCTCACTATTCTTTCATTTGATCGTTCATTAATTGAGTTCATACTCGAAATGTGTTACTTGATCATGATTTTCATGTATTGTTTTGATTCGAGAATTGCGTAAAATTTCTGAAATGATCATAGGTAATCTTTGTTATATCACCCATATTAGCCTTGACCTCACCTTATATGTTTACCCTCGTTAACCCCTTTGAGCCTAAATATAGCCATTCGTTTCATAACCCCATTCCCATAACCAACTCCAAATTGGAGTTTTAAACCATACATACACCTTCCTTACCTTTGTTTGGAATGTTACTTGGGATTGAATGATGTTGTTATGATGTCGGTTGCAATTTAGGCATATGAGAGTTTGAAAAGTAAATGAGAGAAAGAAGAAAAGAAAGTATAGTGAAAAAGAGAAAGCAAAAAGCAAAAGAAAACAAAAGAAAATATGAGAAAAAGAAAAAAAAAGAAAAGAAAAAGAAAGGGAAAGTTGTATATGTTGTATATATAGTTCAATAAGCTTTGATTACTCTCCAAATGATACATTTAATGCTTGTTTTGGAACTTGTTTTCCAATTTTGTAATTGCCCACATTTTCCCCATTATTCCAAGTTTTCATTCTGAACACTTTGAATCCGTACATACATCCCTTTCCTTTCGTACCCTATCCTAGCCTACATTACAACCCTATAAAGTCCTATGTGATCTTAGGGTGAATTTTATTTAAAAGTCATAATAGTTTTGATAATCTGTGAAAATGCATTTCGCCTCTTTTAGTGAGTGGTATCTTTCATTGAGATTACAAGTTTTTCATTTCTTATATATCATTCTTCATCTGTGACATGTGCGCGGCCTAGTTTCCATTTCCATTTACTCTTTATGCCCGCATGTCCCGTGTATTACCTCCCTTTTCATAGTGAGTTCATTTGATGAGCGCAATGCCCGTGAGGATTGAATATATGCTTGCTTTATGTTTATCCGATTTATTTAAGTTTTTACCAAATCATATTTTGCATTTTCTCTCCCCCCTCCCACGTTTAAAGTTTCAATTCTATGAGGTGCATTCAACCTGTTAATAACAACGGACTTTAGCTTGAATTCATTCAATATGCTAATAACGCGTTTGAAATCTTTTTCGTTGTTGTTGAGTTTGTTGCATGTTGGGTTGGGCATATTTTGAGGAAACTATGTGATGTTTGTGGGTATCATCCCTGAAAACCCTCACGAGACGACACTCGTCCACTAGGGTAACCTAGGGGTTTAACGGCTTATTGCATATGCTAAATGCAATCGTTCGCCCGCGAAAGTGGCCTTATCTTTTTATTACTTTTTCATCCCATTTGGCACTTGTATCCTGCTTTTGGTTTTCTTGTAGTTCTTGTTATTTCTTATTTCATTGCTAGGGACTAGCAATGTGTAAGTTAGGGGGTGTTATACGACGCAAATATTGCGTATTTCACCCGTTAACCTACGCCTTATTATCCCCCTTGGGTATCTTAATCCTTATATTTATGCTCGTTAACCAGACAACCTCGGATTTCTATGTTAACATGTTTTGCAGGGGTTAATTGAGATTTTGTAGGTATTTGGATGCTTAGTATGAAGTTTGGACTCTTTCCGAAAAACTTTCGTCGACTATTGCAGCTTCGGGGGCATTTTAGTAATTTCATCATTCGGGTTTGAATCCCGAGCTCTTCACGGAAGTTGAAGCCCTCTGATTTCTCTTCGCGTGGCCGCTGACGGTGCATGATTCTGAGTTGTATCAAAGGAGTTATGGCATTTTTAGGATGGTTTTTACTTCAAATTAACACTCAAGGCCACATTCAAGGGCATTTTTGTCATTTCATATTTTGGTTTTTGGCCTAATGTCTTCTTGGATGTTGTAGTCCTCTGAGTTATCTTCGCTTAGCCTCAGACCGTGACTTATTCCGAGTTATAATGAAGAAATGGCGGCATTTTCCGTAAAACAGGACAAGGCTGCAGAGTTGCAGACCTGTAGGGGCGAATCGATTCGGACCCCCCAATCGATTCGGTCCTACAGATTTTTATTTTTCTTCTACTTTATTCACAAGTTTGCCATGGGATTTTTTATGTATAAATACACTTTCTCTTCACTTTGAAGAGGGATATCTCCATTTTGTCTTAGATTTTAGGGTTTGTAGTTGGGAGCTAAATCCTACTCCTCTCTTGTACTCTTTGTTTTGTAAGTTGTACCTTAACTTTAATTACATTAAATTAGTTGTCTTCCTTAATTTCCATGCTTTGATTTACTTGATTTCTCTACTTTCTTGCCTAGATTAATTTATTTCTTGTTGTAATTAGTTTATTGCTTTGTTAATTAGTTTCATTTATGTCTTGTTCTTAGATAAATAAAGTCGGGATTGTGTTCCGCCATTAATGGGCGTCGAGCTCCGAAAGTTAAGTTTTGGGTAAAATTGCATTTAATTGAAACCCTGCGTATTAAAGTTGGATTATTATGCGTTTAACTTTCTTTGTCACGCAACGTTAGTGTTTATAGCGATAATCCGAATTTAATCCACGTGTGACCATTTTTGATTAAATGTTTAATCTCGCAACTTTGGGTTAAATTTCTTATTGTGTGATGTTTATGCTTAATTGAAAATGCTCGATTAAATGTTTTCGAACCAAAATTCGAATTATTAGTTGTTTAGCCCATGGTGGGGATGCGATCCCGACTCTCGTTTTATTAATTTTAGTATAGTGTTAACTTCTTCCTTTTTCTCTTTTGTCACCATTCCCAACCAACACCTTTTCATTTATTTATTTTACACTTTTATTCCTGAAGTTTTAAAGCAATTAACATCTAAAATTCAATCACTCCCTGTGGATTTATTACGATACCCGACTTACCGATGTGCTTGCTTGTCAAGTGTAGTTGTAGTTTAGGTTTTTGCATCGCGGCGGCGAAACACACAACGATTGTGTCCTCACACGAACACACTTTTACCGCTCGATCACCTTGGCATATGTAGAGGATCACCCATGAATTTGTAATGATTTAATAGAAAGAAATCTAGAAAAAGATTGAGAAGATTGGAATTTATGATAAAACTAGGGTTCTTGATAATTCTACTGAATTTGTCCCTTTAAATCCATGCCTTTGATGAATTCGTATATGTTTTACGTAGGAAATCATGTAGATAGGTTGACATAACTCTTGGTTTAATTATTTGGGAGTTTGGAATGAATTAAGCCTGATTTAGAGGTTAAAAGGTGATGAAACCCGTAGGTTGGAATAGCAGAATCTGGGCAAGAACTACTTGATCCATCGATCGACTCATGAATATTGATCGATCGACTGATCGATCGATCGAACCCTTTTCATCGATCGATTGACCCCTCCTGGAAATTGAATATTTTCCCCCTTTTTAATTAATTTGGTTAAAATACGTAGGAGCCTTTGGATATCATTTAAAGATCCTATTGGGTCATGAAGGGGACCAGTAGGGTCTGAGTAGCATCCGGTGAATATAATTTTATACGAGATGTAATCATGGGATAACAGGGGTATGTCATTTATTAAAAATCGTGCGTACGTTAAGTAAGGTATTGAGAGATTCAAGAAGTACTTAAACCAGCATGGAAGTGAGAGTATACCTGCTGAATTTACCTTTAGGAAGAGAAAGAACTTTTAGGGATGAGAAGTAATTATGAAATGGATATAATTGAGAATAAAAAGAGATAAGTTCATTATGCGTAGAAATCGGGTAATTTGTACTACGTACAGTTAAAATATTGTTATAGGTCACGAGAAAACCTAATTGAAAGATGTGAGTATTTATATATATAACCGAGTGCTTGGGTATATATATATATTATATATCTCTGTGTATAATCATACCCACGCTACTTGCTATCACGGAGGTTACCGCGCCAGGACAGTCTTATTTCGATGGAACCTTTATGGGGGATATTGACTCGTACCCTATAATATAGGAATCCTTGGTACAGGCTATCTGAGAATGATAGTCAGACGGTCTTATGAGATGTGAGGGTATGTGCTGACTTCTTAGTGACTTGGAACTATGCTTCGCCACCATTTTGTGTGTATTGTGTTAATATAGTTCGAGAGTGATTCCAAACTAGTATTTCCCTTCTACGAGGTATACGGGGACTTGATAGTAGAGTATGCCAGCACCATAGATTTTATGTTGGGTGCCGATTAGTATATGTATTATATGAGTGATTAATATACATACCTATACCTGAAATCCTTCTACAGCGCGTATAACCTAATTATAGTAAGTGTTTGAAACTTCACAGCAGTATTGAGAAATACATAATTGACTTAAATAACCTTTAAAAACATGTTATCTTAATTTAATCATGGACTTATGATCTTGCTAATCAGAGATTATGGGAGGAGTATAGAGTTAGACTTATGAGGTTTTTACTATGGAATTTAATAAATAAAATCATTTAAATTGTTTTGACACAACACTTAATTATTCAGGGTGATTAAAATGGAAAAATTATTTTCGACAGTGATGCTAAGAATGTACCACACCTTTCACCTTAATTTTTAATTTAATAAAGGACTAATCACCCGATATTTAATTAGGCGGGGTGTTACAGTTGGTATCAGAGCATCAGGTTCTAGTGTCCTTTAGGATCTTTATGGCTTATTGCGCTTTTAGCTTAGCGTCCTTGATATAGAGACCTATTTTTCGGACTGTTGCATTCTTGTCTATACAATTTACGTTTTTAGCTATTTGAGATTGATGATAAAACTGTAGACTAATAAACTTCCTTATCATTTTAGATGCCTCATGAACGAGCACCCTAAGACAGGAACTCCCAGCCCAAGATGCCAATAACTCCGGATCAGGGAATGATGAACACAACGAAAGTAGCTGCCAAAGTTGCTCAGGCGGTAAATGTCGCATTAGCGTTGGTGCAACAGGCTCCACCTTAGGTTCAGGCAGTAGCGCCAGTGCTAACACAGCTTCCCATGGTATGGGAGAGGGTTAGGGATGCCTTGTGAAAGGCCCATCCCCCGGAGTTCTCGGGTGGTTTCGATATTGTCATTGCTAGCTAATGGAAGAAGGACATCCAGAGGCATTTGCATATGTATGAGTGCATTGACGTGAAGAGGCCGTTACTGATGTCCATCAAGCTAGTGGATGCCGCTTTACAGTGGTGGGAGTCCACCACCGCCTTGAAGGAGAGGGACAACATGTTGACTCAGTCATTTTAGGTGTGATTTGACAACAAATATTTCCTATCCTCCATGCAGACTGAGATGAGACGGAGATTACTGAAACTTAAGTAGGAGAGTATGACCGTTACTGGGTATGAGGAGGAGTTCATGAGACTTTTCACTACAGTACCGGATGAGACACCCATTGAGGAGAAGAAGCTTTTACTATTTTTGGACGGATTAGCCTAGAGGATTCGTCAGCACCTCATAGGTAATCTGTCGTTGGGTACTTTCACTAATGTACTCAATGCCGCTTTATTGCATTGCCAGGATCACTTCTTCCATGAATAGGGAAGCAAGCGAGCAGGAGAGTCCATCCAGCAGGGTTGGACGGGGGCAGTAGTACTGGTGGGGCACCAGCAGTCTAATGGCAAACCCGTCATAGTGAACAGAGTTCCCATCAGGGGGACCCTACCAAGAGATTCTGATCCGGTGATTCCAGACAGGGATTTGCGGAATTTAGACAGGGCCAATAGGGCCAGTCGAGTCAGAATGGATAGCAGGGCCCACAACTAATAGCCGGGCCATCAGGGCCAACATCAGGGCCATCAAAGTTACCAACAGGGCCAACAGGGTAAATGGAGGGGTGGTAACGGCCAGCAGGGCTATGGTCAGTAGCGACAGAGGGGACGAAAATTCAGGGGCAGGTGCTTTGGATGTGGCAAGAATGTCCATAGGTGCCAATATTTCCCATAGGGAGATAGGGCACCACAACAGTAGGGTTCATATCAGGAGTTGTAGAAACTACTTTTTCCAGCCGCCCTCCTAGCACCACCTCCGATGCTAGCTTTACCAGCCATCCCAATAGTCCCCGTCTAGTAGGGACAATTGTAGTATGGACGTGTCTATAAAGTCCACCAACCAGCAGCATCGCAGGCACCACCCACAATTGAGGGTACGTTTCCTATTCATGGCACTATAGGTCGTGCTTTATTTGATACTGGGTCGTCACACTATATTATAGCTACTAGCTTCGCACGGGCCACAGGGTTATTAGATATGGCAGAGAGTACAGTGACATGCATAGATTCACCATTGGGAAATGGGTCCTTAATTTTCTTTATATACCGGGGAGTAGGTATAGAGATTGGTAACTTGATTTTACCTTCGGATATGCTAGTTTTAGATATGCATGAGCACGACGCCATTACTGGCATGGATTGGCTCGGTGCGTATATAGCCATGATAGATTGTTTCGATAGGAGTATTATCTTTGCCATTCTTGGCCAGGAGATGTTTTTGGTGGCGATGCCTTGCCCATAGGTATGATCTTTCACCCATTTGTATTACATAGAGGAGGAGGCCTCTAAGGAGATTGTGATTTCCCTGGATTCGATTCCAGTTATTCGTGAGTTTTCAGATGTGTTCTAGGAGATACTAGGCTTACCTCCTAGTCGAGAGATAGATTTTGTCATAGACTTGATGCCGGGCACTCGACCGATAGCACGTGCACCTTCTATATGGCTCCAGCGGAGATGAGGGAGTTATGGGATCAGATAGAGCAGCGTTAGGTCGTGGCTTTATTCATAGAATCACCTCACCTTAGGGCACTCCAGTGTTGTTTGTGAAAACTAGAGATGGTTCGTTGAGATTGTGCATGGACTACAGAGAGTTGAACAAGGTCACGATATGAAATAAGTATCCGTTTCCCCGAATCGATGACTCATTCGACCAGCTAAGGGGAGATGCCTTCTTTTCGAAGATAGATTTGATATCGGGATACCATCAACTATAGATTAGGGAGCAGGATGTGTCGAAGACTTCTTTCTTGATGAGATGTGAGTCCTACGAGTTCAGAGTCATGCTGTATGGGCTGAAAAATGCTCCAGCCGTATTTATGGACTTGATGAACCGAGTGTTCAGAGATTTCTTGGATCAGTTTATCACCGTCTTCATAGATGACATCCTGATTTATTCACACACTGAGGAGGAGCATGTCGAACACTTGAGACGGGTTCTTCAAACTCTGTGAGAGCATCAGCTGTATGCTAAGTATGAGAAGTACAGATTCTGGTTACGAGAGGTACAGTTTCTAGGGCACGTAGTTTCAGAATTGGGGATATCAGTTGACTCGAGCAAAATGTCGACGGTGAGGGAGTGGGGACAACCCATGACATCGACATAGGTGCGTAGTTTCTTAGGGTTAGTCGGGTACTATAGATGGTTCATTCAAGGATTTTTAAAAATAGCGGGTCCGTTGATAAATCTGACTCGCAAGGGAGTACCGTATGTATGGGATGACGCTTGTTAATTGGCTTTTGACGAGCTGAAGGATAAGCTGATTTCGGTGCTAGTTCTTACTCTACCCAGGTCGGGAGTGGAGTACCTGGTGTATACAGACGCCTCTCTACACGGACTCGATGGAGTACTTCAGCAAGAGGAGCAGGCTATAGCTTATGCCTCCCGCAAGCTCAAGCCTAATGAAAGGAATTACCCCCCCCCACGAGCTGGAGCTAACAGCGGTCGTGTTTTCATTGCGGATTTGGAGGCATTACTTGTCGGGGTAGAAGTTTTGCCTGTTCACAGACCACAAGTCACTGCAATACTTGTTCACTTAGAGGGAGTTAAACATGCATCAGCGCAGGTTACTGGGGTTTGTCAAAGACTACCAGTTTGAGATACAGTACCATTCGGGGAAGGCTAACGTGGTTACTGATGCGTTAAGCCGTAGGCCGATAGGTGAGGTAGCGAAAGTATAGAAAGCGAAGTGGAAAGAGTTGGGGCACCAGGATATAATATCCCGTTCCTTTATATCCGTTATGACAGTCACACTGGAGATTATTACGAGGGTGATACATGCCCAAGAAACGGATACATTTTGTCAGGATAAGATTGTATGGCTCTTAGCTGAGGGTGCTGAGTCCTATTTAGTGAGTTCTAATGGGGGTTTAAGGTTTAGTGGGAGATTGGTGGTCCCGAAGTGAGATGATTTACATCATGTAGTGATGACACAGTCACACGGGTCTAGATTTGCAGTACATCCCAGAGGGGAGAAAATGTACTAGGATATGAGGTTACAGTACTGTGGAGTGGGATGAAGAAGGACATTGTGGAGTTTGTGTCCAAGTGCGTTACCTGTCAGATGGTGAAGGTGGACCACCAGAGACTGACAGGGTTACTTCATCCGCTGGAGATACCTACGTGGAAATGGGAGAGCATTTCAATTGATTTTATCACTGGGTTGCCTACATCACAGCGGGGTCACGATTCCATATGGGTTATAGTGGATCAGTTGACCAAGGTAGCTCATTTTATGCCAGTGAGGATAGATTACACTACGGGCCAATATGCACAATTCTTTATTGCTGAGGTAGTGAGATTTCATGGGGTGCCCTTGGATATCGTGTCTGACAGAGACAAGATTTTTGTGTCACGCTTCTGGGAGAGCTTTCAGGAGGCTATAGGTACAGAGTTGAGATTGAGTTCAGCTTATAACCAACAGATAGATGGACAGATAGAGCGTACTAATCAGATGATGGAGGATATGATACACATGTGTGTCCTTGATTTTGGAGGGGGTTGGGAGCCATATCTTCCATTGGCAGAGTTTGCCTATAATAACTCCTATAAGTTCACGATCGGCATGGCCCTATTTGAGGCGTTGTATGGCAGACCTTGTCATTCTCCCGCTTGTTGGCTAGAGGCGGGAGACAACAAGTTGCGTGGACCAGAGATAATTTAGGAGACGTCAGCTAAGATAAATTTAATCAAAGTCACATTCGGGTAGCCCAGGACCGGCAGAAAAGCTACGCCGATGCAAAGCGATTCTTTTGAGAGTTTAATGTGGGGGACAAAGTATTACTATGTGTGTCTCCTATGAAAGGAGTGATAAGATTGGGGAAGAAGGGGAAGTTGGCTCCGAGGTGCATATGACCATTTCCCACTATTAAGAGGATAGGGCCGGTGGCATACAGATTGGGGTTGCCAGAGCATTTGCACCGTATTCATGATGTATTCCACATCTTATCATTGAGAGGATATCTGCAGGATGATATAGACCACACTCGTATCGCGATAGAGGAGATTGATTTACAGCTCGATAGTTCTTATGAGGAGAGACCATTGGATAACCTAGACTATAGTGAGAGGATATTGAGTTCGAAGGTAGTTCCACTTGTACGGGTCCAGTGGGAGCATCATAGCGTGGAGGAGTCCACTTGGGAGCGCGAGGCAGATATGCGCGAAAAATACCCAGATTTATTTTTACCAGGTATACCTTATTTTTTTAATTTTGGGATGAAATCATGTTATTAGGGGGAAGTATGTAATACCCCGCATTTTTATGGATTTTAAATTGGGGATCTATTAAATTTAATTGAGATAAATTAATTTAATATTAATCCAAAAATTGATTTTAAGTATTTACTAGCATGATGAGAGTTAGTAATTATTGGGAAATTTGTTGAATATTACTTAATGAGTAAAGTAATAGGTAGAATTGAATTTATTAAAATTGTCATGAGTGAATAATACGACAATTATGGAAAATTAAGTCGGGATGATCATGTGTCGTGTCGGGACTAAATTATAATAATAAAAGTGAATAAATCTTACGTCACCCGTATGGTCATTTTGAGCACATCAACATGTCCAGAAGGGTCAAGATAGTAAGAAATGTGTACTTGGGGGTTTAGTTTGGGTCTTGGGGCGATTTTAGGCCTAACTGGTATGCCGGGAGGGTAATTTAGTGATTCTCCATTTTAGGCCTTAGTTAATGAGGAAAATTAGGAATTAATATCAGATGTTAGGATAGCCTTCTAGGGTTAACATTCTCAAGTTTAGAACGACAGTGAGAGGAAGAAAGGAAAAAGCTTTCCAAGAATTCATGGCCAAGAACTAACCAATTTACACCTCCACCACCACCATGCGTAGATCGGAGCGAGGGGATCAAGCCAATCCAGTCTATTTTGTGGAATCAGACCTACAATTTTAAGGCAAGTATCTATCTTGCTGATTCCTATTTAATATTTCACCCATGTTAGAATACGATTGGTAAATACATGTTTTATTGAAGAATTATATGATTTAGGAAATTTAAATCGCATGTTTTAGGAGGAATGCATGTAGTCTGGAACCCTTGGCATATGTAGAGGAGCACCCACGAATTTGTAATGATTTAATAGAAAGAAATATGGAAAAATATTGAGAAGATTAGAATTTATGATAAAACTAGTGTTCTTAATAATTCTACTGAATTTGTCCCTTTAAATCCATGCCTTTGATAAATTCATACATGTTTTACGTAGAAAATCATGTAGCTAGGTTGACATAACTCTTGGTTTAATTGTTTGGGAGTTTGGGATGAATTAAGCATCATTGAGAGGTTGAAAGGTGATGAAACCCGTAGGTTGGAATTGCAGAATTTGGGCAAGAACTTCTAGATCGAACGATCGAATCTAGAATGTCAATCGATCGACCCCTTTTCATCGATCGATCGACCCCTCCTGGAAATTGAATATTTTTCTCCTTTTTAATTAATTTGGTTAAAATACGTAGGAGCCTTTGGATATTATTTAAAGATCATAATGGGTCATGAAGGGGACCAGTAGGGTATGAGTAGGTTCCGATGACTATAATTTTATACTAGATGTAATCGTGGGATAATGGGGTTATGGCATTTATTATAAATCGTGCGTACGTTAAGTAAGGTATTGAAAGATTCAAGAAGGACTTAGACCAGCATAGAAGTGAGAGTATACCCACTGAATTTACCTTTAGGAAGAGAAAGAACTTATAGGAATGAGAAGTAATTATGAAATGGCTATAATTTAGAATAAAAAGAGATAAGTTCATTATACGTAAGAATCGGGTAATTTTTACTACGTACGGTTAAAATATTATTATAGGTCCTGAGCAAACCTAATTGAAAGATGTGAATATTTATATATATAACTGAGTTCTTGTGTATGTATATATTATAAATATCTCTGTGTATAATCATACCCGTGCTACTTGCTATCATGGAGGTTACCGCACCGGGACAGTCTTATCTCGATGGGACCTTTATGGGGGATATTGACTCGTACCCTAGAACATAGGAATACTTGGAACAGGCTATCTAAGAATGATAGTCAGACGGTCTTAAGAGACGCGAGGGTATGTTCTGACCTCTTAGTGACTTGGAACTATGCTTCGCCTCCATTTTGTATGTATTGTGTTAATACAGTTCAAGAGTGATTCCGAATTAGTATTTCTCTTATACGAGATGTACGGAGACTTGATAGCAGAGTATGCCAGTACCAAAGATTTTATGTGGGGTGCCGATTAGTATATATATTGTATGAGTGATTAATATATATATATATATATACCTGAAATCCTTCCATTGTGCGTATAAGTAGATAAGTAATCGAATAAGTGCTCCTAATTATAGTAAGTGTTTAAAGCATCACGCTAGTATTGAGAAATACATAATTGACTTAAATAACCTTTAAGAAGATATTATCTTAATTTAATCATAGACTTATGATCTTACGAATCAGAACTTATGGGAGGAGTATAGAGTTAGACTTATGAGCTATTTTAGTAGTACGATAGGCATGCACACTAGATGAGAGGTAGTAATTCTCAAGATAGTATCGCGTACCAACATGGTTGTCATATTGGCTAGTAAGCATTTTAAATACTTGCTAAACCATTTTTTTAAAATCTGTTTTACACTCGGGCTCTGACCCGTTTCCTATCATTTTTCCTTTTCTTGTATATGTATATATATTACAGGTGCTCAGCCACAAGGGCGTCAGGTGTAGATTCATTTGACTAGACGTGCCGTAGCTTGTCCTGTAGTTGCAGGTCATTGTAGTAGATGCTTACTCTTTTGGCTCCTCAAATTTCTATTTCGTCCTTTTAGTTAGGGCATGTATCTCCCATTTTCAGACTCTTGTTTAGACTTGATAGAGATTTCACACACTTCTATTATTTCAGTATTCTTTTTTCATTTAGGATTATTTTATCTATCACATTGTCAGTGGTTTGTTATTTATTTGGTTTTGAGTAATGTAGTTGGCATGTTTCATTAGATGATTGATATCTTTATCATTTGTGTTATTCATATTTTAGTTTATGCTTAAAAAGGTTTTTACTATGGAATTTAATAAATAAAATCATTTAAATTGTTTTGACACTTAGCTTAATTATTTAGGGTGATTAAAATGGAAAAATTGTTTTCGACAGTGATGCTAAGAATAAACGACACCATTCACCTTGATTTTTAATTTAATAAAGGACTTGTCACCCGATATTTAATTAGGCGGGCTGTTACAAAATGTTTTCTGACACTTCTAGAAATAGAGAGGAAAGGGCGAGAGACATGTCTCAGTATGATTATTATGTTTATTAGGTTCTCACTTGTATTAAGTTTGACTAGATGCAAAAAATAAATGCCGACAGGGTCCCGAGCTTAGAAAAATGAAGTTTACAACATATGCAGAAACTACGGTTGGACTTGCTATAGGCTAACGGGCAGGTTCTCGTTTTAAAAATTGCTCAAAAGTTTGGGCAACAAGCCGACCCAAAATTTTGATAGAGTTTCAGGTAAAAACCGACAAGCTAATATGTGTGTCCTAGGCTTGACACCTATATGCGAGTATGCAGTTATTGGGCTAATTGGAAGGTTCCCCCCTTTGGTGTGACTTCCACGTTATACGTCCTGCTTATAAGGGCAATCAGTACGTGTGGATAAGCCATTTGATATACCTGAGTGTATGTGAATTGACTCACTACATACCTCATGGGGATGGTACGTGTGAGAGAGAATTCGATATACTCTACGTACATGAATGAGTTCCCTACGATATTCCTCCCGTCATGACTTCGGTCAAGCGGTACGATGTGGGGGAACCGTTCAACATACGTCGAAGGTACTTGGCCAATGGAAGGTGAGAGTCATATCGCTTAGGCAAACTGTGACCTTCCAGACCAGTGCCCATCACGAAGTTACTCCTCAGTTACGGGACAAAATTTTATCAATAGCAATGCTCTTTGGTGATGTTGTGTGAATCATGCATGATTCTTTGATTAGTATCTTATGGAGAGAGTATCTTTACTGATCATGACCAGTCGAGAATAAGGTTCAAGTATTAACACCAGAGCACGGATAATAAATGAGAGTGGGTGGTGTGTGATAAGTGTAAGTGAGCATGGATATATACAAATGGAGGTGTGTGTTAGTGACACCTAAGCATGGATTTCTACGTGGTGTGTGCAACATGTGGATATACGGGAGCCTAGGTGCACGTTGTGTTAAGTGTACATGGAAAATTTCTACAAGTGTGTGAACAATGGCATAAGCGTGAGGTACATATGTACAATGAATAATGCGGGGAACATGAAAAATAGGAGGATACAAGAAAGTAAAACACCCATGCAAACAGAGTCTAGTCCTCTTAAAAATAGTCCCCAATGGAGTCGCCATTGTGTCCATCCTAGGCGGCACCGGGGGGAGAGAGATATCCCCTTGGGAAGGATGCACCGCAGTATCGCACCTCTTTTTGAAATGTGCTTCGGTCGTCATTGATGTAGGGTTCAATGTGAAGAGATGGAGTCGTCAACCTATTTTTCATAAAACATGCAAAAGAACATGTTGCCACTTCGAGAAAGTGGCATCAAGGACAAACTGATGTATACGAAACCAATAGTTAAAAGGTTCGGGGGCTAAGTTATGGAATGGGAAGGTGTTACACTACACCAAATCTGCCGAATTATCACGGTCATTGACCTTGACAAGTTGGACTTGTCAAGGTCAATGATCGTGAAAATTATGGGGGTGATAACTTTTGTTATCACGGACTTGTCACGGTCATTGACCGTGACAAGTTCGTTAGACTTGTCATAGTCCTTGACCTTGAGAAGTTTTGTCACGGTTAAGGACCGTGACAAACCCGTGAGAATGTTAAAAAAATTATCATGATCATTGATCGTGATAAGTACGTGACAACAATCCTTTGTCACGGACTTGTCACAGTCAATGACCGTGACAATTCTAGGCAGAATTGAAAAAAATATGCTGGGCAGTTTGGTCACTGCCACTGCCCAACAGTATATTTGTACCTGTTATAGCAACGTTGTACCTGTTCAAGCATCATATATCCAAATAAAATAGAGATAATGCAAATATACATTCAAAATAGAGACAATATGCATCACGATATAATCCAAATATAATTCAAATGTACCAACTTAAAAACAATTCAATTCAAATAATGTCACTACATGTCTTGGGTAAGGTTAAATCTGAGGAGGTGAGTAGGCCACACGATATACGAATTGACACAACCACTGATATACATCGTGCCGCATTATTCACGCAACCACAATGGTGAGTTCTCCATCCCGGGTATCACATGCATGATGAGCACCTTGGACTCGATGTCTTGTAGCTCACGTCCATGAACTAGTCCACCTTGGATGATATTAGGGTCCCTCAACCCCTGCCCTATCGGCTGGCCATCAAATATGTCCATTAAAAACATGCTCGACCAACCAAGTTTCGACATCGATTAGTCGAAGGGAGACCAATAAGGAAGTGGATCATCAAAGTCTGCACGTGTCGACGATGAAGCAGCGAGGTCCATATCCTCGTCATCCTACACCTCGTCCTCCCACACCTCCTCCTCCACCACCTTCTCCTTCCCTTTCCCCTTACATTTTCGGCCCAATGAACGCTTCGTGAAAGAGAACATATCTTGGACCGTTGCCTCCAAACGGGATAGCTTCGCATCATGCGAGTCCATCGTTCGAGCCAACCCAATGTCACTTGTCTCCAATCCGATGATCCTAGATTTGTCCACCCGCGAGCTCACCCCACTTGTTATCCCCTTGCAATCAGAGCCAAGCACTTGGCTGAGTGCGTCTATGGACAAAGATGCCTTGTCGGTTTTAGACTGCGACACATGCACTTCCTTAAGCTTTGCTTGAAACAATAAAAAGCACATGATTAGTAAAATAAGTAAATTAAAAAATTATAACGTAATTACCAAAAAGTAAACTGTCGGATTACTTACAATCGTGGTCGCGACGCTTCGGGACACCTCCTTGTCCTTACCCTTCTTCGTTCGAAGAGCCACATAAGTATTAAGCCTATGTGGCCTACCCCCAGGGTCACTCCCTGTCCCCTAAAATAAAATAAAGTAAAATTAGTATCAGCCCCGCAAAGTAAAATAATGCAGAATAATATATTTCTGTAGTTGTAGAAAAATTAAATTTTACCATCATCCTATGCTCCACCTCGGCGTAAGACGTCCGACCGTAGTAGTGTACGTCAGTCTTTTTTGCCCGATTTTCCCTCCTCGATTGGCGAGATGCCAATTGTCGCTCCCCGATCTCATTGTCAACGAACTGTTGCCATTTTGCCAATAAGATCGGCTCCTTCGGCGGGACGGATTCACACATTCAGATAACGGACTCTCGTGTCTTCCCAAAGTACCGGGTCCGCATATTTTTCTTCCATGTCTCGTGTTGCTCCCTCAACTGCTCATATACGAAATCGCGTAGCTTTGGATCCAGGCTGAATTGTTCCTGTCCAACAAATACAATGTTAGTGTCAAATAAATATAAATATAAACATAAATATAAAATGAAATATTCATATGCATATTCATATTCATATAAATATAAATATAAATACATTACTTGTAGTGCCACCTAACCAACTAACTTGAGATCATATGGCACCTCCTTCCAACTAATGTACCCTGGGCCGATGATCGTCTTTACCAGCTCGAGGGATATCGCTAATAGCCCCGACTTGTTCTCGATGGCCATCCCCAATTTTCCATATTTGGGGAGCCTAGGAGCCGAGGAGCCCTCGTCTGCTCTGCTACCACCGAGCCCAGGCGACATCATCATGACCAGCATCATCATCCTCGCTTTAATACTTGAAGGAGACATTTGCTGTAAAAAAATGTTATTAGTACAAATCAAAATGAATTAGAAGAAGACACGCAAATATGTACAATTGCTACAAATAGAAATGAATTGTTACTATTAAACACCTCATTTCTGAATTCCAAAACAATAGCATCTATCTCATAATATGTACAATTACTAAAAATCTGAAACATCCCCACCCCTAATGCCCCCACACACACACACACTACACAAGAGTGAAAATGATAAAGTGCAAATCAATTAAAATCCTTAAAAATGGATGTTTCGGTACAAATTGGAATATTTATCACAAATTGAAAAATTATTTAAAATTCGGGTTATCATAAAAAAATGGATTGATATTTGGTAGGAGCAGCCAAGTCATCCACACTACTATTTAGACGATTTGGCGCGTGTTGGATAATTGGCCATGGCTCGTTGTTGATATACTACAAGTAAAACACTTGGTTAACCTTTTGAAATGCACAAACAAACGGCTCATCGCTCGCGTGGTCATTGCTCTTCAACTTGGACAAGTCAACTATGATCAAATTAGTGACAGGATCAACTTTACAAGCATTTTTACTCTCTCTCTCTCTCTTGTTAACCCTATTTAGGGTTTGCATGGCCCTCCCACCTCCCTCCCTCATGGGGGTAGGCTCTTCTTTCCTCCCTACCCTAAGCCCTTTAATCCCTATCTATGCAACACAGATTCTCTCCATGTTAATCATGGCATTCAAGAAACTGCTCAAAATAAGCCTCGATCGTTTGCTCAAGTACTAGAGTCACAAAGCAAGAAAACATATGATTTGCAAAGAGTCTCTTCCTACAAAGGGGAACCTGCTATTCTTTATGAAGATTCTACACTTTGAGAAATGGCCACTCCTTTCAAATATACTATTGCTGGAAAGTTTTCACATGGACGTCCATCTATTGATGATATCCGTAAATTCTTCTCCTCCTTACATTTAAAATCCTCCTGTCATATTGGTCTTATAGATCAAAAACATATATTGATCAGGTTGAACCATGTAGAGGATTACCATAGGCTTTGGCTAAAAGATATTTGGTATATTCATAGCTTCCCTATGAGATCTTTCAAATGGGATATCGAATTTCATCCCAATAAAGAATCTTCGATCGTTCCTTCATGGATTTCTCTACCTCTCTTACCTATCCACCTCTACAATCAGAATGTTGTATGTTCAATTGATCAAGTTGTTGGTTCTCCTCTTAAAGTGTATAATGCAAATGATTCACTAGCAAGGCCAAGTCAAGCAAGGGTGTGTGTCGAAGTAGATTTGAAGAAAACTCTCCCATCTAGAGTTTGGATTGGAAATAAAGACAAGGGAACAGGTTTTTGGCAACCAATACTGTATGAAGATCTTCCTCCCTTTTGCTTCTATTGTGATAAGAAAGGTCATTTGCAAGATAACTTTTATATGAAGAAGATGGATGAAAACCAAAAAGAAGTGCCTCAAATCCTAATGGGCAAAAAGAAGAAGGAGACTACAAAGGAGTGGGTTCAGAAAACATTTTGGGATAATGATACAAGAAAGATCTCAACAGATATAGAAGAAGGGGAGATTTGTACAGATATTCAATTACCTGTTAGCATAAGAAACAAATTCGTATAACCTCTTTTCTACTCAAGAAGAATCCAACAGTTGCACATGAAGAGAAGGAGAATGTTGAGGATAAAATCATCAAACAATTTGTGCCAATCGAAGGAGATAATGGAGAAAAGGAATAAGAGCTGCATAATGATCAGAAAGACTACCATCTGCAAGCAGGTGTGTCCATTAATAATAGAGAAGACAATGGTACTAATCTAGATAATGGAGATAGCCCACCCAGCCATCAACACTATCCTTCCAATCAAGATAAGGGGGAAAATAAGGAAGGACAAGTGACTAATGAGGAGCTCAATCACAGTGGAATTACTAAAAGAGGATATGAGAGTTCTAGTATTGAGGAAACTGATCCAGAAGAGGGGTTTATAACTGTTACTAGAAAAAAAAGGTATCAGGGCAGGCAAAATTAAAGGGATAACTGATGGTAATTTCAGAGTTCTCAGGTCTCACTCAAACTTTCCTTCTCTCAGTAAGTATCAATGTTAGCAGGAATAATATGGAATATAAGAGGCATCTCAAAAGAGGGTGCCTTGAGAAGGTTAAAAAGGTTAAAAAAGTTGCATTCCCCTCATTTTATTGCTATCTTGGAGCCCAAGTAGGAGTTCCACAAAATCAAATCTTATTGTTTTAAACTTGGTTTTGATTATTCAATATCAAATGAAAACAGTAAAATTTGGTGTTTTTATAATGAAGAAATTCAGTTAGATGTTATTTCTGAGATGAACCAATGTCTTACTATTTAACTAAAGAAAAGAGGCCTTACCATCCATATGCAATGTAGTTTCGTATATGCAAGCTGTAATAGAATTGAAAGAAGACTGTTGTGGGAGTATCTATATGAGAGTAATACAGATTCTCCATGGTGGATTGGATGGGACTTCAACATTGTAGAAGATATGTCAGAGAAAACAGGAGGTAATGAGATTAATCTTGGGGCAATGTATGAATTTATTGAATGTATTGAGGTAAATGGAATGATAGATATGGGGTATAAAGGGTCAAAGTATACTTGGCATAATAAAATGGATGTTGAACATAATATTTGGAGTAGATTGGACAGAGTGTTAATGAATCAAGCTTGCGGGGATCTGAATTTATCTTGGAGTGTCTCTCACTTAAATAAAAGCATGTCAGATCACTCTCCTTTACTTCTAAAAGGAGACCAACCATCAAATTCTATTCCTAGAAGCTTTAAATTCCTGAATTTCTGGTCAAATCATAAGGAATGCAAAGATATTGTAAAGAACTCATGGGAAGAAATAAATTGTACCAATCCAATAGCAGCTATTTCTATGAAATTAAAGGGGATAAAAGGAAAATTGAGCAAATGGAGTAAATTGACCTTTGGTGACATTTTCCAAGAAGCTAGAAATGCTGAGGATAAACTCTTAAATGATGAAATAAAGTATGAACAGGACCCGATAGAGGAGAATAGACAAGAGCTGAATAGAACCACTGCTGATCATAACAAAAAACTTCAAATAGAGACTGACTTTTGGAGCCAAAAAGCTAAAGAAAATTGGGCTGCTGTTGGAGAAAAAAATTCTGCATACTTACACAAAGTTGTCAGAGGAAATCAGAAGAGAATGAACATTCAAAGAATTATAAATAAGGATGGTGTTTGGGTCAATACAAGGGAGGAGATCCATGCAGTTGCCATAGACTTATTCATAGAGTACTACCAAGCAGAAGACATTCAAGTTTCTAACAGCTTTGATCACATTCTGGATGTTATTTCTAAGAATGTCACTAAGGAGATAAATCAATCTTTAGTTCAATGGCCAAATATGGAAGAATTGGAGAAGGCAGTCAGAGGTCTAAATGCTAAAAGCAGTCCAGGAGTAGATGGTTTTGATGGCCATTTTTTCATTTCCTTCTGGGAGGATGTTAAAGAAGAGCTATTAAAGGAAGTCCATGCTTTTTTTGCAGGTAACTCTTTCCCTAGAATCTGTACAACTACCAAAATAGCTTTAATCCCTAAAATAGATAATCCTCAATTCTTCTCTGATTTTAGACCTATAAGTATGCAGAACTTCATTAATAAGATTTTTTTTAGAATCTTAAATGATATAATTGCCAAAATTCTTCCTTCTATAATATCCCCAAGGCAAACTGGCTTCATTCAAGGGAGATCTATAACTGAAAAATATTTTGCTAGCTCAAGAATGCATGTCTAGAATCAATTCAAAAAATGTGGGAGGTAACATCATCCTTAAAGTGGATATGTCTAAAGCTTATGATAGAGTTTCTTGGGGTTTCTTGATAAAAGTTATGAGGAAGATGGGTTTCTGTGAACAATGGCTGGATCTAATTTGGAGAGTAATTTCTAATACTTGGTTTACTATTATGGTGAATGGGGAAAATGTGGGTTTTTTTCATGCTTCTAGAGGTTTAAGGAAAATGGCTCCTCTATCCCCAAGCCTATTTATAATTTTGGCAGATGTTCTTTCTAGAAATTTGCATGAGCTAGTAAAACACCCGGGGTATGTAGGATATAAAATGCCAATTGGATGTCCCAAATTAAATCACCTCTCATTTGTAGATGATATAATCCTCTTTAGTTCTGGTATGAAAAAAGAAGTTAAGAAGATTATGGAAGTTTTGGGTACTTATGAGAAAGAATCAGGTCAAATGATAAATCAAAGTAAAAGTGCCCTAGTAGTATTAAATAAGACCTCTTTTGGATCTATAAAGTTCTTAAATCAGTGTACTAGAATGCAGTTAAAGAAAGCGCCTATTACCTACCTTGGGTGCCCTTTGTATAGTGGAAGGAAAATAATTATTTACTTTGAGGATATGGTGAAAAAGGTGAGAAATAAGCTAGCTGGTTGGAAAGAAAAATGCTTGTCTATAGGGGGAAAATTGGTTCTGATCAAAGAAATCCTTATGTCAATGCCTCTCTATTTGTTAACAGCTTCAAGTCCTCCAAAGGCTATCATCACTAGATTGCAAGGCTTAATGGCAAACTTTTTTTGGGGATCAAGCTATGGGGAAGGCAGGCACCACTGGTGTAAGTGGGATTTTATCTCAAGACCTGTTCAAGAAGGTGGTTTAGGGATCAGAAAGTTAAAAGATATAACATATTCTTTGAGTATGAAACTTTGGTGGAACTTCAGATCGAAAGAATCTATTTGGTCTCAATATATGAAAGCAACTTATTGTAGGAAAGCCCATCCGACTTTATCCCCAATTATAAGAGGTGCTCATACGTGGAATAGAATGTGCTCTGTGAGAGCAACTGCAGAAGATAATATGAAGTGGATAATAGGGAAAGGAGATATAAGCATTTACAAAGATAACTGGCACATAGAAGAATGTAAGAATCTTGAAATAGAGAATGACAAATCCATTAATAGTTTTTGGACTTCAAGTCACCAATGACATAAAGAAAAACTTCAGAGTTACTTTCATCTGAAACTAGCATCAAAGATCCAACACTTTAAAGAGAAACAGGAGGGCTAATTGGATACAGTGATATGGAAACCCAGTCCTACAGGAGTTTTTACAGTCTCATCTGCTTGGGAGATCTGTAGAATGTCGAAGCCTCTTCAGTTTAGTTCAAAATTCATATGGAATAAGATTATTCCATAATAAATTTCAGTCTTTATGTGGAAAATTCTAAACAAGTATCTTGCAACTGATGACAAAATAAGATCAATAGGCTTTAGAGGTCCTTCTAAATGCCACTGTTGTATTCATCCTATTGAGGAGTCCATTGATCATATATTTGAAGGAGGTGATATTGCTGCTCAAGTATGGAATACTGTAATAAAGGAGTATGGAATTACGAGGGTCTTTGGTAGTGTTAGATCCCAATTGTTTCAATGGTGGATACATGGTCCCAAGTCAGATTCTATTACTAATTCTCTCATGCCTGCTCTAGTATGCTGGTGCCTATGGCTCCACAGAAATAAGAGCAAGTATGAGGGAGTTTCAACTAATTTGTTTTCTGTTTTGTATCAGGTTCACCAATTGACGAAGCTGTATACCCCAAAACAAAATCATCCAAAGAAGAACTCTAGATTAAAGATCAAGTGGATGAATACTCCCTTTGGAATTTTGAAACTAAATACTGATGGCAGTGCTCTAGGGAATCCAGGGAAGGGAGGTGGAGGAGGAATTCTGAGGAATCAAGCAGGTGACATGGTCTGGGCTTTTTGCTCATCATTTGGAAATATATCAAATATGGAGGCAGAGACATCAGCTTTAAAGATAGGATTGGAGTTTTTTTATGGATCTTAAAGATTATGAGGTTCAAATTGAGTGTGACTCAAAATTTCTAATATAAATTTTACAAGGGAAAGCTAAAATCCCCTGGAAAATTAGTTGGACCATCTTCGAAATCAATCAAATTTTGAAGAGGATTAAATATACAATCAAGCATATCTATAGAGAAGCCAATCAAGTAGAAGACTTTGTTGACAACAGAGGAAGCATAAATGACCAAGAGGTTTTCTCCTATAAGCTTGAAGATTTTCCAAATCAAGTAAAAGGGTTGATTAAAGTAGACAAATGGGGCCTTCAAAGTTTTATAAATGAATAGAAGCTCTTGGGGTTTTATTCATTCCATCTCTGGTTTAAAGTTAATTTTAATTAGATCGGATCATTTCTCAAGTCGTGTAAGAGTTCTAAAATATAAAGAACCTCATTTAAGTTTCTTATCTTTGAGTCCTTTAGAAAATATCTCTAATGTAATCCATTTAGAAGAGGCAGTTCTACTTTTCAGATAACTTCAATAAAGATCTTAGTTAAAAAAAAAGCATTTTTATCCTCAACTCTTACCCAGTCACAGTAAAATACAACCTCTTTGAAGCATATATAATACAATTCAAATATATTTTGGATTACACCATAGTAAGTCATTTCAGCTTCAACGAGTTTTTATCTTTTGTGCTCGCTCGAAAGAAAGTAAGAGCCTTGTATGAAATGCCCGAGTTCTGTAAATTTTTACTTTCCTCGTACACTTTAGTGCCGAAAATGTAACCATTCAATCGATACTTTTTGTACTCTTATGCCACGAACAAGGGTCTAGTGGCTAGACGAGCAAGCCTTGATGTCGCATCACCCGTCTTTAAGAGCTGAGAATATAGATAAATTAATTATATTAGTTGTAAAATTTGAGTGTAATGTAACGTCATATAACGACCATTTTCATTATAATTACCTCTTGTGTCAACCACAACCTAAATTCGCTGTCTGATTGTACCATTGTTTTTCATCTTTTATTGTTCTCACCGACTTCATATTTTCTGCATATTACAACATTAATCATGTATAATATAATCTAAAATAATGTTAAACATTATAATAATCAAAACTTACTTTTTCCATTCTTTGACATCTTCATGTGTGTCAAATAGATAACGAGCTACTTGTTTATGTTGAAACTCGTTAATTTCACTCGTTTTCCCATCACATGACCACCATCATCGACGAACTCATCAGTGTCATCAACGCTGGTCAAGGTATATATTCCCGAGTATATATTGATGACTCCACGGTGATGTATTCCTTTGCAATTGATCCTGCAATGTATCACATATTCTTGATGTAATCTTTAAAAACTTTCATCAATATTTCAAACGGATACATCCATCGATATCTAGATAGACCTCAAAGAAGTACCTCATCGCATAAGTGTACCAACAAGTGAACACTTATGTCAAAGAATGGTGGGGAAAAGTACTTCTCCAACACACAAATCGCTTCGGTCACCGCCAATTTTGCGACCACTATGTGTTCTCGATTGACTACCTTTTCACACAAGAGTGAGAAGGTAATACTAATTTGCATAATAGCCCTCCGCAAATCCTTGTTGTTGGAGAAGCAGTGATTAACAATAAAGGAACCAATTGCATGATCACATGCCAATCCTGGGACTTACACTTATGTAAATCATGAGTAGCATAATTCACAATCCTTTTCAAGTTGGACGCAAAATTAGATGGGCATTTCAAATTATGTAATTTGTTTAAAAGAACCTTCCTTTCCCCACTCGTCAAAGTAAACGCACCAGGGGGAATTATTGTCCTTCCCCTATTATCTTATTTCAACCATAGTTGTGGCTTAACTTTCAACGATTTAAGGTCTTTTCGTGCATTTTCTCCATCCTTCGAATGACTCCCCCCAAGGCAAGTGACCACAATATGTTCACTGAAGTTCTTCTCTGCATGCATCACATCCAATATATGGCACATAGGGTTATTCTTCCAATAAGGCAAGTCAAATAAAATTGACCTCCTAGACCATGCCTTTCTTGTCTAAATTTCATTCCCAATTGGGGTCTTCTTAGGATTGACATTCTTAAATTTGGGATTCTTACCTGGCGTATTAGGACCACATTCAGAAGATTTACTTTCAATTTTTGAACCAGAAAGTTATCTCGGCAGTAGCCTATGTTTAACCCCGCCCAATAAAAAATTGGAACATTTTCAAATCTGAAACTATGAGACGGGGGTAAAAACCTCCTGTGGCAATGGTATACATTTTTTGAGCTAAAGGATAGACGAAGAGATTCAGTCTCCTCTCCACAAATAGGACACCCCAAATAACCATGTACTACACAATCGGATAATGTCCCATAAGCTGGAAAATCATGAATTTCCTACATCAACATAGCTTTCAGCGTAAACTCTTCTTTTCTAAAAGAGTCAAATGAATGCACACCCTCTTCCCATAACTCATTTAATTCTTCTACCAAAGGATCCAGGTAGACATCGATGTCATCACTTGGTGCCTTTGGCCCGGATATCAACAAGCCATCATCGAAAATTCGATATCGACATATACTGTGAAGGAGGGAGGTTGAGTGGGGCTATGATCACTGGCCATACACTCTGATTGGTGCTTAGATTTCCAAATGGATTGAAACCATCTGTTGATATAGCCAAAAGAATGTTGCATTATTCTTGAGAAAAATTGGGATACTCATAATTCATCCTCCTCCATGCTATAGAATTAATAGGATGATGCATGATATTACCCCTACTTTTACCCTAGCATGCCAAGTCATTGCCTCCGCTATCCATGGTACTGTGAAAAATTGCTTCAATCTAGGCCCAATGGGAAAATATTTCAATATTTTTTGAGGCACTTTTGAGCTTGTGCCTTCCTTACTAGTAGATTCGATATATATAGGTTCATCGCATACCGGACAACGATTGAGATTTTCATACTCCTTTCGGTATAGTATTCAGTTATAGACACAAGCATGAATCGATTTATACGTCATTCCCAAACCTTCCAAAGTGTTCTCCATAACAGGATAGCTATTTGGAAGTGTATTCTCCTTGGGTAATAATCCCTTCACCCATTTCAGAATTCCTGTCATGCTATTGCCAAACAAATCGTACTGCATCTTCAAACTATGCAAACCAACCATGGCATGTAAAGTTGTTTGATCTTTCTCACAGCCAGAGTATAACGACTGGGTGGCCTTAAATTTTAAACTTTGGTAGTCATCGTCAAGTTTTATCATGATATCTTAACGAGCACTTGAACCTTCTACATCATCAGTAACCTCATTCTCCTCTGCTTCATAAACTCCGTACGCATCATCAACTAAATTTTCTAACATATTATGATCTACGTCGTCCCCTTCTACATCTATCCTCCTTATTGAAGGTTGTTGTGAAGGTTGGTCGGGGATAAAATGAACTTTCAATTCACCGTGAAAACTCCAAAATCGATAACTATCTTACATACCCGATCTTAACAAATGTAGTTCAACTGTTTTACACTCAAACACCTTACCATTCTTACACCTAGCACACGAACACGGAAACTCTTCATCATTATGACATCTCTTTGCGTATTTCACAAATTCGTTAGCACGTCTGCGAAACACATCCCCCATTCTATTTGTCTCACCCATCCACTCTTTGTATTTCGGATATCCCATCACAGCTACCACAACTAATCACCTATTAAAGGTAAACAAAACTTATATTTATAGTATATTTCATTTAATTATGTCTTATTTATATTCAATTTTTAAATTTCAATTTCAAATTCAATTTATAATAGAAATTTATATTTCCTCCATCTCCTCTAAAGGGTGAATGGTCGTATCCCATTCAAGACCACATTTTTCGGTATTATACTTAACAGCTCATGCACATTGTTACAATTTGAGAAAAATTCTGCAGAATATTCCCGTAGTTCTCCAAGTACACGATATAGATTGGCAAGTGTGAGTGTTATTTCAATTGCTCAATTGAAATAACAGTCACACTTGTCAATCTAGTATGTACCCAGAGAACATTAGGATACGACTGCAGAACTTCCTTCAAAAGTAATAACTTTAAGCCACTAAGAATATTATACAGAAATTATGCAGTCCCAAACTGTCCAAACGGGACAATTCGAGAGATCTCATTACAGGGGTAATGACTCTCGAACGGGTCTAAGTGCTATTGAATGCGTACGCATAAGAACTAGAAGGCTAGTATCTATGCGCACTATATGTAATTTCAAGTATTTTCATTTATTTATCATACTATATATATATTTTCCGATATACAAAGTAATTTTCAATAAAAGTTGAAAAATCCCATCCCCATATGGACAATAATCCAGTGGTCATGCCACTTTTAAAATTAACCAACCCAACATCGATCCACTATAATCCAACAGCAACATCAACAACAAATGTGTATCCCGTACTCCTTCTAATTCATCTACTCAATTAATTATTTTCATCAATTAAACTAACAATTAAAGTATAAAATTATTAATTTACTAATTTACAATGAGGGGCAATCCTACTTTCATAATTAATCATATATTAATTTACTAATTTACAATGAGGGACAATCATATATTAATTTACTAAAAAAATTAATAATCAATCAATTCGCTTACAAGGGACACTATGCACAAACATGCACATGCACATACACTAACACTACACACACATATACACACACGCGCACATACACACATACACGCAACCCCCCCACCCCTACACCCCACCCACCCACCCATCCCTGTCCCCTCCCCCACCCCCTTCCCCCACCCTGCCCCTGCCCCACCCCCTTCCCCCACCACACACACAAACAAACAACCCCACCCCTCCCCCCACCCCACCCACCACACACACGCACACACACACATACACACATACACACACACACACACACATATATATATATAAATGGAAGAGAGAGAGAGAGAGAGAGAAACTAACCTGAAAGTAGAGAGAGAGAGAGGGAGAGCAACGTAGAGAGAGAGAAAAAAAGGAGGGAAGAAATCGATGGGGGAAAAAGGAGGGAAAAGGGTTTTTTGCTGGGAAATTTTTCATGGACGTGTCACGGTTCTTAACCGTGAAAATATTATACGACTTGTCACAATCAATGACCGTGACAAGTACAGTTGTCACGGTCTTATCACAGTCATTGATCGTGACAAGTCTTTGTCACGGTCAATGACCGTGACACAAAATGCTTGTTTTTTGTCACGGTCAATGACCGTAACAAGGCTAGCCACTGGAAGGGTGCCAATTTACCCCTTTTAGTGTAGTGTTAGGCACCCATCCCTCACTTTCGATCTCTCATGGGCTAGTGTTATTACTTTCCTTTAAATCCCCATTAAGCGTGTGAGCATGTTTGAGGGAAAAAACCCAAAACACCCCCAAACAGCCCCGTGAGAGGCACAAACACCTCGCACGGGACACCCGATTTTAGAATATGACGATAATTTAAAAATATCTACACTTAGGCTTAAAAACATGCTGTTAGCGGGCAAAAACCCAAAACACCACCCAAACGGCATCGTGAGGGGCACAATCACCTCTCACGGGACCTATGTGACTTGCAGGATCTGACCACATTGTCACGGGATTCCGTTTTTAGAATATGATGATAATTATATAATATCTTCACATAGGCTTAAAATTTTGCCGCTAAAGGGAGAAAACCCCAAACACCTCCCAAACGGCCTTGTGAGTGGCATGAATAGCTCGCACGTGATAAATGAACTTGGAGGAACTGACCATGTGGTTACGTGACCCACGATTTAAGAATATGATGATGATTTGAAAATATCTAAACTTAGTCTTTACAACATGCCGTTAGAGGGAAAAAAGTCAACCCCACCCCAAACGGCCCTATAAGAAGCTTGAAAACCTCGCATGGGACCAATTTAACTCACAGTAACTGATCGCGTGGACAGGGGACCCCGGTTTGAGAATATAACAATAATCTGAAAATATCTACACTTCGGCTTAAAAACATACCGTTAGAGGGCGAAACCCAAAAACACCCCCTAAATGGCCATGTGAGAGACACGAACATCTCGTACGGGACCAACGTTACATTCAAGAACTGACCTCGTGGTCATGGGACCCCCAGTTTGAGAATATGATGATAAATTGAAAATATCTAGACTTAGGTTGAAAAACATGCCATTAAAGGGCGAAAATACAAAACAGCGCCCCAAACAGCCCCGTAAAAAACACGAACACCTCATATGACACCAATGTAACTCGTAGGAATTGACTATGTTGCCACGGGACTCCCGATTTGAGAATATGACACTAATCCAAAAATCTCTAGACATAGGCTTAAAAACTTGTCGCTAGAGGGTGAAAACCCAAAACACTCCCAAACGGCCATATGAGAGGCACGAACACCTCGCACATAACTAATTCAACTCGCAGGAAAGTGATCGCATGGTCATAGGACACCTGGTTTGAGAATATGACAATAATATGAAAATATATAGACTTAGGATTAAAAAATGCAGTTAAAGTGCAAAAACCCAAAACACCACCCAAACGGTCCGTTGAGAGGCACAAACAGCTTGCAGGGGACCAATGTAACTCATAGGAACTGACCCCATGGTTATGAGACCCCCAGTTTTAGAATTTGACAATAATCTGAAAATATCCACACTTAGGCTTAAAAACATGCCGTTAGAGGTCAAAAAACAAAAACACCCCCCAAGCGGTCCCGTGAGGGGAGCAAACACCTCGCACGGGACCAATGTAACCCAAAAGAATGGACCGCATGGTCAAGGGAACCCCGGTTTGAGAATATGATGATAATTTAAAAAAAATTGAGACTTAAGGGTGAAAACAAAAAAAAAAAACCCAACGGCCCCGTGAGAGGCAAGAGCACCTCTCATGGAACTTATGTAACTCACAGGAACTGACCGCTTGATCACGGGACTCTCAATTTGAGAATATGATGGTATTCTAAAAATATCTAGACTCATGCCATTAGAGGATGAAAACCCAAAACATCTCCTAAACGGCCCCGTGAGTGGCACGGACACCTCACATTGGACCAATTTAACTCAAAGGAACTCATCGCGTGGTCACGGGTCCCCTTATTTGAGAATATGATGATAATTAGAAATATCTAGACTTAGGATTAAAAAATGCCGTTAGAGGGCAAAAACTCAAATCACCCCACAAATGGCCCCATGAGAGGTACAAACACCAAGCATAGGACCAATGAAACTCACAGGAACTGACCGCGTGGTCAAGGGACTCCCGATTTGGGAATGTAATGATAATTGTAAAATATCTAGATATAGGCTTAAAAACATGCCACTAGAGGGAGAAAACCCGAAACACCCTCGAATGGGCCCGTGAGAGGCACAAACACCTCGCAGGGGACCAATGTAACTCGTAGGAACTGATCACATGGTAACATAACCCCCGATTTGAGAATATGACAATAATCTGACAATATCCACACGTAGGCTTAAAAACATACCTTTAAAGGGCGAAAACCGAAAACACCCCCCAAACAGTCCAGTGAGAGGCATAAACACCATGCACGGGACCAATGTTACTCACAAGAACTGACCGCGTGGTCAAGGAACCCCTGGTTTGAGATTATGATGATAATTTAAAAATGTCGAGACTTAAGCTTAAAACGTAACATTTGAGGGTGCAAAACCAAAAACATCCTCCCAATGGCCCAATGAGAGGCACAGACACTACGAACGCGACCAATGTAACTCGAGGAACTGACCGTGTGGTGACGGGACTCCAATTTGACAATACGACGATAATTTTAAAATATCTACACTTAGGCTTAAAACCATGCTGTTAGAGGGAGAAAACCCAAAACACCTCCCAAACTCCGTGAAAGGCATGAATACCTCGCATGAGACAAATTTAACCCGTAAGAACTAGCCGCATGGTCACGAGACCCCCAATTTGAGAATATGATGATAATTTAAAATTTTCAACACTTAGGCTTAAAAACATGCCGTTAGAAGGCGAAAAACTAAAATACCGCCCAAACGAACCCGTGACAAGCACGGACACCTCATACGGGACTAATGTAACTTGTAGGAACAGATCGGGTGGTCATGGGACTCCTGGTTTGAGAATATGATGATAATATAAAATTATACATACTTAGGCTTAAAAACATGCTGTTAGAGGGTAAAAATTCAAAACACCCCACAAAACGGGCCCCGTGAGAGGCATGAACGCCTCACACTAGACCAATGTAGCTAGCACGAACTGACAGGGTGGTCACGAGACTTCCAGTTTGAGAATATGATGATAATCTAAAAACATCTAGACTTAGGTTTGAAAACATGCCATTAGAAGGCAAAAACCCAAAATAACCCCTAAACGGCCTCGTGAGAAACACGAACACCTCATATAGGTCCAATGTAACTCGTAAGAATTTATCGCAAGGTCATGGGACTCCCGATTTTAGAATATGACAATAATCTAAAAATATCTACACTTAGGCTTAAAAATAGTTAGTTAGAGGGGAAAAAGCCCAAACACCATCCAACCGGTCCCGTGAGTGGCACGAACACCTCACATGGGATCAATGTAACTCACAACAACTGACAGCATGGTCACGGGACTGTAAGTTTGATAATGGGATGAAAATCTAAAAATATCTAGATTTAGGCTTTAAAATATGCCGTTAGAGGGAGAAAACCCAAAAAACCTCCCAAACGGCCCCGTGGATGGCACGAACGCCTCGCACGTGACAAATGTAACTCGCAGGAATAAATCGCATGGTCATGGGACCCTCTCTTTAATACTATGATGATAATTTGAAAATATATAGACTTGGGCTTAAAAACATGTCGTTAGAGTGCGAAAACCCAAAACACCCCCTAAATGGCCCAGTGAGAAGCACGAACAACTTGAACGGGACCAATGTAACTCATAGGAACTAATCGCATGGTTATGGGACTCCCAGTTTGACAATATGATAATAATCTAAAAATATATAGAGTTAGGCTTAAAAACATGTCGCTAGAGGGCAAAACCCCAAAACACCTCCCAAACGGCACCGAGAGAACACCACGCATGAGACACATGTAACCCGCAAGAAATGACCGCGTGGTCACGGGACCCCTAATTTTAGAATATGAGGATAATTTAAAAATATCTACACTTAGGCTTAAAAACATGCCGTTAGAAGGCGAAAACCCAAAACACTGCCAAAACGGACTCGTGAGAAGCATGGAAATATCATAAGGGACTAATGTAACTCACAGCAACTGATCGGGTGGTCATGGACTCCCGGTTTGAGAATATGATGACAATATAAAAATATCTGTACTTAGGTTTAAAAACATGCCATTAGAGGTCGAAATACCAAAACACCCCACAAACGGACCTGTTAGAGGCATGCACAGCTCGTACTGGACCAATGTAACTTATAGGAACTGATAGGGTGGTCACGGGTCCCCCGGTTTGATAATATGATGATAATTTAAAAACATCTAGACTTAGGTTTGTAAATATGCCATTAGAGGGGGAAAACGCAAAACACCCCCTAAATGGCCCTTTGAGAAACACGACCACCTCGTAGAGGCCAATGTAACTCTTAGGAATTGACCGCGTGGTCATGAGACTACCGGTTTGAGAATATGACAATAATCCAAAAATATCTACACTTAGTCTTAAAAACATACCATGAGAGGGCAAAAACCCAAAACACCCCCAAATAGCCTCGTAAGAGGCACGGACACCTCGCACGGGACCAATCTAACTCGCAGGAACTGATCACATGGTCACGGGACCCCAAGTTTAATAATATGCTGATAAACTAAAAATATCTATACTTGCGCTTAAAAACATAGCGTTAGAGGGTGAAAACCCAGCACCCCCCAAATAGCCCTGTGAGAGGCCCAAACACCTCACATGGGAAAAATATAACTTGTAGGAGCTGACCACATAGTCACGGGACCCCCTATTTGAGAATATGATGATAATTTGAAAATATCTACACTTAGGCTTAAAAACATGCCGTTAGAGGGAGAAAACCCAAAATACCCCATATACGGCCCCGTGAGTGGCACAAACAACTCGCACGGGACCGATGTAACTCACAGGAACTATCCACGTGGTCACGGGACTCCTAGTTTGAGAATATGATGACAATCTAAAAATATCTAGATTTTGACTATAAAACATGCTGTTAGAGGGCGAAAACCTGAAACACCCACAAACGCACCGGTGAGAGGCAAGGGCACCTTGCACGGGACTAATGTAACTTGCAGGAACTAAATTCATGATCACGAGACTCCCGATTAGAGAATATGACGATGATCTAAAAAATTTTACACTTAGTCTTAACAATAAGCCGTTAGACGGCGAAAACCCAAATCACCCCTTAAACGATCCCGCAAGAGGCTGGAACACCTCACACGGGACCAATGTAACTCGTAGGAACTGATCACGTGGTTAGGGGAACCTTGGTTTGATAATATGATGATAATCTCAAAATATCTACACTTAGGCTTCAAAACACACCATTAGAAGGTGGAATTCCAAAATACCCCCCCGTGAGAGGCACGAAGTCCTTGTATGGAACCAATGTAACTTACAAGAACTGGCCGGGTGGTGGTGAGAGTCCTGGTTTGAGAACATCATGATAATTTTAAAATACCTACACTTAGGCTTAAAAACATGCCGTTAGAGGGGAAAAATAAAAAACACCTCCCAAATAACCCCGTAAGAGGCACCAACAATACCAATGAACTTGCAAGAACCAACCGTGTGGTCACAGAACCCCTGATTTGAGAATATGATGATGATTTAACTATAACTTCACTTAGGCTTAAAAACATGTTGTGAGAGGGCTAAAACCTAAAACACCCCCAAATGGCCCCGTAAGAGGCACAAACACCTCTCATAAGACCAATCTAACTCGCAAGAACTGATCGCATGGTCACGGAACCCCCGATTTGAGAATATGGTGATAATATGAAAGTATTTACACTTAGGTTTAAAAAATACCATTAGAGGGAAAAAAAACCAAAACATCCCCAAACGATCCCGTGAAAGGCAGGAACACCTCGCACGGGACCACTGTAACTCGCAGAAATTGACCGCATAGTCACGGGATCCCCAATTTGAGAATGTGACGAAAATTTGAAAATATCGACACTTAGGCTTAAAAACATTTCGTTAGAAGGCGACCCCGTGAGAGGCAGGACCATCTATCATGGGACCAATGTAACTCGCAGGAATTGATCGCGTGGTCACAGGATTCCGATTCGAGAATATGATGATAATTTGAAAATATCTTTACATAAGCTTAAAAATATGCCGTTAAAGGGAAAAAACCCAAAAAACCTCCCAAACGGCCCCGTGAGTGGAACGAACACCTCCTACTTGACCAATGAACTTACAGGAATTGACCATGTGTGCACAGGATCCCCAGTTTAAGAATATGACAATGATTTGAAAATATCTACACTTACTCTTTAAAACATGCCGTTAAAGTGTGAAAAGCCAAAACACCCACCAAACGGCCCCGTAAGAGGTTGGAACACCTCGCACGAGACCGATGTAACTCGCAGGAACTGAACGCGTGGTCAGGGGACCCCAATTTAGGATTATGATAATAATCTAAAAATATCTGCACTTAGGCTTAAACATGCGGTTAAAGGTGGAAAACCCAAAAAAACCTCCAAACAGGATGAAAAAAACACTTCATACGGGACCAATGTAACTCGTAGGAACCGATTGCATGGTCACGGGACTCCTAATTTAAGAATATGATGATAGTATAAAAATATCCATACTTAGGCTAAAAACCAAGCCGTTAGAGGGCGATAACCCAAAACACCTCTCAAACATCCCCGTGAGTAGCAAGAACACCTCGGACGTGACCAATGTAACTCGTAGGAACAAACTGCATGGTCACGGGACCCTCAGTTTGAGACTATGATGATAATTTGAAAATATCTAGATTTAGGCTTAAAAACATGCCGTTAGCGTGCAAAAAGCCAAAATCCCCCCCAAACGGCCCAGTGAAAAGCACGAACACCTCGAACGGGACCAATGTAACTCGCAGGAACTGATAGCGTGGTCACGAGACTCCCAGTTTGAGAATATGACGATCATTTTAAAATATCTACACTTTGGCTTAAAACACATGCCATTAGAGGGCGAAAACCCAAAACACCTCCCAGAAGGCCCCATGAGAGGCACGGGCACCTCGCACGGGACAAATGTAACCTATAGGAATTAATCGCGTTGTCACGGGACACCCGATTTGAGAATATGACGATAATTTGAAAATATCTATACTTAGGCTTAAAAATATACCGTTAGAAGGCGAAAACCCAAGACACCACCCAAATGGACCCGTGAGAAGCACGGACACATTATACAAGACTAATGTAACCCGTAGGAATAGATCGAGTGGTCATGGACTCCCGATTTGAGAATATGATGATAATATAAAATTTTCTATGCTTAGGCTTAAAAACATGCTGTTAGAGGGCGAAAGTCCAAAACACCCCACAAACAGCCCCGTGAGAGGCATTAACACCTTGCACCGAACCAATATAACTCGACAGAAGTAACAGGGTGGTCACGGGGCCCCCAATTTAAGAATATGACGATAATTTAAAAACATCTAGACTTAGGTTTGAAAATAAGCCATTAGAGGGCGAAAACCCAAAACACCTCCTAAACGGCCTTGTGAGAAACATGAACACCTCATACATAACCAATGTAACTCGTAGGAATTGACCGCATGGTCATGAGACTCCCGGTTTGAGAATATGATAATATTCTAAAAATATCTACACTTAGGCTTAAAAACATGCCGTGGGAGGGCGAAAATCCAAAACAACCTCAAATAGCCCCGTAAGAGGCACAAACACCTTGCACAAGACCAATCTAACTCGCAGGAACTAATCACATGGTCACGAGACCCCCGAGTTGAGAATATGATGATAATCTTAAAATATCTATACATAGGCTTAAAAACATACCGTTAGAGGGCGAAAACCCCCCCAAAAACCTAAATAGCCTCATGAGAGGCATGAATAACTCGCACATGACCAATGTAACTCGTAGGAACTGACCGCATATTCACGGGACCCCCGATTTGAGAATATGATGATAATTTGAAAATATCTTGTAAGGACATCGCCCGTCACATTTAGTATGTCATATACCTCGATAAGTTTGTCGAAGAATTGGGAAGCTTACATCTACAATCGATAATCTGAATTTCAAGACTCTTCAACAATCATAGCCAATAAGGACGAATATGGTAAAATGTGTTTTTGTTCATTTACAATTTACATAAAAAGTGTTGGGATATTTTTATAAAAATTAAATGTTTTTCCATTTATGAAAAAAAAGTTTTTTTAAATGATTTTAAATGGTTTTTTATTTTTCAAAAAACATTTTCTCATAAATATTTTGGGTAAACTTTGTTGATTTAGTATACAGTCTTAGATTTGAGGTTTCCAAATTATTTAAAAGACTGTACTATTTTGACATGTGTACGATGTCGTTCGAATGACATCGTATCTCGTTCGAACGAGATCAGTTCTCATTCAAACGACATCTTATGTCGTTCGAACGAGCTGTTTAAGTTTGACACTCCACCGCCTTGATTTTAGTATAAAAAGGGTGTCAGGATACTGTGTTTCGTGAGGAGAAAACACTGGTTTTCATAGAATATTTTTTTTTAGTGTTTTTGGTTTATTCTCCATCACTTTAAGGGTTCAAAATTTGTTTTTACAATTCACCAATCCCAGTGCTTTTGTGTGAGTTGTTTCTTGGAACCCAAAACATAGTTTTGCTGGGTCTCTTGTTGATTCAACCTTTGGAGGTGATCTCTACAATCGAAAAGTTACGTGCTATTGTGGAGGGAGACTCTACGAAGTTTATGACCGCATGTCATTGATGATCTTCTGCGTGTAGATTCTTTGCTGAAAACTACGTGTCAAGGCTGCGTGTCCTTGTAGTGTTGCTACACGTAAACCACTACTGATTTCTAGACTGGTACTTTGAAGATTTGCTAAAGGCACCGTAAGTTACACTTGTGGGCAATTACCAAGTGGTATGTAAGTCAAAGGTCTTGTAAATTATTTCAAAGTTCTACAAATATAAAAGGTTTTGCCTTTATGAGGGATTTTTTCCCTAAAGCTTGTGCATATTTAATTTTATTTGACACGTAGTTACACATTTTAGGGATTAACTAAAATTGGTTTTAAATTGGGTTTTATATAATTTAGGATCAAATTGTTTGAAACCACCCAAAGGCAATTATTCTTGGTCTAACAAGTGGTATCAGAGCGGGTTATGCTAATTTATTGCGTTTTATCTTGTTTGCCTGCATCTGCGGTGGTTTATTTTTCTCTCAATGGATTTGTGTAGTTTTGTCGAAGAAAATTGTGAGATATTGAAACTCGCACACGATTATTCTCTTGCTATATCTTATAAATGATTGTGTCAATTTCTTTTGTCATACGCTAGTTATACTTCATAAGATATCCATGCTAGTGTTATGACGTGAGTAATTTTTGTATTAAATTTTGCTTTTGAAATTTTTTGAAAAATACAAAAAGATTTTTTGTAGTTTGTTTACAGCTTTTATGAATGACCACTTAGGATGACCAAGTAAAAACTTCATGCCATATCCATGTGACGGTTTGATAGTGTTTTGAGACAATATATTGTGTCATTCATGTGCTTTATAAAGTTTGGAGTCTTTGAGCTGCTATAGTGTTATTACCTACATGATTGACTCATTATTTCCTTTGATGCACACGAGAACGTATTTTTTTGAATAGTGTTCTTGTCAAATCACATGTTAGTTACGTGTTTTCATCTCAATTCTGTCTATTAAAACGAACCAAAGGCGATAAAACAAGATAATAAAAGGTGTGCTGTTTTAAATCGTTTGTCGTAAGTTTGTGTAAATTTTATAAACGGTGAATGGCTATGAAAGGTACACATCTATCCTTTGCGATTAAGCCACCATTTAAATTGGACCTAAAAAATCTAGGAATTTTAATTATCCGGGGTCCAAAGAGGTTTAAAAGAGTTCGAAAAATATTGAATGGCAATAACAAGAAAAATATGCCACTAATGGGCAATTAGGTTTATTCACCAATTCTACAATGTTTGAGAATTTAGATCACCTCAAAAAGAATATGTATATGAGGGAGTTGGGTTGGAGAATTAAAACGACTTTGCACGTCCTTAAAAATTTTGAAAAAGCATGATATCATTTTGGACGTTATTGGTGTGAAAATCATGTTGACTCTGACTTGTTGATTTTGATTTACGACGATGACATCTAAACTCAATAATTTTACACCAAAGGACTATTTTTTATGTTAATTCGTTAGGACTACACTTATGCATCTTGCACATATGATATGGTTGAGTTGAATACCCCATCGAATTTGTTCACACCCATTCATTATGTTTCTATGATTTGGTCATCTTAGAAAATATTCATGGTGTGTGATTTTTTGTAACATCATTTTTTTGCCTTTTTGTGTAAAATATTTAAAAAATTCAAAAATAGTATGTTTGTTTGTTTCTCGTGACACCCCGATTTGCATTGTTTTGATTTATTCTTTTCCTTGTCTATTTCGGACAAATAAAAAGGGGGAGAACGACTTATGATATTATGGTGGTGTTTAAGTATGGGGGAGATTTGATTATGCTTTCATGTTTTATGTTTATATCATTTCAAAATCGATACGTAATGAGGTTTTTGCTTTGTCTCGTGTGTGTAGGTACAATTGAAGATCATCATGTTGCACACCGTGATGAGAAAAACTTGGAGATTTGAAAAGTGGATTGGTGAAGCATCATTTGAAAAAGTTTGAAGAGTTATCAGTTTATCTTTCCATGTTTGAGTTTTTGGGAGGGTAGATTTGTATAGGTCATATTTTGATTGATAATTTAGATATTTTTATTTTGTATCGGCATAGACATAGAGGGATATTTGTGAGGACATTTTCTGTCACATTTAGTATGTCATATACCGCTACAAGTTTGTCAAAGAATTGGAAAGCTTACAGTTACAATTGACAACCTAAATTTCAAGACTCTTCAACAATCATGCCCATTAAGGAGGAATTTGGTAAAATGTGTTTTTGTTCATTTAAAATTTAAATAAAACATGTTGGGATATTTTTATAAAAGTTAAAAAGTTTTTCTATCTGTGAAAAAATGTTTTTTTATTTTTCAAAAACCATTTTCTCATAATTATTTTGGATAAACTTTGTTGATCTCGTATACAGTCTTAGATTTGAGGTTTCCAAATTATTTAATAGACTGTACAGTTTTGACATGTGTACGATGTCGTTCGAATGACATCGTATCTCGTTCGAACGAGATTAGTTCTCGTTCGAACGAGATCAGTTCTCGTTCAAATGACATCGTATGTCGTTCGAACGAGCTGTTTAAGTTTGACACTCCACCATCTTGATTTTAGTATAAAAAGGGTGTCAGGCTACTGTATTTCGTGTGGAGAAAACACTGGTTTTCATAGAATACAATTTTTTTAGTGTTTTTGGTTTATTCTCCATCACTTTAATGGTTCAAAATTTGTTTTTACAATTCACAAATCCCAGTGCTTTTGTGTGAATTGTTTCTTGGAACCCAAAACATAGTTTTGCGGGATATTTTGTTGATTCAACCTTTGAGGGTGATCTCTACAATCGGAAAGTTGCGTGCTATTTTGGAGGGAGAATCTACGACGTTTATGACTGCGTGTCATTGAGGATCTTCAACGTGTTGATTCTTTGCTGAAAACTGCGTGTCAGGGCTGCGTGTCCTTGTGGTGTTGCTACACGTACACCACTGCTGATTTCTAGGCCGGTACTTTGAAGATTTGCTAAAGGCACCTTGCGTTACACTTGTGGGCGATTATCAAGTGGTCTGTAATTCAAAGGTCTTGTAAATTATTTCAAAGTTATAGAAATATAAAAGGTTTTTCCCCCGTGGGGGATTTTTTCCTGAAGCTTGTACATATTTAATTTGATTTGATACGTAGTTACATATTTTAGGGGTGAACTAAAATTGGTTTAAAATTGTGTTTTATATAAATTAGGATCAAATTGTTTGAAACCACCAAAGACAATTATTCTTGGGTTAACATGTCTACACTTAAGCTTAAAAATATGCCGTTAGAGGGAGAAAACAAAAAAAGCCCCATAAATGACCCTATGAGAGGCACGAACAACTCGCACGACACTTGGATGCGTGGTCACGGGAATCCCGGTTAGAGAATATGACGATAATCTAAAAATATCTTGATTTAGGCTTAAAACATGCTTATTAAGGGAGGAAACCCAAACACCCCCAAATGGCCCCGTGAGAGGCACGAACTCCTCGCCAGGGATAATATAATTCGCAGGAACTGACCGCATGATAATGGGAATCTCGATTTGAAAATATGACGATGATTTGAAAAATTCTACACTTTGGCTTAACAACATGCCGTTAGAGGGCGAAAACCCAAAACACCCCTCAAACGGCCCCGTAAGAAGCTGGAACACCTCGTAGGAGACCAATGTAACTCGCAGGAACTAGTTGCATGGTCAGGGGGACCCCGGTTTAAGAATATGATGATAATCGAAAAATATCAACGCTTAGGCTTTAAAACACGCTATTAGAGGGAGAAACTCAAAACACCCCCTAAACGGCCCCGTGAGAGGCACAAACACCTCACACAGGACATATGTAACTCGCAGGAAGTGATTGATTAGTCACGAAACTCCTAGTTTGATAATATGATGATAATTTTAAAATATCTACACTTAGGCTTAAACACATTCCATTAGAGGATGTAAACCTAAAACACCTCCCAAACAGCCCCGTGAGAGGCACAACCAACTAACACCTTACTAATGAACTTGCACGAACTGACCGCGTTGTCACGGGACCCCCTAATTTGAGAATACGATGATGATTTGACTACATCTACACTCAGGCTTAAAAACATGCCGTAAGAGGGAGAAAACCCAAAACACCCCCAAATGGCCCCATAAGAGGCACGAACACCTCGCACAAGGCCAATGTAACTCGCAGGAACTGATCGCATAGTCCCGGGCCCCCATATTTAAGAATATGATGATAATCTGAAAATATCTACACAAATGCTTAAAAATATACCGTTAGAGGGAGAAAATCAAAAACACCCCAAACTACCGGTGAGAGGCACGAACACCTCGCACGAGACCAGTGTAACTCGCACGAACTGGACGCATAATCACGGGACCCCCAATTTGATATTATGACACTAATTTGACAATATCTACACTTAGGCTTAAAAACATTCCATTCGAGGGTGAAAACCCAAAACACCCCCCCCCCCAAACGGCCTCGTGAGAGGCATAAACACCTCGCATGGGAACATTGTAACTCATAGGAACTGACCGCATGTTCAAAAGATTTCAATTTGAGAATATGATGATGATTATAAAATATCTTCACACAGGCTTAAAAATATATGTTGTTAAAGGGTGAAAACCCAAAAAACCTCCCAAACAGCCCCGTGAATGGCACGAACACCTCGCACATGACAAATGAACTTCCAGGAACTGACTGCATGTCACGGGACCCCCAGTTTAAGAATACGATGAGGAATTGAAAATATTTAGACTTACACTTAATAACATGCCATTAGAGGGTGAAAATCCAAAACTCCCCCAAACGACCCCGTAACAGCCTAGAACACCTCGCATGAGATCAATGTAACTCGCAGGTACTGATCGCATAGTCAGGGGACCCCCAATTTGGGGATATGATGATAACATAAAAATATCTACACTTAGGTTTAAAAACATGTCGTTAGAGGCCAAAAACTCAAAACACCCTCGAAATAGCTGCTTGAGAAGCACGAACACCTCATACGGGACCAATGTAACTCATAAGAAATGATCGTATTATCACGGGACTCCCAACTTGAGAATATGACGATAATTTAGAAATATCCCCACTTAGGCTTAAAAACTTGTCGTTAGATGGCAAAACCCCAAAAAACATTCAAAATTGCCCCATGAGAGGCACAGACACCTTGCATAAGACCAATGTAACTCCTAGGAACTGATCGCGTGGTCATGGGTTTCCCGATTTGAGAATATGACGATAAATTGAAAATATCTAGACTTAGGCTTAAAAACAAGACATTAGAGGGAAAAAACCCAAAACTGCCAGCAGACCGCCTTGTGAAAACTCGAACACCTCATACTACACCAATGTAACTCGTAGGAATTGATCGTGTGGTCATGAGACTCCCGGTTTCAGAATATGCCGTTAGAGGATGCAAACCTAAAACACCCCATAAACAGCCTCGTAAGAGGCATGTACAACTTGCACGAGACCGATGTAATTCATAGGAATTGCGAGCATGGTCACGGAACTCTCAGTTTGAGAATATGATGAAAATCTTAAGATATATAGATTAAGCCTAAAAACATGACGTTAGAGGTTAAAAACCCAAAACACCCCCAAACGGACCCGTAAGAGGTATGAGCACCTCGCAAGGGACTAATGTAACTCGCAGGAACTGACCGCATGATCACGGGATTCTCGGTTAGAGAATATGATGATATTCTAAAAATATCTATACTCATGCCGTTAGAGGGAGAAAACCCAAAACACCACCTAAATGGCCCCGTGAGAGGCACGAACACCTCGCACGGGACCAATATAACTCACAGGAACTGACCGTGTGGTCATGGGACCCCCGATTTGAGAATATCACGATAATTTGAATATCAAGACTTAGGCTTATAAAATGTCGTTAGATGGTAAAAACTCAAAACCCCTGACTGACGGCCTCGCACAGGACCAATGAAACTTGCAGGAACTGACCACTTGGTCAAGGGACTCCTGATTTGAGAATGTAATGTTGATAGGAAAATATCTATACATCAGCTTAAAAACATGACGCTAGAGGATGAAAACCCAAAAAACTCCCAAATGGCCTGGTGAGAGGCACGAACACCTTGCACGGGACTAATTTAACTTGCAGGAAGTGATTGTATGGTCACGGAACTCCTAGTTTGAGAATACGATGATAATATAAAAATATCTACACTTAGTCTTAAAACATGCCGTTATAGGGTGAAAACCCAAAACACCTCCAAAATGGCCCCATGAGAAGCACGAACACCTCGTCGGGGACCAATGTAACTAGTAGGAACTGACCATATGGTCACGGGATCCCCAGTTTGAGAATATGATGATAAATTGAAAATATATACACTTAGGCTTGAAAACATGGCATTAGAGGTGGAAAACAACAAAACAGCCCCGTGAAAAACTAGAATACCTCATATGGCACTAATGTAACTCGTAGGAATTGACCGTGTGGTCATGGGACTCCCAATTTGATAATATGATTATAATCTAAAAACATCTACACGTAGGCTTAAAAATATGTCGTTAGAGGGTGAAAACTCCAAACACCCCCTAATGGCCCCGTGAGAGTCACGAACACCTCGCACGGGACCGATGTTACTCACAGGAACTGATCACGTGGTCATGAGACTCCTAATTTGAGAATTTAATGATAATCTAAAAATAACTAGATTTAGGCTTAAGAACATGTCTTTAAAGGGATGAAAACCCAAAACACCCCAAACAGCCTCGTAAGAGTCACAAACAACTCGCAAGGGACCGATGTAACTCACAGGTATTGACAACATGGTCACGGGATTCCTGGTTCAAGAATATGATGATAATCTAAAGATATCTAGACTTAGGCTTAAAAACATGCCGTTAGAGGGCGAACACCCAAAACACCCTCGAACGGCCACAGGACTAATATAACTCACATGAACTGACCACGTGGTCATGGGACCCCCGATTTGAGAATATGGTGATAATCTAAAATATTGAGACTTAGGCTTAAAAAATGACGTTAATGGATACACCCCACTAACGGCCCCGTGAGAGGTATGAACACCGCGCACAAGAAGAATAAAACTTGTAGGAACTTACCATGTGGTTAAGCGATCCCCGGTTTGAGAATGTAACGATAATAGGAAAACATCTAGATATAGCCTTAAAAATATGTCGCTAGAGGGAGAAAATCCAAAACACCCGTAAATGGTCACGTAAGAGGTAAAAACACGTCTGTTGATGTAAAAAATTAGATCATATCTAATTATTCAACCACAGATAAATAAATGAGACAAAGAATTTTTAAAGTGGTTCAGCCTTATAAGAATGGCCTACGTCCACTGTTATGGTATTGCTGATTGTATGGAAATTCTCGATTACAAGTTATCTCAAGAAATTTCGGTCCTTTTACAATGAGGATTATACAATGTATTTATAGCCCTGAGGCTGTGATGTGAAAGGGTAATACATTAAATGATGTACATATGAAATGGTAATACATTCAATGCCCTTTAAGCGTATGCGTCTGAATGATAAGCATTTAATGAACAATCAAACTGTTGGTTATCCTGCTGTTAATGCTTTGTTCGAGGTTCAGCTCGGACCGCCTGAGTTGCTCGGATCGCCTAAGCTTCTCGATACTCAAGAGTTCCTCGAAGAGTATGAGTTCCTCGGGGAATCAGTGTTCCTCATTGTAGTATGGTTCCTCGGAGAATGTGAGTTCCTCGGAAGTGTTTGTTATTGCCACATAGATTGTCACGTGTCTTTACTTTATTGAGCCATGTCAGCAGACTAAATTTGGTATCAACAGAAGCCCCCAATGTTTCATAGTTCGAAATTTGAGGAGTGTGGAACATTCTTTCTTGGAATATGGTAGCTTTAAATGGTCCTCCTGATTTTTAAGAGTGTTTACCTTGTATTTATTTTTCCTTCCAAATTCATAGAATCAGGCTTTTTTGAATTTTTATACTCGCTTCGATTGCTACGCCCTTTTTGTCCTTCTAGCCACCGGTAGCGTAATTATTTCTTTTCGTAATCATTACTTTTTCCTTTTCCCAAGGCAAGGTATTTAAGCGTCACAGACAATCCCGTCGTCTTCTACTTTTTCAAATTTGTATTTTTGAGTTTTCCATTATCTTCCTCTCTTGTGCGTTCATCCTTTTCACTGTTCGTTGTCAACAGATCCACTCTTTTTCTGTAAGATCTTCTTCCTTCTTGTTCATTTCCTTTATTCATCATGGTTTACCCTGTTGAATCTCTTGAAAAATTTCGCTCTGATTGTTCTATTCCCTCCCGGGTTATTCAAGAAGAGCTTTCTGAGCCTTCTGACTATTTCCGTTTGGCTGAGAGACATTGGTTCCCCAGTCTCTTTGTTGCTGAGTGTGGATTTTCTTTTCAACCCAATCCTCTATGTCTGGAATTTTGTCAATAGTTTGACGTTGTTCCTGCAAGAATAGCCCCCAATACATGGAGAATAGTTAATGGGGTTCATAGGTTAAATCAAATTCATGGAACTCGCATAGGAATTCCAGAAATCATGTTTTGTTATAGATGGGCAGTTGGTGATAACACCTTTTATTTAAAAACTAGATTTTTAAATAGGGCTTTAGTTGTCAATCTCCCGGATGCCAATAGGGACTATTTTGATCACGGGGTTGTCATAAAAAATTGGTAACATGCTCCTTTATCTGGAGATGAAGTGTATCAGGGTCCCAGATGCGCTCCCTATGGCAATGGGATAGGTTATTTTTATTTCATTTTATTTATTTTGAAATCATGCTTATTCTATGTTTGATAAAAATGTGCCACTGATATTTTAATGTTTATTTATTTGCAGTTGATAGAAAAAGAAAGTGTCCAAAAGAAGCAGACGTGAATATAAGGCACTTAAAACTTATCTGGAGTTTGTATCAGAGTGTTGCCGATGAGCACATTAGGTTAGCCTCGTATCTGCTACAGTACAATAGCTACACCACTTCTTTCACTGATCGTCCGGTGATAAGTGAATTAGAACCATTACCAGCTTCTACCAGTTCCTCGCCTGAGTCACACATTCCTTTAAGTGAAAGGATGAAGAAGAGAAGACCTCCCACCCTTTTTGAGAAACCTGCCTCTGGTGCTGGAGAGGCAAAAAGAAGTAAGATTGACATCCCAGGGGAGGGGACAAAGAAAACTGATGCACCTTCCTCGGCTGCCTCTGTTGTGAAGGTTGTCGAGAAACCCCAAGTGGCTCCGAGCAAGTCTGTTGCTCCAGGAGAAGTGATTGTAATATCACCGACCAAGAGTTCCTCCTTGGTTGAGTCTATTCCTGCTCCCTCGAGGAAGCTGAAGAAGAGCTCCTCGGTCAATTTGGCTGACACCATCGCTCAGCCCCCGACTAGTGGAGTTCCCACTTTCGTTCCCCCGAGCTCTGCCATGAGCTCGGTGAAGACTTGGATCATTCTCTAGATCCAAGGTATCGAAGAAAGCCTTTCTCGAGATATGATTACCTCTTTGGCAGCTCGCCACATTGCTTCTGTACGTCCTTTTACTTTGAACTTTTCATCTTTCCCTTGTTATATCTGTCTCTGACTTACTTTCATTTTCTTTTCACAGTTGGTGAGCTGCTTCAATACAATTTTGAAGAAGGATGAAGCTATTAAAGCTTCAAGCTCCTCGTCTTGTGTAGAGAAAGCTTTGATAGGCTTAGAGCAGTCTCTGAAAGAGTCTCGCCAGAAATTTGCTGATGATAAGGCAACTTGGGAGAAGAAGCTTGCCTCCACCGAGCAGGAGAAGGCTCGAGTTATTGAAGTCTCCAAGGAGTTGGAGAAGAGAATAAAGGACTTGGAAGGGAAAAATAAAGAGCTTGACACGAAGCTCAAAAATACTGGAGAGCTTGAGAATAAGCTCAAGGTTGCTGAGGAAGAGTTGGGTCAGCTTCGGGAGGTAAATCGGCAGAAGGAGGAGGTTGAGAATAAATTGAAGATTGCTGAAAACCTTCTGTCCGAGAAGCTTTCCTCGGAGAAGTTAAAGAGAAAACTGACTGTGAAGAAGTCTTTCAGCGCTGGTTGGGACAAGGGCTTGACTGCCATGATGTCGCAAGTAGAATATGGCAGCCTCAAGTACTTTAGGTATGGATGGGTCACGGCTCTACAGGAGATGAAAGTGGATGAAAATTACGAACTCTTTCAGCGACACATCCCTGGTCCTCCTCCAACTCCTGAAGACGAAGAAGAGGACGAAGGTGCCTCCGAAAAGTCTTCCATGGTGATGGGAGATCAGGTTTCTCTTCCCCCGACTATCCAGCCCGCTGGCGAGGAACTTCAACTACCTGCAACTTCCTTCGAGCAACCTCCAGCACTTTTCCAACCACTATTTTCTCCATCCGAGCAACCTACTTCCTCGTCCCATCTTTCCGAGAAATTTTTGGGAGACAAGGAAAAGGTGTAGAGGTGTTCGGATTTCTCTATTTTATTTTTCTTTAACAAATGTAATCTTGAATATGTAATTCTGAACCTTATACTTTGTAACACCCCGCCCGCCCGGGGAGAGCGAACGGAGCGCTAATGCGATAAAATAAATCCAAATCCACAAATAACAAGGTATAGAGCATCTAAATAAACCCACAATAATATAAATCAACTAATCCCAATCTTCAAATAAAATACAACGTTTCTCGAATAATAAAATTACAACTATCTAACTCGAATAAAAATATAAATCTCCAATACTCTATACAAAAAATCTATACAATCTTCCAAAAATACTCTTCCCAAAATAATCCACGCTAAAATAATCCCAATTGGTCCATAGCGTCCCAATCCACGCTAACTTGCCAACTAAAAGAAAATATGGTGAAGTACACAATACGACAAGAAAGATGCTCAACAAATATATGTTAACGATGAATAAAGCGTAACAACACGAGTACGAATATTCAAATCAAAATGAAAATCTCAATAGCATTTCATCGTTTTAATTTCTCAACAACACTTTAACCAGGTCATTAGGCCTCACCACATCCGTATATGCTTTATCAAGCTATAACCCGGGAAACAGGAATTTTGGAGGGTGCCCAACATCCGTGCCATATTAAAATCTCATGACAACGTGCTCATCAATAATATAATGATACCACATGAATCAAAATAATTTCAACAATTATTTTCCAGATTTCAATGAATTTATCAATTCAAATATGAGTTCAATTAACAAGAATTCAAAGAGAATGACACTCGCGAGATTTAAGGAGCATATTGTGTAAAACCCCATACCTCAAACCATGATGAGAAACCAATGATCACATACTCAAGATCAACACAAAAGATCTACAAAAGCTCCTCCAAGAACCTCCAAAAAAATAGCCCCAAGAACACCTCTAATCTAAGGTTGGAACTCACAAATCTCAAGGGCCAATGTGTATATAAAAAGAAGAGGAATATAAAATATATTTGCTGCCAAAATTTGTGCCAAAAGTAGGTTAAAAGGGTTGCCCACGACTTCCTTTTATAATGCAAAGAAATGATGAGTTAGAATCCAAAAGACTCCTTTAAATAAGGCAAAGAAATGAAGAGTTGGAAGTCAAAACAACTCCAAGAGTTAAAAACATTTAAAAATAATTTTAAAATCTGTTTTAACTCCGTTTTCGAAACTGTTTGAAATTATCGCCTTTAAAAATAATAACCAACATATTTGAGCAATAAAAATAATTTTATCAAAAACTTTATTTTTCCTCTTTATTTTGAAAATACCCCAAAAATTACGCGGGTTATTACACTTCCCCACTAACAATGGAATTTCGCCCTCGAAATTCGACGAATGCCTAACTCTAAAAAATTAGGCTAACAATCTCCAAAAATAATTTCTTCTCCAAAAATAAATTCCTCACATCTAATCTAGATGCCTATCACGAATATCACAAAAAACTTGCTCTCTCCAAAAATTGCTAACCACGCAATGAACCCAAAACTCAAGCCCCGAGGGTTGCCGTATACCTAAGCTCTGATACCATTTGTAAAACCCTGCCCGCCCGGGGAGAGCGAACGAAGCGCTAATGCGATAAAATAAATCCAAATCCACAAATAACAAGGTATAGAGAATCTAAATAAACCCACAATAATATAAATCCACTAATCCCAATCTTCAAATAAAATACAACTATCTAACTCGAATAAAAATATAAATCTCCAATACTCTATACAACAAATCTATACAATCTTCCAAAAATACTCTTCCCAAAATAATCCATGCTAAAATAATTCCAATTGGTCCATAGCGTCCCAATCCACGCTAAGTTGCCAACTAAAAGAAAATATGGGGAAGTACACAATACGACAAGAAAGATGCTCAACAAATATATGTTAACGATGAATAAAGCGTAACAACACGAGTACGAATATTGAAATCAAAATGAAAATCTCAATAGCATTTCATCGTTTTAATTTCTCAACAACACTTTAACCGGGTCACCAGGCCTCACCACATCCGTATATGCTTTATCAAGCTATAACCCGGGAAACAGGAATTTTGGCGGGTGCCCAACATCCGTGCCATATTAAAATCTCATGACAACGTGCTCATCAATAATATAATGATACCACATGAATCAAAATAATTTCAACAATTATTTTCCAGCTTTCAATGAATTTATCAATTCAAATATGAGTTCAATTAACAAGAATTCAAAGAAAATGACACTCGCGAGATTTAAGGAGCATATTGTGTAAAACCCCATACCTCAAACCATGATGAGAAACCAATGATCACATACTCAAGATCAACACAAAAGATATACAAAAGCTCCTCCAAGAACCTCCAACAAAATAGCCCCAAGAACACCTGTAATCTAAGGTTGGAACTCACAAATCTCAAGGGCCAATGTGTATATAAAAAGAAGAGGAATATAAAATATACTTGCTGCCAAAATTTGTGCCAAAAGTAGGTTAAAAGGGTTGCCCACGACTTCCTTTTATAATGCAAAGAAATGAAGAGTTAGAATCCAAAAGACTCCTTTAAATAAGGCAAAGAAATGAAGAGTTGGAAGTCAAAACAACTCCAAGAGTTAAAAACATTTAAAAATAATTTTAAAATCTGTTTTAACTCCGTTTTCGAAACTGTTTGAAATTATCGCCTTTAAAAATAATAACCAACATATTTGAGCAATAAAAATAATTTTATCAAAAACTTTATTTTTCCTCTTTATTTTGAAAATACCCCAAAAATTACGCGGGTTATTACACTTCCACACTAACAATGGAATTTCGCCCTCGAAATTCGACGAATGCCTAACTCTAAAAAATTAGGCTAACAATCTCCAAAAATAATTTCTTCTCCAAAAATAAATTCCTCACATCTAATCTAGATGCCTATCACGAATATCACAAAAAACTTACTCTCTCCAAAAATTGCTAACCACGCAATGAACCCAAAACTCAAGCCCCGAGGGTTGCCGTATACCTAAGCTCTGATACCATTTGTAACACCCCGCCCGCCCGGGGAGAGCGAACGGAGCGCTAATGCGATAAAATAAATCCAAATCCACAAATAACAAGGTATAGAGCATCTAAATAAACCCACAATAATATAAATCCACTAATCCCAATCTTAAAATAAAATACAACGTTTCTCGAATAATAAAATTACAACTATCTAACTCGAATAAAAATATAAATCTCCAATACTCTATACAACAAATCTATACAATCTTCCAAAAATACTCTTCCCAAAATAATCCACGCTAAAATAATCCCAATTGGTCCATAGCGTCCCAATCCACGCTAACTTGCCAACTAAAAGAAAATATGGGGAAGTACACAATACGACAAGAAAGATGCTCAACAAATATATGTTAACGATGAATAAAGCGTAACAACACGAGTACGAATATTCAAATCAAAATGAAAATCTCAATAGCATTTCATCGTTTTAATTTCTCAACAACACTTTAACCGGGTCACTAGGCCTCACCACATCCGTATATGCTTTATCAAGCTATAACCCGGGAAACAGGAATTTTGGCGGGTGCCCAACATCCGTGCCATATTAAAATCTCATGACAACGTGCTCATCAATAATATAATGATACCACATGAATCAAAATAATTTCAACAATTATTTTGTAGATTTCAATGAATTTATCAATTCAAATATGAGTTCAATTAACAAGAATTCAAAGAGAATGACACTCGCGAGATTTAAGGAGCATATTGTGTAAAACTCCATACCTCAAACCATGATGAGAAACCAATGATCACATACTCAAGATCAACACAAAAGATCTACAAAAGCTCCTCCAAGAACCTCCAAAAAAATAGCCCCAAGAACACCTCTAATCTAAGGTTGGAACTCATAAATCTCAAGGGCCAATGTGTATATAAAAAGAAGAGGAATATAAAATATATTTGCTGCCAAAATTTGTGCCAAAAGTAGGTTAAAAGGGTTTCCCACGACTTCCTTTTATAATGCAAAGAAATGAAGAGTTAGAATCCAAAAGACTCCTTTAAATAAGGCAAAGAAATGAAGAGTTGGAAGTCAAAACAACTCCAAGAGTTAAAAACATTTAAAAATAATTTTAAAATCTGTTTTAACTCCGTTTAGAAACTGTTTGAAATTGTCGCCTTTAAAAATAATAACCAACATATTTGAGCAATAAAAATAATTTTATCAAAAACTTTATTTTTCCTCTTTATTTTGAAAATACCCCAAAAATTACACGGGTTATTACACTTCCCCACTAACAATGGAATTTCGCCCTCGAAATTCGACGAATGCCTAACTCTAAAAAATTAGGCTAACAATCTCCAAAAATAATTTCTTCTCCAAAAATAAATTCCTCACATCTAATCTAGATGCCTATCACGAATATCACAAAAAACTTGCTCTCTCCAAAAATTGCTAACCACGCAATGAACCCAAAACTCAAGCCCCGAGGGTTGCCGTATACCTAAGCTCTGATACCATTTGTAACACCCCGCCCGCCCGGGGAGAGCGAACGGAGCGCTAATGCGATAAAATAAATCCAAATCCACAAATGACAAGGTATAGAGCATCTAAATAAATCCACAATAATATAAATCCACTAATCCCAATCTTCAAATAAAATACAACTATCTAACTCGAATAAAAATATAAATCTCCAATACTCTATACAACAAATCTATACAATCTTCCAAAAATACTCTTCCCAAAATAATCCATGCTAAAATAATTCCAATTGGTCCATAGCGTCCCAATCCACGCTAAGTTGCCAACTAAAAGAAAATATGGGGAAGTACACAATACGACAAGAAAGATGCTCAACAAATATATGTTAACGATGAATAAAGCGTAACAACACGAGTACGAATATTGAAATCAAAATGAAAATCTCAATAGCATTTCATCGTTTTAATTTCTCAACAACACTTTAACCGGGTCACCAGGCCTCACCACATCCGTATATGCTTTATCAAGCTATAACCCGGGAAACAGGAATTTTGGCGGGTGCCCAACATCCGTGCCATATTAAAATCTCATGACAACGTGCTCATCAATAATATAATGATACCACATGAATCAAAATAATTTCAACAATTATTTTCCAGCTTTCAATGAATTTATCAATTCAAATATGAGTTCAATTAACAAGAATTCAAAGAAAATGACACTCGCGAGATTTAAGGAGCATATTGTGTAAAACCCCATACCTCAAACCATGATGAGAAACCAATGATCACATACTCAAGATCAACACAAAAGATATACAAAAGCTCCTCCAAGAACCTCCAACAAAATAGCCCCAAGAACACCTGTAATCTAAGGTTGGAACTCACAAATCTCAAGGGCCAATGTGTATATAAAAAGAAGAGGAATATAAAATATACTTGCTGCCAAAATTTGTGCCAAAAGTAGGTTAAAAGGGTTGCCCACGACTTCCTTTTATAATGCAAAGAAATGAAGAGTTAGAATCCAAAAGACTCCTTTAAATAAGGCAAAGAAATGAAGAGTTGGAAGTCAAAACAACTCCAAGAGTTAAAAACATTTAAAAATAATTTTAAAATCTGTTTTAACTCCGTTTTCGAAACTGTTTGAAATTATCGCCTTTAAAAATAATAACCAACATATTTGAGCAATAAAAATAATTTTATCAAAAACTTTATTTTTCCTCTTTATTTTGAAAATACCCCAAAAATTACGCGGGTTATTACACTTCCACACTAACAATGGAATTTCGCCCTCGAAATTCGACGAATGCCTAACTCTAAAAAATTAGGCTAACAATCTCCAAAAATAATTTCTTCTCCAAAAATAAATTCCTCACATCTAATCTAGATGCCTATCACGAATATCACAAAAAACTTACTCTCTCCAAAAATTGCTAACCACGCAATGAACCCAAAACTCAAGCCCCGAGGGTTGCCGTATACCTAAGCTCTGATACCATTTGTAACACCCCGCCCGCCCGGGGAGAGCGAACGGAGCGCTAATGCGATAAAATAAATCCAAATCCACAAATAACAAGGTATAGAGCATCTAAATAAACCCACAATAATATAAATCCACTAATCCCAATCTTAAAATAAAATACAACGTTTCTCGAATAATAAAATTACAACTATCTAACTCGAATAAAAATATAAATCTCCAATACTCTATACAACAAATCTATACAATCTTCCAAAAATACTCTTCCCAAAATAATCCACGCTAAAATAATCCCAATTGGTCCATAGCGTCCCAATCCACGCTAACTTGCCAACTAAAAGAAAATATGGGGAAGTACACAATACGACAAGAAAGATGCTCAACAAATATATGTTAACGATGAATAAAGCGTAACAACACGAGTACGAATATTCAAATCAAAATGAAAATCTCAATAGCATTTCATCGTTTTAATTTCTCAACAGCACTTTAACCGGGTCACTAGGCCTCACCACATCCGTATATGCTTTATCAAGCTATAACCCGGGAAACAGGAATTTTGGCGGGTGCCCAACATCCGTGCCATATTAAAATCTCATGACAACGTGCTCATCAATAATATAATGATACCACATGAATCAAAATAATTTCAACAATTATTTTGTAGATTTCAATGAATTTATCAATTCAAATATGAGTTCAATTAACAAGAATTCAAAGAGAATGACACTCGCGAGATTTAAGGAGCATATTGTGTAAAACTCCATACCTCAAACCATGATGAGAAACCAATGATCACTTACTCAAGATCAACACAAAAGATCTACAAAAGCTCCTCCAAGAACCTCCAACAAAATAGCCACAAGAACACCTCTAATCTAAGGTTGGAACTCATAAATCTCAAGGGCCAATGTGTATATAAAAAGAAGAGGAATATAAAATATATTTGCTGCCAAAATTTGTGCCAAAAGTAGGTTAAAAGGGTTGCCCACGACTTCCTTTTATAATGCAAAGAAATGAAGAGTTAGAATCCAAAAGACTCCTTTAAATAAGGCAAAGAAATGAAGAGTTGGAAGTCAAAACAACTCCAAGAGTTAAAAACATTTAAAAATAATTTTAAAATCTGTTTTAACTCCGTTTTCGAAACTGTTTGAAATTATCGCCTTTAAAAATAGTAACCAACATATTTGAGCAATAAAAATAATTTTATCAAAAACTTTATTTTTCCTCTTTATTTTGAAAATACCCCAAAAATTACGCGGGTTATTACACTTCCCCACTAACAATGGAATTTCGCCCTCGAAATTCGACGAATGCCTAACTCTAAAAAATTAGGCTAACAATCTCCAAAAATAATTTCTTCTCCAAAAATAAATTCCTCACATCTAATCTAGATGCCTATAACGAATATCACAAAAAACTTGATCTCTCCAAAAATTGCTAACCACGCAATGAACCCAAAACTCAAGCCCCGAGGGTTGCCGTATACCTAAGCTCTGATACCATTTGTAACACCCTGCCCGCCCGGGGAGAGCGAACGAAGCGCTAATGCGATAAAATAAATCCAAATCCACAAATAACAAGGTATAGAGCATCTAAATAAACCCACAATAATATAAATCCACTAATCCCAATCTTAAAATAAAATACAACTATCTAACTCGAATAAAAATATAAATCTCCAATACTCTATACAACAAATCTATACAATCTTCCAAAAATACTCTTCCCAAAATAATCCACGCTAAAATAATCCCAATTGGTCCATAGCGTCCCAATCCACGCTAACTTGCCAACTAAAAGAAAATATGGGTAAGTACACAATACGACAAGAAAGATGCTCAACAAATATATGTTAACGATGAATAAAGCGTAACAACACGAGTACGAATATTGAAATCAAAATGAAAATCTCAATAGCATTTCATCGTTTTAATTTCTCAACAACTCTTTAACCGGGTCACCAGGCCTCACCACATCCGTATATGCTTTATCAAGCTATAACCCGGGAAACCGGAATTTTGGCGGGTGCCCAACATCCGTGCCATATTAAAATCTCATGACAACGTGCTCATCAATAATATAATGATACCAAATGAATCAAAATAATTTCAACAATTATTTTCCAGATTTCCATGAATTTATCAATTCAAATATGAGTTCAATTAACAAGAATTCAAAGAAAATGACACTCGCGAGATTTAAGGAGCATATTGTGTAAAACCCCATACCTCAAACAATGATGAGAAACCAATGATCACATACTCAAGATCAACACAAAAGATCTACAAAAGCTCCTCCAAGAACCTCCAACAAAATAGCCCCAAGAACACCTGTAATCTAAGGTTGGAACTCACAAATCTCAAGGGTCAATGTGTATATAAAAAGAAGAGGAATATAAAATATATTTGCTTCCAAAATTTGTGCCAAAAGTAGGTTAAAAGGGTTTCCCACGACTTCCTTTTATAATGCAAAGAAATGAAGAGTTAGAATACAAAAGACTCCTTTAAATAAGGCAAAGAAATGAAGAGTTGGAAGTCAAAACAACTCCAAGAGTTAAAAACATTTAAAAATAATTTTAAAATCTGTTTTAACCCCGTTTTCGAAACTGTTTGAAATTATCGCCTTTAAAAATAATAACCAACATATTTGAGCAATAAAAAGAATTTTATCAAAAACTTTATTTTTCCTCTTTATTTTGAAAATACCCCAAAAATTACGCGGGTTATTACACTTCCCCACTAGTAATGGAATTTCGCCCTCGAAATTTGACGAATGCCTAACTCTAAAAAATTAGGCTAACAATCTCCAAAAATAATTTCTTCTCCAATAATAAATTCCTCACATCTAATCTAGATGCCTATCACGAATATCACAAAAAACTTGCTCTCTCCAAAAATTGCTAACCACGCAATGAACCCAAAACTCAAGCTCCGAGGGTTGCCGTATACCTAAGCTCTGATACCATTTGTAACACCCCGCCCGCCCGGGGAGAGTGAACGGAGCGCTAATGCGATAAAATAAATCCAAATCCACAAATAACAAGGTATAGAGCATCTAAATAAACCCACAATAATATAAATCCACTAATCCCATTCTTCAAATAAAATACAACGTTTCTCGAATAATAAAATTACAACTATCTAACTCGAATAAAAATATAAATCTCCAATACTCTATACAAAAAATCTATAAAAATCTTCCAAAAATACTCTTCCCAAAATAATCCACGCTAAAATAATCCCAATTGGTCCATAGCGTCCCAATCCACGCTAACTTGCCAACTAAAAGAAAATATGGGGAAGTACACAATACGACAAGAAAGATGCTCAACAAATATATGTTAACGATGAATAAAGCGTAACAACACGAGTACGAATATTCAAATCAAAATGAAAATCTCAATAGCATTTCATCGTTTTAATTTCTCAACAGCACTTTAACCGGGTCACTAGGCCTCACCACATCCGTATATGCTTTATCAAGCTATAACCCGGGAAACAGGAATTTTGGCGGGTGCCCAACATCCGTGCCATATTAAAATCTCATGACAACGTGCTCATCAATAATATAATGATACCACATGAATCAAAATAATTTCAACAATTATTTTCCAGATTTCAATGAATTTATCAATTCAAATATGAGTTCAATTAACAAGAATTCAAAGAGAATGACACTCGCGAGATTTAAGGAGCATATTGTGTAAAACCCCATACCTCAAAACATGATGAGAAACCAATGATCACGTACTCAAGATCAACACAAAAGATCTACAAAAGCTCCTCCAAGAACCTCCAACAAAATAGCCACAAGAATACCTCTAATCTAAGGTTGGAACTCACAAATCTCAAGGGCCAATGTGTATATAAAAAGAAGAGGAATATAAAATATATTTGCTGCCAAAATTTGTGCCAAAAGTAGGTTAAAAGGGTTGCCCACGACTTCCTTTTATAATGCAAAGAAATGAAGAGTTAGAATCCAAAAGACTCCTTTAAATAAGGCAAAGAAATGAAGAGTTGGAAGTCAAAACAACTCCAAGAGTTAAAAACATTTAAAAATAATTTTAAAATCTGTTTTAACTCCGTTTTCGAAACTGTTTGAAATTATCGCCTTTAAAAATAGTAACCAACATATTTGAGCAATAAAAATAATTTTATCAAAAACTTTATTTTTCCTCTTTATTTTGAAAATACCCCAAAAATTACGCGGGTTATTACACTTCCCCACTAACAATGGAATTTCGCCCTCGAAATTCGACGAATGCCTAACTCTAAAAAATTAGGCTAACAATCTCCAAAAATAATTTCTTCTCCAAAAATAAATTCCTCACATCTAATCTAGATGCCTATAACGAATATCACAAAAAACTTGATCTCTCCAAAAATTGCTAACCACGCAATGAACCCAAAACTCAAGCCCCGAGGGTTGCCGTATACCTAAGCTCTGATACCATTTGTAACACCCTGCCCGCCCGGGGAGAGCGAACGAAGCGCTAATGCGATAAAATAAATCCAAATCCACAAATAACAAGGTATAGAGCATCTAAATAAACCCACAATAATATAAATCCACTAATCCCAATCTTAAAATAAAATACAACTATCTAACTCGAATAAAAATATAAATCTCCAATACTCTATACAACAAATCTATACAATCTTCCAAAAATACTCTTCCCAAAATAATCCACGCTAAAATAATCCCAATTGGTCCATAGCGTCCCAATCCACGCTAACTTGCCAACTAAAAGAAAATATGGGGAAGTACACAATACGACAAGAAAGATGCTCAACAAATATATGTTAACGATGAATAAAGCGTAACAACACGAGTACGAATATTGAAATCAAAATGAAAATCTCAATAGCATTTCATCGTTTTAATTTCTCAATAACACTTTAACCGGGTCACTAGGCCTCACCACATCCATATATGCTTTATCAAGCTATAACCCGGGAAACAGGAATTTTGGTGGGTGCCCAACATCCGTGCCATATTAAAATCTCATGACAACGTGCTCATCAATAATATAATGATACCACATGAATAAAAATAATTTCAACAATTATTTTCCAGATTTCAATGAATTTATCAATTCAAATATGAGTTCAATTAACAAGAATTCAAAGAAAATGACACTCGCGAGATTTAAGGAGCATATTGTGTAAAACCCCATACCTCAAACCATGATGAGAAACCAATGATCACATACTCAAGATCAACACAAAAGATCTACAAGAGCTCCTCCAAGAACCTCCAACAAAATAGCCCCAAGAACACCTCTAATCTAAGGTTGGAACTCACAAATCTCAAGGGCCAATGTGTATATAAAAAGAAGAGGAATATAAAATATATTTGCTGCCAAAATTTGTGCCAAAAGTAGGTTAAAAGGGTTGCCCACGACTTCCATTTATAATGCAAAGAAATGAAGAGTTAGAATCCAAAAGACTCCTTTAAATAAGGCAAAGAAATGAAGAGTTGGAAGTCAAAACAACTCCAAGAGTTAAAAACATTTAAAAATAATTTTAAAATCTGTTTTAACTCCGTTTTCGAAACTGTTTGAAATTATCGCCTTTAAAAATAATAACCAACATATTTGAGCAATAAAAATAATTTTATCAAAAACTTTATTTTTCCTCTTTATTTTGAAAATACCCCAAAATTTACGCGGGTTATTACACTTCCCCACTAACAATGGAATTTCGCCCTCGAAATTCGACGAATTCCTAACTCTAAAAAATTAGGCTAACAATCTCCAAAAATAATTTCTTCTCCAAAAATAAATTCCTCACATCTAATCTAGATGCCTATCACGAATATCACAAAAAACTTGCTCTCTCCAAAAATTGCTAACCACGCAATGAACCCAAAACTCAAGCCCCGAGGGTTGCCGTATACCTAAGCTCTGATACCATTTGTAACACCCCGCCCGCCCGGGGAGAGCGAACGGAGCGCTAATGCGATAAAATAAATCCAAATCCACAAATAACAAGGTATAGAGCATCTAAATAAACCCACAATAATATAAATCCACTAATCCCAATCTTAAAATAAAATACAACGTTTCTCGAATAATAAAATTACAACTATCTAACTCGAATAAAAATATAAATCTCCAATACTCTATACAACAAATCTATACAATCTTCCAAAAATACTCTTCCCAAAATAATCCACGCTAAAATAATCCCAATTGGTCCATAGCATCCCAATCCACGCTAACTTGCCAACTAAAAGAAAATATGGGGAAGTACACAATACGACAAGAAAGATGCTCAACAAATATATGTTAACGATGAATAAAGCGTAACAACACGAGTACGAATATTCAAATCAAAATGAAAATCTCAATAGCATTTCATCGTTTTAATTTCTCAACAACACTTTAACCGGGTCACTAGGCCTCACCACATCCGTATATGCTTTATCAAGCTATAACCCGGGAAACAGGAATTTTGGCGGGTGCCCAACATCCGTGCCATATTAAAATCTCATGAAAACGTGCTCATCAATAATATAATGATACCACATGAATCAAAATAATTTCAACAATTATTTTCCAGATTTCAATGAATTTATCAATTCAAATATGAGTTCAATTAATAAGAATTCAAAGAGAATGACACTCGCGATATTTTAGGAGCATATTGTGTAAAACCCCATACCTCAAACCATGATGAGAAACCAATGATCACATACTCAAGATCAACACAAAAGATCTACAAAAGCTCCTCCAAGAACCTCCAACAAAATAGCCCCAAGAACACCTCTAATCTAAGGTTGGAACTCACAAATCTCAAGGGCCAATGTGTATATAAAAAGAAGAGGAATATAAAATATATTTGCTGCCAAAATTTGTGCCAAAAGTAGGTTAAAAGGGTTGCCCACGACTTCCTTTTATAATGCAAAGAAATGAAGAGTTAGAATCCAAAAGACTCCTTTAAATAAGGAAAAGAAATGAAGAGTTGGAAGTCAAAACAACTCCAAGAGTTAAAAACATTTAAAAATAATTTTAAAATCTGTTTTAACTCCGTTTTCGAAAATGTTTGAAATTATCGCCTTTAAAAATAATAACCAACATATTTGAGCAATAAAAATAATTTTATCAAAAACTTTATTTTTCCTCTTTATTTTGAAAATACCCCAAAAATTACGCCGGTTATTACATACTTCTGACCTTTATGATATAATAAAACTTGAACTTGTATTTATTCATACTGTTGTCTCTTCTTCATGCTCTGTTTTGATTATTGATTACTGCTTTTTCTTCCTCTACTAGTTTCTGGCCAGGATGGAATTACTATCTGCTCATGATACAAGGATGTTGAGGCAATGCAATGATTATTTTAAGGCTGGTCACACAGATCTGAGTGCAGCACAAATCATCGACATCCTCGGCCAAGATGCTTCAGAACAGGTAATTGAGGCCTACCAATACTTGAAGTGTCTTCTTGATCGTGCAGTGGCCAATAATGTGGCTTATTATGATATGATCGTGGATCTCCAAGGCACTCTTGAAGACCTTCAGCAGCAATACAAAGAATCCATTGCCCTTTTACACAAGGGGTATGAGAAGAAGTATCATCAACTCAATGCTGACAAGGGAGAAGCATTTTGCTGGCTATGATGTGAGGGAGAGAACTCTGAGGGTTGAATTCGAGGAGTGCAGACAAATAGCTGAATTATTAGAGCAAGAGAATAACAACCTGTAAAGAGAGTTGTCGCAGTTGTAGTCTGCAGCTTCCTCTTCAAAAGCCTTAATTTAAGTGACTGATGAGGGATTCTCGTTCTTGGAGGTCGAGAACGCCAACTTGAGGGACGAATTGGAGATCTTGAAGAGAGCTGTCCCCTCTACATCTTCTCGTGGACGAGCAAGAGATCCTCGGGGACGAGCAAGAGAAGCTCAAATTCATGTTGAGGAATAGTGGACTCAATCTGCTTTGGAGAACCAAGATTTCCAACTAATGGCAAAGAACCAGGCGTTGGCTGAAATGTCAAAGAAGATCAGGGACCTGGAAGAGCAGCTTTCAGTGCAGAAATCAGTCTTGGAGAATAAGGAACTCTTCATCAAAAATCTCCACGAGCAGCTAGAAAGACTGACATATCAATTCCACAAACAGCCCAGGGAGTTCTGGATGGCTGGGTACAACGAGGCTCTCTACCACTTAGACGATCGTATCCAGAATGCCAATAATGAGGGCTACAAGCAAGGCTGGTTAAATGCCTTAGGTGTGCTACAACTCGAACAGGGTCATTACCTGTGGGACTATCATGATCCTGGGCTTCTCGACCTACCCGTGCCACCATTAAAACTTTATATGACTTGGATCCCTGCTCGGGCCATTCCTCGATGCTTAATTTCCAAGTATCTCAGCGACTACAACCTCCATTCAAGTGTTGAGATATCTCGTCCCAAGCACCTTCTAGATAGACCATCCGTGATGAATATCAGGATGTTAAAAGATTTGAACTTCATAAACTCTCCTCTTGCTTTAAATGATCCGCCTGCTGGCGAGGAAAATGTTTCAAAAGTAGAGGGGAAGAAACCAATAGAGTAGGAATTTTGATGTAATAGTTAGTATACATTTCATTATCAATGTAATCTGTTTTTGGATTTAATGAAAGACTTTTATTTTTGTTCGCAATCTTAATCGCTATTGTCTTGTAAAATACTTTACATTTGTGCATGTATGTCTGTTAAAAAGATAACAATATTATGTTGTTTTGTGTTGTTTGTCGATCAACTTATTGTCGACTAGCTTGAATTTGTAGTAGTCATTATAAAAAATTACTAAGTTATTCCTCGACCAACTTACTAAGTTGTTTCTCGACCAACTTACTAATAATTTTAAAAAGTCACGAGTATCAATAATTTTGCTTGATCATTTTCTCGTATTCATAAAATGTTTACGACCAACCAAGGTCAGTAAATTTTCCTTTTCGACCAACTACAGTTAGTGGGTTTTTATCCCCGACCAGCCATAGTTAATGGATTTTTCCTTTGCGAGCAACTTTTAGCACTTTTTGAAATAATCTTACCTCCCGACCAACTCAAGTTGGCCTTTTTAGGAATACTTTTACTTCTTGAGGAACATATAGTTTTATTTCCCGTAGGAATACAAGTTTTACTTCCCGGAGGAATACAGGTAGCTTTACTTCCCGGAGGAATATAAGTATCTTTACTTCCCGGAGGAATATAGGTTTTACTTCTCAGAGGAATACATTTGTTTCTCGACCAACCTTAGCTGACATTTTCGAGAAAAATTTTGAGTAGCCCGAGTTTTGTCGAGTAGTGTGTAGCACTAGTATTCCGCAAAAAACTTTTAACAAAAGGAGAAAATATACATCACTGATAATACTTGCGCAGGTGCTCTGCGTTCCATGCATTTTTAAACTCCTCCCCTTCTAAAGTTGCTATTCGGTAAGTTCCTGGTCGAACAATTTCTGTCACTCGGTATGGTCCATGCCAGTTTGCCTCTAGTTTGTTGTGCTTTTGAATCACTTTCTTTAGCACATAGTCTTCTTCTTTCAGGTCACACTTCTTCATCCTCTTATTATAGAATAAAGCTGTTCGTTGTTGGTATGCAGCATTTCTGATGGCTGTTTCTTCTCTAACTTCCTCGAGCATGTCTAAACCCAATCTTCTTATTATGTTGATGACAGGGGAATTGAAATTCAGTACCCTGTGTGTTGGGAGGCCCAACTTGGCAGGTATAACAACTTCACTTCCAAACACTAGCATATATGGAGATTCTCCAGTTTCTACTCGGGGAGTAGTTCGGTAAGCCCACAGTACTAACTGTAACTCGTTGATCCAATTTGCCTTCGCATCGTCCAGTCTTTTTTTCAAGCCATTCAGCAGTGTTCTGTTTATCACTTCAGTTTGTCCATTGCTTTGAGGATGGCCTGGTGCTGAGTGGATCTTCAACACATTTGATTGATAACAATAGGTAGCGAATTCCTCGTTATCAAATTGTGTTCCATGGTCTGTGATGAAAGCACGAGGAAGACCATATCGACAAATGATGTTCTTCCAAATAAATTGGTACACCTTCTCGTACGTCATATCAATAAGAGGCTAAACTTCCACCCACTTAGTAAAATAATCCACTGCGACGACGAGGTATTTGAACCTTCCTCTGGTCGTTGGTAGTGGTCCGACTAAATCTATTCCCCACATGGCAAATGTCCAAGGGGAAGTCATGGGTGTCAACAATGCTTGTGGAGTTGTTCGGGTGGAGGAAAAGCGCTGGCACTTGTCACATTTCTTGGTATAGGCTACACAATCAGCCCTCATCGTCGGCCAGTAATATCCCTGCGTCATCATCCTTTGCAAAAGCGTCCGACCTGCTACATGGGCTCTACAGGACCCTTCATGGATCTCTTCAATCAATTCTTTCACCTCGGAGGGATGTACACATCTTTGCAAACCTGCCATAATTCCTCGTCTATATAAAATACCGTTAGTTAATACATACCGAGCAGCTTTAAACTGTAATTTCTTGGCTGCGAGCTTGTCAATTGGTAATTCTCCCTCCTCAATATATGCCCTGATGGGATCCATCCATGATGGTCCTAAATCAAGGGTGATAAAGTTCATCGTCAAATCTTCATCTATACTCCGACCAGCTAAAACTTCAATTGGAATTATTCTTCGTAGCTCAGTACGAGTAGCTGATGCTAATCGAGCTAGGGCATCTGATCTTGCATTCTCCATTCTTGGTATTCTAACCAGCTGAATAGCGGTAAATTCTGATACCAACTCCATCACCTTTTCATGGTACTTGATAATTAATTCTCCTTTGGCTGCATATATTCCCAACATTTGATTTACGATTAATTGAGAATCACTGAAGACAATAATCTGCTGCGCCTCCATAATTTTTGCCAAATTAAGACCTGCAATCATAGGCTCATACTCACCCTCATTATTGGAAGCTTTGAATTGGAAACATATGGCGTATTCCATGTCGACCTCGTCCGGAGTGCTCAAAACTATCCCTGTCCCACTGCCTGTTGTGCAAGATGAGCCATCTAGATATAACCTCCATATAAGTAACTCGTCTTCAAACTTCTGATTTGACAGAGTTCCTCGGTGAAATATTTGTTGCTTCCTTTCATCTTCCCCTGATATTTCTCGCTCTTCGTCTATAATCTTTTCTTGCCCTTTTACCAACCGGAGCTGGTCTGAGCTCAAATTTGATGATCATGTAACATCCACTTGCCCTTTTACCAATCGAAGTTGGTCTGGTCTTCTGTTTGTTGATCTTGTAACATCCACAGGTTGATCAGCGAGCAAATTTTTTTCCTCGGGGGTATCAGGATAGGTGAACTCTTTTATAAAATTCGCTACAGCTTGCCCTTTAAGCGATGATCTGGGTTCATAGACTATATCATATTCACCGAGCTCTATTGCCCAGTACATCAATCTCCCTGATTTTTCTTATTTATGAAGGGCTTGCCTCAATGGCATATCAGTATATACGACTATAGTATAATCCTGGAAGTATGGCATCATTCTCCTACTCGCCTCAATCAGCGCCAGTGCTAACTTTTCCAGCCTTGGATATCTGATCTCTGCTCCTCGAAAGGCCTTGCTTGTGTAATAGATTGGTTTTTTTACTCCATTCTCCACTCTTATCAACGCCGAGCTAACTACATTCTCCGATACTGCTAGATATAAGTACAATTTTTCTCCCATCACCGGCCTGGACAACAGTGGAGGTGCTCCCAAATATTTCTTCAAGTCTTGAAAAGTCCTCTCACATTCATCATTCCACTCAAAAGTCTTTCGGAGTGTCTTGAAGAATGGGAGACATCGATCAGTTGCTCGTGATACAAATCTGTTGAGTGCTTCTACTCGTCCTGTAATACTTTGCACCTCTTTCTTCGTCGTTGGAGATCGCAGCCCTAATAGAGCTTTGATCTTTTCAGGATTTACCTCAATGCCTCGTTGGTTGACAATGTATCCGAGAAACATGCCTTCTTTTACTCCAAATATGCACTTCGTCGGGTTCAGCTTCATTTGATATTTATCTAGTTGATCAAAAGTCTGACTTAAGTCAACTAGATGATCGGCAACTTTCTTGCTCTTTGTCAGCATATCGTCAACATAGACTTCCATATTGCAACTGATTTGTTCGACAAAGACCCTGTTCATCAGCCGCTGATATGTCGCACCTGCATTTTTTAAACCAAAAGGCATAACATTATAATAATAAGTTCCCCTAGGGGTAATGAAAGAAGTACTCTCCCTGTCTTCAGGTTTCATTTTAATCTGATTGTAGCCAGAATAAGCATCCATGAAGCTCAGCAGCTCATGTCCCGAGGTAGCATCCACTAGTTGATCAATTTGGGGCAGCGAAAAATGATCCTTTGGACATGCTTTATTGAGGTCGGTGAAGTCTACACACATCCTCCATTTGTTATTCTTCTTTTTCACCATCACCACATTTGCTAACCAGTCTGGATATTTAACATCTTTAATAAAGTAGGCTTTCTGGAGCTTCTCGACTTCCTCCTGTATAGCTTGATTATTCTCGGGGCTGAACACTCTTCTTCTCTACTTCACTGGCTTGATCTCCTTATTCATATTGAGTTCGTGACATAAGAAATTTGGATCTATTCCGGGCATATCCTCATGACTCCACGCAAAAGTTTGCTTTCTGATTCTAAGGAAAGTTATCAATTCCTGTTTTAGTGAGGTTTCCAACGACGAACCTACTTGAGTAGTTCGCTCAGGGTGCCCGTCGTCCAAAATGATGTTTTCAGTAGCTTCCACCACTTGACCCTTCACGAGTTGAGACTCATCTCTAGGATCCAATGTTTCAATTTCTGCACCTTCATCCGCTTGATAGGTAATAGTCTTTTTCCTTGATAGGTGGATCTTTGGCCAAAGTGTAGTACAACTTGTTGGGCAGTAGTCCACTCATCAGGGCGGTAATTGTTGTCTTCTCCTCATAATCAATGACTTCAAGTTTCTCGTTATTAAAACGAGTTATATAATCTCTGGTGTTCTCTCCACCTTTTTGTCTAACACTTAACAAATGTGCTACTCGTTTAACTGGCTTTGCCCGAAAATAGAAATTCCCAATGAATAACTTGACCAGTTGAAGAAAAGTTGAGATCTTACCCCGAGGAAGATTATTATACCATATTTGAGCAGATCCGATAAGAGTTCCCGAGAATGCTCTGCATCTCATCTCATCTGGAATAGCATAGATGTCGGCTGTATCTTGGTATTGTTCTATATGAAGGACGGGGTCAGTTTTTCCATCATATTTGGGGGTCACAACAGGTGCTTTGAATTTTGATGGTGTTGGAAAATCTACAATGGCCTGGACAAAAGGTGTTCCTCGAACAAAGGTTCATTGTAGAGGGTTCTTAGCTTTAACCATTTCCCCCAATATATCCTCCAGCCTTTGAATAGAGCCTTTCCATGCATCATTTCTGTCCTCGAGCCTGTTGGATCGAGCGGCTGATCGCGTTGACGTGGCTTCCTGGGATCTATCTTGACGAGCAGCTGGTCGGGACTGGGCAGATCCTTCCCTTAAATCTGATGGTCATCGAAAACTCCTCGATGGGGCTCTGGGAGGACTTTTGCTCCTCCTAGGACCTAATCGATCGAAAGGAGATACTCTGCTTAGTCTTTCTAGCACACTGGTCCATTCTAGGGAGAGAGTGATACGTTGTTCAGTATCTGTGGCTCGCACTGAGGAAGTTCGTCCAGGTTGATAAGAAAAATCTTCAGACTCCTCATTGCGATATGAATTGGTACGTCTAGTACGTGAAGAAGGTGCACGGGTATTTAGCTTCAACCATTTCCACCAATCTATCCTCCAACCTTTGAATAGAGCCTTTCCATGCATCATTTCCATCCTCGGGCCTGTTGGTTCGAGCGGATGATCGCATTGACGTGGCTTCCTGGGATCTATCTTGACGAGCAGCTGGTCGCGACTGGGCAGATCCTTCCCTTAAATCTAATGGTCGTCGAAAACTCCTCGATGGGGCTCTAGGAGGGCTTTTTCTCCTCCTAGGACCTAATCGATCGAAAGGAGATACTCTGCTTAGTCTTTCTAGTGCACTGGTCCTTTTTGAGGAGAGAGTGATACGTTGTTCAGTATCTGTGGCTCGCACTGAGGAAGTTCGTCCAGGTTGATAAGAAAAATCTTCAGACTCCTCATTGAGATATGAATTGGTCTGTCTAGTACGTAAAGAAGGTGCACGGGTATTTCTTTGAATACTTCGTGGTCCTGAATGGGTTGGTGCACCGCCATGGAGGGTTTGTATGAGTTGTCGCATAGTTTCTTGCATGACGGTCTGGCCCTGAGCCAGATTTTTCATGATTCCAGCCAGATCTGGAATATTTGGCGGAGCAGATGGATTTGGAGGGCTTTCAGCATTTCGATTGCTAAATTCTGGAATATCAGCCATTTGTGATGAATTATTTTTGATGGAAAACGATTTTACCAGTCGTTTCCCACAGACGGCGCCAATCTGTTGATGTAAAAAATTAGATCATATCTAATTATTCAATCACAGATAAATAAATGAGACAAAGAATTTTTAAAGTGGTTCAGCCTTATAAGAATGGCCTACGTCCACTGTTATGGTATTGCTGATTGTATGGAAATTCTCGATTACAAGTTATCTCAAGAAATTCTGGTCCTTTTACAATGAGGATTGTACAATGTATTTATAGCCCCGAGGCTGTGATGTGAAAGGGTAATACATTAAATGATGTACATATGAAATGGTAATACATTCAATGCCCTTTAAGCGTATGCGTCTGAATGATAAGCATTTGATTAACAGTCAAACTGTTGGTTATCCTGCTATTAATGCTTTGTTCGAGGTGCAGCTCGGACCGCCTGAGTTGCTCGGATCGCCTAAGCTTCTCGATACTCAAGAGTTCCTCGGAGAGTATGATTTCCTCGGGGAATCAGTGTTCCTCATTGTAGTATGGTTCCTCGGAGCATGTGAGTTCCTCGGAAGTGTTTGTTGTTGCCACGTAGATTGCCACGTGTCTTTACTTTATTGAGCCATGTCAGCAGACTAAATTTGGTATCAATAATGTCGCACGGGAAAAATTTCACTCGCAAGAAGTGATCACGTGGTAACAAAACTCGTGGTTTGAGAATATGATGATAATATAAAAATATATAAACTTAGGCTTAAAAACCTGCTGTTAGAGGGAGAAAACCCAAAACATCCCTAAACGGCTGCGTAAGAGGCACGGACACCTCGTACGGGACCAATGTAACTCCCAGGAACTGATCGATTGGTCAGGAGCCTTCTGGTTTGAGAATATGATGATAATTTGAAAATATCTACATTTACGCTTAAAAACTTTCCGTTAGAGGGCGAAAACCCAAAACACCTCCCAAATAATCCCGTGAGAGGCATCAACAGCTAGTACATGATCAAAGAACTTGCAGGAACTGACTGTGTGGACAAGGGACCCCTTGTTTAACAATATGGTGATGATTTGAAAATATCTATACTTAGGCTTAAAAACATTATGTGGGAGGGAAAAAATCCCAAACACCCCCAAATTGCCCGATAAGAGGCATAAACACCTCACACGAGACCCATCTAACTCGGAGGAACTGATCGCATGCTCATGGGACCCTTGGTTTGAGAATATGATGATAATCTAAAATTATATACACTTAGGCTTAAAAAACATACCGCTAGAGGTCAAAAGCCCAAAACACCCCCAAACGTCCCCGTGAGAGGCACGGACACCTCGCACGGGACCAATGTAACTCACAGGAACTGATCGCATAGTCACGAGATCCCCGATTTGAGAATATGATGATAATTTAAAAATATCTACACTTAGGCTTAAAAACATTCCATTAGAGGGCGAAAATCTAAAACACCCACCAAACAACCCCGTGAGCGGCACGAACACCTCGCATGGGACCAATGTAACTCGTAGGAACTCACCGCATGGCCACAGGATTCTGGCTTGAGAATATGATGATAAATTGAAAATATCTTCAGATAGGCTTAAAAATATGTCGTTAAAGGGCAAAAACCTAAAAAACCTCCTAAACAGCCTCGTGAGTGGCACAAACACCTCGCACGTGACCCCTGAACTTGCAGGAAGTGACTGCGTGGTCATGGGACCCCCAATTTAAGAATATAAGGATGATTTGAAAAATTCGACACTTAGGGTTAACAAGATGTTGTAAGAGGGCGACCCCCCCCCCCCCAATGGCCCTGTAAGAGGCTTGAACACCTCAGACGAACCAATGTAACTCGGAAGAACTGATCGCGTGGTCAGGGGACCCCCGGTTTGAGTATATTACGATAATTTGAAAATATCTTCGCTTAGGCTTAAAAACATACCGTTAGAGGGCGACAACCCAAAACACCAACTAAACGGCCCCGTGGGAGGCACAAATACCTTGCATGGGACCAATGTTACTTGCAAGAACTGACCTCGTGGTCATAGGACCCCTGATTTGAGAATATGATGATAATTTAAAAATATCTACACTTAGGCATAAAAAAATACCGCTAGAGTTCGAAAACCCAAAACATCCTCCAAACGACCCCTTGAGAAGCACGAACACCTCATACGAGACCAATGTAACTCGTAGGAACTGATCGCATGGTCACGGGACTTCCAGTTTAAGAATATGACAATAATTTAAAAATATCCACAATTAGTCTTAAAAACATGCCGTAAGAGGGTAAAAACCCAAAACACGTCCAAAATGGCCCCATGAGAGGAACAGACACCTTGCATAAGACCAATGTAACTCGTAGGAACTGACCGCATGGTCACAAGTCCCGCGGTATGAGAATATGATGATAAATTGAAAATATCCAGACTTAGGTTAAAAAATATGCCATTAGAGGGGGAAACCCCCCCCCCCCCACCCACCCCCAAATGACTGTGTGAAAAGCACGAACGCCTCATACGACACCAATGTAACTCGTAGAAATTGACAGTGTGGTCACGGGACTCCCAATTTGAGAATATGATGATAATCTGAAAATATCTACACTTAGGCTTAAAAAAATGATGTTAGAGGGCGAAAACCTAAAACACCTCGCAAACGGCCCCGTGGGAGGCATGAACACCTCGCACGGGACTGATGTTACTCACAGTAACTGATCGCGTGGTCAATGGACTCATGATTTGAGAATATGACGATAGTACAAAAATATCTAGACTTAGACTTAAAAACATAACGTTAGAGTGAAAAAATCCAAAACACCCCCAAACGGCCCTATAAGAGGCACATACAACTCGCACGAGACCGTTGTAACTCACAGGTACTAATAACGTGGTCACAGGACTCCCGGTTCGAGAATATTATGATAATCTAAACATATCTAGACTTAGGCTTAAAAATATACCGTTAGAGGGAGAAAACCCAAAACACCCCCTAAACAGACCTGTGAGAGGCGCTAACACATCGCATGTACCAATGTAACTCAATGGAATTGACCATATGGTCACGGGAGCCCCAATTTGAGAATATGAAGATAATCTGAAATATCAAGACTTAGGCTTAAAAAATGTGGTTAGAGGGCAAACATGACCAATGAAACTCATTGGAACTGACTGCGTGGTCAAGGGACACCTTGCTGGAGAATGTAATGATAATAGAAAAATATATAGACATAGGCTTAAAAACATGCCGCCAGATGGAGAAAACCCCAAACACCCCCAATACGGCCCCGTGAGTAGCATGAATACGTCGTACGGAACCAAGGTTACTTTCAAGAATTGGCCTCGTGGTCACAGGACCCCCGATTTGAGAATATGACAATAATCACGAAATATCTACACTTAGGCTTAAAAACATGCCATTAGAAGCCAAAAACCTTAAGCACCCTCCAAACAGCCCTGTGAGAAGCATGAACACCTCATACGGGACCAATGTAACTCATAGGAACTGATTGCATAGTCATGTGACTCCTAGTTTGAGAATATGACAATAATCTAAAAATATCCGCACTTAGGCTTAAAAACATATCGTTAGATAGCGAAAACCTAAAACACCTTCAAAATGACCCCATGACAGGCACAGACACCTTGCACGAGACCAATGTAACTCGTAGGAACTGACCGTGTGGTCATGGGACCCACGGTTTGAGAATATGATGATAAATTGAAAATATCTAGAGTTAGGCTTAAAAATATGCCATTAGAGGGCAAAAACACAAAACAACCCCCAATCGCCTCGTGAAAAACACGAACACCTCGTACGGCACCAATGTAGCTCGTAGGAATTAATCGTGTGGTCATGGGACTCCCGATTTGAGAATATGATGATAATCTGAAATTATCTACACTTAGGCTTAAAAACATACCGTTAGAGGGCGAATACCCAAAACAACATATAAACGGCCGCATGAGAAGGATAGACAACTAATACGGGACCGCTGTTGAAAAAAAAATACCATTTAAGTCCTTTATTTCGAGATTAAACTATCTAAATGGTTCTGAACAGTTTGTTCAAGAAACTCGTTTCTTAAAAAAAATTAAACACAGGATGTGTATAACAGTTATTAACGAGTAATTTCAGTTATAGGTTTACCAGTTTTGGAAAACAAAACTTTAAGAAAATAAACCAACACAGCCTTAAGAAAGGGATGAGAGGAAAAGGAAGTATACACAAGAAATTTTAATGTGGTAAACCCCCACCCAATTGGGGAAAAATCCACGCAGGTTTCTACACCTCAAAAGTAAAAATTCCACTAAAAATGAGTAACAAATTACAAGCTATATAACAATCAAGACACAAACAAACCAAAACTAAGTTTAGAAATTGTAGCAACTCCTCTAGAATTTTATGACTTCTCCCAAGGTTATGACGTTGCTGATGTTCTCCCAACTTCGTAATTTTATTCCTTTTAGATTTACGTCAACTCTAAAGTCCATTATTTCAATACCAACACTTTTCAGTGTAGTAGTGCGAAGGTATATGTGGTGATGTGCTCTAACTCACATGCATGCAACTCACACACACTTAAGTATAGACATAATGAGTAACAAATCACTAAACATGCAAGATTTCTAAAATCAATTTTGTCAAACTAATCAGACTTTGGATCTTTAAAATATCTGCAGGTCAAGAGGGAATCTTGCTATAAATACTAGACAAGATCCTATGAACTTTCTTTAATTGAAAATATGTACTTATTTCACAAAATGTGAAATATTTGAAAGTGAAATCCCCAATCAAGACCTCAACTAGATCTAAGTCTGAATATTTGAGTAAATTTAATTTAGAAAATATTTTGTTGGTTTAGGGTTTGATATCAACATAACAGTTTGAAAATAACCAACAAAAAAATATTTCTCTAAATAAGAAATTTAGACGAAGATCTATCTAAGTGAACTGTATCACAGAGGCTTAATCTCTAGATTCTATGAAAACAAAAGTGATTTAACCAATGTGATTAAGTTGGGAAAGAGATAAATAACTTTAGAGGATAAACTTCTTAAATCTAAGACTAATTTACACTCAGAAAGGGGTTTTCTGGTAAGATTTGGACTGAGCTAGGTTTAGGGTTCATTTCTCTCTCTAACTCTCTCTAACTCTCTCTCTCTCTCTCTCTCTCTCTCTCTCTCTCTCTCTCTCTCTCTCTCTCTCTCTCTCGTTTGGACGAAGGCAAAAGTCTCAAATGGCCGAGGCTTAGGTTACTTATATAGTGTGCGAGGAAGGATCGAGAAACTCAAAGGCAATTCAATGGCTGGTATTAGATTTGACCATTAATCTAATGGCTAATATAAAGCGGTGAAACTAACCAACGTTGATTGGTCAAAAAGGGATTTCCTTGGACTAAGTCTAAACACATGCAGATCGTTGATAACAATGATCCAAGGGTTCTCAAAGAAACACAAGTATGTGAGAGGGAAGAAACACATAAACAACCAATGAGATATCAACACATGTTGGAATAATACACGCTATAAAATGTGTACCAAAATAATTAAATTCCCACCCTTGAAGTGGCTAGAGCTTTCGATTTCTACCCAAGCCAATTTTAAGCCATAAACAGAAATTGCACAACAGCCCTAAGGTTTGTATATAACCAAAATTAATGTCTAAAAATCATTTAAAATATTAGAAATTATTTAACACATCCCAAAAATAGTAGAAAATTAATTTTAAGGGATTTAACTCATACACAACAAAATATATCATGAGATAATGTATGTATGCAGTCCTAGTGTGTGGTGTTAGTATACTACCTTTAGGAACTTGTAGAGGAATTAAGTGTAGAGCCTGAGGTTCTTTGGTAAACAAGGGTTGGACTCAAATGTTGTCACTATTTTGAAACTAGATGAGCACCTATATAATATAGACTCAAGTAAGTCAAATATATAGGGTGCTTCAATCTCCCCCTTTGGAAATATGAGACAAAATCTCCTTTGAGTCAACGAGGACTCATAGGGATACAAAAGAAATAAGAAAATCCTATTCCTATATAAAAATTCTATCAACCCAATATCCTAGAAAGATAAAATTACATAACTCAACTATATACAAAACAATACCCTGGAAAAATTATGTTGCAACTGAAGGTACTGATTCCTGAAAATAAGATAACTAAGATCAATCTTTTTAGTTAAGAATACACCAAAATGTCCAAGAGGACTTAAATTTCTCCCCCATTTTGTCTCAAATGGACAAAGGCCAAAGAAAACTAGTGGAAATAATAAATCATTGTTCTGCCATGACCATACCAATATAATTGCGTAAATATTCCAATCGAATAAAGTCTAAAGGTTTAGTAAATAAGTCAGCTAATTGCAATTTAGTAGGAAGGTAATTTATTTCTAACTCCTTAGATTCAACTAACTCGTGTATGAAATGATATCTAATTTTAATATGTTTGGTACGAGAGTGATGAACATGATTTTTAGAAATATTAATCGCGCTTTGATTGTCATAATAGAGATGTAACTTATCTTCAGTTATACCGTAATCTTTCATCATTTGTTTTAGGCAAAGTAATTGAGCACAACAACTTCCAGATGCAATATATTCGGATTCAGCAATAGACAAGGAAGTGCAGTTTTTTTTTTCTTACTACTCCATCCTACAAAATTATTACCAATGTAGTAACATGCTCCTAAAGTACTCTTACTATCATCGATACAATCGGCCCAATCAGCATCGGTGTAACCTACTATAGTACTAGAAGTGTCTTTAGTGTACCAAAGTCCTAAATTTAGAGTGACTTTGATGTATTTGATAATTCTTTTAACGCACAAAAGGTGAATCTCTTTAGGATTATTTTGATATCGCGCACACACGCAGACAGAGTACATGATGTCAGGACGGGAGTTAGTAAGATAAAGTAAGCTTCCTATCACGCTACAATATAAGGTGGTATCAATGGATTTTCGATGCTCATCTTTAGAATGTTTGACAGTGGTAATCATAGGAGTCCTAGCTTCCTTAGCTGTTTATAGACCAAACTTAAGCTTGTGATAGACCAAACTTAAGCTTGTGATAGAAATAATGTTCGAGAAGGTCTTAACTTCTAAAGGGGAGGTGGATCCAAAAATCATATCGTCAACATAAACTTGAACAATAGTAAAGTTGTTGTCAAAATGTTTGAGAAACAAAGATTGGTCATTCCCTCCTCTCCTAAATCCATTATCTAAAAGAAAGGTGGATATACACTCATACCAAGCTCTAGGAGATTGTTTTAACCCATAAAGAGCTTTTTTAAGATGATAAACATAATTTGGGTGATGAGGGTCAATAAACCATTTGGGTTGTTCTGCATAGGTCTCCTCAGTTAAAATTTCGTTAAGGAAGGATGACTTGACATCCATTTGAGATAGAGTGAAATACAAATGACATGCTATAACAAAAAGTAAGAGAACAGATTCGAGGCGAGTGACAGGAGCAAAGGTTTCCTCGAAATCTATTCCTTCAATCTGAGAGTATCCCTGGGCAACTAATCTAGTTTTATTCTTAATAGTCATCCCAAATTCATCTGTCTTATTTTTAAAAATTCAACGTGTACCGATAACCCTTTTATTTTCAGTCTGGGGTACAATATACCAACCGTCATGAATGACAAATTGAAGAAATTCCTCCTGCATAACACTTATCCATAAAGTGTCATTCAAGGCTTCATTTATAGTTTTTGGCTCAATAAGAGACACAAAACATGCAAAATGAGCAATGTTACGAAGTTAAGATCTTGTACGAACAGGCTCAGTAGGATTACCAACAACACTATCTACAAGATGATCTTTGGAAACCCAGTTAGGTACTTTAGGGGTCTTACTTGGTAAAAATTCAACTATTTCTAGAGAGTTATAATTTAAAATGTTTTCAGACTCATCCACAATAATTGGTTCTTTGTTCTTACTTTCTACATTAGTGTCACTTACAACCACATTAATGGGTTCCATCATGGTTTTGGTATGAAAATTGTAGACACGATAGGCTCTACTATTTGGAGAATATCCTAAAAAGATGGCTTTATCACCTCTGGATTCGAATTTATACATATGTTCTCCTTCCTTACCGACATAACATGTAATAACAAAGGTTCTAAAGTATTTTAGGTTAGGATTCTTTCCATACCAAAGCTCATAGGATGTTTGTTTGACATTCTTCCTTAAGTAGACTCAATTGATTATATGATAGGCAGTACGAATGGATTCTACCCAAAAATATTTTGGTAGGTCTTTTACATGAATCATCACACGGGCCATTTCTTATAGTGTGCAATTTTTACGTTCAGTAATCCCTTTTTGTTGAGGTATCTTAGGAGAACTAAATTCGTGTGTGTAACCATTATAGGCACAATATTCTATGATGCTTGAATCTACGAATTCTCCTCCTTCATCACTACGAATTCTATCTACTTGGGAGTCCTTTTCGTTCTCTGTATGAACTAAGTTTTTCAAAAACTTTCAAAAGGTTTCTGATTTATGTTTTAAGAAGGCAACCTAGGTAAATCAAGTGAAATCATCAACCAGAAGAAGGATGTAACTGTTTCCACAAAGACTAACAGTACGAAAAGGACCCATTAAGTCCATATGGATGAGTTCTAAAGGTTTAGTGGATAGAACTTCTTTAACTTTGTTATGGGGAGCCTCAACAATTTTCCCTTCTTGACATGGACCACAAATAATATTTGAAATTGGTTTAATCTTTGTAAGACATCTAACTATCTCTTGGGAACATAATTTTCCAACACTATCATAATTAATGTGATCCAACTTATTATGCCATATCTCATTGTCATATATTTTGGCAATGTTACAGACCTCTGTACTTGGATTGACTGTGTAACAGTTATCTGGAGTATGGAGTCCTGTAATAATGCAGTCACCTTTTTCATTTAAAATTTTGCAATTATTCTTTGAAAAAGGGACGGTATGGTTTAAGTCACAAAATTGTGATATACTTAGTAAATTGGATTTAAGTCCTTTTACCAAGAGAACATTCTCAAGAATGGCTAATCTTTCTTCACGGAGTGTTCCTTTACCAATGATCTGGGCTGATACACCATCTCCAAGTAAGACTTTTCCTCTAAAGAAGTTAGTTTTGTCTGAGAGTTTGGAATCATCCCTGGTCATATGTTTGGAACAACCGGAGTCTAAATACCAACCAATTATAGTATGACCATCTCTAAAAGCACTGATCACTATGTTGCATTTTAACTAGGGTAATAGATCATCTTTTATAACCCAAATTTCTCCAGTTTTCAATTTGCGCTTATTAGCTCGTATTTGATAAAACTTGCGAGCTTTTGTCTTTTCTTTAGAATTTTTATACGCATTATTATTTTTGTTGTAAATAGTTGGAGCAATTGGTATAGAATATAATCTAGGATTACTTCTTTTAGATTGTCATTTAGTATTAGTCCTTTTCTTTCTATTATGATAGTTAGGATTCTTGTCTGGTTGTCTAGGAAGGACATAGTCGTTTCGAATTCTCCTAGACTAGTTGAAGTTATGGTAAGCAGGAGAGTTATAGACTGGATTACATAGGCATTTGGAATAACAACTGTCAAGGGAATGTCCATAGAAATGACAATAGGAGCAGTAAAGATGGCACATAAAACTCACAACCTTAGTATAGTTTTTATTTAAAGGTTTGTTTAGGTTTTGAGCTCTAGTCTTGTTCCTAAGTGGCACAGGATGTAACGTCGAATCTTCTTGTCAAATAGGGGGGCAGACATATTTAGTCTTTTGTTCAACATTATGCTTAGAGTTGCTAGATTCACCAATGTCTAACTTTAGTTGTTTTTTCTCAAATTCATTTTTTAAACCTTGAAAGTCTGGATAAGTTTCAATAGGTCTTTTTCAACTAGGCACAAACTTAATAGTTTCAATGTTTTTAGTTTGTGTCTTAGAGTTAGGACAAAATCCTATTCCAGTTCTGTCATCAGAACTGGTTTTGCTTTCAACAACATAATATTTAAAACATTTAGAATTATTTTCAAAATTTACAAACTTTTTGAAGATTGTGGATGTCTTTTCTTTTGTTTGTTCCAATTCTAACAATGTTACGTTGTACTTCTTTTCCAGAATTTCATTAGAGTTAGACAACTCTTTCATTTTTGTTCAAAGTTTTTGGTTTCATTCTCATGAGTTAGACATTGAGTAGTGTACTCTTCAGCATTTTGTTTGATCATCAAACTTAAGGTTTCTATCTTCTGGGTAAGATCCTTGACAATCTTTTTAAGCCTAATGCTTTTCTTTAGAGTTTTGGTGTACAGTGTGTGAATGTTAGGAAGGTCATCATTTTCAGAAACCTAGGTGTGCAGTGTGCATTGTCCCCTAGCAGTTCATTTTTAGGACTCACTGATTCGTCACTTTTATTGTATTTTATACCCCGTTAATTTGTGCATTCTAGCATTCCCGTGCACGTATTTCCCGATTCTTATACTCATTTAATGACTAACCCCTGAATTTATCATATACATATTATATATATATATATATATTTATTAAGCTTTTATAGGTCTCAGGAATGCATATCGAGAAGTTTGGTTTTGATCCGGAGAAGTTTCGTAAACACTTGCACAGTTGATGGCATTTTCGTAATTCCAAAATTGGGTTTTGATCCTGATTTCTTCACGAAAGTTATATACCTTCTTCTCATCTTTGTGTGTCCTCTAACGTTGCTTGAATCATATCTCGAACAAAGAAGTTACGGAAGTTTCGGTGAAACTTGGGATGTATAAAGCAAAAACTATGCAGCTGATTCGCCCCTTATTGCGAATCGATTCGGCTTCAGATAGTGCCCTACTTTTCCATCATTCCTCTACTTACTAATTTGCCATTTTGGATAGATTTTTCTAGTATTTTATCCTTGTTTTCTTTTTCATTTGGATATAGTTCTTACTTGGGATGTTTATTGGAAATAGAAAACACTCTCTTCTCTCTCCTAGGTCAAAAGTATTTATTGTTTTTACCTACTTGTAAAGTTTGGATTATTAGTTGGTTTGTGGTTATTAATGTAAGAAAGGTTCATCTACTTCATCTCTACTTGTTCTATTAGCTTTAATTTGCATTTATTACCATCTCTAGTGTAGTTATGTGTTTGTGCATCATGCGTTGCTATAATACGTGGTTTCTTGGCATGTGTAGTTTAGTTCTTATTATGAGTAGCTAAATTTAAGGTTGAGGATCATAATCCCACCTAGGATGCTTGTACTTCAAATTTAGGGTTCGGTTTTGAATTTCCCTAATTGAACTTTAACTGTTTGTATTGAAGTATCCTAGCTTCTTAACTTCTCTTGTTATGCAGGGGATGGTTTTTGAAGATTTACTTCAAACCAAACCCACTTAGCAATGACTAATTAATACTTTTTCCTCCATTGATGAGTTAGTATCTACATGGTTTATGTTCGAACTTAATTAGTTGTGCTCGATTAGACGAAATTTCAAACAAGTCATGTAATCCTTTTGGTGAATTCAAGGTGGGAGAATGATCCTCAATCCCCTTAAAATCTTGAACTCAAGCTAATCTTAGTTCCTTTCATAGTTTTACAATTATTAATTAATTAACTATTTATAAATAACATGTTAGTTTAGAGATTACCCTCAATCACTTTTCCAAACAATTGAATCATCTGTTACACTTTTAACTTTGTGACGTTTAGAGAATACTTTTTAGCCTATTTATGTTCTCTAAGGAGTGTTTCAATCCATGCGGTTTACGATTCCATACTTATTGGATATTATTTGTTGTGATAGATTTACACTTGAATCATAAGATTTGTTTAGAGGACACCAGTTAAACACCCATTGACATCAACAATAGAGCGTTCCCTTTGACTCACACACATGGTGTTCGAAGCATTATCAACATTCTCAATCAATAAAGAAGTTAAACCAGTAGGCACAATATCGGTTATAGTATGATCAAATTCCTCATCATTATTGTAGAATATCTTAGCAAAGAATGACATACATGGGTCAAATGTTAGATGACTTAGGTTCATCATTTTCAGAGTCACTTGATTCATCCCAACTCTTGCTTAAATGCGCCCTATTATGTTTATGAATTTTGTCTAAGTTAACTCTACCATCACTAGCCATGTGTCCTAACTTTCCACATCTATAGCATTCAACATTTCTGAGGTCTTTCTTAGGTCTCTTGTGATTGTCAGACTGGTATTTGTCTTGTCTTCTTTCACGAGGCCTATTATTGGATTGATTTGGATAAGTAGGTTTGTTGTGTCTTTTTGCTATTTTATTTTGAAAGTACATTAAGGCAATCTGATTATCCAATGTATCTAAATTACGGTCCTCATCAGAGTTTAAGTCAATATTAGGTATGCTACATTCAGGTGTTGTCAACTTAGATGAAAAAACAAGATTGGAGGTAGACTGTCTCTTTTGGGACTGGATTAATTGTTTCTTAAATTCTAATTTCATTTCCACAGTTCTCAATTTGCTACTAAGGAGTTCAGGTGAAAGGTATTGATCATCCATTTCCTCAATTGCATATCTTTTATTATCAAATTTTTGTGGAAGTGATCTTAGAATTTTAGAGACAATTTCATTTCTATCATAAACAATCCCATTAGCATGCAATTTTGTCACAATGTCTGTCAATCTAATATAAAGGTCATCAAAGGACTCAGTCTCAATCATGATCAAGGAGTTATATTGATGGATTAACATTTGAGTTTTAGTAGCTTTAACTCTGGTATCACCATCACGAGAAGTCACCAGGGTGTCCTATGCTTCTTTAGAGGTAGAACATAATGGTATCCCTTAAATCCGTGTTCATTAATGGACATGATGTGGCATTTTTGCCTTTATTGTTATTAAGTGAAACATGTTTCTCTTCTTTAGTGATTTCACTTAGTAACTTTCTAATCCACACAGTACTTCTTTTAGCGGCTGGTTAAGTAGGAAAAGTGTAACCATTTTAAATAACTTCCCAGACATCATCTCCCAAAGTTCCTTGGACGAATGCAAGCATAATTACCTTCCAGTAAGGAAAGTTGTCTCCATCAAAGAGAGGGGGCCTGGACATGTTACCTAGTCTCTCAAATTTCTCGTCCATAATTTGTTTTAAGAAAACAATTTCAAAAACTCAAGATATAAAGAATTTTTTAAAAACCAAAGCTCTGATATGAATTGAAAAAATACCACTTAAGTCGTTTAATTATAAATTAAACTATTTAAATGGTTCCGAATAGTTTGTTGAAGAAACTCTTTTCTTAAAACAAATTTTAAACACAATATCTGTATAACAGTTATGAATGAGTAATTTCAGTTATAGGTTTACTAGTTTTGGAAAACAAAACTTTAAGAATATAAACCAACACAACCTTAAGAAAGGGATGAGAGGAAGAGGAAGCATACACAAGCAATTTTAACGTGGTAAAACACCACCCAATTGGGAAAACATCCACGGAGTTCTCTACACCTCAAAAGTAAAAAGTCCACTAAAAATGAGTAACAAATTACAAACTATATAACAATCAAGACACATAAACAAACCTAAAATAAGTTAAGAAATTGTACCAACTCCTCTGGCATTTTTCTACTTCTCACACGGTTATGATGTTACTGATATTCTCCCAGCTTTGTAACTTTACTCTTTTTAGTTTTAGATCGACTCTAAAGTCTATTATCTCAATACCAACACTTTTCAGTGTAGTAGTGTGAAGGTGTACGCAGTGATGTGCTCTAACTCACATGCATGTAATTCACACACACTTAAGTACAGATATAATGAGTAACAAGTTGCAAACAGATCACTAAACATGCAAGATTTCTAAAATCAATTTAGTCAAACTAATCAGACTTTGGATCTTTAAAATACCCGCAAATCAAGAGGGAATCTTGCTATAAATACTAGCCAAGATCCTATGCACTTTCTTTATTTGAAAATATGTACTTATTTCACAAAACGTGAAATATTTAAAAGTAAAATCCCAAATCAAGATCTCAACTAGATATAAGTCTGAATATTTGAGTAAATTGAATTTATAAAAGAATTTGTTGGTTTAGGGTTTGAAATCAACATAACAGTTTGAAAATAACCAACAAAAAGAAGATTTCATGGAATAAGAAATCTAGACGAAGATCTTATTAAGTGAACTATATCATAGAGGCTTAATCTCTAAGGAAATAGATATTTAACCAATGTGATTAAGTTGGGAAAGAGATAAAGAACTATAGACGATAAATTTCTCAAATCTCAAACTGATTTACACTCAAAAAGGGTCTTCTTGTAAGATTTGGACTGAGTTAGGTTTAGGGTTTCTTTTATCTCTCTCTCTCTCTCTCTCTCTCTCTCTCTCTCTCTCTCTCTGGTTTGGACGAAGGCAAAAGCCTCAAATGGCTGAGGCTTAGGTTTTTCATATAGTGCGCGAGGAAAGATCGAGAAACTCAGAGGTAATCCAATGGCTGGGGTTAGATTTGACCATTTGACTATTAATCTAATGGCTAATATAAAGCGGTGAAAATAGCCAACGTCGATTAGTCAAAATGGGATTCCCTTGGATTAAGTCTAAACACATGCAGATCGTTGATAATAATGATCCAAGGGTTCTCAAAGAAACACAAGTATGTGAGAGGGAAGAAACACATAAACAACCAATGAGATTGCAACACGTGTTGGAATGATACACGCGTACCCAAATAATTAAATTCCCACCCTTGAAGTCTCTAGTGCTTTCGATTTCTACCCAAGCCAATTTTAAGCCATAAACAGAAATTGCACAACAGCCCCTAAGGTTTATATATAGCCAAAATTAATTTCTAAAAATCGTTTAAAAATCTTAGAAATTATTTATCACATCCCAAAAATAGTAGAAAATTAATTTTAAGCGATTTAACTCACACACAACAAAATATAGCATGATATAATATATTTATACAGTCCTAGTGTGTGGTGTTGGTATACTACCTTTAGGAACTTGTAGAGGAATTAAGTGTAGAGTCTGAGGTTCTTTGGAAAACTAGGATTGGACTCAAATTTTGTCACTATTTCCAAACTAGATGGGAACCTATGTAATATAGACTCAAGTAAGTCAAAGATATAGGGTGCTTCAATCTACCCTTTTGGAAATATGAGACAGAATCTCCTTTGAGTCAATGAGGACTCGTTGGGATACAAAAGAAATAAGAAAATCCTATTCCTATACAAAAATTCTATCTACCCAATATCCTAGAAATATAAAATTGCATAACTCAACTAGATACAAACCAATACCCTAACAAAATTCTGTTGAAATTGAAGGTATTGATTCCTAAAAAGAAGATAATTAAGATCAAGCTTTTTAGTTGAGAATACACCAAAATGTCCAAGAGGACTCAAATTTCTCACAGGAACTAACAACATGGTCACGGGACTCCAGGTTTGAGAATATGACAATAATTTGAAAATATATAGACTTAAGCTTAAACACATGCCATTGGAGGGCAGATACCCAAAACACTCCCAAACATCCACGTGAGAGGCACAAGAACCTCACACGGGACTAACTTAGCTCGTAGGAACCAACCGCATGATCACGGGACTCCCAGTTGAAGAATATGATGATATTCTAAAAATATCTAGACTCATGCCATTAGAGGGAAAAAAAAACCCAAAACACCACCTAAATGGCCCCGTGAGAGGCTCGAACACCTCGCACGAGATATATGTAACTCACAAGAACTAACCGCATGTTCACGGGACATCAAATTTGAAAATATCACGATAATATGAAATATCAATACTTAGGCCTATAAAATGCTGTTAGAGGGCGAAAATCCTAAACATCCCCTAAACGGACCTGTGAGAGGAACGTACACCTTGCACGGGACCAATGTAACTCACAGGAATTGACCATGTGGTCATGGGACCCCCAAATTGAGAATATGATGAAAATCTGAAATATCGAGACTTAGGCTTAAAAAATGCCGTTAGAGGGCGAACAAGACCAATGAAACTCATATGAACTGACCGCGTGGTTAAGGGACTCCCGGTTTGACATTATAAAGATAATAAGAAAATATCTAGACGTAGGCTTAAAAACATGCTGCTAGAGGGCAAAAACCCAAAACACCCCTAAAATGGCCTCGTGAGAGGCACGGATACCTCGCACGGGACCAACATTACTTGAAAGAACTGGACTCATGGTCACGGGACCCTCGATTTGAGAATATGACGATAATCTAAAAATATCTACAATTAGGCTTAAAAACATGCCATTATAAACTGAAAACCTAAAACACCCGCCAAACAGTCCCGTGAGAAGCACGAACACCTCATACGGGACCAATGTAACTCATAGGAATTGATTGCATGGTCATGTGACTCCCATTTTTGAGAATATGACAATAATCTAGAAATATCCACACTTAGTCTTAAAAACATGTCGTTAGATAGAGAAAATCCAAAACACCTTCAAAATGGCCTCATGTGAGTCACAGACACCTTGCACGAAACCATTATAACTCGTAGGAACTGACCGCGTGGTAACGGGACTCCCAATTTGAGAACATGATGATAAATTAAAATATCTAGTCTTAGGCTTAAAAACATGCCATTAGAGGGCGAAAACACAAAACAACACCTAAACAACCCCGTGAAAAACACGAACAGCTCATACGGCACCAATATAACTCATAGGAATTTATCGAGTGGTCACAGGACTCCCAATTTGAGAATATGATGATAATCTAAAAATATCGACATCCATGCTTAAAAATATGCCTTTAGAGGGAAAAAACCCATAACACCGTATAAACGGCCCTGTGAGAGGCACGAACAACTCACACGAGACCGATTAAACACATATTAAACGGCGGATACACAAAACACCCCCAAATAGCCCCGTGAGAGGCACAGGCAGCTCAGACGGAACTAATGTAGCTCGTAGGAATTGATCACATGATCACGGGATTCCTAGTTTGATAATATGATGATATTTTAAAAGTATCTAGACTCATGCCGTTAGAGGGAAAAAACCCAAAACACCACCTAAATGGCCCCGTGAGAGGCACGAACACCTCGCATGGGATCGATATAACACTGGAACTAACCGCGTGGTCACGGGACCCTCAATTTGAGAATATCATGATAATCTAAAATATCGAGACTTAGGCTTATGAAAAACTGTTAGAGGGAAAAAACTCAAAACACTCCATAAATGGCATTTTCAGAGGTACGAACACCTCGCACAAGACCAATGAAACTCGGAGGAACTGATCACGTGGTCAAGGGAATCCCGTTTTGAGAATGTAATGATAATAGGAAAATATCTAAACATCGAGCTAAAACCAAAAACACTCCCAAACGGCCCTCTAAGAGGCACGAACACCTTGCACGGGACCAATTTAACTTCTAGTAAGTGACCGTGTGGTCACGGGACTCCTGGTTTGAGAATACGATGATAATATGAAAATATATAGAGTTAGGCCTAAAAACATGCAGTCAGAGGGAAAAAACCCAAAACACCTCCCAAACGGCCCGTTGAGAGTCACGAACACCTCACAGAAGACCAAAGTAAATCACAGGAACTGACCACGTGGTCATGGGACCGCTGGTTTGAGAATATGACAATAATCTGAAAATATCAACATTTTGGCTTAAAAACATGCTGTTAGAGGCAAAAATGCACCCCCTAAATGGTCTTGTGACAGGCACAAACACCTCGCATGGGACCAATGTAACTCACAAGAGCTGATCACGTGGTCAAAGGACCCTCGGTTTGAGAATATGTTGATAATTTGAAAATATCGAGACTTAAGCTTAAAAACTTAATGTTAGAGGGAGAAAATAAAAAAACCCTGAACAACTCCATGAGAGGCACGAATACCTCGCATGGGACCAGTGTAACCTGCCGGAACAAACCGCATGGTCATGGGATCCTTAGTTTGAGACTATGATGATAATTTGAAAAAATCTAAACTTAGGCTTGAAAATATGTCGTTAGAGTGATAAAACCCAAAACACCAACCAAACGGCCCTGTGAGAGGCACAAACACATCGAATGGAACAATGTCACTCGTAGGAACTAACAGTGTGTTCATGGGACTCCCTATTTGAAAATAGGATGATTATTTTAAAATATGTACACTTAGGCTAAAAACAAACGTCCCCATAATAGGCAAGAACACCTCGCACGGGACAAATGTAACCTACAAGAACTGACCGCGTGGTAATAGGCCCCCGATTTGAGAATATGACGATAATTTGAAAATATCTACACTTAAGCTTAAAAACATGTCGTTAGAAGGAGAAAACCCAAAAAATCGCACAAATGGACTCGTGAAAATCATGAACACCTCATACGAGAATAATGTAGCTTGTATGAACTGATCGCATGGTCATGGGACTCCCAGTTTCAGAATATGATGATAATTTGAAAATATCTATACTTAGGCTTAAATATATGTTGTTAAAGGGTGAAAACCCAAAACACCCCCCAAGCGGCCCCGTGAAAGGCATGAACACCTCACAATGGACCAATGTAACTCCCAGGAACTAACAGGGTGGTCACGGGACCCCCAGTTTGAGAATATGATGATAATTTAAAAACATACAGACTTTCATTTGAAAACATGCCATTAGAGTAAGAAAACCCAAAACACCCCCAAAACGGCCCCGTGGGAAACATGAACACCTCATACAAGTGCCACGTAAATCGTAGGAATTGATCGCATGGTCACGGGACTCCCAGTTTGAGAATTTGATAATAATCCAAAAATAACTACACCCAGACATAAAAACAGGCCGTTAGAGGGCAAAAACCCAAAACATAACCAAACGACCCCGTTAGAGGCACGAACAACTTGCACAGGACCAATGTAACTCACAACACCTAACCACGAGGTCATGGGACCCTAATTTGGAAATATGACGATAATTTAAAAATATCTACACTTAGGCTTAAAAACACGTCGTTAGAGGGAGAAAACCCAAAACACCCACAAAATGGCCCTGTAAGAGGAATAAACACCTCGCACGGGACCAATGTAACTCTCAGGAATAGACCGCATACTCCTGATTTGAGAATATGATAATAATTTGAAAATATCTACACTTAGACTTAAAAATAAGTCTTTAGAGGGAGAAAACCCAAAACACTTCCCAAACACCCTAGTGAGAGGCACGAACAGCTCGACCAATGAACTTACAGGAACTGACCGCGTGGTCACGGGACCCTTGATTTGAGAATATGACAATGATTTGACTGTATCTACACTTAGTCTTAAAAGATACCATTAGAGGGCGAAAACCTAAAACATTTCCAAATAGCCTCGCAAGAGGCACGAACACCTTGCACGGGACCTATCTAACTCGCAGGAACTAATCGCATGGTCATGGGACCCCCGATTTGAGAATATAATGATAATCTGAAAATATCTTCACTTAGGCTTAAAAACATACCGTTAGAGGGTTAAAACCCAAAACACCCCCAAACAGCCTCGTGAGAGGCACGGCCACCTCGCATGAGAGTAATGTAATTCGTAGGAACTGACCATGTGGTCACGAGATTCCATTTTAACAATATGATGATGATTCAAAAATATTTACACATAGGCTTAAAGATATGCCGTTAAAGGGCGAAAACCCCAAACTCCTCCCAAATGGCCCTGTGAGAGGCATGAACACCTCGCATGTGACCAATAAACTTGCAAGAACTCACTGTGGGGTCACAAGACCCCCGATTTAAGAATATTAGGATGATTTGAAAAATTGTACACTTAGGCATAACAACAAGCCATTATAGGGTGAAAACTAAAAACACCCCCAAACATCACCGTAAGAGGCTTAAACACCTTGCACGGGACAATTGTAACTATTAGAAACTGATCACGTGTTTAGGGGACCCCCGATTTGAGAACATGACTATAATTTCGAAATATCTGCACTTAGGCTTAAAAACATACTGTTAGAGGGCGAAAACCCAAAACACACCTTAAATTAGAGGCACGAATACCTCCCACGGGACCAATGTTTCTTACAAGAACTGACCTCGTGGTCATGGGACCCACGATTTCACAATATGATGATAATTTTAAAATATCTACACTTAGGATTAAAAATGTGCCGTTAGAGGCTGAAAGCCCAAAACACCCTCCTAATGGCCCCTTTAGAAGCACGAACACCTCATACGGGACCAATGTAACTCATAGGAACTGATCACATGGTCACGAGACTCCCGTTTTGAGAATATGACAATAATCTAAACATATTCACACTTCGGCTTAAAAATATGTCGTTAGAGGGCAAAAACCCCAAACACGTCCAAAATGGCCCTTTGAGAGGCATGAACACCTTCCACCTAACAAATGTAACTCGTAGGAACTGATAGCATGGTCACAGGCCCCCAGTGTGAGAATATGATGAAAAATTGAATATATCCATACTTAGGCTTAAAAACATGTCATTTGAGAGGGAAAAGACAAAATAGTACAGTGAAAAATACGAACACCCCGTACAACACCAATGCAACTCGTAGGAATTGACCGTATGGTCACATGACTCCCAATTTGAGAATATGACGATAATCTGAAAATATCTTCACTTAGTCTTAACAACATACTATTAGAGGCAAAAAACCTAAAATTCCCCCCAAACGGCCCCGTGAGAGGCACGAACACCTCCCACGGGATCAATGTTACTCACGAGAACTGATCGCATGGTCACGGGACTCCTGTCTTGAGAATATGATGATAATCTAAAAACATATAGACTTATGCTTAAAATATGGAAATATAGGGCAAAAAACTAAAACACCCACAAACGTCTCCGTAAGAGGCACAAACAACTCGCAAGAACTAAACGCGTGGTAAAGGGACCCCCGATTTGCGAATATGATGATAATTTGAAAATACCGGGACTTAAGCTTAAAAACTTAACTTTAGAGGGAAAAAAAGAAAAACACCTCCAAACATCTCATTGAGATACACCAACACCTCGCACATGACCAATGTAACTTGTAGGAACAAACAACATGGTCACGAGACCCTCGGTTTGAGAATATGACGATAATTTGAAAATATCTAGACTTAGGCTTGAAAACATGCCGTTAGTGGGAAAAAATCCCAAACGGCCCCATGAGAGGTACGGACACCGCAAACATGACCAATTTAATTCGTAAGAATAGACTACTTGGTCGCGGGACTACCATTTTGAGAAATATGATGATAATTTGAAAATATCCACACTTAGATTTAAAAACATGCCGTTTGAGGGAGAAAACCCAAAACACCTACCAAACGGCCTTGTGAGAGGCACAAACACCTCGCACGAGATAAATGTAACCCGTAAAAATTGACCACGAGGTCATGGGAGCCCCGATTTAAGAATATGATAATAATTTGAAAATATCAATAGTTAGGGTTAAAAACATGTCATTAGAATTCGAAAACCCAAAACACTTCCCAAACGGACCCATGAGAAGCACGAACACCTCATACGAGACTAATATAACTGGTAGGAATAGATCGTGCAGTCATGAGACTCCCAATTTTAGAATATGATGATAATCTAAAAATATCTAGACTTAGGCTTAAAAACATGCCGTTAGAGGGAGAAAACCCAAAACATCCCACAAACGGCCCCGTGAGAGGCATGGACACCTCGCGTTGGACCAATGTAACTCGAATGAACTAGCATGGAGGTCAGGGACACTCGATTTGAGCATATGAAAATAAATTAAAAAATCTAGACTCGGGTTTGAAAACATGTTATTAGAGGGAAAAAACCAAAAAACACCCCCTAAACGGCCCACTGAGAAACGCAAACACCTCATACTAGTGTAACTCGTTGGAATTGAACCCTTGATCACGGGACTCTCGATTTGAGAATACGATAATAATTTGAAAATATCTAAACTTAGGCTTAAAAACATGCCGTTAGAGGGAAAAAATCCAAAACACCACCCAAATGGCCCCATGAAAGGCACGAACACCTCGCACGGGACCAATGTAACTCACAATAACTGACTACGTGGTCACGGGACCACCACTTCGATAATACAATGAGAATTTAAAAATAACTACACTTAGGCTTAAAGACATGCCGTTAGAGGACAAAAACCCAAAAAACTCCCCAAACTGCCTCGTGAGGAGGCACAAACACCTCGTGCGGGACTCATGTAACTCGCAAGAACTGACCGAGTGGTCACGATACTCCTGATTTAAGAATATGATGACAACTTAAAAATATCTACACTTAGGCTTAAAAACATGCTGTTAGAGGGCAAAAACGCAAAACACATCCCAAACATCCCCATGAGAGGCACGAACACCACGCACGTGACCAATAAACTCGTAGGAACTAACCGCGTGGTCACGGGAGCCCTGATTTGAGAATATTAAGTTGATTTGACTATATCTACACTTGGGCTTAAAAATATGCCAATGGAGGGAGAAAATTTAATACACCCCAAAATGGCCTCATAAGAGGCACGAACACCTCGCCTGGGACCAATCTAACTCACTAGAATTGATCGCATGGTCACGGCACCCCCGATTTGAGAATATGATGATATTCGGAAAATATTTACACTTAGGTTTAAAAACATACCATTAGAGGGTGAAAATCCAAAACACCCCCCAAACGGCCCCATGAGAGACACTAACACCTCGCACGGGACCAATGTACCTCCCAAGAACTGATCGCATAGTCACGGGACCACTGATTTGGGAATATGACGATAATTTGAAAATATCTACACTTATTCCTAAAAATATGAAGTTAGAGGGCGAACCCCTCCCCCCCCAAACGGTCCCGTGAGAGGTACGAACACCTCGCACGGGACAAATGTAACTCGTAGGAACTGATCACATTGTCATGGGATTCCAATTTGAGAATATGATGACAATTTGAAAATATCTACACATAGACTTAAAAATATGCCGTTACAGGGAGAAAACCCAAAACACCTCCCAAACGGCCCCGTGAAAAGCACGAACACCTCACACATAACCAATGAACTTGCTAGAACTGATCGCGTGGTCATGTGACCCCCGATTTAAAAATATAATGATGATTTGTAAATATCTACACTTGGTCTTAACAACATGCCCTTATAGGACAAAAACCCAAAACACCCCCCAAATGGCCCCGTTAGAGGCTGGAACACCTCGCACAGGACCAATGTAACTCGCAAGAATTGATAGCATGGTCACGGGACCCCTAGTTTGAGAATATGAAAATAATTTCAAAAATATCTACACTTTGGCTTAAAAACATACCGTTAGAGGGAGAAAACCCAAAACACCATCCAAACGGCCCCATGAGAGGCATGAACACCTCGTACAGGACCAATGTAACTCTCTGGACTTGACCGCATAGTCACGAGGCTCTTAATTAGAGAATATGACAATAATTTAAAAATATATACACTGAGGCATAAAAACATGCCGTTAGAGGGGAAAAATACAAAAAACATCCCTAAACGGTCCCGTGAGAGGCATAAACACCTCGCACGGGACCAATGTAACTCACAAGAACTAACCTCATAGTTATATGACTCCCAGTTTAAGAATATGATGATAATTTGAAAATATCTACACGTAGGCCTAAAAACATGTCGTTAAAGGGCGAAAATCCAAAACACCTCCCAAACGGCCTCGTGAGAGGGACGAACACCTCGTACGTGACTAATAAACTTGCAGGAACTGACCGCATGGTTACGGGACCCCCATTTTAGGAATATGATAATAATTTTAAAATATCTACACTTGGGCTTAAAAACATGCCATTTGAGGGCGAAAACCCAAAACATCCCCTAAATGGCCCCTAAGATGCAAGAACACCTTCCATGGGACCAATGTAACTCACAGGAACTGATCGCGTGGTCACAGGACCCCTGATTTATGAATATGATTATAATTTAAAAATATCTACACTTATGCATAAAAACATGCCGTTAGAGGCCGAAAACCCAAAACACCCTCTAAAGGGCCCCGTGAGAAGCACAAACACCTCATACGGAACCAATGTAACTAGTAGGAACTAATTGTATGGTCACGAGGTTCCCAGTTTGAGAATCTAAGAATAATCTAAAAATATCCACAATTAGGCTTAAAAACATGCCGTTAGGGGGCAAAAGCCCTAAATACCTCCAAAATGGCCCCATGAGAGTAACGAGCACCTTGCACGGGACCGCTGTAACTCATTGGAATTGACCGCTTGGTCACGGGCCCCCCGATTTGAGAATATGATGATAATTTGAAAATATCTCTTCTTAGGCTTAAAAACATGCCATTAGAGGGCAACCCCCCCCCCCCCTCCCAAACGATCGCGTGAGTGGAACAAACACCCCGCACAAGATCGCTGTAACTCACAAGAACTTACCGCAAGGTCACGGGACTCCCAATTTGAGAATATGACGATAATTTTAAAATATCTAGATTTAGGCTTAAAAGTATGCCGTTAGGGGGCAAAAACACAAAACACCTCCAAATGACCCTGTGAGAGGCATGGGCATCTCGCACGGGAGTAATGTAACTCGCAAGAACTGACCACATGATCACGGGATTCTCTATTAGAGAATATAATGATATTATAAAAATATCTAGACTCATGCCGTTAGAGGGAGAAAACTTAAAACACCCCCTAAACGTCCCTGTGAGAGGCACGAACACCTCGTACAGGACAAATATAACTCAAAAGAACTGATCGCGTCGTCACAAGACCCCCGATTTGAGAATATGATGATAATTTCAAATATCAAGACTTAGGCTTAAAAAATTCCATTAGAGGATGAAATCTCAAAACACCCCACAAATGACCCCGTGAGAGGTACGAACACCTCGCATAGGACTAATGAAACTCGCAGGAACTCATCGCATGGACAAGGGATTCCCGATTTGAGAATGTAACGATAATAGAAAAATATCTCGACATAGGCTTAAAAACATGCCGCTAGAGGGAGAAAACTCAAAACATTCCCAAATGGCCCCATGCGAGGCAAGCACACCTCGCACGGGACCAATTTAACTCGCAGGAAGTGATCTCGTGGTCATGGGACTCCTGGTTTGAGAATGTGATGATAATCTAAAAATATATGTACTTAGGCTTAAAAACATGCTGTTAGAAGGTGAAAACCCAAAACACCTCGCAAACGGACCGTTGAGAGGCATGAACAACTCGTACGGGACTAATGGAACTCGCAGGAACTGGTCGCGTGGTCACAGGACCCCCATTTTGAGAATATGACGATAATTTGAAAATATCTACACTTCGGATTAAAAACATGCTGTTAGGGGGAAAAAAGACAAAACACCCCCAGAACGGTCCCATGAGAGGCACAAACACCTCGCACAAGACGAATGTAACTCACAATAACTGATCGCATGGTGAAGATACCCTAGTTTGAGAATATGATGATAATTAAAAAATATTGAGATTTAACCTTAAAATCCAAACTTTAGAGGGCAAAAATAAAAAATACCCCTGAATAGCTCTGTGAAAGGTATGAACACCTCGCATGGGACCAATGTAACTCGTAGGAATAAATAGCATTGTCATGGGACCCTCGGTTTGAGAATATGATGATAATTTGAAAATATTTAGACTTAGGCTAAAAACCACGCCATTAGAGGAAAAAATCCCAAAGATCCTCCAAACGACCCTATAAGAGGCACAAACATCTTGGACGTGACCAATGAAACTCGCAGGAACTGACCGCGTGGTCACGGGACTCCCAGTTTGAGAATATGATGATAATTTAAAAATATCTACACTTAGGCTAAAAAACATGCCGTTAGAGGGCGAAAACACAAAACACCTCACAAATGACGCTGTGGGAGGCACGAACACCTTGCATGCGACCAATGTAAATCGTAGAAATTGATCACGTGGTCACGAGACTCCCGATTTAATAATATGATGATAATCTTAAAATATCTGGACTTAGGCTTACAAACATGCCGTTAGAGGGTGAAAACACAAAACACCACCCAAACGGCCTTGTGAGAGGCAGGAACACCTCGCATGAGACCAATATAACTCGTAGGAACTAATCACGTGGTAATGTGACACCGAGTTTGAGAATATGATGAAAATATAAAAATCTCTATAATTATGCTTAACAACATACCGTTAGAGGTCAAAAACTAAAAACAACTCTAAACGGCCCATGAGAGGTATGAGCACCTCGCATGGGACCAACGTAACTTGCAAGAACTGATTGTGGGGTCATGGGACCCCCAATTAGAGAATATGATGATAATTTGCAAATATCTACACCTACGCTAAAAAGATGTCGTTAAAGGCCAAAAACCCAAAACACCCTCCAATAGGCCACTTGAGAAGCACGAACACCTCATACGGGACGAATATAACTTGTAGAAATTGATAGCATTTCCACGGGACTCAGGGTTTGAAAATATGATGATAATCTAAAAATATCCACACTTCGGCTAAAAAATAGTCGTTAAATGGAGAAAACCCAAAAGACCTCCCAAATGGCCCCACGAGAGGCACAAATACCTTGTACAACCAATGTAACTTGCAGGAACTGGCTGCATGTTCACGATAGCCCCGATTTGAGAATATGATGATAATTTGAAAATATCTCGAGTTAAGATTAAAAACATGCCATTAGAAGGCAAACACCCAAAACATCCCCGTGAAAATCACGAACACCACATACGACACCAATGTAACTCGTAGGAATAAACCATGTGGTCATGGGACTCCCGGTTTAAGAATATGATGATAATATAAAAATATCTACACTTAGGCTTAAAAACTTGCTCTTAGAGGGAAAAATTCAAAAACACCCCCCAAACGGCCCCGTGAGAGGTGCGAACACTTCGCACGGGACCGATGTTACTCACAGGAACTAATCGTGTGGTTATGAGACTCTCGGTTTGAGAATGTGATGATAATCCAAAAATATCTAGACTTAGGCTTAAAAACATGTCGTTAGATGATGAAAACTCAAAACACCCCCTAAACAGCCTCGTGAGAGGCACGAACACCTCCCACGGGACCAATATAATGCACAGGAACTGACTGCGTGGTCATGGGACCCTCATTTTGAGAATATGACAATAATCTAAAATATCGAGACTTAGGCATAAAAAATATCGTTAGAGCGCGAAAACTCAAAACTCTCCACAAATGGCCCCATAAGAGGTACGGACACCTCGCAGAGGACCATTGAAACTCGTAGGAACTAACTGCGTGGTCAAGGTACCTCCGTTTTGAGAATGTAACGATAATAGAAAATATCTAAGCACAAGCTTAAAAACATGCCGCTTGTGGGAAAAAACCGAAAACCACCCCCACCGGACTCGTGAGAGGCACGAACACCTCGCACGGGACCAATTTAACTTGTTGGAAGTGATCGCATGGTCACGACATTCCTGGTTTAAGAATATGACGATAATCTAAAAATATATAGACTTGGGGTTAAAAACATGTTGTTTGAGGGAGAAAACCCAAAACACCTCCCAAACGGTCGGTTAAGAGGCACGAACACCCAGCTCGAGACCAATGTAACTCGCAGCAACTGACTGCGTGGTCACATGACCCCTGATTTGAGACTATGATGATAATTTGAAAATATCTCCCCTTAGGCTTAAAAACACCCCGTTAGTGGGAAAAAACCCAAAACACCACCCAAACAGCATCGTGAGAGGCACGGACACCTTGCAGGGAACCAATGTAACTCTAGGAACATACCGCATTATCACCAGAGTCCTGGTTTAAAAATATGATGATAATTTGAAATTATCTACACTATGGCTTAAAAACATGCGTGAGAGGCAAAAACAGCTCATACGTGACCAATGAACTTATAGGAACTGATTGCGAGGTCACGAGATCCCTGGTTTGAGAATATGATGATGATTTGACTACATCTGCACTTAGGCTTAAAAACATGCCGTTAGAGGGTGAAAATCCCAAACACCCCCAAATGGCCCCGTACGTGGCACGAACACCTCTCATGGGACCAATGTTGTAATACCCCTCCCTAGAAAATAGGTATTTAACGTTATTTGAAGTATTTTGTCCAAAGGAAAATACGAGGAATAAATATTCCAAGTGTAATACGTCATGTAATGTGTAAGGTTGCGTATTACATAAATGGTTTAAACGAAAAAAATACCACGATGCATGTGTTGAATTCATGGGTATTTAATCTCTAATAGTATTATCTAGGATGTCCATTAAGTTTGAGGGAAAAATATCGAGGAACGGATTTGACATGGACAAGGTTAATACGACGCGACATTTAAATGGTACGAAAAGAAAAATATGGCAATATGGATTACATGAGAAAGTTTTATGTTGGATGGTTCGCACGATTTTTATTTTGAGTTTATATAATTATTTTAAGTACTTCGATTAAGTTTCACATGATTCGGACAAATAACGAGCGCTACGCGAGCCTGGGTACAAATTTTCTGGCCGTGTGTGACACCGCGAAAGTCCAGTTTTGCATGAATTGTTTAGTGCAATTGGTAAGTCAAAAAAAATATTTCAACCATATATTTAGACTCATAAAAATATAACGAATATTAACATGCGAAGAAAAAACAAAATTGCACGGAGGTCTAGATTTTTGCGAGCCCTGTATAGGACAGTCCGGGAAGCCAAACGACGTCTAGATTTTTGCGAGCCCTGTATAGGACAGTCTGGGAAGCCAAACGACTATTGTAAATATGATTTTTTAGGTAAAAAAAATGCAAGGAATATGAATCTTAAGTTAAAATTTGCAAAAAATTAATATTTTTTAGAGAGAGAAAATGATTCAAATCAGCCTTTCAGGGTTGATTTTGGGTGGGTCTTAAGTGTCACATGTGCCAAGGTTGCTTACATTGTATTGTACCTTTCCCACTTCAATTGTAGACCATGGGAACCCTTTTTAACCATTTGTAACACACAAAATCTTGGGTGTTTGGTCAAGAGTGGAAGACTACCACAAATACCTCATTGGAAAAATGGGAGGGAAAGTGACTTGGCCATTAATATCTCACTATTTTCATCGAATTTTCTCCACCACCATGGTCAAGCAATAGCTCTTCCTTCACCCAAAATTTATATCTCTTCTCCCCCACCATCTTTACGCCATTAAATCACCATTATGGAGGTCACAAACACCATAAAAACACATTGGAGTTTTAGGATAACTTATAGGGAGAGTTTTGGAGAAGCTTTTGATGAGTTTTGGGAGTTGTAGAAGGGGGTTTTGAGCTTAGAGATGAAGGACTCTTGGATATTTATTTGGAGAGATTTTGTTAACCCCTTGAGGCCACCTTTGGAGGTGGGGGATGCTCCTCCTACACCACCATTTGGGAGACACTTAGTTAGCAATACTAACTTTGGTTTTGGTTTGAAGTTGAGTATAATTTTAGCTAATTTAATTACATGTATTAAACTTAATATATGTACGATGTTAGTTAGTTTGCATATATGGGGTTAACTAGTTGAAATCTATGATTTTATGTGCAAATGGGTTTCAAAGAGATATTTCAAATGGGCTTTGAAATTGATAAAAAATCAGATTATTTTTTTTACATATTTTGGGTGTAATAATGTGTAACAAAGTGGGTGTAATGAATTTATGGGCTTTTTATTTGCACCCTTAATGTTTGAGTAAAAAGACGCATTTAAAAGGAGGTTTTAAATTAGTTCTGAGAGTGTTAAATTTTTAGAACACTATTTATAGATATTTTATGAAATAAAATGGGCTAAAAGTGTGCTTTAAATAAAGATAATGTGATTTCTATGATAAATGATGCTTGAGCTTGTTCATTCCATTTGGTAACTTGAATATGCATTTTCCTACATTCAATAAAGAGTTTTATATGTGAAGTAATTCTTTCATTTTAAAGGGTGTATTTTAAAGTGTGTGAACTCATCATAAATAAATAAAGTTGGTTTAATGAGTAAACATGTGAAACTACAGACTTCATGTAAATAATGAAAATAAAGAAGACTAAGTGTGAAATAAATTACTAAGTATGGGTCCTTATGCATAAAATCACAATTAAAGTGTGTGGCACTAAGTTTGAAATGTAGAGCGTCAAATGTGTAAATGTAGACTAAAATGGGGTTTTAGCGTTAAAACTCATTATTAAAGTGTGTAGGCTTAAACATGAGAAATAAGACTTTAATATGTAAAAACCATGATTTTATTTGTTAAAAGGGTTAAAATGCAAAATGTACAATTTTTGGCAAATTGAGAAGTTGAACAAGTGTTTAAATGACTAAAATGCCTAAGTGTTGAGTTTGGAACTTGAAACGGATATTTTTGTGACTAACACTTGAATAAGGGTAAGGTTGCATATTTTAGTAAAGAGAAAGGGGTAAATTGGGTTAGTTAAAGTGTGACATTTTCATGAAATAAAAATGCTAATGAGTTTTTTTTACACTAATGTGAAAAGAAGAATTTAAGTCCTTAAAGCGAAAATTATTTTTGGTGTACAAATCAACGTGTGTGTGAAAAAGGACTTTAATGGAATATAATGATTTTTCCTAAATGTATAATTGTAAAATGTACGATTGTGTCCAAGGCTTTGGCTTCGGCTTGAAAAAGGAAAATTAACGTGAACATGAGAAAATGTTGAACACATTGAAAAGGATAATGGAAGATGCGGATGATGCCGGATAAATAATTAAGCAGGGCAGGACGTCCCTAGTGGTGAAAGACCGCAAAATAACTACAATAGAATATGGCGGTGGAGATCGGTGGTGAAAGTCCATGAAGTCCGTGGTTTTTGTCTAAAGCCCAAAGATAATGATGTAATTCGAAACTTGATAATGAACGGGTTATAAGATGAAATAACCTAACTTGCCTGAATAATTACTATTCCGATTAATGTAACATGAATAAGTAAATTGAGAATAATGTCTAATGTCAATAAGAAAAAGATGAAATGATTAAGCAAGGTGACTTAATTATATTAAGCTGCCTAATAAGGTTTGAATCACAATAAACACAAGCGTGTTACACAAGGCTTTCAAGGAACAAGAATATTTTTTCTAGACACGATATGTGCGTGTATTGAATGGAAGTCCTGATATATGGTTAAGTAACACTTGCATGAGTTAATGAACGTTGAGTAATAAACATTTTGAAAGTAAATGAAAGGTTTTCCCTAACATGCCATATAGCTAATTGCGTGAGTTAATGGACATGAATGCTAGTTTTCAAGGCATGATAATACAAAATGACTATTTTGTAAGGTCAAGAAAGTCAAGTGGTATTAGTTAACATTTTTGAATAAAATAGTTAAATACATTGGTACATGTATTTTCAAGGGTATATATGTAGATATATACATATTTTCACATGCATGTAGTGTAGCGTGTGAGTACTCCTTTCTGTCGCTCGTTTTCATATTGTATTTGTATATGATCCCACTGGGCATTCAACTTACATCCATTCTCTTGTTACGGCAGGTTGTATGATGTTCTGTACTATGAGAGCGTTATACATGTAAGTAACTATTTGCATATGCGATTAGTAGCTCTGTTTACTTGGCCTTGGGGTCACTTTCCTTGGGCCCTGCCACGTAGTTATATAAATCGGACTCGTATGCTAATGAGTGCAACGTTAAATACAAATAAAACTGGATTAAAAACATTATTTAGGGTGTTCCATGGCACTTTATAATTAACGTACGAACCGGATTGGGTTAGTCCTTCAATAAACTTTAAATCTGGGTCAGGACATTACAGCTTAGTATCAGAGCTTTAGGTTCAATGTTCCTTTCGAGTGTGACGTGGTGAGGATGGTAGTAGATCTTCTCGACGTTAGTTTTCGTGCCAGTCATGATAGATAGGTGATGATTTTGGTCACGTATAATGAAGGTAATATCAAGGATGATGTAACGATCAACAGCTCTTTATGAGATGGTAAAATGACTAGGTTAGTATCCATTCATGTTTCGCGATGTTTCTAATGTTGATATGTTAGTGAGTACGGCTGCTAGTATAAACATTAGCTGTGACACCTTAGTCTTGTGTGAGATACTATGTGGAAACTTGATGTCTAGATAAGCCTTAATTGTATTAGAGACGTATAGTAATGTTCATTGCATCTTAGCTGGAAAGCTTATAGATTCATATATGGGACTAGGTGATTAAGTAGTGTTATTATAAGTATTGATCCTATGGAGATTAAAATGCCTAAGTATCAGGATTATGATTTGGGTAACTTATGAACGAATCCAGGAAGTCCTTGGGACTTAGTATTAGAAATGATGGTGTTAAATTATGGTTTTAAAAATAAGAATGTATTGTTGAGGAATATGATCTTCTGTGGCAATGGGGGTGTGGGATTGGAAGATTTTAGACAATACTTGAGGTCTTCTATCCTAGTAAAGGTTTATAATAGTGTTAACTTATGGTTTAGCAAGTAAGGGTGATGATTGCATAATGAGGGACATTAGTTATCGTGGCTGAATAGTCGTTGAGGTTAAATAATAGGCTATGATGAGTTTGATCTTGGGTTAGTGTTATGGATAATCATGTGAACTCATGATTTCTCCTTGGAGATATTTATTAAGGTTTATCTAATGAAGTGTTAGTGCAAGTAATAGGCTTTCCCTAGTAATGGATAAAAAAAGGTTGTACCACGTAGTATGGTGTTATAAACATCTTTCATTGATATTATAGGATCCCTTATAACTTCAGGAATATAGATTAACGATTGGTATGACACATAGTGATTGGTATTAGTGTTTTGATTTTGAGGAAATAATTTAGTGACCATGCTTTGGTGTTATACTTGACAGGATTTTTTTCATGATGACTCCTAGGCTAGGATGTGTATGTCCAATTAGAGACGATTGACTTGGAGACTCTTCCATGATGCAATGGAAAAAATTATCATATTGAGGAACTTATAGGCTATTGGTGATTGTAATACGTTTTATTCATGTCATTTGTGCTAATACCTTGGAGTCAGTGCCATGATTTTTTTTATAAGTTTGCGTTATGGTATGATTTTGTGGATAATGTAGAAAACGGGTCAATATGCATTTAGGAGACTTAGAACATGATGATGTTCATCATGGTTTTAGAGATAGCAATTAAAATGGAGTTTTAGGCTTGATTATAGCACCCGCGTGTGCTACACGTATGGATTAGTATGACTCTAGTGAGGAGAATCATTAGGTATTCGGTATGGGTAATGCTTGAAAATTTGAGGTGTCATTGTAACTAGTACTATTGTTATGATTTGGGATCACATGGGATGCTGCTAAGGATTTTAGCGATGGGCCGTAGGGTAAAATTACTTGAGTGTTGTGTTTCACTAGATGAGAAATATCTCGAGGTTTGAAATGTAGCAATCACATGTTGAGATTATGGAGGCTTGAGTATGTTATTTCAGTGATTAACATTAAGGAATGAGAAATGTAACTTCGCTTTGATATGAGGGATAAAGAGTAACCCTAGTCTTAAGGAGGGAAGCCTAGAATTTTAGCTTCCCAAGAGAATTGACTCGCAAGTCGTTGTCCGTGGAGAAGGAGAATTATGATTGATGATTAAATCTAGGGCACGTGGCAAGGCTAATACTGTAGCGCACTTATAGGTCAATTAAAATTTTAGACTTCAAGTGTACGTTGTGGTTCATAATTCGCATGGCATGGTTCACTTTCTGAATTTGAATGTTTCATTCTGGTGTGGCAGTCGCCTGATTCGTTGCACCTTCTTGTGTCTTCTTTAATCCCGGTAATAGGAAGTTATTTCAATTATGGGTTGGTGTTAAGTTGTAGCATTGCATAAATCAGTAGTGATGCGGGATAGGCCGTGTAGAGGCTGTTGTGTCATGGTACATGAGTACGCTCTTTTTTTAAAGAACCGTTATTTTACACCGACTGGTGTGTATGCGTGGTCTCGCGGTTTATTACATGTAGTTTGAATGTTTTACTTAATAGATTTAGATTAACACAGACATTAGTTAACCGGTATAGCTAGTTATGACATATATCATGGATTTGAGATCATGACTCTAAGATATGGATATTAGAACTTGATGGAACATTAAATCTTAGGGTTTCACTCTATATGGAAATTACGAATTGAGAATGTAGTCTCCCATTTGTATTGGGGTTGTCCTAACTAGGATCACTCTAGGCTAATGCTTAGTCTCATAGGAGATATCGGTCGGATAAACCATTGGGATTAAATTACTGTCTCAAAATGTTTTATGTGAATAGTTATTGATGATTGAGGATGTATCTTCCTAAGCTAGGCAATACTCAAATCGTTTGATGAAACGTAGGCTTTTAAATCAGTATGTTCGGAATAAGTCATGATAATGAGTACTTTGGGTGTTAGCATGATATTTGCTTACTATCAGTTACTTTGAGGTATTGTTTACATGAACATGTTAGGCATTCTTGAGAGTTAACAATAATACCTTAGGATCCACCATAGTTGTAACCTATTAATGGTATAAAATCTTTTAGTTAGACTATAGTGTTAAAGACATCTAGGATTAGAATTTAATTGTTGGATGAATGATTTGTGAGCTTGATGATCATAAATTTTGAGGACGAAATTTCCTAAGGAGGGAATAATGTAATATCCCACCCTAGAATATATGTATTTAACATTATTTGAAGTGTTTTGTCCAAAGAAAAATTCGAGGAATAAATAATCCAATTGTAATAAGTCAAGTAATGTGTAAGGTGGCGTATTACATAAATGGTTTAAACAAAAAAAATAGCATGATGCATGTGTCACATTAATGCGTATCTAATCTCTAATAGTATTGGCTAGTATGTCCATTAAGTTTGAGGGAAACATACCAAGGAATGGATGTGACATGGACAAGGTTAATACACCGTGACATTTAAATGGTACGAAAAGAAAAAAAATCGCAATTATGGATTAAACGAGAAATTTTTATGTTGCATGGTTCTCATGAGTTTTATTTTGAATTTATATAACTATTTTAAGTACTTTAGTTAAGTTTCATGCGATTCGGACAAGCAACGAGCGCTACACAAGCCTGGGTACAAATTGTCTGACAGTACGCAACACTGCGAAAGTCCAGTTTTGTGTGAATTGTGTAGGACAATTGGTAAGTCAAAAAAATATTTCAACCATATATTTTGACTCATAAAAATATAATGAATATTAACATGCAAAGAAAAACCCAAAAAACATATGTTTTGCGAGGAGGTCTAGATTCTTGCGAGCCTTGTATAGGAAAATCCGGGAGGCCAAATGGCTATTGTAAATATGATTTTTTAGCCAAAAAATGCACAGAATATGAATCTAAAGTTAACAATTGCAAAAAAATATTTTTAAAGAGAGAAAATGACGCAAACCAGCCTTAGGGGTTGATTTTGGGTGGGTCTTGAGTGTCACATGTGCCAAGGTTGCTTGCATTGTATTGTCCCTTTTCCACTTCAATTGTAGACCATGGGAACCATTTGGGACACACAAAATCTTGGGTGTTTGGTCAAGATTGCAAGACTACCACAAATACCTTATAAGTGAAATGGGAGGGAAAGTGAGTTAGCCATTAATATCTCATTCTTTTGATCAGATTTTCTTCATTACCATGGTCAAGCAAGAGCTCTTCCTTCACCCCAAATTTGTATATATTCTTTCCCACCATATTTACACCATGAAAGAACCATTGTGGAGGTCACAAACACCATTAAAACACCTTGGAGTTTTTGGACAACTTGTAGGGAGATTTTTTGACAAGCTTTTGATGAGGTTTGGGAGTTGTAGAAGGGGGTTTTGAGCTTCGACATGGAGGACTCTTGGAGATTGATTTGGAGAGCTTTTGGTAAACCCTTGAGGCCACCTTTGGAGGTAGGGGTTTCTCCTCCTACACCACCTTTTCCACCACCATTTTGGAGACACTTAAGTGGTAATACTAACTTTGGTTTAGGTATGAAGTTGAGTATAATTTTAGCTAATTTAATTATATGTATTAAACTTAATATATGTGTGATGTTAGTTAGTTCGTATCTATTGGGTTAACTAGTTTAAATCTATAATTTTAGGTGGAAATGGATTTCAAAGAGATATTTCAAATGGGTTTTGAAATTGATAAAAATTCAGATAATTTTTCTACACATTTTGGGTGTAATAATGTGTAACAAAGTGGGTGTAATCTATTTATGGGCTTCTTATTTTCACCCTTAATGTTTGAGTAAAAAGAGGCATTTAAAAGAAAGTTTTAAATTAGTTATGAGAGTGTTAAATTTTCAGAACACTCTTCATAGATATTTTATGAAATAAAATGGGCTAAAAGTGTGTGTTAAATAAAGAGAATGTGATTTCTATGATAACTGATGTTTGATCTTGTTCATGCCATTTGGTAACTTGAATATGCATTTTTCTACATTAAATAAAGAGTTTTATATGTGAAGTAATGCTTTCATTTTAAACGGGGTATTTTAAAGTGTGTGAACTCATCATAAGTAAATAAAGTGGGTTTAATGAGTAAACAAGTGAAATTAAAGTCTTTATGTAAATAATGAAATTAAAGAAGATTAATTGTGAAATAAATGACGAAGTATGGGTCCTTTTGCAAAAAGTCACAATTAAAGTGTGTGACACTAAGTTTAAAATGTAGAGCATCAAATGTGTAAACGTATACTAAAATGGGTTTTTAGTGTTAGAACTCATTATTAAAGTGTGTAGGCTTAAACATGAGAAATAAGACTTTAATATGTAAAAAGCATGATTTTATACGTTAAAAGGGTTAAAATGCAAAATGTGTAATTTTTGGCAAAGTGAGAAGTTAAAAAAGTGTTTGAATGACTAAAATAACTAAGTGTTGAGTTTAGAACTTGAAAGGGGTATTTTTGTCAATAACACTTGAATAAGGGTAAGGTTGCATATTTTAGTAAAGAGAAAGGGGTAAATTGGTAATTTACTTAAAGTGTGACATTTTTATGAGATAAAAATGTTGATGAGTGTTTTAACACTAATGTGAAAAGAATTATTTAATTCCTTAAGCGAAAATAATTTTCGGTGTAAAAATCAACGTGGGTGTGAAAAGGGACATTAATGGAATATAATGATTTTTACTAAATGTATAATTGGAAAATGGACGGTTAAGTTGAAGGCTTTGGCTTCGACTTGAAAAGGAAAATTAACGTGAACATGAGAAAATGTTGAACACGTTGGAAAGGATCATGGAAGATGTGGATGATGACGGATAGATAATTATGCAGGACAGGATGTCCCCAGTGGTGAAAGACCCCAAATAACTACAATAGCATATGGCGACGGCTGTTGAATAAATCGCAAAGATAATGACGTCATTGGAAACTTGATAAGAAATGGGTAATTAGATGAAAATAACCTAACTTTCATGAATAATTACTGTTTCGATTAATGTAACATAGACAAGTAAATTGAGAATAATGTCTAATGTCGATAAGAAAAAAAATAAAATAATTAAGCAAGGTGACTTAATGATATTAAGCTACCTAATAAGGTTTGAATCACAATAAACACAATCATGTGTTACATAAGGCTTTTAAAGAAAAAAGTATTTTTTTATAGAAACGGTAAGTGCGCATGTTGAATGGAAGTCTCGAAGTATGGTTAATGAACACTGGCGTGAGTTAATGAACGTTGAGTAATAAACATATTGAAAGTAAATGAAAGGTTTTCCCTAACGAATTTCATTTGTCTAACTGCGTGAGTTAATGGGAACGAATGCTAGTTTTCAGAGCATGATAATACAAAATGACTATTTTGTAAGGTCAAGAAAGTCAAGTGGTATTAATTAAAAATTTTGGAATGAAACAGTTAAGTACATTGGTACATGTATTTTCAAGGGTATATATGTAGATATGTACATATTTTTACATGCATGTATTGTAGCGTGTGAGTACTCCTTGTTGTCGCTCATTTCTATATTGCATTTGTATATGATCCCACTGAGCATTCGGCTCACATCCCTTCTATTGTTGCAGCAGGTTGTCTGATCTTTCGTACATTGAGAGCGTTATATAAGTAAGAAACTATTTGAATTTATGATTAGTAGTTTTGTTTACTTAGCCTTGGGGGCACTTTCCTTGGGTCCTGCCGCATAGTTAATATAAATCGGGATCGCATGCTAATAAGTGCAACATTAAATACTAATAAAACTGGACTAGAAACATTATTTATGGTGTTCCATTGCACTTCACAATTAATGTACGAATCAAATTGGGTTAGTCCTTTAATAATCTTTAAATTCGGGTCGGGACGTTTCAAATGTAACTCGTAGGAACTGATCGCATTGTCACGGGACCCCCGGTTTGAGAATATTAAGATAATCTGAAAATATCTACACTTAGGCTTAAAAACATATGGTTAGAGGGAGAAAACCTAAAACAACCCCCAAATAGCCCCGTGAGAGGCACATGGGAGCAATGTAACTTACTAGAACTGACTGCATAGTCACGAGACCCCTGATTTGAGAATATGATGATAATTTTAAAATATCTACATTTGGGCTTAAAAACATGCCGCTAGAGGGAAAAAATCCAAAACACCCCCCAAACGTACCCGTGAGAGGCATGAACACCTCCCACGAGAGCAATGTAACTCGTAGGAACTGACCTCATACCATGGGACTCCTGCTCTAAGAATATGATGATAATTTGAAAATATCTACACACAAGCATAAAAACATGTCGTTAAAGGGCAAAACCCCAAAATGCCTCCTAAACGGCCCCATGAGAGGCACGAACACCTCGCAGGTGACCAATGAACTTAGGAACTGATCGCGTGGTCACAAGACTCCCATTTTGAGAATATGACGATGATTTAAAAATATCTTCCTTTAGGCTTAAAAACATGCCATTTGAAGGCGAAAACCCAAAACACCCCTGAAATGGTCCCAGAAGATGCACGAACACCTCGCACGGTACAAATGTAACTCGCAAGAACTGACTGTGTGGTCACGGGACCACCAGTTTGAGAATATGATGATAATTTAAAAATATCTACACTTATGCTTAAAAACATGCTGTCAGAAGCCCGAAACCCAAAACACCCTCTAAAGGGGCCACCTAAGAAGCACGAACACGTCATACGGGACAAATGTAACACGTAGGAACGGATCGCATTGTCATGGGACTCCCAGTTTGAGAATATGATGATTATCTAAAAATATCCAAACATAGGCTTAAAAACATACACCTCCAAAATGCCCCCATGAGAGGCACGAACACCTTGCACAGAACCACTATAACTCGTAGGAACTGGACATGTGGTCATGGGACCCCCGATTTGAGAATATGATGATAATTTGAAAATATATTGTCTTAGTCTTAAAAACAATCCATTAGAGGGAGAAAACTTAAAACATCCCCCAAACGGCCCTGTGAAAAACACAAACACCTCATACAACACCAATGTAACTCGTGGGAATATGATGATAATCTGAAAATATCTACACTTGGGCTCAAATCATGTCATTAGAGGGAGAAAACCAAAAACACCCCCTAAACGGCCCCGTGAGAGGCACAAACACATCGCATGGGACCGATGTTACTCACAGGAACTGACCGCATGGTCACGAGACTCCCTATTTGAGAATATGATGATAATATAAAAATATTTAGACTTAGGCTTAAAAACATGCCATTAGAAGGCGAAAACTCAAAACACCTCAAACGGCCCCGTGAGAGGCATGGGCACCTCGCACGAGACTATTGTAACTCGCAGGAAAAGACCTCGTGATCATGAGACTCCTGATTTAAGAATATGATGATATTCTAAAAATATCTAAACTCATGCTGTTAGAGGGAAAAAACCAAAAACACCCCCTAAACGTCCTCGTGAGAGGCACGGACACCTTGCACGAGACCAATGTAACTCACAATAATTGACCGTGTGTTCATGGGACCCCCGATTTGAGAATATCACGATAATCTGAAATATCAAGACTTAGGATTAAAAAATATTGTTTGAGCGCGAAAACTCAAAACACCCCATAAATGGCCTTGTGAAAGGTACGAACACCTTGCACAGGACCAATGAAACTTGCAAGAACTGACCGCGTGGTCAAGGGACTTCCGATTTGATAATGTAACGATAATAGGAAAATATTTATAGATAGGCTTAAAAATACCGCTAGAGGGAAAAAACCTAAAACACCCCCAAACGCCCCCCTGAGAGGCACGAACACCTCGCACGGGAGCAATGTAACTCGTACGAGCCATCCTCATACTCATGGGACTCCTACTATAAGAATATGATGATAATTTGAAAATATCTACACAGGCATAAAAACATGCCGTTAAAGGGCAAAAACCCAAAACACCTCCCAAACGGCCATGTGAGAGGCACGAACACCTCGCACGTGGCCAATGAACTTAGGAACTGACCGTGTGGTCATAGGACCCCCATTTTAAGAATATGATGACGATTTAAAAATATCTTCATTTAGGCATAAAAACATGCCATTTGAAGGCGAAAACACAAAACACCCCTAAATAGGACCCCTAAGATGCACGAACACCTCGAACGGGACGAACATAACTCGCAAGAACTGAATGTGTGGTCATGGGACACTCGGTTTGAGAATATGATGATAATGATCATGGGACACTCGGTTTGACTGTGTGGTCATGGAACACCCTCAAAATGGGCAAGCTAAGAAGAACGAACACCTCATACGGGACAAATGTAACTTGTAGGAACAGATCGCATTGTCATGGGACTCCCAGTTAGAGAATATGATGATAATCTAAAAGTATCCACACTTAGGCTTAAACACATGCTGTTAAAGGGAGAAAACCCAAAACACGTCCAAAAATGGCCCCATGAGAGGCACGAACACCTTACACGAAACCAATGTAATTCGCAGGAACTGGCCACATGGTCACGGGACCCCCAATTTGAGAATATGATGATAATTTGAAAACATATCGTCTTAGGCTTAGAAACAAGCCATTAGAGGGCGAAAACTCAAAACATCCTCCAAACGGCCCCGTGAAAAACACGAACACATCATACGTCATCAATGTAACTCGTGGGAATATGATGAAAATCTAAAAATATCTACACTTGGGCTTAAATCATACCGTTACTAGGCGAAAATCAAATACACCCCTAAACGGCCCCGTGAGAGGCACGAACACCTCGCACGGGACCAATGTTACTCACAGGAACTTACCGCGTGGTCACAGGAGTCCCTATTTGATAATATCACGGTAATCTAAAAATATCCAGACTTAGGCTTAAAAACATACCGTTAGAAGGCAACAACTTAAAACATGGGCACCTCGCACAGGACTATTGTAACTCGCAGGAATAGACCGTGTGATCACTAGACTCCTGATTTAAGAATATGATGATATTCTAAAAATATTTAGATCCATGCGGTTAGAGGGAGAAAACCAAAAACACCCCCTAAACGGCCCCGTGAAAGGCACGAACACCTTCCATGGGACCAATGTAACTCACAGGAATTGACCGTGTGGTCATGGAACCCCTGATTTGAGAATATGACAATAATCTGAAATATCAAGACTTAGGTTTAAAAAATGTCTCTTGAGCGCGAAAACTCAAACACCCACCACACAAACAGCCTCATGAGAGGTACGAACACCTCGCACAGGACCAATGAAACTCGCAAGAACTGACCACGTGGTCAAGGGGATGCCGATTTGAGAATGTAATGATAATAGTAAAATATATATATACATTGGCTTAAAAATACACCGCTAGAGGGAAAAAAAGCCAAAACACCCCCAAATGGCCCCGTGAGAGGCACGAACACCTCGCACGGGACCAATTTAACTTGCAGGAAATGATCGCATGGTCACGACACTCCTGGTTTGTGAATATGATGATAATTTGAAAATATATAGACTTAGGCTTAAAACATGCCGTTAGAGGGAGAAAACCCAAAACACCTCCCAAATAGCCTGTTAAGAGGCAGAACACCTCGTACGGGACCAATGTAACTCGCAGGAACTGACCACATGGTCACAGGACCCCCGGTTTGAGAATATGAAGATAATCTAAAAATATCTACACTTAGGCTTAAAATAAACAGCCCCGTGAGAGGCACGAACACCTCACACGTGACTAATGAAACTCGCAGGAACTGATCGCATGGTCAGGAGACCCCCAACTTGAGAATATGATTATGATTTGAAAATATCTACACTTAGGATAAAAAAAATGCCATTAAATGGAAAAACCCAAAACACCCCCTAAACGGTCTTGTAAGAGGCACGAATACCTCGCAAGGGACCAATGTAACTCACTAAAACTGATCGTGTGGTCACGTGACCACCGATTTGAATATATGATGATAATCTAGAAATATCTACACCTAGTCTTAAAAACATACTGTTAGAGGGAAAAATCCCAAAATGTCCCCCATTCGTCCCAGTGAGAAGCACGAACACCTCGTACGGGACCAATATAACTCATAAGAACTAACTGCGTTGTCACGGTCCCCCCCAATTTGAGAATATGGTGATAATATGAAAATATCTATACTTAAGATTAAAAAACATGCCATTAGAAGGTGAAAACCCAAAACACTCCCCAAACGACCTCGTGAGAATCACGAACACCGCTTACGAGACCAATGCAACTCATAGGAACTGATCATGCGGTCACTAGACAACTGATTTTAGAATATGACGATAATTTGAAAAATCTACACTAAGGCTCAAAAGCATTCCGTTAGAGGGAAAAAACCAAAATACCACCCAAATGGCCTCATGAAAGGAACGAACGCCTCGCACGGAACCAATGTAACTAACAGGAACTGACCGCGTTGTCACGGGACTCCCTGTATGAGAATATGATGATAATTTTAAAATATCTTCACTTAGGCTTAAAAATATGTCGTTAGAAGGAGGAAACCCAACACCCCCCAAGAGGCCTTATGAGAGGCACAAACCAATGTAGCTCGCAGGAATTGGTCGCGTGGTTACGAGATCCCCGATTTGAGAATATGTTGATAATCTAAAAATATCTACACAGGACCAATGTAACTCGTAGGAACAAATCGCTTGGTCACAGGATCCCCAATTTTAGAATATGACGATAATTTGAAAATATCTATATTCAATCTTCAAAAGTTGTCGTTAGAGGGTAAAAAACCCAAAACACCCTCCAAACGGCCCCGTGAGAGGAACAGACACCTCGCACAGTACCAATGTAACTCTCAAGCACTGACCGCGTGGTCACGGGACTCCTATTTTGAGAATATGAAGATAATTTGAAAATATCTGCACTCAGGCTCAAAAACATGCCGTAAGAGGGCGAAAATTCAAAACACTACCCAAACAGCCCAGTGAGAGGCAAGGAGACCTCGTACGAGATCAATGTAACTCGCAAGATCTGACCACGTGTTCACGGGACTCCCGGTTTGTTAATATGATGATAATTTGAAAATATCTACACCTAGGCTTAAAAACATGCCTTTAGAGGGCGAAAACCCTACCCCCCCCCCCAAAACGGCCTTGTGAGAGACACGAACACCTTGCACATGATCAATATAAGTCGCAGGAACTGACCGCTTGGTCACAGACTCCGAATTGATGATGATTTTAAAATATCTACACTTAGGCTTAAAAACATGTCGTTAGAGGGAGACAACTCAAACACCTGCCAAACGACCACGTGGGAGGCACAGACACCTCGTACATGACCAATGTAAATTGCGCAGTTTTGGGACCCCTAATGTGAGAATATGATGATAATTTGAAAATATCTACACATAGGTTTAAACCAAGCCTGTTACTGGTAGGAACACCTCATACGTGACCAATGTTACTAGTAGGAACTGATCGCGTGGTCACGGGACTCTCGATTTAGGAATATGACCATAATTTAAAAATATCTACAGTTAAGCTTAAAAACATGCCTTTAGAATTGCGAAAATGCAAAACACACCATAAACGGCCCCGTGAAAGGCACGAACACCTCGCACGAGACCAATTTAACTCACTGGAAGTGATCGCGTGGTCACGGGACCCACGATTTGAGAAAATGATGAGAATTTTTCATTAAAGGGAGAAAACCAAAAACACCCCTCAGAGGGACCCGTAAGAAGCATGACCACCTCACAGGGGACCAATGTAACTCGTAGGAATAGATTTCATGGTAACGGGACCCCCGATTTGAGAATATGACTATAATCTAAAAATATATACACTTAGGTTTAAACACATACCATTAGAGGGTGAAAATCCAAAATACCCCCCCAAACGGTCCCGTGAATGGTACGGGAACAATATAATTCGCAAGAACAGACCGCATTGTCACGAGACCCCCAATTTGAGAATAATATGATAATTTGAAAATATCTACACTTAGGCTTAGAAACCTGCCGTTAGAGGGAGAAAACCCAAAACACCCCACAAACAGCCCCGTGAGAAGCTCGAACACCTCATACGGGACCAATGTAACTAGTAGGAGCTGATCGCATCATCACGAGACTCTCGGTTTGAGAATATAATGAAAATCTAACAATATCTACACTTTGACTTAAAAAACATGCCGTTAGAGGGCAAAAATGTAAAACACCACACAAATGGCCACGTGAGAGGCACGATCACCTCGCACGGGACCAATGTAACTCACGAGAACTGGCTGCATGATCGCGGGACTCCTTATATGAGAATATTACAATAATCTAAAAATATCTGCACTTAGGCTTGAAAACATGTCGTTAGAGGACGAAAACCCAAAACACCACCAAGAAGCCCTGTGAGAGGCACGAACCATTGTAACTCTTAAGAACCGACCGTGTGGTCACGGGACCCCCAATTTGAGAATATATAAATAATATAAAATATCTACAAGGGACAAATGTAACTCGCAGGAACTGACCGAGTGGTAACGGGATGCCAGATTTGAGAATATTACGATAATTTAAAAATATCTACACTTAGCCTTAAAAATATGCTGTTAGAGGGTGACAATCCCAAACACCCCCAAACGGTCGTGTGAGATGCATGGACATCTCGTAAGGGACCAATGTAACTCGTAGGAACTAACCCTGTGGTCATGGGACTCCCGGTTTGAGAATATGATGATAATTTGAAAATATTTACACTTAGGCTTAAAACATGCCGTAAGAGGGCAAAAGCGCAAAACATCTCCTAAACGTCCCCATGTGAGGCACGAACACCTCGAACATTACCAATAAAACTCATAGGAACTGAGCGCATGGTCACGGGACTCCCGTTTTGAGAATATGACAATAATTTGAAAATTTCTTCACATAGGCTTAAAACATGTTGTTAGAGGGAGAAAACCCCAAACACCCCCCCAAATGGCCCCGTAAGAGGCACGAACACCTCGCACGAGACCAATGTAACTCGCAGGAAATGATCGTGTGGTCACGGGACCCCATTTTGAGAATATGATAATAATATCAAAATATCTACAATTGGGATTAAAACCATGCCATTAGAGGGTAAAAACTCAAAACACCCCACAAACGGCCTCGTAAGAGGCATGAAAACCTTACAACTGCACCAATGGAACTCTTAGTAATTGTACGTGTGTTCAGGGAACCCCCGATTTGAGAATATGATGATAATCTAAAAATATCTACACTTAGGCTTAAAAACATACCGTTAGTGGGCGAAAACCCCAAACACCCCCAAATGGCCCTGTGAGAGGCACAAACACCTCGCACAGGACCAATGTAACCCGTAAGAACTGGTTGCATGGCCATAGGGACTCCGATTTTATATTATGATTATAATTTGAAAATATATACACTTAGGCTTAAAAATATGTCGTGAGAGGGAGAAAACCAAAAACATTCCCCAAACGGACCCATGAGAAGCACGAACACCCCATACGGAACCAATGTAACTCATAGGAATATTTCGCGTGGTCATGGGACTTTTGATTTGAGAATATGAAGATAATATAAAATATCTACATTTAGGCTTAAAAACATTCCGATAAAGGAAGAAAGGACAAAACACCCCACAAAGGCCCCGTGAGAGGCACATACCACACGTGACCAATGTAACTCGCAGAAACTGACCGCGTGGTCACTGGACTCCCTGTCTGAGAATAGGATAATAATATAAAAATATCTACACTTAGGCACAAAAACATGTCGTTAGAGGGAGAAAACTCAAAACACCCACTAAGAGGACCTGTGAGAGGTACAAACTAATGTAACTTGCAAGAAATGACCGCGTGGTCATGGGAGGCCCAATTTGAGATTATGTAGCTAATCTAAAAATATCTACATGGGACAAATGTAACTCACAGGAATTGACCACGTGGTCACGGGACCCCCGATTTGAGAATATGATGAAAATCTGAAAATATCTAGAATTAGTCTTCAAAAAATCTGTAAGAGGGTGAAACTCCAAATGGCCCCGTGACGGGCACGAACACCTGGTACATGACCAATGAACTTGCAGGAACTGATCACGTGGTCACGGGAACTCTAGTTTAAGATTATAAGGATGATTTGAAAAATTCTACAATTAGGCTTAACAACATGTCGTTAGAGGGAGAAAATCCAAAACACACCCTAAATGTCCCCATCAGAGGCTTGATCATCTCGTACGGGACAATGTAACTCGCAAGAACTGACCGCATAGTCACGAAACCCACGATTTGACAATATGATGATAATTTGAAAATATATACACTTAGGCTTAAAAACATGTGGTTGGAGGGTGAAAACCCAAAACACCCCACAAACGGCCCCGTGTGAGGCAAAAACACCTCGCACGGAACCAACATAACTCGCAGGAATTGATTGGTGGTCACTGGACACCCGTTTAATATTATGTTGATAATCTTAAAATATCTACACTTAGGCTTAAACACATACCGTTTGAGGGCAAAAACCCAAAACATGCCCAAAACGGCGCTATGAGAGGCACAAACACCTTGCACGGAACCAATGTGACTCGCAAGAACTGAACACGTGGTCAAGGAACCCTTGGTTTGATAATATGAGGATAATTTGAAAATATCTATACTTAGGCTTAAAAACATGCCGTTAGAAGGTAAAAATCGAGAACATTCGCCAAACAGCCCCGTGAGAAGAATAAACACCTCATACGTGTGACTCATAGGAGCTGATCGTGTGGTCACAGGACTCTCGATTTGAGAATATGATGATAATCTGAAAATATCTACACATAGGTTTAAAAATATGGCCTTAGAGGGAGAAAACTCAAAACAACCCCAAAACACACCACAAATTGCCTCGTGAGAGGCATGAACACCTCGCACGGGACCAATGTTACTCATAGCAACTGACCATGATGATAATTTGAAAATATCTAGACTTATGATTAAAAGTATGCCATTAGAGGGAGAAAACCCAAAACACCTCCTAAACGGCCCCGTGAGAAACACGAACACCTTATACAGACCAATGTAACTCATAGGAATTGGCCGCATGGTCGCAAGACACCTGGTTTGATAATATGACGACAATATGAAAATGTCTGCACTTAGGCTTAAAAACAAGATATTAGAGGGCAAAAACCAAAAACACCGCACAAATGTCCCCGTGATCGGTACGAACACCTCGAACGGGACCAATGTAACTCTTAGGAATGGATCGTGGTCCCGGGACTCTCTATTTGATAATATGACAATAGTTTAAAACTATCTACACTTTGGCGTAAAACATGTCGTTAAAGGGCGAAAACCCAAAATACTCCCTAAATGTATCTATGAGAGGCATAAACACCTCGCATGGGGCTAGTGTAACACGTAGAAACTGATTGCGAGGTCACGAGACCATCGATTTGAGAATATATGACAATGATTTGGAAATATCTACACTTAGGCTTAAAAACATGCCGTTAGAGGGAGAAAATCCAAAACACCCCCAAATTGCCCCGCAAGAGGCACATAAACCTCGCACGGGACCAATGTAACTCGTTAGAACATACTACGTGGTCACGAGACTCCTAATTTTAGAATATGATGATAATTTGAAAATATCAAATGGCTCCATGAGAAGCACAAACAACTCGCACGTGATTAATGAACTTGCAGGAACTGACCGTGTGGTCACGGGACCCCTGGTTTGAGAATATGAAGATGAATTGTTTTATCTACACTTATGCTTAATAATGTGCCATTAGAGGGTGAAAACCCAAAACACCCCCAAATGGCCCTGTGAGAGGCACGGACACCTCGCATGCGACCAATGTAACTCGCAGGAACTGACCACATGCTCACGGGACTCCCGGTTGAAGCACCTTATACTCTTGACTCACTTGAGTCTACATTGTATAAGTGCTCCTCTAGTTTGGAAATAGAGACAAAATTGAGTCCCCATCCTAGATACCAAAAAGCCTCAGACACTTCAATTCAGTTCATTCCTCTTGTTTGATTGATCAAGGTATATTCATTGTCACTCACGCACACTTATGAACTGCATACATTATTCACACATTGTCTAAATTGTTCATATGTGTGTTATGTGTGTTATTTTCCCTTAAAACAATTTTTAAAATTTTTAGGGAATTTTTAATGATTTTAAAACATTTTTTTCTTATTTAAAAATGGAATTAAAAGTTTTGGGGTCATTATATAAATTCTGGTTATTGGTTTTTTTTCCCTGGAATGTTACCTTGGGTAGGAACCGAAAGCGCTAGAGAATTCAGGGTGTCTATGTAATTAAGTTTATACACGCGTTTGTTATCCCGTGTTTGCCTTACACTTGTTGCTTCCCTATTGGATGATTTTGTGTTTCTTTTAAGAGGGTAAATCAACTTGTTTTATAAGCCCTTGGATTGAGTTAATCGACGTTCTGCATGCGTTCCTGTCCCAATCCTCATGAACCCTTATCATCCAATCACAAGCCTTATAACCAATCGCTTACCTTTAACCGTTGGATGAAGTCAAGATAGCTTGACTTAATCTCAGCCCTCGATTTGCCTCTACCTTCTGGATCCTTCTCAAACCCTATATAAGGAGGGTTCCTCTCAGCCATTTGAAGACTTTGGCCACTTCGTCATTTAGAGAGAGAAGAGAGAAGAGAGAAACCATAGTTAGAAACCCTAACCCTAATTCGTCAAAATCTTTTACAAACCCTAACCCCTTTTTATCAAAACCAGTTTTATACCAAACACAACCGTGAGTGTTTGAGAGTTTTGAGAGTGGTTTGTTAGTGGTTTGTGATGTAACCTCTTCGTTTTAAGATCTTGTGTCCAACTTAAGCATTAAGTTAGATCTGCATTTCTATTTCATAGAAATTTTAGATCTGAGCATTTTATGTTACATCACACCTAGATCTGCATGTATTATTTCTCATCTTGAGAAATCTATTATTGATTCTTTTTCTGTAAATGTTTTCATACTCAAAATCAACAATAACGTTTTCTGTTTCTAGTTCTTTTGAAACAAGACCTTAGACCTAGTTGGAATCACACTTGGCGATTTTCAATTTCAAAAATCTTTTCAAAACCCTGAAATTAATTAAGATCTTGATACCTCTTCTGAGCAAGATAGTCGTGGATTTTGGGTTAATATTAAAGGTCAAATAAGGATCAAATTTTCGTAAGAAAAGAGAAACTGAAAATCACAGCATATAGATCTGATTTGTAATTTGCTAGGACTGTTTGTAAAAATAAACGTGAGTGTGTTCATGCATGTGTTAGATCACCATCACAAACACTTACACACAACAACACTGAAAGTGTTGGTAATAAGATCTTGAAACAAGAGTCAACGTAAAAACTGGAACAAAGTGAAGTTAGCAAACTGGGAGAACAACATCAACAATCAGAACTGTAGAAAAGTTAAAGGACACCAATGGGTACATTCCTAAACTTGAATAGGTCTGATTTGTGTTCATGTGTGTTATATAGTTTGTAACTGTTATATTTCTTTTAGTGGAATTTTCTTTTTACTCCGTACAGGGAGTCGTGGATGTTTCCTCAGTTGGTTGAGGTTTTACCACGTTAAAAATATCTTGTCATTAATCTTTCTGCATCTCCTCATCCCTTTCTGATTGGTGCGCTAATTTAAAACTGTTTTAGTTTTGTTTTTCAAAACTAGTTAACAAATCTTGAACTGATCTCGTGCAAAGTTTAAACACCACTTGTGATTAAACTGATTTGATTTCTAGAAAAGAGTTTCTTCAAAAAATAGTTTGGAGTTACTTAAATAGTTTAATCTTGTATTAAACAGCTTTAGTAACAATTTTTAATTGGTATTAGAGCCTTGGAATTTTTTTTAAAAGATCTTGTGCTTCTGAAATTGTTTTCTTAAAATCAAAACAATGGATGAGAAAATTGAAAGATTTGGTAACTTGACCAGACCCCCACTCTTTGATGGAAACAACTTTGCTTATTGGAAGGCAAATATGGTTCTTTCATACAAGGAACCTTCGGAGATGATGTCTGGGATATTGTTGAAAATGATTACGCTTATCCTACAAAACCAGTCATTGAAGGAAGTAATGAGAGGGTTAAGAAATCATTAAGTGACTTCACATAAGAAGAGAAGAACACTTCTCTAAACAATAAAAAAGGCAAGAATTCCATCTTTATGTCCATAAATGAACAGGAGTTCAAAAGTATCTCATTTTGTGCCACTTCTAAGGAAGCTTGGGATACACTGATCACTGCACATGAAGGTGACACGAGAGTCAAGGCTGATAAAACTCAAATGCTTGTTCAGCAGTATAATTCCCTAATTATGTCTGATTCTGAAACTTTTGATGACTTCTACATGAAATTAACTGACATTGTGACCAAACTGCATGCTAATGGAATAACTTATGATAAACATGAAATTGTATCTAAAATTATGAGATCATTGCCATAGAAATTTGATAATAAAAGATATGTTATTGAGGAAATGTGTGATCAAAATCTCACTCCTGAATTACTGAGTAGTAAACTTCGAACTGTGAAAATGGAATTGGAATTTAAGAAACAAATGACCCAGTCCCATAGGAAACAGACTAGTTCCAACTTGAGTTTTTCCTCTAAGTTGATGAAACCTGAGTTTACTATTTCCACTGATGATTCTGATCAGGAATGTGATATAGATAGTTTGGATAATCAAATTGTCTTTATGTCAAAACAATTTAAGAAAATTGTCAAATTTAGAAATAAATTGGCAAACAGATAAGGCAAGCCAAATTATCTAACTCAGTACAACTACAAACCTCATGAGAAAAGTCAGGACAAACATCACACGGACTTGAGACCTAATAAATACTTCAAGAACATTGAGTGTTTTAGATGTGGAAAAATAAGACACATAGCACAAGACTGTAGAGTGAAATTGAACACTGCTAATAAACATATTAGGGATAACATTTGCAAAATGTGGGATGATTCAAGTGATTCTGAGAATGAGGAACCTGAAACATCTTATGCTTTTGATCCTTGAATGTCCTTCTTTTCTAAGATTATATACAATGATGATATGCCTATGTATGAGAAGGATGATAGTAACTCTACTCCTGCTATTGTGAATCATGCTGCTACTGGTTTAGATGCTTTAATTTATGAGAATATTTCTAGTTCTACCACGGGGTGTGTGAGTCAAAGGGAATGTGATAATGACGATGTCCATGGGTGCGTGAGTTCAAGAAATCAATGCTTAGGGGTCACTTCACACACTTCACTTAGTGACTCAGACACTGAACATCTCCCTGACATTCACACAATTTATGCGAAAACTCTCAAGAAAAGTACTAGACTAGAAAAAATAGTGAAAGATCTCCCTAAGAAATTAGAAGACCTAAGTCTGATGGTCAAACTTAACGCTGAAGAGTATACTACCCAATGTCTAACTCATGAAAATGAAGTTAAATTTTTGATAAAAAATTGAAGAACTTGATTGAAGAAAATGAAACTCTAGAGAATAAATATAAAGGGACATTATTAGAATTAGAACAATCTAAAGAAAAGACAGTAACAGTTTTCAAAAAATTTGCTAAATTTGAAAATAACTCAAACTGTTTTGATGGATTTGTTACTGATTCCAAAACCAATTCCGATGATCGAATTGGAATAGGATTTTGCCCCAATTTGAAGACTCAAACTAAAATCTTTGAAAGAATTACGTTTGTGTCAGGAGGTAAAAGACCTGTAGAAACTTGTCCAGACTTTCATTCTCTGAAAAATGAGTTTGACAAAAACCAATCTAAGTTTGATATTGGGGAATCAAGTTACTCTAAGTGTGAAAGCCCACGTAAGACTAAATATGTCTGCCCCCTATTAGGAAGAGTGATTCTGTCTTTCAAACTGTACTTCCTAGGAATAATGTTCAACCTCAAAATCTCATCAAACCTATGGTTAGAGACTTTCCTATAGAGATACCATCTTTGAGCAATCTATACTGCTCTTACTGTGATCTATATGGTCATTACTTTAAAGGATGCTACTCTAGATGTATAGTCAACCTTGTCTATAATTCTCCGGTGTATCAAAACTTTAACTATTGTAGGAGAAGCCGTAACAATTATGTTCTTCCTAGACAACCAAACAAAAACTCTAACTATAGAAGGAGAAAGACTAAACCTAAAAGATCAGTTCTAAGAAATATTTCGATACACTTCTCTAAACCAAATGCTCAAACGTTTCATAAAATTCAACCTCGTGTGCAAAACATTTTTCAACAGAAATTCAATGCTCGCAAATTTTATCAATTGAGAGCAAATAAGCGCAAAATGAAAATAAGAGCTGCTTGGGGTAGAAAAGATGAGCTATTACCCCAGATGAAGTGTAATATTGTTATTTCTGCTTTAAAAGTTGAACACACTCCATATGGTTTGAATTTAGACTCTAGATGTTCAAAACACATGATTGGGGATGATAGCAAACTTTTAAACAAAACCAGCTTTACTAGAGGAAAAGTTATTTTTGGTGATGGTGAATCATCTCAAATCATTGGTAAAGGAACACTCCAAGAAGATGGATTACCTTTACTTGAAAATGTTCTTCTAGTAAAAGGTCTTAAGGCAAACCTACTCAGTATCTCACAATTTTGTGACTCAAATCATAATGTCACCTTTTCAAAGAATAATTATAAAATTTTAAATGAAAAAGGTGAGTGAAATATTACAGGACTCAGGACTCCGGACAATTGTTATACTATTCAAAATAGTGCTGAGGTCTGTAACACTACCAGAATGGATGACAATGAGATATGGCACAATAGTATGGGTCACATAAATTACAAAAATCTTAGTAGACTGTCATCTCAAGAAATAGTTAGAGGGATTCCTAAGATCAAACCTATTTCTAACATTGTCAGTGGTTCTTGTCAAGAAGGAAAATTTTTTAAGGCTCCTCATAAGAAAGTTAAAGATATTCTTACCTCTAAACCCTTGGAGCTCATCCATATGGACCTTATGGGTCCTTCTCGAACTGTTAGTCTCTGTGGACACAGTTATATTCTTGTTATGGTTGATGACTTCACCAGATTTACTTGGGTATCTTTCTTAAAACAAAAGTCTGACACATTTCAAACCTTTTTGAATATTTTACTTCGAATTAGAAATAAAAAAGACTCTCAGGTAAATAGGATTCGTAGTGATAATGGTTACAAACATGACTCCTCAACACAACGGTATAGCTGAGAGAAAGAATCGTGCCCATTAAGAGATGGAACGTGTTATGATTCATGCCAATACTTTACCTAAGTATTTTTGGGTAGAAGTCATTCGTATTGCGTGTCACATTATTAATAAGGTCTATCTTAGAAAGAATTCTAAACAAACTCCTTACGAACTTTGGTATCGTAAGAAGCCTAATCTTAAGTACCTTAGAACCTTTGGTAGTACGTGTTATGTCTGTAAAGACAGAGAACACTTATCCAAATTTGAGACTCGTGGAGATAAAGCCATTTTTCTAGGATACTCTCCTAACAATAGAGCATACCGTGTCTATAATCTTCGCACTAAGACCTTAATGGAATCTATAAACGTTATTGTAAGTGACACTACTGTAGAGATTAAGACTGGAGAACCAACTATTGTGGTAGAGTCTGAAAATATTTTAGAAAATGACTCACCAGAAATAGAGGATTATTTACCTATTGAGACACCTGAAGTACCTAATTGGGTTGCTAAAGACCATCCCATAGACAACGTTGTTGGTAACCCCAGTGAACCTGTGCGTACAAGATCTCAATTAAGAAACTATGCTCATTTTGCATGTTTTGTTTCCCTTATGGAACCAAGAATGTAAATGATGCATTAAATGATTCATTCATGATGTTTAGTATCTTGTACCTAGACTTGATCACAAAAAGGTTATTGGCAAGCGTTGGATATTTAAAAATAAATCTGATGAAAGTGGGATAGTCATTAGAAACAAAGACAGATTAGTTGCTCAAGGATACTCTCAAATAAAGGGAATAGATTTTAACGAGACTTTTGCTCCTGTTACTCGATTAGAATCTGTTCGTCTTCCCTTTGCCATAGCTTGCTACTTACATTTTACCCTTTACCAAATGGATGTCGAATCTGCCTTCCTTAATGGAATATTGACTGAGGAGACCTATGTAGAACAACCAAAAGGGTTCATTGACCCTAAATATCCAAATCATGTATTTCGTCTTAAAAAGGCTTTGAATGGCCTAAAACAAGCGCCAAGAGCCTGGTATGAGCGCCTTTTCAATTTTCTCTTAGACAAAGGTTTTAAGAGAGGAGGAAATAATCAAACCCTTTTTGTCAAACATTTTGATAAACATATCATTATAGCTCAAGTTTATGTTGACGATATTATCTTTGGATCAACTTCCCCTAATGAAGTTAAATCTTTTTCTAAAATTATGCATAAAGAATTTCAAATGTCTCTTATGGGGGAGTTGCAATTTTTCTTAGGTCTTCAAGTCAAACAAAATTCAGAAGGATTATTTGTCTCGCAATCAAAATACGCAATAGAGATTATTAAAAAATTCAGCTTTGAGAGTGCAAAAGATGCTAAAACTCCCATGAGTACTACTGTCAAACTGTCTAAGGACGACAATGGAAAATTCGTAGATCCAACCCTTTATCATAGTATGATTGGAACCTTATTATATCTTCTGCCTCGCATCCTGATATTATGTACGTTGTTTGCATTTGTACTCATTACCAAAACAATCCTAAAGAGAGCCATTAAACTTGTGCTAAAAGAATTATCAAATACATTAAAGGCACTCTAAACTTAGGATTATGGTACACCAATGATACTCCTAGCACTATAATAGGATACACTGATGTTGATTGGGAATGGTGTACTGAAGATAGTAAGAGCACGTCATGCGCATGTTACTGTATTGGTAATAATTTGGTAGGTTGGAGTAGTAAGAAACAAATCTGCACTTCTTTATCAACAGCAGAATCTGAATACATAGCCGCTAGTAGTTGTTGTGATCAATTACTTTGACTTAATCAAATGCTAAGTAATTATGGTATTAAAGAGGAATAATTACATCTCTATTGTGATAATCAAAGCGCGATCAACATCTCTAAAAATCATGTTCAACACTCGCGAACAAAACACATAAAAATAAGACATCACTTTATCCGTGAATTAGTTGAAACTAAGGAATTAGAAATCAATTATCTTCCTACTGATTTGCAATTCGCATATATGTTCACCAAACCTTTGGATTACAATAGATTCATTTATTTGCGTAAATCAATTGGAATGGTGTGAGCTGAATAAATTCTTGGATTTACATCATTTTTCCCTTTGTCCATTTGAGAGAAAATGGGGGAGAAATTTGAGTATTATGAGAATTCATTTATTTTGTAAGTATTCTAAAGAGCTTGATCTTAGTGATTATTTATAGGATTTAGTACAGTTATTCTATGCTATGTTCAAAGTTGTAATAGGGTATTGAATTGTAATTAGTTGAGTTATGTAATTTTCTCCTCTAGGAAATGGGTAGATAGAATTTTTGTATAGGAATAGGTTTTCCTTTTCTTTTTTGTTTCCCTACGAGTCCAAGATGACTCAAAGGATTTTTTGTCTCATATTTCCAAAGGGGGAGATTGAAGCACCTTATACTCTTGACTCACTTGAATCTACAATGTATAAGTGATCATCTAGTTTGGAAATAGAGAAAAAATTAAGTCCCCATCCTAGATACCAAATAGCCTCAGACACTTCGATTCAGTTCATTCCTCTTGTTTGATTGATAAAGGTATATTCACTATCACTCACACACACTTTAGAACTGCATACATTATTCACACATTGTTAAATGATTTTAAAACATTTTTTTCTTATTTAAAAATGGAATTAAAAGTTTTGGGGTCATTATATAAATTCTGGTTATTGGTTTTTTTCCCTGGAATGTTACCTTGGGTAGGAACCAAAAGCGCTAGAGAATTTAGGGTGTCTATGTAATTAAGTTTATACACACGTTTGTTATCCGGTGTTTGCCTTACACATGTTGCTTCCCTATTGGATGATTTTGTGTTTCTTTTAAGAGAGTAAATCAGCATATTTAATACGCCCTTGGATTTAGTTAATCGACGTTCTGCATGCGTTTTTGTCCCAATCCTCGTGAACCCTTATCATCCAATCACAAGCCTTATAAACAACCTCTTACCTTTAACCGTTGTATGAAAGTCAAGATAGCTTGACTTAATCTCAGTCCTCGATTTGCCTCTACCTTCTGGATCCTTCTCAGCCACTATATAAAGAGGGTTCCTCTCCGCCATTTGAAGACTTTGGCCACTTCGTCATTTAGAGAGAGAAGATAGAAGAGAGAAAAGAGAGAAGAGAGAAACCAGAGTTGGAAACCCTAACCCTAATTTATCCAAACCTTTTTCAAACCCTAATCCCTTTTTATCAAAACCATTTTTATACCAAACATAACCTTGAGTGTTTGAGAGTTTTGAGAGTGGTTTGTTAGTGGTTTCCTGCTGTAACCTCTTCGTTTTAAGATCTCGTGTCCAACTTAAGAATTAAGCTAGATCTGCGTTTTTGTTTCATAGAAATTTTAGGTCTGAGCATTTTATGTTACATCACACCTAGATCTGCATGTATTATTTCTCATCTTGAGAAATCTATTGTTGATTCTTTTTTCTTAAATGTTTTCATACTCAAAATCAACAATCACGTTTTATGTTTCTAGTTCTTTTGAAACAAGACCTTAGACCTAGTTGGAATCACACTTGGCCGTTTTCAATTTAAAAAATCTTTTCAAAACCCTGAAATTGATTAAGATCTTGATACGTCTTCTGAGCAAAATAGCCATGGATTCTGGGTTAATCTTAAAGGTCAAATAAGGTTCAAAGTTTCCTAATATGAGAGAAATTGACATTCACATCATAGAGTTCTGATTTGTAATTTGCTAGGACTATTTCTAAAAATAAGCGTGAGTGTGTGCATGCATGTGTTAGAGCACCATCATAAACACTTACACACAATAACACTGAAAGTGTTGGTAACAAGATCTTGAAACAAGAGTCGATGTAAAGACTGGAACAAAGTGAAGTTAGCAAACTCGGAGAACAACATCAACAATCAGAACTGCAAAAAAGTTATAAGGACACCAATGGGTACATTCCTAAACTTGAATAGGTCTGATTTGTGTGCATGTGTGTTATATAGTTTGTAACTGTTATATTTCTTTTAGTGGATTTTTCTTTTTACACCGTAGAGGGAGTCGTGGATGTTTCCTCAATTGGTTAAGGTTTTACCACGTTAAAAATATCTTGTCATTAATCTTTCTACATCTCCTCATCCCTTTCTGATTGGTGTGCTGATTTAAAACTGTTTTATTTTTGTTTTTCAAAACTAGTTAACAAATCTTGAACTGATCTTGTGCAAATTTTTAAACACCTCTTGTGATTAAACTGATTTCATTTCTAGAAAAGAGTTTCTTCAAAACACAGTTCAGAGTTACTTAAATAGTTTTATCTAGTATTAAACGACTTTAGTAATAATTTTCAATAGGTATCAGAGACTTGGAATTTTTTTAAAAGATCTTGTGTTTCTGAAATTTTTTTCTTAAAATCAAAACAATGGACGAGAAAAATGAAAGATTTGGTAACTTGACCAGACCCCCACTCTTTGATGGAAACAATTTTGCTTACTGGAAGGTAAGAATGGTTGCTTTCATACAAGGAACCTTGGGAGATGATGTCTGGGATATTATTGAAAATGGTTACACTTATCCTACAAAACCATCCACTGAAGGAAGTAATGAGAGGGTTAAGAAAGAATTAAGTGAGTTCACACAAGAAGAGAAGCAAACTTTTCGAAATAATAACAAAGGAACGAATTCCATCTTTATGTTCATAAATGAACATGAGTTCAAAAGGATCTCATCTTATGCCACTTCTAAGGATGCTTGGGATACACTGATCATTGCACATGAAGGTGACACTAGAGTCAAGGCTGATAAAACTCAAATGCTTTTTCAGTAGTATAATTCCCTAATTATGTCTGATTCTGAAACCTTTGATGACTTATACATGAAATTAACTGACATTGTGACCAAACTTCATGCTAATGGAATAACTTATGACAGACATGAAATTGTATCTAAAATTCTGAGATCATTGCCACAGAAATTTGATAATAAAAGATATGCTATTGAGGAAATGTGTGATCAAAATATCACTCCTGAATTACTCAGTAGTAAACTTCGAACTGTGGAAATGGAATTAGAATTTAAGAAACAAATGACCCAGTCCCATAGGAAACAGACTAGTTTCAACTTGATTTGTTCCTCAACGTTGATGAAACCTGAGTTTACTATTTCCACTGATGATTCTGATCAGGAATGTGATATAGATAGTTTGGATAATCAAATTGTCTTTATGTCAAAACAATTTAAGAAAATTGTCAAATTTAGAAATAAATTGGCAAACAGATAAGGCAAGCCAAATTATCTAACTCAGTACAACTACAAACCTCATGAGAAAAGTCAGGACAAACATCACACGGACTTGAGACCCAATAAATACTTCAAGAACATTGAGTGTTTTAGATGTGGAAAAATAGGACACATAGCACAAGACTGTAGAGTGAAATTGAACACTGCTAATAAACATATTAGGGATAACATTTGCAAAATGTGGGATGATTCAAGTGATTCTGAGAATGAGGAACCTGAAACATCTTATGCTTTTGATCCTTGCATGACACCTCGAAAGGAACTAATGTAACTCGCAGGAACTAATTGTGTAGTCACGGGATCCCCCATTTGAGAATATGACTATAATGAAAAAATATCTACACTTAGTCTTTAAAAATATGAAGTTAGATGGAGAAAACCACAAACGTCCCCATGAGAGGTACGGACATCTAGCAGGGGCAATGAAACTTGTAGGAACTGACCGTGTGGTCAAGGAACTCCCGGTTTAAGAATACGATGATAATCTAATAATATCTGGACATAGGCTTAAAAACAAGCTGTCAAAGGGAAAAAAAACCCAAAACACACCCAAATGACCCCGTGAGAGGCATGGACACCTCGCACGGGACCAAAGTAACTTGCAAGAATAGGCCACGTGGTCACAAGACCCCCGATTTTATAATACGATGAAAATTTGAAAATATCTACGCTTAGGCTTCAAAAAATCCGTTAGGGGGTGAAAACCCAAAACACCCGACAAACGTCCTTGTATAAGGCATGAAGATGTTGCATGGGACCCATGTAACACACCAGAATTGACAGTTTGGTCATGGGACTCTCGATTTGAGAATATCACGCTAATCTGAAAATATCTAGACTTTGGTTTTAAAACATGTCGTTAGTGGGCGAAATCCCAAAACACCCACCAACCAGACCTGTGAGAGGAACGAGCATCTCGCATGGGACCAATGTAACTCGCAGGAACTGATCACGTGGTCCCGGGACCCCCGATTTGAGAATATGATGATAAACTAAAAATATCTTCACTTAGGCTTAAAAACATGCCATTAGAGGGAGAAAAACCCAAAACACCCACCAATCGATCCCGTGAGAGGAACGAATACCTCGCACGGGACAAATGTAACTCGTAATAACTGATCGTGTGGCCAGGGGACCCCCGATTTGAGAATATGATTATAATTTGAAAATATCTAGTCTTAAGCTTAAAATCCTTTCGTTAGAGGTCAAAAAATAAAAACACCCCCCAAACAGTCTCGTGAGAGGCACGAACACCTCGTACAGGACCAACCTATCTTGTAGGAACAAACTGCGTGGTCACGAAATCCTCAATTTAGGAATATGACGATAATTTAAAAATATCTAGACTTAAGCTTAACAATAAGCCGTTAGAGGGAGAAAACCCAAAACACCACCCAAATGGCCCCGTGAGAGGCACGTGACCAATGTTACTTGCAAGAACTGACCATGTGGTCATGGGACTATCAATTTCAGAATATGATAATAATTTTAAAATATCTAGACTTAGGCAAAAAAATGCCGTTCGAGGGAGAAAACAAAATACGCCTCCCAAACGGCCCCGTGGGAGGCACAAACACCTCGCACGGGATCAATGTAACTCGGAGGAATTAAGCATGTGATCATGGGTCTCACTTTTTGAGAATATGATGATAATTTGAAAATATCTAAACTTAGGCTTAAAATGTGCCATTAGGGGGCAAAAACCCACAACACCTCACAAAGGCCCCGTGAGAGGCACGCACCTCTCGCACGGCACCAATGTAACTTGCAAGAACTGACCGGATGGTTGCGGGACCCTTGGTTTGATAATATAATGATAATTTGAAAATGTTTAGAGTTTGGCTTAAAGACATGCCATTTGAGGGGGAAAACCCAAAACATCCCCCAAAAGGCCTTGAGAGAAACACGAAGGCCACATACGGGACCAATGTACCTCGTAAGAATTGACTGCATGGTCACGGGACTCCTAGTTAGAGAAAATGATCGTAATCTAAAAATATCTACACTTAGGCATAAAAACATGTCGTTAGAGGAACAAAACCCAAAACTCCCCATAAACAGCCCCGTGCGAGGTATGACAACCTCGCACGGGGTCTGTGAAACTCGTAGGAACTGACTGTGTGGTCAAGGGATTCTTGGTTTTAGAGTATAATGATATTCTGAAAATATCTAGACATAGGCTTAAAAACATGTCGTTAGAGGGCGAAAGTTCAAAACACCCCCAAACGGCCCCGTGAGAGGCACGAACACCTCACTCGTGGACAATTTAACTCGCACGAACTGATCATGTGGTCACGGGAGTCCTGTATTTAGAATATGATGATAATTTAAAAATAACTAGACTCGGGCTTAAAAACATGTCGTTAGAGGATGAAAACTCTAAACAACCCCTTAACGACCCCGTAAGACCCATGAACACCTCGTACTGGGCCAATGTAACTCATAGGAACTGCCCGCATGGTCATAGGACCCCTAGCTTGAGAATATGACGACGATTTGAATATATCTAGACTTAGGATTAAAAATATGCCATTAGAGGCAAAAACCCAAAACACCATTGAAACATCCTAGTGAGAAACACGAACATGTCATACGGGATTAATGTAAATTAATCCTATGTCTAGATTAAAAAAATTCCATTAGAGGGAGAAAACCTAAAACACCACAGAACGGCCTCGTGAGAGGCACAATCACCTCGTACGGTACCAATGTAACTCGCAGGAACTGACTACGTGGTCACGGAACCCCTGGTTTGAGAATGTGATGATAATATGAAAATATCTACACTTAGGCTAAAAACATACCGTTAGACGGCAAAAACCCAAAGCCCCTTCCCAAACGATCTTGTGAGAGGCACGGAGACCTTGCATATGACCAATGTTACTCACAAGAACTGACTGCGTGGTCACAGGATCCCCGGTTTAAGAATATAATGATAATCTAAAAATATCTACACTTAGACCTAAATATAAGCCTTTATAGGACAAAAACCCAAAACATCCTAGAAACGACCCCGTGGGAGACACGAACACCTCGCACGGGACCAGTGTAACTCACAGGTACTGACCGCATGGTCCCGAGAATCTCAGTTTGAGAATATGATGATAATATAAAAATATATAGACTTAAGCTAAAAAACATGACATTGAGAGAGAACCCCCCATGTGAAAGACATGAACACTTCGCACGTTACCAATTTTTCTCACAAGAATTGATCGCGTGGTCATGGGACTCTTGGTTTGAGAATATGATGATAATCTGAAAGTAATTTGACTTAGGATTAAGAACATACCATTAGAGGTCAAAAACCCAGAACACCTCCCAAACGGCTATGTGAAAGGCACCAAGACCTCGCATAGTACCAATGAAACACGCAGGAATTGATCGCGTGGTCACGGGACCCCCGATTTGAGAATATGATAATAATTTGAAAATATCAACACTTAGGCTTAAAAACATGCCGTTAGAGGGCGGGAACCCAAAACATCCAACAAACGTCCCTTTGAGAAACATGAACACCTTATACGGGACCAATGTAACTCGTAGGAAATGATCGCATGGTCATGGTACTCCCGATTTGAGAATATGATGATATATAAAAATATATACACTAACACTTTAAATCATGTCGTTAGAGTTCGAAAAGACAAAACACCACACAAACGTCCCCGTGAGAGGTACGAACCCCTCACAAGGACCAATATAACTTGCAGGAACTGATCACGTGGTGACCAGCCCCTGTAAGAGAATAAGACAATAATCTAAAAATATGTACACTTAGGCTTAAAAACATATCGTTAGAGGGCGAGATCCCAAAACATCCCCCAAATGGCCCATTGAGAAGCACGAACACCTGATATGGGACCAATGTAACTTATAGGAACTGATCATGCAGTCATGGTACTCCCAATTTGAGAATATGATGATAATATAAAAATATCTACACCAATGCTTTAAAGCATGTCGTTAGAGGCTGAAAAGACAAAACACCACATAAACTGCCCTATGAGAGGCACGAACCTCTCGTACGACACCAATATAACTTGTAGGAATCGACCGTGTGGTCACCGGACTCCCTGTATGAGAATAGGATAATAATCTAAAAATATCTACACTTACGCATAAACACATGTCGTTAGAGGGTGAAAACCAATAACAACCACCACGAGGCCCTGTGAGAGGCACATATCAATGGAACTTGTAGGAACTAACGCATGGTCATGGGACCCTCGAATTGAGAATATGATAATAATTTAAAAATATCTACACTTAGGCTTAAAAATATGCCGTTAGGGGGAAACCCCCAAAACATCCCCCAAACGACCCCGTAAAAGGCACGGTCACCTCGCACGGTACCAATGTACCTCACATGAAAGGACAGTGTGATCACGGGACTCCCAGTTTGAGAATATCATGATAATTTTAAAATATCAACACTTAGGCTTAAACGCATGCCGTTAGAGGGTGAAAACCCAAAACACCTCACAAACGACCCCGTGAGAGGCACGAACACCTCGTAGGTGACCAGTGAAACTCCCAGGAACTGACTGTGTGGTCACGGGACCCCCGATTTGAGAATATGATGATGATTTTAAACTACCAACACTTAGGCTTAAAAACATGCCGTTAGAGGAGGAAACGCCCCAAACTCCCCTAAACGGCCCTGTACAAGGCATGAACACCTCGCACGAGACTAATATAACTCGCAGGAATTAATCCCATGGTCAATGGACCACCGATTTGAGAATATGCCAATAATTTAAAAATATCTGCACTTACGCTAAAAATATACCGTTAGAGGGAAAAAACCCAAGACACCCCATAAACGGCCCCGTTAGAGGAACAAACACCTTGCACGCGACCAATGTGACTCGCAAGAACTGACCGTGTGGTCACGGGACCCCTGATTTGAGAATATGAAGATAATTTTAAAATATCTACACTTAGGCTTACAAACATGTCGTTAGAAGGTGAAAACTGAAAACGCCCCCCAAACGATCCCACGAGAAGCATGAACACCTCATACGGAACAGATGTAACTCGTAGGAATTGATCGAGTGGTCATGGGACTCCCGATTTGAGAATATGATGATAATTTGAAAATATCTACACATAGGCTTAAAAACATGTCGTTAGAGGGCGAAAACCCAAAACACCCCACAAATGGCCTCATGAGAGGGATGAAACACCTCGCACGGGAACAATATAACTCGCAGAAACTGACCTCATTGTCACGGGACTCTCAATTTGAGAATATGACGATAATCTAAAAATATCTACACTGGGGCTTTAAAACATACCATTAGAGGGTGAAAATGCAAAGCACCCCACAAACGGCCCCGTGAGAGGCACTAACACGTCGCACGGGACCAATGTAACTCCTATCAACAGATCGTGTGATCACGGGACTCTCGTTTTTAGAATATGTCTATCATTTGAAAATGTCTATACTTAAGTTTACAAGCATGCCATTAAAAGGTGAAAACCCAAAACACTTTCAAAACGTCCCCGTGGGAGGCACGAACACCTTGCAGGGGACCAATGTTACTCATAGGAATTAATCGCATGGTCACGAGACTCCTGATTTAAGAATATGGTGATAATCGAAAAATATCTAGACTTAGGCTTAAAGACGTGCCTTTAGAGTGTGAAAACCCAAAACACCTCCCAAACGGCCCAGTGAGAGGCAAGAACACCTCGCACATGACCAATGAAACTGGTAGGAACTAACTGTATGGTCACAGTACCCACGGGTTCAGAATATGACGTTCATTTGAAAATATATACCCTTAGGCTTAAAAAATGTCGTTAGAGGGCGAAAACCCAAAACATCCCCCAAATGGCCAAGTAAGAGATACAGACAACTCGCACGGGACCAATGTAACTTGCATGAACTGACCACGCGATCACGAAACTCTTGATTTGATAATATGATGATAATGTGAAAATATCTACACTTAGGCTATAAAACATGTCGTTAGAGGGTGATACCCAAAACACCCACCAAACGGCCTTGTGAGAAGCAATAACACCTCATACAAGACCAATGTAACTCGTGTGAACTGATAGTGTGGTCAGATGACTCTCGGTTTGATAATATGACGATAATTTGAAAATATCTACACATAGGCTTAAGGACAAGGCGTTAGAGGGGGAAAAGCGAAACACCCCACAAACAGCACTGTGAGAGGCACGAACCCCTCGCATGGGACCAATGTTACTCGTAGGAACTGATCGCAGCGTCATGGGACCCCCCGTTTGATAATATGATGATCATTTGAAAATATCTAGACTTAGGCTTAAAAACATGCCATTAAAGCGTGAAAACACAAAACACCACCCAAACGGCCTTGTGAGAAACACGAACATGTCATACTGGACAAATATAATTTGTCGGAATTGATCGCATCATCATGGGACTCCCGGTTTAAGAATATGATGATAATCTAAAAATATCTATACACTGATTTAAAAGCACGCCGTTAGAGGGTAAAAACCCAATACACCCCACAAATGGCCCCCTCAGAGGTACGAACAGCTCGCACGGTACCAATGAAACTCATAGGAATTGACCTTGTTGTCAAGGGACTTCTAGTTAGAAAATTAGATGATAATCTAAAAACATCTAGACATAAGCTTAAAAACATTTTGTTAGAGGGTGAAAATCCAAAACACCCCCAAACGGCCCCGTTAGAGACACGAACACCTCGTATGGGACCAATTTACTTCGTAGGAACTGATCGTGTGATCATAGGACTCCTGGTTTGAGAATATGATGACAGTCTAAAAATATCTAGAAATAGGCTTAAAAACTTGCTATTTGAGGGTGAAAACTCGAAACACCTCCCGAACGGCCCCCTAAGCGGCATGAACACCTTGCATGGGACCAATGTAACTCAGAGGAACTGATCGCATAGTCACAGGACCCCCGATTTGTGTATATTATGTTAATCTGAAAGTATCTAGACTTAGGATTAAAAAATTCCATTAGAGGGTGAAAACCCAAAATACCCCACAAATGACCTAGTGGGAGGTACAAAGACCTCGCACAGGACGAATAAAACTTGTAGGAACTGACCACGTGGTCAAGGGACCCCGGTTATAGAATATGATAACAATATGAAAATATCTAGACATTGGCTTAAAAATAAGCCCTTAGAGGGTGAAAAACCAAAACACCCTTAAACGGTCCTGCGAGAAGAAGAAACACCTCGCACATGAACACATTTTCTCGCATGAATTGACTGCGAGGTCATGGGCCTTATGGTTTGAGAATATGAAGATAATTTGAAAATACCATGACTTAGGCTTAAAAACATACTGTTAGAGGGGGGAAATAAAAAACACCTCTGAAACGGCCATGTCAGAGGCACGAACACCTCGCATGGGACCAATGTAACTCGTAGGAACCAACCGCATGGTCACGGGAACCTCGATTTGAGAATATGATGATAATGAAAAAATAACTAGACTTAGGCTTAAAACATTCCGTTAGAGGGGGAAAACCTGAAACACCCTACAGATGGCTCCGTGAGATACACAAACACCTCGCATGGGCCAATGTAAATCACAGGAACTAAACGTGTGGTCCTGGGACCTCCGATCTGAGTATATGATGTCAATCTGAAAATATATAGACTTAGGATTAACAAATAACATTAGAGGGAGGAAACACAATTCACCCCACAAACGACCCCGTGAGAGATTCCAACAGCTTTCATGGGACCAATGAAACTCGTAGGAACTGACCACGTGGTCAAAGGACTCCCAGTTTGAGAATATGATGATAATGTAAAAATATAGACATAGGCTTAAAAACATGTCGTTAGAGGGCGATAACCTAAAACACCCCTAAATGGTCCCATGAGAGGCACGAACACCTCGAACGGGGGCTCAATTTTTTTCGAAAGAATTGATCTCCTAGTAACGGGACTTCTAGATTGAGAATGTGATGATAATATTAAAACAACTTGACTTAGGCTTAAAAACATACCATTACATGGCGAAATCATAAAACACATCCAAAATAGCCACGTGACCCCCAATTTGAGAATACGATGATAATTTGAAAATTATCTATACTTAGGCTTCAAAATATGCCGTTAGAGGGATTAAACCCAAAATAATCCCCAAACGGTCCCGTGAGAGGCATGAACACCTCGTACAGGACCAAAGTAACTCCTAGGAACCAATCACATGGTCATGGGACCTCATCTTGAGAATATGATGATAAAGTTAGAAAATATAGACTGAAGCATAAAAACATGCGTAACCTCGCACGGGACCAATGTAACTCATAGGAACTAACCGCATGGTCACGGGATGCTCGGTTAGAGAATATGACGTAATTTTAAAATATAAAGGCTTACATTTGAAAACATGTTGTAATAGGGCAAAAACTGAACCACCACCAAACGGCCCCGTGAGAGGCACAGACACCTCGCACGTGATCATGGGAAACCTGGCTTAAGAATATGATGATAATCTAAAAATAACTTAAGCTTAAGCTTAAAAACATACCGTTAGAGGGAAAAAGACCACAACCCCTCAAACGACCCAATGAGAGGCACAAACACCTCGCATGGGACCAATGTAACTCGCAGGAACTGACCGCAGGGTCACGGGACCCTTGATTTGAGAATATAGTGATAATCTAAAAATATCTACACTTTGGCTTCAAAACATGCCATTAGATGGAGAAAACAAAAAATAATCACAAAACGGTCCTTTGAGAGGCACGAACACCTTGCACGACACCATTGTAAGTCCCAAGAACTGACCGCATGGTCACGAGACCCTCGATATTAGAATATGACGATAAGTTGAAAATATCTAGAGTTAAGCTTTAAAACTTACCGTTAGAGGGCAAAAACCAAAAACACCCCCTGAATGGCCTCGTGAGAGCCTCAAACACCTCAGGATAAATGTAACTCACAGGAACTAACCGCATGGTCATAGAACACTCGGATTAAGAATATGATGATATTTGACAATATCTATACTTCGAATTAAAAACATTTCATAAGAGGATGAAAACCCAAAAAAATGGACCCCTGAGAGGCACAAACACCTAGCACAGGACCAATGTAACTCGCATGAACTGATTGCGTGATCACAGGACCCTTGGTTTAGAATATGACGATAATATAAAAATATCTACACTGAGGGTAAAAATATACCATTAAAAGGTAAAATCCCAAAACTACCTCCAAACGATCCCGTGAGAGGCACGAAGACCTCGCATGGTACCAATGCAACTCGCAAGAACTGACCACGTGGTCACAGGACCCCCGATTTGAGAATGTAATGATAATCTAAAAATATCTACACTTAGGTTTAAAAATATGTTTTTATAGTGTGAAAACCTAAAACACCCCACAAACGGCCCCGTGAGAGGCACGAACACCTTGCACGTTAAATGCAACTCATAGGAACTCACCACATGGTCACGGAATTATCGATTTAAGGATATGATGAAAATCAAAAAATATTTAGACTTAGGCTAAAAAATATGCCTATGAGAGAAAACCCAAAACTCCCCCGAAACGACCCCGTGAGAGGCACAGACACCTCACTCGGAACTAATGTTACTCACAGGAACTAGCCGTGTGGTCACGGCACCCCCGATTTAAGAATAGGACAATAATCTGAAAATATCAACATTTAGGCCTAGAAACATGTCGTTAGAGGGAAAAAAGCCAAAACACCCCACAAATAACCCCATGAGTGGCACGAACACCTCGCACAGGATCAATGAAACTCGTTGGAGCTGACCGTGTGGTGAAGGGACTCCTTATTTGAGAATATGATGATAATATGAAAATACCTAGACATAGGCTTAAATACATGCCGTTAGAGGAAGAAAACACAAAACACCCCCAAACAACACCGTGAGAGGCATGAACACCTCGCACGGGACCAATATAACTCGCCAAAATTGATCACGTTGTCACAGGACTTTTGGTTTTAGAATATGATGATTTAATCTGAACATATCTAGACTTTGGCTTAAAAAATACCGTTAGAGGGTGAAAACTCAAAACACCTCCCAAGCGGACCGTTGAGAGGCACGAACACCTGGCACGGAACCAATGTAACTCGCAGAAACTAACCGCATGGTCACGGGACACCCCTTTTGAGAATATGATGATAATCTGAAAATATATTCACTTAGGCTTAAAAACATGCTGTTAGAGGTCAAAAACCCAAAACACCCCCCCAAATAGTCCCGAGAGAGCATGAACACCTCGCATAGGACCAATGTAACTCGCAGGAACTGACCGCATGGTTACGAGACCCTTGATTTGATAATATGATCATAATTTGAAAAAATCTTCACTTAAGCTTAAAAACTTTTTGTTAGAGGGCGAAAACCAAAAACACCCACCGAACGATCTCGTGAGAGGCACGAACACCTTGCACGGAAATAATATCACTCGTAGGAACATACCACAAGGTCACGGGACCCTCAGTTTGAGAATATGATGATAATTTGAAAATATCTAGACTTAGTCTTAAAACATGCCGTTAAAGGGAAAAACCCAAAACACCCCTCAAACGGTCCCGTGTGAGGCACGGACACCTCGTACGGGACCAATGTGATTCGTCAGAACTGACCGCATGGTCATGGTTCCCCCCAATTTCAGTAAATGACATTAATCTGAAAATATATAGACTCCGAAATAAAAAAAAGTCATTAGATGGAGAAAACCCAAAACACCCCACAAACGACCCCGTGAGAGGATCAAACACCTCGCACGGGGCCAGTGAAACTCGTAGGAGCTGACCACATGGTTAAGGGATTTCCAGTTTGAGAATATCATGATAATCTAAAAATATCTTGACCTATGCTTAAAAATATGCCATTAGAGGAAAAAAAATGGCCCCATAAGAGGCACGAACACCTCGCATGGGACTCCTGTTTTGAGAATATGGCGATAATCTAAAAATAACTTGACTTTGGCCTAAAAAAATACCGTGAGAGGGTGAAAACCTAAAACACCCCCTCCCCAAATGGTCCCGTGAAAGGCACGGACACCTCGTACGGGACCAATGTAACTAACAGGAACTGACCGCGTGGGCACAGGACTGCCAATTTGATAATATGATGATAATTTGAAAATACATACCCTTAGGCTTAAAACATGCTGTTAGAGAGCAAAAATGCACCCCAAAAATGGTCTCATGAGAGGCACAAACACCTCGCACAGGACAAATGTAACTCACAAGAACTGACCGCGTGGTCATGGGACTCCCGATTTGAGAATATGGTAAAAATCAGAAAATATCTAGACATAGGCTTAAAAATATGCCGTTTGAGGGAAAAAACCCAAAACCCCTCCCAAACGACCCTGTGAGAAGTACAAACACCTCGCACATGACCAATGAAACTCGTAGGAATTGACCACGTGGTCGTAGGACCACGGGTTTGAAAATATGATGATGATTTGAAATATCTACCCTTAAGCTGAAAAATGTCGTTAGAGGGCGAAAACCCTAAACACCCCAAAAAATAGGCCCATAAGAGGCACGGACACCTCGGACCAGACCATTGTAACTCATAGGAACTGATCGCTTGGTCACGGGACCCTCGGTTTGAGAACATGATGATAATTTTAAAATATATATACTTAGGCTTAAAAACATACCGTCAGAGGGCAGGAAACTAAAACACCCCCCAAATGGACCTGTGACGAGCACAAACACCTCGCACGGGACTAATGTAACTCACAAGAACTTACCACATGATCATGGGACAACCAATTTGAGAATATGATGATAATTATAAAATATTTACACTTAGGCCTAAAAACATGTAGTTAGAGGGCAAAAACCCAAAACTCCCCACAAACACCCCCGTGAGAGGCACCCCTCGCATGGGACCAATGTAACTTGTAGTAACTAACTACGTGGTCACGGGACCCCTACTTTAAGAATTTGACAATTTTTTGAAAATGTCAAGACTTGGGCTTAAAAATATGCCATTAGTGGGCAAAAAAACAAAAGTACCCCGCAAACGACCTTGTGGGAAACATGAACACCTCATACGGAACCAATGTAACTCGTAGGAATTAATCACGAGTTCACAGGACTCTTGATTTGAGAATATGATAATAATCTGAAAATATCTGCATGTAGGCTTAAAAATATGCCGTTAGAGGACTAAAACCCAAAACACCCCTTAAACGGCACCGTGAGAAGTACTAACATGTCACACCCTACTTTTTGGTATGAATGAACAAGAAGTACAGATAAAGCAATGAATTAAAGTTAATGAGGAATAACATAACCTTTTATTCATTATTAATATGTTACATAAATATGTACCACCGCAGGGGTGAATTACACGTTTCTAGTACACACGATTACATAAAAAGTTGAAAAAATGCCACTCCTTACTCCCATCTGGTCTAACCTCTGCCCATACAGTCACATATGAGACCAGGTGGCCAATGTCTGTCTCTAATAGGGAAGAGATACAATTTTCTTTCTCCTGGCGCATCTAGAGAAGGAAGGAATTAGGAAAAATATGCTAAGTAGATTCTACCCGTTCTATGACAATGATATAGATATAAATGAGAGTTGGAATGCCTATAGAATCAGTTTTTAAAAAGGATGATAATTCCATACTTATCTGATTATGAACATTAAATGCTTGAAAATCATAATTTCATAGTAACTAATTTGTTTAAGAAAATATGACAAATTTCTAGTTTAATTTGAATCATGGTTGAAGAAAATCAATGAATTTGAACTAATAATCCCTTACATACTAGTTCACCAAGGGATATAAAGGTAATTAAGTCATCAGTGTAACTTTATCATAAATAATCCCAAAACCTTTGGGGGGAAAGGAACCTATTATGCTCACAATTAAAGTGGCACTCATACGTATGTAGCAATTATCAAGGATCTCAATCATCTGAGACCAATAGGCCAAGATGAAAGTTTTGTGGGATAACATGTCAGCCTACTTCCTAGTTAATATTTATGCTTATGGTAAAATATAGCACAAAAGTTCAAGGGCAAACTGAATCAATATCGTACATAATCTCAGTTACTAGGTGAGAAGGGTTAAAATTTGATTCTAAGTTTAATGCTGGCCATAAATCAAATATTGATGATGTGTAAAAAAATACATAGTATGGCACTATAAAAACATGCACATACTTAGAGTCAATGTGGCTATCACAGAGTGATATCAATAGTAGTATTTCAAATACGCAGAGTATAATAATGAAAATGTAGGAAAAACTTACTTGCTTTGGTTATTCTGTTGCCTTGTGGTCACACTGGAATTTTTGAGACTATGTTTTCTGCTACACAATGTGGGGCCTAGAAGTATTAGGTGTTGATCAACCAATTTTCTATTTAAAATCATCTTTAATAAAGTTCCATGGGTATATGTGTAATTTATTTTGGGACTTTAAAATAATAATTTTAAGCTCATTTTTGTACTTTGGTGCAACAATGTTTTTGTCTTAAAATCATTTGATGTATGTAAGGGCAAAGTTTGAAGTACAAATTCCAACGTTGGAAAAATTACTAGGGGTTAATTTGCAATTTTAATAAAGTTTCTTTAAGTAAAAACCTCATTTTAGCATAACTTGAGATATGAATATCCAAACATGGTCTTATCTTATACCATTTTAATCAGAAAAATTAAATGAAAATTTTGGTAAAAAAATGAGATTATTCTGATTGGCCACTCGCCCTCACGCCGGAGTTAAACTTTTTGGGAAAAGTCTTCATCTTCTTCCTCTTGACGTTGACTTTTTAGGCTTTAAAATTTTGACTAGGGTTTTCTCCTTCTATGTTATACCAATGGAGATGATTTCTTAACCAACTAAACCTAATTTTTCATGAGGATTTCAAATATATAAGTTTCATGGTTCAAATCTCAGTATATCCTAAGTTAAAGAACTATTTGTTTTTAGAAAACTTTGACTTAACATTCATGGATTGAGTTTCTACTATGTATGGTAGTAACTTGGTTTTGGTTTCAAGGATTTTCATGGAATATAGATTGACAATTTAGAATTTGTAGGTTTTCGGTTTTAAAAACACTTTCGATTGATTAGGATTATATATGAACTTTCATGGGGTTTCACCATTGCACTTGACATCCTATGAAAATTTTGGGGAAAAAATCAGATTATTCTGATTAGCCACTCTCCCTCACGCCAGAGTTAAACTTTCTGGGAAAAGTCTTCATCTTCTTCCTCTTGACATTGACTTTTTAGGCTTTAAAATTTTGACAAGGGTTTTCTCCTTCTATTTTATACCAATGGAGATGATTTCTTAACCAACTAAACCTAATTTTTCATGAGGATTTCAAATATATAAGTTTCATGGTCCGAATCTTAGTATATCCTAAGTTGTAGAGCTATGTGTTTTTAAGAAATTTTGACATAACATTCATGGATTGAGTTTCTACTATGTATGGCAGTAACATGGTTTTGGTTTTAAGGATTTTCATGGAATATAGATTGAGAATTTTGAATTTGCAGATTTTCGATTTTAAAAACTCTTTCGATTGATTAGGATTATATATGAACTTTCATGGGGTTTCACCATTGCACTTGACATCCTAAGGTTTTAAAGAGTATATTCATGGATTTAAATCGAAGTTTGAGTCACTATAATGAATTTCACCATTGAAGCTCAAGGTTTAATGGCGTTCTTACTGATTTCTTCTGTTTTAGGCATTATTAGACGTAAAATCTTGCATGTTTCTAGTGTTCTAACTATATTAGCTATGCAGAAAACTACTAAAATTGAAAGAATTGCATTTAAAGCATGAACTGAAGGGTTACTTGAATTGAGTGAAATTTTGAACTTTGAGAATGAACTATGGGATGAGTTTTTACTGTGCCTAACGTGGGGTATTTATACTAATTATAAAGGAGAGCTGATTGGTTTATAAAAGAGGTGGATGTGAAGGAAATTATAGTGAGTTTTGTATTGGGTTCAAATGGGTGCACATGGTTCCCTAAGGATTTACCTTGTGTTACCATGTGATTTTCACCTCCTTTGTTGATGTGGTTGTGTGAGTAGGCTAAGGTAGGATTAAGTTTTGGTTCTAGATCCTTTATACTTTAGGTAATTAAAATTATGTCCATAAAAGTATGTTTTTGATAAAGTTTAGGGATAGTTTGGTAATTTTAGAATGTTTCTAGGGTTGAAACTATAATTTCATGTGAACTGAGGTTAAAAGGTTTAGTTTGATGTAGGGTTGAGGTTTAGGGGTTCAATATATCTTGTCTTATTTCATTTTGAAAGTTTTAGGGACTTTTTTGTAATAAATGGAAACTTCAAAGTTGAAAAATTAATAAAAAAACTTGTAGGTTTTGAAACATAAGTCATTTCTTCTTATAAGACTTTTGATTTTACTCATCGTACAGGGGTTAAAATCGAGGTCGTAGGTCATATTAAGGTTTAAAAATTCTCGTTTCTTACAATCTACCTACCTAAAAATATCCGTCCTCTAATTTTACCTTATAATAAGTCGAGGTATTGATCCTTTAATGCTAGTTCTGGTTCCCATGTAGCTTCTTGTTGATTCTGGTGCTCCCAAAGAACTTCAACTGAGGGGATTTATTTATCCCGAAGATACTTTACTTGGCGATCAAGAATTTGGATAGGGCGTACCTCAAATTCATGGTTGTGTTCAATTGAAACATCTTACCATGTGATAGCATGGGATGGGTCTGATATATACTGATGTAACTGTGATACATGAAACACATTATGAATATTGGATAATTCCACAGGTAAATCTAATTGATAGGTTACGGAGTCAATTTTCTTAGAAATTGTGAAAGGTCCAATATATCGGGGTGCTAATTTTCCTTTATTTTTGAAATGTAAAATCCCTTTCATAGGTGATACTTATAGAAATACTTGCTCATTTTCTTGAAACTACAATGGCTTTCACCGATGATCAACATAACTCTTTTGTCGATCTTGAGTTGTCTTCAATTTATCTCGGATCTGTTGTATTACCTCAATATTTTTTTGAATTATTTCGGGTCCAAACTGTTTACTATCTCCGAATTTTATCCGACATACCGGGGATCTACAAGGCCTACCATATAAAACCTCAAATGGGGCAGCTTTAATACTGGTTTGATAAATGTTGTTATAGAAACATTCGACAAGGGGTAAATATACATTCTAATGGTTAGACGTATCTGACATACAAGCTCATAACATATCTTCTAAGGTTTGAATTATACGTTTGAATTGTCCATCTGTTTGGGGGTGGAATGCGGTACTTTAGTGAAGTTTGGTACCCATTGCATCTTGTAATGCCTGCCAAAATTTTCATGTAAAATGAGAATCTCTATCTGATACAATGGATAAAGGTATTTCATGTAATCAGATAATCTCTTGAATGTATAACTTTCTAAGCTTCTTGAATGAATCGGTGGTTTGTAATGGCAAAAAATGGGCTGACTTAGTGAGTCGAATTACTATTACCCAAATTAAATTATGTCCTTGGGATGTACGAGATAGTCCACTAACAAAATTCATGGTAATATGATCCCATTTCCACTCAAGAATAGGTAAGGGTTGAAGAAGTCCACCAGGATGTTGATGTCTATCTTTACTTGTTAATAAGTAAGACATCTCTTTACCAAATTCTCGATATCGATTCTCATGTTTGGCCACCAGTATTGCTTCTTCAAAGCATGGTATATTTTTTAACTTCCGGGTGTATCATGAATTTCAAATGACAAGCTTCGTGCAACACTTCATTTCGTAAAGAGGTATTATTAGGTACGTATAATTTATTTCTAAATCGGAGTCCTATCTCTCTATTATAGGAAAAGTCTGGATTTTTACTCGAAACATTTTGTACAAATAAATCTTGAGTTTATTGTAGTAAGATTTTCTTTCTTACTTTGGGATGAGAAATAATATTAAAAAGTTTGGTATAAGGGTTAAGTAAGTGTATATCATATTTCTCTATGGTAGCGACAATATTGTAGGAATTTAGAGTGTGAAGTCTTCCTATGGGATTTTGACTCAACGCGTCGGCTACTATATTACCTTTACCTGGATGGTAATTAAGTTGAAATCAATAATCTTCCAAAAATTCTGTCCTTCGTCGTTGTCTTAAGTTTCAGTCCTTTTAAGTAAAATATACTTCAAACTTTTATGATCTGAAAAAACTTGAAATCTTACACCATAAAGATAACAATGCAAAATTTTTAATGCAAAAACTATGGCTGCTAGTTCTAGATCATGGACTAGATAATTACGTTCATGTGTATTGAGTTGTCTTGATCCATATTCTACTACTTTTCATTCTGCATCAAGACACATCCTAATCCTTGTAATGAAACATCGGTGTATAATTCATAACTTACATCACTAGAAGGAATAGTGAGGATAGGAGCAGTAGTCAACTTGTCCTTCAACACTTGGAATGATTAGTTACATTATTTTGTCCATACAAATAGATCTTCCATCCTAGTTAGTTTCGAAAGGGGTAGATCAATACGTGAACGACGAATCGACGATAATATCCATCTAATCCAAGAAAACTTCTAATTTCAATAATGTTGGTAGAATTTCTCCATTCTAAAATGGCTGAAATTTTAGTTGGGTCAACCTGTATTCCATTTTTAGAAATCACATGTGCTAAAAATTTGATCTGTTTCATCGAGAAATAACATTTTCTCTTCTTAGCGTATAATCGACGAGTTCTAAGATTATTTAACACAATCTTCAGATGTTTAACATGTGATGTTATGTCTTGAGAATATACACGAATATCGTCAATAAAAATAATAACGAATTGGTACAAAAAGGGTCTAAAGATTCGGTGCATTAGGTCCATAAAAGCGACTGGGGCATTGGTTAAACCAAATGACATCACGGTAAACTCAAAATGTTCATAACAAGTTCAAAAAGCGGTCTTTGGAATCTCTTCCACTCTAACACGTAATTGATGATATCCAGATCCCTGGAGTATAACAGAACGATTATTTCCATCACAAAAATAAATCTTCTTAGCTTGACAATCGATCTAAGCATGATGTTCAGATAATACACCCATTCCGATAATTATATCGAATCCACGAATATCTAATATTATCAAGTTCACTTATAGAGTTCCCAAAACCAAGTTGAATAATAAAATTCCTATACCCTTGTGTTGACCTATTGATTTCACATGTTGGTAATTCAATATTCACTGGACTAATCAAATAAGTGGGGATCAATTGTATCAATTGAGCTAGTTTAAGGCTAATAATATAATGCGTAGCTACTGTGTCAAACAAATTATAGGTCAGAATTTTCTAAAAAATAATCATACCTTTAATCACGTCATCGTGTATTTTGTATAGGACGTGTGGCATAATTCCTCCCATGATTTGGGTTTAGCTGATTCTCTGAGCTATCTTGAAGTAATTTGGAAAATAACAAAATTTTGGATTTTGTGAGGGTTTGATCAATTGGAAATGCATCGGAGCTGATTTGATCTTAGGACATCAGGGTCGAATATGTCCTAACTCATGGCATTCATGACAAAAGATTTCAAAACGTGTTGTATGGTGTCGAATTTGAGAATAGGCTTACCCACTAGAATTTATATACAGATGGGTTTTAGAATAAGATGGGGTTCTAACGGTATGGTTATTCCTAACAACTGGGGGTAATGATTGAATCAATGTTGAAGAATTGCGTTCTACTATGGCTGCAACTTCAATTAACTGGGAATACTCACGAATTTGTAATGGAGCGATGGAATTCTTAATTCTTGGATGTAGTCCTCTTTTAAACTTCTTATATCTCTTCACCTCGGTATCTATGTATTCTGGAGCATACCAAGATGGTTCAGTAAACTTAGACTTGTATTGATCTATGAAAAGATTAGCTTGTTGCAATTTCGGGAAATCAACAATTTGTTGGCCTCGCTCAGTTTCGGGAAAATATTTTTTGAAAAAATTCTCTTAAAACTATTCCCAAGTAAAATTAGCAACATTATGGTTATGTGACATAGATTTCCACAAAAAGTCTACTTCGCTTTCAAACTTGTATGTAGCTAAAGTGATTGAGAGATTAGTAGCTATACCTACTCCATTCAGGATTTTCACAACCCGGTGCATCCATTTCTCAGCTTCATTTGCACCTGACTTTCTAAGAAAAAACAGAGGTCATTGTCATAGAAATTCCTTAATAGCATCCATCCAACGAAGTTCCTCAGAAATATCTTCCGGAGTAGTACGAGTAGTGTGCTGTTGTCGAGCTAATGTAGTAAGTTCTTGGAGAAATCGCATGATTACTTCGGTCTTAGTCTGTTTAGATTGAGTTCTAGCAAAAGGAGTTCGTGTTCTAACCATTCTTAAATAACATAGTTTAACTAATAAGAATTATCACAATAGATAAATAAACTAGCTTCTTTTATGTCAAGTTAGGGCATAGTATTCTAATACCTTACGTATCAGTCATAGTACAACTAACATTTATATCATACAAGATATAAAAAATTGTTTTAATGATAGCTTTCTTATTATAAATTGGAATAGTCGCATCATCACTGGTTGTGGAATCGGGTCTAACTAAGTAATCTCCTGGATCTGTATCATCCACCAATTCATTGGTCATTCTTGGGGAATATCCTCCATGTATATCACCATTTTCTACTCCTTCTGGATACATTGGTGGGGCTGGTAAGTCAACGGAAAATGCTAGGATGATAGCTTCCTGTAATATAACTGGATCATTTTCAAAGTCATCCACCTTCCTCATCACTTGGATTTCTCCCAGTGCTCTATTACTCAATACTAGCCTCTTGACATCACTGCTCGAACCTGCCCAGTCTCCCTCTACTTCTCGAATCATTTCTCTCAATTGTGTCAAGGCTTCCTCCCTAACTCTTATTTCCCAACTATTATCTGGCTCAATATCTAGATTGAACAGAAACGTATCACATGCATCCATACTACAAAAATGGCTTACCATATAATAATAATAATAATAATAATAATAATAATAATAATAATAATAATAATAATAATAATAATAATAATAATAATAATAATAATAATAATAATAATAATAATAATAATAATAATAATAATAATAATAATAATAATAATAAAAGAAATTATAAAATCAAAAACCTAATATCTTATCTATTTCCCGCATAGAATGTTAACCCGAAAATATGGTTTTAATTTTAAAACCAGGCTCTGATACCAACTTGTCACAACCTACTTTTTGGTATCAATGAACAAGAAGTACACATAAAGCAGTGAATTAAAGTTAAGGCAGAATAACATAACCTTTTATTCATTATTAGTATGTTATGTAAAAGGGTACCACCGCATGGGTGAATTACAAGTTTCTAGTACACACGACTACATAAAAAGTTGAAAAAATACCACTCCTTGCTCCCATGTCTAATATCTTCCCATACGGTCACATATGCGAACAGGTGACCGGTGTCTTTTTCTAGTATAGAAGGGATACAATTTCCTTTCTCCTGGAGCATCTGGAGAAGGAAGGAATTAACATATATATACTAAGTAGATTCTACTAATTCTATAATAATGATATAGATATAAATGAGAGTTGGAATGTGTATAGAATCAGTGTTTAAAAAGGACGATAATTCCATACTTATGTAATTATGAACATTAAATGTTTGAAATTCATAATTTCAAAGTAACTAATCCATTTAAGAAAATACGACACATTTCCAGCTTAATTAGATACATGGTTGAAGAAAATCAAGGAATTTGAACTAATAATCCCATATTTACCAGTTCATTAAAGGATATAAAGGTAATTAATCCATCAGTGTAACTTTATCATAAACAATCCCAAAACCTTTGGGGAAAAGTAACCTGCTCTGCTCATAATTAAAGTGGCACTCATACGTATGTAACAATAATCAGGGCTCTCAATCATATGAGACCAATAGTCCAAGTAGAAAGTTTTGTGGGATAACACGTCAGTCTACTTCCTAGTTAATACAGATGCTTATGGTAAAATATAGCACAAAAGTGCAAGGCAAACTGAATCAATATAGTACATGGTCTCGGTTATTAGGTGAGAAAGGTTAAAATTTTATTCTAAGTTAAATACTAGTGATAAATCAAATATTGATGGTGTGTAACAAAATACATAGTATGGCAGTTTAACAACATGCACATACTTAGAGTCAATGTGGCTATCACAGAGTGATATCAATAGTAGTATTTCAAATACGCGGACTGTTGATGTAAAAAATTAGATTATCTCTAACTAGTCAGTCACGGATAAAATAAATAAGACAAAAGATTTTTAAAGTTGTTCAGCCTTGAAAGAATGGCCTACGTCCACTATTTTTGTTATTGCTGACTGTTTGTTTGGAATTCTCGATAATGGGTTTTATAAAAGAAATTCCGAGTCCCCCTTTCATAAGGATGTTACAATGTATTTATAGCCTTGAGACTATACATGTGAAAGAATGATGCGCCGTATTTTGGCAGCTGAATATATTCGTATAGCATTAAATGCACATTTAATGCGTAGTTGTCTTCTGGCATACTTGACGTGCCCGCAACAAGTATTTGAGTTTCTCGGACCGCCTTGAGTTGCTGGGGCCGCCTTGATTTGTTCGGACAACTTTGAGTTGATCGGACTAATTTAGTTGCTTGGATCTCTTTAAGTTATTCGGACCTGTGCAGTTCCTTGGACCTTATTCGTCAAAACTCTTTATATTTACCATATGGATGGACACGTGTCTTTATATGATTGATCCATGTCAGCAGATTAAATTTGGTATCAATAGAAGCCCCCAATGTTTCACAGTTCTAGGTTGAGGAAGAGTGTGGAACATTCTTCTCGAAATATGATGCTTTTAAGTAGTCATCCGAATTTTAGGAACGTTTTCCTTGTATTTAATTCTTCTTTGAGTTCATAGAATCGGACTTCATGAATATTTTGAATTTTTCCACCGACTTTGGTTTTCGAGACCCTTTTTTCTCTTTTTAGCCGCCGGTAACGCAAACGTCTTTCTCTATAATCATTAGTTGTCTTCATTCCCGAGGCAAAGTATTTAAGCGCTACAGAAAACTCTATCGTCCTTTACTTTTTCAAATTTGTATCCTTGGACTCTTCAATTTCTCTCTGTCTTGTGCCTTCGTTTCTTCTATTGTTTATTGACAAGTGATCTCTATTTCTTCTGTAAGATTTTCTTCCTTCATCTTTAATTTCTTTATTCGTCATGGTTTACCCTGTTGAATCACCCGACAAGTTTCGAACCGAGTTTTCAATCCCTCCATGGGTTATTTTGGAAGAACTCTCTGGTCCTTCTGATTTGTTTTCTTTAGCTGAGGGACACTGGTTCCCCAGTATTTTTGTAGCCGAATGTGGCTTTTCTTTCCCACCTAATCCACTGTGTTTGGATTTTTGCCAATATTTCGATATTGTACCTACAAAAGTAGCTCCAAATACATGGAGGGTAGTTAATGGCGTATATAGACTGAATCAAATCCATGGGACTCGCTTAGGAATCCCAACAATCATGTATTGTTATAAATGGGTTACTAGTGATAGCACTTTTTATTTAAAAATTAAATTTTTAAATAGAGCTTTAGTCGTCAATCTCCCTGATACCAACAAGGACAATTTTGATCACGGATTAGTGATGAAAAATTGGCAACATCATCCTCTTGATGGAAACGATGTGTACCAAGGTCCCAGGCGTCCTCCTTATGGCAATGGGATAGGCTGTTTTTATTTTTACTTTATTTTCGAAATTATGTTCTTTTTGTGTTTGATAAAATGTTTCACTGATATTCAATTTTATTTATTATAGTTTATAGTAAAAGGAAGCCTCCAAAAGAGCTTGATGTTAATATAAAAAGTTTAAAACTTATCTGGAGTTTGCATCAATATGTAGCTGGGGAGCATATTAGGTCGGCATCTTATTTGCTGCAGTATAAAACTTCGAGCTCGTCTTTCATTGCTCGTCCCGTGGTAGTTGACCTTGACCTAATACCAGCTGCTGATACTAGTGTGGAAGGTTCTTCTTCAGAGTCAAATATTCCAATTGGTGATATAATGAAGAGGAGGAAAGCTCCTACTTATTTTGACAAGTCTGCCTTTCCTGCTGTTGAGGCAAAGAAAAGAAAGAAAGATATCCCAGAAGAGGGGGTGAAAATTGTAGAGATATATCCTTCTGATATTGCCAAGAAAGTTAGTAAGAAGCCCCCAGTGGGTCCGAGTAAGATTGCTGAAAAGCCCCCTATGGGTACGAGCAAGACTGTCACTATCCTGCCTGCAAGTGATGTTGTTGTCATCTCTCCAACAAAGACAACATCATTGGTTGAAGATGCTCCTGCTCCATTGAGGAGATTAAAAAAGTGTTTGTCAGAGAAACCTACTAAAACTATCCTTCAACCTTCAAATGTTAAAGGTAGTGTTCCATCCTTCATTACTCCGAGCTCCGTTGTGGGCTTGTTACAATCTTGGACTATCCCAGAGGTCCAAGACATTAAAAACACTCTCACTTGTGAGAGAGTTACTGATTTAGCTTCTCAACACATTGCCTCTCTAAGTATTATTGATTCGAACCTTCAATCTTTAACACTATGTTCATACATTGACTTAGAATTATTTCTCTTTTCAGTTGGTGACGTGTTTCAACAGCCTCGTGAAGAGAGACGAAGCCATCCGAGCCTCCAGTTCCTCGGATGGAGTAAAAAAGGCTTTTACTGGATTAACCCAGTCTTTAAGAGATTCTCATCAAAAGTAAAAGAAGAATAAAGTCAATTGGGAGAAGAAAATTAAATCTGTTGAGCAAGAGAGAGATCGGGCTGTAGATGCCTCCAAGAAATTAGAGAAAAAATTAAAGGAATTTGAGAAGAAAAATAACGAGTATGAGGAGAAGCTTAAGAATGCTGAAGAGGAAGTTGTTAGACTTTGTGATGTTGATCGTCAGAAGCAGGAGATAGAAGAGAAAATGAAAGCTGTCGAGGAACTTCTTACTAAGAGGATTTTCTCAGAAAAGACAAAGAGAAAAATTGTGATTAAAAAGTCCTTTAGCGCTGGCTGGGACAAAGGTTGGAACAAAGGCCTAGCTGCCATGTCCTCTCAAATGGAATTTACTAGCCTTAAATACTTCCGGGATGGATGGTTTGCAGCTCTGCAGGAGCTAAAGATTGATGAGAATTATGAACTATTTTAGCGTCATGTTCATGGTCCTCCTCCCTCTCTGGAGAAGAAGAAGAGGACGAAGTTGCCTCAGAAGAGTCTTCAATGATAATTGGGGATCAGGTCCCTGCTGTTGAACCTTGCTCCGAGAAGCCCCAACCAGCCAACATGTCTTTCGAGCAGCTTTCCCTGCCCTTCGAGCAACCTACCTCTTCGTCCAAGCCTCCCGAGGAAGTATTAGGAAGCAAGGAGAAGGTGTAGAGTTGTTCGGATCTTTCTCTTTACTTTTTATTGAATGTAATTTCGGGCTATGTACTTCTTTTTATGATGAAATAAAATTTAAACTTTTGGTTGTTCATATTGACTTTCTTCTTCTTGCTCTATCTTTATCATTATTGATCCACTTTCTTCTTCTATCTCTATCTTTATCATTATTGATTATGTTTATGGCTTCTTTTTGCTAGTTTGTGGCCAGAATGGAGCTATTATCTGCTCATGACACAGAATTGATGAAAAAATGCAATGACTACTTCAAAGCTGGTCATGCAGATCTGAATGAAGCTCAAATCATTGACATTCTTGGTCTAGACAATTCTGAATGAGAAATCGAAGCCTACCAATGTCTGAAGTGCTTTCTCGACCGTGCACTTGCCAATAATGTGGCATATTTCGAGATGATTGAAGATCTCCAGGGTATCATCGAGGAACTTCAACAACAATATAAGGAGTCTTGTACCCTTTTACATCAGGGGTATGAGAAAAAATATCAGTAACTAAATGCTGACAATGGATATGACAAGTTTATTACTGCTTATGAGAAGAAAGAAAGCATGTTGAAGCTTGAGGTCAAGGAGCATAGACAAATTGCTAAACTGTTGGAGCAGGAAAATAATGTTTTGCGAAAAGAGATATCCCAACTACAATCTGCAGCATCTTCCTCGGGAGCCTTGGTTCCTGTCAATGATGAAGGTTTCTCTTTCTTGGAGGTAGAGTATGCCAACTTGCGAGATGAATTGGAGGCATTAAAAAGGGCTGGACCCTCCTCTTCTACTCGGGGACGAGCAAGATCCTCTTCTTGGGGACGAGCAAGAGCTGCTCAGATTCCAATTGAAGACCAAATAACTCAATCACTCTTGGAAAATCAAGCATTCCAGTTGATGGCGAAGAATTAAGCATTAGCAGAGATGTCCAAGAAGATTCTGAACCTCGACGAGCAACTTTCTACACAAAGCTCTGCCTTAGAGAATAAAATAAATCTGGTGAAGAATCTTCACGAGCAGCTAGAGAGGTTGACTTATCAGTTCCATAAACAACCCAGAGAGTTTTAGATGGCTGGTTACAATGAATCCCTCTACCATCTAGATGACCGAATCCAACAGTCAAACAACGAGGGGTACAAGCAAGGATGGCTAAATGCACTAGGTGTGCTGCGGGGTCACTACTTATGGGATTATTATGATCATGGGTTGCTTGAGTTTCTAGTGCCTCCTTTTAAGCTCGACATGAGTTGAATTCCTGCTCGGGCAATTCCTTAGTGCCTGATCTCAAAGTACCTCGACGATTACAACCTCCATTCTAAGTTTGACATATCTCGTCCAGAGCATTTGCTTGATAGGCCAGCAGTGATGAATGTTCGAATTCTTCGAGATATGAATTTCATAAACTCTCCCTATGCCTTAGACGATCCCCCTACTAGAGTAGAACCTGTTTCAAAGGCAGAAGGAAAGAAACCTATAGAATAGGATTTGCTCAATTGATATCTCATGTAATATGTAATTTATACTCTATGTAACTTGTTCTGATTTTAATGAAGAAACTTTTAGTTTTCTCTGCAATCTTGATTGTCATTGTCTTGGTAATATTTTATAAAACATCTCTTTTATTCACTGATGAATGTGTATGTACATCTGTAAAAAGACAAAAAATGTCATGTGTTATTTTAAATTGCCGATCAACTGGAGTTGGTGAAAATTCATTGTTGCCCAACCGGAGTTGGTGATAATTATTTGACGACCAACCGGAGTTGGCGATGTTTTGTTTCCCGACCAACTTAGAGTTGGTGGTATTTTGATATGCCATTCTGTTTTATTTTTACTTTATTTATTTATTTATTTTATAGTGACTTATCACTCTTTTTTTATTCCAAGCAATGAAACGATTTACATCCCATGATCCTACTTAATTTAACCAACCGAAGTTGATTGTAAATTGATTTGCCGACCAACCGGAGTTGGTGGAGATTGATTCCCGACCAACCAGAGTTGGAAGATATTTATTCCCGACCAAGCGGAGTTGGAAGAGATTTATTCCCGACCAACCGGAGTTGAAAGAGATTTATTTCCCGACCAACCGGAGTTGGAGGAGATTTTGTCGACCAACCGGAGTTGGAAGAGATTTGGTTCCCGACCAACCGGAGTTGGAAGAGATTTATCGACCAACTGTAGTTGGATTTTATCGACCAACCGATTTGGTTCCCGACCAACCGGAGTCGGAAGAGATTTATTCTGAACTTGATGCATAGTGTGTAGCACTAATACTCCGAAAACATTTCAACAAAAAGGGAGAACTGGGTAAAAACTTCAACACTTTATTCATACTGAAGAAAACTTCATTTACATAGGAATCTCCAACTATTGATAATATTTGCGTAGATGCTCTACATTCCATGCATTCTTAAATTATTCTCCCTCCAAGGTTTAAACCCTGTATGTTCCTGGTCGAACAACCTCTATTATTCTGTAGGGTCCATGCCAGTTAGCTTCCAGTTTGTTGTGTTATTGAATTACTTTCTTTAGCACATAGTCTCCTTCCTTCAGATCGTACTTCTTTACCCTCTTGTTGTAAAATAAAGTTGTTTGTTGTTGATATGCGGCATTCCTGGTCGATGTTTCTTCTCTAACTTCTTCGAGCATGTCTAGATCTAATCGCCTCATCAAGTCAGTGATAGGAGAATTAAAATTTAGTACCCTATGTGTGGGGAGTCCCAACTCAGCAGGTATAACAGCTTCACTTCTAAATGCCAGCATGTATGGAGATTCTCCTGTTGCTGCTCGCGATGTAGTACGATAAGCCCACAGCACATAATGTAGCTCGTTAATCCAATTTTCCTTCGCATCATCCAGTCTTTTCTTTAAACCGTTCAGTAGAGTTCTGTTCGTCACCTCGGTTTGTCCATTTCTCTAGGGATGACCTGGTACAGAGTGGGTCTTCAATATGTTTAACTAATGACAATATGCAGCGAACTCCTCATTGTCGAATTGGGTTCCATGGTCTGTAATGAATGCATGGGTAAGACCATATCTACAAATGATATTCTTCCAAATAAATTGATACACCTTATCATACGTCATATCAATAAGAGGCTCAACTTCTACCCGTTTAGTAAAATAATCCATAACGACTACAAGGTATTTAAATCTTCCTCGGGTCATTGGAAGCGGCCCAACCAAGTCTATTCCCCAAATGGAGAATGGACAAGGGTACGTGATGGGTGTTAGCAATGCTTGGGGAGTTCTTCGGATAGAAGATAAACGTTGACATTTATCACATTTCTTGTCATAAGCAACACAATCAGCTCTCATTATCGTCCAGTAATACCCTTGCATTGTCATTCTTTGCAAGAGTGTCTGAGCTGCTGCCTGGGCTCCACAAGACCCTTCATGGACCTATTTAATCAAATTTTTTACCTCGGAGGGGTGGACACATATTTGCAAACCTACTATAATTCCTCGTCTGTATAAAATGCCATTAGTCAATACATAACGAGCAACTTTAAACTTTATATTCTTGGCTGCGAGTTTATCAGTTGGTAATGTCCCCTCCTCAATATAGGCCCTGATGGGATCCATCCAAGATGGTCCTAAATCAAGGTTAATGAAGCTCATCATCATATCTTTGTCAATTCCCCTGCTAGCCAAAATTTCTATCGGGATTATTCTTCGTAGCTCGGTGCGTGTGGCTGAGGCTAATCGAGTTAAGGCATCTGCTCTTGTATTCTCCAATCTTGGTATTCTAATTAACTGCACTGCGTTAAAGCTCGATAAAATCTCCATTACTTTCACATGATACTTGATCATTAATTATCCTTTTGTTGCGCACACCCCCAGCATTTGATTTACAATCAACTGTGAGTCACTGAATATAATGACCTGCTCTGCCCCCATGGTTTTTGCTAAACTAAGACCTGCAATCATAGCTTTATATTCAGCCTCATTACTAGAAGCCGTGAATTGAAAGCGCAGAGCATACTCCACATCGATCTCATTCGGGCAATTTCAAACAATCCATGGCCCACTGCCTGTAGTGCAAGATGAGCCATCCACATATAGATTCCATATAGGTACTTCATCCTTAAATTTTTGATCGGATAAAGTTCCTCAGTGGAATGTTTGTTTCTTTTTTATATCGTCCTCTAGCACTTCTTGCTACTCGTCGACCATTTCCTCTTGCTCGTCAGTCGACTTAAGTTGGTCGGGGTTTAAATTTGATGATCTTGTAACATCCACAGGTTGGTCAGTATTCAAATTTTTCTCTTCGGAGGTATCAGGATAGGTGAACTCTACGATAAAATCTACCAGTGACTACTCTTTAAGCGACGATCTAAGCTCATAAACTATGTCATATTCACCATGTTCAACTGCCCAGTACATCAATCTCCCTAATTTTTCTGGTTTATGAAGAGCTTGACTCAACGGCATAACGGTATACACGACTATGGTATGAGCTTGGAAGTACGACCTCATTCTTCTACTCGCTTCGATCAACACTAGTGCCAACTTTTCCAGTCTTGGGTATCTGATCTTTGCTCCTCAAAAGGCCTTTCTAGTGTAATAAATTGGTTTTTTCACTCCATCCTCCATTCCTATCAATGCCGAGCTAACTGCATTCTCTGAATCTTCCAGATACAAGTAAAATCTTTCTCCCATCACTAGTCTGGACAACAGTGGAGGTGTTCCTAGGTATTTCTTCAACTCTTGAAAGTCCTTCTCGCATTCATCATTCCATTCAAATGTTTTTCGGAGTGTTTTGAAGAATGGGAGACATCTATCAGTTGCTCGTGACACAAATCTATTAAGTGTTGTAACTCGCCCTGTGAGACTCTGCACTTCCTTCTTTGTTGTTGGAGATCGTAACCCCAATAGAGCCTTAATATTTTCTGGGTTCACTTCAATACCTCTTTGATTGACAATATACCCGAGAAATATGCCTTCTCGTACTTCGAATGTGCATTTGGTAGGGTTCAACTTCATTTGATATTTATCTAATTGATCAAAGGTCGGACCTAAGTCAATTAGATGATCAGCATCTTTCTTGCTCTGCGTCAGCATATCATCGACATAAACTTCCATATTGTAACTGATTTTCTCTGCAAGCATCTTGTTCATCAGCCGTTGATATGTTGCACCTGCATTTTTCAATCCAAAAGGCATAAAATTATAACAATAAGTTCCCCTAGGGGTGATAAAAAAGGTACTCTCCCTGTCTTCAGGTTTCATTTTAATCTGGTTGTAACCAGAATAAGCATCCATGAAGCTCAGCAGCTCGTGTCCCGAGGTAGCATCCACTAATTGATCAATTCGAGGAAAAGGAAAATGATCCTTTGGGCATGCTTTGTTAAGGTCGGTGAAGGTTACACACATCCTCCACTTGTTATTCTTCTTTTTTACCATCACCACAACTAACCAATCAGGATATTTGACATCTTCAATAAAGCAGGCTTTCTGAAGCTTCTCGACCTCTTCTTGTATAGCTTGGTTCTTTTCAGGGCTGAACACTCTTCGTCGTTGCTTTACTGGCTTGATTTCCTTGTTCACATTGAGCTCATGACATAGGAAGGATGGGTCAATCCCTGGCATGTCTTCGTGGCTCCATGCAAAAGTTTGTTTTCTACTTTTTAGAAAGGCTATCAATTCCTTCTTTAGTGAGGCATCCAATGATAAACCGATTTGAGTTGTTCATTCCGAGTATTCATCGTCCAGAATGACATTTTCAGTTTCTTCCACTACCTGGCCTTTTACGAGCTGCGACTCATCTCTAGGATATAATGTTTCAATATCTGCACCTTTATCAACTTGATAGTTAGTAGACTTTTTCCTAGATTCCTCCATTTCTTCCTGCTCGACGGACGAATAGTAGCACTCCCGAGCTACTTTTTAGTCACCCCTCACAATTCCTACTCCAAAATTGGTTGGAAATTTTAGGCATTGATGTACAGTAGATGGTACTGCTTCGAACTTCTTTAAACCTACCCTTTCCATTATGATATTGTAAGCTAATTGGACATTTTTATCCATCACGAAAAGCGCACTCTTTCTGTTCGACAAGCAGGCCATGTACCGATGAACATATCCAACTTGATCGTCCCAAGTGGAAAAACTTTCTCACCAGTAAAACCGAGGAGGGGCCTGTGATAAGGCTCTAACTGAGACAACTTTAGATTTAAGCTGTCAAAGCACGAGTAGAACATGATGTCCGTCGAGCTACCATTATCCACCAATACTCGTGAAATCACTACTTCTTTTATCCTCATTTTGATCACCATCGGGTCATCATGAGGATATAGCACACCTACGAGGTCGTTCTTAGAGAAATCGATGACAAGTTTATCTTTGTTCACCTTCCTCGGGCGATCATCTTCAGGTAGATTTATACGTTGAATGTATGAACAAGCTTGAGCCTCATTGAGGTAAGATTTCATCTCTGCAATAAGGTCTCCACCTCCTGCATCTCCACCTGTAATAACATTGCAATCAAATGATCCAAAACGAATTGAAAATACCTCACATTCTGGTTGTTTTGGTCTTTTGGGGAGATTGGGGTCGTCTTCTGGATCATCTTCATGATCTCTTTTCTTGTCTTCTTTTGTTTGAAGAGGAGATTTAGACCTTTGCCTTCCTCGTTCTCTGGTTCGACCACCGTTTTGACGATCAACATATTTATTCAATTTTCCTCGTCTAATGAGTGCTTCAATTTCATTCTGGAGAGCTATGAAGTTTTTGGTCGTGTGACCATGGTCCTTATGGAACTCACAATATTTGGACTTATTCCTTTTGTCAGGATCTGTCTTCATTTTTTCGGGCCAGTTTAGCTCCTCGCTGTTCTTGATCTCCTCCAGAATGTGGTTTATATCTACTTTCAAAGGAGTATAATTTCCAAATTTCTTTAATTGTTCCAATGCTTTCTTTGCTTTTGATTGCTTATTACCACCATTATTCTTCTGCTCCTTCTTTTCGGCCAACTTTGGTCTCCTTAGTGTCCATGTTCTTCTTCGCAGCCATAGCTTCATCGGCATTCATAATTTTGGCTGCTTTTTCCATTAGTTCTGACATGGTCTTGGGAGGATCATTGGCCAAAGTGTAGTACAATTTATTAGGCAACAGTCCACTCATCAAAGCAGTAATCGCAATTTTCTCCTCATAGTCAATTACTTCCAGTTTCTCATTATTGAAACGAGTAATGTAATCTCTGGTACTTTCACCTGCCTTTTGTCTAATGCTCAACAAGTGTGCTACTCGTTTAACATGTTTTTCCCCAAAACAGAAGTTTCCAATAAAGAGCTCGGCCAGTTGAAAGAAAGTTGCAATCTTCCCCCGAAGAAGATTGTTATACCATATTTGAGCAGATCCGGTAAGAGTTCTTGAAAATGCCCTGCACCTCATCTCATCTGGAACTGCATAGATATCAGCAGGAGCTTGGTATTATTCTATGTGGATAATATGATCAGTTTTTCCATCATATTTAGGTGTCACCACAGGAGCTTTGAATTTTGATGGTGTGGGAAAGTCCACAATCTCTTATACGAATGGTGTTCCTTGGACAAAAGTCCTCTGTAGAGGATTATTAGATTTGGCCATCTCCCCCAATCTATCCTCCAACCTTCAAATTGAGCCCTTCCATGCATCATTTCCTTCCTCGATCTTATTGGTTTGGGCAACTGATCATGTTGAATTTGCCTCTTGGGATCTTTCATGATGAGTAGCTGGTCGTGATTGGGCAGAGCCTTTAAATCAGATGGTCGTTAAGAGTTCCTCGGCATAATCCTAGGGGGACTTTTATTCCTCCTAGGACCCAAACGATCAAAAGGAGAGACTCTACTCAACCTTTCAAGAGCACTTGTCCTTTCTGGAGATAGAGTGATGTTTTATTGAGTGTTTGTAGCTCGTACCGAGGAAGTCCGTCCAAGCTGATAAGAAGGATCATGAGATCTCTCAGTACGATATGAATCAGTGCGTCTGGATCGAGATTCCTCTGAGAATAATGTTCGCCTAGAAGGTAAACGGGTATTTCTCTGAATGCTTCGTTGCCCTGACTGGGTCGGCGCTCCACCTTGGATAGTTTGCATGAGTTGTCGTATAGTCTCTTGCATGGTCGTCTGGCCTTGGGCCAAATTTGCCATTATTCCAGCCAGATCTTGGACATTTGGGGGAGTAGATGGATTTGAATGAATCCCAGCATTTCGATTACTGGATTCTGGATGATCAGCCATTGATGATAAATGGTTTTGGTGAAAAACGATAATGACAGTCGTTTCCCACAGACGGCGCCAATCTGTTGATGTAAAAAATTAGATTATCCCTAATTAATCAGTCACAGATAAAATAAATAAGACAAAAGATTTTTAAAGTGGTTCAGCCTTAAAATAATGGCCTACGTCCACTGTTTTTGTTATTGCTGACTGTTTGTTTGGAATTATCGATAATGGGTTTTACCAAGAAATTCTGAGTCCCCCTTTCATGAGGATGTTACAATGTATTTATAGCCTTGAGGCTGTACATGTGAAAGAATGATGCGCCGTATTTTAGCAGCTGAATATATCTGTATAGCATTAAATGTACATTTAATGCGTAGTTTTCCTCTGGCATACTTGACGCGCACGCAACAAGTATTTGAGTTGCTCGGACCGCCTTGAGTTTTTCGGACAGCTTTGAGTTGATCGGACTAATTTAGTTGCTTGGATATATTTAAGTTATTCAGACCTGTGGATTTCCTCGGACCTTATTTGTCAAAAGTATTTGTATTTACCATATGGATGGACACGTGTCTTTATATGATTGATCCATGTCAGCAGATTAAATTTGGTATCAACACGGAGTATAATACTGAAAAGGTAGGAAAAACCTACTTGCTTTGGGTATTCTGTTGACTTGTGGTCACACTGGAATATTTGAGACTTGGTTTTCTATTATACAATGTGGGGCATAGGAGTGTTAGGTGTTGATCAGTCAGTTTTCTGTTTAAAACGGTCTTTATTAAAGTTTCGGGGGTATATGTGTAATTAATTTTCAGACTTTAAAATAAGTATCTTAAGCTCTTTTTTGAACTTTGTTGCAAGAGAGTTTTTGTCTTAAAATCAATTTATGTATGCAGGGGCAAAGTTGGGGGTACAAATTCCAAAGTTGGAAAAATTTAGTAGGGGTTAATTTTTAATTTTAATAAAGTTTCTTTAAGTAAAAATCTCATTTTTGCATAACTTGAGCTATGAATATCCAAATATGGTCTTATCTTATACCATTTTAATTAGAAAAATTAAATAAAAAATTTGGGAGAAAAATCAGATTATTCTGATTGGCCACGCGACCTCACATGTCGGGTCAAACTTTTTGGGAAAAGTCTTCATCTTCTTCCTCTCGACGTTGACTTTTTAAGGTTTGAGTTTTTTACTAGGGTTTTCTACTTATCCAATGGAGATGATTTCTTAACCAACTAAACCTAAATTTTCATGGGGATTTCAAATATATAAGATTCATGGTCCAATCTCAGTATATCTTAAGTTGCAAAACTTTGTGTTATTAGGAAATTTTGACTTAACATTCGTGGATTTATAGAGTATGGCAGTGTATCTTATGAATTGGGTTGATTTTCTGATATATATGGGAGTAACTTGGTTTTGGTTTCAAGGATTTTTAGATTGATGATTTCGAATTTGCAGGGTTTCGATTTTAAAAACACTTTCAATCGATTAGTCTTGTATATGAACTTTCATGGGGTTTCACCATTACACTTGACATCCTAAAATTCTAAAGAGTCTATTCATGGCTTTAAATCGAAGTTTGAGTCACTGTAATGAGTTTCACCACTAAAGCTCAATCTTTAATGGTGTTCTTACGGATTTATTCTATTTTAGGCATTATTACATGTAAAAGCTTGCATGTTTCTAATGTTCTAACTATATTAACTATGTAGAAAACTACCAGAATTGAAAGAATTGCATTTACAACATGAAATGAAGGGTTCCCTGAATTGAGTGAAATTTTAAACTGTGAGAAAGAATTATGGGATCAATTTTTACTATGCCTAACGTGGGGTATTTATACTACTTGGAAAGGAGAGTTGATTGGTTTATAAAAGAGGTGGATGTGAAGGAAGTAACTGCATGGTCAAGAGACCTTCGATTTGAGAATCTGATGACCCCACGAATGGCCTCATGATAGGCAAGAACACCTCGCATGGGACCACTCACGGGAACTAACTGCATGGTCAAAGGAACATCGATTTGAGAATATGATGACAATTTAAACATATATTGACTTAGGCATAAAAACATGCCGTAAGAGGGCAAAAACCCAAAACAAACCCCATAAACGGCCCCATCAGAATACACTAACACCTCGCATGGGACCAATGTAACTCACGGGAACTGACCGCGTGGTCACGGGACCCCCGATTTGAGAATAATACTATAAATTAAAAATATCTACACTTAGGCTTAAAAACATTCCGTTATAGGGAGAAAACCCTAAACACTCCACAAATGTCCCTGTGAGAGGCACGAACACCTCGCATGGGACCAATGTAACTCGCAGGAGCTTGCCGCATTGTCACGAAACTCCCGTCTTGAGAATATGACATTGATATGAAAAAATCTACACTTAGGCTTAAAAACTTGCCTTTAAAGGGTGAAAATTTTGAAATTAGCCCTAAATGGCCCCGTGAGAGGCACGAACACCTCGCACGGGACCAATCAAACTGGTAGTAACTGATCACGTGGTCACAAGACCCTCGATTTAAGAATATGACAATAATTTGAAAATATCTACACGTAGGCTTAAAAACATGTCGTTAGTCGACAAAACCAAAAACACCCCCAAATGGCCACGTGAGAGGCATGAACGCCTCGCATCAGACCAAAGTAACTCGAAGGAGCAATAGCGTGGTTACGGGACTCTCGATTTGAGAATATGATGCTAATCTAAAAATATCTTCACTTAGGCTTAAAAACTTGCCGTTAGAGGGCAAAAACCAAAAACACCCCCAAACGGTCCCGTGAGAGGCACGAACACCTCACATGGGCCCAATGTAACTCGCAGGAATTGATCGTATGGTTTCGGGACCCTCGCATTTAGAATATGCTGATAATTCAAAAAAATCTACACTTACGTTTAAAAACTTCCCGTTAGAGACGAAACCATACACATCCCCTAAATGGTCTTGTGAGAGGTACGAACACCTCGCACGTGACCTATGTAACTCCCAGGAACAATCTGCGTGACCAAGGGACTCTCGACTTGAGAATATGATGATAATTTGAAAATATCTTGAATTAGGCCTAAAAACATGTCATTAGAGAGAGAAAAGCCAAAAAACATTTTCCCCGTGCGAGGCACGAACACCTTGCACGAAACCAATGTAACTCGCAGGAACTGATCGAGTGGTCATGGGACTCCCGTTTTGAGAATTTGACAATAATTTGAAAATATCTACACTTAACCTTAAAAGCATGCTGTTAGAGGGTGAAGACCCAAAACACCTCCCAAACGGTCCTGTGGGAGGCACGAAAAACTAGCACGAGACCAATATAACTTGCAGGAATTGACTGCATGGTCGTGAGACTACCAACTTGAGAATATGATGATAATCTAAAAATATCTAGACTTAGGTTTAAAAACATTCCATTAGAGAGAGGATACCTAAAAAACCTCCTGAATGGCCATGTTAGAGGCACGAACACCTCGTACAAAATAAATGAAACTCGCAGGAACTAACCGTGTGGTCACGGGACCCCCAATTTGAGAATATCATGATAATTTGAAAATATCTTCACGTAGGCTTAAAAACATGATGCTAATTTGAAAATATCTTCACGTAGGATTAAAAACATGTCGTTCATGGGTGAAAACCTAAAACAGCCCCATGAGAGGCACAGTAACCTCGCACGAGACAAATGTAACTCATAGTACTGACCGCATGGTCATGAGACTCCCAGTTTGAGAATATGATGATAATCATGAAATATCTACACTTAGGCTTAAAAACATGTCGTTCGAGGGAGAAATCTAAAAACACCTCCCAAACGACCTTGTGAGAGGCACGAACACCTCCCATGAGACCAATGTAACTCGCAGGCACAGGTCACATGGTCAGGGGATCCCTGATTTGAGAATATCACGTTAATATGAAAATATCTACACTTAGGCTTAAAAACTTGTCGTTATAGGGTGAAAACCCAAAACACAGAACAATCGGCCCCGTAAGAGGCACGAACACCTCGCTCGGGATCAATGTAACTCGCAAGAACTGGCCGCATTGTCAGGGGACTCTCGATTTGAGAATATGATGATAATTTGAAAATATCTACACTTAGGCTAGAAAACATGCCGTTAGAGGGCAAAAACCCATAACACCCCTAAAATGGCCTTGTGGGAGGTATGAACACCTTTCATGGGACCAATCGCAGGAACTGATCACGTGGTCACGTGACCACCGATTTGAGAGTGTGACGATAATCTTAAAATATCTACACTTAGTCTTAAAAACTTGTCGTTAAAGGGAGAAAACCCCCCAAAACACACCAAACGAACCCATGAGAGGCACGAACACCTCGCACGGGACCAATGAAACTCGCAGATATTGATCGTGTGGTCACAAGACCCCCGATTTGAGAATATGATGATAATTTGAAAATATCTAGACTTAGGCTTAAAAATGTGTCGTAAGTGGGTGAAACCCCAAAACACCTTCTAAACGGCCACGTGGGAGGCATGAACACCATGCATAGAAAAACTGTAACTCACAGAACTGACTGCGTGGTCATGAGACTCCCGATTTGAGAATACAATGATAATCTTAAAATTCCCGACTTAGGCTAAAAAATTGGCCGTGAGAGGGTGAAAACCAAAAACACCACCCAAACGGCCACATGAGAGGTATGAACACCTCGCACAGGACTAATGTAACTCACAGAAACTGACCGCGTGGTCACCGGACTCCTAATTTAAGAATATGATGATAATCTAAAAATATATAGACTTAGGCTTTAAAACATGCCATTAGAGAGCGAAAAAACAAAATGCCCCTGAAATAATCCCGTGTGAGGCACAAACACCTAGCACGGGACAATGAGACTAACATGAACTAACCGTATTATGACGAGACCCTCGATTTGAGAATATGATGATAAATTATAAATATCTACACTTACGCTAAAAAATATACCGTTAGAGGGCAAAAAGCCCCCAAACGACTCCATGTGAGGTACAAACACCTCACACGGAACCAACATAACTTGCAGGAATTGACTGCGTGGTCATACTGAATGCTTTGAGAATATGATGATAATATTTAAATATCTACACTTAGGCTTAAAAACTTATCATTAGAGGGTGAAAATCTAAAACAAGCCCGAAATGCCCCCAGGAGATGCACGAACGCCTCGCACGGGACCAATCAAACTCGCAAGAACGGATCACGCGGTCACGCGACCCCCAATTTTAAAATATGAAAATAATTTAAAAATATCTAGGCTTAGACTTAAAAACATGCCGTTAGTTGGCAAAGACCATAAAAACCCCCAAAACGGTCGCATGAGAGGCATGAATGCCTCACACGGGACCAAATTAACTCGCAAGACAAACTGCATGGTTATGAAACTCTCGGTTTGAGAATATGATGATAATCTAGAAATATCTTCACTTATGCTTAAAAACATGTCGTTAGAGGGCGAAAATAAAAAACACCCCCAAACGGTCTCGTGAGAGGCAAGAACACATCGCAAGGGACCAATGTGACTCGCAGGAACTAATCACACGGTTACAGGACCCCCACTTTTAGAATACGACGATAATTTGAAAAAATCTACATTTAAGCTTAAAAACTTGTCGTTAGAGGGTGAAAACAACAAACATCCCCTGAATGGTCTCGTGAGAGGCATGAACACCTCGCTCGGGACCAATGTAACTACCGGGCATAAACTCCATGGTCATGGGGCCCTAGGTTTAGGAATATGATGATAATTTGAAAATATCTAGAATTAGGCCTAAAAACATGTAAACACCACCCAAACGGCCCTGTGGGAGGCACGAACACCTTGCATGGGACCAATGTAAGTCGAATAAATTGATCGCATGGTCACGGTACTCCCGATTTGAGATTATGATGATAATCTGAAAATATCTAGACTTGGCTTAAAAATGTTCCGTTTAACGGCAAAAACTCAAAAAGCCTCCCAAACGGCCCTGTTAGAGGCACGAATCAATGAAACTCGTAGGAACTGACTGCGTGGTCAAAGGACCTCCGATTTTAAATTATCACTTTTGTTTGAAAATATGTACACTTAGGCTTAAAAAATGCCATTATAGGTCAAAAACCCAAAACACCCCCCGAACGTCTCGTAAGAGGCACGAACACCTCACAAGGTCCAATGTAACTCGCAGGAACCGACCGTGGGGTCACAGGACCCCCAATTTGAGAATATGATGATAATTTGGAAATATATTCACTTAGGCTTAAAAACATGTTGTTGAGTGTGAAAAGCCAAAACACCCCCCAAACGGCCCCGTGAGAGGCATAGACACCTCGCACAGGACAAATGAAACTCGCAGGACTGACCGCGTGATCACGAGACTTCCTATTTGAGAATATAACGATAATCATAAAATATCTACACTTAGGCTAAAAAGCATACCGTTAGAGGGCGGGAACCTAAAACACCAGCCAAACGGCCCTGTGAGAGGCACGAACACCTCATATGGGGCCAATGTATCTCGCAGGAGTTGGTCACTTAGTCATAGGACATCCGTTTTGAGAATATAAGATAATCTAAAAACATTTACACTTAGGCTTAAAAATAATCCTTGAGAGGGAGAAAATAAAAAATACCTGACAAACGGCCCTGTGAGAGGCACGAACACCTCGCACGGGACTAATGTAACTCGCAGGAACTGGTCGCGTGGTCACGAGACCTCCGTTTTGAGAATATCATGATAATATGAAAACATCTACACTTAGGTTTAAAAACTTTCCCTTATAGGGAGAAAACCCAAAACACCACACAAACATCCCCGTGATAGGCACAAACACCTCGCATGGGACCAATGTAACTCGTAGAAACTGATCATGTTGTCACGGGACTCCTAATTTGAGAATATGATGATAATTTGAAAATATATACACTTAGGCTAAAAAACACGCCCTTAGAGGGGAAAGCCCAAAACACCCCCCAAACGGCCTCGTGGGAGGTATGAACCCCTCGCACAGGATCAATATAACTCATAGTAACTGATCGCGTGGTCACAGGACCACCGGTTTGAGAATGTGATGATAATCTTAAAATATATACACTTAGGCTTAAAAACTTTTAGTTAAAGGGTGAAAATCATAAACACACCCCAAACGGCCCCATGAAAGGCATAAACACTTCGCACGGGACTAATGAAACACACAGGAACTGCTCGTGTAGTCCCGGGACCCTTTATTTGAGAATATGATGATAATTTGAATAAATTGAGACTTAGGCTTAAAAACGTGTCGTTAGTGGGCAAAAACTTAAAATACCTTCCAAATGGCCAAGTGGGAGGCATGAACGCCATACACGGGACCACAGTAACTCAAATAACTGATTTCATGTTCAGGAGAGTCCTGATTTGAGAATATGATAATAATCTGAAATATCTAGACTCAGGCTTAAAAATAATCCAACAGCCCGTAAGAGGCACGAACACCTCGCTCAGGATCAATGTAACTCGCAGAAACTAACTGCTTGGTCACCGGACTCGTAATTCGAGAATATGGTGATAATCTAAAAATATCTAGACTTAGTCTTAAAAACATGTCGTTAGAGGGCGAAAAAACAAAACACCCCTTAAACAACACTGTGAGAGGCAGAAACACATCACATGGGACAATCTAACTCGCAGGAACTGACTGCGTTGTGATGGGGCCCCAGTTTCAAAATATGAAAATAATTTGAAAATATCTACACTTAGGCCTAAAAACATGCCGTTAGAACGTGAAAACCTTAAACACCACCCAAACGGACCCGTGAGAGGAACGAACACCTCACACGAGACAAATGTAACTTGTAGGAACTAACTGAGTGTTCACAAGACTCCTGATTTTAAAATATGATGATAATCCACAAATAACTACACTTAGGCTTAAAAAATACCGTTAGAAGGCTTAAACCGTACACCCCCCCCCCCCCCAAAAAAACGACCTCGTGAGAGGCACGAACACCTCGGACGGGAGCAATATCACGCTCAAGAATTGACCATATGGTAACGGGACTTTAGATTTTAGAATATTAGGATAATCTAAATATATCTACACTTTGGCTTAAGAACATGCCGTTATAGGGAGAAAATGCAAAACACCCCATAAATGTCCTCGTGAGAGGCATGAACACCTCACATGGGACCTATGTAACTCGCAGGAATTGATCGCATGGTCACGGAACTCCCGTTTGGAGAATATGATGCTAATCTGAAAATATTTGGACTTAGGTTTAAAACATGTCATTAGAGGGCGAAAACCGAAAACACCAACCAAACGGCCCTATGAGAGGCACGAACACCTCGGACAAAACCAATGAAACTCGCAGGAACTGACCTTCTGGTCACACGACCTGCAGTTTAAGAATATGACGATGATTTGAAAATATCTACCCTTAAGCTTAAAAAATGCCTTTAGAGGGAGAAAACCCAAAACACCCACTAAAAGTCTTCATAAAAGGAACAATCACCTCGCACGGGACCAATGTAACTTTCAGGAACTGTTCGCGTGGTCACAGGATCCCCGGTTTGAAAATATGAGGATAATCTGGAAATATCTAAACTTAGTCTTCAAAACATATCGTTAGAGGGAAAACACCCAAAACACTCCCCAAATGGCCGCATGAGAGGTATTAACACGTTGCACGGGACCAATGTAACTCTCAAGAATTGATCGCCTGCTTATGGGACCTCTGATTTGAGAATATGATGATGATTTGAAAATATTTGCATTTAGGTGTAAAAAATGTCGTCAGTGGGTGAAAAGCAAAACACACCCTAAATGGCCCTGTGAGAGACACGGACACCTCACAGGGACCGATGAAATACACAAGAACTGATCACGTGCTCACAAGACCAAACCCCCGATTTGAGAATATTATGATAATTTGAAAATATCTCGACTTAGGCTTAAAAACATACTGTTTGTGGGCGAAAACCCAAAACACCCTCAAAACGGCCACGTGGGAGGCACGAACGCCTCGCACAGGACCAAAGTAAATAACAGGACTGATCGCGTGATCATGAGACTCCCAATTTGAGGATATGGTAATAATCAGAAAATATCTAAATGTAGGCTTAAAAATAAGCCGTTAGTAGGAGAAAACAAAAAAAAAGGTCATATGAGAGCACGAACCCTTGCACGGGACCAATGTAACTCGCAAAAACTGACTACGTGGTCAGAGGACACCCAATTTGAGAATATAATGATAATATGAAAATATCTAGGCTTAGTCTTAAAAATATGTCGTTAGAGGGCGAAAACCCAAAGCACCCCACAAACGGCACCGTGAGAGGCATGAACACCTCTCACGGGATGAGTGTAACTCACAGGAACTGACCGCGTGGTCACGGGACCCAGGGTTGGATAATATGATGATACTTTGAGAAAAACTACACTTGGGCTTAAAAACACACCGTTAGAGGGACAAACCCAAAACACCCCCCCAAATGACCCCGTGAAAGGCACAAACACCTCATATGGGATCAATGTAACTCGTAGGAACTGACCTCATGGTCACAAGACACACGATTTGAGAATATGATGATAATTTGAAAATATCTAGACGTTAGCTTAAAAACATGCCGTTAGAGGGCGAAAATTGAAAACACCCCCGAAATGACCCCCTGAGAGGCACGAACACCTCGCACGGGATCAATGTAACACTCATGAATTGACCATCTATTCATGGTACCCCCAATTTGATAATATGATGATGATTTAAAAATATCTACATTTTGGCTTAAAAATGTCGACAGTGGGTGAAAAGCCAAAACACACCCCAAACGTCCCCTTGAGAGGCATGAACACCTTGCACCGGACCAATGTAACATGCAGGAACTCACTGCATGGTCACGGGACACTCGATTTGGTAGAATGATGATAATCTGAAAATATCTACAATTAGGTTTAAAACATGCAATTAGAGGGCAAAAACCCAAAATACCCCCCAAATTGCCTCGTAAGAGGGACAAACACCGCGTGTGGGACCAATGTAACTCGCAGAAACTGACGGCGTAGTCATGAAACCTTCGGTTTGATAATATGATGATAATTATAAAATATCTAGACTTATGATTAAAACTTGTCGTTAGAGGGCAAAAACATAAAACACCCCCCAAACGGCCTAGTGAGAGGCACGAACACCTCGCACGAGACCATTGTAACTCGCAGGAACAAATCGTGTGGTAACGGAGCCTCGATTTGATAATATGATGATAACTTAAAAATATAACATGCCATTAGAGGGCGAAAACCCAAAACAACCCCCAAACGGCCTCGTAAGAGGCAAAAACACCTCATATGGGACCAATGTAACTCATAGGAACTGACCGCGTAGTCACGGAACCCTTGGTTTGAGAATATGATGATAATTTGAAAATATCTAGACTTTGATTTAAAAACTTGTCATTAGAGGGCGAAAATACAAAACACCCCCCAAACGGCCCAATGAGAGGCACGAACACCTCGCACGAGACCAATGTAACTCATAAGAACAAACCGCATTGTCACGAGACCCTCGATTTGAAAATATGATGATAATTTGAAAATATCTAGACATGGGCATAAAAACATGTTGTTAGAGGGCAGAAACCCAAAACACCCCCGAAATAGCCCCGTGAGAGGCACAAACACCTCGTGTGGGACCAATGTAACGTGCAAGAACTGATTGCGTGGTCACATGACTCTCGGTTCTAGAATTATGAAGATAATCTGAAAATAGCTTCGCTTATGCTTAAAAAATGTAGTTAGAGGGAAAATACCCGAAATACCCTCCAAAACGGTCCCGTGAGAGGCACGAACACCTCGCACATGGCCAATTTATCTCATAGGAACTGATCGCGTGGTCACTGGATTCCTAGTTTGAGAATGTGACGATAATATGAAAATTACTTGACTTAGGATTAAAAACATGCCGTTAGAGGGAGAAAACCAAAACACCTCCCAACTGGCCACGTGAGAGGTACGAACACCTCGCATCGAACCAATGTAACTCACAGGAATTGATCGCATGGTCATATGACTCCCGATTTGAAAATATGATTATAATTTGAAAATATCTTCGCTTAGGCTTGAAAACATTCCGTTAGATGGTGAAATCCCAAAACACCCCCCAAACGGCCCAAGGGAGGGATGAACACCTCGCACGGGACCAATGTAACTCATACGAACTGACCGTGTGGCCAAGAGACTCTTAATTTCAGAATATGAGGATAATCTGAATATATCTACACTTCGGGTAAAAAACATGACTTTAGAGGGTGAAAACCCAAAACACCCCACAAACGGCCTCGTGAGAGGCATGAACTCCTCGCACAGGACCTATGTAACCCGTAGGAATGGATAGCGTGCTCATGGGACTCCTGGTTTGAGAATATAACGATAATGTGAAGATATACACATTTATGGTTAAAAACATGTCGTTATAGGGAAAAAACCAAAAACACCCCTGCAAAAGGCCCCATGAGAGGCACAAACACCTAGCATATGACAAATGTAACTCACAGGAACTGACCGCGTGGTCACGAGACCCCCGATTGGAGAATATGATGACAATTTGAAATTATCAAGACTTAGGCTTAAAAAAATGTCGTTAGAGGGGGAAAACCCAAAACACCCCCCAAATGGCTGCGTGAGAGCCTCGAACCCCTCGTACGACTCGTAGGATATTATTGCATGCTCAGGGACCCCTGGTTTGACAATATGACAATAATTTGAAAATACCTAGACTTTGGCTTAAAAACTTTCTGTTAGAGGGGAAAAATAAAAAAACACCCCACAAATAGCCACGTGAGAAGCACGAACTCTTCACATGGGACCAATGTAACTCACAGGAATGGATCGCGTGGTCACGGGACCCTAGGTTCGAGAATATGACGATAATTTGAAAATATCTACATTAGGCTTAAAAAATGCCATCAATAGGGGAAAACCCAATACACCACCCAAACGTTTCCGTAAGAGGCACGAAGACCTCGCACGGGACCAATGTCACTTGCAGGAAATCATTGTGTGGTCACAGGACCCTCGATTTGAGAATATGATGATAATCTGAAAATATCTACACTTAGGCTTTAAAACATGCCGTTAGAGGGCAAAAATCGAAAACAACCCCCAAACGGCCTCGTATGAGGCACGAACACCTCGTATGGGACCAATGTAATTCGCAAGAACTAACGTTATGGTGATGGGACCCCCAGTTTGATAATATGACTATAATTTGAAAATATCTAGACTTTGGCTTAAAAACTTCCCATTAGAGGGTGAAAACCCAAAACACTCCCCAAACAACCACCTCGCACGGGACTAATGCAACTCGCAGGAACTGGCCGCATGGTCACGGGACCCCAGATTGAGAATATGACTATAATTTGAAAATATCTAGACATAGGATGAAAAATAAGTCATTAGAGGGAAAAAACAAAACACCTCTCAAACAACCCCGTGAGAGGTACAAACATCTCGCACGGTACCAATGTAACTCGTAGGACCTGACCAGATGGTCATGGGACCTCCGATTTGATAATACAACATAAATTAAAAAAATATCTACACTTAGGCTTCCAAAACTCTGTTAGAGGGAGAAAACCCAAAACACCTACCAAACGGTGTCGTTAGAGGAATAAACACCTCGTACGGAACCAATGTAACCTTCAAGAACTGACGGCGTGGTCACGGGACTCCCGATTTGTGAATATGATGATAATACAAAAATATCTACACTTGGGCTTAAAAATGTCGTTAGAGGGCGAAAACCCAAATACCCCCCAAGACGGCCCCGTGAGAGGCACTAACACCTCGAACAGGTTCAATGAAACTTATAGGAACTGACATCATGGTCAGAAGACTCCCGATTTCAGAATATGATGATAATCTATATACATCTACACTTAGGCATAAAATATGTCGTTAGAGGGAGAAAACACAGAACATGCTACAAATGGTCCCATTAGAGGCACAAATACCTCACACGGGACCAATGTAACTCGCAGGTACTGATTGCGTGGTCACGGGACTCTCAATTTGAGAATATTATGATAATCTAAAAATATATAAACTTAGGCTTAAAAACATGTCGTTAGAGGGTGAAAACTCAAAACATGTCGTGAGAGGCACGAACACCTCGCACGGGACCAATGTAACTCACAGGAACTGACCTCATGATCACGGGGCCCTCGGTTTGAGAATATACTGATAATCTGGAAATCTCTACACTTAGGCTTAAAAACATAGCATTATCGGATGAAAATAACACCCCACAAATGGCCCCATGAGAACCACAAACACCTCTCACGGGACCAATTAACTCACAAGAACTAACCGCGTGGCCACGGGACCCCCGGTTTGGGAATATGACGATGATTTGAAAATATCTACACATAGGCTAAAAACATACCGTTAGTGGGTAAAAACCCAAAACACCCCCAAAACGTCTTGTGGGAGGCACAAGCACCTTGCACGGGATCAATATAACTCGTAATAACTGATCGGGTGGTCACGAGACACCTCGTTTGAGAATATGACAATAAACTTAAAATATCTACACTTAGGCTTAAAACACATGTCATTAGATGTTGAAAATTTGAAACATCCCCCAAAAAACCACGTGAGAGGAACGAACACCTTGCACGGGAATAATGAAACTCGCATGAACTGATCACATGGCCATGGGACCCCCAAATTTAAAATATGATGATAATATGAATATATCTTGTCACGCGCTTACAAACTTGCCGTTAGTGGACGAAAACCCAGAACACCTACCAAATGGCCACATAAGAGGCACGAACACCTCGCACAGGATCGAAGTAACTCGCGCGACTGACCACGTCATCATGGGACTACTGGTTTGAGAATATGACGATAATCTGAAAATATCTAAACCTAGACTTAAAAATAGGTCGTTAGAGGGCAAAAATGAAAAACACCCACCAAATGGCCCCGTGAGAGACACGGACACCTCGAACGTGACCAATTAACTCGAAGGAACTGATCGCGTGGTCACGAGCCCCCTATTTGAAAATATGATGATAATTTGAAAATATTTACACTTAGGCTTAAAAACATGCCGTTAGAAGGTGAAAACCCAAAACACCACCCAAACGGCTCCGTGAGAGGCACGGACACCTCACACGGGAACAATATATATTGAAGGAAATTACTGAGTGGTCTCAAGACTCTCGATTTTAGAATATGATGATAATCCAAAAATAACTACACTTAGGCTTAAAAAATACCGTTAGAAGGCTTAAACCCTAAACATACCCTAAAACGGCCCCGTAAGAGGCGCGAACACCTTGGATGGGACCAATGTCTCTCACAAGAACTGATAACATGGTAATGGGAATCTTGATTTTAGAATATGAGGACAATTTGAATATATCTACACTTCGGCTTAAAAACATGTCGTTAGAGGGCAAAAGTGCAAAACAACTCACATACGGCCACGTGAGAGGCACGAACGCCTAGCACGGGACCAATGTAACTTGTAGGAACATACTGTACATTCACGAGACTCCCGATTTGAGAATATGATGATAATCTAAAAATATCAAGAGTTAGGCTTAAAAATATGTCGTTAGAGGTTAAAAACTCAAAATAACGCCCAAAAGGTCCCATGAGAGGCACAAACACCTCCCACGGGACGAATGTAACTCGCAGGAACTGATCGAATGGTCATGGGACCCCGGGTTGGAGAATATAATGATATTTTGAAAATATATACACCTGGACTTAAAAACCTACCGTTAGAGGGCGAAAATCCAAAAGACACCCTAAACGGCCTCGTGAGAGGTACGAACACCTCGTACGGAATTAATGTAACTCGTAGGAACTGACCGTGTCGTCACAGGACCACCGATATGACAATATAATGATAATTTGAAAATATCTAGACTTGGCTTAAAACTTTCCATTAGAGGGCAAAAATCAAAAACACCACCCAAACGGCCATATGAGTGGTACGAACACCTCGTATGGGACTAATGTAACTCTCAAGAATTTATCGTCAGGTCACGGGACCCTCGATTTGAGAATATGATGATAATTTGAAAATATCTACATTTCGGCTTAAAAAATGCCATCAGTTGGCAACAATCGAAAACACCTCCAAACGGCCCTTTGAGAGGCATGAACATATCCCACCGGACCAATGTTACTTGCAGGAACTTGCTACGTGGTAACGGGACTGTCGGTTTGAGGATATGGTGATAACCTAAAAATATCTACACTTAGGTTTAAAAACATGCAATTAGAGAGCAAAAACCTAAAACACTCCCCAAACGGCCTCGTACGAGGCATAGACAACTCGTATGGGACCAATGTAACTCGTAAGAACGGACCAGGTGGTCACGGGACCCTCGATTTGAGAATACGATAATAATTGGAAAATATCTAGACTTTGGCTTAAAAACTTGTCGTTAGTGAGAAAAAAATGAAACACTCCCTAAACTACCCGTTGAGAGGCACGAACACCTCGCACGGGACCAATGTAACTCATAGGAATAAACGAGTGGTCACGGGACCCTCAGTTTGAGAATACGTCATTAATTTGAAAATATCAAGACTTAGGCTTAAAAACATGCCGTTAGAGGGAAAAAACCCAAAACACCCCCCAAACGGTCCGTGAGATGCACGAACACCTCGCACGGGACAAATGTAACTCGCATGAACTAACCGCATGTTCATGGGACCCCCAGTTTGAGAATTTGGCGATAATTTGAAAATATTTACACTAAAGCTTAAACACCTGCCGTTAGAGGGTGAAAGCCCAAAACACCCCCAAGCGACCCTATGCAAGAACACCTCGCAGGGGACCAATGTAACTTGTAGGAACTGATTGCATGGTCACGGGACCCTTGGTTTTAGTAGATGATGATAATTCAAAAATATCTACACTTGGGCTTAAAAACATGTCGTTAGAGGGCGAAAAACTAAAACACCTTCCAAATGGCCGCATGAGATGCACGAACACCTCGCACGGGACCAATGTAACTTGCAGGAACTGATCACGTGGTCATGGGACCACTGGTTTCAGAATATGTTGATAATTTGAAAATATCAAGACTTTTGGATCAAAAACATGCCATTAGAGGAAAAAACCCAAAACACCCCTCAAACGGCCCCATGGGAGGCATGAACCCCTCGCACGGGATTGATGTAACTCTTAGGAACTCACCCCATGGTCACAAGACCCTAGGTTTAAGAATATAATGATAATTCAAAAATATCTACACTTAGGCTTAAAAGCATGTCGTTATAGGGAAAATAACCAAAACACCCCCCAAACGACACTGTGAGAGGCACGAACTCCTCGCACGGTACCAATGTAACTTGTAGAAACTAACTGAATAATCAGGGATCTCCTGATTTGAGAATATCACTATAATCTTAGAATATCTACAGTTGGGATTAAAAATTCCGTTAGAGGGCGATAACCCAAAATACCCCCCAAAATGGCCCCGTGAGAGGCACGAACACCTCGTACGAAACCAATGTAACTTGCAGCAACTGACCACGTGGTCATGGGGCCCCCGATTTGAGAATATGATAATAATTGTAAAATATCTAGACTTATGGTTAAAAACATTCCGTTAAAGGGAAAAAAACCAAAACACCCCAAAAACGGCCTCGTAAAAGGCACAGACACCTCCCATGGGACCAATGTAACTCGTAGGAACTGATCGTGTGCTCACGGGATTCCCGATTTGAGAATAAAATGATAGTATGAACATATCTACACTAAGGCTTGAAAACATGCCGTTAGAAGACAAAAACCCAAACGTCGTCAAAAAACCCTGTGAGAGGCACGAACAGCTCGCACGGAACCAATTTAATTTGCAGGAACTCACCGTGGGGTCACTATACTCTCGATTTGAGAATATGATGATATTTTAAAACATCTACACTTAGGCATAAAACACATGCGTTTAGAAGGAGAAAACCCAAAACATCGCGAAACAGACCCGTGAGAGGCACGAACACCTCGCACGGGACCAATGTAACTCGTAAGAATTGACCGCGTGGTCACGAGACCCCTGTTTGAGAATATGATGATAATTTGAAAATATCTTCACTAAGGCTTAAAAACATGTCGTTTGACGGCAAAACCCCAAAACACGCCCAAACGACAGCGTGGGAGGCACAAACATCTTGCACGTGATCGATGTAACTCGCGGAACTAACTGCGTGGTCACGGGACCCTCAATTTGAGAATATGACGATAATCTATAATTATCTACACTTAGGATTAACAGCATGTCGTTAACAGTCAAAAGCCTAAAACACCCCTAAATAGGCCACGTGAACGGAACCAACAGCTCGCATGGGACCAATGTAACTCGCAGTAACTGACCGCGTGGTCACGGGATCCCCCATTTTTAGAATATGGAAATAATTTAAAAATATCTACACTAAGGCTAAAAACATGTCGTTGAAGGGAGAAAACTTAAAACACTCCCAAACGGCCCCGTGATAGGCACGAACACCTCATAGGGGACCGATGTAACTCACAGGAACTAACCGCGTGGTCACAGGACTCTCGGTTTGAGAATATGGTGATAATATCAAAATATCTACACTTTGGCTTAAAAACATGTCGTTATAGGGTGAAACCCTGAAACTTCCCCAAACAGCCCTATGAGAGGCACGAACACCTCATACATGATCGATGTAATTCGTAGGGGAACTGACCGCATGGTCACGGGACCCTCGATTTGAGAATATGATGATAATTTGAAAATAACCACACTTAAGCTTAAAAACATGCATTTAGAGGGCAAAAACCCAAAACACACCCCAAATGGCCCCTTGAGAGGCATGAACACCCTGCATGGGACCGATAAAACTCGCAGGAACTGGTCTTAAGGTCACGGGACCCCCGATGTGAGAATACGATGATACTTTAAAAATATCTTTACTTAGGCTCAAAAGCATACCGTTAGAAGGTGAAAACCTAAAACACCTCCCAACGGCCCTGTGAGAGGCACGAACACCTTGCGTGAGACAAAACAACTCGAAAGAACTGACCACCTAGTCATAGGAACCCCGGTTTGAGAATATGACGAACAATTGAAAATATATGGACTTTGTCTTAAAAAATTACTGTTGGAGGGTAAAAAACCAAAACACCCCGCAAATGGCCTCGTAAGAGGCATGGACACCTCACACGGGACCAAAGTAACTCACATAATCTGATCGAATGGTCACGGGACCTTCGATTTGAGAATATGATGATAATCTGAAAATATCTAAACTTAGGCTTAAAAACATACCATTATAGTGCAAAAACCCGAAACACCACCCAAACGGCCCCATGAGAGGTACAAACACCTCGCATGGGACCAATGTAATTCGCAGGAACTAACCGTGTGGTCACGAGACACCCAGTTTGAGAACATGACAATAATCTAAAAATACCTAAACTTATGCTTAAAAAATGTCGTTAGATGGCAGAAACCCAAAACGGCCCTGTGAGAGACATAAACACCTCGAACGGGACCGATGTAACCCGTAGGAACTGACTACGTGGTCAAGGAATCCCCGATTTGAGAATATGATGATAATTCAAAAATATCTACACTAAAACATGCCATTTTAGGGTGAACATAAAAGACACCACCTAAACGGCACCGTGAAAGGCACGAACACCTCGTACGGGACCAATGTAACTTGCAGGAACTGGCAGCGTGATCACGTGACTCCTGGTTTGAGAATATGACAATAATTTGAAAATATTTACACTATGTTTTAAACATGTCGTTAGAGGGTAAAACACCCCAAAACGGCTCCATGAGAGGTACGAACACCTCGTAAGGGACAAGTGTAACTCGTAGGAACTAACCGTGTGATCACGGGATCCCCATTTTGATAATATAATGATAATTTGAAAATATCGACACTTAGGGGAAAAAACCCAAAACACGCCCCAAACGGCCCCGTGAGAGGCACGAACACTTCGCACCAGACCGATGAAACTAGTAGGAACTGACCGTGTGGTCACAGGATCCCCGATTTGAGAATGTGAAGTTAATCTTAAAATATCTACACTTAGGCTTAAAAAACATGTCGATAGAGGGAAAAAACCCAAAATAACCCTCAAACGGCCCCGTGAGAAGCACGAACACCTCACAAGAGACTCATGTAACTCGCAGGAACAGACCGTGTGGTCACAGGATCTCCAATTTGAGAATGTGAAGATAATTTGAAAATATCTACACTCAGGCTTAAAAATATGTCGTTAGAGGGCAAAAACCCAAAACACCCACAAACTGGCCTGTGAGAGGCACGAACACCTCACAGGGGACTGATGTAACTTATAAGAACTGATTACACGGTCAGGGGACCCCTGGTTTCTGAATAAGATGCTAACTCGAAAATATCTACACTTAGACTTTAAAACTTATTGTTAGAGGACGAAAACCCAAAACACCTTCCAAATGGCCCCGTGAGATGCACGAAGACATCAAACAAGACCAATGTAACTTACAGGAATAGATGGAATGGTCATGGGACCATTAGCTGAGAATATGACAATAATTTGAATATATCTTGACTTAGGATTAAAAACACGCCTTTAGAGGGAAAAACCCAAAACACCCCTCAAACGACACGAACACTTCGCATGGGATTGATGTAACTCTTAAGCAATTACTGCACGATCACGAGACCCCCGGTTTGAGAATATGACGATAATTCAACAATATCTACTCTTAGTCTTAAAAACATGTCGTTAGATGGTGAAAACCAAAAACACCCCCCAAACGGCCCCATGAGAGGCAGTAACACCTCGCACGGAACTAATGTAACTTGCAGAATCAGATCACGAGGTCACGGCCCCCCGATTTGAGAATTTGATGATAATTCAAAAATAACTACATTTAGGCTTAAAAATATGCCGTTATAGGGCAAAAATACAAAACACCATCCAAACGGACCTATGAGAGTCACGAACACCTCATACGGGACCAATATAACTCGCAAGAACTGACAGCGTGGTCACAAGATCCTCGATTTGAGAATATGATGATAATATAAAACTATCTACACTTAGGCTTAAAAATATGTCGTTAAAGGGTGAAAACCCAAATCAATCCAAAATGGCCCCGTTAGAGGCACTAACACCTCGCACGGGACCAATGTTACTCACAGTAACTGACCGCGTGGTCACGGGATCCCCCATTTTGAGAATATGGCGATAATTTGAAAATATCTACACTCGAGCTTAAAAACATGTCGTTAAATGGCGAAAACTAAAAACACTCTCAAACGTCCCCATAATAGGTACGAACACCTCGCAGGGGACTAATCTATCTCGCAAGAACTAACCACGTGGTCACAGGACTCTCGGTTTGAGAATATGATGATAATATGAAAATATCTACACTTTCGCTTAAAAACTTGTAGTTAGAGGGCGAAACCTGAAACACCCCCAAACGGCCCTGTGAGAGGCACGAACACCTCGCACGGGATCGATGTAATTCTTAGGGGAACTGATCGCTTGGTCACGGGACCCCCGATTTGAGAATATGATGATAATTTGAAAATATGTACACTTAGGGTTAAAAACATGCCTTTAGAGGTCAAAATCCCAAAATATCCCCCAAACGGTCCAGTAAGAGGCACAAACACCACGCATGGGACCGATACAACTCGCAGGAACTAGCCGCGGGGTCAGGAGACCCCCAATTTGACAATAGGATGATAGTTCAAAAATATCTGCACTTAGGCTTTAAAACATGTCGTTAGAGGGTGAAAACCCAAAACACCCCCCAAATGACCCCGTGATAGACATGAACACCTGGCACGGGACATTATAACTCGTAGGAACTGACCGTGCGGTCACGGGACCCAGAGTTTGAGAATATGACAATATTCTAAAAATATCTACATTCAAGCTTAAAAAATGCCGTTAGAGGGAAAAACTCATAACACCCCCCAAATTACCCCATAATAGGCACAAACACCTCGCACGGGACCAATGTAACTCGCAGGAACTGATCGTGAGGTCAAGGGATCCTCGATTTGAGAATGTGATGATAAGGCAAAAATATCTACACTTTGGCTTAAAAACATGCCACTAGAGGGTGAAAATAAAAAAAACACCAAAACGGCCCCGTGAGAGGCACGAACACCTCGGAGAGGACCAATGTAACTCGCGGGAATTGACTGCGTGATCACGTGACTCCCTGTTTGAGAATATGGTGATAATTTGAAAATATATATACTAAGGTTTAAAAATATGCCATTAGAGGGCAAAAAACACAAAACACCCTTAAATAGCTCCGTGAGAGGCACAGACACCTCGCAAGGGACTAATGTAACTCATAGGAACTGACCGCGTGGTCACGAGTTTCCCAATTTAAGAATATGACGATAATATAAAAATATCTACACTTAGGGGCAAAAACCCATAACACTCCCCAAACGGTCCTGTGAGAGGTACAAACACCTCGCATGAGACCGATGTAACTCGCAGGAACTGACCGCGTGGTCACGGGATCCCCGATTTGAGAATGTGAATATAATATGAAAATATCTACACTTTTTTTTTCGGTAATTAAAGTATATTGAAAAGAAATAGTTACAAGATCCAAGAGGGCATACCCTCGTATGCTAGAGCACATGCGCAGCTAGCCAACAATAAAACAATGGAACAACAAACTAGTCAAAACACAAGTACCTAGGCCTAGGTAACAAAAGCCACAAGGGCAGCATGAATAACAAAACAATTGTATCCAAGGAAAAACAAGGCCCACCATCTGGCCGAAACAAACAACCAGAAACAAAACCACCAAAACCAAGTGGACACCATGACCCACCTCCTTGAAAACCCGGATGGCCAAACCATCCAAATCATAACCCGACCCGCAAAGCGCAACCGAAACAGTGGTAACGCAGACAAGCCACTAGCCCTGGCGGCAACAGAAGCAACCGAAGGACCCAAACATGTTGATCCATGGACCAGAAGATCCATAATCATTGGGCATAGCACCCGAGAATCAACCATCGCAACCCCGGCCACAGTGCATCACTCCAAGCCAATTCCACATACCGCCAATCCCATCAAACTATGCCGGAACTGGCTCCGGTGGTGAGCAACACAAGGAACAGCCATACCCCAAAATAGCGCTCCAAAATCACAAACCACACGGACAGTAAGGGGGGAGTAGAAGAAATGGAGAAAACTTCTCAGAACGAAACCACCAGGGGTTGGAAATCAACCCCACAATCACCGGCAAGAAGCCCTCACCACAACGATGGTCACCAGTCGATCAAGCTGATAACAGTGAGAGGAGCCACCAAATGAGACCAAAACCCAATCCACATCTGACATGAAGCATAGCAAAGAGGTTGCGACAGGGAAGGGGAAAGGCCAAAAAAGTGGCAGGTGGTAAAGGACTAGAAGGTGGAAGGAGTAGTAGCGGCTATGACCAAGGTCCAACACAAGCCAAACCCAACCGGTAAAGGACCACCCACTGAACAAGCCCATCGTGAACAACCACAACAACCAACTACGGCCAAACAAAGGCCATCACCACCATAGCAACACAAACGCAAAACCAAGAACCACCCCACTCCAGCCACAGCCCAATCACCACCAAATCGCACCCAAACCCATAACCTTCGATCACCGGAAAAAAAAGCCCACATCAATCTGACTTGAAGTTCAGCAAGCAAAAATGGCGATCCGATGTAGACCCATTCAGGACCACGGAGAATAGAGGGAAGGGGCAACGTGGTTTCCACCGGGACTTAACCACCCAAAACTCCAATAGAGAGAAACGCCCAACCCATACCAGGCCTGAATCGGTAGAGAAAGCGACATGACTCGACCAAAGGAGTTGAGGTTAATCACCGGAAAGGATAAGGAGAAAGGGGAACGGCGGCGGAAGATTAGGTTAGAGGTTTGACCTTGAGAGAGAAGCTCTCACATCCATCCGAAAATGGGGCCATTGTAAAAAAATGAAAATATCTACACTTAGTCTTAAAAACATGATGTTAGAGGGCCAAAACCCACAATACCCCTCAAACGGTCCGTGAGATGCATGAGCACCTCGCATGGGACAAATGTAACTCACAGAAACTGACCTCATGGTCACGGGGTCCTTAGTTTGAGAATTTGATGGTAATTTGAAAATATTTACACTAAGGCTTTAAAACATGCAGTTAGAGGGAGAAAATCCAAAACACCCCCAACGGCCCTGTGAGAAGCACGAACACCTCGTAGGGGGTCGATGTAACTTGTAGGAATTGATCGCATGTTCACAGGACCATTGATTTCAAAATATGATGATAATTCAAAAATATCTACACTTAGGATTAAAAAAATGTCGTTAGAGGGCGAAAACCCAAAACACCTTCCAAATGGCCCTGTGAGATGTACGAACACCTCGTAGAGGATGAATGTAACTTGCACGAACTAATCGCGTGTTCATGGGACCACTAGTTTGAAAATATGAAGATAATTTGAAAATATCAAGACTTTTGAATTAAGAACATGCCTTTAGAGGAAAAAACCCAAAACACCCCTCAAACGGCCCCGTGAGAGGCACGAACCCCTCGCACGAGATTGATGTAACTCTTAGGAACTAACCATGTGGTCACGGGACCCTAGGTTTGATAATATGACAATAATTTGAAAATATCTATACTTATGCATAAAAACATGTCGTTATAGTGAAAATTGTCCAAAACATCCCCAAATGGCATGGTGAGAGGCACGAAACCCTCGCACAGGACCAGTGTAACCTATAGGAACTGACTACATAGTCACGGGTCTCCCGCTTTGATAATATATCAATAATTTTAAAATATCTACACTTAGGGTTAAGAATTCCGTTAGAGGGCGACAACCCAAAACACCCCCCAAAATGGCGCTGTGAGAGGCATGAACACCTCGTACGGGACCAATGTAACTTGCAGGAACTGGTCGCGTGGTCATGGGACCCCCGGTTTGAGAATATGATGATAATTTTAAAATATCAAGACCTAGGGTTAAAAGTATGTCGTTAAAGGGAAAAAAACCAAAACACCTCTCAAACGGCCCCGTGAGAGGCACGAACACCTCGCACGGGACAAATATAACTCGTAGGAATTGACCACGTGGTCATGGGACCCCCAGCTTGAGAAATGAATATAATTTTAAAATATATATGCTTGTGCTTAAAAGCATGTCGTTAGAGGACAAAAGACAAAAACACTCCACAAACGGCCCTCTAAGAGGCATGAACACCTCACATAGGACCAATGTTACCTTTAGAAATTGACTGCATGGTCATGGGTCTCCCGATTTGAGAATATCACGATAATCCAAAAATATCTACATTAGGCATAAGAAATGTCATTAGAGGGCAAAAAATTAAAACACCCCCAATACGACCTCGTAAAAGGCACGAACACCACGCACGGGACCAATGTAACAGAAGGAAAGGACTTTGTGGTCACGGGACTCCTGATTTGAGAATATGATGATAGTATGAAAATATCTACACTAGGGCGTAAAAAGACGCCGTTAGATGACAAAAATCCAAAATACCACCAAATGACCCTGTGAGAGACACGAACACCTCGCACAGGACCGATTTAACTTACAGGAACTGACTGTGGGGTCACCAGACACTGGGTTTTAGAATATGACGATAATTTTAGATATCTATACTTAGGCTTAAAAACATGCTTTTAGAGAGCGAAAACCCAAAACATCGTGAAACAGACTCGTGAGAGGAACGAACACCTCGCACGGGAAAGATGTAACTTGTAAGAACTGATCGCGTTGTCATGGGACCCCTGGTTTGATAATATGATGATAATTTGAAAATATCTACACTAAGGCTTAAAAACATGTCACAGATGACAAAAACCCAAAACACCCCCAAACGGTCGTATGAGAGGCACAAACACCTTGCATAAGATTGATGTAACTCGCAGGAACTAACTGCATCATCACAGGACTCCCGATTTGAGAATATGATGATAATCTATAATTATCTACACTTAGGCTTAAAAATATTCCGTTAAAGGGCGATAACCCCAAACAAACCCAAAATGGCCCCGTGAGAGGCACGAACAGCTTGCACGGGAACAATGTAACACACTGTAACTGACCGTGAGATCACGGGATCCCCGATTTGAGAATGTGAACATAATCTTAAAATATCTACACTTAGGCTTAAAAACATGCCATTAGAGGCCAAAAACTGAAAACACCCCCAAACAACCCCGTGATAGGCACAAACACCTCGCACGTGATCGATGTAATTCGTCGGGGAACTGGCCGCCTGGTCACGGGACCCCCGATTTGAGAATATGATGATAATTTGAAAATATCTACACTTAGGCAAAAACATGCCTTTAGATGGCAAAAACCCACCCCCCCCCCCCCCCCAATGGCCCTGTGAGAGGCACGAACATCTCGCATGGGACCGATAAAACTCGTAGGAACTGACCTCGAGGTTACTGGAACACCGATGTGAGAATAAGATGATAATTCAAAAATATCTATACTTAGGATTACAAACATGCCATTAGAGGGTGAAAATAATAAACACCACCCAAACGACCCCATGAGAGGCACGAACACCTTGCACGGGACTAATGTAACTCACAAGAATTGACTACGTGATCACGTGACTCTCGGTTTGAAAATATGACGATAATTTTATAATTTTAAAATATGACGTTAAAGGGCAGAAAACTCAAAACACCCACAAACGACTATGTGAGAGGCACGAATAGCTCGTAAGGGATTGACGTAACTTGTAGGAACTGACGACTTGGTCACGGGATTCTCAATTTGAGAATATGATGATAATCTGAAAATATCTACACTTAGGCGTGAAAACCCAAAACACTCCCCAAAGGTACCCGTGAGAGGCACAAACACCTCACACTGGACCAATGCAAGTCGCAGGAAATGATCGTGTGGTCATAGGATCCCTGATTTGAGAATGTGAAGATAATCTTAAAATATCCACACTTAGGCTTAAAAACATGCCATTAGAGGCGAAAAAAACCAAAGCATCCCTCAAACAGCCCCGTGAAAGGCACGAATACCTCGCACGAGACCGATGTAAATCGCAAGAACTCACCTCGTGGTCATGGGATCCTCGATTTAAGAATGTGAAGATAATTTGAAAATATATACACTGAGGCTACAAAACATGCCGTTGGAGGGCGAAAACTCAAATCACCCCCAAACAGCCTTGAGAAAGGCACGAACAACTCGCATGGGACTGATGTAACTTGAAGGAACTGATCGCGTGGTCATGGGACCCCTGGTTTCAGAATATGGTGAAAACTCGAAAATATCTACACTTAGGCTTACAAACATGTCGTTAGAGGGAGAAAATCCAAAACACCTTCCAAATGGCCCGGTGAGATACATGAACACCTCAAACGGGGCCAATGTAACTTGCAGGAACTAGTCGCGTGGTCACGGGACCACGCAATTTGAGAATATAATGATAATTTGAAAATATCAAGACTTAGGATTAAAAAGATGTCATTAGAGGGAAAAAAAACCAAAACACCCCTGAAACGGCCCCGTGAGAGGCACGAACACCTCGCACGGGATTGAAGTAACTCTCAAGAAATTACCGCGTGGTCACGGGACCCCCTATTTGAGGATATAACGATAATTCAAAAATATCTACTCTTTGGCTAAAAACATGTCGTTAAATGGCGATAAATAAAAACACCCGCAAACGGCCCCATGAGAGGCATAAACACCTTGCACGGGACCAATGTAACTCGCGTAATCTGATCGCATGGTAACAGTGACCTTCAGTTTGAGAATATGACGATAATTCAAAAATATCTACACTTAGTCTTAAAAACATGTCGTAAGAGGGCAAAAACACAAAACACCGCCTAAACGGCCCCATGAGAGTCACGAACACCTCATACAGGACCAATGTAACTCACAAGAACTGCTGCGCGGTCACAAGATCCAAGAATTGAGAATATGATGATAATCTAAAATTATCTACACTTAGGCAATGTCGTTAAAGGGCAAAAACCCACAACACTCCCAATACGGCCCTGTGAGAGGCACGAGCACCTCACGCAAGACTAATGTATCTCGTAGTAACTGATCGTGTGGTCACGGGACCCACGGTTTAAGAATATGATGATAATGTGAATATATCTACATTAAGGCTTAAAAACTTGTCGTTACAGGGCGAAAAATGAAAACACCCCCAAACGGCCCCGTGATAGACACGAGCACCTCGCAGGGAACCGATGTAACTCGTAGGAACTAACCACGTGGTCACGGGACCCCTAATTTTAGAATATGATGATAATTTAAAAATATCTACAGTGAGGCCAAAAAAATAAGTTGTTAGAGGGGGAAAACCAAAAACGTCCCCCAAATGGCCCCGTGAGAGGCACGAACACCTCGCACGGGACTAATGTAACTTCCAAGAACTGATCGCATGGTCATGAGACTGCTGGTTTAAGAATATGATTATAAATTGAAAATATCTTGACTTAGGATTAAAAACATGCCATTAAAAAGAAAAAACCCAAAAGACCCCTCAAACAGACCCGTGAGAGGCACGAATTCCTCACACGAGATCATTGTAACTCGCAGGAACTGACCACATGTTCATGGGACCCCCGATTTGAGAATATAATGATAAATCCAAAATATCAAAACTTAGGCTTCAAAGCATGTTGTTAGAGCGAAAAAATGCAAAACACCCCCCGTGAGAGGCACGAACTCCCCGTACGGTACCAGCGTACCTTGCAGGAACTGACCGTGTGGTAACGGGACCCCCAAATTGAGAATATGATGATAGTCTTAAAATATCTACACGAAGCTTGAAAAATATGTCGTTAGAGGGCGAAAAACAAAACACCTCCCAAACGAACCCGTGAGAGGCACAAACACCTCGCACGGAACCAATGTAACCAAAAGGAACTGACTTTATGGTCACGTGTCTCCCAGTTTGAGAATGTGACGATGACCCAAAAATATCTACAATTAGGATTAAAAATGTTGTTAGAGGGCAACAACTCAAAATAGCCCCGTCAAAGGCACGGACACCTCACACGGTATCAATGTAACTCGCATGAACTAATCGTGTGATCATGGGACTCTCGATTTGAGAATATGATGAAAATATGATAGTATCTACCCTTTGGCTTAAAATCATGATGTTACAAGGCGAAAACCCAAAATACCCCCTAACGGCCATGTGAGAGGCATGAACACCTCGCCCAGGATCGATGTAATTTATCAGAGTTGACCGCATGGTCATGGGACCCTCGATTTGAGCATTTGACGATGATTTGAAAATATCTACACTTAGACTTCAAAGCATGCCTTTGAAGGGTGAAAACCAAAAACACCCCCTAAACGGCCCCGTGAAAGGCACGAACACCTCGTATGAGACCGAGACAACATGCAGGAACTGATCTCTTGGTCACGGGCCCCCGATTGGAGAACATGATGATAATTTAAAAATATCAATACTTCGACTTAAAAACATGTCGTTTGAGGGTGAAAACCCAAAACACCCCCCAAACATCACCGTACGAGGGACGAACACCTCGCACAGGACAATATAACTTGTAGGAACTGACAGTGTGGTCACAGGACCCTCTGTTTGAGAATATGATGATAATTTGAAACTTACCAATAGAGGGAAAAAAAACCCTATATAACCCCCAAATGGCCTCATGAGAGACACAAACACCTCATACGAGACCAAAGTAACTCGCAGAATTTGATCGCGTGATTACGTGACCTCCGGTATGAGAATATGATGATAATCTAAAAATATCTAAACTTAGGCTTTAAAACAAGTCGTTAGAGTGAAAAACCCCAAAAACACCACCCAAACGACCCTGTGAGGGGCACAAAAACCTCGTACGAGACCAATTTAACTCGCTGGAATTGACCACATAGTCACGGGACTCTCGGTTTGAGAATATGATGATAATCTAAAAATATCTACACTAAGACTTAAAAAATGTCGTTAGAGGGCTAAAACCCCAAACATCCCCAAAATGGCCCCGTGTGAGGCACAAACACCTACCACGGGACCAATGTAACTCCCAAGAACTAACCGCATGATGAAGTGACCCCCGGTTTGAGAATATAACAATAATTCAAAAATACCTACATTAAGGTTTAAAAACATGCCATTAGAGGACAAAAACCCAAAACACCCCCAATTGGCCCCATGCGAGGCACGAACACCTCGCACGAGAGAAATTTAACTCGTAGGAACTGATCGCATGGCCATGGGATCCTAGGTTTGAGAATATTATGATAATTTAAAAATATCTACACTTAGGCCAAAAAACTTGCCTTTAGAGGATGAAAACCCAAACCACCCCCAAACGGTCCCTTGAGAGGAACGAACAACTCGCACGGATGATATAGCTCCCAGGAACTGACCACATGGTTACAAGACCCACTATTTAAGAATATGATGATAATACAAAAATATCAACACTTAGGTTTAAAAACATGTTGTGAAAGGGAGAAAACCCAAAACACTCCACAAACAGACCCGTGAGGGGCGGGAACACTTTGCACGGGACTAATGTAACACGCAGGAACTAACCAAATAGTCATAGGACCCCCGATTTGAGAATATGATGATAATTTAAAAATATTTGAACTTGAGATTAAAAATATTTTGTTAAAAGGAAAAAAACCAAAACACTACCCAAACGGCCCTATGAGAGGCACGAACACCTCGTACGTGAGAAATGTAACTCATAGGTACTGATGGCGTGGTCACGGGACCCCATATTTGAGAATATGATGATAATCTAAAAATATCTACACTTAGGTTTAAAAACATGTCATATGAGTTCAAAACCCTCGAACACCCCACCATCGGACTTATGAGAGGCACGGACACCTTTTACACGGGACCAATGTAACTCGTAGGAGCTCACTGCGTGGTCATGGGACCCCCCATTTGAGAATATGATGATAATCTAAAAATATCTACACTTAGGTTTAAAAACATGCCGTTAGAGGGAAAAAACCAAAACACCCCCAAACAGCCACGTGAGAGCCACGAACACCTAGTATAGGATCAATGTAACTCGAAAGAACTTATCGCGTGGTCATGGGACACTCAATTTCAGACAATGATGGTAATCTTAAAATATCTATACATAGTTTAAAAAACATGTCGTTAGAGGTCGAAAACCAGACCCCCCCCCCCCCCCAAACTGCCTCGTGAGAGGCACGGACACCTCGCATGGGACCAATGCTACTTGCAGGAACTGACAGCATAGTCACGGGATCTCCGGTTTGACAATATGATGATAATTCAAAAAATATCTACACTCAGGGTTAAAAACATGTCGTTAGAGAGCAAAAACCTAAAAGACCCTCCAAAACGGTCCTGTGAGAGGCACAAACACCTCGTACGGGACCAATGTAACTTAGAAGAACTAATCGCGTGGATATGGGACCCCTAGTTTGAGAATATGACGATAATCTAAAAATATCTACACTTAGTTATAAAAACATGTCGTTAGAGAGCAAAAACCCAAAACACACCCCAAACAGCACCGTGGGTGGCACGAACACCTCGCACGGGACCAATGTAACTCGCAAGAACTCACCGGGAGGTCACGGGACCACCCATTTGAGAATATGATGATAATATGCATATATCTAAGCTAAGGCTTAAAAACATGCCACTAGGGGGCAAAAAAATAAAACACCCCCCAAACGGCCCCGTGAGAGGCACGAACACCTCGCATGGACCAATGTAACCTGCAAGTGCTCACTCTGTGGTCATGAGACCCACGGTTTGAGAATATGAATATAGTTTTAAAATATCTATGCAAAGGCTTAAAAACATGCCATTAGAGGGCCAAAAACTAAAATACCCCCCAAACGGCTCGGTGAGAGGCACAAACACTTCGCACAGGACCCATGTAACCCGCAAGAACTCACTGCGTGGTCATGGGACCCCCGGTTTGAAAATATGATGATAATCTAAAAAAATCTACACGTTGGCATAAAAATATGGCGTTAGAGGGAGAAAATCTAAAACACCTCTAAACGGCCCCGTGAGAGGCCCGAACACCTCGCACGGGACCAATATAACTCTTAGAAAGCGATCATTTGGCCAAGGGACCCCCGATTTGAGAATATAATAATGATTTGAAAATATCTAGACTTTGTCTTAAAAACTGATCGTTGGAGGGAGAAAACCCAGAACACCCTCCAAATGTCCCCGTGAGAGGCACAAACACCTCGTACGGGACCAATGTTATATGTAGAATCTGATCGTGTCATCACGGGAACCGTGGTTTGAGAATATGACGATAATTCAAAAATATCTACACTTAGGCTTAAAAACTTGTCGTTAGAGGTGAAAATGATAAGCACCCAAAAGTGTACATTTTATACCCCTAATAGATGTATTTTAGATGCTAATTCTCGATAATTATGTTCTTATGTGCGTAAATATTCAATGTACAAGCTTGATTGCGTTTGTGGTTCAAAAAGTGTTATTTCAAGGCAAATTGCATCAAGAATGGAGCTAATACCCTGTCCCGTAAGCTCACCCGAGCCTAAACCTACCACGCACCCCATGTGTGTCTAGTTTGTGCCTTTTTATATTTTTTTATATTTTTAGTTAGAGTCGTTTATTTTTATATTTTATTTTAGATTTATGTAGAATTTTCAAGTTTCATTTTCTATATTTCTATTTTATTTTTATTAGTGTATTTTTATTTTATCTTTATTAATTTTTAGTTTTATTTTATTAGGACTATTTTTTTTTTTAGGATTTCATTTATTTTTAGATGTATTATATTTTACATTTTTTTTTAGGATTTTAGTTTTAGTTTAATAGTTTTTTTATTTTTATTTTCATTTCTTTTTACTTTCATTTTTTATTGAGTCTTAATTTTATTTTTAGAGTAGGAATTGAATTTTTAGATTTTTAGTTTTAGTAGTTTTATTTTTATTAGTTAGTTTTATTTTATTAAGGTTCAAATTAAACACACGCACACTAAAACATAAACTCTCCAATTTACCCCTAGCCTCCATGTGCACCATATAAATGCAAGACTTGGGCCATTTTCAAGAGAATCTCAAAATTAGTTTTAAAACCTTGTGTGATAAATTTCTCTACACTCCTCTATAGAGAGTATTTACATTTTTAGCAAATATCTCAATATAGAGGTGTGTAGTGAAATTTATCTCTAGGATGAATTCCACCCCACCCATCTATAATGAATTTTTGCATTTTTAGCAATTATTTCATAATAGATTAATGGAGTTGAATTCATCCATTATTATCTAGGAGCTAGGAATATGTAGAGAATTCAAGAGAGAGATAGTTAGAGTAGAAAATAAATTAGGTAGAACATTTTGTAAATAGTTTTATTTTATTTTTTCTTTATTTTTTGTTAGAGATTAGGGAGTGATAAATTATTGAGAAATTCAATTGAGTGTGTTTGTATTATTAAAAATCATTTGGAATCTCGAATTGAATGGATGATGTGCAAATTCAAGGATTGAAGTCCAATTTCACTCAATGAGATTTTGTTTGATTGTTCTTCTTTTATATTTCATTTTATTAGCCATTAATTATTTGTTTATCATGTTTGATATTATGTTTGGCTAAATTCCCTTTCAAGGGGTGGGTTGAACCCTTATTTGATTTTATTTTAATTTAATTAGTTTAATTAATTGAAAATTCTCTTTGAATGTTAATTTTGCTACACCTCGAGAGAGGGTAAATTATTTTTGAGAGAAAATAAAAATTCTAGTTATAATACCCATTTTAGATTCGAACTAGGGATATGGGTTTCTTTAGTGTGGTATTAATCCTTAAATTTCAACTCTAATTTCATTTTCTATGATTTATACAAATTTTAATCGATTGATCCTAGCGGGTGATTAATTAAAAGGAGTGTAGATCTATTTTCTAGAGTTGTGGGGAAGTAAAACTTAATTTTCTAAACGATTACTATTAAATTACACTTGCAACGAGAGTTGATTTGTAATTTTGATATTAATTTGGAAAAATTCAGATAATTAAATTAATTAGTTAGAATAGCTAAAATTTAAGGTTTAGTCTCATTCCTTGATTGTTCTCACATTTATTTACCTCACTTGATCTCTTATTTTAGTGTTGGACTTAGTTCATATCTTTAGTCATTTTTTAGTTTGTTCTTTACATCTTTGATTTAGTTAGTGCTATTTCACTTCATATCACCCAAAGTTGTTTTAATATTTGAAAAGCTAAAAAAAATAGAAATAGTAAAAAAGCCCAAAAAGAAAATAAAAATTGAATTACAATTGAGTTTGTCTCTAGCTTTACCCCCTTGATGTGGAATGACATCCTTACTTACCGCTCTACACTTTAGTTTGATATTATTTTGTAGGTAATTGAGGTTTTGATTGACTTGGCTTGCAACAACGACTACCCAAAAAAAATCATCAAAAAACAAAAAAAATTCCTAAACGGCCCAGTGAGAGGCACAAGCACGTCGTATAGGACCAATGTTACCCGTAGGATCTGACAGCGTGGTCAGGGACCCCCGATTTGATAATTTGATGATAACATTAAAATAACTACACTTAGCCTAAAAAACATGTCGTTAGAGGGCTAATACCCAAAACACCCCCCAAAAGGCCCCGTGAGAGGCACGAACACCTCACACGGACCAACGTAATCGACAGGAACTAATTTAATGGTCATGAACACCTCGAGCAGGCCCAATGTAACTCGCATGACTGATTGCATGGTCACGGGACAATCTATTTTAGAATATTACGGTAATATGAAAATATATACTCTTTGGCTTAAAAACAAGCCGTTAGAGGGAGAAATTCCAAAACACTCCCAAACGGCCCCGTTAGAGGCATGAACACCCCGCGAGGGACCGATGTACTCATAGGTACTGGCCTTGTGGTCATGGGACCCTTGATTTGAGAATATGACGATAATTTGAAAATATATACACTAAGGCTTAAAAACATGCCTTTAGAGGGCGAAAACCCAAAACACCCCCCAAATGGCCCCGTGAGAGGCACGGACACCTCGCATAGGACCGATATAACTCACTGGAACTGACCGTGTGGTCACGGGACCCCCTATTTGAGAATATGATGATAATTCAAAAACATATACACTTAGGCTTGAAAACATGACGTTAGAGGGTGAAAACCAAAAAAACCCCATAAATGAACCCGTGAGAGCCACGAAAACGGGACTCGGGACAATATAACTCGCAGGAACTGGTCGCATTATCACGGGACCCCCAGTTTGAGAATATGATGATAATTTCAAAATATCTGGACTTTGGCTTAAAAACTTAACATTAGAGGGAAAAAAAACAAAACGCCTCCCAAACGACCTCGGGAGAGGCTAGAACCTCTCGCACGAGAATAAACTAACTCGCAAAATCTGATCGGGTAGTTATGGGACCCCTGGTTTGAGAATATGATGACAATTTAAAAATATCTACACTTCGGCTTAAAAATATGCAGTTAGAGGGAAAAATCCAAAACACCACCCAAATGGCTAAATGAGTGGCACGGATATCTCGCACTGGAAAAATATAACTCGCAAGAACTGATCGTTTGGTCAAGGGACTCCCCGTTTGAGAACATGATGATAATCTCAAAATATTTACAGTTAGGCTTAAAAAATATTATTAGAGGGTGAAAACCCAAACACACTCCAAAACAGTCCCGTGAGAAACACAAATATCTCACTTGGGACCAATGTAACTCACAGAATAACCCGCCTAGAAAGGGAACCCCCGGTTTGATAATATGACGATAACTAAAAAATATCTACACTTTGGCTTAAAAACATGCCATTCGAGGGATAAAACCCAAAACACCCCCCAAATGTCCCATTAAGAGGCACGGACACCTCGTACGGGACCAATGTAACTCGCAGGAACTAACTGCGTGGTCACAGGACTCCCGATTTGATAATATGATGATAATTTGAAACTATCTACACTTAGGCTTAAAAATATGTTCTTAGAGGGCGAAAACCAAAAACACCCCCCAAATGTCCGAGGAGAGGCACAAACACCTCGCACAGGACCAATGTAACTCGTTGGAACTAACTGCGTGGTCACGGGACCCATGATTAAAGAATATGGTGATAATTTGAAAATAACTACACTAAGCCTTAAAAAATTCCATTAAAGAAAAAAACACCACCAAAACGGCCCCGTGAGAGGCACGAACAACTCGCACGGGACCAACGTAACCCGCAAGAACTCACCACAGGGTCACAGGACTCTTGATTTGAGAATATGGCCATAATCTAAAAATATCTACACTTAGGCTTGAATACAAGCTGTTAGAGGGCAAATACCCAAAAACACACCCAAACGGTCCCATGAGAGGCACGGACACCTCGCACGGGACCAATATAACTCGTTGGAACTGATCGCGTGATCATGGGACCCCCATTTGAGAATGTGATGATAATTTGAAAATATTTAGCCTTTTGCCTAAAAACTTACCATTAGAGGGAAAAAACCTAAAACACCCCCCAAATGGCCCTGTAAGATTCACTAACACCTCGCACGGGACCGATGTAACTCATAGGAATTGATCGCGTTGTCATGGGACCATCGATTTGAGAAGATGATGATAATTTCAAATTATCTACACTTAGGTTTAAAAACATGCCTTTAGAGGGTGAAATCCCAAAAAAACATCCAAAGGGCCCTATGAGAGGGATGAACACCTCATGTGAACTGACCGCGTGGTCACGGGATCCCCGATTTAAGAATGTAGTGATAATTCAAAACTATCTACACTTAAGTTTAAAAACTTATCGTCAGAGGGCAGAAACTCAAAACACCCCCCAAATGGCCTCGTGAGGGGCATGAACATCTCGCACAGGACAAATGTAACTCGCAGGAACTGACTGCGTGGTCACGGGACCCATGATTTGATAATATGATGATATTCTTTAAATATCTAAACTTAGCTTTAAAAATATGTTATTAGAGGGAAAAAAACAAAGGCACCCCCAAACGGCCCCTTGATAGGAACGAACACCCTTCATGGGACCAATGTAACTCGCAGGAACTCATTGGGTGTTCATGGGACCCCCAATTTGAGAATTTGATGATAATCTAAAAATATCCTCAATTAGGCTTAAGAACATGCCGTTAGAGGGCGAATCCCAAAACACCCACAAACGGCCCTGTGAGAGCCATGAACATATCGTACATGACAAATGTAACTCCCAGGAACTAATCGCGTGGTCACATGACACTCGATTGGAGAATATTATGCTATTATTAAAATATCTACACTTCGGCTGAAAAGCTTGCCGTTAGAGGTCGAAAACCCAAAAGACCCCCCAAATAGCCCCGTGAGAGGCACGAACACCTGACATGGAATCATTGTAAATCGCAAGACTAACCTCACAGTTATAGGACTCTCAATTTCAGCATATGAAGATAATTCAAAAATACCTATTTTTTGGCTTAAAACATGCCGTTAGAGGGAAAAGACCCCCCAAACGGCCCCTTAAGAGGCTTGAACACCTCGCACGGGACCAATATAACTCGCAAGAACTGATCGCATGGTCACGGGACCCCTGGTTTGAGAATACGATCATAATCTAAAAATATCACTTAGTTATAAAAATATGTCATTAGAGGGAGAAAACCCAAAACACCCCCAAATGATCATGTGAGAGGTACGAACACCTCGCACAACACCAATGTAACTCGCAGCAACTCATTGCGTGGTCATGGGAACCCTAGTCTCAAAATATAATGATCATTTGAAAATATCTACACTTAGGCTTAGAAGCATGCCGTTAGAGGAACACACTCCACAAACGGCCCTCTGAGAGGCATGAACACCTCACACGAGACCAATGTTAGCTGCAAGATTTGGCAGCGTGGTCATGGGACTCCCGATTTGGGAATATGACAGTAATCTAAAAATATCTTCACATAGGTTTAAAAATATGTTGTTTTAGTTCGAAAACCTAAAACACCACCCAAACGGCCCTATGACAGGCACAGACACCTTGCACGGGACCAATGTAAGTCGCAGGAATCACCGCGTGGTTACGGCCCCCTGTTTGATAATATGACGTTGATCTAAAAATATCTACACATAGGTTTAAGAACATGTCGTTAGAGGGCGAAAACCCAAAATACCCCCAAATGGCCCCGGGAGAGGCACGAACACCTCGTACAGGACAAATGTAACTCGCAGGATCTGACTGCGTGGTCACGGGACACTCGATTTGATAATATGATGATAATATTAAAATATCTACACTTAGGTTGAAAAACTTGCCTTTAAAGGTCAAAAGCCCAAAACACCCCCCAAACAGTCCTGTGAGAGGCACGAACACCTCGCACGGGACCAATGTAACTCCCCGGAACTGGCCCCATAGTCATGGGACTCCCGATTTGTGAATATGATGATAATTCAAAAATATTGAATTTTTGTCTTAAAAACATGTCATTAGAGGGCAAAAACCAAAAAGACCCCCCAAACGGCCCCTTGAGACGCACGAACACACTGCATGGGACCAATGTACCTCACAGGAACTCACTACGTGATCACGGGACCCCAATTTCAGAATATGATGGTAATATAAAATTATTTATACTTAGTCTTAAAAAGATGTCGTTAGAGGGCGAATACGCAAAACACCCCCCAACGGCCCCGTGAGAGGCACAAATACCTCGTTCAGGATCAAATTAACTCGCAGAAACTGATCGCGTGGTCACGGGATCCCTGATTTCAGAATATGACGATAATAATTAAATATATACACTTAACTTGAAAAACATGCCGTTAGAGGGCGAAAAAACAAAACACCCCCCAAACGGGGGCATAAGAGGCGCGAAGACTCGCATGGGACCACTGTAACCGACAGGAACTGACTACATGGTCACGGACCTACCGGTTTGAGGATATCACAATAATCGGAAAATATCTACACTTAGGATTAAAAAATGCCATTTGAGGCCGACAACTCAAAACACCCCCAAAATGGCACAGTGAGAGCCACGGACACCTCGCACGGGACCGTTGTAACTCGTAAGAACTCATCGCGTGTTCACGGGACACCCAGTTTGACAATATTATTAAAATATGAAAATATTTATACTTAGGCTTAAAAGCATGCCATTAGAGGGAGAGATCCCAAAACACCCCGAAACGAACTCGTGAGAGGCACGAACACCTCGCACGGGACCGATGTACCTCGTAGAATTTATTCGTGTTGTCACATGACCCTAGATTTGAGAATATGATTATAATTTGAAAATATATACACTTATGCTTAAAACACAGGCCTTTATTGGGGCCTTTAGTGGCAGGAAACCCAAAACTCCACCCAAACGGCCTTGTGAGAGGCACGAACACCTCGCATGGGATCAAAGTAACTCGCAGGACCTAACTATGTGGTCACGGGACCCCCAGTTTGAGAATATGATAATAATCTAAAAATACCTACAGTTATGCTTAAAAACATATCGTTAGAGGGAACAAATCGTGAAAGGCACGAATATCTCGCATGAGAATAACGTAACTCGGAGGAACTGATCGCTTGGTCACAGGACTCCCGATTTGAGAATATGATGATAATCTAAAAATATCTACACTTAGGCTTAAAATATGTTGTTAGAGCACGAAAACCCAAAACACGCCCTAAAATGGCCACGTGAGAGGCACAAACATCTCGCACAGGACCAATGTAAGTCGCATAATTGATCGCATGGTCAAAGGACCTTCGATTTAAGAGATGATAATTCAGAAACATCTACACTTAGGCTTAAAAACATGTCATTAGAGGGATAAAACCAAAACCACCCCCCAAACGGCCCCTTGAGAGGCACGAACACCCCGCATGAGACAAATGTAACTCGCAATAACTCATCGCGTGGTCACGAGGCTCCCGATTTGAGAATATGATGATAATTTGAATCTATCTACACTTAGGCTTAAAAACATGTCGTTTGAGTTTGAAAACCTAAAACAACCCCCAAACGGCCCTATGAGAGGTACAAACACCTTGCACGGGACCAATGTAACTTGCAAGAACTCAGTGCGTGGTCACGAGACCCCCATTTGAGAATATGACGATAATTTAAAAATATCTACACGTAGGCTTAAAAACATGTCGTTAGAGGGAGAAAACCCAAAACATCCCCAGATGGCCATGCGAGAGGCACGAACACCTCGTACAACCAAAGAAACTCTTAGGAACTGACCGCGTTCTCACGAAACTCCTGGTTTGAGAATATGATGATAATCTGAAAATATCTACACTTAGGATTAAAAACATGTCGTTAAAAGGCAACAACCCAAGACACCCCCCAAATGGCCCCATGACAGTCACGAACACCTTGAATGTGACCCGTGTAACTCGCAAGAACTCACTGGGTGGTCACGGGACCCCCCGTTTGAGAATATGATGATAATCTAAAAATATCTACACTTAGGCTTAAAAACATGTCGTTAGAGGGTGAAAATACAAAACACCCACAAACGACACCGTGAGAGCAACGAACACCTTTTATGGGACAAATGTAACTCGCAGTAACTGACCTCGTGGTCATAGGACACTTGATTAGAGAATATGATGATAATATTAAAATATCTACACTTAGGCTGAAAAACCTACCGTTAAAGGTTGAAAACCTAAAACACCTCCCAAACAGCCCCATGAGAGGCACGAGCACCTCATACGGGACCAATGTAACTCACGGGAAATGAGTTCATAGTCATGGAACTCCCAATTTGATAATATGACGATAATTTAAAAATATCTACTTTTAGGCTTAAAAACATGTCGTTATAGGGCAAAAACCCGAAAGACCCCCCGAACGGCCCCATGAGAGGCACGAAGACCTCGTACGGGACTAATGAAACTCGCAGGAATTGATCGCGTGGTCACGGGACCCCCGATTTGATAATATGATCATAATTTAATAATATCTACACTTAGTTATAAAAACTTGTCGTTAGAAGGCGAAAACCCAAAACACCCCCCCCCCAAACGGTCCTGTTAGAGGCACGAACACCTTGCACGGGACCAATGTAACTCGTAAGAACTCACTGCGTGGTCACGGGACCCATTTGAGAATATGATGATAATTTGAAAATATCTACACTGAGGCTTAAAAACATGCCGTTAGAGGGTGAAAACCCAAAACACCCCTGAACCGCCCCATGAGAGGCACAAACCCATCGTACAGGACCAATGTAACTCACAAGAATTGACCCTGTGATCACGGGACCCCTGATTTCAGAATATGATGATAATATTAAAATATCTGCACTTTCCTTGAAAAACATGTCGTTAGAGGGCGAAAAACCAAAACACCTCCCAAATGGCCCCGTGAGAGGCGTGAACACCTCTCACGGGACTAATGTAACTGGTAGGAACTAACTACATAGTCATACGTCTCCTAGTTTGTGAATATCACAATAATCGGAAAATATCTACATTTAGGCTTAAAAAATGTCGTTTGAGGGCGACAACCCAAAATACCTCCCAAGACGACTATGTGACAGGCACGGACACCTCGTACGGGACAGATGTAACTTGCAGGAACTGACCACATGTTCACGAGACACCCGATTTGAGAATATTTTTAAAATATGAAAATATTTACACTTAGGCTTAAAAATAGGCTGTTAGTGGTCAAGATCCAAAAACACCCCCAAACGGCCCCGTGAAAGGCAGGAACACCTTGCACGGGACCGATGTAACTCGTAGGATGTGATCGTTTTGTCATGGGACCCCTGATTTGAGAATGTTATGATAATTTGAAAATATATACACTTAGGCTTTAAAAATGTCTTTAGAGGGCGAAAACCCAAAACTCCCCTCAAACGGCTCCGTGAGAGGCACGAACACCTTGCATAGGACCGATACAACTCACAGCAACTGATCGCATGGTCACGGGTCCCCCATTTTTTCAATATGATGATAATTCCAAAATATTTGCACCTAGGCTTAAAAACATACCATTAGAGGGTGAAAACCCAAAAAGATTCCCTAAAAGGCCTCGTGAGAGGTACAACACCTTGCACGGGACCAAAGTAAGTCGGAAAATCTGGTTGCGTGGTCACGGGACCCTCGATTTTAGAATATGACGATAATCTAAAAATACCTACACTTAAGCTTAAAAACATGCCGTTAGAAGGAAAAATACCAAAAGCACAACCTAAACGGCCCCGTGAGAGGCACAAAAATCTCGCACGGGACTAATGTAACTTGCAGGAACTAACTGCGCGGTCCTGATTTCAAAATATGATGATAATCTAAAGATATCTACACTTAAGCTTAAAAGGGTCATTAGAGAGAGAAAACCCAAAACACCCCCCAAATGGCCCATGAAAGGCACAAACATCTCGAACAGGACCAAAGTAAGTCACAGAACTAACCGCGTGTCTGAGAATATGATGATAATTCAAAAATATATTCACTTAGGCGTAAAAACATGTTGTTAGAGGTTAAACCAAAAACACCCCCCAAACGGCCCCTTGAGAGGCACGAACATCCCACAAGGGACTAATTCAACTCGCAGGAAGTGACCGCGTGTTCATAAGACTCCTGGTTTGAGAATATGACGATAATTTGAAAATATCTACACATAGGCTTAAAAATATGCCGTTAGAGGGCGAAAATAAAAAACACTCTCCAAATGTCCCATGAGAGGCACGAACACCTCGCACGGGACCAATGTAACTCACAGGAACTAACAGCGTGGTCACGGGACCCCTGGTTTGAGAATGCAAAGATAATTTGAAAATATCGACACTTAGGCTTAAAAATATGCCATTAGAGAACAACAAACCAAAACTCCCCACAAACGGCCCCGTGAAATGCACGAACACTTCGCACAGGACCAATGTAACTCACAAAAACTCACCGCATGGTCACATCACACCCCCCAGCTTGAGAATATGATGATAATCTGAAAATATCTACACTTAGGCTTAAAAACATGTCGTTAGAAGGAGAAAACCCAAAACACCCCAAAACGGCCCCGTGAGAGGCACGAACACCTCACACGGGACCAATATAACTCACTAGAACTGACTGCATGGTCACGAGACCCCAATTTGAGAATATGATTATAATTTGAAAATATCTTGACTTTGACTTAAAAACTTACAGTTAGAGGGTGAAAACCCAAAACACCCCCCAAATGGCCCCATGAGAGGCAATAACACCTCACACGGGACCGATGTAACTCGTAGGAACTTATTGTGTGGTCACGGGACCTCCAATTTGAGAATATAATGATAATTTGAAAATATCTACACTTAGGCTTAAAAACATGCCTTTAGAGGGAGAAAAGCGAAAACACCCACCAAATTGCCCCATGAGAGGCAAGAACACCTCGCCTGGGATCGATACAACTTGTAGGAACTGACCGCATGGTCCTGGGACCCCCTATTTGAGAATATGACAATTATTCAAAAATATCTACACTTAGGCTTAAAAACTTAACGTCAAAGGGAAAAAACCCAAAACATCCCACAAATGGCCTCGTGAAAGGCACAAACACCTCGTACGAGGCCAAAGTAACTCGCAAAATCTGATCGCATGATCACAGGACCCCCGATTTTAGAATATGTTTATGATCTTAAACTAACTACATTTAGTTTGAAATACATGTCATTAAAGGGAGAGAAACCAAGACACTCCCCAAACGTCCAGTTAAGAGGCACGAACACCTCGCACGGGACCAATGTAACCGATAGGAACTGATTACTTGGTCACGGGTTTATCGGTTTGAGAATATCATAATAATCAGAAAATATCTACACTTAGGCTTAAAAATGTCGTTTGAAGGCGAGAACCCAAAACACCCCCCAAAACAACCCCGTGAGAGGCATGGACTCCTCGTACGGGACCCATGTAACTCATAGGAGCTGGCCCCATGTTCACGGGACACCCGATTTGAGAATATTATGAAAATATGAAAATGTCTACATTTAGGCTAAAAAACATGTCGTTAGTGGGCGAGAACCCAAAACACCCCCAAACGGCCCCGTTATAGACAAGAACACCTAGTACGGGACCGATGTAACTAGTAGGATTTGTCCCTGTGGTCACGGGACCACTAATTTGAGAATATGATGATAATTTGAAAATATATGCACTTAAGCTTAAAAACTTGCCTTTAGATGGCAAAACCTTAAAACTCCCCCCCCCCCCCTAAACGGCCCCGTGAGAGGCACGAACATCTTGCAACGGACCCATGTAACTCGCAGGAACTCATGGTGTGGTCACGGGACCTCCCGTTTCAGAATATGATAATAATCTGAAAATATCTACACTTTGGCTTAAAAGAAAGTCATTAGAGGGCAAAAACCCAAAACACCCCCAAATGGTCCCATGAGAGCCACAAACACCTCGTACAGGACAAATGTAACTCGCAAGAACAGACCATGTGGTCACGAGACACTCGATTTGAGAATATGACAATAATATTAAACTATCCACACTTAGGTTAAAAATAAGCTATTAGAGGTCGAAAACACAAACCACCCCCCAAACAGCCCAGTGAGAGGTACGTACACCTCGCACGGGACGAATGTAACTCACAGAAATTGACCGCATAGTCGTGGGGCCCTCGGTTTGAGAATATGGTTATAATTTAAAAATATCTTCACTTAAACTTAAAAACATGTCGTTATAGGGAGGGAAAACCAAAAAGACCTCCGAGAGGCACTAACACCTCGTACGGGACCAGTGTAACTCACAGGAATTGACCGCGTGATCACGGGACAGTCGGTTTGAGAATATGATCATAATATGAAAATATCTACACATAGTTATATAAACTTATCGTTGGACGGAGAAACCCCAAAACACCCCCCAAACGGCCCCGTGATAGTCACGAACACCTCGCACGGGACCAATGTAACTCGCAGGAACTCACTGCGTGATCATGGGACCCCCATTTGAGAATATGAAGAGAATTTAAACATATCTACACTTAGTCTTAATAACATGCCGTTAGAGGGTGAAAAACCAAAACACCCTCAAACGGCCCCATGAGAGGCACAGACACATCGTACAGGACCAATGTAACTCACAGGAACTGACCGCATGGTCACGGGACCCTCGATTTGATAATATGATGATAATCTTAAAATATCTACACCTAGTTTGAAAAACATGTCGTTAAAGGGCGAGAAACCAAGACAGCCCGCAAAACAGCCCCGTGAAAGGCACGGACTCCTCGTACGAGACCAGTGTATCTCACAGGAACTGACCGCGTGGTCACAGGACACCTGGTTTGAGAATATTATGAAAATATGAAAATGTCTACACTCTGGCTTAAAAACATGCCGTTAGAGGGCAAAAACCAAAAACACCCCAAAACGGCCCCGTGTGAGACAAGAACACCTCGTACGGGACCAAAGTAACTGGAAGGATTTAACCTTGTGGCCACGAGGCCACTGATTTCATAATATGAAGATAATTTGAAAATATATACACTTAGGCTTAAAAACTTGCCTTTATAGGGAGAAAACCCAAAACTCCCTCCCCCAAACGGCCCCGTGAGAGGCAGGTACATCTCGTAATGGATCAATACGACTCGTAAGAACTGATCGCATGGTCATGGGACCCCCGATTTTACAATATGATCATAATTCAAAAGTATCTGCACTTAGGCTTAAAAACATGCCATTAGAGGGTGAAAACCTAAGACATCCCCCCCCCCCCCCAATGACCCTATGAGAGGCACGAACACCTGGCACGGGACAATATAACTCTAAAAAATTGACTGTGAAGTCATGGGATACCCAGCTTAAGAATATGACGTTAATTTAAAAATATCTAGACTTTGGCTTAAAAAGTTAGGTTAGAGGGCAAAACCCCAAAAACACCCCTTAAACGGCCTTGTGAGAGGCACGAACACCTCGCACAGAACCAAAGTAACTCACAGAATCTGATCGCGTGGTCATAGGGCCCCCAGTTTGAAAATATGATGATAATCTAAAAATTTCCACATTTAGGCTTAAAAGGATGTCGTTAGAGGGAAAAAAACAAAACACAACCCAAATAGCCCCGTGAGAGGCACGAATATCTCACACGGGACAAATGTAACTCGCAGGAACTGACCACATGGTCACGGGACTCCCGATTTGAGAATATGATGATAATCAGAAAATATCTAAGTTAGGCTTAAAAATGCCATTAGAGGGCCAAAACCCAAGACACCCCCCCCCCCCCCCCAAAAGGCCCCGTGAGAGGCACGAACATCGTGCACGGGACCCATGTAACTAGCAGGAACTCACTGAGTGGTTATGGGACACTCCTTTTGATAATATGATGATAATCTAAAAATATTTACACTTAACCTTAAAAACACGTCGTTAGAGGGCGAAAACCCAAAATACCCATAAATAGCCCTGTGAGAGCCACGAACACCTCGTACGGGACAAACGTAACTTTCAAGAACTGATCGCGTGGTCACGGGACACTTGATTTGAGAGTATGATGATAATCTTAAAATATATACACTTAGGTTGAAAAACATGCCATTATATGTCGAAACCCCAAACCACTCCCCAAACAGCCCTGTGAGAGGCACGAACACCTCGCACAGGATTAATGTAACTCACAAGAATTGACTGCATAGTCACAGGATGCTCGGTATTAGAATATGACGATAATTAAAAAAATATCAACACTTAGTCTTAAAAACATGCTGTGTGAGGGCATAAGCCCAAAAGACCCCCCAAATGGCCCCATGAGAGGCACGAACACCTCATACGGTACAATGTAACTCGCAGGAACTGACCGCGTGGTCACGATACCTTGGTTTAAGAATATGATCATAATCTAAAAATATCTTTTCTTAGTTATAAAAACTTGCCAATAGAAAACGAAAACCCAAAACACCCCTAAACGGCCACGTGAGAGGAATGAACACCTCGCACGGGACCAATGTAACTCGCAGGAACTCACTGCGTGGTCACGGGACCCCCCATTTGAGAATATGATGATAATTTGAAAATATATACACTTAGAATTAAAAACATGCCATTAGAGGATGAAAACCCAAAACATCCCCAAACGGCCCCATGAGAGGCACAAACACCTCGTACAGGACTAATGTAACTCGCAGGAACTGACTACATGGTCATGGATTTACGGGTTTGAGAATATCACAATAGTGGAAAATATCTACACTTAGGCTTAAACAATGTCGTTTGAGGGCGACAACCCAAAACACTTCCCAAAATGACCCCATGAAAGGCACGGACACCTCTCATGGGACCAATGTAACTCGCAGGATTTGACCGCGTGTTCATGGGACACCCGATTTGAGAATATTATGAAGATATGAAAATATCTACACTCAGGCTTAAAAACATGTCGTTAGAGGGTGAGAACCCAAAACACCCCCAAAGAGCCCCATGAGAGGCACAAAGACCTCGCACGGGACCGACGTAACTCGTAGGATTTGATCGTGTGGTCATGGGACCCCTGATTTGAGAATATGATGAAAATTGAAAATATATATACTTAGGCTTAAAAACATGCCTTTAGAGGGCGAAAATCCAAAACTCCCCCAAATAGCCCCGTGAGAGGCACGAACACCTCGCTTGGGACTGATATAACTTACAAGAACTGACTGTGGGGTCACGAGACCCCTGATTTGACAATATGACGATAATTTAAAATTATCTGCACATAGTCTTATAAACATGCCATTAGAGGGTGAAAATCCAAAACACCCCCCAAATGACCCCGTGAGAGGCACGAACACCTAGCACAGGACAATATAACTCGCAGGAACTGACCGCATTGTCACGGGACTCCCAGTTTGAGAATATGATGATAATTTGTAAACATATAGACGTTGGCTTAAAAACTTACCGTTAGAGGGAAAAACCCTAAAACACCCCCCAAACGACCTCGTGAGAGGCACGAAAACCTCTCACGAGACCAAAGTAACTAGTAGAACTAATCGCATGGTCAAGGGACCTCTAGTTTGTGTGAGGACATATTTAATATTGTCCATTATCTTTAGAGTATTTCATATACCGCTACAACCGTCGAAGAATAATTCAATAATATTCAAGCATCAACACGGATCCAAATATCAAAGTTCTTCAACATTCAAGCCTTCGCGAGATAAATTTGGTAAAGATTGTATTTTAAATCCTTGGCATTTCACTTAGAGTGTTGGGATATTTTTTATCAAATATATTCTAAGTGCTGGAGTGGACTATGTAAGTGTTTCTTCAAAAATATCTTTCTAAGTGTTGAGGTGGATTTTTAAAGTCGAAATAAAAATTGTTTTTAATTTTATTTCATTCGAGCGACATCCCCATGTCGCGCAAAGTCGTTTGAACGACACGTGTCATCGTTCGAGCGGCACTGATATCTCGTTCGAGCAACGCGCCGCCTTATATTTTCTATAATATGATTTTTCCATCTTCATTTTTTATCAAAAGACCAGATAATTTTCAAGAGACGAAACTGTTTTGGCAGAATAATTTGTCTTCTCACTTTCAGGGCATTAATCCTTTTTTTTTAATTCACAAGATCCCAATAGTTTATATGAGTTGTTTTGGAACTCAAGAACACATCTTGTGTCAAGTTTCTCTTATAGAGAAGATCTCTACTGCTGATCTAAGGCTATTGAGGGGAGTACTGGGCTGAGGATGATTGTGCGTCAATAGGGAGTGCTCGTGGGCATTCCTGGGATGAATTGGACTGCGTGTTCGAGTGGACTGCTGCGGTTGTTCCATTGTTGACTCTAGGTTGCGGTCTATGTGGGTTTTCTGTAGTTAACTCATTACAGATTTCATTGTAATCATTGTATGTATTATAGTGAAGTAAAGGTTGTACCCAAAAGGGTTTTTTCTCGAAAATCTGTGAGTTAGAAATTTATTTGTGTTGTTTTGACACACACACACACTCGTACTTGCATGTTTAGGGGCTAATTTAATTTGGTTTATAATTCACTCCAGTAAAATTAGTTTAAATTGGGAATTTTTGAATTTTTTGAATCGGCATCACGCACGACCACACTCTTAAGTTTGAGAATAAGACGATAATTCAAAAATATCTATAGTTAGGCTTAAAAACATGCCATTATAGGGTTATAACCAAAAATACCCCCCAAACGCACCCTTGAGAGGCACGAACACCTGACACGGGACCAATGTAACTCGTAGAAACTAATCGCGTGGTCACTAGACTCGCGTTTTGAGAATATGACGATAATTTGAAAATATCTACACTTAGGCTTTAAAATATGCCGTTAGAGGGAAAAAACCCAAAACACCCCCCAAATGTCCCATGAGAGGCACAACGACGTCGCACGAGACCAATGTAACTCACACGAACTAACCGCGTGGTCAAGGGACCCCTGGTTTAGGAATAGGAAGAAAGTTTGAAAATATCTACACTAAGGCTTAAAAACATGTCATTAAAGAACAAAAAAAACCCTCAAATGGCCCCGTGAGAGGCACGAACACCTTGCATAGGACCAATGTATGCCGCAAGAACTCACCGTGTTGTCACGAGACCCCCAGTTTGAGAATATGACAATAAGCTCAAAATATCTACACTTAAGCATAAAAACATGCCATTAGAGGGCAAAAATCGAAAATACCCCCAAACGGCCCCGTGAGTGGCACAAACACCTCGCACGATAACAATATAACTTGAAGGAACTGACTGCTTGGTCATGGGATACCTGATTTGAGAATATGATGATAATTTAAAAATATTTATACTTTGTCTTAAAAACTTTATGTTATTGGGAGAAAACCTAAAACACCCCAAAAATGACCCCGTGAGAGGCAGAAACACCTCGCACGGGACCGATGTAACTCGTAGGAACTGATCGCATGGTCTTGGAACCCCCGATTTGAGTATATGACAATAATTTGAAAATATCTACAATTAGGCTTAAAAGCATGCCTTTAGAGAGCGAACACCCAAAACACCCTTCAAATGGCCCCGTTAGAGGCACGAAATCCTCGCACGGGACCGATACAACTCACAGGAACTGATCGCCTGGTCATCGGACCCCCAATTTGATAATATGATGATAATTCAAAAATATCTGCACTTAGGCTTAGAAAACTTACTGTTAGAGGGAAAAAATCGAAAACACCCCCCAAACAGCCTCGTGAGAGGCACGAATACCTCACGCGGGACTAATGTCACTCAGATTTGACCGCGTGGTCACGTGACTCTCGATTTAAGAATATGACGATAATCTAAAAATATCTACACTTAGGTTTAAAAACTTTCCCGTTGAGTTTGAAAACCTAAAACACCACCCAAATGGCCGTATGAGAGGCACGAACACCTTTTACGAGACCAATGTAACTTACAGGAACTCATCGCATTTTAATGGGACCCACGATTTGAGAATATGGTGATAATCTAAAAATATATACACTTAGGATTAAAAATATGCCGTTAGTAGCGAAAACCCAAAACACCTCAAAATGGCTCCGTGAGAGGAACGAACACCTCGTACGGGACCAAAGTGACTCGTAGGAACTGATCGCGTGATCACGGGACCCCTGATTTGAGAATATGATGATAATTAAAAAATATTTACATTTAAGTTTAAAAACATACCGTTAGAGGGCAAAAACCCAAAATACCTCTTAAACGTCCCCATGAGAGGCACGAAACCCTAGCACGGGACCCATGTAACTTCCAGGAACTCACCGCGTGGTCATGGGACCTCCGTTTGAGAATATTATGATAATCTAAAAAAATCTACACTTAGGCTTAAAAACATTCCGTTAGAGGGTGAAAACACAAAACACCCCCAAACGGCACCGTGAGAGGCACGAACACCTCGTACGGGAAAAATGTGGCTCGAGCGAACTAATCGCGTGGTCACGAGACACAAGATTTGAGAATATGATGATAATATTCAAATATCTACACTTAGGCTGAAAAATATTGTGTTAGAGGTTAAAAACCCAAAACCTTCCCCAAATATCCCCGTAAGAGGCACGAACTCCTCGCATGGGACTAATGTAACTCGCAGGAACTAATCGCGTAGTAACGGGACCCCCGATTTGATAATACGATGATAATTCAAAAATATCTACACTTAATCTTAAAAGACATGTCGTTAAAGGGCAAAAACCCAAAAGACTCCACAAACGATCCCTTGAGAAGCATGAAATCCTCGTACTGACCAATGTAACTCGTAGGAACTGACCGCGTTGTAAACTAGACCCCGGGTTTGAGAATACGATGATAATTAGAAAATATCTACACATAGTCTTAAAAATGCCGTTAGTGGGCGAAAACCCAAAACACGGCCGAAAACGGTCGCGTGGGAGGCATAAACATCTCGCACGGGACCAGTGTTACTCGTAGAACTGACTGTTTGGTCAAAGGACCCCCGGTTTGAGAATATAATGATAATTCAAAAATATCTACACTGAGTGTTAAAAACATGTCGTTAGAGGGTTAAACCCACAAACATCCCCCAAACAGACACTTGAGAGGCACGAACACCTCCCACGGGACCAATGTAACTCGCAGGAACTAGCCGTGTGGTCATGGGACTCCAGGTTTGAGAATATGATGATAATATAAAAATATATACACTTAGTCTTAAAAATATGATGTTAAAGGGCGAAAACACAAAACACCCCCCAAACGTCCCATTAGAGGCACAGACACCTCGCGCGGGACAATGTAACTAGTAGGAATTAATCGCGTGATCACGGGACCCCTGCGTTGAGAATACAAAGATAATTTGAAAATATATACACTAAGGCTCAAAAACATTCCATTACAGAATAAAAAATCAAAATGGTCCCGTGAGAGGCACGAACACCACGCACGTGACCAATGTACCCCGAGAGAACTCGCCACATGGTCAAAGGACCCCCGGTTTGAGAATATGATGATAATCTTAAAATATCTACACTTAGGCTTAAAAACATGTCATTAGAGGGCGAAAACCCAAAAACACCCCCCAAATGACCCCGTGAGAGATTCGAACACCTTGCACGGGATCAATATAACTCGTAGGAACTGATCGCGCGGTCACGGGACCCCCAATTTGAGAAAATAATGATGATTTGAAAATATCATAACTTTGGCTTAACAATTTACCGTTAGAGGGAGAAAACCCAAAACACATCCAAATGGCCCCGTGAGAGGCACGCACACCTTGCACGGAACCGATGTAACTCATAAAAGATGATTGCGTGGTCACGGGACCCCCGATTTCGAATTATGACGATAATTTGAAAATATCTACACTTAGACTTAAAAGCATGCGTTTAGAGGGCGATGACCCAACACACCCTTCAAATGGCCCCGTGAGAGGCACAAACACCTCGTGTGGGAACGATACAACTCAAAGGAACTGATCTCATGATCATAGGACCCCCAATTTGAGAATATAACGATAATTCAAAAATATCTACACTTAGACGTAAACACTTATCGTTAGAATGCCAAAACCCTAAACACCCCCCAAATGGACTGGTGACGAGTACGAACACCTCGTATGGGACTAATGTTACTCGCAAGATTTAACTGTGTGGTCACAAGACTCCCGATTTGAGAATATGATGATAATTGGGATATATCTACACTTAGGTTTAAAAACATTATGTTTGAGTTCAAAAACGTAAAACACACACCAAACAGCCCTATGAGAGACACGAACACCTTGCACGGTACCAATGTAATTGGAAGGAACTCACCGCATGGTCATGGGACACCCCATTTGAGAATATTATGATAATCAGAAAATATCTACATTTAGGCTTAAAAACATACTGTTAGAGGGAGAAGACCCAAAACACCCACAAATGGCCTCGTGAGATGCACAAACACCTCGTAAGGGATAAATGTAACTCGTAGGAACTGACTGAGTGGTCATGGGTCACTCAATTTTAGAATATGATGATAATCTTAAAATATCTGCACTTTGGGTGAAAAACATGCCGTTAGAGGTTGAAAACCCAAAACACCCGCTCAAATAGCCCTGCGAGAGGCACAAACACCTTGTACGGGACCAATGTAACTCATAGGAACTGAACGCATAGTCACAGGACCCCCAGTTTGAGAATATGATGACAAATCAAAAACATCTACACTTAGACTTAAAAACATGTCGTTAGAGGGAAAAACTCGAAAAGACCACCAAACGGACCCTTAAGAGGCACGAACACCTCGTATGGGACCAATGAAACTCGCAGGAACTGATCGCATGGTCACGAGACCCCCGGTTTGACAATATTATCATAATCTAAAACTATCTACACTTAGATATAAAAACTTGTCGTTAGAGGGAAAAAAACCCAAAACACCACACAAACAGCCCCGTGAGAGGCACGAACACCTTGCACGGGACCCATGTAACTCACAGGAACTCACCGTGTGGTCACGAGACCCCTCACTTGAGAATATGATAATAATCAAAAAATATCTACACTTCGGCTTAAAAACATTTCGTTAGAGAGGGAAAACCCAAACGGCCCCGTGAGAGGCAAGAACACCTCGTACGGGACCAATGTAACTCGCGGGAACTGATCGCATGGTCATGAGAAACTTTTTTTTTGAATGTGATGATAATCTTAAAAGATATACACTTAGGTCGAAAAATATGTCGTTAAAGGTCGAAACCCAAAACACTCCCAAACAGCCTCGTGAGAGGCCCGAACACCACGCACTGGACTAATGTAACTCATAGGAACTGATCGTATAGTCACTGGCCCCCGAATTAAGAATATGACGATAATTCAAAAATATCTACACTTAAGCTTAAAAAGATGTCGTTAGAGGTAAAAAACCCAAAATAACCCCCAAACGGCCCCATAAGAGGCACAAACACCTCGTACGGGACCAATGTAACTCGCAGGAACTGACCGCGTGGTCACGGGAACCGTGGTTTGAGAATACGATGACAATCTGAAAATATATATACGTAGGCTTAAGAAAATGCCGTTAGAGGGACAAAAGCCAAAACACCACCCCAAACGACCCCGTGATAGGTACAAACATCTCGTACGGGACCAATGTAACTCACAAACCTGACCGTGTGGTCAAGGATACCCCAGTTTGAGAATATGATGATAATTCAAAAATATCTACACTTAGGGTTAAAAACATTCCGTTGGAGGGTTAAAACCAAAAACACCCCCCAAACAGCCCCTAGAGATCTACGAACACCTCGTACGGGACAAATGTAACTCACGGTAACTAACCACGTGGTTGAGAATATGATGATAATTTGAAAATATCTACACTTAGGCTTGAAAATTTGTTATTAGAGAGCAAAAACACAACCCCCCCTAAATGTCCCGTGACAGGGACTAACGCATCGCACGGGACCAATGCAACTAGCAGGAACTAATCGCGTGGTGACAGGACCCCTGGTTCAAGAATACGGAGATAATTTGAAAATATCTACACTAAGGCTTAAAAACATGTCAATTGAGAACAAAAAACAAAAACACCCCCAAAACGGCCCCGTGAGAGGCACGAGCAACTCACACAAGACCAATGTAACCCACAAGATCTCACCGCATGGTCGCAAGACCACCAATTTAAAAGTTTCATGATAATCTTAAAATATCTAGACCTAGGTTTAAAAAACATGTTATTAGAGGGAGAAAATCCAAAAACACCCCAAACGGCCCCATGAGAGGCACGAACACCTCGCGAGGGACCAATATAACTTGTAGGAAATGACCGCGTAGTCACGAGACCCTCGGTTTGAGAATATGATGATAATTTCAAAATATCTAGACATTGATTTATCGTTAGAAGGAGAAAACCCAAAACACCCCCCAAATGGCCCCGTGAGAGGCACGAACACCTTGCACGGGACCGATGTAAGTCACGGGACCCTGATTTGAGAATATGACGATAATTTGAAAATATCTACACTTAGGCTTAAAAACATGCCTTTAGAGGGAGAAAACCCAACACACCCTCTAAATGGCCCCATGAGATGCACAAACACCTCGCATGGGAATGATACAACTCGGAGGAACTGGCCGTGTGGTCATCAGACCCCTGATTTGAGAAAATGACGATGATTCAAAAATATCTACACTTAGCCTTAAAAACTTATCGTTAAAGGGAAAAAATCTAAAATACCCCCCCCCCCCCCAAACGGTCTCGTGAGAGACACGAACACCTTGCATGGGTCTAATATTACTTGTCGAATTTGACCGCATAGTCATGGGACTCCCGATTTTAGAATATGGAGATATTTTGAAAATATCTACACTTGGGTTTAAAAATATGCCTTTTAAGTTCGAAAACCTAAAACACCCCCAAACGGTAAGTTCTCTTCAAAGGCACCAAGGAGGGTCAGGACCCCATGATATTTTCGAAAGTGAACAGTTGGGGGTTTGTTTCCCCCAAACTTCTCGATGTTTGGCAACTTAAACTTCTCCGTCAGTCTATCTTTAGTGTAGGGATACATATAGGTTATGTTCATGTAGTTTTTGAATATCTTGACTTGGTCGAACTTCTTAGACAATAGTTTGAGGTCTTCCTTGACCTTATTTTGTTCCTCCTCTTTGGGATCCATGGGTACTAACAGATTATCCCCGAATTTGGTAAGATTCGGAATCTAGAGTTGGGCAGTTGGTGGTCCATTGGTAGGTAGGGAACGTGGAGCGTGATGATACTCTTCTGGGAGACAAACAGGCCCAAGAGTGGGTGGACCCATAGCATGAGGAAATAGAACCTTAGGTTCTTTACGAATCTGAACCCGGTGTTGTTGTATTTCATAGACATCAGTTTAAAGGTTGTTAATCTTGACACTGAGTTGGGCTAAGATGTCCATCAGATTTGCTTGAACATTTGGTGCTTGGTCAGTGTTTTTTATGACGAGCTCGTGAAGGTAGATCCCAAACTCGTATGAAGTAGCAGAAGAAGTGACTGAGCTTTCGGGAAATTTGATAGAAGACTGGATCCAATAGGGAGCTAGGAAAAAATTGAATATGTGATCAACCTGAGAGGGAAAACAGTTCAAATTTATTTTTGAACAAAGAAGGGAGAATTTTTGGTATTTTAAAAGGAGGTGAAAAATGTTCTTGGTATTTTTGTTTTTGAAAAAGGAGGGAAAAGGTAGACGGATCTCATAATGATTATTATTAATAGTAGTAGGTTTTCACTTGTATTAGGTTTGCCTAAAATGTAAGAAAAAATGTCGGACAGGACCCGAGCCTGGGAAAAAAGTCTTTAAGAATATGTAAGACACGGTTTGACTTATTTTTAGGCTCAAGGACAAGGTCCTATTTTAAAAAAAAAGGAAATACCACAACAATTCGGGCGGTATGCTGACCCTGAATTTCAACTGAATTTCGTATGGTAACTGACATACTAAGTATGAGTGCCCTAGGTTTAATACCTATATGAGGTTTATGCACTTCTTGGGTTAATGGAATGGTTTCCCCTTTGGCATGACTTATAAGATATACATCTTGCCTATAAGGGCACTCATTCTTCGGTACGTGTGGTCATTTGATATAACTGAGTGTACGTTAATTTCCTCATGATATACCTCGTGGGGACGGTAAGTGTGAGAGCGAATTCGCTATACTCGACGTAGGTGAATGATTTCACTGCTATTTACCTCCAGTCGTAAGTTCAGTCAAGCGGTACAATGTAGGGGGAATCATTAGATATACATCAAAGGTACGAGGCCAATGGAAGGTGAGAGTCATATCACTTAAGCTAACTTTGCCCTACCGAACTAGTGCCCATCACAAAGTGACCCCCAGTACGGGACAAAATAAAATTCAATATTTCCATGCTCTTGGAGATGTAATGTGCAAAAATGCATGAGTTTTAATTAGTATATTATGGATAGAGAGTATTTTTTTTGCATGATGAGTAAAGGTATTACTAGACTAATGAGGGAGAATATACAAGTATTATGGAGAGTAAATCTAGCATGAAGAATGGGTAATATACTACGCCTATACATGTGACTAAGTGACATGTGATTATTTACAAGTGAGTGTGTGTGATAGTGAGCCTATACATGGATAAGTAAGCATGGATACATACAAGTGTTAGAAGTGTGGGTGTGTGCTAGTGAAGCCTAAGCATGGATATTCTAAGTGGTGTGTGGAGTATATGAGTAGGATTGAACCTATATACATGTGTAAGTGTATGATGTGCACATGGAGAGTATATACAAGTGTGTGAAGTGTATAAATGAGTTAAAAGTTATATGCACATGAGGTAGATATACACAAAAAAAAAAGATAAAGGAGAAAAGGGAACATACAGGTAGGTGCATATGCACACATACAGAAAAGAATAACATCCATGTAGAAATGAAGTCTAGTCCTCTTAAAATTTATCCCCAGCAGATTCACCATTGTGGCGATCCCGAGGCTTCTCCCTTTTTTCAGGGTTCCCATGCGTAGGATTGAGCCCTTTCTCAGGGCGCTAAGTCGTCGTGAATGTGGGATAATGTGTAGAGATAAAGTCATCAGCCTATTTTGCACAAAACAGGAAGAAGAAATGTCGTTGCCTCGAGAGAACGACATCAAAGACAATACTAATCCTTGCGAAACCAAGTAGTTCAAAGGTCCGAAGATTAAGTTACGGAATGGAAAGGTGTTAGGCACCCATCCCGCCCATTTGGTCTCTCTTGGGCATGGGTTAATCTTCTCTTGTTGGACTCCGTGATGTGTGCATAATATAGATGAAGAATAGAATCATTCAACTCGCATCATGGAAAAGGACTAAGTGAATACATCCTCAGGAGTTTTCTCAAAAATAATAATTCAAAATATAATATGAGTGCTTGCCAAATCACAAGTCATTATGGAAGAACAAATGTATATATCGGACGAACCACAAGCATGCAAGAATATGACATTCATGAAGAATATATATATATATATATATATATATATATATATATATATATATATATATATATATATATATATATATATATATACACATAATGAACACAATATTATAAACGTGCATAATGGAGGACTCGAGTCTTGGGATTTACCCAATATGCCTACGTAACCTAAGGGTCATCAAAGTCCATGTAGTTCGAATATAACATGGAGTGGGGTTCAATCAATAAATCCAAACGGGGGATTTCTCTTATGTGTGTGTGTTTAGATAAAATATGCTTTAAAAGTTAGAATGTAAGATAATATTCTCTCTTTTGGAATTTATAGATAACCCATTTTTTCTTGTTTTAGGTTTTTTTATGAAAATACAGTATGTGAAACTACTACTAATAAAGGTTTGAGAATAATGTATGTGATGAAATAGAGTGATAAAGTAAAGATAAAGCAACTAAATTGTAAAATAAGAGAATTAGAGAAAACGATGGAGAATTGGTCCTCCTTATGAATGCTTGAAGTCGATCTTGAGAGTAGATATGCTGATGTTACAATGGGATAAAAGTGGTTTGAAGATATGGGGAATTTTACTAAACAAAGTGAAAAAATATGGAATTGAATATAGGAAATGGGCTTTTTAGGAAGGGAATAACTTTGAATTCGAGAGAACGTTCTCTAAATTGCTGAGAGGGATATTCAGGGGTATCTTTCAAAGGAAGGTCATGGCCTCTATTTATAGGGACAAGGGGGTGTCGATCGGTATGTTCCTGGACCTCCCTATTGGTATAGCACCTCAGGCACACTATCGATAGGTAGGTTCCCAAGGGTGCCATTTGGTAGTCTGGGATAAGTTTTTCCTAAAAACAATCATAAAATATAATTCAAAAGTCAAAATCACACTGGGGAAAACCATGAGAAAGGGTATTCAGATCCCTTCAAGAATCCATTGATCCACTCCCAAGTCCATAAGTTCACCACGCTCAAACGAGGCTCGAAAGCGCTCGTTGGTCTCTGGATAAGAAATCATCAGAGGAAAATGAATTGTTTGTCCACACCGTAAGGCTGATTCATGCACGGGATAGACCGTTGGAAAAGGTATTCAGTGCCTTTTGATATTTCATTTAGCTTCATTTGGTTCGAATAGTTGAACATGGTCAAATGGGGCCCAAAAGCATCCAGTGACCCTTTGGAGTAAAATGGATTGTTCATCCATACCGTAAGGCTGATTCATGCACAGGGTGGATCGTTAGAAAGAGAATTCTGAGACCTTTAGAGATTAATTGATCTTCGCTCAAGCTAGATAGTTGACTGGAGTTAAACGAGGCCTAGGTGCTCCCGGTGGCCTCTAGATCAATTTAAGGGTAAAACAGGTCGTTCCTCCGAATTATAAGGCCAATACATGCACGGGGTGGATCATTGGAAAGAGGATTTAGATCCCTTAAAGATTCATTGAGCTTTTACTCAGGCATGAAAGTTGATCGGAGTCAAACATGCTCTGGGAGCGCCTGGTGGCCTCTAGATCAGTACTCGAAGTATGACCTAGGGTTTGCGATGAACGAGTGAGTGTTAGGGACCTAAGGAGGTTCTTAAGGGGGTCCTAGGATGGTTGTCTACAACCCAAATTTTAACAATGAACATCATAATATTTGTTTGGAAATATCAATAGATGGGTTTATTCCATTTGGTAATATAAGCACAAATCAAAGTTTATATCCAGTGATCTTAGCACCCCTAAATCCTTTTCATTCGTTGTGCATGAGACCACAATTTTCAATGTTATCTTTGCTAATAGATAGGACAAAGGTATCAAATGATGACATTAATATCTACTTGGCACCATTGGTAGAAGAATTAAATGAGTTGTGGATAGCTTGTGTGAAAGCATTTGACGCTAGCAAACGGGAAGAGTTCACATTAAAAGCTATGTTGATCTGAGTAATTCATGATTTCCTAACTTCTGGGACTTTATCGGCTATAATGTTAATGTTTACTTTGGGTTTTCTATTTATGTAGAGGAAACTAGATCTCAACATCTCAAGGATAGTGATAAAAATATATATCATTCTTATAGGATATTCTTGCCTACCGATTACACTTTTTGATTTGATAAAGTATTTCATTTTTTATGAGGTAGGGTAGAACATAGGCTAACTACGAGAAATATTTTAGGATCATAAACTAAAAGGAGGTCTTCCAAATGTGGAGTTAATGTGTTGGGGGATAATCCTAAATTCATTAATGTGAAACATAAAAAGATCCCTGCTTAGAATGAAGCTAAGAAAAGGAAGGTGTGGTCTGGGAGGTTAATATAATTTGACTTGTCGTATTGGAAGGGTAACCCCGTGTGACATATATTATATATCATACATGCCAATAAGAATATCATCGAATATGTTGTGAGCACATGTCTAAGTGGAAGTCATTTGAAGGATGGAGAAAAGGCACGACGTGATCTTAAAGTGTTGAAAATTAAGCCATAATTTTGGTTAAAAAAAGACAATAACGGAAGGAATATAATTTCCCCTCTGGCATATACTTTGACGAGCAGAGACAAAGGTTCATTTAGACAAATGGCATAATTTAAAAGTTCCCAATATTTTTTCATCAAATTTTCACAGGATTATGAGTTATGCCACATATAATCTACAAAAAAGTAATTCTCACGATTGGAATTTCATCATGCAACTAGTCCTTTTATTGTTTAAGAAATGTTTCTCTAAGTATAAGGATTTACTATTGACCATTATGTAGATTAGCCTTTGCCTCACACTTTTGTCTGCAAAAGTAGTCAACCAAAAGCACATCGTGGCTATAAAAGTAACCATAGCTGAAGTAACTTGTGTGTTGGAGAATTACTTCCCCCCAAAATTCTTCCAACATAACTATTCACTTGTTAGTGCACTTATGTGATGAGGCGCTCCTTTGTAGTCTAGTAAGATATTTATGGATATACTTGTTTTAAAGGTATATTTGTTAATTTAATATATGGTAGATCATAGTTTAATTTGCTTAACTTTATTTAATATATGGGTTGTTGAGTTTTAATAACTTTAATATATAGGTTGATGAAAGTTTCCAAAACGTATGTTAAGAATATGAGGTATATTAAAGGATCCATCACGGAGGAATACATTACCTTGGAGGCATCCGTGTTCACTAGGGAATATATGCATGACCCTAATTTGTAGATGGTGGAGATAAGTTCGTTGATGAAGGAGGTTAAGTCATAGAAAAATGAGTTAAACTAACAAGTTTATAATATGAGAAAGTGGCTCGTTATATGGTTAAAACCCATCAAGATGTTAATGAATGGATAGAGTAAGTTTGTATTGTAATTTTACTTTGTGTTGTTATCTTATATACTCGATCACCTTCTTGATAAAAAATTTCATTCAATGTAGAAAATATAATGCATCCGAGTACAACAAAAATCAAATGATGGTTTCATATTCAGATAGTTGATTTAGACTTTGGGTGTCATATGAGGTAATTATTATGTCAAATATCCCTTATGAAATTGCAAACTTTAAAAATTATCTAATTAGCTTATGTAATCCGTGACTTTAAGTTGTTGAAAATGGGTGATACCACGTTAAGGCTTGCTCGTCTCGCCACTAGACCCAATTTCATGGCATATGAGTATAAGAAGTATTAGCTAAATGATTATGTACTCTAGTCGAGTTTGTACAAGAAAAATACTTTATTACAAACAATGGCATTTCATATAGGGCTCTTACATATTTCAGGGTGAGTGAGAAAGACAAAAACCTTGTTGAAGTAGATATAACTTACTTTGGTTTAGTTAATTTTTTTTAAATTAGACCATATATATTTCAAAGACGTTGTGTTTTACTGTGATTGGGTAAGAGTTAAGGACAAAAATTATTGTAAAGTCAATTCAGGTACCAATTTGCTAATGGTAGACTTGTTCAAGATGAAGATCAAGGAACATATGAATGATGAGCCATTTTTATGCATTTGAAAAGCTTAATCAAGTGTTTTACTCGGAATATATCAACAAGGAAGTGTGGTCAGTAAAAACGCAGGGGCTATATGAATTCACTTGTATATTAGGTCTCACACACAAAGATTCACTTTTTACAAAATTTTATCTTGATTTAAATTAAAGTGAAAATGCAAGATTGTGTAAAGCCAAATTAAAACTAAATCTCCAAACCAAACAGGAAGAAGGAGAAATAGGGGAAAATCCCTATCGAGCAAAATCTTTAATTCAAAACTATCTAAGAATAGACAAACACGTAATGACTTGCAAACTACTTATAGATCCACTAAGTATAATGCATAAGAGTCTTCATATCTTCAATAAAAAATGATGTAGTCCAGCACCACCCATAGCAAGCAGCTCTGCCATCGGTATCCACCAATCAGTCTCAGGATTATGGAATCCTTTCTTCTTTAGCAGTAGAGTTCAAATCTCTACAAAGATTAGCACTATAGCATCACTCTATATTGTTTGGATCTGCATGTGTATTTGGGGTTTGACTAACCTCAACAAATCATCCTTAGGAAGGTGATTTGGAAAACCAAAAGTGTTTTTGGGAAACTAAACTTGTGAGACTTTTAGGACAGGTGTGCAAAATCATTTTTTACTAAAAGTTCTATGAAAATAAATTCACAGAAGTCCAATTTATAGAAAACACATTCTTCAAGGTGGCGGACTTCGTTTGTACAAAAATGGGGGCTTTTGTTAGAATGAAATCAAGCGTTCATTCTAATGAGGTCCAGTCTTGTTCAAACGAACAGTTTTGTTCGTTCGAAAGAGCTTTCAACGACCATTCAACTTCTGTCAAATAAAGATACCCCATTTGAAGCTCATTTTAAGTTCGTTCCAACGAACTGAAACAGTCATTCCAATGATTTGCAATCTTCATTCGAACGAGAATAGAGTCTCGTTCTAACGAGATGCAAACCTCATTCCAAAGAATAAAAAAAATCATTTTGAAAAAAACATTTTATAAAAAAGCCTCAAGTAATATAGATCCCATAATAAAATTGTACAAGTTTAACTCAAAGAAATTGTCCCATATTCCTCCAATTAGTGTTGTGATAATTCAACGGTTTAAGCTTCGAAACGTTGCTCGGTCACTAACATGTCTTCAAAGATCGCGGAAGCATATGTGGATGTAGTGTTCGATTTGTAACGGCATATGTCAAAATATCTAAACTATGAATAATTATAAAATCTTGGTCTTACAAATTCCCCTTTGGCTAAAATCTTGGTCTTACAAATATCTAAACTATGAAACATGGTGCTCTCACTATCCCAAGTTCTCGGCGCTATATGTATAACAACCTACATCACTTGCTTGATACAGAACATGAGATATACTGAGTCACATCAGTAAATAAATCCCTACGCACTGGGATTACATATAATTAGAAAACTTACTCCCTAAAGTCTATGATATCATGAAATTTCATATATATATATATATAGGCCCAACCCTATTTTTGGTGTCAGCTCACCAAAGTAATATTACTCACCCAGAGTATCCAGGACGATAGTCTTATCACTCAATCCACCATCGTTCAAACATTCGGTAATTAATCACTACACATTACCATAATAAGCTCGACTTTGCTAACTCAATGAAATAGTAAATTATAACGATAAAATATGCCTTTAGTGCCCACCTGGCTCATTCACGCGTGACATCCAAAAGCCCCATTACCCATGATAAATACATTTATAACCAGATTGTTAAAATTAATGTACTCAATAAATTCGACTCGCACGCGACTTTTAGTGTTAACAATTAATACATGTATTATGACGCACCCATGTCATTTAGCCTAATCCTTTTCTCGCAAGGATGAAACAAAACTTCATCAGGCTCACTTAATCGTAGGGTCCCAGCACGTAGCTGCCAACACACCCCATGGGCATCCACAATCTCTATAAATCTAGGATTTCATCCAATAGTTTCCCCCTCCTCGTTGTGGGAAAAATTTTCTGCTGTGAGGCTTACACACGCATCACTGAAATGTTGGACTAACATCTCTAGGCCTCACTTATGGCTTTACTGACCACCCTATTTCTTCCTGGCCCCAATGACCCTGAGGATTTGATATGCTATTATTACCGAGGACTCCACTGGTCCTTCCTAAACCCACCACTCTCGAGTTGTAACTTCTTGGGCCCTATTATTCCTCTAAAAATCTCACCCCTCTAGTTGTTATGCCTAACTGGTATGTTTTACCATTCTCAAATCTTATCGATTTCACTTCTCAACATGGATACCTTCAACACTGGTGGTCCCACTCTTTACACATAAGGGAAACTTCCCGAGTCATTTCCCATCATTGGTCGCACTGACCATTTTGGAATGTCCTTTCCTCGAACTGGAAGTCTTAGCTCCCAATTCTTCTCCCATTCTCCCTTTGTCTACACAGGCCCTTCGAAACTATTGTTGGCCTCTACAGCCCTGATTCACTTTATCATCACTTTGTAGGAAGTTAATCAATCAAAATTATATAAATATGTTCCCTATTAGGCATATTCTAATGTGGTGTTTCACTAACACCGATAAGTTCAGTTTTTCTTTTTGGCCAAATTCTCTATCCCTCTTTACTCACTTCTTCTGGAAGTGCTGAAGTAACTTGCAAACGTATAACCTTGATGACATCAACATTAGTTATCCTAGTTGGATTTCTCATCCATCCTCATATTCTCCACACTGTCCTTTATCAACAATAAACCCTTTTATTTTCTATGCCACTTTTCCAGGTACGAAGTTCGTTATGCAATTAAATCTTTCTCTCGCGGTCGGTCTCTAGCTTACCCACTGTGCTAAGTTTAAAAATTTCCCTTATATCTCTGTTATAACATCAAATGGAAGACCTTATGGTCAAATCGTACCCAAATTTCTCGTTAAATTTCAAACACACTTCTTTATATGTGGTGATTTACTCTAATCGCTTTTTGTCGTTCCTAAGAGCTACAAATTTAACTCCACTTTTAATTTTGAGTGTCACTTCACTCCACTCTACACAATTGCCTTCGTATTTTCTACTTCCATTGGCCTGTTACACTTTCTTTCTTCCTTCTTCGCATCTTCACCGATGACTTTTCAAAAGAGTCTCTCTTATTTCCCCCTTGTCGACTATGCTAGGTGATCCTAAAATTGCTCCACCATTACTTACGACTGCGCCTGGGGAACCATTTCTTTCCGAGTGATGATTATATTATCATTTGCTTAAATAATACTCATGGTGAATTTTATCATGACCACCATTCCCAGATTACTCTACATCTTCTATCGGGCTTCTTTTCCTGCAGTCCTTACGACCCACGATGGTCGTCCTATTATGTTTGGTGCTTGAAATACAAACGATTTCGTATAATAGTCACATAAATTATAATTCACAGCAGGAGAACGTAAGTCGCATATGTAAGGGAAGACAACAATCCTATAATAAGGCTCTACATTAAAGAACGATATGCTGAAATGTAGAAAGCCGTACAGATCCTAAGGACACTAAAACCTGATGCTTTGATACCACCTGGGACAACCCGCCTAATTAAATACTGGGTGATCAGTCCTTTATTAAATTAAATCAAAGTGTCCGGTTGGTTCATTCTTAGCATCACTGTCGAAAATATTTTTTCTTTATTTATCACCTAATAAATAATGAAGCTAAGTGTCCAAACATTTGATTTTATAGACTAAGTTCCAATGTTATAAGTTTATATAAATAAACCATTTATGAAAAGAATTAATAATATTGAATACCAAACCATCCAAGTGGAATGAACAGGCTAGATAAATCATTCCAAATAAATATCCCAAATCGAAGGACAATGTAATAATTAGAACAATCCCAACTAAAACTGAATACTGAAATAAATAAAGAGTACAAAGTCACTCTGAACTAAATAGAAACCGGAAATGGGCAACACATGGCCTATCTAAAATGACTAAGTGAAGATCTGAGATCAAAGACCTGCAACTCCTACACTAGCTGCAGCACCTCAACAGTCCAAGGATCAAAGTTTGACGCCCCTGAGGCTGGGCACCTTAAGTATATATATAATATCAGTATGTGTACTATCTCTGAGGGAAACACTAGTTCCCGAATACTTCTTGCACTGAGGGAAACACTAGTTCGAACTCACTCTCGGACTGTATTAACACAAAATACACGTATTGGAAGTGAAGCAAAGTTCCAAGTCACTAAGAGGTCAGCACATACCCTCACGTCTCATATGACCGTCTGACTATCATTCTCAGATAGCCTGTACCAAGGTTCCAATGTTCTAGGGTACGAGTCAATATTCTCCATAAATGTCACATCAGAATAAGACTGTCCTGACACGAAAACCTCTGTGATAGCAAGTAGCGCGGGTATGATTAAACACAGATATTCATATAATATATATACACATGCACTCATTTATACATTTACATTATTCGGATAGGTACACCCATGACCCATAGCATATTCTAACCATACGTGGCACGTAGCGCCTGAGTCCTACGTATAATTAATTCACCCTTTTATATTCTCAATGACCGTAAGTTCCCAAATACTTCTTGACCCCTGAAGTGTATCAAAATATAATATCAGTATGTGTACTATCTCTACCCTACTGGTCTAAGTCAGCCTTAATTCTCACATGACCTAATTTAATATACACACGATCTACTCCCCATTTTATACCCTCGAGACCCCATGATTAAATCTCATATAAAATTATACTACCCGAACCTTGTGTACAACCCTACTCGTCCTTCTCAAGTCCCATCGTGATATTTAAGTTATGTCAAAGAGTCCTTATACCTTGGGGTTGGATAAAGGAAAGAAGATTCAAATTCCAAGAGGAGTCGATCGATCGATGGGAATTATCGATCGTTCCAGTTAACCGATCGCCATTCTTGAATCGACCGATCGATCAAACAGTTAATGGCCCAGAAATTCTACACATAATTCCTACGGGTTTCTTCCATTTTAATCATCAAAACCTCCATTAAAATGTCCCAAACTCCCAACCTAACATCACCAATGTTATAGCAGTAGGTATAAACAATTTCTAACGTAAACTCTAAATAAATTCATTAAGGGATCATCATTAAATGGTTGTAATTAATGATTTGGTCTCTAACCCTAGTTTACCATATTAATTCAAGAATCCACATGATATTTCCAGATTTCCTCCTCTAATCATTAAAATTCATGATAGATGTTCTATATGTAATAAGGATATCAGCCTAACTTGGTTCCCATTCAAACATGTGAATTCTAGTATTCCAATTACATTAAATATCCCTAAAACATGGGTTTGTTCTTCCTATTATAACATGAATGTTGTATCAACTCAAGAATAACAAGATAGATACTTTCTTGGGAATTGAGGGTCTAATCCTACGAATTTGAGTGGTATAGGAATGATCCTCTTCTTCCCATCTATGCTTTGGTGGTGGTGGTGGTGGTGGTGGTGGTGGTGGTGGAGGAGGTGCAAAATGGGTGGTTCTTGGCCTTGAACACCTTGGAAAGCTTTCTCCTTCTTCTTCCTATGGTTTTCTACACTTTTTGATTCTCAGAACCCTAACTTCCTCGACACACCATCTGATATAGACTTAATAATTTCATCATTAATTAAGGTCGTAAAAATGAAAATTACCAAAATGCCCTCTCGGGTGCCGATTAGGCCTAAAATCGTCCCGAGACCCAAATTAAACCCCCGAGTATACTTTTCTGATTATCTCGACCCTTTTGAACACACTGGTGCACTCGAAATGATCGTACGGGTGACTTAGAATTAATTTACTATTTATTTAATTAAATTAGTCCCTATACGACTTACATGCGCATCCCGACTTAATTTCCATAAATTATCGTATTCATCACTCGCGGAAATTTTATAAAAATCATAATCATATGTAAAGTCATAATCATATATATTACTTTTAATCACCGAGTTATATTCAACATTCATCACATATTACTTTACTCACGAGTAATATTTAAATCCGGATTAATTTTCAATTATCTCACAATTAATTCTAATTAATCCCATTTTAAAAGTCATTAAAAATAGAGGGTGTTACATACTTCCCCCATACAACGGAATTTTTTTCCCAAAATTCGGAAAAAGTATACCAAATATGAACAACTCCGGTTATATGTTGCACATCCCATCCTCGCGCTCACAAGTAAACTAATTCGTACCGCCCATACATTACGCTATCAAGTACCCTTAATAATGAACACCTCACGTATGTTCATTTTTAATTCCAGGTTAACCTACCACGTAGGTTCTTGTCCAAACCTTATTGTTTAAGTTTCCCTAATTAAACTATGTTTTAGGTATTCACTATCTGGCCTTCTACTATTTGCACTTTAGTAGATTAATCGTCCTTGAAAGACATATGATCTCATCTCGCGACAATCACACATAAGTAGGTTATTTGCGCAGTATATATTTTACACACATTATATACTATAAGCGCCAACTCATCTCTGCTCATCACAATTGTACCTGGTCCCCCACCTTTAACTAACAAGCAGGAGAACAACAAGGCTTATCGTGTCATACCTCAAATGGCACCATGCCCAAAAGTGAACTTATATGATTTATGCCACACAAAATCCACTAGTGGAAGGTACAGTTCCCGTCCTCCCTTAAGATTCAAGGGTACACATATATGTTATTCTCCAACATTTGATTATTCCACTTGTTCTGCCCATTCGTTTGTGGATAATTGGCCCTACTCAATCATAACTTGGTAACTATGGCCTCTTGAACAAACTTGCAAACTCGAAGAACAAAGATATTATCCAAACCTAACACAATATTAAATGGTACCTATATAACCTTACTATCCCGGTTATAAGATCTCGAATACTGTCCCGTAGTATGATCAGTCCTTACTGCCATAACGTGAGCTACTTTGGTCAACCGATCCACGATCACCATATAGTATCGTGACCCCCTCTGCGATAAAATACTTGGTAATTCCTTCCCATTATTACTTAGGAATCCCTTATGATTAAAGAAACCCTAGCTGGTTTCGAATGGTCCACCCTTTACCAATCGACAAGCGACCCATTTTAAAATGAATTTAGTAATATTTCTCTTCATTAAATATCATCACAGTTGTCATTTATAACATGATGCATCTTATATTCTCTCAAATGTACCTCAAACCTTGATCCATGTGACTTTGTCTCACCGCGTGTCACAAATCCTTCCCCTTGCTCTAAAAATAGTTTCTCGTGAAACGTAAGCCTCTGACAAATCTTACGGAATAAGCTTCAAATTCCTTAGCTAAATATTGTCGAACTCACACGACAATTATCATTGACTGCCTGATACAAAACCATCCTCGTGGACATTTGGGAAATGATGGTCCTAACTGATATAAATGATCAAAAACGAAAAGAAATACGTGGCGTGCTACTATGATAAAAACTAAACTAAACCCATCAATAATGAGTATAGAGCATCTTATTTCCACAATTTAAATGCAACAAGTCCATAATCCTTCTATTTTAATAATAATGATTACAATAAAGTTTCTCTCAAAAACAAAATTCTCCAACAAAAATTACACCACTAAATCATACATCAAAATATCTGCTAAATCCATGCTCTAAAAAAATTCTCCAAAATAGTCCATAGCATCCCAATCCACACTAACCTGCCCCTTACAAGAAAATACGGGGAAGTACACAATATAAAATGAATAGATGCTCAAAGATAATTAGCACGATGAATAAACTGCAACAATACAAATCGCATATACAAATCAAGTGCATAACTCAAGCATTATATCAATTAATTTCTCAACCTCTATATATACCTTATCCCTTAATTTCCAAATGTGGATAAAATCAAGATTTAGTCACTTAGGGTGCCCATGCACCTTATGTCTTGATCATTAATGCACAAATCAAATATAATCCTCTGAAATTAATCTTCACATCAGGATTAGGCGACTCTACTGGCCTTAAGTCAAAATAGAATTATCACTTTTGATTATATTCTCATATATGCACATTAACCAAGGTACGAAACCCATGCACTATTATCCAAACTTCTCTCCAACTATCGACATTCGCTAGTTTCATACGTGGGGTGTCTCACAAAGCGAAATCCAAATAAGGAACTCCCCAGATACACTACTACCTAACATTGTCGGTTGTCGAGATCCGTAAGGTCCTCAGTCTATAATATGTACCTCACCACAATCTCTGTATGTTGACATACTAGTCTACACGTCCACTCTTATGTCCCTAAAAAAATAACATGAAACGTGGCCCTCTCACTATCCCAAGTTCTCGGCAGTATATATATAACAAGCTATATCACTTGCTTGATACAGAACATGATATATCATGAGTCACATCAGTAAATAAATCCCTACACACTGGGATTACATATAATTAGAAAACTTACTCCCTGAAATCTATGATATCATGAAATTTTCATATATATATATAGATAGATAGATAGATAGATAGATAGATAGATAGATAGATAGATAGATAGATAGATAGATAGATAGATAGATAGATAGATAGATAGATAGATAGAGAGAGAGAGAGAGAGAGAGAGAGAGAGGCCCAGCCCTATTTCATGTGGCACCTCGCCAAAGTAATATTACTCACCCGGATTATCCATCACAATAGTCTTATCACTCAATATACTATCGTTCAAACATTCGGTAATTAATCACTACACATTACCATAATAAGCTCGGCTTTGCTAACTCAATGCAATAGTAAATTATAATGATAAAATATGCCTTTTGTGCCCACCCGGCTCATTCACGGGTGACATCCAAAAGCCCTGTTACCCATGATAAATACATTAATAACCAGACAGTTAAAACTAATGTACTCAATAAATTCGACTCTCAAGCGATTTTTAGTGTTAACAATTAACATACGTATTATGATGCACCCATGTCATTTGGCCTAATCCTTTTCTCGCAAGGATGAAACAAAACTTCATCAGGCTTACCTAATCGTAGGGCCTCAGTATGTAGCTGCCAACACACCCCATGAGCATCCACAATCTCTATACATCTAGGATTTCATCCAATAGTTGCCCCTACTCATTGTGGGCAAATTATTATGTTCTGCGTCTTACACGCCCATCACTTAAATGTTGGCCTAACATATCTAGCCCTAACTTATGGCTTTACTGGCCACCCTATTTCTTCCTGGGCCCCAATGACCCTGAGGATTTAATATATTATTATTACCGAGGACTCCATTGGTCCTGCCTAAACACACCACTCTCGGGTTCTAACTTCTTGGGCCATATTCTCCCTCTAAAAATCCCACCCCTCCAGTTGTTTTGCCTAACTGGTATATTTCACCATTCTCAAATCTTATCGGTTTCACTTCTCAACGTGGATACCTTCAACACAGGTGATCCCACTCTCTACAAAATAGGTAAAACTTCCCAAGCCATTTCCCGTCACTTGACGCACTGACCATGTTGGAACACGAGGCCTCGAATTTTAAATTCTTACCACAAAAGGTAATTTTCTTTTAAAGATATGCGAAAGCGAGATGGTTCAATTAAACAAGTACAAACACCAAATTTTAATTTCTTTCAAATTAAAATTAAACCAAGTGAAATAAGATTAAACATACACATATTTTACTTTCACTCAAACCAACTTAATTTAACCCAAGTCCTTGAAATTTGCCTAATAAATAATTAACTCAATTTTGCAAATTAGGCCAAACCAAATTTTATCCAATAAAATTAATGACTTGAATTAAATTAATTAATCATTACCCAAATTAATTTAAGCACCAAATTAAGTAAGTAGTAATATAAACCAATTTTATCTTGTCACCTAAGCATGCATCTAAGGTGAATTTTGCAAAAGATAAAATAAACAAATAAATCACTATGCCGCGATGTACGAGGAAAAACCCACAACGGGAAAAAAACGTCGGACGGCCCTAGCCTCAAATCCACTAAGTGTGGTTTTTCAAATACAAGACAGTAAGACTTACAACACTCGACTTGACTCCGTCCAATCCCCGACGCTCCTTCTTGTATACACCTCTACCTAGCGAATAACCACAGAACTCCACCGTGGTCTCGGAATCCACCGATCGAACTTTTAGGAACCCATTAGCCACACATGGTGCCTTTCACCGTATGAGAATACCGCAGCAACAAACACCTCTTCTTCTTTATGGGATGTAGAAGTAAACCCAAAATCTCTTTTAAGGTAGAGATGAATCCGGTGCCAAACAAATGCTCCAAGCAAGATGTGTATACAGATAGATAGATAGATAGATAGATAGATAGATAGATAGATAGATAGATAGATAGATAGATAGATAGATAGATAGATAGATAGATAGATAGATAGATAGATAGATAGATAGATAGATAGATAGATAGATAGATAGATAGATAGATAGATAGATAGATAGATAGATAGATAGATAGATACTTGGATTAACACAAACAATTGGGTGTAAACTTGGTTTTGTTCTTTGAATATGTCAATTTGGATAACAAATACCAAGGGAACTTTTTATGAAAGAATTAAACTCTCAAACACTCTCTAGGAGATGGAAAAAATTCTTTAAAAAAGTCTGGTCCCAAAATAGATTTAAACTGTCAAAACTTAGTGGGGACAAGTAGTGGGAAAACATCAAAAAACTGTCAATAACTGTTCCTGACGAAATCTCTTTCGAATGACATTTTCGTTCGGACGACATTTCGTTCGAATGAACTATCTAACGAAGTTCTAGCGGCAAGTCTTTGGCACACCTCGTTCGAACGACAATTTCGAACGAAAAAACAAAAAGCTTAAAAATCCCATTTTTAGGCCAGAAACTTTATTTTAAAGTTTTAAAGAAACCTTCTAAAAATAAACCTTAGTTTAAAATAAAAGTACACCCAATATAAAATTATTCCAAGTCTCCCTATATTTATATAGAAATGCATTCATACATTTTGGAGACTATGGAATATGATGTTGATGACGTAGACACATGACAGTTGAAACTCGGCAATGATGAAGCTTTATAAGTCTTGGTTGCTATGTCTTCAACTCTTGTATGTCATAGGCTTGAAGGATGGTCAAGTATTCTATCCTATGACTCAAACATTTTTGTTTGAAATTGAGCCAAAACAATGTTAAGACTCAACTGGAAATTTGTGTCCTTACAAATATCCCCCTTTGGCTATTCCGAGACAAAAACTAAACAAAAATCCCAATGGGTCGCAAGCTCACTAGACTCAAAAACATCCCACCAAAAATAAAGAGTACAATGCTTGACTCGAAATACCACTTTAGAATTAAATGCTTTGCCACTTTAAATAGATGTCTCTTTACAATTCCTGCACACTTACAACACATTAAACGCATAGGGAATATTAAAATAATAAATGAAAATTAAAGACTCCCCCTTAATTAATTATCCCCCTTTATCAAATGATCAACCTAAGAAGGTCGCGACTCCCCCTAAGTTAAAACTCCTAAACTTAGATACGATAATAATAGGATTAGATACCATTCTCCCTCTTTTTGTTCAGGAATAGACAAAGGCTAAAGAATCAAAAATTAACTTATCTCCCCCAATTAAAGCATATAAACCCCCTTAACTAAACAAGGGATAAATAGAATGGGATACCAAGCTAAACATGCAATAGTGCGTAAAGTAATGAGAACATTTAAGCACGTGGGCAACTCAAATTCAACTAATCCACATAAAGATATGAATATCAACTATGATGTGATAACAAAAGATATCAATTGATTGTAGTAATCTAAGCATGTGATATCGAAACAAAATTCTCAACTAGATAGATACCAAAAGAGAATTACAAGCATAAATGAACTAGCTAATCATGGAAAACACTCAAAAACAAATAAAATATCATATATATGTATACACAATAGATTCAAACTAAGCATAAGTACACACATATAGATATGAACACCAAAATGACACATAACTGAATAACATAAGTTTTTCCACACTCTTATAGCATAAATGTGTCATATGGAAACGAAAGTGAGGGGGTGTGAACAAGATACCAATAAATTAAAACCCAGTCACTTAAACGTGTTCAAGTAGTTCGCATTTGATTGCAAAACTTTATCAACTAGAATTTGGCCTTTTTGTGACAGGATACAGTGAACTAATGAACAAACAAACACAATGCATACAAGCCTAGCATGTTGATGATTCTACAAACCAATAGAGTCATGACATTGAAAGCGCAACTAGAATAAACGGACATTGTGTAAACCGTTAATATATCATCCAAACTCCCTCAATAAGCATATATATTATTCTTTTGAATGAATAAATCAACTAAACAAATTAGGCCTTGGCAAATTATTTTTCTTTTAATGCCATATTTCCTTTTCGGCCTTTGGACCACCTAATTCTTTTAGGTCCATCCCACACGGTGGCTTACTCGCAAAGGATAATATTTTTCCTTTCAGAGCTCTTCCCTATGCACATTTATACATATTAATTTTTTATATCTCACAAATCTCATGTGCAACGGATTTTAACATGCACTCGTCCTCCTAGGTCATAGTATGTTGATGACTAGATTAATAGGAGAACACCTCACAAAGCTCAAATATAACAAATGATGTTAAGGTTCAAAAAACTGGTGCATGTTTGTAAAGGCATATAAAAGTGAATCCATTAAGCAAGTCAAACTTAAGCTACTCCATGTAAGCATGATAAAGAACATTTTAAGGATTAGAATTCTAACCAAAAGTTCTAGTCACGTGGAAGAGAAATGAGGGTTCAAACACAAACATATGCCACAAAATGTGTGTAAAACCAAAATACACACAAAATAAAATCTTTTTGAGTTTTTCAAATTGTTAACCAAAAATAGAAATATTTACTCAAAAGACACACAAAAATCATTTGTATTTTTCATTAAGCATAAATTACGAAAAGGGTAAAATACAAATGATAAACAAAAATCTTTTTGTATTTTTCATTAAATCCAACCTAAAATAAAAAAAATATAATACAAAAGATAAACAAGAATCATAATTCTAGCATGTGATTAAGCATGGAGCATAGACTAGAAAATGATTAAACATGCATACACCTAGCAATGATATATAATATGAAGCACAAAAAGCTAGAGTATGCAAACAAAACTAACACATTCAACCTTTAAATTTAGCAAGAGAGGTTTCATGTGAAAGCAAATGAGAATCAACAAATCTAATATCTAGTGCGTCTAAAAATGATTTTCTAACCCATATAGATGTATATTTAAAATGATGGGAATTGGGAATTAATGAAATGTTAGACATAGACTTCCTATGACTTCTTTTAAGATCAAAACAAAATGACCTAAGGTGACCTTTCCTACCACAATACAAGCATGTGAAAACACGAGAAATGATACCTAAGTTGTGACCTTTTCTAAAGTCCTTGGATAAAGTTGACCGTCTAAAACAAACAATGGTCTTAGCTTTAGCAACAAAAGTATTTGAACAAGATGAGCTAGAACCATTACAACTACTACTTGAGTCTTGTAGATAATTTTTCATTTTTAAAATTTTGGACTCAAGTAATAAATTAGACTCCTCAATTTTACGGGACTCCTTCTTTAAATTTTCTATAACTCCTAGAAGGTTATCACGTTCTCCCTCAATGTGAGCAAACTTGTCCTTAAGAGTCTTTTATCGACTATCACTCTTTTTCTTGGACTTTTCTAAAATGTTAAAATTATAATTTATGTCCATGAGATTTTCACGAAAAGTATCTTTTTGGGATCGCGAGGTTTGCAAAAATTCAACTTTAGCTTTAAAACAAGAATTTTAATTTTCAAGAAATTTAATTCTTTTTACAAATCTCAAATTTAATTCTCTTAATTCTTCATTACACTTATATAGCCCATTAAACTCCTCTCGAATAGAAAAAACTTCATTATCATTAGAAATAGACAAATTATCAGTAAGACGTCTAATCGAGAGATATAAAAAAATAAGAGTGAGTCAAAAATGAACGACCTAAAAAAACAAGGAGAACAAAAATTATAAAATCCGAAAAACGTATCTTTGATGCGATAAATTAGCTTTCCGTCTCTGATACCAATTTTTGGAACACGAGGCCCCCAATTTTAAATTCTTACCACAAAAGGTAATTTCCTTTTAAAGAGATGCGGAAGCGAGATGGTTCAATTAAACAAGTACAAACACCAAATTTTAATTTCTTTCAAATTAAAATTAAACCAAGTGAAATAAAATTAAGCATACACATATTTTACTTTCACTCAAACTAACTTAATTTAACCCCAGTCCTAGAAATTTGCCTAACAAATAATTAACTCAATTTTACAAATTAGTCCAAACCAAATTTTATCCAATAAAATTAATGACTTGAATTAAATTAATTAAACATTACCCAAATTAATTTAAGCACCAAATTAAGTAAGTAGTGATATAAACCAATTTTATCTTTTTACCTAAGCATGCATCTAAGGTGAATTTTGTAAAAGATAAAATAAACAAATAAATATCTAGGCCGCGATGTACAAGGAAAAACTCACAATGGGAAAAAAACCTCGGACAGCCCTAGCCTCAAATCCACTAAGTATGATTTTACAAATACAAGACAGTAAGACTTACAATACTCGACTTAACTTTGTTCAAGCCCCGATGCTCCTTCTTGGCTACTCCTCTGCCTAGTGAATAACCACGGAACTCCACCGTGGTCTCGAAATCCAATGATCGGACTTTTAGGAACCCATCAACCACACACGGTGCCTTTCACTGTATGAGAATCCCACAGCAACAAACACCTCTTCTTCTTTATGGGATGTAGAAGTAAACCCAAACTCTCTTTTATGGTAGAGATGAATTCGATGCCAAACAAACGCTCCAAGCGAGATGTATATATATATATATATATAGAGAGAGAGAGAGAGAGAGAAACTTGGATTAACACAAACAATTGGGTGTAAACTTGGTTTTGTTCTTTGAATATGTCAATTTGGATAATAAACACCAAGAGAAATTTTTATGAAAGAATTAAGCTCTCAAACACTCTCTAGGAGATGGAAAAAGTTCTTTAAAAAAATCTGGTCCCGAAATAGATTTAAACTGTCAAACGTTAGCGGGAACAAGTAGTGGGAAAATGCCAAAAACTGCCAATAACTGTTCCCGCCGAAATCTCGTTCAAACGACATTTTCGTTCGAACGAACTATCTAACGAAGTTCCAGTGGAAAGTCGTTGGCACACCTCGTTCGAACGAAATTCTCGTTTGAACAAAAAACTCGTTCGAACGACAATTTCAAACGAAAAACCAGAGAGCTTAAAAATTCCATTTTTAACCTAGAAACTTTATTTTAAAGTTTTAAAGAAACCTTCTGAAAATAAACCTTAGTTTAAAATAAAAGTACACCCAATATAAAATTATTCCATGTATCCCTATATTTATATAGAAATTCATTCATACCTTTTGGATACTATGGAATATGATGTTGATGACGTAGAAACATGACACTTGAAACTCGGCAATGATGAAGCTTTATAAGTCTTGGCCGCTACATCTTCAACTCTTGTATATCATAGGATGGTCAAGTATTCTATCTTATGACTGAAACGTTTTTATTCGGAATTGAGCCAAAACAACATTAAGACTCAATTGCAAATTTTTGTGTCCTTACAGACCATTTTGGAATATCCTTTCCTCGGACTAGCAGTCTTAGCTCCCAATTGTTCTCCCATTGTCCCTTTGTCTATACAGGCCCTACGGAACTATAGTTGGCCTCTACTGCCTGATTGACTTCATCGTCACTTTGTAGGAAGTTAATCAATCGAAATTATTTAAATATCATCCCTATAAGTCATATTCTCATGTGGTGTTTCACTAACACCGATAAGTTCAGTTTTGATTTTCGGCCAAATTTTCTATCCCTCTTTACTCACTTCTTCTGGATGTCTACAAGTAACTTGCAAACGTATAACCTTGATGACATCAACTTTAGTTATCCTTGCTGGATTTCTCATCCATCCTCGTATTCTTCACACTGTCCTTTATCAACTATAAACCCTTTTATTTTCTATGCCCATTTTCCAGGTACGAAGTTCGTTATGAAATTCAATCTTTCTCTCACGATCGGTCTCTAGCTTACCCACTATGCTAAGTTTAAAATTTTCTCTTGTATCTCTATTATAACATCAAACAGAAGACCTCATGATCAAATCGTACCCAAATTTCTCGTTAAATTTCAAACACACTTCTTTATATGTGGTGATTGACTCTAATCTCTTTATGTCATTCCTAAGAGCTACAAATTTAACTCCACTTTTAATTTTGAGTGTCGCTGCACTCAACTCTACACATTTGCCTTTGGATTTTCTACTTCCATTGGCATGTTACACTTTCTGTCTTCCTTCTTCAAATCTTCACCGATGACTTTTCAAAAGAGTTTCTCTGATTTCCCCCTCGTCGACTATTCTAGGTGATCCTAAAATTTCTCCACCGTTACCTACGACTGATTTCCGAGTGATGATTATATTATCATTTTCTTCAATAATACTCATGGAGACTTTTGTCATGGCTACCATTCCCAGATTACTCTATGTGTTTTGTCGGGCTTCTTCTCTTGCAGTCCTTCTTACGGCCCACGATGGTCGTCCTATAATGTTTAGTGCTCGAAGTATAAAAAATTTCGTATAATGAGTCACATCAATTATAATTCATAGAAGGAGAACATAAGTCGCATACGTAAGGGAAGGCAACAATCCTATAATAAGGCTCTACATCAAAGAATGCTACGCTGAAATGTAGAAAGATGTACATATCCTAAGGACACTAAAACCTGATGATTTGATTCCACCTGGGACAACCCGCCTAATTAAATATCGGGTGATCATTACTTTATTAAATTAAATCAAAGTGTCCGTTGGTTGATACTTAGCATCACTATCGAAAATAATTTTTCTTTATTTATCACCTAATAAATAATTAAGCTAAGTGTCAAAACATTTGATTTTATAGATTAAGTTCCATTGCTATAAGTGTATATACATGAACTATTTTATGAACATAGATAATAATATTGAATACCAAACCATCCAAGAGGAATAAAAAGGCTAGATTAATCATTCCAAATAAAATATCCCAAATCGAAGGACAACGTAATAATTAAAATAATCCCAACTAAAACTGAATACTGACATAAATAATGAGTACAAAGTCACTCTGAACTAAATAGAAACCGGAAATGGGCGACACATGCCCTATATAAAATGACTAAGTAAAGAGCTGAGATGACAAGGATGAAGTCGTCTAAATGCAAAGACCTGCAACTCCTACACTAGCTGCAGCACCTCAACAGTCCAAAGATCTAGGCCTGACGCCCCTGTGGCTGGGCACCTTAAATACAAATATGTATATATATATATATAACACAAGAGAAAGAGAAAATGAAAAGAAACGGGTTAGAACCAAGTGTATAAATTGCTTACGAGTTGATATTACATACATGTTATTGCCTCGACACTCACTTAAGAATTCTTTCCTCTCAACTAATGTGAATGCCTAACGTACTACTAAATAAATCTAGATAAAGCTACCCAGCTAACTAGTCTAACCCAATCTCTCATCAATCCTGATTCACGTGATCACATAACTATAATTTATACATGATAACTTTTTCTTATGAATTTACCAAGCCAGCTATGTACATCTCAATACAGCCTTAAGTTCTCAAGCACTTAATTTATTTAATATCAATTATTCAATTTTATCTATTTACAAGCACAGTAGGTGAATCACAGTTATATATATTTATCACTCATAATATATATACTAATAGGGTACCCCATATAAAATCTATGGTGCAAGCATACTCTGCTATCAAGTCCCTGTACCTCTTATACAAATGAGGGAAATACTAGTTCGGACTCACTTTCGAACTGTATTAAGACAAAATACACATATTGGAGGCGAAGCATAGTTCCAAGTCACTAAGAGGTCGGAACATACCCTCACGTCTCTTAGGACCGTCTGACTATCATTCTCAGATAGCCTTTTTCGAGGATCCTATGTTCTAGGGCACGAGTTAATATTCACCATAAAGGTCACTTCAGAATAAGACTGTCCCGACGCGAAAACCTCCGTGATAGCAAGTTGCGCGGGTATGATTAAACCCATATATATATATATATATATATATATATATATATATATATTTACATTATTTGAATACCTACACCCACGACCCATAACATATTTTAACCGTATGTGGCACGTAGTGCCCGAGGCCTACGTATAATTAATTCACCATTTTATATTCTCAATTACCGCAAGATCCTAAATACTTGTCGACCCCCTAAGTGTATCATATTATAATATCAGTAGGTGTACTATCTCTACCCCGCTGGTCTAAGTCATCCTTAATTCTCACAACACCAAATTTAACATACACACGATCTACGCCCTATTTTATACCCTCGAGACCCCACATTTAAATCTCATATAAAATCGTTCTACCTGAACCTTGCCTACAACCCTACTGGTCCTTCCCAAGTCCCATCATGGTATTTAAGTTGTGTCTAAGGGTCCTTATACATTGGGGTTGGATTAACATTAAAAGGAAAGAAGATTCAAATTCCAGGAGGAGTCGATTGATCGATGGGAATTGTCAATCGATCGATCCAGTCGATCGATCAACATTCTTGAGTCGATCTATCGATCGAACAATTATTGGCCCAGAAATTCTACACATAATGCCTACGGGTTTCTTCCATTTTAATCATCAAAACCTCAATTAAAATGTCCCAAACTCCCAACCAAACATCACCAATGTTATAGTAGCAGGTATAAATACTTTCTAACGTAAACTCTAGAGAAATTCATTAAGGGATCATCATTAAATGGTTGTAATTCACGATTTGGTCTCTAACCCGAGTTTACCATATTAATTTAAGAATCCACATGATATTTCCATATTTTCTCCTCTAATCTTCATTAAAATTCATGATAGATGTTCTACATGTAATAAGGATATCAGCCTAACATGGTTCCCATTAAAACATGTGAATTATAGTCTTCCAATTACATTAAATCTCCCGAAAACATGGGTTTGTGCTTCCTATTATAACATGAATGTTATATCAACTCAAGAACAGCAACATAGATACTTGCCTGAAATTAAAGGTGTGATCCGACGAATTTGAGTGGTATAGGAAAAATTATCTTCTTTTGATCTATGCTTTGGTGGTGGTGGATGTGCAAAATGGCTGGTTCTTGGCCTTGAACACATTGGAAAGCTCTCTCCTTCTTCTTCCTATGGTTTTCCTCACTTTTTGATTCTCAGAACCCTAACTTCTTCAAGACACCATCTGATATAGCCTTAATAATTTCGTCATTAATTAAGGTCCTAAAAATGAAAATTACCAAAATGCCCGCCCGGATGCCGGTTAGGCCTAAAATCGTCCCAAGACCCAAACTAAACTCCCGGGCACACTTTTCTGACTATCTCGACCCTTTTGGATACATTGGTGCACTCGAAATGATCGTAAGGGTGACTTATAACTAATTTACTTTTTTATTTATTTAAATTAGTCCCGACCACTGTTCTAAAAAACCCGCCTAGGCTCCGCCTAGGCTTGAGGCTTGGGAGAAACGTCCCGCCTTAAGATTTTGACGCCTTATGCTTGGTAAAACCCTTAATGCGTACTTTTTCTCTAAAAACAATAATGCTTTAGTGAAATGATATCGCCTTTTATAGATTTTTTTATAAACAGGACCATTATCTCATCCAAAATAATCAAATAGTATTTTTATTTGCAAATATTCAGACATATTTTTATGATATGTACAATTTTAGTATTTTAATAGCGTTATTATGGTTAAAAAATATTAAAAAGACTTAAACGCCTTTTCACGCCTTTTTACGCCAAGGCCCGCCTAGGCTTCTAAGGCTTAAGGCTTGGCCTCCACGCCTCGATCACGCACCGCGTTTTTTAGAACTTTGGTCCCGACACAACTGACATGCGTGTCCCGACTTAATTTCCATAAATTGTCGTATTCATCACTCGCGACAATTTTATAAAAATCATATTCATTTGTAAAGTCATAATCATGTATATTACTTTTAATCACCAAGTAAAATTCAACATACATCACAAATTACTTTACTCACGAGTAATATTTAAATCCGGATTAATTTTCAATTATCTCATAATTCATTCTAATTAATCCAGTTTTAAAAGTCATTAAAAATACGAGGTGTTACATGAGATGAGAACACCATATTTGATATGTGATAAGCATGTAAAATGTTCAAAAAAATCTGTGCATGTGTGCAATAAAGGTGATAAAAATTTCTAGCATGAAAAAAGTAATCAGCAAATTAAAGAAACGAATCCATGTATCAAAACACCATGAAAAAGTCACATGAATGGTAGAGTGAGGAGGGCCTACTACCCCTTACGTACCAATGTACGATAATAGACCATTGCCTCTGCTACGCTGCAAGGCAGTGGTGGTGGGACATCATCTCCAAACTTTCTTTTTTTTTTGCCACATTGTTATTCTTGAACCCTTAGCCCCCTTTCTTGCTTTTGGATCTCCCATTAACATAATTAACAACTTGTCATCTAGAAACTTTAAACCTTGCTACTGTTAAGGGCACTTATGCTCTCCATCTTTGGGGTCTGGGTTTGATGATCATGGCAATGTTGCTGTCCACTCGAGTAAACTCTCTAAAAATGACATCAGGGGTTTCATTGACCAGTTGGATCTTTCATTCCTCCAACATCCCTTCAACACCAATTTGCAATAATCTGGCCTCTGCTACATCTTCGTAAACATCCAACGCCTTTCCCTAAAGTATTTTATGTAGTGCATCAACTCTTCGCTAGGCCTTTTGCACCTTGTGTGCAAGATGCCTTAGAGTGAATTCTCCCTCTGCCAAAAATGAACTTTTACAAAAACTTCATGTTCATCTCTTCCTATGTGGGAATGCTATCTGACACCAAATGGGTGTACCACGGGTACGCTTTTCAGTGAGAATTTTTTAAAACTCTTATAGCTTTAACTCTCTGTCATTTCCATGCACACCTAGTTATTCCACAAACCTTTTCACGTGATCTCTAGGGTTTTCACCCTTCCCATTGAATTTTATAAACTTAGGAGGAACATACCCTTTTGGGTATGGTTTTTCGTTGATACTCTGTAGGTTAAGGGTTTCGCAGCTCCTTATAAATTTGTGGGGACTCCCTTTGAGAGGAAAGAAATTTCTTCACCTCTCAATAGTAATAACCTTCAAGGGTGACTCCATACTAAATTTCTACACTACTGGCGAGCTTATCGGAGTCGCTACCAACTCCGTCACAACTTTAAGTGGTGGAGCCAGCTCCAACGTTACTACTATTACTAGTGTTCCTACTATAGGCGCCATCATAGGAGTCGTGCAAGTCTGGATTATACTAGACATATCCACATTGTGCTGCTTGAAAAATTCAAAGAACATGCTCGTAAAATTCATCCCACTTAGTGGCACGACCAATGTTGCTTTGGTTTATCCTCCTTGAGCAGATGGAGTCATTACTTCGATCACCACGACCTCCTCACTAACTACTTTAATATATTTTATCTTTCTTTATCCATGACAATGAGAATACCTCCCCAGTAGAGTCGCCAAATATAAGAGGGTAGTTGTACTGGGTCTATGAATATCTGGCTGGTGAGGACTAACCCACTCCAATGGAAGTTTTCTTCAAGGTTTCCAAGGTCTCAAGAGTAACCAGAGATTAGAATTATCTATTTTTAGTAACAATGGAGTTTCTATGGTTGTTGTCTGAGAAAACAATAATAACCTATAACTTTGTAATGATGACAATATCTGAGAAAACGGATCACTATAAGTGATGGTTCTTGGGAGTGAAGAGAAAAGAACTTCAAATACTAAGGAGAGAGTAGGGGAGAGAATACAATCTGGTGAAACTTTAGCAGAGTAATAGTGCTACTTGTGTTGTACAATGTTTTTAACCTTGCCAAAAGGCTCTATTTATAGGAAAGTATTATAGTTGATCTAGTATGTGCACGCCAAATGGATATTCCTTTGAGAAAATATCTTAAATGTACTTTTCATCTCATTTTGTTGTTTGTTGTCTTTCCACTCTGACAGGCAACATATGGCACAACCCAAAGTCAAAAGGAATATATGTCAGGCATAGTGCCAAAAACATGATTTGGTAAATTTCTTTTCAAATGGTAACTTGGTAAACAATCTTTTGAGGGCTTGCGAGTGACCTTGAGGGCCACTCATTAGAAATAAATTTAGAAAATATTTTGTGAGCAATACCTTGTCTACTCACCTATTTGGCTAACTGTAAACTGTGTAAGTGAATGAGTGACCTCTTGGGTCTCTCCTATTAGTATTCTCTCTTTACTAAGGTGTTGAAGTGATTGAAAATTAGCTTTCCCAATAAAACTTTTCGCTCATCGATCAAACCAAAACTCCCTAGAGTTCCTAATTGTCCTTCTCGTTCCATGCTTGCTCGATCAAGTCTAAATGTGTAAGAAAATAACAATGTTAGTAATTATTCAGCATACATGATAGTTTATAATTACTTGACTGTTCATAGAGCATCCCCTTAATATTTTGGGCCAGCTCGTATATTTTCTCTCTTGTCTTGGGGTTGCTCATTGAGCACCCCCTCTCCATCCTTGAGACTCATTAATTGTATTTATTTTAATCTTAGGCCCACTCGTTGTGGCACCCCCTCACTAATCACCTTGATTTGTCTTACTTCTGTCTTGGGTCCCCTCATTGTGGTACCCCTCACCAAATACTTGTTTTGACTTTCCTCAATATGGAGTCCACTTATTGTGGCTCCACTCGTTAAGTTTCCATTTTGTCCTGCTCTATTTTTAGGCCCACTCATGTGGCACCTCATCGTCATGTTGGGCTTATTTGATTAAAATATCATTTAGGGCCTGCTTGTGCGCCATCTCCCTCGCCTGTCTTTGTGCCCACATGTCTGACACCCCCTCACCCTATTAGACTTATTTATGGGTAGTTTAGTGGGTGTCCCTCAACACCAAAAATAATCAAAAGACCTATTAGGATCAAAAAAATATCATGATTCATAATCATGCATAGCAAATAATTCCATGACATAAGAAGAAGAAAACATATACCAAAGAAAGAAAAAGTCCAAGATCATTATATCCACAAAAAGCATGATCCAACGATGGACAAAGCCAAGTCTTAATCATCATACATGTAAGAGAATATTTTATATCATTGCTCAAATATCTTTGGAATACATTTAGTTTTTGGCATATCCGGTTAATGTTTGATTCGAGACGAAACGAAACGAAGTTAGAAGATCCAACATCTTCAACGTTCAAGTATATCCATACTTAGAAGGTACAATGCTTTAGTGTTTGAATTTATTCCTTAAATTTATTTTGGGATGTTCATTTTTTTTTAAACTGTAAATAGAATTTTTTTCTTTAAAATCGAGGTAGTTTTTCTAAAATCGTGTTATTGTTTATATTTGTTCCAATTTCAAGAAAAGTGGTCACTTTAGGGAATTTTTCTTTTAAGTTGGGTAGTCTGTTGTCACACCCCGCTTAATTCTGGCGTCGTCCGCCACCAAAACTAAGTCGGACGTGAGTCAATAAAATACCATTCTTAGCATGAGACAGATATGAGACATAAATAAATCAATTCTCAAGATAAATAATTGAATCAAACTTAATTGATAACAACAACTGAACGATAAAAGGTCCATCACATGTTAAACTCCAAATAATAAACTAATCTCCAATAATATAAAATTGAATAAAACCCATACAACTTTGGAACCGAATGGCCCAATAAAAACCATAAACTGTGTCTCAAAGTACATATGAAGGAATAGAAAACTAAACTAAATCAATACGCATAAGGTAGAGCAACTCCAACAGCACCTGCAAGAAAATCCTATAATAATTCTATGCAGCTTCTCCAATTATTAATTCTTGAAAAGTTAGTCAACGTGCGAGGTCAGAGCCCCGAGCATGAATACACACTACTCCCTTCAATTAGGATCCTTGAATCCACAGAGTAGCATTATACGCAATAAATATCACAATAGAATATTTTAAATTAAACAGGATAATTAAACGCGATAAATATAAAACCATCTACCCACAGGAATCCCCATTTAAAAAGAACACACCAATATGATTTTAAATTCCCAAGTCCCACGGAGTTAATATTTTATTAATTAACCCAAATTACCAAATTTCTCAATTATTTATATTCTTACTTCAATAATTATTAGGTATGGCGGTCCTCCCCCCTCGGGTGATAATTCGGCAAAATTCGTTATAGCGGTCCTCCCGCCACGGGTGATTTCTCCACCAAAATACACATCCCCTCGTCAAAATGCCGGATGGCCCACTTAAACTGTCAGTCCTCGCTGATTGACAAGGTTCCACACACGACACGACATAAAACGTCGGTGGCCCATTTAAACTATCGGCCCTCACTGACTATGTCGCCAATATATTTTAATACTCGTCTTATTATCTAAGGTATTAATCCACAATTTTCTCATATTCACAATTTCAAATTACCCCATCCTTTTATCGATGTGAGATCCTCAGAATACCCCTTAGTCCCATACCTAAGGGTCCCCAAGTATCAATACGTTCTATCCTATGTATAGGATGAAATTCTAACATAAGCCTCGACCTAGTATCATGCATATGCTAGCGTAACGACGATAAAGTATCAAAAATTATCCCACCTCCAAAATGATAAGCATGCGATAATCTACTCTCACTAGTTCCATACCTAGAAGGCGTAAATCATCAAAAGGTCTACCCACTAGTTCCATAGCTAGAAGGAATCCTAAAATATAGGGAGAGCATAAATACCCAACAACCCGTCATCACAAAGGCAATTAATAAAACCAACAAGTCACATAAATAAGCAAAATTAATCAATGTACTAAACTACGCATGATAGCCCAATTCAATTAAATCTTAATTTAATTATCACATCGGTAAAAAAACCCAATTAATCTCATTTAATTTTTTAAAATTAAATACACCGAGATTACATCATTAACACATCATATTTCCAATTTCATCGTCTTAACACAAATCACGTGAGATATACGTCCCCAAATCAATTAATTCAAGACTAGAGTTTTTCTACATGCAACCTACACCAACAAAACCCAAAATTCACTCATGAATCCTATGCACACAAGGGTTATAAATATTATTCATATTAAGAGATTTCATAAAAACAACCCTAACTTTTATGTGATCACTTTCTCTAATGAGATTCCTAATTGATTTTAAGAAAAACATGAGATTAAAGTTTAGGCAACACTTAAAATGCATAATACTAAAGGAAAGGAATAGAGTATTCATGCCTGAGTGAAGATTGATTTGAGAATATGAATAGAAATCTGGATTTCTCTCAAAAAATTAGCAAAGGGACGTTCTTGGACAATATTTATTAAACCCCAAATTAAACCTTTAAATCTTGTGTCAAAACTTGTGACGAAAACTTGATCTTGTTGAAGGTTGATCATTATAGTGGAGAGGAAAATCTTTTGGAAGAGCTTTCTGATGAAAAACTTGGGAAAAGTGTTTATGAGAAGTCCCCCTACGGATTATAAGTCTTATATAACAATTAAGAGTCCTAATCCTAATCCAAATCTAAAATTTGATCGATTCGCGCAAAAACTGGGCATGGTCGATCTATCGACCCTATAGAAAATCTCACAGTTCCCCCACGAAAATTACATAAGGCAAATATTAAAAACTCCATTAAAAATTCGTTTTAAATCTGATTTCAATTCGACTTGAAGTTCTATTGTTATAAATCATAACCAACATATTTAACTAATAAAAATCATTAAATCCAAAATTTTATTTTTCTCAAACAATCCAATTAATTAATTAAATTAATTATTAAAACACGAGGTGTTACATATGTCTCATTAGTATGTTCCATGATATGATACTACATGTGTTCCTGCACTCACTCCCACACATGTTACTCTGCATTATCTCGTACATCACGTGAGAGTTTTCGATAGTAGGTTGAGTATTTGGTCAAAACTTCACATGATTTTATGGATGTTTTTCATAGGATTCCATCTCCTTTGGAGAACTTCTCCAGGCCTAATGATTGAGGTTTATATTTGTTTGCTAGCATATGATGCTTTTCATGTTTATATCATACATGCGTATTGCGTGTGTGTACTACCATTGTATTATCATTGTATTTATTTCATTTTGAATTATTTTTCAGAAAATACAAAAAAGTGTTTTATTTTTCTTGAAAGATTTTGGAAACATACAAAAAGTTTTTCGGTTTCATTTAAAAAAAAGTGCAAAATCCAAAAAGGATTTTATTTTTGATAAAAAAAATTAAAAAAATCCCAAAAAGGGTTTCATATTTTTTTCACATCATATGTGGATGAACATTAAATATGGTTGAATTACCCATTGATTCCATATCCATGTGACCATTTTGTAGTGTCTTGAGACATGACATCATTTCCTTTTGTGCTTAATGTTGTGCGGAGTCATTAAGATTTAATATGATGATTACTTGCGACATGTTTGACTCTTTATCACCTTTAATGCACATGGGCACGGACTTATTTGAGTATTGCACTTACCTTTTACGTGTTGATTGTAGTGTGTTCATCCCAATCCTACCTTTGAAACAAAACAAATGCGATAAAATGAGATAATGAAAATAGTGCTTGTAGGAACCATTGCCCGGATTGGAAAAATTGAAAACCATATCTCTGGTAAATGTGTAATATTTAAAGAAATGGAATCGGGCTGCGAGAGACGGGTATAGCTTCCAAGAGGTAAGGTCTCCTTAACTTGTATATTCTTTGAATATATCATGCATTCTCTTTGATTATTCCTCTTGTAAGTTATTTTCCTGAGAAAGAAATTGTTAATGAGAATGTAAATATGAGAAATTATTAATTATTATCTTTTTAGAATATATTATAATGAAAAAATGAGAGTAAAATGAGAAAATTAAAGTTGAAATGAAGGAAAAATAGTTTATATACGAAACGATGATTAGTTTAAACAAGTGTGATCACTTTATCATTATCAAAATACATAAAATATAAGGTCTTAAACTGTCTTTGGTGTGACTTTAGATGAGTGCATTTAGAAATGTTTGGCTTTTGTTTCATGCGATTTTGATTTTTAGTTTGGGAGATATTGATTTTCAAAGTTTAATAGTTTGGCTGAATTCTAGAATTCAGATTGGATAGTCTTTAGTAAAAGTTCTATATCTCGATCGATATTGAATATTTTTGGATGAAACCATTTGAAAATGAAATTATACTCGTAATGAGGTGAATGTTATGTAATTTTAAAGGTTAGATCTCATTTGGTTAAATTTCAAATATGGTACTTCTGTTTTGAAGTCATAAAATCTAATATAGTATGTACTGTCGTATAATTTAAACCACAAATGTAAATGGGTTAAATTTAGAAAAACTATTTTTATATGAAGTCATACTTAAATATGTAAGTTTTCAGGTTGTCCCTTAATTTTGTATGTTATATGGAGTCTTGGATAAATTCTCAAAGTTAAACTACTAAAATTTAAACTTTAGAAGAGATTATGAGTAGTTTGAAAATATAATTGCATGAATAATATGTTACGAATTTAGTATTATATTATTTACATACAAATTTAAATAATATGTTAATATATTTGATGAATCTTATTAAGATCTAACAAGCGGATAAACCTCGATAAAATTAAAAAGTTTAACTAGTGGGATTGAGTTAGTTAATAATTATGGTAATTTTAAAATCATAACTTAAGGAACAGAATATAATAGACCACTCATAAAATGGGTACTGAAAATATGTATATAAAGTGTATTTTACTTAGGAAGCAGATAATAAATATAATAAGGTCTTGAAGTCCTAGGGTGTGGCCTTGGCTTAGACCCAAAACAACTAAACAATTGAGAAATTGGCCAAGACATTTATGGCGGACGGTGTAAACCCATGAATATATATAGGATTTGGTATACTCCAGGAAAAGGATAATTTATGAATAAATAATTACAGGGTTGGTATTCCATATTTGAATAACATGATCCTAAGGCATGGATAATTGTGTAAAGAAATAACTCGGATTATAATGGACTTTCAATTTAACAAAAGTGTGTATTAAATTGGTTTTCATGATTTGAAAATTATTTTTTTATCCCTGAACCTCAACAATAATGAGGCTTTTAAACTCCCTCATGTGAGTTAAATAAGGGGGACGTTATGCCAGAGCCACCCTAACACATTCCCGGATTAAAGTCTGGTATCCGTGGGGGGGTTCGATGTCGCGCCCCGACTTAATTAACTTAAAATCAACCATTTATTTGGAGATAAATCCCCATTAGACAATATGGTACTTGAAATCTTTTGAAAAATAGCACAAGATCTTTTTTTCAAAGGCATGTTTGGATGAAAACATATCTACCTTTATGCACGACTTAAAACTACCAAACAAATTTACTTACGTAAGTTCCTTTGTTTAACATTTACCCAAAAAGATTTTTGATATTCAACCCACGTTATTTATCCTTCACTCTCCCATTAACATCCTAACTTGGCAGTGAACTCCAAACGATAGGCATACCTGAAACATAACATTATAGTAGTGTAAGCAACACAAGCTTAGTGAATGACCATATTCCACTCATACATCACATATATATCACCAATTTGAATAATAATTTTTATTTTCTAATGTCATAACCCAATAGGAATTGTGTAACACTCGCAAGCCTGGACCCGCCAGTCCAATTAACTCCCAGTTAATGGGGATACCACATCCCATAATTAGGCCCGAGTACAACAAACCTTTAAGTTGGATTAACGGGACCACCACATCCCGTAGGAACCACCACAATCCTTAACATTAGATATGGGACCCTCCACAGTCCATAACATTATATAACATCACATAACATTCTTAATCATATGCATATGTTTCATAAATACAACATCACTCCCATAAGCATCTTAACACATGAGTTTAACTACACATTTCCATATGAACATATAAGCATCTATATTTCATAGTATAGGTCACTCACCTTGAATTTGATACTAAGATCAATACCAAAACTATTTCCTTGGTATGGTAGTGTTAGTCGCTTCCCCACCTAACAATTCAACATCATTAGTATTTGAATACACCAAATCACATTAAACTTAGTAACACATCACATAAAATGGTCAATCTAACATAACTAAAAATTAATTGAATATGATACTTCAAATTTCTATATAACCTTATTCATTAGGGTTCTAACACAATTTACGGAATTAAATTACGAATTCTCTAGACAAAGTTATGCCTTTTTTATTACAACCTTTTCCAAATAATTTCTGGAGAAAAACAATAACAAAACTTTAACTTAAACACAACCTCCAAGCCAAAAAAGAAGGCATTTTATTCTCCCCATCAAGTATATCATACTCATATATGTTCTCTAATATTTCCAATTGGAATTTCTTGATTTCAACAACTATTCAATGATTTATGCCACTTTTAACACATTAAGGTCTGAGTAGACCATCAAAGAATAACTTAAAATTTTTCAAGCATATATAACGTCCTACTCAGTTATAAATAATGGAAACATATATTAAACATATTTAATATTATAAAATTGATGTTGCATAATTTTTATAGTTCATTTACTAAGTCAAGCAAAACATCGAACACCAAGTGTGCGCATTTACACTTTTGGGGCAGATTTTAGACCTGAACTTCAAACTATCACCCAAGATTCATTTCTAAGTATTTTTACATAAATTTCGGATATAGTATACACATATGAGTCTATTGTACTCTACAATTGTAATCATTTAAGTTCAATAAGTATTCCATGATTTATGACACTTTTAACACAACTAGGTCGGAAGAGAACATTAAAGCATAACCTAACCTTTTTAAGCATATATCACCTGTACCTAGGGTATCAATCACGGAAACATATACTAAACATGTTTTAGTATATATACACATCATATATATGAATTTACTACTTCAAAAATCTTCATGAGAAGGAAAGTCAAAAAATGGGACTTTGAAGTTAGCATTTATGATCCTAGCACAAGTCCTCATGTATGATCTTAAGTCATCCTTAGTTTAACTCAATTTGACAAAATGGATATCATTAAAATATTAATCCAAATCATAAACAAAAATATATCAAAGGTAGAACTCATCCATGTGACCAACTTTAATAAAGAGATAATTACCTTACGAGAATTCCTCGATTTATGGTAATTTTCAGAAGGATTTCTTCCTTAACTTCCTCATTTTCTCTCTCCTTAGGCAAAATATTATTCATAGCTGAATTGGATGAAGAAGGGGGTAATTTTAAGGGGTTTAAGTCGTCCTAACAAACCTACCATTCCAACCAATCACAATATAGCACGTGGCTCCATATGAGACAAAATATCATTTAAAGCTAAATGACCACTTTACCCTCGGTTCGTAAAAAGATAATATCTTCTCACTCAAATTTCCGTTTGATGCACCATTTGTTATGTTATAAACTTAACTCATATATCTACAACTTTGATATTTTGTGTTTTTCCCAAATCATAAAACTAGTACACTTAATTTGGTCCCGAACAGAAGAGTAGCAATTTACTGAAAATCTCAAAACTTTCACATTTGGCGACCTAACATCGCCAATTTCGGGCCAACACCTTGATTTAATTTTATAATAATAATGATGTATGAAAAATATATTTTCATGATGTATTTAATCACATAACTAATTATATGATCCAAACAAGTTATTCCCGATCAGAAGCTCGATTAACATCAAATGCAACCAACACTTATATCACATGAGTATGCATCCCCCAAATATGATAATTAACATGTTTAACACCCCTCGCCAACTTATAACTTATTACTTATACTTAATCATATAATTAACATTCATAATCACGTTTTAGGGACTTACATTCGAACTCAAGACCTGGCCTAAATGAGCCACCCCTTACTAGTGGAGCAACCCACGTGGTTAACTAAATTAAGGAAAATAGTGTGAGTTTGTTTTACTATTGGGATTAAACGGGTACTTTAAAAATAATGGTTTCCTCATTGTTGGAACTAAATACTAAATTTTAAAATAAATAATGTATTTTACTAGATATAACACTTAGTTATTAGTGTTTTTGACAGTATGTTAAAGTATTCGGTTGTGCATATTTCAATTATAAATAGTCCATATATAATTATGGTTATAATTTCACCATTGCATTATGTCATTCATTTTTATATATATTTTTCACCCTACTGAGCATTTGTGCTTAACCCTTCATTTGTTACGGCAGGTACTCGGGAGTAGAATCAGATGCGGAATTGGAGCATAATATTATGAGGTATGAAGTATTTTATTTGCTTTGATCATTTAGACCCTAAGGTCACACTTATGAATTATATACACTAGTTAAATATTTTACACCTATTGAAACTTGACTTTTACTCTTGGTTGGTAATTTACTAAATTTTATAAAATGAATTAGAGTTAAATCTAGGTACCCAAATAATTCACAATGATCACCTTAATGTGGTCGATTCGGACCGAATCAAATCATAAGTTACTCAATGTTTGGAATGGGGCATTATAGAGGGCATGAGTGTGTAAAACTATATTGGCTTGGGATCATGAGCGATTTGTCGCACAAATAATTTCATTTACATACCCATTTATCAACGGAATCAAAGCCAACGTATTTCAATATGCAATTTTTTGCATAAAATTTATTTTAAGTATGGGTGTTTGCAAGTGCGCATCTTGACATGGAGAACATGTTTGAACGTTAGAGGATTTGTGGTTTGACGTGGGGGAGATCTTAGAGTATCTCGCCAATACCTACAGGATGTAGGGCTTGATGTCATACTTTTGTGTAAAGGATGTCATGTTTTATAGTTTGGGAGTTACTTATGAACTATGGAAGTCGCAGACAGATATGTATATATCCTCTTATCAGACAACTTATGAACGTGAGGCCACGTGGCTCCCAAAATACGTATGGTGAATGCGGGAAGCCATGGGGTGAGATATTGTGTATCTTGAGATGCGGTACGTTATTGGAAATTATCATGGGCTGATATATCAATGATATACAACAAATTCTTGTGCTCACGAGTATTCCTTGTTATTTCTCTTACGTACCTATTTTTATGCAGGGTCAAAGCCTATATAGTTCGTAGTGTGGGTATATCGATGTGTTAATGTGCATCGTGTAGTCGGTAGATATCATTCTCAACCGTTATATTGAGTGTAAAAATACAAATAGAGAAAGTAATAAGATAAATGCACAAGATATAGAGTGTTTCGGCTTTAAAAACGAGCCTAAGTTCACTTTGTTGCCCTACTCGCATTATGCATGTTCTATAGTACGAGATTGTGGTGCCACTGTGGCATAAAAAAGAGATCAAAGAGGAAAATACGTGAATACATCAAGGCTTGAAAGCCTGGGATGTGTCCTGTAGAGGACAACTCTGTATGGTTGCGGCTGGGTAAGCCCCTAAATGTAATGGCTTGTAGAGAGATGTAAGATAGAGACTTTGGCAGGGCTTCACCACTAGATTCATCTTAGTATTTGTGTAGTGAGAACTTCTATTTATAGATTTCAAAAGGAGGTGTCACGTTCATAGAGCACGTGACATGTAGGTTAGTTATATGATCGTGGAATCTTTCTAGAAGGAGAGCTATCAAGTGACATACGTCGTGACCTGTCTGATCCCAGAAAGTGGCAGGGTGTTTTATGACGGTCGCAGCCTGTATGATCCCAGGAAGCGACCTCTTACTTGTACTTTACAGTCACTTCTAGTATGGGGAATATCAATAAGCCCCCAAACCTCAGTGCCAAGAGGTGGCGAGTTGGTGTTGCGGTTGTGTTATATGCCATTCGTCGTGGTGTTATTGTTATTATTGCACTTTGCTTATATTAAGACATGAAAAGATGGTTATGGCATGTGGATCAGATGTTTCTCCTTCCAGCGCCCTCTTATATAAATGGGATAACGCTGAGGCCTTCATTACCTTAGTACTTTTCTTGAGAACAAATCGAGATCAAACCTGTGTCAGTTCCCTTTTATTTTTTGGAGATTTTCCAGGGGTAATTTTAAGGCGGTGTGAGGCGGCACGACCACGACTTCTCATAATTTCATTAATTTCCAAATAACCACCCTTCTAACATCCTCTTCATACTATATTTTTACCATTTATGCATTTTTTAATCTTAGAACATTAGGGCCTTTGTTGGAATCTATGTTCTGTATGAATATTTCTAAAATTAGGATTTTTTGGTCAAATTTTTGGTTTTCAAATTTTTGGGTACACTTGCTAGCTAAAAATGATATTGGATTTGATATTGGGTAGTTGAATTTTGGGGTGTTCAGGTTTAGGATAGATTTTTGTAGAAATTGGGTTTTTTTATTTTTCTGGTTTGAATCATTACACCTAGCCCGATTTTAGATTTTTTTTTTGGCTAAGAACATGTTCTTCATATTCTTAGCCAAAACCCTAGGGTTTTGGATTTTTGACGTTTGAAGTGTAGGAATATGTACTATTTACCTGTTTATCCCTCGGTCGTGGCTTGGTAATGGAACGACCCTAGCTTGTTGTGGCCTTTAGTTGACCCTTTCAATCCTTGCATAAATTTCCCCTGGATGCAGTCATTAATATGCCCAATATTGGCATTAGCCGCGGAAGATGAGTACGAGGCTGCTACCTCGAATCGGATAGGCCACGACCATATTTGGACACCATGTCGCTGCCTAGGATCAGGCAAGTCATGGTTATCTCCAACTCCAGTGGCTCAATTTGCAACTGTACTTATAGAAAGATTCTCTGATCGTACAACTTACCCACATATCATGTGCTTCGTGCGAGTGACACCACCTTTATGAATTCTATAAATAGAAGTCCCTACCTCACAAATGGGGGTGGAATAACTTGGCAAAAACCCCGTCAAAGTCTCTACCCCACCTATCTCTTTAGAAGCCACCTCACTTCAGGGCTCACCCCTGTCGCAGTCGTACATGGTTAACCTCTACAAGTTGCATCCTCCTAGGCTCCTCAGCCTTATTGTATTCATATATAATCCTCTCTTATATATCTTGTACACCTCTAATGGTACCCATAATCTTGTACTATACAACGTATATAATGAGAGTAGGGCAACAAAGTGGATGTAGGGTTATTTTTAAAGCCGAACTGCTCTATATCTTGTATTTATCTCCTTTCACCTGATTTATCTCTATTTTATACTCGATATGGTGGTTGGGGATGGTATATGCCTAATTTCTCGCATCATCATTTTGGCACCGTCTATGGAAAATTAGGTATCAAATCTAATTTTCTTTATATTTTTAGGGTTCATCACACCTTATTTCATCCACGAGAGCCCCGGGCCACTACCCCATGGGATGAGAATTTATTCATTTATTTCTGCTTGCAATCCCTATACTTAATGGTTTTACCTCTATCTTTGTGCTATTTGTGCACTTGAGGACTGCTTTGTCCTTGGTAGACTCCCAGTAGGCCTTTTTTGGTCTTCATCTGTGGGTGGAGCTTATGTTTCACTTCCAGTACTGTTGGCTTGATGCGGCCTGGTAGAATAATTGCCTATAGTATGTTTCTAATTTTTCAGTTCACCACCTGGAGAATAGAGGCTCATGTATTTATTGTCCTCGAATTCAACTCTGGTGATTTTTCTCTTGGAAAAGCCACGGCAGTAACCTCATGTACACCACAAGTCACGGCCACAACAGTATAATTTCTTGAAAAGGGTATAGATTATCAAAGGTCGCATCCCTATTGCTACACTTGGCATTTCTCTACATTCCTTGGTTTTTCCACCATTGTTTAGTTTAAATCAGAGTATATATTTCTAAAGATTGACATAATATAAGTCATGCAATGAAGCTTTAGGTCAGATCCATAATAGAATAAAGATACCTTTCAACGATTGAACTACATCAACCACCTCTATAACGGTCAGGCATCACTCCAAGGCCAAGTCAACCTCCTGGAATAGAGGATTTTGACGTTGGAGTCCACAACCTTCACTTTAATGCAGAAGTCCACAGCCCCAGAGGCCGCAAAAGATAAGGTGACGGCCAAAGTCATGATAAAGAGAAAACAAGAGGAACCAAAGATAGAAAAGGCTTATAAATATTACACTCCAATGATTGCCAGTATTGAAAACATTTTTGAAAGCATCAAGGAGGACAAATTACTGAGGTTGACTGAGAAACTAAAATCCTCGCCCCACAAAAGGGAACGGGCCAAATGGTGTAAATTTTATCAAAATTATGGCCACCAGGATTTTCTTTACACTGAAAAATGAAGTTGAGAGGCTTTCCAGGTAGGGGACGCTCCAGCGATTCATAAAGGTTGCAACCTACACCTAAGACCACATGCCTAGCTTTAGCTTCCAAGCATTTCTATTTCTATTTTGTGAAACTCTTTATAGTTCTTACCTATAGACTTTGTATTCTACTAACAAAGTTAAATATAGATATATGAATACATGAATGATAGATTTAATCATATTTTAATTCTTGTTCTCCTCATCTAAAATCTCATAAAAGACCTTCATCTTAAACAGATTTCAAGGGGAAAATGGCAAATTATCTCGGAAGATTATTTATTACGGGAGGAAGAATCTATGAAGGAGAAAGGGTGACGACCTTAATTGGCTTATAACGCCCCTCACAATGCGAAGGCATACGAAAGTATAGGATGTTTATGTTCGCAAAGACGGTCATCTATCGGGGTGATTTTGTTAGCCTTGGGGGTGCTTTTGTTAGCCTTGGGGGCTAATAATACCCACTCTCAGCTTTCGGGATGCTTCAATTAGCCTTGAGGGATCATAATAATCATTATTAACCGTAGGTGACTTATTGACAACCCGATCTGGGAAAGTCTAAAAATACCTAACTTGGGGAGGCATGATAACCCCTAGCCTAGGGAGGCTTAAAAATACTCGTGCAGCCATGGGTGGCTAATTGACAACCTAGCCTGGGGAGTCTTAAAAATGACCCAAAGCACAAATCAGTGAAAGTAACCGCAGTCAAATGAGGGAAAATGGGCCAAGGATATTATTTCCTATGGCAAGTGAAATTGTTCTCAATAATCCATGGCAATCCAGCATTACAACAACATTTCTACAAAGATCCTAGTCCTAAAGACCGCAGAAGATTCATTTGATGTCTAAGGTCGCAGCTTTTTTTTGCCACGGTCAATCTTTCAGCGAAATCTACATATCTGTAGCTAATTCCTATAATATGTAATTTTAATGAGAAGATTATAACCTATATCTAAAGCTACTGTGAAGGCAACCAAAATTAAACAATGTAAGGCCGCAACCTGTTCAACATAACACATTCAAAGAAGATATAAAAGAGTATAACATTCAATAAAGTGTAGCCACAACCCTGTAAAAATTATATACAAAGTTAATTCAAGTTTAATGCCATGGAGGGCCCCATAAAGATTACAAAAAAATATGTAAAGCGAATTAAATGCCCAAGGTAACAAAAAGCGAAAAACTATAACCTTGAGAAATTTTGAGGCCGCGTCCTCATTCTCATCATCATCTCCATCATCGTCAGTGTTAGTCTCTATTTCTTCAACACTGGAATCTTCCTCAAGATGCTTTGTATCCCTCTGCTCCTCGGTAGCCCTTAGTCCTGTCATGCACTACATGTACTCGGCATCACTCAGTTTCTAAGCAAGGACTTTCTCTTTTGACTCAGGAAATTATTTGATAACTCTATGCCTGAGCACTTAAAAGACGCGGTGGTAAGCTTTGTTGTTAATCTTAAAGAAGTCCCTGGAGGCCTTATAGCTAGCCACAGCATCATCAACAGTCTTATTTAAGGCCGCGGCGTGCTCACCGTCCTTCATCTTCATCGCCTTAGCATGACCTTCAACAACATTTTGACAATCTAGTTCGGCAGTAGCAAGTTTGGCCTAATTATCCATAACCTGTTTAGCCACCTCCACAACCTTGGTCTTAGAAATTTTGATGGACTATGTGGCCTGATCAGCCTCATGCTTAGCCTTATTGGCATCATCAATCTTGGAGTATGTGCCCATCTTATATGCCTCAAGTACCGCGATAGAGGATATCTTTCTAGCTTTAAAGGATGCAGTCCTGGCACTTTCAAGATCAACTTCGTGTCATACAGCTTCTCATATTTGACCCTTAAGTTTAAAAAAGACTCCGCAGCCGAAAAAATGTTAAGCAAGTCAAAATTATGAAAAATATGGTCCGTAAAAAATAGAAATTAAATACTCACCCCAGTAAACAGTGAAAGGTGTAGTCCACTAAGTCCTCCGTGTCCTTCCTTAGCAAGATAAGTGACGTTAGAGGCATCCGAAGCCTTTTCAATCCTTAAGATGACTGTAGCAGTTGTGTCCCAAGATGATTTGGGGTCAGGCTTCCTCAAGCGAGGCCGTGGATGACCCTCCACAACCCTGCTCTGTGGAGTTGGTAGATTTTCATTAACAACCATCACAGTCCCCAGTGGGATACTAGTAGTTGACACGTGAATGGGGCTGGCATCCCCATGGAAATCTATGCCATAATACATTAAGCTTTTCGATGCAAGATTATCCCTTATGTCATCATCAACTTGGGGTTTAATATTTTGAGGCTCTGCGGCAGTCCCGGTGGCAACATCAGTGGGATCTTTCTTAGCAGGAGCCATCTCCTTAGGTGCCCTCTTCTTCCCCTCCTTCCTAATGGCTTGGTTGAGGGCTTGAGCAGCCTCATCCATCTCGTTGCACTGGGCAATGAGTAGCTCGCGGTTTATTTCCTCAGAACCATCTGAAAGGTGGAAAAGTGTCAGGCTCCAAGTAAGAATTAAACGCAGTGGAAATATTATAAAGGAGGGGAAATTACATGTCGCGATCATTTTGGGGATAATCTAAGAAGGAAAGTAACCCCTTTTCAAGATCTTCTTAGACCTAATAAACCGTAATTTTTTTTCTTGTCTTCAGCTAATAAGGCCGCGTCCTCTACCCTCTGTTTCTGCCTGCTATTGAGCTTCAGGCTTTCAAGAGCTGTAAAAGTATGTGAATATTAGTACATACCGCAGCAAATGCAATAAAGGGAAGGGAAAATGTAGAAAAAATATGTAAGAGGATAGGTCGCGGCAACAAATACCTTCCTTAGATGGATGACCCCATGTCCATGGCAACCTAAAACTCTTCTCACGCTCATTTTCCTCAGGGAACATCTCCCAATTGTCCCCAAAAATAAAAAAATACCCTTCAAGTTTTTTACCCTAGTGGGTGTACCTATGTATAGGTAATTATCTTCACTCCGCTTGTTGAAGTAGTAGTACCAAGGAAAGTCCATGGAGTTCTCTTTTGGCCTATAGAACTGAAAAATTCCACGGGCCTGATGTCCCTCCCAAAATGTTTCTGCTAGAGGACTAAGACAACAAGAATTTCCCTCTAATAATTTGGATCCAGTTGGGTTGGGTCCAAGATCATTAGACTAAAAATCCTCCTGATTGGGTCTAGAACTGGTAGTTGCATCCTTAAGATGAAGCCCTGAAGAGGGAAACACGATCCTTATTAGGGACAGCGTAACATAACCTTTGTTCCGTAATGAGAAGAGTCTAGATAGTCCCTTTCGGGAACTCAAAATTTGCGAGCACGTTCGCAATCCATTCTTCGTTCATGATGCACTTGTGATTAAGTGTTGGGGGAACTTTCTCAGTGGATTGGCCGCAGTCAGAAGAGTTAGCGACAATATTCCTAACATCCACATCTATAGTGGAAGTACCTGCCCCAATCGCAATATTACCTTCCGCAGCCCTAGCTACAGTTTTTTCTTCCACTGGTGGCTTGCTACTAGAGAGAGTGTCCTCCTCCATCTCTTCAACAGTATCTTTCGGGTTCCTATAAATGGAATAGTCCACGGAGTCATAATCTATTGTCACACAATTGGTGCAGTCATTATGTGTGCAAGGCCCACTAGCCTTCAAAGGCTTTATGTCAAGTAATTCGAGAGGAGGAATACCAAAGTGTCTCTTCAAAATATCCTATAAATATTCGCAAGTGTTACAATAAATTAGGTCGTGGCTATACCTAAAAAAGTATAATAGCTCTGCAGTTAGGTGCCATAGCCACTGTGATCAGAAAGGGAAGGCTTGATAGACGCCGCAGTAAATATGGCAATTTAAAAAGAAAAGATAAAAAAGAAGCTATAGTTCAAGTTTCATATTGTAGCCACCTAACCTAATGGGCTACAGCCAAAAGGAATCTTAGTTCAAATGAACGCAGAAAGTAAAGTTCAAGTTAAAGTCTGCAGCCACATAACCTAATGGGATGCAGCCAAAGGGAATATTCTGAAAAGACTGTAGCCAGTCAGTTCAAACCAATGGCTGCAGCTCAAGGGAATTTAAACAAGGTATCAATAGGGCCACAACAATCTTGTGAAAATACACTATCAAGCCGTAGACAGAGGTTATACAAGTAAACAACTCATGTTTTGAGCTTCCAAAGATCCAAAACCAAAACCCTAAGGTTTTGGCCAAGAACATGTTCTTGGCCAAAAACAAAATCCAAAATGGGGATAAGTGAAATGATTCAACCCAGAAAAATTTTAAAAAAAAAACAATATCTGCACAAATCTCTCCTAATTCAAGATTCAACTACCCAAAAGTCAATTCCAATCCAAAAAGGTATAAATATCAATCCCAATTATTTAAAACCCAGAAAATCATAAGATAGACCAAACCCTAGTTTCTACTACAAATTTAGGAGAAAAACATAAATTACTCTACAGAAGATATATCAATCTTCGCAGAAATTATACCAATTCAATGGATTCAAACATAGATAGAAATTAAAATTACAAAGTAGAATAAGAGACAACATGGAAATAAAAAAAACAAAAGAAAAATCATGGGTTGCTCAGCCTCGAACCACCACGAGCTGCCTTGGAATTTCCTTGAAGCACCGCTGGGAAGCTCGTTCAAAAAATTAAAGGAAAATTTGTGAGAGTTCTCTCACGATTTTATCTCATGAAGTAATTAAGATAATGATGGCCTAGGCCCAATCCCATTTATATAAGAGGGCGCTGAAAGGTGAAGCATTGTGTTTTACATGCCGCAGCACCATGCTGCACCCCATAGGAACAAGTTAAAATACAAGAACAAATAACATCGTGGCCAAGGGCATAGAATACAGCCACAACACCAACTCGACACCTCTTGGCACTGAGGCTTGGGGGATAATTAATTTGCCCAATATTGGCACTAGCTGTGGAAGATAAATATGAGGCCGCTGTTTGGGATCAAATAAGCCAAGACCATATTTGGACACCACATCGCTATCTGGGGTCAGATAGGTCGCGACTATCTACAACTCCAGTGGCTCACTTGACAACTGTCCTTCTAGAAATATTCTTCGATCGTACAACTTATCCACATGCCAGGTGGTTTGTTCACGTGACACAACATTTATGACTTCTATAAATAGAAGTCCCTACCTCACAAATGGGGGGGAAATCACTTGGCGAAGCCCTGCCAAAGTCTCTACCCTATCTTTCTCTCTTGAAGCCACCTCACTTGGGGGCTCACCCCTGCCAAAGCCATACAGGGTTAGCCTCTACAGGCCGCATCCTAGTCTGCCCAGCCTTGTTGTATTCATGTATTCTCCTCTCTTATCTCTGTTGTATACCTCTAATGGTACTTAAATCTTGTACTATACAATGTACATAATGAGACTAGGGAAACAAAGTGGACATAAGATCATTTTTATAGTCGAACCACTCTATGTATTGCGTTTATCTCCTTTTACCTGCTTTATTTATATTTTTTACTTGATATGGTGGTTCATAATGGTTCAAAACATTTACTCGTTTTGAACCATTTGGTTGCGGCCTTTATTTTGGGGACCTTTATGTTAGATGGATGTGGCCTTAAAGTTTAAAGTTAGTGTTTTTTTGCATCCATCATTGATTATCCACGTAAAATTGGGATTTAAAATCTTTCTTGGTGACCTTCATATAATTTTAACATATTTGTGGCCTCCTTAATGGCCTTCTAATCATAATGGATGCTTCACATAACTGTAGATTTCTTCTACTTTTTTAGTTATTGTCGTAGCCTTATGTATTGCAACACTTGGGAGTATTTAGAGGATTTATGGAATAGTCACTTCAGTGTACCTCCTCTCGAAGTACTTCATATAAAGCCTTTGAACGCTAGTGGGCCCTATAGACTTAAGAACTGCCCTAAGTGTATAACCATAGATTCTAACTTCGCGAATTCTTTTATTTGTAGGTATCCCAAAGATATTGATGGATAGATGGAGGAGGACACTCAATCTAGTAATAAAACTCCTGCAGGTGTAGATATTTCAATAGGGGATGGTACATCTGTAGTTGTCACGAAACTCAGAGATATTGTTGCCGAGACTTCTGGCCGTGGAAAACCCACTGAGAAATATCCCACAACACTTAAACATAGATGCATCATAAACGAAGAATGGCTAACTTCCATGGCCAAAAAATTTGAATTCCTAAAAGGGACTATTTGTACTCTTCCTACCGTGGAACAAAGGTCATGTTTTATGGTCGCGAATGGTTTGTGTTTCCCTTTTCAAGCCTTACTCTTGGGACTGCGATTACCAGTTCCCGTTCCTGTGAGAAGGCTTCTGAGTGCCATGAATTTGGCCCCGTCTCAGCTTGACCTGAATAACTGGAGGACCATACTTGTTGCCATGGTCATCTGGAAAAAAACACTTCGAGTAGGACATTCCCCCCGCAGAGTTATTTGAGGTTTATAGGCTCAAAGATAACTCCGTTAATAATCTGTGGTACTACTACTTCGATCTGCGAAAGGGAGATAGGTACTTATCCAGTGTCAAAAATGGGAAAGGAAAATCTTTATTTATTTTTTAGGCCAACTAGGAGACCCACGTCGAGGAAAATGAGAGGGAGAGGTCATTTAGGTTGTCACAAAAATTTTATCGCCCAAACAAAGAAGGTATCTTATCTGCGGCTATTATCATTTTCTTTTATTAAACGCTGCAGTTTGTTTCGTATATTTTCCGTGGCACCAACTAACCCCTTCTGAAAAATAGTTATTTTAGGCCTAAAGCTCAATAGCATGAAGAAAAAAAGGGTTGAGGACGCGACCCTCTTAGAAGATGATCAAAAGCACTTTCCTCACATAATAACATCTCAAAATCTCTTCAATAAAGGTTACTTCCCCGCCAAAGGAATTACGAAAATGACTGTGGAAGGTATATATACTTTTCTAATACTCTTTATCATGGAGTGTAATTTAAACTTGAAAACTGACTTGCCCCAATTACTTTTCAGGTGGTGCTAATGAGATTGACCATAAGTTGCTTATTACTCAGCTCAACAAAATGGATGAGACTGAGCTTGGCCTTAACCAAACCCCCAGAAAGAAGGGGAAGAAGAAGAAGAAGAGGGCACGCAAGGAGGTGATTCTAGTGGATGGGGATTTTGCTGTTGCTTGGGTTAGGGAGCTAACGCTCCTGCTAAGAAGGATGTAGCCCCAGTTAATGATACCCACAAAATAAGTCCCAAGTTGATGATGATATCGGTGCCGAGCTGGCCACGATAGGCATAATCTAATCTAAAGGGGAGTTTCATGGGGGCTCCAACCCCATTAACATTTCAAATATTTCATCCCCTTCGTGAACCGTTAAAGCAGTTAATGTTAACTTGCCCAATCCTCATAGAAGGGAAAAAGGGATCGTGATGGTCATTCATGGCCCCATTTGAGGAACCCAGATCCCAAATCTCATTGGGATACCACTGCCACAATAATATTCAAAATAAGAAGGGTTGCAGATGCTGTTGATCTCACCCTCCTGGTGGATGAGGACGCTGCATACTTGGAGGAATATGCCCTCCACAGTCTAGTGAGGGTAAGATATCTTCTAGATGATTCCTCATTTTCATGGTTCTTTACATATACTTCAAGCTAACATTTTTCTTTTATTCTCTCAGGGTGTAGAGGTTTCCATGGCCCAAAGGTCCAAGTATGAAAGGTTGTACAAGCTCTATTAGGCTACAGAGGACAACCATAAATCCTAGTTGGAAGAGGCTAGGTACTATTCCTTTGAGGCAGGAAGAAAGTATTTTGAGGCTGTGCTCCAAGCCTATAAGATGGACACAGATAGATAGGTGCAAGTCGCAGACATTGCTAAGAAGGAGGTAGAAGACAACTTCAAGCAAGCTGCGAATGTTTTAAAGATCACTAAGGCCAAAGCTTTAGAGGCTGCCAAGCAAGCTGGAGACCTTTTAAAAAAGTTAAATCGGGTCCATGAAAGGAACTAAGACCTGGTTAAAAAGAAGGTTGAGGAGCTCTAAAAGCTGATAATGAACATGATGTAGGCCTTAAGGATAGGGATGGGGAGCATGTCGCGGCATTAAAGAAAGATGTTGATGATGTCGTTGCCTCCTTCAAAACCTCCAATGACTTTTTCATGATCAATAATTCGGCCTATTTTTACGGATTCCAAGAGTTGAGGCACATGGTCATAAAATATTTCCCCGATGCCAAATATATCGAATGCCTTGTTGAGTTGAGGGCTACAGAGGGACTGGCAAAGAAATGTCCTGAAGAGGCTGTAGATGATAAAGATGAAGAAACGAAGATCACAGTTGATGACCCAGACAATGATGAAGATGAGGATGCGTCCTCTTAGTTGTTAAGCTTGGATTTTCCTTGTCGTATTTGATTGATCTCCATGGATGTTATTCACCGTTTGCTTATATTTTCATTTATTTTGTAATCTTCAAACATTTGGTCAAATTTTTATGTAATTATACAGGGTTGTGGCCATATTTTTTTATGAATGCCATATTCTTTCTACATCTTTTATTAATCTCTGAATGTATGATATTGGTTCTTGAACAGGCTGTTGCCTTTTTTACTTCTTAGTCTTTAATGCCTTACAAAGAAGCTTTGACATATTTTATAACCTTCACATAGAAATTCCCACTTTTCGAGACAGGCTGCAGTAATGTAAACTTTGTAAGAAAATTGGTTGTGGCCTGATAAGCTACAGCCCTGGGCCTCACTTGCTTGATTTCTCCAGTCTTCATTATTTTGATGAACGCCGCAGTCATTGCTAATATGGGTGTAAAATTACCCTTTCGCAGTCTTTAGAACTTAGGCCCTTGTAGAATTGTTGTTGGAGTAATGTTGGGTTATGGTTTAGTGTGAACAATTTCCTTTTCCACAGACAGACATAGCCTTAGACCATCTCCTGATTTAATTGTAGCCTCTTCCACTGAGTCGGACCTTTTCATATTTTTAGGGCATTTTTAAGCCTCCCAAAGTTCGGTTGTCAATAAGCCACCCACGGATATAGAGATATTTTTAGGCCTCCCTAGCCTAGGTGTTATAAAGCCTACCTAAGCTAGGTATTTTTAAGACTCCTCAGACTGGGTTGTCAATAAGCCACCCACGGGTAATAATGAGTATTAAGAGCCCCAAGGCTAATATAATAATTTTGGATCCTCAAGAGTTGAGAGTGGGTAATATGAGCCCCCAAGGCTAATTTGAAGATTACGTTAGATGACAGGCTTTGTGAACATAAGCATCCCATATATCCATGTGCCTTTACGATGCGAGGGACGTTATAAGCCAATTAAGGTCGTCACCCCTTCTCCTCTACGGACTCTTCCTCTCGTAATAAATAATCTTTTTAGGCAATTAGTCATTTTCCTTTTAAATCTATTTAAGACAAATGTCTTTCATGAGAGTTTAGATGAGGAGAACAAGAATTAAAATATGACTAAATCCATCATTCACACACACACACACACACACACACACACATATATATATATATATATAGCTGTGTTAGAAAGATACAAAGACTATAGGTAAAGACTCCAAAGAGTTTCTCAAAAATAGCAATATGAATGTCTGAAGGCAAAAACTAAAAATATGGCCTTTTAGTTATGGGTTGCATATTTTAAAAATATTTGGAGCATCCCCTACCTAAAAAGCCTCTCAATCTCATTTTTCAGTGCACAGCAACCGTTGGTGTTGTACCCATGGTCTCGATGAAATTCACACAAATTAGCCCGATCCCTTTTATGGGGAAAGGAATTCAGCTTCTCGGGTGACTTGAGAAACTTGTCTCCCTTGATGCTCTCTAGGATGTCTTCAATTATGGAGACCGTAGGGGTGTATTCCCCATAGTATCTTTTTCTTTTGGCCCTTCTTATTTTCTCTTCTTCTTCAAAGGAATTGATGTGGGATTATCTTCAATGGTCACAACCTTTTGCTGAGAGGTGAAGGTTGTGGCTTCCAGCATCATGACCATCAGTGTCAGAAGGTCAACTTGACCTTGGAGTGAGGACTGACTATCGTACAGGTTGTTGATATACTTCAACAGTTGGGAAATATCTTCGTGCTACTGCGGACCAGGCCCAAATGTTCCTTCCATGACCTCTGTTATGTCAATCTTGATAAATATATACACTGAGATGAACTAAACAGTGGTGAGAAAACCAAAAAAGAATATGGAGGGAAGAATTCAACGTATCATTATTGGGATGCAGCCTTTTGCAATTGGCTATGACCCTCTCATATATATGGAAACCCTAGACTTGAAGGGCAGATAAGGGTGAGGACACGGTCTATGATCCACGTGGGGTTCTTTTTTACAGTCCACGACTTACCCAAGGGATCATTCACCAAAGTCCAATTATGAGCACAATTTATATGTGTGGGATCCTTTCTCTAGGTGGTGAACTAAAAATTTAGTGAAAATATGCAAACTGCCATATTGAGTGTGCGGCCTATAAGCAATCATCTTACTAGACCACATCCAGTAATGAGGCAATGAAGGTGTGATCTCGAATAATGGGCCAAAAACTTGGGCTTAACCTTCAAACTAGGAGTTTAATAAAGACATAAAAAGTCAAGTATAATATAGCACAAATTTGGTAATGAAAACCCGAAGCATGGGGATAATAATGGAACTAAATCAATGAGTGCATCCCTAGTTATCCAACTTTGTGAGGCCATGGCCTTTTGTGTTATCCAACACTAACTAGACAGGGCAACATCATTGGGGTACAAAAAACATATCTAAAGTCGTGAAAAAGGGACCTATAAATTGATCTGGAAACAAAATACGCTCTCATAGAGTTTACATATAAAAATATGAGCTTTATAACCAAAATCTCACCCATAGGATGGTGACTCGGGGGTCTCCGTGGATGAAATAAGGTGTTAGGAAATAAAAAATAAAAAGAAAACTAGATTTAATACCTCTTTTCCCACAGACGACACTAAAATGATGATGCGAGAAATTATACATATATCTCTCAACCACCATATCAAGTGTAAAAGTATAAATAAAGAAAGTAATAAGAGAAATGCACAAGATATAGAATGGTTCGGCTATAAAAATGAGCTTACATCCACTTTGTTACCCTACTCGCATTATGCATGTTCTATAGCATAAGATTATGGTGCCACAAGAGGCATACAAGAGAGATAAAAGAGGAGAATACATGAATACAACAAGGCTTGATAGCCTGGGATGCGGCCTGTAGAGGACAACTTTATATGGTTGAGGCTGGATAAGCCCCCAAGTGTAATGTATTGTAGAGAGAGGTAAGATAGAGACTTTGTCAGGGCTTCGCCACTAGATACATCTTCGTATTTGTGTGGTGAGAACTTCTATTTATAGAATAAAAATGACGTGTCACGTGCTTCTAGAAGGACACTTATCAAGTGACATGCATGATTGTCCACGACATGTTCTTTATTGTGGAGTTGATCGCAGCCTATCTGGTCCCAGGCAACGACAAGGTGTCTTATGATGGCCACGTTCTGTCTGATACCTGGCAACAGGCTTTTACTTGTACTCCGTAGCCAGTTCTAGTATTGGGAATATCATTGATGTGTTCATATGCATCGTGTAGTTGAAGATATCGTGATATCTCCTGGGATTGATGTGGGAAGTTGTCATATATATTGTCTACCAGGGGGTGGACAACTTTGTGTCGTGAAGAGATACTTAAGATATTTTAGGGTATGTTATTGGAATGTATCATGGGATAATATATCAGATACCTTCCAAGCCTTGATGCAACATCAAACATCCATCGCTGGTCCCACACCTCACATTCAGGTTCCCACACAACCTCATTAAAGACCTTTTGAGTCTCAATCATCCATCAATCCCCTTGGTAAGGCACCTGAACTCTTCTACCATTATTGGTCAATTTGATTTCTACGTAGGATATCCTCATGTGCACGCTCACAATAGATTGGTTCTATTAATAACTCAAAATTACGATTATTTCTTATTTTCGCGCTATGCGTAATACTTTTGCATAGCAGACAGTCCTTGGAGGAATGTTGAAAGCATTATGATCAAGAATCATCTACGAATGCATTTATAAGTGGAAAAAACTAATATCCTAAAGTTGGCATTGAGCTCAAACTCTTCACAAAGAATGTCGATCATCAAGAAAAGAACACCTCGATAGTCAAAGACAAAAGTCAAACTACCGAGTAAACTTAAAAGTCAAATGTAATTAGATTAATAAGGTCTAAATCTAGATTGATCTGACCCTGTTATCACTGCAATTTGCCTATAAATAGAAAGCTGCCCTGTTCATTTTTACTCACCAATTCACCGCTTCTCTTTCTCTTTTTTTCTATAAACTTCTCTTAGTTTTTATATTTTAGTTTTTAGTTTATTGATTTAATAATTAGTTTTATTTCTTTAATAAACTTTGTTAAGTAGTTTAATTAGTTTAGTGCTTTATTAATAATTTGTTCATTGATTTTATGAATTACTTTTATTGCTTTAATAAACTTTATTAAGTATTTTAATTAGTTAATGCTTAAATAATTAGTTTATTGATTTGATGAAATAGTTTTATTGCTTTGATAAATTAGTTTCACTAATTAAATATGTTGTAGATCATCATCCCTCCCATTTGAAAATAGTGTTTTCCTTTGAATTTCTCAATGATATAGAGGACACATATATAATGTCAAGAGTTATATTTTTCCAAACACCTAAGTATGATATGCAATATATGTTAGAAGTTACACTCTCACCATTAAAGTTTTTATATTTCATATTAGGTTTTTTTACACTATATGTGATATAACAAATATAACTCCTCGGTCGCGAAACCCTTCCTGCATACGATAGAAATTATAAGCCACGGCAGTCTACCTCGCCAGCATACATCATGGGGTGCCGCACACCATATGGCAGGTCGCACCCCCGCTTACAGGCCGCACACCTTATGATAGGCTGCACCCCCTCTTACAGGTCACACACCTTATGACAGGCCTCACCCCCTCTTACAGGCCACACACCTTATGACAGGCCGTAGCCTTTACATATGCATGACTACTTGACAGCTGTCCATCTTCTAGAAGGATTCCCTACTTGTCATACTCATCCATATGTCACCTGACTTGAGCGCGTACCCCACCTTTATACCTCCTATAAATAGAGGCATCCACCTCATTATTTTGTGGGAGATAGAGATAATTCATAAGCGAAGCCCTACCCAACTCTACTCTCTCTCTCTAGAGCACCGGACTTGGGGGTTGAACCCCTGCCGCAGCCGCACCGATCACCCATAAGGCCACATCTAGGGTCCCTGCTTAGCCATTATCATGTATTCTCCTTTATAATAGTTGTACACCTCTTTAGGCATGATTACATTGTACAATTCAACACATATAGTGAGAACGGAGCAACACAGTGGACGTAGGCCTATTTTAGAGGCTGAACTACTCTATATCTTGTCTTCTCTCTCTTTACTCGCTTTATTTGCTTATTACACACATTATACTTGATTTGCTAATATGAGAACAACTGATGGGCAATTTCTCGTATCAACAATCTGGCACCGTCTGTGGGAACGAGACATTTCAATCTTGTTCCTATTTAATTAGAGTTCTTAAGCACCTTAGTTTATTCATGGGGATCCTTTAGACCATCATCTCACGAGTAAATTTTGGTTATTGAGCTCTTTTTTATATTCACACCCTTAAATGAGTATTTCTTATAGTCAGATCTTTTCTTGGCTCTTCATTTTATGTTCTTAGATCTATTTTACGTACCCCTGTGATATCATTTCATCTAGATAGTGCTAAAAAGTCTGATGGGCATCAGTCCCGAAAGGATGAATGATTAGGGAAGGATTGTATTTACTCCCATTTTTGTCGTTCTCGATCGATGATATGGGGTGTGACATTAAAATTGTGTCGTTTTGTGCACCGTGAGAATGTCCTCTCATTAACAGACCCTAGTAGGTATGTTCCCCACGTGTTGGGGGAGAAACACTCAGTCTGGGCTTAAACTTTTGGGGTTGCTCCATTTGTTGCATAGGGGGGATGCGGCCAGGCAGATCAAATTCCTTTATGGTCGCGGCCTCTACTAGCGCGATTGCATTACAGAAGCTTCAAAACATCAAGAAACAGACTCAGATGGTCTCTAGCTCAACCCATACAAAGGCCACGAAAGTGAACCTATGTGCCATACTGGTCGGGGCCTCAGTAATAATACCATGTAGCAGTGCAAACGTTGCATCCCCATTTCCTACTTAGTTAATTCAATATTTCTGTGATAACTCACTTCTGCTAGTTTTGCCTCAGATTCTATATTTTGTAAAGACTAACAAAAGCAGAAAATGGAAGGAGAGTCCAGCCATAGCACAGAAGTCAAAGATGAGATTGTGCAGCTGTACAATCACCTCAACATCTCTATGACAATCATGCCTCACTCCAAACCCAGTTCAACTATCTGACTCAGAGGGTCCTCATGCTAGAGGCCACGGCCGCATGCAAAGTAGGTGCGGAACCAAGGAACATTTCTTCAATAGGCTTAGATATCGCGTAAGCAATCAATAAAAGATAAAAAAGGAAATCACAGAAGACAGAAGGGATCTCTAAGGCCTACACTCCATTGGCCTTCACGATTGAAGACATCCTTGAGTCCATCAAGGAGGACAAGATGCTGAGGTAGTCAGAGAAGCTTAAAGCTCTACCCTACAAGAGGAACAAAGCTAAGTGGTGCAAGTTCCATCCGGACCATGGCCATGACACTGAGCAATGCTATGCACTGAAGGATGAAATTGAAAGGCTGGTTGGGCAAGGGATGCTGCAGAGGTTCCTCAAAGATGTTTAGGGGATGCAGCCTAGTCTCACATACCATATGCCCATTTTTTCATGCTTATGGATTATATTTTATCTGTTTCTATTTTACAGTGAAACTGACCCTATGTTGTTGTTGATACCAAAATTAGTATGCTGATATAGACGAATCACAAGAAGACACGTGTCGATCTACGTGGCCAATAGCAACGAGGAAATCTACTTCCCCGACCAAGACAGACTCACTCTGAGGAACTCCAACACTCCGAGGAACTCCAGCTCTCCGAGGAACTCTTGAACGACGAGCAACTAAAGGCGCTTCGAGCTGCATCTCAACGATTTCCAGATAATCAACAGTTCAACTATTCATTGAATGCTAATCATCTTGGCGCACACGCTTGAGGAGCATTAAATGAATTACCCTTTCATATGTATATCATTTAATGTATCACCCTTTCATGTACAGCCTAAGGGCTATAAATACCTTGTATCACCCTCATTCAAGGGGATCAAAATTTCTTGATAGTACTGGTAATCGAGAATTCCCAAACACTCAGCAATAACATAACAGTGGACGTAGGCCATTCATATAAGGCTGAACCACTTTAAAAATATTTTATCTCATTTATTTATCTATGATTGAATTATTAGAGTAATCTAACTTTTTACATCAACAGATTGGCGCCGTCTGTGGGAAACGATTGTTATTATCATTTTTCACCAAAAATCATTCATCATCAATGGCAGATAATCTGAAATCTAGCAATCGAAACGCTGGAAATGCTGGAAATTCTCCAAATCCCTCCGCACCTCCAGATTTGGATGGAATTATGACTAATTTGGCTCAAGGACAAACCGCCATGCAAGAGACGATGCAACAACTTATACAAACCCTTCATGGCGGTGCACCTGCACATTCGAAATAGCGAAGTGGTCAAAGGCAAACCTATTTACTTTCTTCACGATCTAGGCGTACAGATGCGCATCGTAATGAAGAATCTGATGATTTCTCTTATCAACCTGGGCAAACTTCATCAATACGCGTTACAGATACTGAGCAACATATCACTCTCTCTCCAGAGAGACCCAGTGCTTTGGAAAGACTGAGTAGGGTGTCTCCTTTCAGTCGATTAGGCCCTAGGAGGAATAGGAGTCCACCTAAGACCATGTTGAGGATTTTTCGACAACCATCAGATCTACGGGAAGGATCAGCACAATCACGACCAGTTGCTCGTCAGGATAGATCCCAGGAGGCCACTTCAGAATAATCGATTGCTCGAACCAATAAACCCGAGGAAGGAAATGAGGCGTGGAAAGGTTCCATTCAGCGGTTGGAGGATAGATTGGGAGAAATGGCTAAGTCAAAGAACCCCCTACAACGAACTTTCGTTCAAGGGACACCTTTTATCCAGGCCATTGTGGATTTTCCTACCCCGTCAAAGTTTAAAGCCCCTGTGGTAACCCCCAAATATGATGGAAAGACAGATCTTGTTCTTCACATAGAGCAATATCAAGCTGCTGCCGACATCTATGCCGTCCCCGACGAGATGAGATGCAGAGCATTCTCAGGAACTCTTACTGGATCTGCCCAGATATGGTACAACAATCTTCCTCGGGGTAAGATTTCAACTTTCTTTCAGTTAGCCGAGTTGTTCATCGGCAATTTCTGTTTTGGAGCAAAGCCAGTAAAAAGAGTAGCACACCTGTTAAGTGTTAGGCAAAAATCTGGTGAGAGTACTATAGATTACATAACTCGCTTCAATAACGAGAAGCTGGAGGTCATAGATTATGAAGAAAAGATGGAAATCACTGCCCTAATGAGTGGGTTGTTGCCTGACAAGTTGTATTATACTTTGGCCAAAGATCCACCTACAACTATGTCAGAGTTGATGGCAAAAGCAGCCAAAATCATGAATGTCGAGGAGGCTATGGCTGCGAAGAAAAATATGGATAAAGAGACCAAGGCGGAAGTCGACAAATCTAAGAAGAAAGAGCATAAGGGCAATAGCGGTGACAAGCATTCCAAGAATAACAAGACGTCATGGGAAGTCCTGAAGAAATTCGATAATTATACTCCTTTGAAAATGGGTATTAATCATGTCTTGGAAGAAGTCAAGAATAGCGAGAAGTTAAAGTGGCTGAAGAAACTGAGGTCAGACCCTGATACGAGGATTATGGATAAATATTGCGAGTTCCATAAGGATCATGGCCATATGACCAAAAATTGCATAGCTCTTCAGAACGAGATTGAAACACTCATCCGAAGAGGAAAGCTAGCAAAGTATGTTGATCGGGGAGGTGAAATAAGAAATAATGATCGAACTAGAGAGAGGTCTAGATCTCCTCGACGAGAAGAGGAGAAAAAGAAAAGAAATCATGAAGATGATCCAGATGATGACCCCGACCTTCCCAAGAAACCAAGGCAGCCAGAACGAGAGGTATTTTCCATACGTTTTGGATCATTTGATTGTAATGTTATTACAGGAGGAGGAGACCTTACTGCAGAAAGAAAGGCTTACCTTGGAGAGGCTCAAGCTTGCTCATATATTCAGCGAATAAATTTGGCTGAGGAAGATCACCCGAGGAAGGTAAACAAAGAGAAGCTGGTCATTGGCTTTTCAAAAAACGACCTGGCAGGTGTTCTTTACCCTCACGACGACCCTTTGGTGATCAAAATGAGGATGAAAGAAGTAGTGATTTCAAGGGTTCTGGTAGATAATGGTAGTTCGGCAGACATCTTGTACTACTCATGCTTTGACAGTTAAAATTTGAAATTATCTCAATTGGAACCTTATCACAGACCCCTTCTGGGTTTTGCTGGCGAGAAAGTTTTTCCACTTGGGACAATCAAGTTGGATATATTCATTGGAAATTGGCCTGCTTGTCGAACTGAAAGAATACGATTCTTTGTGATGGATAAGAATGTGCAATCAGCTTACAACATCATCATGGGAAGAGTTGGTTTGAAGAAGTTCGAAGCAGTTCCATCTACAATACATCAATGCTTAAAATTCCCAACAAATTTCAGAGTGGGAGTTGTGAAAGGTGATCAAAAAGTAGCTCGGGAATGCTATTATTCATCTGCCGAGCTAGAGGATCTTGAAGAGTCAAGGAAAAAGACTACTACCTACCAGGTGGAGGAGGGTACAGAAATCGAAACACTCGATCCTAGAGATGAATCCCAACTTGTAAAAGGATAGGTGGTGGAATCTACAGAAAATGTTATTCTGGACGACGAGCACCCTGAACAAGTAACCCAGATAGGTTCGTTGTTGGATGCTTCAATAAAACAGGAGTTGATAACTTTCTTGAGAAACAGGAAGAAAACTTTTGCGTGGAGTCATGAAGACATGCCAAGAATAGATCCAAACTTCTTATGTCACGAGCTCAATGTGAATAAGGAGATCAAGCCTGTAAAGCAAAGAAGAAGAGTATTTAGTCCCGAGAAGAATCAAGCTATACAAGAGGAGGTCGAGAAGCTCCAGAAAGCCCAATTCATTGAAGATGTGAAGTATCCAGACTGGTTGGCAAATGTGGTGATGGTGAAGAAGAAAAACAATAAATGAAGAATGTGTGTTGATTTCACCGATCTAAACAAGGCGTGCCCAAAGGATCATTTTCCATTGCCCAGAATTGATCAACTAGTGGATGCTATCTCGGGACACGAGCTGCTCAGCTTCATGGATGCTTACTCTGGCTACAACCAGATCAAAATGAAACCTGAAGACAGGGAAAGTACTTCTTTTATTACCCCTAGGGGAACTTATTGTTATAATGTTATGCCTTTTGGTTTGAAAAATGCAGGAGCGACATACCAGCGGCTGATGAACAAGGTTTTTGCCGAACAAATCAGTTGCAATATGGAAGTCTATGTCGATGATATGCTAACAAAGAGCAAGAAAGCTGCTGATCATCTAGTTGACTTAAGTCAGACCTTTGATCAACTGGATAAATATCAAATGAAACTCAACCCGACGAAGTGCACATTTGGAGTACGAGAAGGAATGTTCCTCGGGTACATCGTCAACCAACGAGGCATTGCGGTGAATCCAGAAAAGATCAAAGATCTTTTAGGGTTGCGATCTCCAACGACGAAGAAAGAGGTGCAGAGTCTTACAGGACGAGTTGTAGCGCTCAACAGATTTGTATCCCGAGCAACGGATAGATGCCTTCCATTCTTCAAAACACTTCGAAAAACTTTCGAGTGGAATGATGAATGTGAAAAAGCCTTTCAAGACTTGAAAAAATATTTGGGAGCACCTCCACTATTGTCCAGACCAGTAACGGGAGAAAAGTTGTACTTGTACCTGGCAGTATCAGAGAATGCAGTCAGATCGGCATTGATCAGATTGGAGAATGAAGTCCAGAAGCCAATTTATTACACAAGTAAGGCTTTCCGAGGTGCAGAGATCAGGTACCCAAAGCTGGAAAAATTGGCATTGGCATTAATTAAAGCAAGTAGAAGAATGAGGCCATATTTCCAGGCCCATACCATCGTCATGTATACCGACATGCCATTGAGACAAGCCCTTCCTAAGCCAGAAAAATCAGGGAGACTGATGTATTGGGCAATAGAGCTCGGTGAATATGATATTGTGTATAAACCCAGATCATCATTAAAAGGGCAGGCTGTAGTAGACTTTATAGCAGAGTTTACATATCCTGATACCCCCGAGGAACAAAAGTTACTCGCTGACTAACCTGTGGATGTTACAGGATCAACAGACATAAGTCCAGATCAACTCCGGTTGGTAAAAGGGCTTGTGGATGTAGAAAGATCATCAAATTCAAACCCAGACCAACTCCGGTTGGTAAAAGGGCGAGAAGAGATGGTCGACGAAGAGCAAAAAATACTGGGGGAGGATGAAAGGAAACAGCAGATATTTCACCGAGGAACTCTGTCAGATAAGAAATTTGAAGACGAGTTACCTACATGGAGATTATATGTAGATGGGTCATCTTGCACAACAGGTTGTGGGGCAGGGATTGTTTTGAAAATCCCAGACGAGATTGACATGGAATATGCCCTGCGATTCCAATTCAAAGCCTCCAATAATGAGGCTGAGTATGAGGCCATGATAGCAGGTCTTAATTTAGCAAAGATTATGGAAGCGCAACAAGTGATGGTATTCAGTGACTCTCAATTAATTGTGAATCAGATGATGGGAATATATGCAGTTAAAGGAGAATTAATGGTCAAGTATCTTGCAAAGGTGATGGAGTTATTGGCAGAATTTGATGCCATTCAGTTGATCAGAATACCAAGAATGGAAAATGCACAAGCAGACGCACTGGCCCGACTAGCATCAGCTACTCGTACCGAGCTGCGAAGAATAATACAAATTGAAGTGTTAGAAAGTCGAAGCATAGATGAAGACCTGACGATGAATATTATTACTCTTGATTTAGGACCATCTTGGATGGATCCCATCAGGGCATATATTGAGGAAGGAGAAGTACCGAAGGATAAGCTCGCTGCCAAGAAATTGAAGTATAAAGCTGCTCGGTATGTACTAATTAATGGTGTTTTGTATAGACGAGGAATTATGGCAGGTTTGCAAAGATGTGTACATCCCTCCGAGGTGAAAGAAGTGATTGAAGAGATCCATGAAGGGTCCTGCGGAGCCCATATAGCAGGTCGGACACTTTTGCAAAGAGTGATGACGCAGGGGTATTACTGGCCAACGATGAGGGCTGATTGTATAGCCTACGCCAAGAAATGTGATAAGTGCCAACGTTTTTCCTCCATCCGACGAACTCCACAAGCATTGTTGACACCCATAACTTCTCCTTGGCCATTTTCCATGTGGGGAATTGATTTGGTTGGACCACTGCCAACAAGCCGAGGAAGATTCAAGTACCTCGTCGTTGCAGTGGATTATTTTACTAAGTGGGTAGAAGTTGAGCCACTTATTGATATGACATACGAGAAGGTATACCAGTTCGTTTGGAAGAACATAATCTGTCGATATGGTCTCCCTCATGCCTTCATCACAGACCATAGAACGCAATTTGATAACGAGGAGTTTGTCGCCTATTATCATCAGTCAAACATTTTGAAGATTCATTCAGCACCAGGCAATCCTCAAAGCAATGGACAGACTGAAGTGACGAACAGAACATTACTAAATGGTTTGAAGAAGAGGCTAAGTGAGGCTAAGGCTAATTGGATTAATGAGCTACAGTCAGTATTGTGGGCTTACCGAACAACTCCCCGAGCAGCAACTGGAGAATCACCATATATGCTGGCGTTTGGAAGTGAGGCTGTAATACCTGCCGAGTTGGGCCTTCCAACACACAGAGTGCTGAATTTTAATTCCCCAGTCAGCGACTTAATGAGAAGATTGGATTTGGATATGCTCGAGGAGGTTAGAGAAGAGGCAGCCATTAGGAATGCTGCTTACCAACAACGAATAGCTTTGTTCTACAACAAGAGGGTGAAGAAATGCGACTTAAAAGAAGGAGATTACGTGCTAAAGAAGGTCATTCAGAAGCACAATAAGTTGGAAGAAAATTGGCATGGACCTTACCGAGTTACAGAAGTTGTTCGACCAGGAACTTACCGAATAGTGACTCTAGAAGGAGAGGAATTTAAGAATGCATGGAATGCTGAACACCTACGCAAGTATTATCAGTGATGTAAAATGTAAAGCAGTTCCATCAATATGAATAAAACGATGATGTTTCGACGTCCTCTTTCTTTTATTGAAATTTTTTAGGGAATACTAGTGTGCAACACTACGCTGTTCAGCAAGAAAAGCAACACCGATAGTTCAAACCCAGATCAACTCCGATTGGTAAAAGGGCGAGAACAAACTATACTCCTTTGGTTAGGAGGCGTAGACTAGCTCAGACCAACTCCGGTTGGTAAAAGAGTTAGTGGACATGATAGTTCGAACTCAGACCAACTCCGGTTGGTAAAAGAGCGAGAACACGATAGTTCAAACTCATACCAACTCCGGTTGGTAAAAGAGAGAGAACACCCCATACTCCTTTGGTTAGGTGGCATACATTAGCTCAGACCAACTCCGGTTGGTAAAAGAGTTAGTAGATATGATAGTTCGAACTCAGACCAACTCCGGTTGGTAAAAGAGCGAGAACACGATAGTTCGAACTCAGACCAACTCCGGTTGGTAAAAGAGAGCGAACACGAGACTCCTAAAAATGCCAACGTGTTTGGTTAGGAAACAAGATATGCTCTCAAATGCCAACTTATGTTGGTCGGGAGGTAAGTTTATTACATAAAAGTTCCTCGAAAAACAAAATATTCCAAACTGAATCAAGTATGGTTGGTCGGAGATAAAAATCCACTAACTGTAGTTGGTCGACGAGGAGAAAATATTTTAAACAGTACCAAGTATAGCTGGTCGGGGATAAAAACCCATTAACTATAATTGGTCGACGACAACCTTGGTTGGTTGGAAGAAATCTCAAATATTTTTATACTCATTACTTTATTATTAAGTGATCGAGCAACATTACTAATACTTGTAATTTTTTATTACTAAGTTGGTCGATGAACCACACAATATTGTTATGCAAGTACAAATATAAAGTGTTTGACAAATACAAGAGCCATACAAATTTGCAAACAAAAATGAAATTCTTTCATTAAAGTCAAAATGAATTACACAAGTTTATTACATTGATATTAAATTGTGTACTAATTATTACATCAGAATTTCCTATTCTATTGGCTTTTTTCCTTCAGCTTTCGATATAGGCTCCTCGCCAGCAGGAGGATCTTCCAGGCAAAGGGGAGAATTAATGAAGTTAAGATCTCGCAGCATTCTGACGTTTAATATTGAAGGTGTATCCAGTAAATGCTCCGGACGAGATAATTCAACCTGCGAATGAAGGGCATAGTCACCAAGATACTGGGAGATCAAACAACGAGGGATGGCCCGAGCAGGGATCCAACTCATATCAAGCTTGAATGGTGGATTTGGTAGATCGAGTAACCCAGGAGCATGATAATCCCATAAATAATGGCCCTGCTCTAGTTTTAATACACCTAGGGCGTTCAACCATCCCTGTTTATAACCTTCATTATTGGTGTTTTCAATGCGAGCATCCAAGTGACAAAGGGCCTCATTGTAGCCTGCCATCCAGAACTCACGAGGTTGTTTATGGAATTGGAAAGTTATTCTCTCTAACTTCTCGTGAAGCTTTCTGGAAAAAACATCCTTATTATCCAGAGCAGACTTTGTCGAAGCAAGTTGATCTTCTAGAGTTTGGATTTTCTTGGACATTTCAGACAAAGCCCGATCTTTTGCATTCAATTGGAACGCCTAAGTTTCCAATGTTGATTGGGTACGAGCTTCTTCAACAGTACGATGAAGACCTCTTGGTCGTCCCCGAGCAGGTTGAATACTTTGTTCCTCGTCAACATTCTGAGCAACTCTTCCTTGTCCATGAGAGCCTCTTCCTCATCCCCGAATAGCAGTGGAAGGCCCAACTCTTCTCAAAGCCTCTAATTCTTGCCTCAAGTTGGCATTCTCAACCTCTAAAAATGAGAATCCTTCATCAGTGACCGGTACCAAAGCAGTGGAAGATGAAGCTGCAGACTTATATTGTGCCAACTCTTTTTACAAATTATTATTCTCTTGCTCCAGCAGCTCGGCGATCTGTCTGCATGCTTCGACTTCACCCTTTAGGGTTCTCTCTCTCACTGCATAGCCAGCAAGCATCTTGTCATAACCTGTTTCAGTACTAAGTTGTTTGAGTTTCTTCTCATACTCTTCATGCAAAAGAAATGAAGACTCTTTATACTGCTGCTGAAGTTCATCGAGAGTACCTTGCAAATCTTCAATCATTTCGTAATAAGCCATATTGTTGGCTACAGCACGATCAAGAAGACATTTCAAGTATTGATATGCCTCCACTGCTTGGTCTGAAGCATCATGACCAAGGATATCAGCAATTTCTGATGCACTCAAGTCAGTATGGCCAGCTTTAAAATATTCATGGCATTGTTGCATCAGTTTTGTATCATTGGCAGACAGCAATTCCATTCTAGCCATAAACTAATAAAGAAGAGAAGGAAAGAGTTAGTAAAAAAGCAGACAGAGCATCAACAATGTAGAGGAACAAAAAAGGTAATTTCATTACATCATCAAAAGGAGTACAGCGTTCAGAATACAGAGTACAAGTAAAAAAAATAGAAAAAGAATACCGAACAACTTCACACATTTTCCTTGTCTCCCAAGACTTTCTCAGGAGGCTGGGACGAGGAGCTTGGTTGCTCGGTGGGAACAATGAGTTGATTGGCAGAAGTTGGGACTTGTTTAGGAGGAGCAGGCAAAGACAAAATCTCCTCGGTGGCCGTCTGATGGGCTGGGGAGCAAGGACTTGATCACCCACTGTCATTGAAGACTCCTCGGATGCAGCTTCATCTTCATCCTCATCTTCGATTCTAGGAGGAGGACCGGGAAGATGTTGTTGAAATATCTCAGAGTCCTCGCTCACCTTCAATTCTTGCAGGGCAGCAACCCAACCATCTCGGAAGTATTTCAAACTCCCATACTGCACCTGGGTCATCATGGATGCTACCCCCCTGTCCCATCCTTTATCCCAATCGGTGCGGAAAGATTTTTTCACAGCCACTTTTCTTTTCATTTTCTCCGAGGAGAGCTTCTCGGATAGAAGATCCTCGAAGGCTTTCAACTTGGCCTCCACCTCCTCCTTCTGGCGATTTACTTCTCGCAGAAGGGTTAGCTCTTCCTCAGCCGACTTCAACTTATTTTCAAGCTCTCCAAAGTTTGTGAGCTTCTCGGCATATTTTTTATTCTCTCTCTCCAAGTCTTTCACCTTATTTCTCAACTGCACCTTCTCTGCCTCAGATGTAACCAACTTCTTCTCCCATTCGCCCCTATCCTCGTCATACTTTTGACGAGAATCCTTCAAAGATTGGGCCAAACCCTGAAAAGCATCCTCTACTCCAGGCGAGGAGCTAGAAGCCTTGATCGCTTCATCTTTCTTCACTATGGTGTTAAAGCAACTCAGCAGCTGAAAAAGAAGGTAATGGTAAGTCAGTGCCGAGATACATATATTGACTGAAAGAAAGAAAAATTCAGGATAAGAGAAACTTACTGAAGCAATGTGACGAGTAGCTAGGGATGTCAGCATATCCCTAGACATGTTTTCTTCAATTCCTTGGACTTCAGGAATAGTCCAAGTCTTTACCGAGCTCATTGCAGAACTCGGGGGAATAATAGTTGGAACTCCAGCTCCACTAGCTTGGAGCTGGGGAATGGTTTCAGAAAAACTGACCGAGGAGGATTTCTTCAGTCTCCTCGGTGGCACTTCAACAGTTTCAACCAAAGAAGAGCTTTTGGTTGGGGAAATGGTGATCACTTCCACAAGTGCATCCTTCTTACTAGGAGCCACTGGGGGCTTCTCGGTAGCCTTCTGAAGAGCAGTAGAAGGGGCAGCATCTACTTTCTTTGTCCACTTTGGGACATCATTCTTGCTTCTCTTTCCATCTCCAGCAGAGGAAGTTTCCTCGAAGATAGCTGGAACTCTTCTTTTGCCCATTTTCTGACTTAGAGGAATGTGAGATTCTGGTGAAGAATCTTCAGAAGCTGGCAATGGTTCACTAATGCTGACCACAGGACGAGCAGTAAAGGATGATGTATAGCTCCTGTACTGCAACAAGTATGAAGCAGACCTGGCGTGCTCGTCTGCAACTTTCTGATGCAAACTCCAGATATGTTTCAAATGCTTTATATTAACTTCTGATTCTTTGGGAGTTTTTCTCTTGCTGTCAACTGCAAACAAAAACATATTGAAATGTCAATCATGCATTTTATCAAACATAATGAAATCATAATTTCATAAATAAAATAAGATGAAAATAACCTATCCCATTGCCATATGGAGGGCATTTGGGACCTTCATACACTTCGTCTCCAACCAAAGGGACATGTTGCCAATTTTTGATAACTACCCCATGTTCAAAATAATCCCTATTAGCATCAGGGAGATTGACTACTAAAGCTCTATTCAAAAATCTAGTTTTTAAATAATAAACATTGTCTAGAATAGCCCATCTATAACAGTACATAATCTCAGGAATTCCTATACGAGTTCCATAAGTTTGATTTAACCTATGTACTCCATTAACTATCCTCCATGTGTTGGGGGCTATTTTGCAGGGACAACATCGAAATATTTACAGAACTATAAGCATAAAGGGTTTGGTGGAAAAGAAAATCCACATTCAGCAATAAAGAGGCTGGGGAACCAGTGTCCCTCAGTCAAACAAAAGTAATCTAAAGGCTCAAAAAGATCCTCCAGAGTTACCCAAGATGGAATGGAAAAATCAGAACGGAATTTCTCGAGAGATTCGATAATATAAACCATGGTGAATAAAAGAAATGAAGAAGAAGTAAGAAGATCTTACAGGAAAAAGGGAGATCTGTTGACAACGAACGAAGACAAGGATGAACGCACAAGAGAAAGAAAGACTATGGAAAACTCGAAAGAGTAATTGGAAAAAGGTAGAAGACGGTGATATTGTCTATGAAGTTTAAATACTTTGTCTTGGGAAACGGCGAAAGAAATGATTACAAAAAGGAAGCTATTACGCCACCGGCGGCTAAAAGGACAAAAAGTACACGAAGATCGAAGCGCTTATAAAAATGCAAAAAAACGAATTCTGCGAATTTGGAAGGAAATTAAAATACGAAGAAAATGCTCCTAAAACCCAGGAAGGTCATTTAATATTGCCATATACCGAGAAAGAATGTTCCATACTCCTTAAAGTTCGAAATATGAAACATTGGGGGCTTATGTTGATACCAAAATTAGTATGCTGATATAGATGAATCACAAGAAGACACGTGTCGATCTACGTGGCACAATAGCAACGAGGAAATCTACTTCCCCGACCAAGTCAGACTCACTCCGAGGAACTCCAGCTCTCCGAGGAACTCTTGAACGATGAGCAACTAAAGGCGCTTCGAGATGCATCTCGACGATTGCCAGATAATCAACAGTTCAACTATTCATTGAATGCTAATCATCTTGACGCACACGCTTGAGGAGCATTAAATGAATTACCCTTTCATATGTATATCATTTAATGTATCACCCTTTCATGTACAGCCTAAGGGCTATAAATACCTTGTATCACCCTCATTCAAGGGGACCGGGATTTCGTGATAGTACTGGTAATCGAGAATTCCCAAACACTCAGCAATAACATAACAGTGGACGTAGGCCATTCATATAAGGCTGAACCACTTTAAAAATATTTTGTCTCATTTATTTATCTGTGATTGAATTATTAGAGTAATCTAATTTTTTACATCAACAGCTATTTTAAAATTAAACTTTGTATTGTCAGCACAAAGTCATGAATATATAAATAGATATATGAAATCAAGTTCACTATTACATTGTTATGTTTTGATTTTCATTTCCATGAAATTCTATCTTATAAACGAACGTTTTGTCTTTAAAAGATCTCAATTCGAGACAATACGTTATATCGTGAATGATAATATTTAAATGGGCCCACTACGGCCGTCGTGACGCCTGATTATACGCGACAATTCAAGAATGATACTTGAAAATGGCAAAAGCAAATATTGAGAGTGGAGGGAAAGATTAGCTTATAACGCCACATGTGGAGACTATATCTCGACATACGATGGTTACATCGATGAAAGCGTCTATTGGGATGCACCATTAGTAGCAAGGGCTTACAATGCCCGTTCTTAGCTTTCGTTATGCGTCATTAGCCCGGAGAGGTGAATCCCTCGACAAACATCATTAATTTGGTGGGTAAATGCAAAACATCATTAACTTGGTGATCTCATATTAGCTTAGGGAAGATTCATAATACCTAACCCGAGAAGGCCTAAAAATAACCCATAGGGGCCGGAGACTTAATCGCCTACGGATAATCCTATATTTGAACGGGCCAAAAACTTGATTGTCTATGGATAATCCTATTATAGCCTGGGAAGGCTTTATATATATCCACATAAGCTTGGGGAAGCTTTATAATACCTAGCTCGGGGGGGCATGATAATGACCCAATCAAAGCGACTAAAGGGAAGCGATGAAAGGCAGTCAAAGTGACTAAAGGAGGTTGTGTTGCTGTGATTACGAAGCACGTCAAAGCTAGAAAGGTGCCGTAACCTTGTTAGTATGGTTGCGGCCATTAAGAAAATTTATAAGATGGCGGTAGATAAGGATAGGCAGGATTGTTAGCATGCCGCAGCCCTGATCGAGAAAGCGAGTGACTTTTAAGCAATAATCATAAAGCTACAACGGATGGGATCCAAACTCCCAAAGGTTCCGCACCCACCTTCATTCGTAAATAGATCGCAGCCACTTTTAAACTTTCGTGATTGTATGCAAGAGAACAGGTCGCAGGCTATGTGGAAACCTACACTACAGTGCCGTGGCCTTAAGCATCAGTTCAAGCAACAAGATAGGAAGAATAAGTCAGGCAAAAGATATATATAAACCATTTGGTTTTAAAGGTGTTCGTGGACTTGATAGTAAAATTCATTCATTCAAGTAAAGCAAAGTAGAAGAATGAAAAGCTATTAAAAAAAGGAGGCAAAAGTAGTCAACATCAAAAGTGGCCACAACCTTGATAATATTAGTGTTAACATTACCGACAAAGGGTCGCAGCTGCTTAAAGAGTTACAAAAAACTTAAGAGGGACACAGCCCAAAGATTCAGCATCATTATCTTCATCTCCTTCTTCACCCTTCGCAGCCGTCATTGTATCTTCATCAACTACCGCTGCCTCAGCATCTGCCCTCAACCTGGCCCTTTCCTCTGTTGTGGCCTTGATCTCGTCCACGCATTCCTAGTGCTTAGCATCCCCAAGACCCCAGGAAAGAATCGTATCTTTAGTCTCAAGAAAGTTTTTGATGACCCTGGGCCTGAGATCCTGGTAGCCGCGGAGGTAGGCCATATTATTTATAAGATAAAAATCTCTGGAGCCCTTGAATGACTCTATAGTGCTTTCAATGGCCTATTGAAGGGCTTCGTGATAATCCCCCTCCATTTTCTTAATTTTTGTAGTATAGGCTTCAGTATCATGAGCAGCCTTGGTCTATAACTCCTCGTACCTCTTTTGAAGGAATCTTAGCTTGTTATTGGAAGACTCTCCAACCTGGACAGCTTCCGCGACCTGGGCCTAAGAGACCTTGAGAATTTCTGCGGCCTGCTTAAAATTTTCCTCCGCTTCCTCTTTGGCTTTGATTACAGCTTCAAAGTTCATATGAGTTGCCTGAAGATCCGCAGTAGTAGACTGTTTGCCAGCTTCAAAGGAATAATTCCTTGCATTCTCCAAGTCAGTGGCGTGAACCCTCTTTGCAACCTCTTTTAGCTTGTACAGGGCCACGTACTTCCTTTTCTGACAAATCATGATATTCGTGGCCTGAAAAGAGAAGGAGTCAGGAATAAGGTACGGAATGCAAAAATAAAACTGAAAGTACTTGCACTTACCCTCAAAACACTATGGAGTCCATATTCCTCCAGGTCGTCATGATCCTCATCCACCAGTCTATCAAGGTTCGCGGCATCGAGGACCCTCTTCATCCTACAGGCAACCCTCGCAGTAGTGTCCCATGAGGATTCAGGTTTTGGTTATCTAAGTTGTGGTCGTGGATGACCGTCAAGACCAACCCTGGCGCGGCACTGAGGAGGCCCCAGGTTGGCATTAATTACAACAATGGATGGCAGTGGGGGAAAAATTAAATGGATAGAGGTATCAGACATTGACATCAGACCTGCTGCGGCCAAATTGGCCCCGATATCATCGTCGAACTCTTCAACTTGGAGTTAAGGTGTATCAGGGATAGTTTTTCCGCGGCTTGATTTTGGGTCGCGGCAGGTGGATTTTGGTCGCTGGAAGGGACTACGGCTGGAGCCTTGGTCTTGGGCCTCTTCCTTTTTCTGTGCCTTGCAGCGTTATTGATAATGGTTGCGTCCTCATCCATCGCTGCCAATTAGGCAGCCAAAAGATCCCTATCAACTTCCTCACCTGAAAGAAGGCAACAGTAAATATTTGAAGATTTAAATATAAATTTTTGCATAACAGAACTGTTGATCGAGTCATTACCTTTTGCGGCCATCTCTTTTGGTATGGATTTACTGGGGAAGTAGCCTACTTTAAATACAGTGGCAGAAGTTACAAGTACACAAAATTTATTCTCCTCGGCAGGAATGGTCGCAGTTTTGGCAACTCTTTTATCTTTCCACTTGCTCAATTGCAGGTTGTCAAGAACTGCAGAAAACATTTCAAAGGTTAGTACAGAAAGAATAATAAGCAATTATAAAGAGGGGATGCCGCTATAATTGAAATACCTAGCTTGGAGGGACACCCCCATTACCGCGCCATCCTAAATGATTTATACCTCTCGTTCTCCTAAGGGTGAATCTCCCACCCTTCTCTAGAGATGTAGAAATATTTCCCCTTCCAGTTCTTTACACTGGTAGGCCTCCCAGAGTAAAGGGTCTCGTCCCTGCCGTGGACGGAGAAGTAGTAATACCCAGCAAACTTTACAGAGTTTTCCTTCAGGTGATAAAAGTGGAAAAACTTCGCGGGAGTAATATTTTTTCTGAATTGATTCTCCCAATGCACGATGGCTGCAAGAATGGCCCTCCATCCATTAGTATCTAACAGGGTTGGTGCTAATTTCATTATTTGAAAAATTCTTCTGATGGGAACAGGAACGGGCAGCCATAAACTGTAAATGAAAGCTTTTAAAGGGAAACAGACCCCATCATCAGCAAGGGTCGTACAGGGTCTTTGTTTCGCGATAGGAGCTGAGCACATCAAACCCTCAGGAAACTCGAAGGCCTCAACAACTTGATCAACCCATTCTTGGGTCATAATGTTGCGGATGTCAAGTGAAGCAGGAGGCCTCTCAACCCTCCCAGATGGGACAGATGGTTCATCCCTAACATTAGTTTCACCCACTGCCACGGTGTTATCTTCTATGTCCATTGGTTGGTTACTAGAGTTGGCTTTCTCTTCCATTGGCGTGATCTCAAAATCCTTCCTACAGGTAGAATCTGCAAATTCTGAGTCTAGTACTACGCAGTTGGGGAAATTCTTCAGTTAACAAGGCCCTATTGACTTTAAAGGAGGCATGAAAGGAAGTTTAGGAAGGGAGGATCCAAAATGTTTTGCCCAGAAGCCTCTCAGAAATTCGTCTGGGTCAAAGTTCATATGGCTGCAGCAGTACCTAAAAAAGCAGAGTCCACAGTTAGGCGCCGCAGCCAATATGGTTCTAAAAAGCCTCTAAGAAGCCGCGGAAGAACTAGTCATATGAAGATTAAAGTGAATAGAAGTGATCATCGAGGGTGGATAAATATTCCAAGTGTTGGGTTCTAGAGCCCTTAAAGATAATTGTCACCGCGGCATATTGATTTGATAAGTGTTATTTCCTTGCATACCGTAGTTAATACAGGCTAAAACACTGTTGACTCTAATCTGAGAACCTAAGGCCGTAATCATTAATCTATGGGTTTAACTGCCACAGAGCCTTGATCTAAAAACCTAAGCGATCAGCCTACTAAAAAGAAGCTACGGGTTGCAGCCATCGCTTACCACATGCCATAGTTAGGACCTAAACCAATGTTAGAATGTATAGTATGGACCCAAGACTACTAAAGAAGTATTTTATTATGTCGCAGCTGATATGCCCTATAGGTACCCCACAACTCAGATTGGCTAGGGAGACGGTCGAGGTTAGAAGGGCCCCATATTGGCGACCAGCAGTCTCGTCCTTAGCAAGGTCGGCCATAGCCGACGTTACTAGTTGCCTCACAGCCAGACAACAGCTGAGGTCTTCGTGATCCATGGAGATAGTAATCCATCAGGCCAGTCGGAGTAGACATCATGCCTACATAATACATCAACCTTGGCTGGGTGTAAGCCGAGGAAACAGAGATAATACAATCATCGCAATCGGTCTCGGCTGGGAATCAGTCGATGTTCCTGCTACTCCACCATTACCTCGGCCTAAGCCGACATTACAACTCCACCTGCCTTACCTCGGCTCTCCTACTGAGTCGAGATCATCACGAATAACCTCTAACTTGGTAGTTGCCAAACTTCACCAACCTCGTACTCTTCCAGGCCAAGGTTGGTATCACCCGAGGACAGACTAGTTTTTACACGTTCGTGTATAACTTAGAAGACTTGAACAAATCTGTTATAACCGAATTACTCCCTCCACATGAGGGAATATTAAAGTTATCATTACTTAGTTGAGATCAGCCAGGTGTCACTCTCATACTGGCTCGATGCTCATGCACATGCTCATTGCATGCTTGGGGGTACATTACACCCCCTAAGCACTATATATAGAGGTCATCCTCTACCTTATAAGGGGATCCGAAATTATAACCCTAGCTAAAACTCTGTAAAATTATACAGTAGAGAGAGAAAATCTTGAGAGATTGTATCCATGACCATTAGTGCCCTGTTTTAGTGACCTTATTCACTCATTTGCACAGTAGACGTAGGCCTAATTGGCTGAACCACTTATATATTGGCATTCATCCTCTTCTCCTCATCTTAATCTCTTATATTTAGCATATACTTGATCTGCCATGGTTATCACTGATTTGAGCTTACAAACACCTTGAAGGGTGGTGTTATTTCCAGCATCATCATTTTGGCGCCTTCTGTGGGAACAAGAAGCTGTCTCTTCCTATTTTTTTTTGCATAACCTCACCGGAGACTCTAGTGGTGAACTAGGCCTCACCGCTTGTGTGGAGTTGTTTCACCATTGAAAGAGTTCCATTAAGGTATTAATCTCATCTTATTCACATCTCTTTAGTATTAACACATGACACTGGAATTACCACCGCCTCTTCCACCACCTGGTGCTGGAGGGCCTAGTTCTAGCCAGGCACCGCCTCAGTGTGAAATGGAAGAAGTGGCAGCAGCCTTGAGATCTTTGGCTGCAACGCAACAAGCAATGAAGGAGAAATTTTCACAACTCAGTTAAAACATGATGAGACCACCTGGGGTCTCACCGAAAATGATTACTCCGGCAGCTGTTCAGCCTCATTCTGGTGCTAGGGTACCACCCCAGGCACCGCGAAAAGACCAACCTACACCTCAGCGGAGGAGGGATAATGCTAACCCTAGACGTTTGCGTCTGGGGAGGCAAGGACACCCTTGCCCCGAGGATTAGTATGATGATATGGAGGCAGAAGATGCTACAGAAGATTGTTAGGAGCCGTATGAAGTTTTAAATAACACAGTACGTCCTATCCAGTAGAGCCAAGGTTGTGGTGGCAGAAGAGGTGAAGAAGCCCAATAAAGAGCGTCAGATTTTGATCGATTAAGCACAGGGTCGGCCTTTGAAAGTCTCAGCCCAGTAAACAACCTGCAATAGAGGTTATCCAGGTCGAGAAGTATAGCCGGCTCACAAAGGGAAGAGGGGCAACGTCGGCCTCATCAAGGCCGACCTAACACAGGAAGAGGTCAATTGCCGATGTTGAGCTGCGGTTGGGGAACCCTAAGTCCACCCCTTAGAGGTGGTTGGGGATAACCTCGGCCAGGACAATGTTGCAAGACCATGGAATGACTCCATCCAACGTCTTGAGGAAAATATAAGAGACCTCATCAAAAGTCGGGACCCACTACAAAGAGGCTTCTTAAAAGGCTCTCCGTTCGTAGCTAAGATAGTGATCTTCCCTACCCCTACCAAGTTCAAGCCACCTACGGTGTCTCTTACGTATGACGGTAGCACCAACCCTATACATCATATTGAGATGTACTAGTCTGTGAGGGACATTTACTCAATACCAGATGAGATAAAATGTCGGGCCTTCTTCGGGACTTTGACGGGAGCTTCACATATCTGGTTTACCTCTCTTTCGAAGAACTCAATAGAGAACTTTAAGGGTTTAGCTGAACGGTTGATTCACATCTTATGTTTTAGGGTAAGACCTCAAAAGAATACTACCCATTTGTTGTATGTCAAGAAAGGCAAAAATGAGAACCTAAGGGACTACATTGCTAGATTCAATAAAGAAAAACTCGAGGTTGAAGACTACGAAGAGAATATAGCCATTACCGCCCTCATAGGTGGTCTTCAGAAAGGGAAGTTATTGTGGAAACTTACGGAAGGCCCTCCCAAGTCCATGAAAGAACTATTGGCAACTGCAGGCAGGGCCATGAACGCTGAAGAGGCCACGATTGTAAAATACGAGGATGAGAATGGCGGTAGCAGTGGGAAGTTCTAAAGAAAGAAGGACGGAAAGAAGAGGTCAGTTGATGATAAGTTTGCACACTATACCCCTCTAACTGTGAGCTGCGAACACATCCTCAATGAGATCAAGAATGACCGGTCTCTGAGATGGCTAGAGAAGATGAAGGCTCCTCCACATAAGAGGAACAAGAACTTATGGTGCAAGTTCAACCAAGACCATAGCCATGTTACAGACAAGTGCTTCACCTTAAAAGATGAGATCGAGAAGATGTTGAAATCAAGAAAGTTGAGGAAGTATGTGGATGGCAAGGCTCCTAAGGGGGGGAGAGATGACCCTAAAAAGAAGAGAAATGACATATGTCATGACGATACTCCAATAATAAGAGATGATGACTTGGAAGGTGATGATTAGGACAATACAGACCTCCCACCAAAAGATGATAACGCCCAGTAAAGAGGGTCGGTATGATCTCCTTTGGTGTTAACACCATATGCGGAGGACTCGAAGGGGGTGGTTCTGAAGTGGCTGACTGAAAAAGATCATGTGGCAGAGGCCAAGTCAGTGGCCAAGCTAGAAGTGGTAAATCTAACGTCTTCCGAAACCAAGCAGAAGAGAAAGAAGGTGGATATGGATAATCTTATAGTTGGATTCTCCCTACTCGACTTCAAAGGCATCCTAGCTCCGCATGATGACCCTTTATCACAACAAGGGTGCATAGATGCGAGGTACAGAGAATCCTCATAGATGGAGGAAGTTTAGTAGATGTGATGTTCTGGCCCTGCTTTAAAAGCCTTGGCCTTAGCAGAGCTAGGTTGGTACCCTATCATCATCCGTTAATGGGCTTCAACAGCAAAAAGGTCCATCCGTTGGGCATGTATGAGATGGACGTACGAATGGGCGATGAGTGGCCTAAGAGGTTATCCCGGAAGATCAATTTTTTTGTTATGGATGAAAATGTCTTCTCGGCCTACCACCTCATCATAGGAAGAGTGGCCCTTAAAGAGTTTGAGGCCGTGCCATTGACGGTCCACCACATGCTAAAATTCTCGACCCCCTATGGGGTAGGGGAAGTGCAAGGTGACCAGACCATAACACGGGAATGCTACTTCAACTCAGTCGAAGAGAGAGAGGCCCATAAAAGAGCAACTACCACATATAACATTGATACACTTGACCCTAGAGATAAAACAAAGTTGAAGAAAGGAGAGGCCACGAAAGAGGTAGAATCCATCGTCCTTAATGAGGACAAACCAAAAAAAACCGTCCAGGTCGGCAAAGCCTTAAAAGAGGAGATCAAGGAAGAGCTGATAAGTTTCTTAAGAAAGAGGCAGAGTGTCTTCGCTTGGAGCCACGCAGACATGCCTGGCATCGACCCTGGGTTTATGTGCCATAAACTCAACGTGACTAAGGATGTTAAGCTAATCAAATAGAGACGAAGAGTTTACTCTAGGGAGAAGTGCGACGTCATTCGGGAAGAAGTCAAAAAGTTAGAAGAGGCCGAGTTTATAAGGGAAGTCATATATCCGAAGTGGATATCAAACGCAGTCATTGTGCCCAAAGCCAATGGAAAATGCAGGATGTGCGTAGACTTCACTGACCTGAACAAGTTTTGCCCAAAATAAAGCTATCCCTTACCTCGGATCGATCAGATGGTAGATGCCACTGCAGGGCATGAGCTCATGAGCTTTATGGACGCGCACTCAGGCTACAATCAGATCTTCATGGATGGTGAAGACTCAGAAAAGACAACCTTCATCACTGAAAAAGGGGCATATTGCTACAAGGTTATGCCCTTCAAATTGAAAAATACGGGGGCAATGTACCAACATCTTGTGAATAAGATATTTGAAAATTAAATAGGTAAGACTATAGAGGTGTACGTAGATGATATGTTGATGAAGAGCTTAAAGGCCTTCACTCACGTGGCAGACCTAGAAAAGACCTTTGATACCATGGACTTGTACAGAATGAAACTCAATATTACGAAGGGTGTGTTCGGGGTAGGATCTGGGAAATTTCTTAGATTCATTGTCAATCAGAGGGGAATAGAGGTGAACCCTAAGAAAATTAAAGCTTTGCTCGACATGAAGACACAAAGAAGTATCAAGGACGTTCAGAGGCTCACTGGAAGAGTAGCTGCACTCAACAGATTTATTTCCAGAGCGACGGACAAATGTCTTCCATTCTTTAAGGTGCTTAGAAAGGCCTTCGAGTGGGATAAAGAGTATGATGAGGCTTTTAATCAACTCAAGTCCTACCTCGGGTCTCCCTTACTTTTATCTCGACCCATAGTAAGAGAAAGGTTGTATGTTTATCTAGCAGTCTCTGAGTCAGCTATAAGTGCAGCCATAGTACCGAAAGACGTTGGGGTGTAAAGACCTGTATACTTCAACAGTAATCCCCTTTAGGGATCTGAACAGAACTACCCTCGGATGGAAAAATTGTCCTACGTTTTGATACATGCTTTTAGAAAAATGAAGCCCTATTTCTAAGCCCACTCTATGGTCATCCTAACTGACTCCCCATTAAGGCAAGTCATCCGCAAGCCTGAGAAGTCTGGAAGCTTAATGACCTGGGCCATTGAGTTGGGTGTGTATGACCTTATTTACCAACCCAGGGTGGCCATTAAAGGGCAGGCACTTGCAGATTTTGTTACTAAGTTCACATGGCAAGAGGCTGAGGTTGAGAATAACCAAGAGACTGCAGAGGGATCAAACAGCAACGTCTTTCGAGACCCAGAAGTGGTTGTATCCAGTAGAGCCAGAAATGGAATAAACGAGAATGAGGAAGATTGGTACCTCTTCAAGCAAGGAATCATGTTAGAATGGGGCTTCTCATCAGATAAAGACATCTGGAACCTCTTTATTGACGGGTCTTCTTACGAAAGTGGAAGCGGGGCAGGGATGATACTCTCAGCCCTGGATGGTACCAATGTTAAATATGCCCTAAGGTTTAACTTTAAGGCATCAAACAACGAGTCAGAATATGAGGCCATGATAGTAGGCCTCTCCTTGGCAAAGACCCTTAGGGTAAGATGACTCCTACTTCATAGTGACTCGAGGTTAGTTGTTAACCAAGTATTGGGGGTTTATGAGGCCAAGGATGAAAGGATGGCTAAATACCTAAAGAGGGTAAGAGTGATATTAGAAGGTTTCGAAGAGGTAAATATGAAGAGAATACCTAAAAAAACAACAGCCACGCAGATGCACTAGTAAGATTGGCTTCAGCAACCAGGACAGACATCATAAGGACAGTTCCAGTTGAGATCTTGCCTAAGGTGACCATTGAAGAAGAAGAGGTTAGTAACCCTTGCCTCAATTTGAACCTAGGGGACTCATGGATGGACCCACTTATCAGATACATCAGAGAGGAAGAACTGCCGAAATCAAAGCTAGAGAGGAGGAAACTTAGGTAAAGAGCTGCAAAGTTCTCAATAATAGGAGACGTCCTATATAAGAAAGGATTTCTATTACCTCTCCTCAGATGTGTCAATCCCATAGAAGTTCCCCGCTTCCTACAGGAGGTACACGAAGGTTCTTGTTCCAGTCACATAGGAGGAAGACCTTTGGCCAAGAGGATTATTATGTAGGGATACTGGTGGCCAACCTTGGCCAAGGATGCTACAAATTATGTGAAGAGGTGTGACAAATGCCAAAGATTATCCACCATCCCCCATCACCCTCATCAGCCTATGATGTCAATAAGTTCTCCTTGGCCATTCGCAGTATGGGGAATTGACTTGGTGGGTCCCTTACCCAGAGTCGCAAATAACTACAGGTTTTTTATAGTTGCCATTGACTACTTCTCTAAATGGGTAGAGGCCAAGACGATGATCACGATTACAGAGAAGAAGACCTTACAATCTATCTGGAAAAACATCATGTGCAGATATGGTCTCCCAAACACCCTCATCTCGAATAATGGCACCCAGTTCAAGAATTCTTCCTTAGAAAAATATTACGAAAGAGTTGGGATAAAGTAATTTTTCTCTTCTCATGGTCGACCTCAGGTAAATGGTCAGACCGAAGTCACAAACAGAATAATACTCGACGGGATCAAGAAGAGGTTATAAGAAGCTAAGGGAAGATGGACTGAAGAGGTTTATATTGTGTTATGGGCCTACAGAACAATGGCTAGGACACCAACGGGGGAAACCCCATTTATGTTAGCGCATGGCTCAGAAGCTGTCATACCAACCGAGATAGGGCTCCCCACTCACAGGGTTCAGACCTATGACCCTAAAAGAATAGGGAGGAGAGAAGACTTGACTTAGATATGATTGAACAAAGAAGAGAAGACGCAGAGATCAGATAGGCAGCCTACCAACAGAGAACAACGAAGTTCTACAAGCAAAGGGTGAAATCAAGGCCCATAGCCATGGGAGACCTGGTGTTAAAGAAGACGTTACAGAAAGCAAACAAGCTTCATCCAAATTGCCATGGTCCTTACAAAGTGATCGAGGAGGTTGTACCCAGGACCTACAGGCTAGAAAATCTTGAGGGGAACCTTTCTCCAATCCTTGGAATGCTGATCATTTAAAAAAGTATTACATATGATGTTGTAGGTTTCTATGTAAATGTATCATCTTATAAAGAGATTATTAATGAGAAGATCAGTTTTCGTGTCAATTCTTGGTTTATTACGCTCTAATGGTAGAATTTATGAGGATAAGATCTTAGTCAGTGACCTTGGACCTTATAACATCATGATTTTGTGACAAGGTCTGAGGTGAGACATCATACTTGGATGACCTCAGACCTTAAACATCATTAATTTGGTGAAAAAATATTTATAAGGATAACATCTTAGTCGATGACCTCAGACCTTATAACATCATGATTTGGTGATAAGGTCTGAGGTGAGACATCATACTTGGATGACCTCAGACCTTAAACATTATTAATTTGGTGAAAAATTATTAGTAAGAATAACATCTTAGTCGATGACCTCGAACCTTATAACATAATGATTTGGTGACAAGGTCTAAGGTGAGACATCATACTTGGATAACCTCAGACCTTAAACATCATTAATTTGGTGAAAAATTATGTATGAGGATAACATCTTAGTCGATGACCTCAGACCTTAACACATCATGATTTGGTGATAAGGTCTGAGGTAAGACATCATACTTGGATGACCTCAGACCTTAAACATCATTAATTTGGTGAAAAATTATTAGTGAGGATAACATCTTAGTCGATGACCTCAGACCTTATAAGATCATGATTTGGTGACAAGGTCTGACGTGAGACATCATACTTGGATGACCTCAAACCTTAAACATCATTAATTTGGTGAAAAATTATTTATGAGGATAACATCTTAGTCTATGACCTCAGACGTTATAATATCATGATTTGGTGACAAGGTCTGAGGTGAGACATCATACTTGGATGACCTCAGACCTTAAACATCATTAATTTGGTGAAAATTATGTATGAGAATAACATCTTAGTCGATGACCTCATACCTTATAACATCATGAGTTGGTAACAAGTTCTGAGGTGAGACATCATTCTTGGATGACCTCGGACCTTAAACATCATTAATTTGGTGAAAAATTATTAGTGAGGATAACATCTTAGTCGATGACCTCGGACCTTATAACATCATGATTTGGTGACAAGGTCTGAGGTGAGATATCATACTTGGATGACCTCAGACCTTAAACATCATTAATTTGGTGAAAAATTATTTATGAGTATAATATCTTAGTCGATGACCTCAGACCTTATAACATCATGATTTAGTGACAAGGTCTGAGGTGAGACATCATACTTGGATAACCTCATACCTTAAACATCATTAATTTTGTGAAAAATTATTTATGAAGATAACATCTTAGTCGATGACCTCAGACCTTGTAACATCATGAGTTGGTGACAAGGTCTGAGGTAAGACATCATACTTGGATGACCTCAGACCTTAAACATCATTAATTTAGTGAACAATTATTAGTGAGGATAAAATCTTAGTCGATGACCTCGGACCTTATAACATCATGATTTGGTGACAAGGTCTGAGGTGAGACATCATACTTGGATGACCTCAGACCTTAAACATCATTAATTTGGTGAAAAATTATTTATGAGGATAACATCTTAGTCGATGACCTCAGACCTTATAACATCATGATTTGGTGACAAGGTCTGAGGTGAGACATCATACTTGGATGACCTTAGACCTTAAACATCATTAATTTGGTGAAAAATTATTTATGAGGATAACATCTTAGTCGATGACCTCAGACCTTATAACATCATGAGTTGGTGACAAGGTCAAAGGTAAGACATCATACTTGGATGACCTCAGACCTTAAACATCATTAATTTGGTGAAAAAATATTAGTTAGGATAACATCTTAGTCGATGACCTCGGACCTTATAACATCATGATTTGGTGACAAGGTCTGAGGTCGGGCATCATACTTGGATGACCTCGGACCTTAAACATCATTAATTTGGTGAAAAATTATTTATGAGGATAACATCTTAGTCGATGACCCCAGACCTTATAACATCATGATTTGTTTATAAGGTCTAAGGTAAGACATCATACTTGGATGACCTCGGACCTTAAACATCATTAATTTGGTGAAAAATTATTTATGGGGCTTATGAAGACACCATTATATTGAGGCTTCAGGCCTTAACACAAACACATTGCATGATATAGAAAACCATTCAAAGAACATTCAGAAACTAAAGAAATAAATCCCTCTTCAGAGGTTGATATAGCATAAGGTTAAGAATTACAAGCCAAAAGGTAATAGAAATTGTCATCAGAAGTTACAGATTGAGTCAGAAATAATAAATTACAAGAGCTTCACAACATGGACTTAGGTGTCTGTAGTCTCAGGGTTAGCATCCATGCCCCCATCTCCCTGGTCGAGGTTGGTCACTTCTATCCCATCATCTTGGGGACCAACGTCTTCAGTCCTTATATCTTCTTGAGGAGCAGTCTCGGTAGGGGTGGCACCTCCTTCCTCATCGACCTCTTATAAGTCCTCAACGAAATGAGGGTCGGCATAACCCAGACCAATGAAGTCAGAGGCTGCCAGGCTCCCTGACTCTTTCTCCTTCATCGCATCCCATTTACCAGTGGCCTTAACACCCCCTTTCGAGGTACTCGAAGTCGAAGCTGACAAATTCATCAGAGACCTTGTAGTCCTCCAAGATCTTCTCTGAAGCATCCTCCAGAGCAGCCTTCACAGCAACGTCAACCTTGTGTTAGAGAAATTCGGTCTGAGTCTTCAGGGCAGAGATATGATATTTTTTAAGCTTGCCCATATCTTTTTCCAACTGCTTGACATTAGCCTCAGACTTCTCCAAGGAATCCTTCAGACGCTCCACTTCAACATTCAGAGCGACCTCAATATTTTGGGCCTCTTTGACCTTTTCAATCAGAGGAAGTTTCCTCAGAGTCCAGTTAACAAACCGGTGTATGGTGAGGAGACCCTGTAGAACATGTGCAGAAATGTCAGTTCAAAATCTGGTATAACTCAAAGACAAGGTTACACTTATTCAGCAAAAGCAAAAATCTTACTTAGATGGATCGATGGAGGGCGAACTCGGCCAGCATAGGGGTGTCCAGAGAACGGTAGAATCATTTGTTAGAGTCGGTCATGATCAAGCCATAGCGTCCAGGGCCTTTAAACTCTGGTTGATAAGACTCTCACCGATCTTCAGTTGCTCCAGACGAGCAACTAACGCATCCTCAGAAGAAATGGGGATGGCATGATCCCCCTTTGAAGCTTTCTTCTTCTGCCTCTGATCCTCAGGGGCAGGGTCAACAGATATCCTCTTCTTGGAGGCCTCAGCCCTTGATGTAGTTGAAGGAGGAGGAGGCGCAGTTAGACCTACTTTCTTTACGAGTTTGGTAAGACTAGGGGCTACCATCTCCCAGAGGTCGTCATAAATTCCTTTTGGACATTCTGCAAACATAATGGTCTGAGTTAAAATATTAAAGACATAACAAATTCAGAGGTATAACTTATTGAAATAATAAAGTAGCTTACGGAGCTCAATCAGAGGACTCCCCCCAAGGCCAGTTTCAGAGAGATAGTAGGGGGTCATCAAATGCTCGTACTTGACTAGCAGACCATGCTCCCCCTGACCCTAAAGGTCTTTAACCTTCTGAAGGTTATTCTGGATTAGCCCAGGGTTTGCCCTATTATCTAATGTCACCTTTCCCCATCTCAGGGGTATTCTCGGCTCTAAGGATAAAGAGGGGGCACAGGGACTAAACTCCCATGGCCCTGACACGAAGAAGTAGCGTGGTTTCTAATTGTGGTTCTAAGTTTGGGTAACCTGCAACATCTTCTTATTGGACTTCTGAGCTAAAAAGTGGTAGTAACACGGATGATTCCTGGTAGAGTAGGGGATGTAGCACCCTGTGAAGACCTAGATGGGAAGGTCTGAATGATGGACTGCCCTCCATAAGACTATAGCTCCAATTATCACCCTCCAGGCATTGGGTGATAACTGGGAAGGAGCCAAGTTAATGTAGGATAATATAGCCCTGATTAGTGGATGAATGGGAAGACGAAATCCTAACTTGAACATCTGCTCATATAAGCAGATCACACCATCTTGGCTGCCAAAGGCCCTCTCATCCCTCAAAGGTCTCCTAAGTTTTATGGACGGACTTATAGAATACAGATGTCTGAAGGCTGGAAGGTCGATCTCGCTGACAGTGCTCTCTATCTCGGCCGCCTTCGAGGTGTCAACATCACTATCGCTATCGTCATCCTCATCCAGGTCAACGTCGGTATGAGCAGGCGAGGGAGCACCACCAGGGAACCTTTGAGCGAACTCAGCTCTTGTGGCGGCCGACAGGGGAATAGTGTCAAGGATTAGGGGAACAGCCACATTGGGTCCTATAATTTTGACATCGGATAAAGAATAAGAGGTGCTAGAAATCTTGTGAGATGAGGCACGGCTAGAAACCTCGGCCTGGTCTGGGGCGTGGTCCATCCGGATGGAATAGTCCATGGCCTCTTGGAAAGAATCCACATACATAGGGTCTGCGGTTGACGACTCAGACTATGACATCGGAGTAGGTTCTACTGGGACCTCTGCAGACGCAGATAGCTCAGGGTATATCGCCTTTAGAGGGGGTGGGAATATAGGCCTGAGAGGGAATGCCTCTGCCCTACGAGCTTCCTCTTGGGCTCGTTCTATTTGCCCAATCTTATCTAAGGTTTTTTCCCTAAAAGAAGGGAATGCCTCTAAGAGTTGATAAAGGGGTCTGAGCATATGGGGAAGACCTTACACTTGTAGACTCAAGCTAAAAATAAATAACTTGACTCAACATAACTAAGGATCAAGCTGGTATTTTAAACAAGAATAAACAAGAACAGTCAAGAACAAGGGCCACTGGAAAACTCAAAAAGTCACCGAAAAATGCAAAACAGTGGCCGAAAAACCTAAAAAACTCGCCGAAAAATGAAAAAACAAGAATTAAAGGCTGAAAATGGCAAACTAGAGTGAAAATAATACCTATCGAAGTGCGAAATGAAGGAGAAGAGGAATGGAAATAAGGAAATCTCTAAAATGCAGCAGTCAAGCTCTTATAGAGAGAGAGAGAGATAGAGAGATAGAGAGAGAGAGAGAGAGAGTTGCAGAGATGACCAAGGCGGGAGAAAGAGAGGAATGAAGAAGAAAGAGAAAGAAATGGGGTTTAAACCCTTAAATGTGATCACACGCGTCCCAAGGCCCATCATTGCCATGGGAGCCCAAAAGATAATCAACATCATCATACTTGTCAGGCACGCTATCCACTTGAGTAGTTGACACTTGTCAAGAAAGTATTGGCACTCAAAGAAATCTAACCTCGGACATACATACCCCTTAGTCACCTATCCACATAGGTAACTAAGGGCAATGGGTGATTGATATGCCCTATAAGTACCCCACAACTCAGAGACACTAACCTCGTCCAGGGAGACGGTCGAGGTTATAAGGGCCCCAGATTGACGACCAGCGGTCTCGTCCTAAGCAAGGTCGGCCATAGCCGACGTTACTAGTTGCCTCACATCCAGACAACAGCTGAGTTCTTCGTGATCCATGGAGATAGTAATCCATCAGGTCGGTCGGAGCCGACATCACGCCTACATCATACATCAACCTCGGTTGGGTGTAAGCCGAGGAAGCAGAGACAATACAATCATCGCAATCAGCCTCGGCTGGGAATCAGTCGATGTTCCTGCTACTCTACCATTACCTCGGCCCAAGCCAACATTACAACTCCACCTACCTTACCTCGGCACTCCTAGTGAGCCGAGATCATCACGAATAACCTCTAACTGGGCAGTAGCCAGACTTCACCAACCTCGTACTCTTCCAGGCCAAGGTTGGTATCACCCGAGGACAGCCGAGTTTTTACATATTCGTGTATAACTTAGAACACGTGGACAAATCTGTTATAACCGAATTACTCCCTCCACGTGAGGGAATATTGAGGTTATCATTACTTAGTTGAGATCAGCTAGGTGTCACTCTCATACTGGCTCGATGCTCATGCACATGCTCATTGAATGCTCGGGGGTACATTACACCCCCAAGCACTATATATAGAGGTTATCCTCTACCTTGTAAGGGGATCCGAAATTACAACCCTAGCTGAAAGTCTGTAAAACTATATAGTAGAGAGAGAAAAGCTTGAGAGATTGTATCCATGGCCATTAGTGCCCTGTTTTAGTGACCTTATTCACTCATTTGCACAGTGGATGTAGGCCTAATTGGCTGAACCACTTATATATTGGTGTTCATCCTCTTCTCCTCATCTCAATCTCTTATATTTAGCATATACTTGAGCTGCCATGGTTATCACTGATTTGATCTTACAAACACCTTGAAGGGTGGTGCTATTTCCAGCATTATTAGCGACCATTCACTCAAACAGTTTAGTATCTAATGTTTATTCGTTCAAGGATTGAAGACTCAGAATATGAAGAGTTTATCTAAGAATATCAAGACCAAATATTTGATTTCAATACAATTCAACACAAATACAGTCCATATTATTTAATTTTGGAAGATTAAGGTTTCATTTCATCATATAAAGATTGATTCAAAGAACAAATTGGCAACAATTACAAATACTTATCATTCAGATGTGTTCGATTCTTGGAAATTAGTAGATTATCCAATCAAAACCCTATGTTTCTATCGAGCAGTTCTAACATGATTTAAGGAGAGATTGACAAATTCAGAAGTCCAGAGGATGAATTATGAACTATAAAAGCTATTAGAGAGGTTGTTGGTTGAAAAATTACCGAGAAATGGAAAAACCGAAAATGGTCAGCCTCAAGCCGCCTCTAGACCACCACGCTCAGCCTCGAAAAGTCTCCGAAAAAAGCAAGAGGACAAACTAATAGAGTTTAACTTTCTCTTCGCTCTCAAAGGTTTTGGAAACGTAATGAAGTCCACGACTGGAATAATTTATATAGGAGGGCGCGGGAAGACGATGCGTCACCTTGAAAATACCGCGGCACCTAGAACCTACTCAGTCGCAGCCTCAACCTCTATCTCTTGACACTACGGCTTGGGTGCTTATTGATATGACAAATATAACACCTCGACAGCGGAACCCTTTCTACATACGACAGAAATTATAAGCCACAGAAGTCTACCTCGCCAGCATATATCACAGGGTGCCGCACACCTTATGACAGGCCGCACCCCCTCTTACAAGCCGCAGCCTTTACACAGGCATGACTACTTAACAGCTGTCCATCTTCTAGAAGGATTCCCTACTTTTCATGCTCATCGATATGTCACGTGACTTGAGCGTGTGCCACACCTTCCTATTAATAGAGGCATCCACCTCATTATTTGGTGGGAGATAGAGATAATTCATAGGCGAAGCCCTGCCCAACTCTAATCTCTCTCTCTCTCTTTAGAGCACCGAACATGGGGGCTGAACCCCTGCCGCAGTCGCGCCGATCACCCATCAGGCCACATCTAGGGTCCCTGTTTATCCATTATTATGTATTCTCCTTTATACTCATACGTGTCCGCCTCTTTAGGCACGATTATATTGTACAATGCAACGCATATAGTGAGAATGGAGAACACAGTGGACGTAGGCCTATTTTAGAGGCTGAACCACTCTATATCTTGTCTTCTCTCTCTTTACTCACTTTATTTGCTTATGACACACATTATACTTGTGTTTGTAAGCTTCGGAGAGGCTTTTTCTCCTTTATGATATAAATAAAATGGGTGGGGGTACCGTCCCTCTTTGGAAAAAAACACACATTATACTTGATTTGCTGATATGAGAACAACTGATGGGCGATTTCTCGTATCAACAATATGTATGATAGTTTGCCTAAATTGGTGTGTAATAGTTGAAAAAACTTCAACTTTTTCGCCTCGGATTCACATGTTTTAGAAGTCGAAAAGTGAAATACAACATCCTCCTCTCATAAATAAAACGCAAAATAATATTAATATTCCAAAAACACTAGCATTTTCGTATCCATGAGCCCTTTGACATTGTAAAGCCTAGAGCTAGGTTTAAGGATCTCCTATGATTTGACTCGATCCAGTCCGACTGTGCTAAGTGTGGAGTAATGTGAAATAACCTAGATTACGATTCTAATCCGTTTTAATTAATTATATTTACCGAATAAGAATGCAATTCCATTTTCCATGTATATAAACATAATAATAGCAAATGCGAAACCTATTAGGTAATGCACTCGGGTTAATGTAATCAGAGATACTAGCATAAGTAATACGAATCACTTACCTACAAAACGGTATCAAATGACGATAAATCGAGTAACCTACCATAACAAAGGAAACGGGGTGAGACAATACCTAGTTGGGTTCCCAACACTAATGCAATATAGAAACGAACAACATAAAGAATGGATACTATATCATATGAATATATATGAAATAACTACGCATTGTATGCATTAACCATGTTTTATTCAAAAATATTTTCTTTGACTTAAATCACTAACCATTAAGCTTTACATTCTATGCATTCCCATTTTATTGCAAAAATGTTCCTTTAATCCAGTAATCCACATGATTAATATGCGAGAAATCATATTCCTTTATCCTTTATTTATGTTAATCCAGTTTCCTGTTAAATTCGAAAAATTCACATTTAAACTACCATGTACGTGGCCTTTTCTAAAAAAAATAGCATTTTGACTCATGCATCTGGTATATGAAAAGACTTATTTAAACTTATATATAAATCTAGGATTAAAACCTCTATAGGTTATTCGAACGCCCAATTACGATTTTTATTGCCTTATTTCCTTTAGCCTTTAAATTTACCAACACATTACTGTGCTAACTCATTATATTCTTTAATTCGTTTAAAATGGGTTTATCAATTATTTCAATTGCACGATTATCCATAGTTTCGTTATATGCCACTTAAAGCCGAAATATTACATCAGTATACAACTATTAACCTTTTATATTTTCCCAAAATTTACCAATTCGATATCTTTCCAGTTATCTTTTTACATCCTGGAGTTAACTATATCACATTCATATTTACAGGCTTTCACCATCTACTATAAATTTCACAACCACTTTTCCCTAGCTAGTGGTTTTGGGTCTAAGTCGAAGCCGTATCCTAGGAATCTAGGACCTCCTTAAGTTTTTTTCTGGTAGTTCCTTTTGAAACTCTTTCACTTTACATTAACTCCATTTACACGCGGTTCAATTGCCATTTTTATCCATTTACACATGGTTCAATTGCCGTTTACACCCGGATTATCGTTGTCCTTTACATGCATAAACGCACCTTTTAGCTCATTAATATTACTTTAAACGTTTTACCCAACTCAAAGGCCAAAACAAAAGGTATATACCACCTTGTCACCTTTGTCACATGTTTGAAGACCTTATTTTTACCATTTATTCCTTGTTAGTTAATATCAATATTTAACCAACATTTTACTCTTACCAAAGTAATGTTATTCTTTCATTTTATACTTAAGGAGCATTATCATCGTACTTGTGTTAATGTCAAAGCCTAGGATAACAAAGCCTCTAATCCATCAAAATATCATGTTTCGGCTAAAAATCACAAGTTCGTCCTTTTAGGGTTCATTTTGTAAACTATTCATTTCAAGTCTTACATCCATTTCACCAACGTAAAAATTAAGTACTCAAAGTTTTACCATTTGAACCTAAATTTAACATATTTCAATTTATATCCGGTAAGAATGTTTAATCACATTTTCATGCCTTCTTTCTCCTTAAAGTCACATTATTTTATGCAAATAACATTCTAAAATTATTAACGTAATATTTTTATATAAAACCTTTAAACATGTTCACAGTTTACCCAAGGTGACAATACGTGGCTTCTCTTGATTTTTACAAATAAAATGTTACCCGATTTAGCTTATTATTTCTCTTCATGAAATAACATACTTTCACATGAAATAATAGCATATTTACTTATCACTTTTATAAAAATATCATTTCTAATATTTTGTTGAGAAAATTATTCAAACACTTTAGTCCCATATTTTTATTCATCCACGTGAAAATACTAATTGTAACACATTGGTAGCATGTTTATGTAATATTCTTAAGTGGATACACATAAATATATTTTAACATGAGTATATAAAATTTTAGAATATTGAATATATAAAAGATCCCATCTCAAATGAACCCAAAATGGTGGAAATAATGGTTAAGAAGGAGGCAATGCCATCTCCCAAGGTGGTCTTAAAAGGGTAACTAAGCTCCCACAAAATGTCCACGAAAGTCTTATTTACATAACCCCTTCAGATTACATTAAAATGTAACTCAATCTTCAAAAAAAGATAAACACTTTAATTTTCACTCTCAAATACCCCAAATATATTTCTTAGTTGTTCCAAACATTTCTTCAAAACATACTCCTAAAGCAACGTAGTAATGAACCCACAAATACCTAAAACTTATGCAAACTCACAGATGTAAAAATAAATGAGTTTGATGGAGCTCTAGAAAATATGTGGAAATGAGAGGTGATTTTCCTTGCACCATTGTGATGAATGGGATATCTCCTCATTTTCTTTTGCTTCAAAGTGACGTATTTATATAAATTTTATCAACACCAAATCATGACAACACATTACTGGTCCTATAAAATAAGAATATAGATCATGGGGTAAAAGGAACTTTGTCTAAATATCTTCTCTAAAGGAGCATCTCATGATAATAAAAATGGTCTAAACCTACAGAATTTAGACAACACAACACAAACTGACTTCACTGACAGAAGACGAGTCTGAGGATATTCACCCCTTGTTCGCAATCCCTAATGCCACAACCTGCGACTCCCTTATTAACCGAACCCTAATGCGATATTGTCCCATAACTTTTTATCCCTCACCAATTCTCTACATGTATAAGACTTACTCCTTGATCTTTTATCCTATGAAATTGTACTATGGTAATTCGTAACATTACATTAACATAATATTAAATCCTAACTTAATTAATACTAAAATGATAAGTATCCCTACCACCATAATCATATAGTAAGTAAGCAATCGATTATTCCATAACCTTAGCTTTGTTACATGGAATCACCTCACTAACTACATTATTGTTTTTACTAATTAAACCTCAATTATATACTTATTCGAATAACTTCCATGCAATTACATGCATGTAACATGCAATCCCATTCATGCACCAAGTTTGACTTAAACTTTTCATGATTAGCCCACAAATAATGTGTAATTATCACTATAATCGTTTTATTAAAAGTTGGGGCATTACATTCTTCACTCCTCAGGAAATTTTGGCCTTAAATTTTTTTCCTTCATCTATGATCATAGAAGCCTCCATATCATCACTATGCCAATATTATCCTCTCCTTTAGACCATATGTAATCATCAATCACACAATGTCCATGAAAACACTATAAACTGTATCTGATCCCTAGGGGTTTCCCTTATTTATTCTTTTTAGGGGTTCCCTTCAGCGTGCACGCAGGATTGCACCCTTTCTCGGGGCGCTCGACCATCGTCAATGTGAGATAATTTGTTGAGATAGAATTGCCAGCCTATTTTGCATAAAATAGGAAAAAAAATGCCGCCTCCTCGAGAGAACGTCATCAAAGATAATATTAATGCTTGCGAAACCAATTAGTTTAAGGATCCGGGGACTAAGTCATGGAATGGGAAGGTGTTAGGCACCCATCTCGCCCTTTTGGTCTCTCATAGGCATATGTTAATCTTCTCTTCTAAGACTTCGTGAAGTGTGCATTTATGTGCATAATATAGATGAAGAATGAAATCATTAAACTAACGTCATGAAAAAATATGGAGTGAATTCATCCTTAGGAGTGTTCCCGAAAATAGTAATTTAAAACATAATATGAGTGTTTGTCGTATCACAAGTCGTTATGGAAGAATGAATGTATATATCGAGAGAAACACAAGCATGCAAGAATATGACATTCATTATGAGAATATATATATATATATATATATATATATGAAAATAATATTATAGCATAAGGGAGGACTTGAGTCTCGGGATTTACCTACTTAGCCCAAAGGGCATAAAAGTCCACGTAGTTCGAAGATAACATAGGGTGGCATTTAATCCATCCAAATGGGGGATTTCTCTCATGTGTGTGTGTAGAGAGAAATGTGCTTTAGGAGTGAGAATGTTCATTGAAATTCCATGTTTTCGAATTTATAGATCAACCCTATTTTTCTTGTTTTGATTTTTTTTAAGAAAACAGAGTATGAGCAATTACTACTAATAAAGTTTTGAGATTAATGTATTGTGACACCCCGCCTAATTAAATGTCGGGTGATCAGTCCTTTATTAAATTAAATCAGAATATCCAGTAGGTTCATTCTCAGCATCACTGTCGAAAAAAATAATTTCTTCATTAATTCACCAAATAATTAATTAAGCTAGTGTCAAAAACTTTTCCATTTTTAATTTAATTAAAACTATTCGACAAAGCGTAGTACTAATAGACAACGTCACACCACAACTCAAAAAGATTAAATATGACTGGAATAACTCTCCAGTTAATAATATTTCATTACCATCAAATAAAACTGATATCAATAGTACTGATATAATGATTACAATCTCTGGAATACAAATAAAATAACCAAAATCCTGGGCGACATGCCTTAAATGAGATTAGACACTACAGATGTGTGAATCAACCGAATGGAAGCGTCTACACAAAATCTGCCTCTCCAGTAGCAGCTATAACCCGTAGAGATATCCATATTCTATGTCGGCATCCCTGATACTGGATACCTGATCTACAAGATACAATATAGAAAAGAATATGAAAGGGAACGGGTCAAAGCCTGATTGTAAAAGATTTTAAAAATACAAAGTACTTAACAAGTACAATTAAGTAGGTATTATCTACATGTTAGTTCTCGGCTCTCACTTGAGAATTCTCACCTCTCATCTAGTGTGCACGCCTAATGTACCTTATTATCTCCCTAATTAAGGTTCTCAATTAGGATTCTATCACATATCATTTCCTGGTATTTTCCACATAATACATATGATGATTAAATATGTTCATTTCTCTTTAATATGAACTTTCATAGCTTTAGGATTATGTACTCACTTGCTTAATTCTCTCTGATTTCATTATTCATTTTCATATACAATTAAACATAGTAGATTACATCACAGTATAAATATTTTTAATCTACAATTTTCACACAGCAGATTACATCACAGTATATATATTTACACACTATTATATATATATATATATATATATATTAATATAGCACCTCCCAAATACAACTGCGGTGCATGCATACTTTGCTATCATGTCCGGGTACATCTCGCATTGTACAAGGGACTATTGGTTCGACATCTCTCACGAATCATAAATCTCATATTAAAAATATTGGAGACGAACATACTCCCTAGCCAAATGGATCACGCACATACATACGCTCCCATTCAATCATCAAAACTATCATTCTCAACCGATAGCACGTGTCCAAGGTCCTATGCTCAGGGTACGAATCAAAATCCCCCCCAAAAGCACACAGGGATATGACCGTCCACAACGCGCAACCTCCACCCCGATAGCAAGCAACGTAGGTATGTTATACACACAATATAAATAATATTGGTATTCACCCCACCTATATATAATAACAATAGGGCACATGCAAAACCCATATAAATATTTCCATACGTAGTATATTTATTTCACAAATCCTATGTATTTACAGATTATGGCTTTACTTCTCAAATTATCTTCCCGGGCTTCACTCATCACTCGAAGGGTAATCATTTATTTCTCATATAAATTCATTAAGTAAAATTTCACGCCTTACTAGATGACATCACAACCCTTGAATTTCTATTAATTAATATTATCTTCAATTATGTTTATTTCATGATAATCCCTAATTCAGTTTTAACCTTTTATTCTATCCTTAAGGTTAATCCCATATATGCCTAATGTTATTCCGGTAATAATAACTCCCTTACCACTGGTACTAACCTTAAATCATCCTTTATTCGATTTAAACCTCAATTTATATATTCCTCCACCGTAACGAATTCAATTCACACTCCTTAATTTTCCCCATCCCATCCTATACAAGATAATATTATTTGGGTCATAAGTATGCCCTACTGCCTTCTCTAAGTTCCAATATGTTCAATTAATCATCACTAAATATTTGTCGAAGTTGGGATTTAAATAAACATTTAAAAAGGAATTAATCGCATTTCCAGGGGGAGTCGATCGATCAATCAACCAGATATTGACCCAGATTCTGCATATGTTTACCTACGGGTTTTAACATTTTTCATCCTCAAAATCTCTATTATATGGTTCAAAACTCCTTATCATTCACCCCAAATGATATAATAAGATATATAAATGATCTTTAAAAGTCAAACAACCTAAACTCATCAAGAAGTTAAATTAAAACATATGAATTCCCTCAAAACTCATAAATATCGTATTTTATCACTTATCCAAAAACAACTTATAAATCTCATATTTTCTTCACCAAACGATTCCAAATTTTGTGGATTATAATATATTCTTAAAATGAGATTTATCCTACATATTTATCATTTCAGGGAATCAATTTAAAATCACCGAACTTTATATTTGAATCGTGAAACTTTTCGGAATTTTATAAACAACCTAACATGGACATTATACGTGCTAAGTTTGCAAAGGTTAAATCACTTGCCTTCAGATTGTAGGTCTGAACCATTGAAGAAGAATTATAGTCTCCATGAATTTCCTTCACTCTGTAATACCCCGAGGTTTTTAGGACAATAAACTAATTATTTTTGGGAGAAATAAATATTATTTTAATTGGAGAATTATCAAATTGGCATTGAGGTCAAAATTGAAGTAATTTGAATGACGATTCTGAGTGTGCGATTAATTCCAAAAGGGTCGAGATAATCGAAATGACTATACTTGGGTCTTATTTGGGATCCAAAATATTTTAAGTTCGTTTGGCTCGAATTAGAGTAACCGAGTCATTTAAAGTGTGTATTATCATTTAAAGTTGGGTATTTTGGAGACAAGGCTTAAAAGCCTACATGAGATGAAAATCTCATTAGAGAGAAGGAGAAAGCCCTAGAGAGAGAGAGAGAGAGAAGAGGAAAGGAAGAAAAAAAAGAGGAGAAAACCTTGGAGATTCCGATCAATCCGTGATTTCGAGGAAGATTCAACCTCTACAACCTTGAGGCAAGGGATTAAACTTGCTAAATAATTGTTGTGTATCATTTATTTCATGATTTGTGGATAAAAATTATGGATTTTGGGCTAAATATGTAAAACCTAGATTTTGGGTAAATCTTGCATTTGAGGTGTGTATATGGATTTGAGGGTATATAATTTGTTGGGTTGGGTTATATAATGAGTTTTGATGTTGTATATATGTTTGGATTGAAGAGAAATGGTTAGAAGATGATAAATATGATTTTTTGAATTTTTGGCTTTGGTGAAAAATTTCCATTTTCGTAGTTTCTCAACAGGCCGAATCGATTCGGCCCCTAACCCAAATTGATTCAGAATGTTCCATCTTTCAAGGTTTGAGTGATCGAATCGATTTGGCCTAAGAGAGTTGCCCAGGTCTTTTGGATCGAATCGATTCACATTGGAGGGTGAATCGATTCGCTGGGCCGAATCGATTCGGATTGGGCCCGAACCGATTCGGAAATAGGGCGGTTTTTGGTGAGGTTTTTCTAGAGCGAGTTTCGTCCCATTTCATTTGGGTTTATCGAGTGGGAACCTCTATACAACTTATGAGAAGTATGTTTTGGATACTTTTAGGGAGTTTCCCTTATGATAAATTGTTGGGGTCGTATTGACTTATTCTGAGCGAATATCGATTGGAGATTATTATATCGATTAGTGGGGAAGCCCACTATCAGTGAGATTTCTATTTGGAGATAATTACGGGTTTATAAGAGAGAGATAGGATGCACTTAGCAATGTTAAATTTTGAATTGAATCACAAATGGGAAAACATTAAAGGTTCTTATGATCAATTGAAGCATATTATGGATTAATGAATGTTGATCGATGTGCATACGGTTATAGAGAATATCCTCAACCTTAATTGAATTGGGTGACTATTCATACAAATAGAAGTGATGGATGAGTAAATTGTAAGTGAGGGATCGTATCGTGTATATAAAGTGGGAAAGTGTGAGAGTTAGAAACGGTTTGTATATCGAGAGTAAAATATACTTATATGAGTGAAATTATTTCATTTACTCATACGAGCATAAGAAGAGTATGTATACTTATATGGCGTGATATATATACCTTGTGTGATGGTATGCATTTATATGATGTGATAGTGTATGTATATCTAGTGTGAATGGTATATATATATATATGTAAAGCATACCCCCTCTATGCTATCATGGTAAGTTGCGTGATGTGGGTGAGGCCCCTGGCTTGAGGAGCAGGGAGCGTATAGTCCCCAGGTCATTGCGTCCATTATTATTGTGTGAATTTTATTAGGGGTGAGACGTGGTCAATATGTTTCATCTCACTTTCGGGGAGGAACTATGATCGCTTCCCAAACTTTGTGATTTTGTTTTTACCATGGCGGTGTGAGATTCCGACCGTTGGTACCCAGGATGATATGTGAGCAATTCCCGGGTAGATGATAGCATTGGGAACCTGCGTCCTCGAGTTATAGCTCACTGGCATGGTTATTATTATACTTGTGTGTATAATATTTGTATATGATTATGAGATATCATATATTTGTCTCTAGTGTAAAGAAATATAAGAATAATGATTGAATATCTTTTCGGGAGATTTTATCCGAACTTAAACTGTGATGAATATATTATAGTGAATATGAAACGTATATATCTATATGAGTATATATATTACGTTGGGTACCAAGGGCATAATGGACCCCAACAACCAACATTGTCAAGGAGTAGTGTATTGGGGGGTTCCTTGTTTGGATTTCGCTTGCGAGACGTCCCATGCACGAAATGTAGTGCAATGTTGGGAGTGGGGAGAAGTTTAGTCCTTAGTACTCAGATTTATATATTAGTATATCTCGACAATCGACAGTGTCGATGAGTAGTGTATCGGGGGGTTCTTTGTTTGGATTTCGCTTTGCGAGACGTCACACACACGAAACGCAGTGCACTGTTGAGAGATGGGAATAGTTTAATTATATATTATTTTAGTAATTGGGGTTGTATGCGTCATGCATTGAGGGAATAATGAATCTCAACAATCAATATTGTCAAGGAGTAGTGTATCGGAGGGTTCCTTGTTTGGATTTCGCTTGCCAGACGTCCCACGCACGAAATGCAGTGCAGTATTAAGAATTGGGAGAAGTTTAGTCCTTAGCATTTTGATGCTATTAACTTATTTATGTCTATATCTAGAATATGAGAAATTCTAGTATGAGAATACGTATATGATTATTTATATGTTAAGTAAGTGACGCACATTTGGGGATTATGGTAGAATTGGAAGTTGACGGTTAAGTTTTAGATGGTAGTTTATATGAGTATAGATTTTGGGTGTAGGTTAGATTATTTTTGCCCCTAGATAGTGTTGGGAAGATAATTGAGGATCATGTGCATACGTTTAGGTTCGCGCTTTAGTTGAGAGGTGAGTTGGATTTTTCTGGAGAGTGCGACTCCACTTTAATCATGTTATAATGCATTTATAATTATTATGCACTTTAATTCACTTGCTAAAAATGTTTTTACACCTCGGGCTCTGACCCGTTTATATTGTCTTCTTGCTAGATATATTGTATTATTTTAGGTGTTCCTCCGCAAGGACGCCATTGATGTTTTCTATCCAGAGGATTCGTGGAGCCGTACCAGATGAGGATTGTTGCGGGATTTTGACGTAGTTGTTTCCTATCTTTTGTGTATCTAGATTAGGATTCAGTCTGTATATTGGGTTTACACCTAAGAGTTGTAGTTGTAACATTTCTTTTATATTTCTTTTCTCTCACTGTTGTATTGTCTGTGACCCGACAGCATATTCGGGTATTTTTATATATATTTGATTATACTCTAGTACTCTTCTCTTTTTATAGCATGTGTGTGTTCTTTATCATATTCAGTAGTTGTCATGTTATTGGTTGGTTATTTCTTTGTATGTTTTAAAAAATTTGGTACCCACTTTTTGTAGTAATGGGTTGTTAGCTGTGTTTATTTTAGTATCATCAGTAGATGCTGAGAATTATCCACTTGAGATTCCTGATTATTTTAGTATAGGGCTGGCCACCCGTTATTATTTTAAGTGGTGTGTCACACACTCCAGGTTTGTTCTTGCACAAATCCTCCTCTTAGGCTCTTGAAATTCTTTCTCAATTCTCTCCATTTTCTCTTTAACTCTCAGTATAATTTTCTTAACCTTTGGGTTTGTAAAAGTGACTCTTCCCTAAGCCCAGCCTTTGATTTTAAAGGTGAAATACCGGTTTTGGATTTTCACCTACCATTAAGAAGGCCAAAAGTCACCTAAATAAGTCTTGATTATTCTAAAAAACTCCCAAGACCTGAACATAACCCCTGGGTACTTAATTTTGACTATGTAAACCCTTCCAGACACATTGACGCGGTCAAAATAGCCATTCGGATGACAAAAAATAATTTACTTTTCATTCCATTTAATTATAGTCCCAACATGACTCACACGTGCGTCCCAACTTAATTACCAAAATTATTGCATTCATCACTCGTAACAATTTTATAAAAATCACTATCATTTGTAAAGTCATAATCATATATTTTACTTTTAATCACAAGTAATATTCAACGCAATTCACATATTACTTTATTCCTGAGTAATATTTAAATCCAAATTAATTTTAATTCTCCCATAATTAATTCTAATTAATCCCATTTTAAAAGTCATTAAAAATACGGGGTGTTACATACTTCCCCCCTTACAATGGAATTTCGTCCCGAAATTCAAAAAAAATATACCAGATAAGAACAACTCTGGCTATATGTTACGCATCGCATCCTCGCGCTCACTAGTAAACTACTCTGTAACGCCCATACAGGACGCTATCAAATTCTCTTAATAATGAACACCTCATGTATGTTCATTTTAAACCCCCGGTTACCCTGTCACGTAGGTTCTTATCCAGGCCTTACCGTTTAAGTTTCACTACTTAAACTTAATTTTAGATATTCACGGTCTAGCCTTCTACTATTTGCACTTTAGTAGATGAATCGTTCATTAGATACATAGAATCTCATCTCACGACGATCACACACAAGTAAGTTATTTGCGTAGTATATATTTTACACACATTATATGTTATAAGTATCAACTCATTTATAATCTTCGCAATAGTACCTAGTCCCCCAACTTTTACTAACAAGTAGGAGAACAATAAGGCTTACCGTGTCACACCTCAACTGGTACCATGTCCAAAAATGAACTTATATGAATTATTGTACACAAACTCCACTAGTGGAAGGGACTGCCCTCGCCCTCCCCTAAGATCTAAGGATACACATATAATTTATTCTTCAACATCTTATTAGTCCACTTGTTCTGCCCAATCATCTACGGATAATAGGTCGTACTCAATCACATCTCGATACCTATGGCCTCATGAAAAACTCTCTCAAAATCGAAAGATAAAATCCTATCCCAATCGGACACGATATCAAACGGTATACCATGTAATCTCACTATATCGGTTATAAATATCTCGCATATTGTCCCGTAGTATGATCAGTCCTAACTGCTATAACGTAAGCTACCTCGTTCAACCGATCAACTATCACCCATATAGGATCGTAATCCCTTTCATGATAAAATCCTTGGGAATACTCTCCCATTACTACTTAGGAATCCTTAATGATGGTTGAAGAAACCCCAGCCGATTTCGGATGGTCCACCCTTTACCAACAGACAGGTGACCCATTGTAAAATGAATTTAGCATTATTTCTCTTCGTTAAATCCGATCACCACTGTCATTTATAACATGATACATCTTATATTCTCTCAAATGTACCTCTAACCTTGATCCATGTGACTTTGCCTCACTACGTGTGACAAGTCCTTCCCCTTGCTCTAAAAATTAGTTTATCATGAAACGTAAGCCTCTGATAAATCTTACGGAATAAGCTTCGACCTTCCCAGCAAAATGTTGTTGAATTCACACGACAATCATAAACTACTACCTGATACAATATTTTCAATTACCTAGGGCGCCCATACACCCTATATCTCATGCATTATTGCACAAATCAAATATGATCCTCTTAAATCAATCTTCACGTCAGGGTTAGGCGACTCTACTGGCCTTAAGTCATAATAGAATTATCAACTCTGATTATATTCTCATATATGTATAATAACCAAGGTAAAAAAACCATTTACTACTATCCAAACTTCTCTCCAACTCCCGATGTTCACTAGTTTCATGCATGAGATGTCTCGTAAAGCGAAATCCAAATAAGGAATCCCCCAATACACTACTACCTAACATAGTCGATTGTCGAGATCCGTAAGACCCTCAGTCCATAATATATACCTTCCCACAATCTCTGTATGTTGCATAGAAATCTACTTATGCTCCTTAAGAATAACATGAAACATGGATCTCTCACTATCCCAATTGCGTGGCGCTATATATATATAGCAAGCTATATATCGTTGCTCAATAAAGAACACATTGTATTTTCAGTCACATCAGTAGATAAATCGCTACGCATCGGGATCACATATAATTAGACAACATACTCACTAAGGTCTACGATACCATTAAATTTTCATATGTACTTATATTTATAGGCCCAACCCTATTTTAGGTGGCGCCTTTCAAAATTAGTATTACTCCCCCTGGAGTATCTAACTCGATAGTCTTATCACTCAATCTGCTATCGTTCAAACATTTGGTAATTAATCACTACACATTACCATAATAAGCTCTACTTTAGTAACTCAATGTAGTAGTAAATTATAACAAAAAAATATGCTTTTAGGGCCCACCTGGCTCACTCACAGGCGACATCAAAAGGTCCCAATTCTCATAATAAATACGTTTGTAACCAGATTGTTAAAACTAACGTACTCACTAAATCAACTCGTATTCGAATTTTAGTGTTAACAATTCATGTATATATTGTGACACACGCATGTCACTTGAATTAATTCTTTTCTCACAAGGATGAAACAAAACTTCACTAGTATCGCCTAATCGTAGTGTCCCAACACTTAACTGCCAACACGACCCATGAGTATCTAATATTGTAATACATCTAGGATTTCATTTAATAGTTTCCCCCTCCTCGTGGTGGACAAATTATTCTGTTATGCGGCTTACACGCCCATCACTGAAATGTTGGCCCAAAATCTTTAGGCCTCAATTATGGCCTTACTAACCTCCCTTTTACTTCCTAAGCCCCGTCGAGCCTGAAATACGGTATGCTGCTATTACCAAGGACTCCACTGGTCTTGCCTAAACCCACTACTCTCGGATTGTAAATTCCTGGGTCCAATTCTCTTGACCAAATTACTCCACTAGAAATCTCACTCCTCCAGTTGTTATGCCTAAGTGGTATGGTTTACCATTACCAAACTTATCGATATTACTTCTCAATGTCCACATATTAAACACTAGTAGTCTCTTGCTCTACACATAGGGTAATTTCCCCTGCCATTCCCACGTCACCAGTCCCACAGACCATTTTTTAATGTCCTTCTCTCAAACCTGGAAATCTTAGTTCCAATTGCTATTTTTGATGTTCCTTTGACTCTACTGGTCCCATTGAACACGTTGTCAACCCCGCTGGTCTTGAATGAATTTATCTCTGCTTAGTAAGGACGTAAATAGGTTCCTGTTGGAAATGAAGACCCCCAATTTTGAATTTTACGAAAAGTAATTTCCTTTTAAAGATGCGAAAAGAGGATGGCTCAACACAACACACACAAACACCTAATTTTAATTTTTTTCACATTAAAATAAACAATACACAAAGTGAATTTTAAATTGGACAACACAAAATATTCACTTAAACCAATTTAATCCAAGTCCTAGAAAAGTGCCTACCATAATTAATTAATCAATTTTTGCAATTTAGGCCAAACCAAATCTTACCCAATAACATTAATGACTTGAATTAAATTAAATTTTTACCCAAACAAATTTAGCACCAAATTAAATGTTCCAATTTTATCTTTTACCTAAGCAGGCATTTAATGTGAATTTGAAAAAGATAAAATAAACAAACCATTACACCGCGATGTACGAGGAAAAACTCACAACGGGAAAAAACCTCGGACGACCCTAGCCTCAAATTCACTAAGTACGGTTTTACAAGTACAAGACAGTAAGACTTACAACACTCGTCTTGACTCCATCCAAGCCCCGATGATCCTTCTTGTACACACCTCTGCCTAGAGAATAACCACGGAGAACCACTGCGGTCTCGAAATCCACCGATCGGACTTTAGGAACAACCGTCAACCACACATGATGCATTTCACCATGTGAGAATGCCGCAGCAAAACAACGAACTTCTTCTATATGTGATGTAGAAGTAAACCCAAACGAACTCTTCAACTCGGTAGAGTAAACCCGGTGCCAAACACTCCAAGCAAGATATATATAGGTAACTTGGAATAAACAAACTATGGGTGTAAACTAAAATATTTTTTAATAATGTTCTTGAAATTGCAAACACTTAAAACATGAACTTTTGAACTTAGAAATTTCTCTCTCAAAAAGGTGTTTAGAAAATGTCAAAAGTTGGTTTTTCAAACTTGGTTCCCGCACCTATAACTTCTGTCAAGAGTTAGTGGGTAAAAGTAAGTGGGAACATGTAGAAAAACTTATTAAAACTGCAAAAAAAATTCCCGCCAAAAATCTTGTTCGAATGAAGTCTCATTCAAACAACACTTCTAACGAAGTTCCAGAGGCAAATAGGGAAAAATCGTTGGTAAACTCCTTCGAATGACATTCTCTTTCGAATGAAAAACTCGTTCGAACGACAATATCGAACGAAGTTCCAGAATAGTTGAAATTTGATTTTGTAGCCCAGAAACTTTATTTTAAAGATTTAAAGAAACCTTTGGAAAATAAACATCAGTTTAAAATAAAATTACACCCAATAAAACTTGTTCTAAGCTCCTATATATATATATATGTAATTCATTCATACCTTAGGAGGAATTGGAACTAATGTTCTTGACATAGAAACAAGACATAATAAACTCAGCATGTGATGAAGCTTGATAATCTTGGCCGCTACGACTTCAACTAACACGACATAGGCTCGGATGGATACACTTGAACACTATCTTATGACTCAATTGTTTTTATCCGGAATTGATCCAACACTATTATAATACTCAATAGGAGACTTGTGTCCTTACAAATCTCCCCCTTTGGCAATTCCAGGATAAAAACCAAACAAAAATCCTAAAGGGCCGTCAAGCTCTACTATACTTAAAAAAATATCCCACCCAAAATAAAAATTACATAGCTTGACTCAAAAACCCAAGGATCAATTTATTTGCCGATGAAAATTATCATTTAGAAGGATTCCTGCACACTCAGGCAAACTATCAAACGCAGAGGTAATATCAAGAATATTAAATGCATGTAAAATAAATACTCCCCCTAAATTAATTCTCTCCTTTATCAAATAAACGACCTACTTAGAAAGACATCTCAACTAAGATAAATCTCCCAAGCTAAGATATGAGTACAATAGGATTAGATACCATTTCTACCCTTATCATTCTCCCCCTTTGTGTTCAGGAATAGACAAAGGATAAAACTAATTTATACACGATAAAGCTTAGAGAGATGAGAACATGAAAGCATATGGGCAACAAAATCGAAACTAATCCATACAAATAATAACGGATACCAACGAAGATGCAAAAAAATGATACCAACAATATATAAGATATTAAAGCATGTGATATCAATAACAATATGCAACACGATAGATACCAATTATGAATTTGAATCATAGATGGACTAGAAAGCAAGGAAACGAAAACAAATACCATATATATATGTAAACATAATTAATATCACAAATGCACACGCACATATATATAGGTATAGACACCACACATGACACAAAATATAATAACCTTTTCACACTCGTATGGAAAAAATATGTCATGTGAAAACGGAAGTGTAGGGGTGTGAACTAGTAACAATTAAATTTAGACCCACTCACTTAAAAACATGCTAACGGAGTTCTCATTTGATTGCAAACTTTATCACATTTGAATATAACCTCATGTGACAATATAGATTGAACTCAATGAACAAACATACACAATGCATACAAGCCTAGAATTTTGACGATTCTACAAACCAATAGAGTCATAACATTGATAGTACACTAGGATAAACGAACATTGTGCAAACCGTTGATATACCATCCAAACTCCCTCAATTTAAACATACTATTTTAATCTTTCGAATGAATAAATCAACTAAAACTAAAAAGGCCTTGGCAAAAATTTTCTTTTAATGCCATTATTCTTTTAGTCCTTTAGACCACGTATTTCTTTTAGGTCCAAGCAAATGGTGGCTTACTCGCAAAGGATGATATTTCCTTTCAGAGCCCTTCCCCGTGCACATTTATATATATATGTCATTTTCATGTCTCACAAAAATCTCACGTGCAACTTATTTTAACATGCACTAGTCCTCCTAGGTCACATAACATGTAGATGACAAGATTGGTAGGATAACACCTCACAAAGCTCAAATATACATGTGAAGTTATAATTTCAAGTGAGCTCGTGAATGTGTGAATTGAGGCATATAAAAATAGAATCCATTATATCAACACAAAATCCAACTACTCCATGTAATCATGGTAAAGAACATTTTAAGGATTGACAATATAAACCAAAAGTTCTAGCCACATGGAAGCGAAAAAAAAGGGATTTAAACACAAATATATGCCACATAGAGTGTGTAAAACTAAAATACACACACGACAAAAATCTTTTTGAGTTTTTGAAATTTTTAATCAAGCAAACAAAAATATTTACTCAAAAGACAAACAAAAATCATTTGAATTTTTCATTAAGCCTAAATTACTAAAAATGTAAAACACAAATGATAAACAAAAATCTTTTTGTATTTTTCATTTAATGCAAACTAAGTTGAAAGAACTATAATACGAAGGATAAACGACAATCATAATTCTAGCATGATAAAGCATGAAGTTTAGACTAGAACAATGATTAAGAAGCATACAATTAGCATGATAAATATAGCATGAAGCACAAAAGCTAAAGTATGCAAACAACTAACACATTCAACCTTTGGATTTAGCAAGGGAGAAAGCATGTGCAAGTAAATGAGAATCAGAAATCCTATTTTCTAAAGCTACCAAGTCGGATCTCCTAACCTAAACTAATGATGAATGACGATCTTGGGGTGTAGGAATCTTGGCTACCTCAGTTGCCTTACGTAGGGATTTTCTAGGATCTCGTTTAAGATCAAAACAAAATTTCCTAAGATGACCTTTTCGACCACAATGAGAGAACCTAAAGACTCGGCGAAAAGACTTACCTAAGGAATCATCCATAACATTATTCCTAGAGGATTCTCTTAAAAGATTAGTTTTGGCTTTATGAGTTGACTCATTACAAGTATCGAAGCCTAAACCAAAAGTTTTATTTTTAATTTGGACCGTTCCTAATATTTTATCTAATTTCTCCGAAATACACTACAAATCAAATTTGACTCTACTTGAGTCTCTCACTTTCTTCTCAAGCTCTATAATCCTAGACTCAGGCAAACCATTTCTCACTTCAAACTCGAGAAGCTCCTTTTTCTACTCGAGCTTCTCACAAAGAACTCTCTCCTATGTCCTAAGGTCTTCCACTAACGCACTCTCATCAATGACCTTGACACGCTCTCTTAAACTAGATTCTAACTTCAAATTTTCTCTTTTTAATTTAATATATTCTTCATATAATTCTTGAAATGCAAATTGAAGTCCTTTCACATCAACCTCATTATCACTTTCTCTCTCTTTTTCACTCTTACAACCATCAAAAGCAAGGGAATCATAAACGTTGACGTCGGAGGTGTCATATATTTGTATATCTTCATGGGAAGATTCATTATCGGTGCTCACATGACTAGCCATAAAAGACACAAAGTTGGGCTTAGTGGGGGAATAGGATCCCTCTTCCTTATCACTATCACTAAGGGTTGCATTATAGGAAATTGGTTGCTTACCCTCTCTCCTTAGTTTATTGGGTCACTATTTCACCATATGGCCATAACCCTCACAATCGTAACACCTATTTGACTCGTCCCTATTTAAATTTTCATTAAAAGTTTTACGGATCTTCTCGGCTTTGTCATGCTTAGAATTTTCAAATTTCTTAAAATCATTTTTAAATTTATCTTTGTTAAATTTAAGAAAATTTTGAAACTTCCTAGAAAACATAGGCATATCTTCCGAGTCACTCTCACTTTCACTCTCTACTACTTGTTTTTCCTCCTTTTGGGCTTTCAAAGCAACGGCCTTATCTATTTTCTTTTCAGTTTTAGAGGGAAACATGTATAGTTCATAGATTTATAAATCACCTACGGGCTCTTATAATTTCCTAGAGGATAAAGTTGGTAAAGAATTTAACACGGTCACATTAGGAATAAATCTATCGGGTAAGGACCTTAAAATTCTCTTTACTACTCAGTTGTCGGGTATTTTCTCTCCCAAATTAAAAGATTAATTAACTATATCGAAAAGTCTAGCATAAAATTCATCAAATGTTTCTTTTTCATTCATTTTGATGGTTTCAAATTGAGTGGTGAGGTTTTGGAGTTTTGAAGCTTTTACGATACTAGTTCCATCATGAGTGAGTTATAAAATATCCAAAGCTTATTTAGCGGTTTCACACGTCATAATGCGACGGAATTCATCCGGTGTGACCGCGCTAAACAAGGCATTTAAACCACGGAAATTAAAATTTGCAAGTTTAAATTCATTCTCACTCCATCTATTGGTGGGTTTGGTAACAAGTTCATTTTTAACTAAATATATAAGTGGGGACCACTCGTTAATAACTGACAACCAAACCCTCTCATTGATAGACCTAAGTGTCGATTTCATGCGCTCTTTCCAATACGCATAATTAAAACCATCGAAAATAGGAAATTTTGAGAATGGAGAAAATTCCATTTTAGTCAAAAAAAATTACAAGGATATTAAACTCAGTAATTTAGCGATCCCGCTCTGATACCACTTGTTGGAAATGAAGACCCCCAATTTTGAATTTTACGAAAAGTAATTTCCTTTTAAAGATGCGAAAAGAGGATGGCTCAACACAACACACACAAACACCTAATTTTAATATGTTTCACATTAAAATAAACAAAACACAAAGTGAATTTTAAATTGGACAACACAAAACATTCACTTAAACCAATTTAATCCAAGTCCTAGAAAAGTGCCTACCATAATTAATTAATCATTTTTTGCAATTTTGGCCAAACCAAATTTTACCCAATAACGTTAATGACTTGAATTAAATTAAATTTTTACCCAAACAAATTTAGCACCAAATTAAATATTCCAATTTTATCTTTTACCTAAGCATGCATCTAATGTGAATTTGCAAAAGATAAAATAAACAAACCATTACGCCGCGATGTACGAGGAAAAACCCACAACGGAAAAAAACCTCGGACGGCCTTAGCCTCAAATTCATTAAGTACGGTTTTACAAGTACAAGACAGTAAGACTTACAACACTCGACTTGACTCCGTCCAAGCCCTGACGCTCCTTCTTGTATACACCTCTGCTAGTGAATAACCACGGAGATCCACCGCGGTCTCGGAATCCACCGATCGTACTTTAGGAACAACCGTCAACCACACATGATGCCTTTCACCATGTGAGAATACCGCAGAAAAACAACAAACTTCTTCTTTATAGGATGTAGAAGTAAACCCAAACGAACTCTTCAACTCGGTAGAGTAAATCCGGTGCCAAACACTCCAAGCAAGATATATATAGGTAACTTGGAATAAACAAACTATGGGTGTAAACTAAAATATTTTTTAATAATGTTCTTGAAATTGCAAACACTTAAAACATGAACTTTTGAACTTAGAAATTTCTCTCTCAAAAAGGTGTTTAGAAAATGTCAAAAGTTGGTTTTTCAAACTTGGTTCCCGCACCTATAACTTCTATCAAGAGTTAGTGGGTAAAAGTAAGTGGGAACATGTAGAACAACTGATTAAAACTGCAAAAAAAAATCTCGCCAAAAATCTCGTTCGAACGAAGTCTCGTTCAAACAACACTTCTAACGAAGTTCCAGAGGCAAATAGGGAAAAATCTTTGGTAAACTCCTTCGAATGACATTCTCGTTCGAATGAAAAACTCGTTCGAACGACAATATCGAACGAAGTTCCAAAATAGTTGAAATTTGATTTTGTAGCCCATAAACTTTATTTTAAAGATTTAAAGAAACCTTCTAAAAATAAACATCAGTTTAAAATAAAATTACACCCAATAAAACTTGTTCCAATCTCCTATATATATATATATATGTAATTCATTCATACCTTAGGAGTAATTGTATCTAATGTTGTTGAAGTAGAAATAAGGCACAATAAACTCGGCATGTGATGAAGCTTGATAATCTTGTCTGCTACGACTTCAACTAACACGACATAGGCTTGGATGGATACACATGAACACTATCCTATGACTCAAATGTTTTTGTCCATAATTGAGCCAACACTACATTAAGACTCAATCGGATACTTGTGTCCTTACAAATCTCCCCCTTTGACTATTCCGTTCGGTAATGTTTCACTATCACCATTGAATTCAATCTTGTCCTTCAGACAAGTTTTACCCAACCCTTTGGGCTCCCCTTCTTCTGGAAGCGGTTACAAATTCCTTGACAACATTGTCCCTAGTCATCTTATTCATATTTTTGACCCACTCTTTAGTATTTATCTCATGAGTCCTTTCACAACAAGGAACTCTTCTTATCTTCTATATACCCCTTAGTCGCTGGGTAAGGAGTTCGTTAAGTAAGTTGGCTGCTCTCTCGCGTTGGGCTTCCTTTCTTTCTCATATAAAATAAATTTCAAAATTCCCTTTCGATCAAATGGACGATTTCAAGATCAAACCATACCCAAATTTCTCTTTTTAACTTCACATAAGCTTCTTTATATAAGATGTTTGTCTCTCATCACTTTAGATTGCTCCCACGAGTAAAAATTTCACTCAAAATTTTGAAGTCATGGGTGTTACTAAACTTCACCCTACATAATTGCCTTTTGATGTCTTCCTTCACGAAAATGATTCCGACTCCCTCACCCTTCACTGACAGTGCTGGGTGAGTTTAGAACGGTACAAACATCATCTACGACGGTGCTTGGAAAACTATAACTCCCGAGCGACGCCATTATTGTCCTCAGCCTGAATAACATTTATAGTGGGTGCTATCTCAGGCACCATTTTCTAAACACTCTATATCTTAGGATGATTTCTCCTCCTGTTGTCCTTCTAACAACCCTCGCTAGTCATCAATGCCTGACTAAGCTCGTATAAGAATTTCATCAATTATATTTCCTAGCATGAGCATGTACGTCGCAATACGCAGAGGAATACAACATCCTAATAATAGGGCTCTATACCAAAGAATGCTACGCTTAAAATGTAGAAAGTCGTACAGAACCTAAGGACACTAGAACCTGATGCTCTGATACCACCTGTGACACCCCACGTATTTAAATACCGAGTGATCAATCATTTATTAAATTAAATCAGAATATCCAGTTGGTTCATTCTCAGCATCACTATCGAAAAAATAATTTCTTCCTTAATTCACCTAGTTATTAATTAAGCTAGTGTCAAATTTTTTTCCATTTTTAATTGAATTAAAACCATTCCACAAAGCGTAATACTAATAGACAACGTCACACCACAACTGAACAAGATTAAATATGACTGGAATAACTCTCCAATTAATAATATTTCATTACCATCAAATAAAACTGATATCAATAGTACTGATATAATGATTACAATCTCTGGAATACAAATAAAATAACTAAAATCCTGGGCGAAATGCCCTAAATGAGATTAGACACTACAGATGTGTGAATCAACCGAATGGAAGCGTCTACACGAAATTTGCCTCTCGAGTACCAGCTATAGCCCGTCGAGATATCCATATTCTATACCGGCATCCCTGATACTGGATACCTGATGTACAATATACAATAGAGAAAAAAATATGAAATGGAACGGGTCAGAGCCCAATTGTAAAAGATTTTAAAAATAGCAAGTGTTTAACAAGTGCAATTAAGTAGGTATTATGTACATGTTAGTTCTCGACTCTCACTTGAGAATTATCGCCTCTCATCTAGTGTGCACGCCTAATGTAACTTATTATCTCCCTAATTAAGGTTCTCAATTAGGATTATATCCATATCATTTTCACGTATTTCCCACATATTACATATGATAATTAAATATGTCCATTTCTCTTTAATATGAACTTTCATAGCTTTAGGATTAAGTACTCACTTACTTAATTCTCTTTGATTTCATTATTTATTTTCATCTACAATTGCACACAGTAGATTACATCACAGTTTATATATTTTTAATCTACAATTTTCACACAGCAGATTACATCACTGTATATATATTTACACACTATTATATATATTAATATAGCACCTCCCAAATACAACTGCGGTGCATGCATACTCTGCTATCATGTCCGGGTACATCTCGCATTGTACAAGGGACTATTGGTTTGACATCTCTCAAGAATCATAAATCTCATATTACAAATATTGGAGACGAGCATACTCCCCAGCCAAATGGATCACGCACATACATACGCTCCCATTCAATCATCAAAACTATCATTCTCAACCGATAGCACGTGTCCAAGGTCCTATGCTCAGGGTACGAATTAAAATCCCCCCCAAAAGCACACAGGGATATGACCGTACACAACGCGCAACCTCCACCCCGATAGCAAGCAACGTAGGTATATTATACACACAATATAAATAATATTGGTATTCACCCCACCTATAAATAATAACAATAGGGCACACGCACAACCCGTTTAAATATTTCTATGCGTATTATATTTATTTCACATATCCTATTTACAGATTATGACTTTACTTCTCAAATTATCATCTCGAGCTTCACTCATCACTCGAAGGGTAGTCATTTATTTCTTATATAAATTTAGTAGGTAAAAGTACACGCCCTACTAGATGACATCACAACTACCAAATTTCTTTGAATTAATATTATCCTCAATTAGGTTTATTTCACGATAATCCCTAATTCAATTTTAACTCTTTATTCCATCCCTGGGGTTAATCCCATATTTGCCTAAGGTTATCTCGGTAATAATAACTCCCTTACCACTAGTGCTAACCTTAAATCATCCTTTGTTCGATTTAAACCTCAATTTATATATTCCTCCACCATAATGAATTCAATTCACACTCGTTAATTTCCCCTATTCCATCCCATATAAGATAATATTATTCGGGTCTAAAGTATACCCAACTGCCCTTCTCTAAGTACTAATATGTCCAATTAATCATCACCAAATATTTCTCAAAGTTGGTATTCTACTAAATATTTAAAAATGAATTACTCACATTTCCAGGGGGAGTCGATCGATCGACAGTTCCTGGTCGATTGTTCGATCAGTCGATCGATCGACATTCTTGAGTCGATAAATCGATCGATCAGATATTGGCCCAGATTCTGCGTATGTTTACCTACAGGTTTTAACATTTTTCATCCTCAAAAACTCTATTATATGATTCCAAACTCCATATCATTCACCCCAAATTATATAATAAGATATATAAATGATCTCTGATAATCAAACAACCTAAACTCATCAAGAAGTTGAATTAAAACATATGAATTCCCTTAAAACTCATAAATATCATATTTTGTCATTTCTCCAAAAACAACTTATAAATCTCATATTTTCATCACCAAATGATTCCAAATTTCGTGGATTATAATATATTCTCAAAAAGAGATTAATCCTACATATTTATCATTTCGGGGAATCAATTTAAAATCACCATACTATATAATTGAATCGTGAAACTTTTCAGAATTTTCTAAACAACCTAACATGGACATTATACATACTAAGTTTGCAAAGGTTAAATCACTTTCCTTTAAATTGTAGGTCTGAACGGTTGAAGAAGAATTATAGTCCCATGAATTTCCTTCACTCCAGGTTTGTTCTTGTACAAATTCTTCAAATCCTCCCCCTTAGGCTCTTGAAATTCTTTCTCAGTTCTCTCCATTTTCTCTTTAACTCTCAGTATAATTTTCTTGACCTTTGGGTTTGTAAAAGTGACTCTTCCTTAAGCCCAACCTTTGATTTTAAAGGTTAAAATCCGTTTTTGGCTTTTCACCTACCATTAAGAAGGCCAAAAGTCACCTAAATAAGTCCTAATTATTCTCAAAAACTCCTAAGACCCGAACATAACCCCGGGTACTCAATTTTGACTATGTAAACCCTTCCGGACACATTAGCGCATTCAAAATGGCCATTCGGATGACATAAAAATAATTGACTTTTCATTCCATTTAATTATACTTCCGACATGACTCGCATACGCGTCCCAACTTAATTACCAAAATTATTGTATTCGTCACTCGTAATAATTTTATAAAAATCACTATCATTTGTAAAGTCATAATCATATATATTACTTTTAATCAAAAGTGATATTCAACGCAATTCACATATTACTTTATTCTCGAGTAATATTTAAATCCAGATTAATTTTCAATTATCCCATAATTAATTCTAATTAATCCCATTTTAAAAGTCGTTAAAAATACTGGGTGTTACATGTATGTGGTGTAATGAAATAAAATGCTAAAGTAGAAATAAAGAAACTAATACTAAAATAAGAGAATTTAGAGAAAGGGATGGAGAATCGGACCTCCTTATGAATGCTTGATGTTTATCTTGATTGTAGATATGCTGATCTTGCAATGGGATGAAACTGGTATGAAGAGACGGGGGAGGTTTACTAAATGAAGTAAGAAAATAGTGGAATGGAATGTGGGAAATAAGCTTTTTAGGAAGGGAACAAATTTGAATTCGAGAGAATGTTCTCTGAATTGCTGATAGGGATGTTCAGGGGTGCTTTTAAAAGTGAGGTCATGTCCTCTACTTATTAGGACAATGGGTTGCCGATCGGCATGGTCCTGTTCCTCCTATCAGCATAGAACCTCAGGCACACAACCAATAGGCAAGGTCTTTAGGGTGTCATTCGGTAATCTGGGATAGGTTTTCTGAAAAATGGTCATAAAATGCAAATCGTAAGTCATAATTGCGCACAGTGCAAATTTTTAAAAAGGGTATTATGATACTTTTGATAATCCATTAAGCCAATACCGACTCCAAGAGTTGACTAGGTCAAATAGGGCTCGAAAGCGCCCGTTAGTCACTAGACAAGAAGTTTTCGAAGGAAAATTGATCGTTCGTCCAAACTATAAGGTCGATTCATGCACAGCATGAACCATTGGAATGGGTATTCATAGAACTTTAAAATATCATTCATCTTCATTCGATTCAAAAAGTTAAACGACGTCAAATAGGGCCCCAAGATCCCGATGATCTTTGGAGTAAAATGGATTATTTGTGATAACCGTAAGACTGATTTACGCACGGGGTAGATCGTTGTAAAGGAGATTCATATCCCTTAGAAGATTCATTGATCTTCGCTCAAGATGGAGAGTTTATCGAAGTCTAATGGCGTTCAAGAATGCCTAGTTGCCTCTAGGTCAGTTTTAAGGCAAAACGGGTCGGTCGTCCGAACAGTAAGGCTGATTCTCACACAGGGAAGATCGATGGAAAGAAAAATTCAGATCCCTTTAAAGATTCATTGAGTTTATGATAAAGAGAGATAGACAGTTAATCAGGTTTAAATGGGGTACAAGGGCTCTTGGTGGCCTTTAGATCAGTTTTCGATAGTAAAACGAACAATAAGACTGATTCATGCACAAAGTGTACCATTGGAAAGAGGATTCAAATCCTTTTGAATATTTATTGAGCTTTTGCTCAGACGAGAAAATTAATCGGAGTCAAAAGGGTCCTAGAGTGCTCGATGGCCTCTAGATCGGTACTCAAAGTATGACCTAGGGTTTGTGATAAATGAGTTAGTGCTAGCGACATAACGAGGTGCTTATGGGGCTCTTAGGATGGGGTATCTACAGTATCACTTCTCATTTCTTCTGTATCACCCATATGAGTCATAAATCTCTTCCACCTAAATATAATTGCCCACTAAAGTTCTCACTAAACTGCTAAAAGAGTGATTCGTCTCGAATATTGCATTTATTTACCTTTTTACTTATGCATTTTAACCCCCTCGAGTACCTTAATTCTTATATTTATGCTCATTAACTAGACAACCTCTTTTATGTATGTTTATATGCTTTGCAAGCTATAATTGAGCTTTTTTAGGTATTAAAGTTCTTAACGCGATGTTTGGTTAGATTTCGGGAAAGTTCCATCATAAAGTGCACATTCAAGGTCATGGAAGTTGTATCCTTCTTAGCTATCTTTGCGTACCCTCCGACTGCGCCTAATTCTAATTTATAGATAAGAAGTTATAGTGATTTCCATACGTTGATCCAGGAAGAAGAATGCAGACCTGAAGGGGCGAATCGATTCGACCATATGGGAAGAATGGATTAGACCAGAATCAAATTTCCCCTGTACCAGAATCGATAAGGCCTTTGTCTAGAATGAATTCGTCCCTACATATTTTAACTTTTTAATTTACAAGTTTTCCCCTAGGATTTTGTTTAAATAGATTTTTACTCTCATTTATTTGGGAGATCAAATTTTTAGTTTAGTTTTAGGTTCATGGGTTAGGGAGAACCTTCTTTCTTCCTCTTAGGGTTTATCCCTGTTCTGTATGTAAGTATATTTTTCTTTATATTCTCATATTATATAAGTTTTTCTTCTTTCTTTCGAGCTTTGATTCGTTACTTTCTTGCTTTGTTAGTTAGTTTTTATTAGTTTATTAGTTATTTTCATTGGTTAATTAGTTGTTTTATTATTCTTATCATGTGTAGTACCTAGTTTAGAGGTTGGGATCATTTTTCCTCCATTAATGGGTATTAATCGTTGAAAGTTAGGGTTTGATTTGAATCACTTTTAATTAAAGCCTTGTGTATTAATGTTGGGAAATTATTCATTTAATTTTCTTTGTCATGCAATGTTAGTCTTTATAAATATATTCCAACATTAATCCACTTGTGACCATATTCGATTGGCACTTTAATCTTTTATTTTGTAATTGAATTTCTTCATGTTTGATATTTATAATCAATTGAGTATGCTCGGTTAATTATTTTCGAATCAAATTCCTTATTATGTGTTGTTAGACCATGGTGGGGATATGATCCTAATATCATTTTTGTAATTTAATTTAGTTTATATATTGCCTTGTGTTAATTTTATTCTCACCATATCATCTTTTCTTTTCCCCTTTTCTAAGTGCTTAACCATTTTAATCCTAAATACCGTTCCCTGTGTATTCGATCCCATCCTGCCGCTACACTTCCATATATAGCGTGCTAAGCTATGGTATTTGTTTTATATAGGGAGTAAACACAAAACGGCACATGTTTTATATACAAAGTTTATGCCTCATCAAAAATAGCGATGTTGTGAGGGAGCGGTTCATTCTAGGATTTTAGTTTTTTAATACTTTGTGTATATATTATATTCTCTTTACTTTCTTTGTGACTTGTACTAAATTTTTTAAAAAAAACTTTAAATTTTGGTGCTTGTCTCATATTTGAATTGGCCATTTGTAAATGTCTCATTCTAACCCCTTAGATAGTTTTAATTATTTTGGAATTGATTCTAAATGTTACACTCCCAAGACTATACGTGAATGCCTAAAATTATTAAAGATGAAAGAATTGAATGTGAAATTAAAAAAAAATTGTGTAATCACTCATCACACTCAGAACAAACTTTATGAAATCGGGAATCCTTTAACTATGAGCAAACCTCCCAAGAAGATGTTATGTCTTCTTGTTGGTTTGATCAGGAGTTAGCGGAAAAGTAATTGAATGACCAAGCCGAGAGTTTTAATGTTTGGCCTTTAGAATCAAATGCCCAACTCGATTAAATGATATCTTTCTTCGCAAGCTTGGTTGAGGTTGAAACTTGCGCTTCACCTCAACCCTTTTATGACGAAGAAATCATTGAGAGTGATCCAAGCACTTTCGAATTTCGACATCTTATCAATATTTTAAATTCTATTAATGTTGAAGGTCCTTCATTTCCTTGGTTCCCCACCATTATCCAACCATTAATCAATGCACGAATCGAATAAAAGTCTTAAGGGCTTTGATTCGATTCTTGAAAGGGAGTGTTTTTTAGATTCTTTCACAAATGGGTTATTCACTTGCACTTGTCCCACCTATATTCTAATTGCAAAACCATTGGGACATGATTTTGATTTTCTTGACATCTATTTGGTCTAGTCCCCCATTTCATCCAGACCCCCCATCATCCTCTTAAAAATTTTAATCGGTGATGGTTTTTTTCTTCCGTCTTACACATACCTTCCATTGTTCAAAAGAAATTCATATTTTTTAGAAGGTATGCATGAAAAATAGGGTACACTAATTATCCCTCAAAGTCAAGTCGTTTTTTGGGTGGACCCTCAAAAAATTCAACTTCTAGTCTATAGATAGTTAGAAGTTCAAATTATAGGTTATAAATAGTCAATTTGATTTTTTTACCTTATATTCTACTGTAATTAATTAATGTTTTTATTGTTCTTGGTTCTAACTTATTTTAAGGAATCTTTGGATGTGTGTTATCCGGAGATCGCTCCATTTTTTTCTTTCTTTTTGTTGTGTTCTTGATCCGCATTAAGAACTATGAAACATTTAAGTTAGGGAGTGTGGATTATTCTTCCCATTCATTATTTAGTTTCATTAATTTGATCACATGTTCGTTCCAAGCATTCTTTTGTTCAAAAATTAAAAAAAATTGAAAATATTTTATTTCTTTTTTCTCCTTTGGTGGGTGTTTGGCCTTTGTTTCCGATGATTAATTTCAATAAATGCCCGATCCAATAGATAATTCAATGATCCATGTTCTCAATTTTAGAAGTTATTAGACTTTAGTCCTCAAATCATAGATATTATGAAAAACTTCACGAATTGATCTTTAAACCCATGAGCACATGCATTTTTCTTGTTCAAATGAGTTAGTTTAAGATTTTTATAACTCGAAAATATTTTGTTGCATTGTATATACTTACATCAAGTGAGCATTGGGTTTTTCTTCATTTGTGATTGTTATACATTACTCTTTCCTCCTTGAAAACATTAAATTTATTGGTAATCTCATAATTCTTTCATTTGATCGTTCATGAATTGAATTCATATTTTGAAATGTATTACTTGAGCATGATTTTCAAAGTTGCTTTGACTCAAGAATCTCATAAACTTTAGAAAATGATCATAGGTCGTCTTTGTTATTTAACCTATATTGACCTTGACCTCACCTTAAATGTTTCCCCTCGTTAATACTTTGAGCCTAAATATAGCCTATGTTTCATAACCCAAAATCCTATAACCAACTCCAAATTGGAGTTATAAATTTTACATATTACCTTTCATACCTTTGTTTGGAATGATACTTGGGATTGAATGATTTTCTTGTTATGTGGTTGCAATTAAGCATGTGAGAGTTTGAGAGAAAAGAAAGAAGTGAAAAATAAAAGAAAAAAAGAAGAAAATAAAAGAAAGAGAAAATATTTCATTTATACACATTGTGTTCAACAAGATTTATTCACTCTCTCCATTGTTATAACCAATGCTTGCTATGAAAATCATATTCCAATTTTGAAATTGCCCATAATTTTCCATTATTCTAAGTTTTTCATCCTCGAACAACTTTGAATTCATAAATATTCCCTTCATTTCATAAACCAAGTCTAACCTATTTTACAACCCTATAAAAGTCCTATGTGATCCTAAAGTGAGTGTGATTCGAAAGTCATAATAATTGCGATAATTTGTAAAAATGAATTTCACCTCATTTAATGATGATATCCATTCATTAAGATTACATGTTTTTCGTTTTATATATAGTGTTCTTCCATTGATGACATGTGCGCGACCTAATTTTCATTCACATTTACCCTTTCTGCCCTCATGCCCCGTGTATGAGCTCCTGTTCTTAGTAATTTCATTTGTTGAGTGTAATATTCGGAGGTGATTGATATCATGTTGCGCTTTGATGTTTATCCGATTTATAAAAGTTTTGACAAATCAAAATATTTTTTCATGTGCTCATAAATTTATGCTCATAATCAGATGGCCTTTTTTATGTATGTTCATATGCTTTGCGAGGTATAACTGAGCTTTTGCATGTATTAAAGTGTTGGGCGTGAAGTTTGGTCGGATTTCAAAAAAGCTTGTCATAAAGTGCACATTCAAGGGCATTTTAGTCATTTTATCATTTGAGTTTCTAGCCAAATGTCTTCACAGAAGTTGCATACCTTTGAGATACCTTCGCTTAGCCTCCAACCGCGCCTAATTCCAATTTCTAACGATGAAGTAATGACATTTTTCGTATCTTGATCTGGGCAAAAGAATGCAGACCTGAAGGGGTGAATCGATTCATCCATATAGGAAAATCAATTCGAATTAGAGCATAATCGAATTTTCCTTGTACTAGAATCGATTCGGCCCTTGTCCAGAATTGATTTGGCCATTTAGATTTAAACTTTTTGATTTAAATGTTTGCCCCTAAGGTTTTGTTTAAATAGCTTTTTACTCTCGTTTATTTGGGAGATCATATTTTTAGTTTAATTTTAGGTTTGTGGGTTTGAGAGCTCCTTCTTTCCCCTCCTTAGGGTTTATCTCTTTTGTGTATATAAGTATACTTTTCTTTGTATTCTCCATTTATATAAGTTGTTCTTCTTGCTTTCAATCTTTGGTTAGTTACTTTCATGCTTTATTAATTAGTTGTTGTTAGTTTATTAATTGTTTTTATCGGTTAATTAGTTTTTTTATTGTTCTTACCATGTGTAGTACCAAGTTAGAGTTTGGGATCATTTTCCCACATTAATGGGTATTGAGCTTTAAAAGAAATGATTTGATTTGAATGAGTTTTAATTGAAACCTTGTGTATTAATATCAAGATATTATGCGTTTAACTTCCTTTGCCATGCAACATTAGTGTTATAGTGATATTCGGACACTAATCCATTTGGGACCATATTCAATTGAAATTTTAATCTTTTATTTTTTAATTGAATTTCTTCATGCTTTATATTTATAATCAATTGAGTATGCTTGGTTAAATGTTTTTGAATCAAATTCCTTATTACGTGTTGTTAGCCCATGGTGGGGATGTGATCCTAATTTCATTTTTGTAATTTAGTTTAGTCTATATATTGCCTGGTGTTAATCATATTCTTACCGTACCATATTTTCTAATCACTATGCTAAAATTATCCTCTCCTTTAAACCATATGTAATCACTAATCACATAATGTCTATGCAAACAATATAAACTGTATCACTTCCCATTATTTGTGCCCATATAAGTCACAAATATCTTGCACCTAAATATGAATGCCCACTAGAGTTCTCATTATACTACTCGAAGAATGATATACAAATTCTCAGAGGCCTCTGCGCTTGGAGAAAACAAATACTATTAGTAAAACCCAAAGGGTCACTACTAGTCCAATATTCAAACACAAATCGGTGCCTATATCAATAGCCTCAATCATTTTTGTAGGGTCAAGTATGTCACTTGCAAAAATATGGTCATTTTCTAACCTCATACCAGGTTATATGTCCTCGTTCAACAAAATTTCTCAAATTCTCATTCTTAAGGCATTCATGCAACTTAATACTATGACAGAGCAAATTCTTATCGATCCATGCATTGGCCATACACTGTCTTACTAATACGCTTCTTCATATTTTAGAACATGGTACAATTCCCATAAATACCTAATCTTGTCCTAGGCTTTGCAATCTATAAACTATGCATTTGTATGTTACATCAACCCGTGCAGCGCACGTTAGCATACAACGATGCTAGATATGAAGTTATATTGGAATAAGATATTTTGTTGTCCAAATCAACCTTTAAATTAAGAAACTATATACCCAAGACCTTAGTCGTATCCTATGGCCTATTGGGCACATACAATGGAACACTAGGCCCAAAGAAATCAAACAATTATTGGCAAATAATTTTAATTACCCGTGCAATCACGCACACAAACCAGGATGCTCATGCAAACCTAAATGAATAATGACTTGGAATGCGCCCTCAGTTATCATGATGCATTAGCCATACCTGACCTATCGCGCACTAATACTGAGTTAAAATTGCATCGTACCAGAGTAGTCGTTGAGTAATAATATTTTAATCATTATAATCAAACAAAAATCCTTGGGTATATGGCGGGCTGCCTAACATTTCTTCCCAAAATTTGAGAGATGTTCGCATGTAAATAATTAACCCCATCTTGCTCGCCGTAGACCCAATGCCACATGTAACTAGAGACACCGATGATTTTTCTTACAATGAATTGATGGAGTCCTTGTCTACACACAAACCCTGACTTAAAATGTCACCCCATAACAAGGTTGAATACTAAAATCGTTAAACTTATGCAATAACTATGAGCGTATTATCATTAGGGAAACCACAACATTATACTTTCCTCCTGAGAAACGATGCTTTCCCTTTCGTTCACCCTGGTGAACGTAAATGTTCCACTAATCACCGTCGAAATGTTGACGACCTTTCTTAGATGCCACATGCAAAAGTCTTCCTTATCCATTTCAAACACAATGCACCTCAAATTGAACCTCAAGGATAAAACCCAACTAAATGCGACTAGATCACCATTTTCCTTGGGACACGAGCGACCAATGTCCAAGAATGTTGTCTTTTATAAGCTTATCACATGGCTTATCCTCCCTCTAATGGGGGTCGTTCCACTATGCCAACTATCGTATGCTTTGCAATATTCAAGGCAATATGTCTTCACTTTATTTATATTCCAATTATGCGGATCGACACCGACCTATTTGAAAAAATCATAATACTCGAACCGCATTTACCACTTTACTCCTTAATTGACATTTCCTGCACGAGACACGTGGAGAGCTAACTTATTCATATCATCAAACTTTGATATAATTGTGCCATCATACAAACGATGTGATGCAACTTGTCGTGCTTACTACCTATACATGAATACCACTCCAAAAGCGCAAAGGTGACATTACTATCACCCTTGTCTGCTAATTATTCAAGAATCAATCACTTGTCATGCACTATTGCTTATAGTAAACCCCATATATAATGCCTAAAACATTTCTTAGATGTTAAGCAGTCAAACATCATTACACCTGTCGATGCCATCAAACCTTGTCTTTATGGTGCGCCCTTGCCAATAAATCTCCAAAGATAGTAAAACCACAATTTTCTTGTACTTTAATTATTCATAAAAACTAAAGTCTTATCACCCTGACGACGTTGCTTGAAATACTCTTTATCAATATATCAATACAATCAATATCCTTCGCCGACGACGAGAACCTTTTCCCAAATGCTACAACTCATACTACGCAAGGCATCTCAATGCTTACATGAGACTTGTCTTAATATACTTTTCCTTTCAATAACAACGTAATCACTCAAGAGAATTCATACAAACAGAAAGACGCTATAAAAATTCCTCCTTTCAGATCGAACCTTACCTTATGCAAACGTTGTACAAGATAAAGCGTTTAGGAATTACCTACTATATGTCTCCTTGACCTCCAAACACTACACATATTTTGCATCGACAGGTGAAATTCCTTTTAACATTTGATGTGAGACAAGAATGCTTCACTAAGAAAAAATTTCCCCTGGGCAATGGACACCTTTCAGAGTAAGTGTTGTAATGCCCCGACCCAATTTTGAGCCTCTCAAATGAGCCCACTCGCACAAGAGTGGCGATGCTAAAGAAAATTCTTTGATTTATTTTAATAAATAAATCCTTCTTAGTTTGACTAATTTTCACCGTTTGAAACGTAAAGCATGCCAATTTTGTTTAAAAAACAATGACCACTTATAAGCAGTTTAAGTCCACTAGTAGTTTGAAAAGAGTTTTGCAATTTAATAAAGTATGAGAAATAAAATAAAAATATACACCACCGTGTATTATTACAATTAAAAGTTCAATGTCTCGAATAATCCAAACCCAAAACAACATAATTAAAGTCTAATTAAATTACGCCACTTGAAAGTAAGTGGTAAATAAAGCTCTAATGACGTGAGTATCCCTACTCGCCTTTACCATTATCCTTTCCCGATGTACCTTAGTTATTTTCTTTCATAAATAACAAGGTATAATTTAATGCCCACTAAGGGGAATACTAACAGAGTATACTACGTACAAAGGAAGACTTATATATATACAATGTATTTTATAAATTCCCAAAACTTTTCTTTAGTTAAGTGTCCATATGTAATCTATGATGCTAGAATGTAACCCGGGCGATGTGCCCACATATAGTTAACCAAATTTAACCCATCTCATTCCCGAGTCATTATTCTTAACATTTCTACTTTATTTCCCCTTTTATTTCTACATTTACCATTTGACGAATTTTCTTTTAACCTTTTTCTATCCCTTTTTACTTCAACATTTGTGAACACTAAGTTCATTAATTATTATTTTATTATTTAGGAGTTTATCAATCCCATTTATGTTTATGGGCTATCTTCGTCAATCATAAATGCCATGGCCCATGACTTATCATCAGTTATTTTGGATCTAAGCAAAAAGCCTCCCCCTAAGACTCCGAGCCCTCATTAAATTTTTCGGTTGCTTCAAGTCTTTTAAACATTCCTTACGAATCATTATTTCCATTTACTTCATTATAACTCGACCGACGAGGTCCAACCAAGGTAGATACCACCTTGAACCGTTTTACTTTATTTATGAACACTATTGAATTTCACACTCTTTGACTTTTACCAAAAATGTTTCACAACATCTCTTTCTTTCCAAAATAAGGTTTTTGCCATATTTTTCCACATTAAATATAATTTTTACCAACCAGTGTCCATTTTCAAGGCTCTTAATACTAAAGTCCTAATTTGCATAAAATCACACTTTTGATGAAAAACCTTAAATTTGCAACCATTAAAGTCTACTTTATAAAGTTGTTACTTTCACCCATTAATTTATTTTCTACTTAGTTCACACCTAAATATAAACATTCTAAATGTTAACTTCTACTTTCCTTTGCTAGCCTTCATTTTTGGGGAACATTTGGATAATATTTCTTTAATTTTCTTAACATAAAATAGTGTGATTTTATGTGAAGTATATTTTGAAATTATTAGTACTATAATTTCATTTCTAAAAACCCATTTAACACATATTCAACTTTTTCTTTTGCTAATATTTCAATTAACCTTCACATTTAACCCATAAAATGCCAAGTTTCATACCTATGAAACCCATATATGCAACCTAACATGTTTTTACTTGATTCGACATACCTTTTAACATTTAATACTAACAATTTACTTGATTTTAAGCATGAAATAACCCATTTAATACTATGAAATTTTACTAGTTTAAAATTTTAACTTTCTTCCATTATTATCACATTTTTCTTAAGAGCATATCATATATGGTGATAATAGTACGTGGGTAGTATGTGAAACTTATATATATATATATATATATTCATACTGTAGACACCCCATTCTATTACACCCTAAAACTCTCCTTAGGTCCCTAGCACCTCCCTTCATCACTACCAACCCGGGTCATACCCCGGGTACTGACCTAGAAGCCATTGGGCACTCCCAGGCTCCGTTTAACCAAAATTCAAAGTCTTCAGCTCGACCCAGGCTAAATAAATCTCTGAAGGTCACTAAAACCCTTTCTAACGGTCCATCCCGTGCACGATTCCGACTTACCATGCGGACGAACGACCCATTTCCCCCGAGACTCAATCAGGAGGCCATCGAGCGCTCCCGGGCTCTATTTGACCAGAGTCAAAGTCTTCAGCTCGACCAAGTCTAAATGAATCTCTGAAGGTCACTAAAACTCCTTTCCAACAACCCGCCCCGTGCGCAATTCCGACTTACGGTATGAACGAACGATCCGTTTTACTCTGAGAGGTCACCGAATGCTTCTACGGCCCGGTTGACCAAATTCAACTCCCCGAACCAGATCAAACTCTTTGGAATGTCAAAGTAAATCTCTTAAAATTTCCAACGGTCCACTCCGTGCATGATTCAGACTTACGGTACGGACGAACGATCCATTTGCGTCTAACAGTTCCCCGTCCAATGGACTGATGAATACTTCCGAGCCATATTTGACACAAAGTCAACTCTTGAACCTAGGAGCGGTCTAAAGGACTTACAAAGGTATCTGAATTGCCTTTCCAACGGTTTACCCCGTGCGCTATTCTGATTAAAGGTTTGTATTTTGCGATCGATTTACCAAAAAGGCCTGAAAAATACTGCCAAACGGCAGGTCTCAAATCCTGCCTATCGGCAATGTGCCTAAACGCACCTGCCGAATGTTAGAAACGGGGCTATGCCGATTGGCAGTGCCCTAGGCCTATAAAAAGGAGGCCCTGACCTCACTTGAAAAGAGAGCCCAGATCAGATAGAAACCACTCTCAGCAAATCTTGAAAACCTCTCTCAAAGGCAGCGTGATTTCTACACCCAAATCCCTTTCCAACCTTCACTTTTCATCATCCTTTTCATCAAACTTGATTAATTCACTACTCTCTATCATCATCCAAGTCTAAGGGCTGCTCTCCAACATTCAAGGTCAAGCTCAAGATCTTCAAGAAGGTCCAATTTTCTCAACTCTTTTCTTAAATTCTCATAAATTGCAATAACTTGTTTTATTACTTAGTGCCTTTATTATCTCATCTCACACATCCTAATATACTTTTTATTTAGTAGTATTGCACATCTCTTATTTTCATATAAATAAAAACCCAAAAAATGAGAAAAAGAGGGTTTGCTCATAAATTCCAAACGGGAATTCTCATACTTTTCTTACACTTCCCTCACAACTAAAACACTTTTTCTACACACACACACACACAAATAAGAGAATCCCCGGTTGGATTTATGGGATAAACCCCACCCCTCATTTTATATGCGAACTACGTGGACTTTTATGCCTCTATAGGCTACGTAGGCATTTCGGGGTAAAACCCGAGCTCGAGTCCTAGTCTTTACTTTTTCTCTCATTTTCTATTTTTCTCTCAACTCCATTCTCTTACATTATATATATATATATATATATATATATATATATATATGTATTTGTTCTTAGGGGCGTATCATTCTGTGTGCGTTATCGTTCCCTCATAACGATTAACATAAGGATGATAGCCTAAATCCTATTTTCTAATACTTTTATACCTTCCTACGGATGACTCTCTTTACCTCTTCCATGGTACAAGTCGACGATTCCTATCTCCACTATATATACACATGAACACACATCACGGGGAAAATAAAAGGAAAATAACAAAAATCCATGAGAGACCGAAAGGGCGGAATGGGTGCCTAACACGTTCCTATTTCGTAACTTAGCCTCCGGACCCTTCTCGAATCATTTTGGTTTCGCATGCATCAGTATGTATTTGGATGCTGTCCCTCGGGATGAATTCCCCTTTTCTTTTGTCTGTTTTGAGTAAAATAGACTGGCGACTCTAATCTCTCTACATTCTTTCACTTCTCCTAAAACATGACGCCGACCGAAGCGCTCCAGAGATGGGACTGTGAGACTTGAGGATCCTCCGTCGCGCGACGAGGATCGGGGATGGCCACACAAACATACATATATATATATATATATATATATATATATATATATATATATATATATATATATATATATATATATATATATATATATATATATATATAAATAATGTGCTTGTTTAAACTTGAAAATAGGAATATAAAACCCCGCCTCTTGAAGGCAAGAAGACCTTTGAAGAAGAAGAAGTAGAAGAAAATCGAAATGATTCATAAGAAATCTCCAAGTATTAGGAACACCCACTTCACCACCACCACCACCCTCTTCTTAATACCACCATAACGCCATTATAAACCCAACTAAACTCTTAATAATGGAAAAGGTGGCTTGATGTGTAACAAGGATGGAGTGTGAGGGAAAATATGGAGGAACAAGCTAAGAAAATGGAGGTCTCGTGAGAAAAAAATAGGCAATTATTTTCTGCTGAGAGACGATGTAGAAAATGGGTTCTCTCTCTCTCTCTCTCTCTCTCTCTCTCTCTCTCTCTCTCTCTTATAACCCAACAAAACTCATAAAATAATCCCTCCAACACTTAAATGTAGTTAAAAGATGAGATATTTTCTAATGAAACCACCATAAGGTCGACAACTCATAACTCCAAACCACCTAGATTTTGACAGCTAAAAAAATTGGCATGCCACCTCAGAACCATCAGATCAATCCATAATCTTTTTTTATCGATCCGATCGGCTGGGAGGAGGAATTTGTGTTAAGCCCAAATTTTTCATGAATTTTTAATTTGAACCCTCAGACTATTATGTGTTGCACCTGTAACCCTCAAATTACTTATATTAAATCGTTATGAATATGTGCATGATTATGGTTGCTGAGACTTAACGTAAAAGTACGAAAATGCCTAAATTAATATTTAAAAAGTGCGGGTATTACATTCTCCCCTCTTTACAAAAGTTTATCCCCAAAATTTTTGATATAATAAAACATCAAGCAAATAAGTCTAGGTGCTTCTCCCGTATCTTGGACTCTAGATCCCATGTTTTTCCTTCTTTTCCATGCATTTCCCACTCGACTTTTACCAACGAAATAACCCTGGTGCACAAGACTTGGTCCCCGCGATCCTATATGGCCACCGGTCGCATCACAAACGTGATATCCTCCTAGAGGTTGGCGTTACCTCAATCATAATGTGCCATGGGTCTGGGATGTACCTTTGGAGAATGGGCACATAGAACACGTCATGTAAATGGTATAGATATGGAGGAAAGGCTATACAGTAAGACATCGCCTCGGCCCTCTTCAAAATCTCAAAAGGACTAGTATACCGGGGTGCAAGCTTACCTTTCTTTTAAAACCTAACTATACATGTTATTTCTTTCACCTTTAGGAGTACTCGTTCACCCACCTCGAACTTGATACGCCTTCTTTACTGATCGATGTAACTTTTTTATCTATTTGGATTGTCTCCATCCATTGTCATATAAACCGAACCTTATCCATAATTTCCCTAATCATGTAGGACTTAGTGAAATGCTTCTCTCCAATATCTGCCCAATAAAGTGGTGATTCTATAAGGCCTCCTATACAGATCCTCGTAGGGATCCATGCCTATGATTTCCTGATAACTGTTATTATAGGAGGCAAATCCTTCAACCACTTAATCTTTTGATCCAAGGCAAAAGCCCTCAACATAACCTCCAGGATCTGGACCATCCGTTATGACCGTACGTCGTGCTAAGATTGAGGTTCATCCCAAGATCTTGCTGCAACTTCTTTTAAAACCATGACACAAACCTCGGGTCCCTATCCGACATAATGGAAATTGGTACGCCATAAAGTTGAATAGCCTCCTTAATATATAGTCTCACTTATTTCACCACATTATCAGTGACCCCTATCGACAAGAAGTGTACTGACTTCATCAGGCGATCCACTATAATCCATCATGACCCCTCTCCGACCTTAGCAAGGCCGTAATAAAGTCCATGGTAATGTGATATCACTTATATTTTATCACTGGGAGTGGTTACAACAACCTTGTTGGTTCTACTATTTTGCCTTCATCTACTGATATGTGTAACACTAATCCACAAAGAGTAATATGACACTTTTCATACCTAACCACCAGTAGTCTCGGTCCATATACATCTTGGTGGTAGTTGGATGAATGTTGAATGGAGTATGATGAGCCTTCTTCTTGAGACTCATCCATCATGGGGACAATTAATCATCGCTTATGGCAAACCCCATTATCCTTGTCAACCGTAAGAATGTCAAACTCTTCCCTGAATGCGGTTAAGAAAATATTTAAGCTCATCATCATAAAGATGTGCAACCAGTAGCTTTTGTCGAATGAGAGGTCTGGATAACACATCCCAAATATAAACTCGGTCATTATATTGTTGAACTAACAAGTAAAAACTCTACAAATCAAAGAACATCTTTCGATAGTAGCACTTGATTGCTGCCAAGGACAAGCTAGACTTCCTACTGAGCGCATCGCTCACCACATTGAACTTACCCAGATGGTACTCTGAAGAGAAATCATAGTCTTCCATAAATTCAATCCACCTTTGTTGTCAAAAGTTAATATCCCACTGGGTGAAGAAGTAATGAAGGCTTTTGTGATCTAAGAACACCTCAAATAGCTCGTTGTATAAGTAGTACCTCCATATTTTCAATGCAAACACCAATACCGCTAACTCCAAATCATGGGTAGGATAGGTCCTTTCACGTGTCTTCAATTAACGGGATGAATGAAAAACTACTTGTCCTCTTTGCATTAAAATTATGCTAAGCCTTAAACCTGAGGCATCACAATATATGGCATAACCCCTTCCCCGCTCTGGGAAAATAAGAGCATGTGTCGTGGTTAATCGGGACTTGAGTTACTAAAAGGATAACTCACACTCATTCGCCCACTCAAAGTGGACATCTTTCTGTGTTAGCCGTGTGAGAGGCAAAGCTAAGATGGAGAAACCCTGAACAAACAGTCAATAATAAATGTCAACCATAGAAAGCTCTGCACCTCCATCATATTCTTAGGTTGCTCCTAACCCAACACAACTTCCACCTTTATTGGGTCAATAAAAATCCCTACTCCTAAAACTACATGGCAAAGTAACTTAACCTCCTTAATTTAACACTCACATATTCTAAATTTGGCGCAAAGATTATTCACCCTAATCACCTGAAGATCAGTATGTAAATTCTCCTTATAATCCACATAAAAAGTTGAGTAGATCAGGATGTCGTCAATAAAGACCACAAGAAAAGGGTCAAAATAAGGACTGTAAATGCGATTCATCAAATCCATGAAAGCCGTCGAAAATTAGTTAGACCAAAGGGAATAACTAAAAACTCAAAACGTATATATCGCGTATAGAATGACTTTTTCAGAATATCTTCGTCCTTTACCCGAAGCTGAGGATACCCAGACCAAAGATCAATTTTTAAAAACCTTCCCGCACCTCACGTCTGACCAAAATATCGTCTATACGGGGCATGGAATACTTATTCTTAATCGTCACCTTTTTTAACTGGCGATAATAAATGCAAATTCTTAATGGGTTATCCTTTTTCTTCGAGAAAGGACAGGTGCTCCCCAAGGAGACACACTACGGATAATGAAGCCTCTCTTCATAAAATCTTCTAATTGTTCATGTAGTTCTCTTAATTTTATTAGTGCCAACCTGTGAGGTGGTATAAAGATGAGTGCAACACCCTGATGTACCTCAATAGTGAAATCGATCTCTCGGTGCGGAGACAATCCCAGAATATCATCATAAAAGACATCGAGAAACTCCTAAACTATTAGATAGTACAAAGCCATATAAACCGACTCCTCTAGAGCTACCATTTTAGATAACCACCAGAAGAAATTATTTGTCTCTCCTATGTTTATAAACTTACAAGGATAACCCTCTTCCTCCTCACTATTGAAATGGTAATGAGACCCGTTAGGTAACAACGTTGATATGCTATGACGATGGGACTTTATCGTAGTGCTAAAGCGAGATATCCAATCTATACCTAGGATAACCTCAAAATAATTCATGCTCATTACAATTAGTTTATACTCTAAGACATAGTCCCTGACCTTAATGACACAAGCTCTACAGACCATGTCCAAGTTCACATCCTCACGGACCGGGAGTCCTACGAAGACAGGAGGATATAACTGATCCATCTCGAGATTAAATTAAAAGCCAATGAGTTAAATATGAAGGAATACGAAGCTTCGTAATCAAATATATATTTAACCCAAGTAATGTATAAAAAATAATATTCTCCATAACTAACGACTCATGAGGAGGAAGAATAGCCTGTGGAAGAGCACAAGCATTCCTTTTTTGTGAATTGGCTTCCTGGCCACCCTGTAACTGATCTTGTCCATTCCCCCTTGTCCCTGACTGGAGCATGAACCATACATATTATGATAAGCCTCCTGATACCATCCCCATTATTGTGACTATTGACTGGGGACTGTACAGCTTGAATTCCTTGCTAGCACAAAATTTGAGGCATAGTTGCTAACATCCTATTTTCTAAGACCTCTTTACAATCAATCCCATTTAAAGTGATCGAAAGACCAACAAGAGTAACACCCATGGCCAGATGGACACACTACCATCTAATCACTAGTACATTAAGATGAAAAACCAACACCCATCGCCACTTTCAGTTTTGCAAAGAAACCCCTTGCATCGCCCTTAGATTTCTTACCATCATTGTTATGGGACCAATCCGATCCTCTCTTGTTCTCCTTGATCTGTTTAGAGTATTTCGACTCTAATTATAGATGGATAGCCTTACTAACTGTATCTCTAAACTAATAGAGTTTCTATCCCACAAAGATCTTACGGATATAAGGGTTTATACCCTTCCCAAAGAACCCAATTTTCTCTACCTCATTAATTACAACATATGGTAAATACTTCGACAATCTCTCAAATTTCATTTGGTACTAATTTATCGACATCTTTCCTTGAAAAAAGTGAAGAAACTCCTCCTTCTTGGAATCTTTGAATACCTAAGGGAAGTACTCTTTAAAATCATCCCAATAAACTACATTATGCACCCTTTCCTGGTATGATACCCTCCATCTCTGAGCCTCTCTATGAGCTGGAAGGTTTTAACCCTGGCCTTGTGCGCAATCGGCACATCTATCACATCCAGGATACATGTCACCCTGTCCAACCACTCTTTGGCCTCCTTGGGCCTTTTAACACCACATAACTTAAGTCAGTTCAACTTATAAAATTCCTTTAGTATGGAACCGGGCATAGTGGTCTCAATGGAGCCACTATTTTATCCCTTGTTAATGTGTCGTTAGGACAGAGTGTCTGCGAGCTGGCAGACTGCCTGCTCCATACCTTATAACTCATTGGTGCTTCTGCTTGAGCTCTATAACAACGAGTCTACATTCTACATGATATATATAGTTTAGAAAAAAAATAATACATTAAGGGACAATGGATAAAACCATGTAATGTGGCATATCACATGACTAGTGTATATTAGGAGACCACAATTTAGGGAGACCGCGAATCTAAAGGAAGATAAAGTCAAATCTTGAAGGATCGTACTAAATATTGGAAGACCAATCACAATAGGACTCTATGACTTATGATGAAGATGAACATGAAGAGACTTAAAGGAGTATGATCCTTTCTCTTATAAATAAGGGCGATCTCACCCATTATAAATACATTGATTATAACCTGCACATGGTAACTTGGACTCTCAGCTAACAACCTAAGCATTCTAGTTATCACTGTTCTTTCTGATTAATAAACCGATATCCACTTTTCCTCGTGGACGTAGCAAATGTACCTGCCAAACTACGTACATTTAGTCTCTTTTGTCTTTCTTCTGCACTCTAAATTATTTAGGGGTTAATATCTAAATTACTACTTTTATTATGGATCAGTTGAGAGATTAGGGCACAATCGATGATACTGCACGCCGTTAATCGATCAACCACAAAAAGGGTTGCTTCCCATCTGGCCAATATTTATAAGGAGAGACCTTATGATTGTGATCAAGAGATCACTTATTTGAGGTGGTAATTAACTTAGCAATCAAAAGATAGCAGGTTCGAATCCTGTACTCAGTAGAATTACAAAAAATGACCTCACTCTCTAAAAAGTCACGGACTATGTCAACTTGGGAGGACATTTCATTCAAGAATCCCTCGTGAGAAACACCACCTCTAATGGCATAACAACCATTCCCCCAGGAGGAATTGTGTAAACCATAACCACTATCAATTTCAGCCCACTGAGGCAGCATAAAGTAGCAAACGCGCCCGTCCAGAGATGCAGTCGGTAGAGTAACGAGCGATGAACTAAGGGGACTCATCTGAAAAGAGTTGGAAGGGAGGTTGAACTCAAATCTGCCTAGGACTCCAAAGGATCCAAATAAAAAGTGTTGGGACATGGATCCTCGTCCCGTTTTATTGAGAAGATAGAGTCCTTTGAGCTACCCAAGAAATTCTCCATGCCAAAGGTGACAACATACGATGAAGGCAAACCCTGACCATCATAGCAGACATCAGACCATATCTCTTTGGAGCCATTATGATGGCCTAATGTGTTGGGTGTTCTTTTCTACTCTGAGAGATATTGGTCTGAAGTGGTTTAAAAAATTATCCCCATATTAATCTTCCCTTTTAGAGACCTAGACGAGCAGTTCATGACTTAATTTATCTCATGAAATAAGGTAATCAAGCAGGTTAATTCACTTATCTATCTTAAAAAAGGAAGTGAGAGTCTATCAAGAAATATGCTCAAAGGTAACGAGAGTTATATAATGAAATTCACAATTACAACGATAAGCTTGTGATCTCTTCATTTAAGTTTGATTTAGAGCAATCGAATGATCTTTGCTAGTCATTAATAAAAAAAAATGGAATCTACAATGGACGATCTCATGTCTCGTATTGAGAAGTATGTTAAGGTGGAGGAGAAACTCATTAACACAGAGGCCCCAATCGACCAAAAGAAGAATAAACCTAAAAAGACCCCCAAAGGGGTAAATTAACCCTCTTCGATCAATAAGGGATCCAGAAATTAAGACTCAAAGGGTCGCCTCAAATCTCAGGTTAGTGAGAGAAGCTATAAGGCACTAAAGATAGTCTTTTAAGAATCCTACTATAAGCTTATTCCGTAGATCAAAGACAAGTCCTACTTTAAGAGGACTCCCAAGATGACAAGTGATCCAGATGATAGGGATGCCAACCTCATGTGCACTTATCAAAAGGATCGTGTAAACCTCGTGAAAAATTACAAAATGTTCAAGAAATATCTAGAGGAGATCCTCCAAACAGGGTTCTACAAGGAGCATATTAGCACAGCAGGCCAGAAGAGATGATAAAGATTAACACAATTTAGAAAGCAGACAAAGATGTTCCACCAGTTGGTCTAGTAGCAACCATCTACGAATACATCAATCCATATGAACACACTGGTAGTAATCTCAAAGAAAAGGGGAGAATTATAGCCAACGTCCAATAGGCTTTTCAAGTGGAATTATCCAAGCCCGTCCTTTTCGAGAGGGAGAGAAAAGACTTGGACATTAATCGCGCTATTGTATTCACCGATGATGACTTGGACGTCATAAATCTGCCCTCTAAAGACTCCCTTGTTCTCACTCTATGAATTGTAAACTTTGATGAAATAAGAGTATTAGCGAACCAAGGAATCTCTTTGAAAATCATATACATGACAGTGCTCTAAAAGATCAACTTCAGTATTAAGGACCTTGATACCAATGTGGGCTCCCTGATAGATTTCAATGGAGATGTGGAAACTCCCGTAAGGAAGATAAAGTTGCCAATCAAGGAGGTTGGCTCAACCAATAAATAAGTCGAGTTCCTTGTCATACAGGCGGATTCACCCTACAATACTATAGTGGTTAGAGGATGGCTTCATAAGATAAAAGTTATTCCCTCTTCCCTCCACCAGAAGCTCAAGTTCTTGATCGACCAGGGTGTGGTGGAGATTAAGGGTGATCAAGCAGCAGAGCGAATTTGTTTCATCTCATCCATTAAAGCAAAGAAGAATCGTCCCAAGAGGATTCAGGTTGATGATAATTCAGAGGACGACCAGCCTAAGTCATAACTAAAGAGCATTTGGTCGGGAGTATATGAAACTCGGTTGACTCCTATCGAATGCGTGTTAGAGGAAATCCTCTCCATTCCTCCAGATTCATTACAGCTAAAAAGAACTTTTCTTATCAAGTCAGAGCTACCCTAGGATAAAGTGGATCATCTCGCTTATTTTCTTAGAACCAATGCAGATGTCTTTACTTGGCAGCCATATGATATTTTGGGAATAAACCCAAAGATCACTTACCACTAAATATAAGTAGATCCAACCATCATGATGATCAATAAAAAGCCCAAAAAGTTGGTCCAAGAAAAGATGAAAATTATAGAAACAAAAGTGGACAACTATTTCAGGTAGGCTCCATTAGAGAAGTCTAATTACCAAATTGGGTCTCTAACACTATTCTTGTCAAAGAGCGACAAATGGAGACTTTGCGTGGACTTCACCGACCTCAACAAGCATTGCCCAAAAGATATATTTCCATTACCACGGATAGATCAAATCGTAGATTCTATGATAGGACATCAACACATGACTTTCATGGATGCATGCTCTGGCTACCACTACACATATCCATGTTTAGCCTAGATCGGGAAAAAACCTCATTCATCACAACCTTAGGAATATACTTCTATTAGGTAATGCCCTTCAATTAGAAGAATACAGGAGCAACCTATCAGCATCTCGTGACCAAGATGTTCAAGAAGTTGATCGTAACTACCATGGAAGTATATATTAATAATATGCTCGTCAAAAGTAATTAGGCGGACGATCACATCAAAGACCTCATAAAGACTTTCAAGATTATCATGGAATATTGGATGAAGCTTAATGCCTTATAATGTGTCTTTAGAGTTGGCTCTGGTAAAATTCTTGGGTAATTGGTGACCCAGAGAGGTATAGAGGCGAATCTAGATCAGATCAATGCTTTACAGGACATCAAAAATCCGACCACTATCAGGGATATTAAGGTCGCCACTGGAACACTAGCTGCTCTAAATTTCTTTATTTAAGATCTTTGAATAACTATCGGCCATTCTTTCACGTGTTAAAGAAAGAAATCCCTACCATCTAAATAGAAGAGTGTGATCAAGCTTTAGAAGGAATTTGAAAGTACTTGGGATTTCCTTCCTTGCTGTCAAATTTTAAAGACATGGAAGATCTGTATCTGTACTTGGTCATCTCAATACATGTGACCAGTACTGCATTGGTTTTTTTACATAATGGATAGCAAAGCTTAGTATACTTTGTAAGTTGTACTCTCCTTGAGGTAGAAACTAAATACAATCCTATTGAGAAGTTGTTCCTGGCATCAATGACCGCCGTAAGGAAGCTAAGGTACTACTTTGATCCACATACCATAATCGTTCCCAAAACCTATCTTCTGAAACATGCACTTAAGAAGGCCGATCTCTTAAATAGGAGGACCAAATGGTGCCTTCAACTGGCCCAATTTGAAATTAAGTATAAACCTAGTTCAACAATCAAGGGTCAAGTCATGGAAGATTTTATAGCAGAATTTTCAACATCACCAAGAGATGAGGATGAACAGTCACATCCTGCCCTAGAATTATTAGCGATCGACGAGGATGAACGATCTTGGAAGCTCTTCGTGGATGGCTCATAATATGAGAATGGCACCGGAGTTAGGATATTTTTTATGCACCGCAAGGCAGTCTTATTGAGAAAGCCATTAGATTAGGATTAGATAGTTTAAATAATGAGGTGGAATACAAGGCCATGGCATACGATCTTCTTCATAGGGTAATCAGTTTGTGTTCTCGCCGCATGATGCGACCGTAAATGTGTCTAGAGTGCGTGCTATTTAGGCTCAAGGGCAAGCCTATCGCTCAAGTAATAATCTGATAAGTCGGGTATCGATCCACAGGGAAACAAGATGAATGAAGTCGTAACGACTTTAGAAAGACAAAGGTAACCTAACTTTGACTCTAAAAAGAAGGAAAAGGTGATTTGGATCGTGAAATGACTACAGATAGATGCAACTATGAAAATGAGTAACTAATGAAATTACGAATGAATGAACTGCAATTACTCTACTTACTAAAGGATTGAAGACAATTTGACTAAAACTTTACTTATGAAATGATAAATATAGGTCGGGTTACAATCCCCCACACCTAGTAATTCACGTCGTAGGATGCCAGATTCACAATTAAAGCTTTAAATGATTTTAAATTTTTAATTCTCCTAAGTATTACATATATGAGGGATCGTAGCCCGCACAGTATGTAAGCAAAGGTTGAATTAAAACTCGATCTTTAACACTCCTAAGTATTACATATATGAGGTATTGTAGCCCGCATAGTATGTAAGCAAAGGTTGAATTAAATCAATAGCGTATTAACCTAAGATTATAGGATAGAATTCATCTAAGATTTTAATTCCAACTTGAATTACCGTGCATCCCGACCCTTGAAAACTTAGCCGGTCATATTGAAACTAGAAGAAAACATGTGTTGAATGAAAGAAAACATATTTACAAACAATTGAAGATGAAGAAGAATTAAATTACTCACTAAGAAATTAGCTACTGCAAATATAAAAGCACGAATTGGAATAAAATTACTTGAATTGCAAAATTGGAATCAACACTAGGGTTTCTTGTTGTTTCTCCTCCAAGCTAATTACAAAGCTTCTCTAAACGGATTAGAAATCTCTTCAATGTATGGGAGTTATTTCAAATTTATACCCTACGAAAATTACAAGAGTTGGAAGCATAAAAAACTCTATCAAGAAGAAGATCAACTCAAATCTCAAACCCCGGATCGATCCGGTCAGGACATATTAGACTGGTCCGGGTAACAATCGGATTGGTTCGTTTTTTAAATAAACTGTATTGGTCCGCTAGACAGGTCGTTATGCACTGATTTTGAGGACCGGACTGATCCATTTTTTTGGGATATTGGATTGGTCCACTAGAGATATTCTTATGCAGTGATTTTGAAGGCCGAACTGATTCGTTTTTTGGGGATACCGGATTGGTCCGGATTGGCATCTCGATTTCTCTTGAATATCTTTTCAAAACCTCTTGATTATTTCACATCTCCGGGTCTTAATAACTTATTCTCCAAAACTCGAATTGGGATGTCGTTTCTTCCTACGCGTTCATAAACTCGAGATCTTTGACTTTTATTTTGGGTCCTAAATCGGATTTCTGGTGGAAATTACGCTTTTCCCCTTTTGATCCTATCTCTTTCTTTTCTCTTGCTTCTTTCGGTTTCTTTCTTCCTTTCATGTATTAAATATCTTTAAAATTAATAAGAAATACATAAAACTTGGGATACTTGTTAAACGAAATCGTTAGCACAAATATAAGATAAACTAATTCATTTTATGTTGTCCGAGGTAATAAAAGTCTCTAAATTAAGGGGTAAATTTGGAAGAATTTATGCCTAATCAAACCCCCTAACTTAGAACTTTGATCGTCTTGAGCAATGTAAAAGAATTAAAACATGATCTAACTATAAAAATAGGATCGAATACCTCTTTCGCGGGAAAGCGATTTCATTTAGCGTATGCAATAAGCCTTTAAACCCCTAGGTTACCCTAGTAGGACGAGTTGTGTCCCGTGAGGGTTTGCAACGAATATACCCACAAAATTCGACTCAAAGAAAATTCAAAATGCACAAAAATTGTATGACTCAAACTTTTCCAGAAAATAGTCATCATCAATTCATGCTCAAGAGTCTCAAATCATAGTGCGTGGGCGGAGCCAGAAATTTAACCACGGATTTCCACCGATGGATCATTACGTTACTTATCCGAAAATTCTTTTTGATTTCAAAATCTCACAGGATGATCTCACAAACGAATCTCTTGGAAGGGTGGTTATTTTCTCTCGGTATGCGTGATTTATAAGAGTAAATGCATTGGAACCTAGTTCACGCACACAAATAAAAAGACAGAATTTTATGGTAAATGGATCCCATCATCGGATTACGATTATAAGAAAATGGGAACATTGCCTCTAATTCATATTTATAATCTATTTTATTATCTTTTCGTGTTTTAGTTCTCCACGCGGTAACCAATTTCGTAATTTGGACTCTGTTAGGACTTTTTCGGGTTAAAGGTGTATTGGGTAAAATGGGAATGGTAGGAAAATCTGGAATTGGAAAATTTTCTTATGATGTTCGTTAGTGCTTTTCTAGGCTTTTGCTCATTTATTTTTTTTCTTTTCTTTTTCTATTTTTATTTTCTATTTTCCATGCTTTTCTTTTCTTGCTATTTTTGTTGAGCATATCTATTATTTTCTTGCCCCTTTTTATGCACTTTACGGACTTAATTTCTGGGATTATTAACTTTCGTAATTCCGGGTCAATTGGGATTTTTCGGGTTGTTAAACGAAAGGAAAAAACTTATTCGGCTCAATTTTGGTTTACAAAAGGGATAATTTTTCGCTAATTTTTCTGGCCAATATTTTTGGGTGTCAAATGAGGGCCCACTTCATTGTCTTAAATTCTAATTGCGTTACCATATGCGTCTTGAGAATAATTTAGTTTAGAGATTTATTTGACACGTTTTTCAAGGCAATATCACACACATTTTCCATAACAGGTCAAAGTGAAATATTTGAGATCCTTGACGACTTATTAGAATGTTGAAACGAACTTTGAGTTAACAATTAACCCGGATTGATTTATAAATTCACAATAATGAAAGGCTCGAATCTCATCGGGATTGTTAATCGCCACATTTATTCGCTAAGTCGTCTACGTTTGCTCAATTTCCATCTTTGGTCAATTTCGGATTTGTGTATTATGTTTTTACAATTTGAGACATTAAACCGAATTTTAATGATATTTTTGAAAATTTTGAATTCCAATTTTAATTTATTTTGAAGAAAAATATTTTTGAATTTTTCAAAATTTTACGATTTTTTTTTAATCTCTATATACTATAAAATGCTAAACAAGCATTTAATACCCTCAAACCTAAGGCCATCCACGTGGCTGGCCAATCTCTGCATCTATCCTTTATTCTTTATTTCTTTATATTTGCTCTACAAACATTTAATTCTACTTGAAAATAAGATTGTCCACGTGACACTCCCACATCCTTTATCTTTATCTCACCAATCAATTCTAATTTTTATTTCTCTCGCTAGAACCTACCGTTTTCTCTTTTTACCTCTATCCGCCCTTTCAATTCTCAAGACCGCTAACATTCTATCCCTACAACTGTTCCTAACCCATAATTTTCTCAAACGAAAATACTTTTCTCAAATGATGAAATGAACCACTTTTTTCTGATGGATATGGCATCAGAGAAAAGTTTTGGCTTTCTAGATGGAAGGAGAGAGAGAATAACAAACGAATAAAGAGACATCGGCGAGCGATCGCTGCCAAGATCTTCACTGGGCTGAGGTTGTACGATAATTATAATCTCCTCAAACATTGTGATAATAACGAGGCCTTGAAAGCTTTTTGCAACAAGGCTGGCTGGATCGCTAAAGAAGATGGCACACCACTTATAGGAAGGTAATTCATTTAATAGCTAAGATACAGATCGTAGATCTAGAATTCGATTTCATTTTGACTTTTTTTAGATAATTAACTGTGGTTAGGTGTTGTGATAAACTCAATCTCAACACAAAAGATTTGTTTATGTAGAATACAAGATAGATAATTAGATTAGACAATAATACCCCTTTCAATTTGTGCATATACAGTCTGTTCCTTTCTGGAGATATCATATACATGTCGTTCATGGTCTGGTGATTACCCCACCATGAATATACATCATGCCTTTTCTATGGATTTTTCTTTTTCAACAATGTTAGGGATGATTTTTCCCCCAAAATTAATAATTTCCTTTAAAAGTCGAAACATGTAATTAAAACAATTACTTTTCCAAAATTACCCGAACTATAAATAATGAATGAACACCTTTGTTCCTCTCCCATAATTTTCAGAAATCAATAATTATAGTTTGTGTGTATTTGCCCATTTAAATAGGGAGTCTTTATTCTGTCAATAAGGGCTTATGATTTGTAAATTAATTTAGGTTTCTAATTTGATATAGTATATGTTTTTTTCCCTTAATGAAGTAACAAAAAAATGGATGGTGAATCGTAAATATTCTGCAACGCGCATTAAATAAAAAGAACTTGCACGTATGTATTTGGATTTTATGGGCATTTGCAGGTTTTGATTTTGTATTTTGTGGGTTTATTTTGATTTGTTTGTTATTTCACATTTGTGGTAGGGATTTAATTTGGTTTTCATTTATGTATTCAAGTTTATATTTTTATTTTAAGGGAGGCAGGGATGGGTAGTGGTTTTGGTGATGGGGGGAGGTTATGGTTGGGTGAAGGAAGCAGTGATTAGCATGGTGTTGTCGAGTTTGGACACCACTGAATCATCCCCCTCCAATTCTACGAAGGTAAGTATCCCCAAACCTTTTCTATCTCTGACCAAAATTTCAAAATTCATAATATCTCCTCATTTTATCTAACCCAAGTTTGAAATATATAAGGTTGTTGATGGTGTTTATATGGTCATTGCTTCTGAACATAAAGGAGCAACATAAGATTTTTGAAATTGGTTCAATTTTAATATGAGTTTATATTTTATCATATGTTGGAACTGAAAAAAATGACGTTTATATATATGCTCGCACCTATTTAATATTTTTATAAGCTTGGATGTCCTGTCTTGGGGTTTGTTCAAAATTAATCTTTGAATTTTTCAATATATTAATTCATCAATAAATTAGTATTATGCTACCATTTCCTATTGTTTGAATGTAAATCCTTTTAAAAATAATATGTACATGTTTGAGACATAGATGCAGAAAAAACAAGTTCATATAGGATAGAAAAATGGAAAGTGTTTTATGAGAATTTTGTATTGATTGCCCATCATGCCTATAGATGATCCTCTATAACCAACCATAATTGTATTCTTAATGATGGTCATCTCGGTATTCATCAATATTATACTCAATGGTTTCTTAGGGTACATACAAGAACTTAGCAATTATTGAAACATACTTCTACAAACATGGACCTCTATGGTAATCAATATTATTATTCATTGTTGAGATAATATTAAAATTATTTATATAATTTTAGCTTTTCTTAATCTGGGTTGATAAAGTAAATTTTTTTCCTCAGTAGACGTATCCTTTTAAATATGTTATATGTATATATGTTATTTGATGAAATGCCTCGGTGAAAATATATAAAAAAAAATATCAACTTAACCTAAATCTAACTTATCAGTAATACTATTGGTAATGTTTAAGAAAATGGGTTAATATCTTCTTTCATACCCTTATCTTTTATTTATTTACAGTTGGTCAATGCACATGGAGTGATCGGTTATACTTCCAATGAAGGTACGTAATGTTGGCTAACATCTCTTCATGACATAAAAATTTAAGGGAGTCATTTGGGTAACGTTTTGACACTATTCAATCATTACTCATTTTTAATTCACGTGTTAGTCATTCTTTTGGTCAAGCAAGGATTTATAATGTTTGATACTTTTGCATATACCGGTCAATTTTTGTATTTAGGACCTGAATGAAACCATTATTGTTTTTTCGTTAATTCTCTTCAATTGGATTGCTAATTTTAATTTAGTGCAACTACAGTTAGCTCCTTATTACTGAATTCGAGTCGTACTTAAAGAATGGTCTCAAGCAAGTTTGAATTATGAATGGTTCAAGGTAAACACAATGATCCAATCAAGGCATGAATGCCCTCAAACAAAGTGTACTCGCATGTCGTGTTCAAGTTGGAGGATCATGTAAGTAAGGACAACTTTGCATTACCTTCTTGATCTGATCTAAGGTTAAGATGTTTATATTTATGCACTACTTTATGTCATGTGTTTAACACACAATATGCATTGAGTTCACGCAATTGTACCATAAGATACAGGCATGCTAGAATGAAATTAATTTGTTGTTATCTATTGCGATGGAAATTGCCCATTTTGTTAAGCTTATATATTTTACTTTCATATTAACTGAGCTATATGATTTCTTATGTTTTCTTATGTTTATGTGTTGTATATTGAATTATGTTAGTTTGAATCAATTAGTTGAATTGCATTAGTTTGAATCACATTCACATTAGTCTGAATCACTGTTATTTTAAATTGCATTAGTTTGAATCAATTAGTTTGAATCACGTTCACATTGGTTTGAATCACGTTCACATTGGTTTGAATTGCATTAGTTATAATTATCACATTCACATTGGTTATCTGTAATTCACAGATTGTTGTGAATTAGAAATTATTAGTTGGTAATTGCAGATTTGGATTAAACCAATTTGATCAGGGTTGGAACTGATTTATTCCAAATCTGTGTGCCTTGATTTAATAATTTACCAATTTGATCAGGACATGGCTAGAACTCAAACATATGTTGATATTTCAACTTTGGGTGCCTTAATTTGTCAAATTTTGGGTTCAATAAAGCAGGCATCTCCACCATATAGTGTCCTCCAGCTTCTGTTGACAGCGTAGGCTATAACGAGCCAATAAATGGGCCCCAATGGGGTTGTTCTAGACATGATAATGGTCGTTAAGGGTGTATACAGTGGATATAGCAAAGGAATTAGTTGTGGAAGAACTCATTAATGGAGGAAAATACTTGGATTTAAATTTAGGAGAAAGTAGAAGTTAACTAAAATACTAAAATACTTGGATTCAAATTTTTGGCTCCATGACGCTGGCATGAATGAGAACAAGCACATAAGTTGTAAGTTGAATTTGGTATTATTCCTAAACAACCAACCACTATTAGCCGATCGACCCTATCTAATCCGTCACATTCAATCACTGCATGGATACACAGATTTATGCAATTTTTAGTATGGTAAATTATTATATCCATAATTACATAAATATGTTCTTCAAATACATTTGGAATTTTAACACCTGCTTTTAGTTTGTTCCGATTTTTGCATCTTCTAATGTATATACTTCAGTTGACTTCAAGAACACCCTTTTGTGATTTGAATTCTGTTTATTCACTAAGCAATTGAACATTAAAGATCTTTCAAGAAGACCCTTTTGGTACTACTATTTAATGGACTTAATATATGTTGTAGTTGCACTAACTTTTCCTTAAATGATCTGTCTATCATTTCAATTAGGAATGTTTTGTTCATATTTTTCTTATTTATACTATTTCATTATAGGATGTTGTTAAGTTTGATACGTAAAATAGCTATGACAACACTGCTTTGTAACCAATGATGAAAGATTTTGGATCAAAAACTAAGTGTTCTTTTGGTATTATGATCTCCCGAAAAGCCACTGTTCATGGGCAAAAACGACGGGGTTCTTCCTTGCTCCCTTTAATCATTTCATCTAACTTAGTTGTGATATCAGGTTCTATGAAAGGGAATACTGGGGAAATGAAAGAGGTGATTCCTAAAAATAAAGTTTGGGAGAGGCCTCATGCTTCTAACGGGACCAATCTAATCATTCTGGTGCTTCAAATAATAGTACCAATCCCTGCTACTAGGTGTTCACGCATAACTTCAGAGGAGGAATTTTGTGGGTAAGTTTTAAGTTTAGTTTTGATTATGAAAATGATACATGGTTCAAGGTAAAGGCGGAATAAGAACTGAAGTTGACTTGATTTTGGTGATAAGCAGTCCATGCCGTTACTCGAGTTCACCACATTCATTACTTTATTATCTTTTAACTTTTTTTTGTTCATTTTCAACTCTATTGGTTAACTATCCCTTCATTTACCCCACATTCTAGAACGACATAAACGTCTTGCAGGTATGTTATATGACCACATAAACCTTTTTTATACTTTTTTAATTTTTTTACTTTTTCTATAAGTTTATAGCCATATAGTCATCGTAGTCTTACTCGATATTGTTATGTGCAGGGAATCATGATGATGACTGCTGGGTTCTTCCGGTCACTGCCTGATCTTTTGGAGCCATTTTGGCGCTACCCAACTTCATACATAAGCTATGGTTCATGGTCACTACAAGTCTACTATATGGATTTTCTAAATTTCAAAAATTATAATTTTGATGGTCTCATCAGCGATGTACATTTTCAAAGATTAGCGTCGTGCTTCAGGCACGGGCTTATTATTTTTCTGAGTTCAAGTAGAAATCATATTTAATTTTCTTACTTTCATATATTTCCAATTTATGTTCAATTTTTAAAGCACACAAAAGTTTTGAAACTGTGAATATGACTATTACACTATTACTATACATTATTTTTTAATCTACTCTTAATTTTTCAATTTGATTCGTTTACTATGCATTCAATAACGCATGAACCGCGCATCGCGCGAGTTTCCACCTAGTTTCTGGATATTTTTAAAATTTGTGAAGTTTTAGAAAGACGCACTTGTGACCCCCCCTAACTTAGACTTTTGCATTATCCTCAAGCAAAAAGGACTAAAATCTAACTCAAAGCGAATGAAAAGTGCAAATAAATAAAATGAACAAAAATGGAAAATGCAAAATTTTATATAACGGATCATCATGTGTAAGGAAATCAAACAACCAACATTTGTAAACAACCACTAATGACACAGACAACAAAACACAAACAACACACAACGGAAATAGGCTTCACTGGGGCGGCCGATTGGAGCTTTCGGGCGCGCTAGGGTCATGTGGGTCATAAAAGAAGCTTAGAGGGGGTGTACCGAAGTTGAGCTCATACAAGTGAGTTTGGAGATGATGCATTATGATCGTATCCCTTCGGTATGCCTCTTGATCATGTTGATATTATGTGAGGAATCCGCCAAACCGGGTTTCAATCGCTGAAATGCGCCGATTAATTTATGTGTTGGCGGGTGAAAAATCATAATCGTCACCACTGTCATAATCTGCATCGCACTGGCCCATCAAAATGTCCTCCTCCTCTTCGTCAATGCTGTCGTCGTCACCGCTCTCTTCCGTCTCTTCATCACTATCCTCCTCCTCGGTATCACTAGCCGCTTTTGCCATTCGGGCTTGGATGCGGGCTTGTTGTCTTTCCCATTTAGTCCTGGTGGTGGACGCAAAAGGGATTGGTAGGCGCGTGAAATCTTACGGGGGTGCAATGCCGGTGTCGGCTAACATAGATGTGATGAGACGGGGAAAGGGGAAAGGGGTTATGCCCTTTTTATCCGTGGTGACGAAGAATATATCCTTATAAATGCACGCAGCCAGGCTAATGGGGGTGTTGTGATCGAAAAGGTGGTAGACGAGGGTGGCTTGACGCGGGTGCATTGCCGACTGATTGTCCATGGGGAGAATGTTAGCGCACACTATTTTGAAAGTGATGCTCTCTTTGTCGCTTAGCTGGCCCACCGGGTAGGTTTCGGTATTCCAATTAGCATTGGGCCGATGACAGACATGCACACGTCCTTTTTAAGCGGGTCGAGAGGGTTTGGGTATATGTATTGCTGTGGGGTCGGGACATCTTTGGCAGCCAACTTCTGGGACAGAAGTTCTAAAGAGAAAGGGACGCGGATGCCGCCAATGTAAGCTTTAGTCGTGTGGTGGTTGGTGCGAACAAGGGAGCCATAGAGGGTGCGCACAACATTGGGCCAGACCGCGTCATGAGATTCGTTGAGGAAATGACACCAACCCCGGGCCATGCAAAGAGCGGTGACAGAATTAGGCATGTCATTCCAAATGACTTGGCATTCTATTTGGATTTTATGAGGTTGGCCAAAGAAATGTTCACACCATCGTTGTTCTTGACGGGAGCAGTAGCCGGTGGCGAGAATTGTGATGGAATCGTATTTGTGGGGAGGTGGTTGGTTGGCCATGGTTATGGGATTGAGTAAGAGTGTTGGGAAGAATAAGTGAAAGAGAGGAGGAGAGTGAGTAGTGGTGGAGGAAATGGGGTGGGGAAGGTGTAGGATTTATATGTGGTGAGGGGAGAGGGAAGGGGAGAATTTGGAGGGAAAAGGGGGAAGGATTTGGGAGGGAAAATGGGTGTTGGGAAGGGGGGACAAAAATGGAGGGAATTAGAGGGACTAGGGAAAAAGGGGGTGAACCTAGGGAAAGCCAAGAGTTGTAGACACCGGACCAATCCGGGTCTCCAAGACCGGATCGATCCGGGCCTGTATTTTTTATTTCAATTTTCCCAGACCGGACCAATTCGAGTGCCCAGGACTGGATCGATCCGGTCCTCAGAATGGCTCTAGTCCACCTATGGGATGGTATTCTCTTCTCTTATGACTTTCGGCTGCTACTACTTACGAATCGACACCTGTGTGACATGATTAGCTCTCTCCTCAGTATTGTGGCTCTAAAATTCTCATCTCGTAAAGCGTGCTGGTGCTTGAATTCCTCTCCTCTTATGATGTGATCCTAATAACTCCATTATCCTAACCTAGGTGTAGCTACTATACACGAGAATTCATCCCATACACATCAGGGGTGAGACAACCTCTCAATTCAAGCTCACTCTACCCCGTAAACGGGGTTCAACAAACAAATGGTGTCGATCTCTTCTACGCACGCCTCAACATATAGCTTCAGGCGTTGTCCATTGACTTTGAACGCATTCCCCCCTTTTGGCTCTTCCAATTCTACTGCTCCATGGGTTAATACGCTCTTCACAACGAATGGACCAGTCCATCGAGATCGAAATTTACCCAAAAATAGATGAAGCCGGGAGTTATAAAGGAGTACCTTTTTTCCCGGTTGAAACTCTTTTCGTTGAATAATCTTATCATGTGCTAGTTTCATCCGAGATTTTGAAATCTTGTCATTCTCATACGCATCATTGCGTATCTCCTCTAACTCATTTAGTTGAAGCTTGCGAGCTTCACCGGCTTTGTCCATATCGTAATTTAACCTCTTTATTGCCCAATACGCTTTGTGCTCCAGCTCGACGGGAAGATGACAAGGTTTGCCATACACAAAGAAGAATGGGGACATTCTAAATGGGTTCTTGTATGCGGTATGGTAGGCCCATAGTGAATCGTTTAATTGAAGGGACCAATCTTTTCGATCGGTATTGACGGTCTTATCTAGTATGTGCTTGATTTCACGATTAGCCAACTCGGCCTTCCCATTCATTTTTAGGTGATATGTCGTTCCAACCTTGTGAATGACACTATACTTTTTCATAAGTATTTCAAACGGCTTGTTCCAAAAGTGTATGCCATTATCACTGATTATTGCTTTAGGTGCACCGAAGCGAGAAAGTATGTGTTCGTGCAGGAACTTTATCACCATTTTATTGTCATTGGTCTTAGTAGTTATGGATTCCACCAATTTAGAAACATAGTTTACCGCGACTAGGATATATAAGTACCCAAAGGACGGGGGAAAAGGGACGATGAAGTCAATACCCCAGCAATCAAAAATCTCAATGATGAGGATCGGGGTTAATGGCATCATGTCTCGTCGGGTGATCGCCCCCATCCGTTGACACTTATCGCAAGATTTGCAACAATTGTTAACATCCTGAAACATTGTGGGCCAGTACAAACCGCCTTGAAGATTTTCAGGGACTATCTTTTTCATGGAAAAGTGGCCTCCTTTGGCTTTCGAATGACAGAATTGGATGACTTTTGGAATTTCGTCATGCGATACGCATTGTCGGATGATTTGATCGGCACAATATTTAAAGAGGAATGGATCATCATAGAAAAATATACGCAGCCAAGTGATGAACCTCTTCTTATCTTGTGGTATTTAATTGGGAGGGACGGCTCCCGTGAAAAGATAGTTCACTATATCCACAAACCAGGGCAAAGATAAGGTGGCAAAGAGTTGATCATCCGAAAAATACTCGTCTATGGGTGTAGGATCACTAGGTACGTCGGATGAAAGACATTATAAGTGATCGGCAATGATGTTTTCTACTCGTTTTTTATCTTTAATGGAGAGATTAAACTTTTGTAGGAGTAGGATCCACCTTATGAGGTGCGATATTACGTCTTTCTTCGCAAGTAGATATTTTAAAGTCACGTGGTCGGTGAAACAAGTGATGAGAGAACTGATAAGATAGGTCCGGAACTTATCAAGAGCAAATACTACCATTAGCAACTCCTTCTTCGTGGTGGAGTAATTGAGTTGTGGTCCGGCAAGGGTCTGACTAGCGTAGTAGATGACATGAGCCCTATTGTCTTTTCTTTGGCCCAAAACAGCCCCTATCGCATAATCGCTAGCATCACACATAAGCTCGAATGGTAAGGACAAATTCGGAACTTGCATGATGGGAGCGGTCGCAAGCATATTTTTTAATTTTTCAAAAGCACTTTGGCATGCTTCTATCCACTCGAATGGGGTGTCCTTCATAAGAAGATTACTTAAGGGTCTAGTGATGGCGCTAAAGTCCTTAATGAACATTCTATAAAACCCTGCATGGCCTAAGAAGGAGCGCACGTCTTTCAGCGATTTAGGCGGGCTAAGTCAGCTATGACATCTATTTTTGCTCGATCGACCTCGATCCCTTTGGATGAAACGATGTGGACAAGAACTATACCCTCGATTACCATAAAGTGTCATTTTTCCCAATTCAACACTAAGTTCTTTTCCACACATCGGGCTAGTACTTTCTCAAGATTAGCCAAACATAGGTCGAAGGAGGTGCCAAAAACACTAAAGTCATCCATAAACACCTCTAGCCCTCTCTCAACCATGTCACTGAATAAGCTCAACATACACCTTTGAAAGGTCGCCGGTGCATTACACAAACCAAATGGCATATGTTTGTAGGCAAACGTTCCAAAGGGCCAAGTGAAGGTTATTTTCTCTTAAACAAGTACATCTACCTCAATTTGGTTATATCCAAAATAACCATCTAGGAACCAATAATAAGGGTGTCTCGCTACTCTTTCAAGCATTTGATCAATAAATGGTAAGTGGAAGTTGTCTTTTCTAGTTCCCACATTGAGTTTCCAGTAATCAATGCAAACGCGCCATCCATTAGTGGTACGTTGGGGAACTAGCTCTCCCTTGGCATTTTCAATCACAATCATTCCCGACTTCTTCGGGACAACTTGAATTGGGCTCACCCACTTGCTATCCGAGATTGGGTAGATAATCTCGACATATAACAATTTAATGATTTCAGTCCTCACTACATCTTTTATTGTGGGGTTTAGCCATCTTTGCATTTCTCTTGAGGGCTTAACATCCTCTTCGAGGTGAGTCTTATGGGTACAAATTATAGTGCTTATCCCCTTTAGATCAGCTATATACCAACCAAAAGAACTTTGGTGCTTCCGCAAAATCTTCAATAGCTTACCATCCTGCTCTTTATCTAAGTTATAGTAGACAATGACAGAAAATGTCTCACTTTCTCCTAGGAAAGCATATTTAACATTGGAGGGTAGTTTCTTCAACTCGAGAGTCGAGAATGTGTCGCTAGAGGGCACCATGTGTGCTTCCCTTGGCGGTAACTCTTTAAATCGAGAAACCAAATTAGCATATCTTACGTCCCTGTCCGAAACTCTCTCATCGAGTAATCCTCTCAACTCCTATATTTCCCTCTCAAACCCGGTGTAGGCTCCCTCACTCTCATAACTAGAAGCTAGGCAAGCTTCTAAAGCGTCTCCACAGTAATTTTCCTCAAAGTGTTCTTCTACAATCTACTTTATTAAGCTCATCGCATGAAGATCATATTCTTCCCCTACTTGTTGGGCTATGTTGAAGATGTTTGTTTCTAAAGTCATATTCCCAAAAGTGAGTTGCATCTGCCCATTTCTAGTATTGATCATTGCATTATTCGTAGCTAATAATGATCATCCAAGGATGATGGGAACATGATTTTTTAAGGCAAAGGAGGGATCCGTGTCCCAAATGACAAAATCTATCGGGAAGTAGAAAGTTTCCACTTGGACGGTCACGTCCTCAACTATACCCCTTGGTATCTTCACGATTCGATTCGCTAACTGAAGAGTGATCCTTATGGGCTTAAGATCACCCAGATCAAGTTTCCTATAAATCAAATAGGGGAGGATATTGACACTCACTCCCAAATCGAGTAAGGCTTTTTCAAATTTGTTCTCTCCAATGGTGCATGAAATAATGGGTGCACCGGGATCTTTATATTTGGGTGTAAGATCATTAAGAAGGACTGAGCTCACATTTTGTGCTAGAAACACGTTCTTCATTGCCTTCATCCTCCTCTTGAATGTTAGTAAGTCTTTTATGACTTTTGCATAGGATGGGATTTTCCTTATTGCATCAAGGAAAGGTAAGTTTAATTTCACGTTCTTAAGAACTTCTAGCACTTCTTCACTTATGGTCCTTTTGTGGGCATAAACCAATCTTTAAGGAAATGGCGCAGCGGGGGGTGGTTTCACAACTACCTCGGGCTCACTAGTGTTTTCTTTTTCACTCTCTTTCAAGGAGATATCTTCGGCCTCTTTCGTGCAGGGCAAATTCTCCTTGTCATTTGAAATGTCGTGTGAGGAAGGTGATAAATCAACAACTCTCCCACTACAAAGAGTGGTTACAGCTTGGTAGTGCTCCTACTGTTCTGTAGAGATGGAACTAACACTAGGTTAACCTTGGGGAGGTCTTTGGCCTTAGGAAGGAAACTTTCCATTCTCTTGGATGCTCAATGCGGATTGCATCTTGGAGATGTTTGCATTTATTTCGGCAAACATGCGTTCATATCGAGCATTATTTGCACCTTGAGAAATTATGAATTGGTTCATTGTATCCTCGAGGCTTCTCCACGGTGGAGCTACATATGGAGCTGGAGGAGGTGGTGCTTGTTGATATTGAGGAGGTGGGACAACCTGTGAATGTGGGTTCATCACAGCTTGTGGTTGTCCATAGTTGAAACCAGGATGGTTACTCCATAAATGGTTGTAAGAGTTCCCATGCGGGGCATTAAAATTCCCCTTGAATCCTCCTATAGCATCCATCTGCTCAGTGTGCATGGCCTTTTAGGAGAAAATTATCGAGCATGCCTTTGTGGAGTGGCCCACCTCATAGATAGCACACACTTTGTCTTTCGAACCATGGCTAGATCCGGAGATATTTTTCAATCGACCATCAAACCACTCTTTCATATCTCTCTGAAACTGATCGAATCGACGGTCAATTAAGGTATTTTTATCCAAGTGGTATAGACCGAATGTATTTTGATTGATAGATGGTTGTCTAGGTCGAGCTTGGTTGGGATCAGATGTGTCCCATGCTTCAGTAGTCTCTGCGACATACTTAAGATGGGCCTCGGCATCGCATGAGTTTAAATCCCAAAAGGATCTTTCACACATTGTTTGCATAAGTTTTTTGTAAGCTATTGTCAACCCATTATGGAAGAAACATATCACTAGATGTTTGTCAAAACCATGATGGCGGCATGCGCTTACTAACTCTTGGAACCGTTCCCAACATTTATCAAAAGACTCATTATCGTGTTGTCGGAAAGCTTGGATTTGAGTCTTGGCAGAGTTGGTCTGGTATTGTGGATAGAATTTTGAAACAAACTTAGACTACATATCTCTTCAGTAAGTGATGGAGTTTGGGGGTAGATACCATAGCCAGGTCTTGTCTTTATCCTTTAAGGAAAAAGGAAAAAGCTTTAGGCGAACGGTATCTTGCGTGCAAGCTTGATCACTAAATGTATCACACACCTCTTCGAATTCACGAATATGTAGGTATGGTTTCTCTGAATCCATGCCATGAAACAGAGGGAGAATCTATATCATCCCATTACTAAAGTGGAACTGGCCGACATTCTACGGAAGTAAAATGCAACCAGGTGTGACATTCCGCTCAGGAAAGAGTAAGTCTTTCATAGGACGATAGGGTATATCTCCCTCTCCAATACCGAAACTCGCTGCATCAGACATCGCGCTGGCACTCTCTTCAAATGATTATGTGTACTCACTCGGTATCCTAGATGTGTGACTTGAAATTTGACTCAGGGTGTAACTACTGATAGAGTGATCAGGAGTAGGAATAGGAAACCATTATTGTGGAACGCGAGGTGTGTGGGGGCTTTCAGAGTTGTATTCAACGATTGGATTTTTGTGGATTCGGGTTGGAGTATTGTGAGGAGTCTGAGTATGTTCAGAATTTTGCATTAAAGGCTTTGAGAGATGATAAAAAAAATATTTATTTATTTTTATTTTTATTTTTATTTTTATTTTTATTTTTAATTTTTTTTATGTTTTTGGATTTTCTTGGTCAAAGTTTTAGATTGACTTGATCTAACCTAAGTCTACCTAATTCCCCGGCAACGGCGCCAAAAACCTTACGCGGCCACAAATGTGTCTAGAGTGCATGCTACTTAGGCTCAAGTGCAAGCCTATCACTCAAGTAATAATCCGATAAGTCGGGTATCGATCCTCAGGAAAATAGGATGAACGAAGTCGTAACGACTTTGGAAAGACGAAGGTAACCTAACTTTGACTCTAAAAAGAAGGAAAAGGTGATTTGGATCGTGAAATGACTACAGATAGATGAAAATATGAAAATGAGTAACTAATGAAATTACGAATGAATGAACTGCAATTACTCTACTTACTAAAGGATTGAAGATAATTTGACTAAAACTTTACTTATGAAATGAGAAAGATAGGTCGGGTTACAATCCCCCACACCGTAGTAATTCACTTCATAGGATACTAGATTCAGAATTAAAGTTTTAAATGAATCCGGCTTTTTAATGCTCCTAAGTTTTACATATATGAGGGATCGTAGCCCGCACAGTATGTAAGCAAAGGTTGAATTAAAACCCGATCTTTAACACTCCTAAGTATTACATATATGAGGGATCGTAGCCCGTAAAGTATGTAAGCAAAGGTTGAATTAAAGCAGTATCTTATTAACCTAAGATTATACGACACAATTCACCTAAGATTTTAATTCCAACTTCTATTTCCACTATCATGAATTACATTGGGTGAGGTTCATGCACCCCAACCCTTGAAAACTTAGCCAGTCATATTGAAACTAGAAGAAAACATGTGTTGAATGACAAAAAACATTTTTACTAACAACTGAAGATGAAGAAGAATGAAATTACTCACCAAGAAATTAGCTACTGCAAATATGAAAGCAAGAATTGGAATAAAATTACTTGAATTGCAAAACTGGGATCAAAACTAGGGTTTCTTATTGTTTATCCTCTAAGCTAATTACAAAGCTTCTTTAAAACGGATTAGAAGCCTCTTCAATGTCTAGGAGTTATTTTAAATTTATACCCTACGAAAATTACAAGAGTTAGAAGCATACAAAACTCTATCAAGAAGAAGATCACCTCAAATCTCGAACCCCAGATCGATCTGGTCAGGACATATCGAACTGGTCCGAGTAACAACCGGATTGATCCGTTTTATAAATAAACCGGATTGGTCTGCTACATAGGTCGCTATACCATGATTTTGAGGGTCGGACTGATCCATTTTTTGGGATACTGGATTGGTTTTCTAGACGTATTATTATGCAGTGATTTTGAGGGCCTGACTGATCCCTTTTTTTGGGATATCGGATTGGCATCTCAATTTCTCTTAAATATCTCTTAAAAATCTCTTGATTATCTCACATCTTCGAGTCTTCATAACAACTTCTCCAAAACTCGAATTGGGTCGCTGTTTCTTCCTACGCGTTCATAAACTCTAGATCTTCGACTTTTATTTTGGGTCCTCAACCGGATTCCTGGTGGAAATTATCCTTTTGCCCTTTTGATTCTATCTCTTTATTTTCTCTTGCTTCTTTCGGTTTCTTTCTTTCTTTCATGTATTAAATATCTGTAAAATTAATAAGAAATACACGAAACTCGGGTTACTTGTTAGATGAAACCGTTAGCATAGATATGAGATAAACTAATTAATTTTACGTTGTCCGGGGTAATAAAAGTCTCTAAATTAAAGGGTAAATTTGGAAGTGTAGACACCCCATTCTAATACCCCCTAACCTTTCCTTAGGTACCTAGTACCTCCCTTCATCATTGCAAACCCAAGTTATATCCCAGGTACTGACCCAAAGGCCATCGGTCACTCCCAGGCTTCGTTTGATCAAAAGTCAAACTCTTCAAATCGACCAAGACTGGATGAATCTTCAAAGGGCACTGAAACCCCTTTCAAACGGTCCATCCCGTGTGTGATTCTGACTTACGGTGCGGACGAACGACCCGTTCTCTCTCAAAACTCGATCAGGAGGTCACTGGACGCTCCCAGGCTTCGTTTGACCAAAGTCAACTCTTCAGCTCGATCGAGACTAAATGAATCTTTAAAGGACACTGAAACCCCTTTCCAACGGTCCTCCGTGGGCGCGATTTTGACTTACGGTACGGACGAACGATCCGTTTTACTTCGGAAGGTCACCGAACGCTTTCAGACCCCGGTTCACCAAAGTCAACTCCCAGAACTAGGTCAAAACCTTTGGAATCTTGAAGTACATCTCTTAACCTTTCTAACGGTCCACCCCGTGCGCGATTCTAACTTACCATGCGGAGGAACGATCCGTTTGCATTCGAAGTTTCCACGTACAAAGGACCGACGAGCGCTTTGGAGCCACATTTGACCCAAAGTTAACTCCTGAACCGGGGAGAATTCCAAAGGACTTTCGAAGGTATCTGAAATACCTTTCCAATGGTTCACCCCGTGCATGATTTGGATCAATGGTTTGCGCTCTACGATTGATTTTCTGAAGGAACCTGAAAGACACTACCAAATGGTAGGTTCCAAGACCTGCCTATCGGCAGTGTGCTTAAAAACACCTGTCGATTGGCAGGATCGGGGCTATGCCGATCGAAAATTCCCTAGGCCTATAAAAAGGAGGGCCTAACCTCATTCCAAGAAGAGGAAAATCAGAGACACTCTCATCAAGCTGAGAAAACACCTCTCGAAGTCAGCGTGATTTCCACATCCAAATCATTTTCCAACCTTCACCTTTCATCACCTTCTTCATCAAACTTAGTGAATTAAGTATCCTCAATCATCACCCAAGTGCAAGGGTTGCTCTCTAACATTCAAGATCAAGCTCAAGATCTTCAAAAAGGTCCAACTTTCTCAATTCCCTCTTTAAATTCTCCTAAATTCGCATTAGTTTGTTTTGTTACTTAGTACTTTCATTCTCTCATCTCACATATCCTAATATACTTTTTATTTAGTATTATTGCACATATCTTATTTTCATATAAATAAAACCCCCAAAAAAAAGAAAAAGAGGATTTGCTCATAAATTCCAAATAGGAATTCTCACACTTTTTTCACACTTTTTTCACAACTAAAACACATTTTTTACACACACACGCACACACACACAAACACATATAAGAGAAGTCCCCGATCATATTTATGGGATAAATTCCACCCCTCATTTTGTATACGAAATACGTGGACTTTGATGCCTCTATAGGCTACATAGGCGTCTCGGGATAAAACTCGAGACTCGAGTCCTTTTTCTAATTTTTTCCTATTTTTCTATATTCTTTAAACTTAACTCTCTTAAATTCTATATATATATATATATATGTTCTTAATGGATTATTATTCCACATGTGTTATCATTCCCTTATAATGATCGACGCTAGGATAATCGCATAAATCCTATTTTCTAATATTACTTTTAGGAACATTCCTATGGATGACCCGCTTTATCTCTTCCATGATACAAGTCGATGATTCATATCTCCACTACGTATACACATGCACACATATCACGGGGAAATAAAGGAAAATAGCAACAACCCATGTGAGATCGTAAGGGCGGAATGGGTGCATAACACCTTCCCATTTCGTAACTTAGCCTCCGGACCCTTTTCGAATCATTTTGGTTTCGCATGTATCAGTATGTCTTTGGATGCTGTCATTCGAGATAGCTCTCTTTTCTTTTGTCTGTTTTGAGTAAAATAAACTAGAGACTCTATCTCTCTACATTTTTCACCTCACCAATGACATCGGTTGAAGCGCTCCCGAGAGGGATGCGCGGGACCTAAAAAGGGATCCTCTCTCTCTCGTCGCCGCGAGGGGAGATATCCGGGGATGGCCACAGTGGTCTGGGGACTTTTTCAATTTGAGGGATAGACTCTATTTACATGGGTATTTTATGTTACCCTTAGGATCACATATATCCCCATGTTGCACGCATCACCCATACTTGGTATACCATTGGTACTCATACTTTTCTCCCTGTTAGGCATGATCAAGAAAGATATTCTCATCATAAGATACTAATAAGAAGATCATGCATGATTCACACGATATCACAAAAGAGCACTTTAATTGACCAAATTTTGTCCAGTAACTGGAGGGTCACTTTGTGATGGGCGCTGGTCCGGCAGGGCGCAGTTAGCCTAAGTGATATGACTCTCACCTTCCATTAGCCAAGTTCCTTCGACGTATATCGAACGGTTCCCCCGCATTGTACCGCTTGACCGAAGTCATGACGGGAGGTATATCGCAGGGAACTCGTTCACGTATGCCGAGTATATCGAATTTGCTCCCACACGCACCGTCCCCACGAGGTATATAGTGAGGCAATTCAGGTACACTCAAGTATATCAAATGGCTTGTCCATATGTACCGATTGCCCTCAAAAGAAAGACGTATATTGTGGAAGACGCCGAAGGGGGGAACCCTTTCCAATTCACCCAACCAAACTACATACCCGCATATAGGTGTCAAGCCTAGGGCACACATATTAGATTGTCGGTTTTAACCCGAAACTCTGCCCAAAATTTTGGGCCACCCTGTCGCCTAAATTTTCGTGCATTTTTAAAACAGGACCCTACCCGTGAGCCTGGTTACAAGTCCAAACATATCTTTGCACATGTTACGAACCCAACTTTTCCAGGGTCAGGTCCCGTCCGGCATTTCATTTTTCATTTAGGAGAATTTAATACAAGTGAGAACATAATAATTATAATAATCAAGCTGAGACCCGTCTCCGAAATATTTTTCCTTCCTTTATCAAAAATCCAAAAACATTTCTCCCTTATTTATCAAAAATCCAAAAATTTATTGTTTCTTTGCCAAAAATCCAAAAATATTTTGTCTTTCAATCTAAAAGAAATATTAAAAATATTTTCCTTCTTTCTTTTGAAAAATAAATCCCGTTTTACGCCCTCTCAGGTCGATCGCACGTCCTTGGCCTGGCTCCTTATTGGCTTCGATCTTCAGAAAAATCACCCCGGAGTTCCGTTTGTTCCCCTGTTACCTCTTTCGAGTCCGGTATTCATCCGCTTTCCATTGAGAACATAGATCAAGTACCAGTTGCGCAGCCAAATCTGACGGTAGTTTTAGCTCAGCTCGTGTCCAAGATTGACAACCTTAAGACTGAGGTCCGAGAGATGCAACGAAACCAGGTTCCTGTTCCTCAAGAGCCCGAGGCCCTATTCCCTCGCGCTATGGGTCCACCGGGCATATCTGGGTTCCCGAATAATATCAGCATGCTCCCTATGTCCCTCCTATTAATGGACCACCGCCTGCCCAGCTTCTTATGCCGAACCTTACCCAGCCTGGGGCTAACTTGCCTATGATCGTTGATCCGAAAGAGTAAGAGTTGAACAAGGTCAAGGAAGATCTCAAAATTCTAACTAAGAAGTTTGACCAAGTCAGAATATCCAAAAAGTATATGGACTACACCCACATGTCTCCTTATCTTAAGGCAAGGTTACCCGAGAAGTTCAAGATGCCGAATATCGAGAAATTCGGAGGAAGTGGACCACCGATTGTTCATCATCACAGTTATCACAATGCTATGACTCTTCTAGGGGATTCTGAAGAAGTGATGGCCCAATTATTTCAGCAAACTTTGAAGGATAGCCCCCTCCGATGGTTTTTGTCTCTCGAGGAGTCTAGAATCCATAGCTGGGAGGATGTAACTCGAGAATTCATGTCGCAGTACAAATATAACGAAGAGATTGAGGTCACTCGTCGTGATTTAGAGAGCTCAAACAGAACTCTGGGGAATCAGTCAGTAACTTCATAGCCCGATGGAGGGAAAAAAGCAACTACCATAAACAATCGACCTTTCAAGGAAGAACAAGTCAACATAGTGAAGAAGAACTTCTTGCCCCATGTCCGAGCAACCATGGGAGGATAATACTATCCCCGCTTTTGAGCTTTCAGAGAAGCAGGAGTAGAAATCGAGGAAGGTCTTGCTAAAACAGAGGTTGAACAAAAGAAAGTGTCGAGATAGTTCACCCCCAGAAAATATGACAAACGTGTCAGTACTGCAATCTCAACCATGAACAACATCTCTCAACCAACCACTTCATGGGCACCATAAAGCCGCTCTGTCCCAGTCCGAAAAGAATACACCGAGCTCCATGCTCCCCTCTCCAAAGTTTATCGAGCCCTGTTAAGTCAAAACCTCATCAAACCCTTGGATCCCCGTCCATTGCCCAATCCACTTCCGAGAAACTTCAAGGCAAATGCCCACTGCGCCTTTTACCAAACCGCTGGTCATACCACCGACCAATGCTTTCACCTTTGAAACGTAATCCAAGGTCTAATTGACAGGGGTACCATAGCCCCACCAGCCAATCCTAAGCCAAAAATACTTACAACCCACTCCCAAATCATACCAATGCTATATTCCTAGAATGAACCCAAAATTTGATCCCTAAACTCAAATCACACCCATACACTCTCCCAAACCTCTCCAAACTTGCCCATATTTTCTCCAACACCCTATTAGCCTCGTTGATCAGGCACTGTCACTCCTCACCAGAGCATGCATCGTTGTCCGTACCCGTTCTGAAGATGGAAGTATGGAATTATCAGAAGTGTTAGACCAGCTCCTAGAGTTTGGGCTGAAATTGCCCTCACAGATGATCATTGATTACTAGAGGTTCAGCAAGTTGTTCTTGGAAGCATGGAAATGGGCTCGAAAGTTAGACAGTTGGGTGGTACCCACCGATAAAGTCATCCTAGATGACGCCGTCCAGATCATGAAAGAATTATTCAGGCAAACCAACGACATTTATAGTATGACTGAGTTACTTGATACTCTGAAATTACAAGGGCGCCTAGTCCCTTCACCCTTACATATCCCCATAGAATGGGAAGACCTGTATGAAGAGACCATTGAAGTTGTGGAATGCATTGACTTTACATGGAAAGACAGAATTGTTGCCATCGGATGGGGGGAAGAATTCTAAGATCTGAATGAAGAACAAGTTTTTGAGAAAACTGGCCCAATAGCCGACATGTGTGGGATGATATTATTTGAGGAGATCCTCGGAGAAATAAACAAAGTGGCAGAACAATTCGAGATCGACGAAGAAACATGGTTCATGTTTTTCCTTTCTTCAGTAAATCATATGACCAGATCAATGAGTCATTACCAGATCCGAAGCTCACTACCAGCTAATGACAAAGGGAAGGGTGTTGAAAACCTTCCCATTCCAGAAATGACCCTCGAGGAAAGCAAGATCCTCGATCAACTGAAGAAAACTCAAGCTAACATCACTCTATGAGGGCTTTTCATGTATTCCCAACTATACAGAAACGCTTTGATCAAGTTGCTCACTGGACCCATAGTTCCTCCTTCTACTACACCAGAAGAAGCGATAAATTTAGTTGGATCCTTGACCTCAACCCGAATGCTATCCTTTTTTGAAGAAGAAATCCCCAGAATTGGGCTAAACAACAATCATGCACTCAACATCTCCGTCGAAATTATGGGGAAATTGTACCACTCTCTCTTGTCGATAATAGATCCACCTTGGATGTCTGCCTATTAAGAACCTTCAAATACTTAGGACTGAAGGAAAGTGATCTCGCTTTAACTTTCGTTGTTGTACGTGCCTATGATAATACCCGACGGGAGGTGAGGGGATCTATAAAACTTGTAATAGGGGATGTCCCTATAAACCCTTTCGTTGAATTCCAAGTTATTGACATCCCACCCTGTTTCAACTTATTGCTCGGATGACCTTTGCTCCACAGTATCAAAGGTGTGTCTTCCTCACTCCATCAGAAATTGAAGTTCTTCACCGACGGACGAGTCATCACTATCTTGGGCGACGACGATAATGCCGAGGGTGCAAGTACCAACAGTCCGATCCTTGAGATACATCACGGGTCAAATGATATGCTCCTATCAGGATTCCGAGTTGATCCACTACTACTTCCGGCAGGGGACAATTTCAAAGAAAGGGTTTGTCTAGAATACGACCCTCATGGCAATGTCAATGTAATTCGGATATTAAAAGTATGCACTTCATGCCCAGACTGGGGCTAGGACAAAGACAGCAAGGGATACTTGAGCCCGTTGAACTAAAGAAATCTTTCCCTCCTTGTGGTTTGGGGTACCAACCATCAGAACAAGAGCTCAGACTGATCCGCCAGTCTCGACCAAAGAGAAGATTAGACTGCCTCCAGACCATCACAGGTGACTCCTTGAATGGACGATTCATCAAAGAGGGTGAGGACTTCCCCTTTTGCGGCTTTTCGGAACCTTGGTATGACCATACAGACAAGAAGATGAAGCTCGAAATGGAGATCTTTTTCCAAGACAGCTACCCATGGGCCAAAAGTTCCCAACGCCATGTACAACTGCTCATCAAAGATACCAAAGATACTGAGGAAAGTGACTCCGAGGACTCGTTCAAATTACAGACACTAGGGATGACACTCTGCGTGGTTCATTCAAGCACTACATCCTTGGATCCATCCCACTTGATTAAAGCTGCTGTTACACCTCTCCTCAACTGGCATGCTGCGCCGGTTTTACCTGTTGAAATCCCACCTAATCCCAACGTTTACCCCATTTCTTTTTTTATTGTCAATACTTGCTCAAATGTAATCGAGACCTCCTTTGATGAGGTTCTCAATGTTATTTTTCCTATCAATGAAATAAATGAAGATTTTGAGTATCTTGTTGTGCCTTGCATTAATTGTTTAGATTCTAATCAAACTTTTGATGATGATGATTTTGCAAATGAACAATTCTTAACTGATCTAAATAAGGTTAATAACAAACAACATAACAGCGTTCAAGTTAATGAAGAAGAGACTGTTATTGTTAACGTCAATTCTAGTAGCCAACTGCGCGAGATTAGGATAGGGGCTACCCTTGACGAGCATGAGAGCGCACAACTCGAAGGATTATTGAAGGAATTCGGGGATATCTTCGCATGGTACTATTACGATATTCCCGTCATTGATCCTAAAATTGCTCAGCATGAGATCCCCACTCTTCTAGATTACAAGTCGACTAAATAAAAGCTGACAAATCTCGGCACCGAATGGTCGCTCAAAGTCAAAAAAGAGGTGGCCAAACAGCTGAACGTGGGTTTCATTCGTGTGATCTAATATCCCACATGGCTAGCCAACATAATGCTTATGCCGAAATCAGGAGGGAAAGTTCTGATGTGTGTAGACTACCGGGACTTAAACAAAGCCTCTCCAAATGATGATTACCCGCTACCCAATATCGACATGATTGTGGACAATACAGCCAGTCATGATCTCAATTCATTCATCGACGGGTTTTTGTCGGATACAACCAAATCAAAATGCACCCAGATCATCAAGAAGAAATTGCGTTCATCACCCTATGGGGAACTTTTTGCTACATTGTTATGCCATTTGGTCTCAAGAATGCTGGGGCTACCTACCAAAGAGCTGCCATAACCATCCTGCACGATCTGATTTACAAAGAAGTCGAGGTCTATGTGGATGATATGATTATTAAATCCAAAACTAGAGAAGGTCATGTTCCCTCTCTCCGAAAGTTCTTCAAACGACTGCGACATTATCAGATGAGACTCAATCCACATAAATGTGTCTTCGGCGTTACAAAGGGAAAACTCTTGGGATTCATGGTCAGTGAAAAAGGGATAGAAGCAGATCCTGCCAAGATAAAATCCATACTTGAGATGCCACCTCCCCGAATGGAGAAAGAGGTTCGAGGTTTCCTTGGAAAATTGCAATACATCAGCCGGTTTATCAGCCAACTCACCTCCATTTTCGAAACAATTTTCAAACTCCTCCGAAAGGATTCAACCAAAGTTTGGAACGAGGCCTGCCAAGAAGCCTTCGACCGAATCAAACAATACCTGACTCAATCTCCAGTACTCATACCACTTGCTCCTATACCTAACCATAATCGACACTGCAGCTAGGGCTTTGTTAGCCCAATACCTTGAAGATTCCCACAAAGAAAGACCATCTATTACGCCAGTTAAAAATTAGTCGGGTACAAAGTCAACTACACCGCTTTAGAAAAATCATGCATCGCGCTTGTCTGGATTACCCAAAGTTCTGACACTACATGCTCGCCTTTCCCATTAAACTTGTATCCCGAATGGACCCCATCAAGTACCTACTTGAGAAACCCGCCTTATACATCCAAATAGCTCGATGGTTGATGCTCTTATTCAAGTTTGATATCGTGTAGGTCACACGAAAAGCCATAAAAGGAAGAGACATCTCTGACTACCTCGCTGATTACCCCATGGAAGAGGCCGATGATTGGGTCTCCGAATTCCCAAATGAAAACATCCTCTACACCGCTCAAGACGACCTTCGATGGAAAATGTTCTTTGACGGCACTGCCAATAAAAAGGGATATGGCATTGGGATACTTTTGATCGCCCTAGATGACTCCCACACTCCCATCGCCATCAAATTAGATTTCCCCTGCACCAATAATATGACCGAATACGAGGCGTGTACGGTAGGCCTCAAAGTTTCTCTCAAGAAAGGTATCCAATGCCTAGATGTCTACTGGGATTCTACCCTCATCATTGGTCAAGTGCTCAGAAAATGGAAAGTCAAGGATGAGAAACTTCGACCCTTCCACGCCCACCTTGAAGAACTAGCCTCCCAATTCTAAGACATCACCTTCCACTACCTACCTTGAGCAAAGAATAACCTAGTCGATGTCCTTCCTACCTTATCCTCCATGGTCGACATGCCCGAATGAATAACAATGGCCCCCTTCCTGTTCCAAAAGTAAGATAAACCAATACACTACTACCACATTGAGCTCATCACCAAAGAAGATCCCGAGCTAGCCAATTGCTGGTATTATGATATTTGGCACCTCCTCAAGCATGGTAGGTGTCCCGAGGGTTCCAATAACAAAGATCGGGTAACCCTACAAAGACTGGTCGTCTAGTACATTATCTGCCATAAAGCACTGTTTAAGAGAAACTTCGATGGAACCCATCTATAGTGCATGGCAGGGGCTGACATTGAAGAGGTGATTTAAAGAATCCACAGTAGGGAATACGGACCCCACATGAAAGGTCACATGCTTGATAAAAAGATTATACGACAAGGCTACTAGTGGATCACCATGATCCAGGATTGCACCGCCTATGTACAAAAATGCCTCAAATGCCAACAGTTCTCCAACCGTCAACACTTGCCTCTACGAGAATTATACAATATGACTTCTCCCTAACCGTTCTCTACCTGGGGCATCGACATCATAGCGAAGGTTACACTAAAGACCTCTAACGGGCATGAGTTCATCCTGGTTGCCATTGATTACTTCACCAAATGGGTCGAGGCTGAGTCATATGCAGTTCTGAACGCTAAGAAAGTGGCCAAATTCATCAAGAAAAACATCATTTGTCGATATGGAGTCCCGCACAAGCTAGTATTAGATAACGGATTGCATTTCGAGGCAGAGGTCACAGAAGTGGTCAACGAGTATGGGATCCAGAGAAACGAATCTTCTCCCTACCGACCTCAAACCAATGGTGCAGTCGAAGCCACCAATAAGAACCTCAAAGCCATCATCAGTAAGATGACCGAGAGTTGTCGAGATTGGGCCGATCGAATCCCATACGCCCTCTGGGGCTACCGAACCTCAATCCGAACCTCTACTGGGGTTACCCCTTACTCTCTAGTAAATGGCATGGAAGCAGTCCTACCCGTGGAGCTAAAAATACCCTCATTACGCGTCATGCTTAAAAGAAAGGTCAGTGAGGAGAAGTGGCATCAAAGCCGCCTCGACGAGCTGTCACTCCTGGACGAAAGGAGATTAAAAGCGTTGTATCACATATAAGGGTACCATCGTCGAATAGAGCGTTCATTTAATAGGAGAGTCAAGGACCACGGTATCCAAGAAGGGGATTTAGCCCTCAAAGAAATAGTAGAGCCCATTTGGGACCCCAGAGGGAAATTCAAGCCCAATTGGAGCGGCCCATACATTATGAAGAAGATCTTGTCCGACGGTGCCGCCATGCTCAATGACTTAGACGGAGAAGAAATGGCTCGTCCAGTCAACCTGGACCATCTCAAGAAATTTTACCCCTAGTTCAAAATCTCGATGCGCTACGACTCTTTTCATCTCCCTTCTATTCTAAAAATAAAAAAAAAATAAAAATATCTCTTCATTTCCCTCTACCCAGAACTACGTGGGCCTGATCCTCTGCAAAAACATCATTCTCATAAAAACTAAAAAATTTCAAAACTCCCCAGAGATACGTAGGCAGCTCATACGTCTTACATAAGCACAACCCCTCCTTTTTCATAAAAAACAATTCTTTTTTTATCTCTGAGAATGATAGTTCACTTTAACATATACTTGAACAAAAGGATTATGCATGCCTTAGCGATCGATATAGATAATTCAAAATACAAATTTCATCAAAAGGCACATCTAGATGATCAAAAACTTGTTTATTTCAATAATAAGAAATTACAGTGCAATTACATAAGAAAAGGAACGGATAACTCCCTTCCCCCTACCTTCCTAGAAAGTCAAATAAAATACCCAAATTTATTCCCTAGTATAAAAAATAAACTCTCCAAGAGTCCTACCCACAGATACGAGAGGAGCCCCCTCCATCATCATCATCCACATTCTAGGGTCCCAAAGCTTCCCCTACCTGAATAGAGGGCCGCAGGCGCTCCATGGACCGATAGGATCGAACCAGCCTCAGAAAAAATACCACACCTCCTTCTATGGTATCAGATAAGGAAAGCCATCTTTGTCGAGTCTACACTTCCAATATCTTGCTAACTACTCTCCTTCACAACCACTTCATATAATCCCTAAGGATGTGCCAAACTCTCCCAGCAGACTGAGAGGGATGGGTCGACGGACGTCGACTCTCCCACAAAGAGCCAAGTCGCATGCGCAGACGCTCTGTCAAATCTCATACCAGACAAAAGTCTAGTTTTCGAGGTGGCACGATCTGCTCTCAGCCAAATTGGCGCAAAAGTCGCCAAGGGAAATAAAAAGAGGTCTGTCTGAGACCAACCAGCCGGACATACGGGTATTCTCCTAGTTTCAGAATAGGCAGCAGCTGTCCCCACCAAGGAACTGATTAGTACAGATTTAGAGCCCCATGTTCCACGAACCAATTCTCCCAGCTCTCAATATCCAGGCCAACACTGATAAAATGGTGCGAAAAGAAATTGGGTACAACCGACAAAGGGTATTCCGGATGAGTCACCAGGCGAAATCTTTCAGACAACCACATGAACAACATCACAGGGCTACCCCTCAGAAAAGTTAGAACGACCTTCTCGCCAGGCATATAGGCCATTCAAAGTCTTCGCCAATATCACCACCGCAGGATTGTGATGGTAGGACATCCATGACGTAATAGCTGCAAGTTGTGGGTCCACCAGTAGCTCCCCAGTCACCAGCAACAATTTTGAAACCAAGCCTAGAATAATAGCTCTGGCATATCCAGCATCACCAACATCCTACAGATGCACGGATCGCAACACCGTCGGAAGAGAAATCATACCTCCAGCCCCGCTGAGGACGAAATACAAAGAAGCCCATCCCATAACTCCCGGGGAGAATGGGAAAACTCAGAAAGAGACGCAGCAACGCCAGGATTTATCTCCAATATGGCAGAAAATTCCTCATAAGTCAGACAGACTTCTTCCAAGCCAAAGCGGAATACATCGTCTTCAAGGTACCAGAATTATACCGCCTCCATCGGCATGTTCCACTCTATGGGCCGATTACGCAATAAAAAAACTCAACGCATGTTGTAGGCATCGTAGTCGACATTATAGGAGCACATCGCCTCCAAAGTCTCTAGGTAGTTGGAAAACTCAACGCTACCAGGGAGAGCCATCTCACAGAACAAGAAAGTAGGAATGTGAAGGTGTGTGGAAAATACTCCACTCTTATCCGTCTTTTATACTTGAAAATCACCACAAAAGACATAGCCTCTACATAAATTGGAAGAAATCCTGCCCCATAAGGTACCAAGGGCTGAAGAGGGTACCAATCAAAGCTTTGAATTTATGGGACTGGACTGACCTGCCGATAGGCAGGACAAGGTGCTTGCCGATCGGCAACCCCCTACTTTTGGAAATTTTCCTTTTCCCTCTTTTGTCAAAATGCAGAAAATCCCCTTTCATCCTTATATAAATTCTCATTTTGAATAAAAATTTCTTTCAAAATCCCAAAAATATTTCTTTTTACGGTCTCAACAGCAAAGTAAAAAGTTCATGTGCATGCATTCATTCATCATTAACAGAAGATAATAAAAAAACTTCATTGCATTGCATAGATATGTTTCTGTATTACATCATTTTGCAGGAAAATAAAGAAAAGCAAAAAACAACGGGATTCAGCCCGAACCCACATTCTCTCTCTCCCTCACTTGCCCCTCTCTCCTTTAAGAACTTCCACCCCTGCGATGCACTATCTTTCCCCGACGGCGAGATGACGCACCACCGCTATCTGAACCAGACTCCTCCCCGGATGAGGAAGACGATACCAAGCAAGAAGGAACATGAACTGCGCCCTGAATATGGGCAGTCGCCGAAGATATCCAGTCCCTAATATCCCTCAGCCAAGTGGTGGACACCCGAACATGCTGCAAGAAAAGGCAAAATCAGTATTAAGTAGAAAAAAAATCAAAAGAAAACCAAAAGAGAAGAACAGAAAAGATATACCTTAGGACGAAGAACCTCCTCTGTCAAGCCCAACTCCTCTGGGTCCATCGCATGAGGACGATGAAGCATAGGCACCATCCCTCCATCAGCCTGTCGAATATTGTACGAAGGAGTATGCAGTCGCACAAAGGGGACCTCTGAGGTCGCCTCCGTCGCAGATGTCGACAGACCACCACCGCTCTGAGAGGAACCCACTGGCCGACTCGAACTTGCAGGAGGGAAGGGAAGTGCATCATATATGCTAGGCGCCATCAGCCAGCTCATCACAAAGTCTATATAATCATACCACACAACCATATCGGTGTACAACAAGTAGGACTCACCAATCATCGTCGCGATCCTCGCATCCTCTAGCAGTAGCCGCTCCCGCCTCATAGACATAGGGGGCCTCGTAGGTGGCACCACCACCTCCCCCTCAGCAATCTGACTAACCACCCTCTCCCCAAGATACCAAGAGTGGCCAAACTCATGCGCCAGTAAATGCCTCATCTGCACATTTACTCCAGTCAACCCCGTGTCCTGAACAGTCATCCCCCAAGGGTAAAAGGTCACCTGAAAAATCCCCAGCAAAATATAAGGAAATATAGAATTAGAGCACCCAAAGGTCTTAGACTGAAGAAGAAAAAGTCTTACCCTGTCATTGGTCAGGTCATTCAAGACCTGACGCACCGCCTCTAGAGAGAGAGACCTCCTTGACTGCCGATTAACCTTGCGCCATTGATGCAATCGGCAAAACTCCCCAAGAGTCTTGTCCTTCAAAGCGATCAGCTGGGTATTACACCCGATCACCTTATAGAACCATGTCTGCCAAAGACAAGAATTCGTAATCAAGAGAGATGCATAAGGAAAATACATAAAATTAAAGAATACCTAAAGAAGATACATGACTCCAGTGAAAGACTACAGGAAGCATCGACTGAATGCATTCAAAGAAAAATAAAGGGTCATCAAAGTCAGGCTCCCCCAATCATAGAGAGGGATGTTCAAAAACATCCTCAGATATGGTAAAAACCATAAATGGACAACGTCTCCACTCGACGCCACTAGAAATTCCCTCAACACCAGTAAAATAAATAACCAGGCCATCTCCTTCACCTACAGCCCATCCTCCACATCAATCACTCTGCCCAATAAAATATCCTTCAATAGCGACAGACGAATGGAGTCCCCAGACACTATCCTCCCCACATCACCAAGCGTCGCGCGCACCGCCTCCGGCCTCACCCGTAAAGAGCGGTCCACCTCTATCTGCTCTCCATCGTAATCCAGCCCCAACAGCTGCTGTACATCTATAGGAGTCATGGTCATCTCCCCAAAACCAAAATGAAAGGTGTGGGCAGTGTCCCACCACCTCTCCCCCAGAGCGCATAAGACAGCAGTCGAACGAGACGTCTCATCCAACACAAATGCCAACCTCCCAAAACCTGTTGAGGATACCACACAACGCACCATAGGTGGAAGATGCTCCCAGACATCCTTAAGCCCCGTCGTCCTGCGAGCACATATATTCGATAGAGAAACATCAGACTGCCCAAAAGAGAAAATCCTTGTAAAAATCCAGGAAAAAAAGGGAAAATCACCAAAAAAGAATGCCAAAAGTCATTTTACGTACATAACCGCTAGGGTTCACCACCCTTGAAGAGCGATGACGCGACGGCTCCCGCAGTAAAGTTCGATCATTCGCAATCGGCTCGAATGCGTTAAAAGAGTTATCGCTCCCCAAAACAAGAGGCGCCCTAGCCCTCTACTCCACATTGGCCCAGTCATTAACATCCAATCATTCCCTGTGTACTGTAGTGCTCACAAAAGCGGCCATTTTTTAGAGATCGAAATGCTAAGATGATTCGCAGAAGAAAATCGCAGAAAGAGAGAAGGCAAGAAGCTGTGAAAAATGAGGGGAATTCACTCCCTTTATATAGGATGCCAAGGGTCATGCCGATCGGCATTGATCCCCCACCTACCGATCGGCACTGACCCTTTGCCTTCTCGAGGTAGCCCAAAAGTCTGTGCCACTGCCGAATGGCACCCTCCATACCATGCCAACTGGCACCTCCCTTAAATTTTTGTACAGAAATTCCCAATAAATACCAGAAAACCCTGGAAAATCCTCAAAAAATTCCTAAAAATCCCAGAATGGATTTAGAATATTTTTACCAAGAAAATTTTGCACTTCCTCAAGTGAAACCCCTATTTCCCCAGTGGAACTCTCAAAAGACAAGCGAATCTCTCCCCGACAACGTCCCCAGAGGACCTCCAAAATATCCAAAACTTCAGGATCATCTCCTATTCCCCAAAGGTCTCAATTTTCCCCGAGAAATACATCTAAACCCTGGACCACCTAATCATTTCCCCAGCAATCGGCTCCCTATATCGAATCAAAATCACGAGGTAATTTTCCCGACAGAGTTCCCTGAGGTTATCTCAACTTAATCCCGCGGAATTGGCTTCGACACGCAGAATCGGTCATTTCAACTTAAGCCCGCAGAATTAGCTTCAACCCGCAGAATCGATCATCTCACCTTAAGCCCGCAGAATTGGTCATCTCATCCTTAAGCCCGCAGAATTGGTCATCTCACCTTAAGCTCGCAGAATTGGCTTCGACCCGCAGAATTGGTCATTCCCAACTTAAGCCCGTAAAATTGTCTTCGACCCACAGAATTAGTCATCTCACCTTATGCCCGTATAATTGGCTTCGACCCGCAGAATTGGTCATCTCACCTTAAGCCCGCAGAATTGATCATCTCAAACTTAAGCCCGCAGAATTGGTCATCTCACCTTAAGCCCGTAAAATTGGCTTCGAGCCGCAGAATTGATCATCTCAACTTAAGCCCGTAGAATTGGCTTCGACCCACAGAATTGGTCATCTCAAGTTAAGCCCGCAAAATTGACTTCGACCCACAGAATCGATCATTACAACCTAAGCCCTCAAAATTAGCTTCGACCCGCAGAATTGGTTACCCCATCATTGCTATAGGTCCTCAAAGTTGGCGTAAATCTTTGGTCATCACTTCCTTTATGACCATATTTAAACCCTAAAAATTGGTTTCTACTCGTAAAATCGGTCACCCTCTTCTTCAAGCCCTCAGAACTGGCTTTGACCCACAGAATCGATCATCCTCATCCTTAGGTCCTCAGAATCGACCTCGACCCATCCTCTTTCAAAGGCATCATGTGGTCTCTATTCAACGGCTATCGTTTGTTCCAAACTCACCCGTCGAGGGGCTCTATAAACACCCCATTCTAATACCCCCTAACCTCTCCTTAGGCCCCTAGAACCTCCCTTCATCATTGAAAACCCAAGTCATACCCCGGGTACTGACCTAAAGGCCATCGAGCACTCCCAGGCTCCGTTTCACCAAAAGTTAAACTCTTCAGCTCGATCGAGACTGAATGAATATTCAAAGGGCACTGAAACCCCTTTCTAACGGTCTGTCCCGTGCGCGATTCTGACTTATGGTGCGGACGAATGACCTGTTCTCCCCCGAAACTTGATCAGGAGGTCACCCGATGCTCCCAGTCTCCGTTTGACCAAAGTCAACTCTTCAGCTCCATCGATACTGAATGACTCTTTGAAGGGCACTAAAACCCTTTTCTAACGGTCCATCCCGTGCGCGATTCTGACTTACGGTACGGACGAATGATCTGTTTTACTCTGAAAGGTCACCGAACGCTTCCAGGCCTCAGTCCACAAACCAGGAAAACTCTTTGGAATGTCGAGGTACATCTCTTAACCTTTATAACGGTCCACCCCGTGCGCGATTCTGACTTACCATGCGGACGAACGATCCGTTTACGTCCGAAGTTTCCTCGTTCAAAGGGCCGACGAGCACTTTTGAGACATATTTGACCCAAAGTCAACTCCCAAACCCGGGAGCAATCCAAGGACTTTCGAAGGTCGCTAAAATACCTTTCCAATGGTTCACCCCGTGCAGGATTCGGATCAACGGTTTGCGCTCTACGATTGATTTTCCGAAGGAACCTGAAAGACACTGCCAAACGGCAGGTTCCAAACCCTGCCTATTGGCAGTGTGCCTAAACACACCTGCCCATTGGAAGGACCAGGGCTATGCTAATCGTTAATGCCCTGGACCTATAAAAAGGAGGGCCTAACCTCATTCCAAGAAGAGGAAAATCAGAGATCCATCACTCTCAGCAAGCTCAGAAAACCCCTCTCGAAGTCAGCGTTATTTCCACATCCAAATCCTTTTCTAACCTTCACATTTCATCAGCTTCTTCATCAAACTTGGTGAATTAAGTATCCTCCATCATCACCCAAGTGCAAGGGCTGCTCTCCAACATACAATATCAAGCTCAAGATCTTCAAAAAGGTCCAACTTTCTCAATTCCCTATTTAAATTCTCCTAAATTCGCATTAGTTTGTTTTTTTACTTAGTACTTTCATTCTCTCATCTAACATATCCTAATATACTTTTTATTTAGTATTATTGCACACCTTATTATTTTCATATAAATAAAACCCAAAAAATAAGAAAAAGAGGATTTGCTCATAAATTCCAAACGGGAATTCTCACACTTTTCTCACAACTAAAACACCTTTTTTACACACACACACACATAGAAGAGAAGTCCCCGATCAGATTTATGGGATAAAACCCACCCCTCATTTTTCATATGAGCTACGTGGACTTTGATGCCTCTATAGGCTACGTAGGCGTCTCGGGGTAAAACCCGAGACTCGAGTCCTTTTTCTACTTTTTTCCTATTTTTCTATATTATTTAAACTTAACTCTCTTAAATTATATATATATATATATATATATATTTGTTCTTAATGGCTTATTATTCCACATGCCTTATCATTCCCTTATAATGGTCGACGCTAGGATAATCGCATAAATCCTATTTTCTAATATTACTTTTAGGAACATTCCTATGGATGACCCGCTTTATCTCTTCCATGATACAAGTCGATGATTCCTATCTCCACTACGTATACACATGCACACATATAACGGGGAAATAAAGGAAAATAGCAACAAATCATGAGAGACAGTAAGGGCGGAATGGGTGCCTAACACCTTCCCATTTCGTAACTTAGCCTCCAGACCCTTTTTGAATCATTTTGCTTTCGCATGTATCTGTATGTCTTTGGATGCTGTCCTTCGGGATGGCTCCCTTTTCTTTTGTCTGTTTTGAGTAAAATAGAGTGGCGAGTCTATCTCTTTACATTTTTCACCTCACCAACGACGCCGACCGAAGCGCTCCCGAGAGGGATGCGCGGGACCTAAAAAGGGATCCTCTCTCTCTCGCCGCCGCGAGGGGAGATATCCGGGGATGGCCACAGGAAGAATTTATGCCTAATCACCACATTATTGTGTATTATGACTTTGAACTGATCACGAACCAAATTAACGAAGAATGCTAAGCAAGGAACTCCCAAATGATAGCTTACAGGAATAAGGCAAGCGATCTTCTTCAACAGTTCAAGTTTTTCTTAGTAGAGCAACTTTTGAGGAATGACAATAGCTATGCAGACGGCCTTTCCACTTTGGTTTCTACCATAGATACCGAAGGACGACCGAATGGGATACATAGACCGACTCTATGTATTAAAGAGTCAAATAAGTATTAAAGAGTCAAAAAAGGATCTATGTATTCTCTAAGTGGATTTAGCTCTGTACTTGATGGATTTCATTATCTCCTCAAGAGACAAAATTATTGAGCTTCCCCCAGGTGATAAAGAATCACACAAGCTAAGGATTAGGTCGGCCAGGTACTTGATTAGGCACATATTCTTCACATTTATCCCCTTAATTTCGGTATTTTTATGATCCCATGCAATGTAAATAGCTTGGATTTGTCTCGTATTTATGCTACTAACCTATTTTGGCAAGTATTTCGTGTTTTGTGTATTTCTCATGTGCTTTATAGGTATTTCATGCAAGTTAGTGCGAAGGAGAACTCAAAACCGTGAAAGAAAGCACGAAATGTGAAGTTGAAGGGAATTTTCGTAATTTTTCAGCCTTAGTCTGGAGGTGGGGCCAACTAGAAAGTTGAAGATCTCTAAATTACAAGAACACTAAAAAAAACGGCACCTCAATCCGAGATACGGTGAAGAAGTTACGATGTTTTGAAGTTGCGCGATAATGAAGAGAAATAGACCAGAAATCAAACCGATCCGGATGGAACCAAACCGGTCCGATCAGGAAAAAAAGAACCGATCCGGTACCAAATGGATCTGGTCTGGACCGGTTCAACTGTGCGAATTCCTGGCATTAATTATGCAGATCAACAGGTGTATAGCCGGTAGAATCTTGCGCAGCAAGCAATTTTAGGTGTCAAATTCGTGCTAGTTGGTGCTACAAAAGACCAAGCCCTACCTCATTCCAAAGGGGAGTCGAATTCTAGAGAGAGAGGCAGATTTTAGGGAGTTGTTTTATCAAGTTGTAGGAGGCTAGTAGGTAGGGTTTCTTTGTAGTTAGTTTTTAGAGGATTCTTGTAACCAAGAACCCTAGTTTTTGAAGTTTGTCTACTATTCAAGATTCAAAGTTCTATTCAAGATTCATCATTCATCCATTGCAAGTAATTTTAATTTATTGTTTTTACTTCTTTCCTAGTTAGTTTAATTAATTTTTTATTTCTAGTTTTCCATTCCCAATTCAAGTCATGTTTTCAATTTTCTAGAGTTAGTTATGAATTCCTGCACTTTAATTTGTAAGTTTTATTTTGATTTCATCATGTTAAGCTAAGTTTTTAAGGGTTGGGATGCATGAACCCGTCCCAATGTAAATTACTTATGTAGAAAATAGAATTTAAATTAAAAATTTGAAAGAGTAGTGCGAGACAATTTTACAACCATTGTAGATCTTTTAATCTCTCTTGCCCTAGATACTTGGGATGTTTAAGAATATGATGTGCGTAAAATTATTTATCACCGCTTTCTATTTACCTTTGATTTCATATGGTGCGGGCTTGATCCTCATATATGTAATGCCTAGGATCTATAAAGACTGGATTCATTCAAATTTATAATTTACAATTCTAGGTTTCTATATGGTAAATTACTAGGGTTAGGGGGATTGTATTCCAACCTACTTTCTCATTCATCTTAATTAATTTAACTTCTTTATTTACTTATTTTTTTCCCTTTTCAACCATCGTCATCTTTTTCATTTTTTCGTTAGAAGTAATCAATCAATTAAATTCTATCAACCATTCCCAGTGGATTCGATACCCAGACTCGCCACTATACTCCTTAAGAAGTGTAGTTACAAGTTTAGGTTTTTTGTATTGAGGTTGGAAGCCGATAACAACGACTAGCGTATTACACGAACGCTCGGTTTACACCTCGATCAAAAATGGCGCCGTTGCCGGGGAGTGTTTGTTATAGATTATAATGGACGTACTACTTCGTAAAAAAAAAGTAAATAAAAATATGAATAAATAAAAAAGAAAAATGTGTGTCACGTTTTTGAATTGCCCACTTTGAAATGTCTTATTTTAACTCTTTTGGTGGCTTTAATTGTTATGCTAATAGTGAGGAGGAGAATGAACTCACGATTTATGAACATTGGATCAATATCACTAGAGATGAGTCTCATAAATACAAGCCCAGTGCTAAGGCCATCCAAATTTATGAAAATGAAAGGCTTGAAGAAGAAAGGCGTGAAAAAGAATATAGGGAAAAAAATCGTTTTTGGGAGCAAGAGTTGGATGCATTATTCGAATCCAATGACAATTTTTCTTCCGATATTTTTTAGACTAAAAAACGTTTTCAACCAAATGAGGAATCCAATGAAGAATCACTTGATCTTGAATTTATGTCCTCACCATTCTCATTCACTGTTATCGAACCATTAAATCCATCACAAGAACTGGATGAATGTATTGAGTATGTTGATTCGATTCTTGTATGGGAATGTTTTTTTGAGATGCTTCATCTTACGGGCCATACACTTAGACGTGTCACTCCACCAGATCCAGTTGAAAATTTTTGGTGAGAAGATTTTGAGGATAAGGACTCTATGCTTGAATTATTCTCCAAGATGAACTCCTTCTGTTTGTGTGCTCCTCTTCCCATACTACTTGAAAAATATTTGGGACATGATTATATTTTTCTTCGATCTCAATGGTATTTGTCCCCCTGTGCACTCAAATCCCTCATTACCCCACTAAAATTTTTAATTGGTGATGGTTCATTTTTTTTGCCTTACACATGCCTTCCGCTGTTCAAACGGAATTCTTATTTTTCGGGAGGCGTGCATCCTAATGAGGGTACACTTATTACCCCTCAAAGTCAAATTGTATTTTGGGTAGACCCTCAAATTTTTCAACTTTTAGTGTATGATTTATTAGCCGTTCAAATTTTAGGTTGTAAATAATTAGTTTTTTTTATTATTACTTTTTATTTTTTATTATAGTCTAGTTTCGATGGTCGAGTTTTTGTTATGCTTGGTTCTAACATGTTTTGTAGATTTAATGGACTTGCACTCATCGGGGATCGCTCCATTTGGGTAATATCTTTCTTTTCCTCTCTTTATGTTGTGTTCTTGATTCGTATTGAGGACAATGCAACATTTAAGTTAGGGGTGTGGGATATTCTTTCCGTTTATTGTTTAGATTCATTGATCCAATCACATGTTCTTTCCAAGTGTGTTTTTTTTAGAAAATTTTAGAAAATTTCAAAAAAAATAGAAAAATTTTGAAAAAAGCCAAAAATATTTTTCTTCAAAATAAATAAAAATTAGAATTTAAATTTTTCAAAAATATCACCTTTATTCTATTTAAAGTCTCAAATTGTTAAATCTCAATTGCACTAAGCCAAAATTGACCGAAGATGGAAATTGAAAGAAAATTGACGACTTAAAGTGTGGAGATTGATCAAACCCGGTGAGATTTCAAGCCTTTCAATATTTTATGAGTTTTTAAATCAATCCGAGTTTATGATTAACTCAAAATTATTTTCTGCGTTTTAATAAGTCGTTCATGATCTCAATCCTTTGTTTTGATCGGTTATGGGAAATGTATGAAAAGTTGTCTCGAAATTCGTGCTAAATATACCTCTAAACTTAATTAATCTAGAGATGCATATGGTAATGTGATTATCAATTTGGACAATGAAGTAGGCCCTCTTTTGTTTAACCCAAAAATATTAGCCATAAAAAGTTATGACAAACAAAATTATCCTTTGCAACCCACTTTGAGCCTAATATAATATTTCCCTTTCGTTTGATAACCCGAAAAACCCAAATATCTTGGAAGTGTGAAAATTGAATATTCATCAAATAAATTCCAAATTGTGCAACAAAAAGGGGCAAGAAAAAAATAGATATGCTCAACAAAAATATAAAGAAAAGAAAAAGAAAAGAAAAATTGAAAATTGAAAAAGAAAGAGAAAAATGAGCAAATGCCCGAAAAAGCACTAATGGACATCATAAGGACATTTTCCAATTCCGTCCATTCCCATTTTTACCCTTTACACTTTATAACCCGATAAAGTCCTAACCGAGTCCGAATGGCGAAATTAATTACTGCATGGAAAGCTAAGACGTGAAAAGATAATATGAGAGATTAAAATGGTGTGATTAAGAGATGATGTTTCCCGTTTCCTAATAACTGTATTCCGATGATGAGATCTTTTCACCATATATTTCCTTCTTTTCAATTTTGTAAGCGTGAATTTGTGTCCATTATATTTACTCTTTATATCATGCATACCGAGAGAAAATAGCCACAATCCAAGTGATTCATTTGTGAGTGCATCCGTAAGAATTTGAATCAAAACGAATTTTCGGAAAGTAACGTAATGCTCAATCGATCGAAATTTGAGGTTGAATTTTTGGCTTTGCACACACACACACTATGGTTTGAGACATTTGAATATGAATTTATGGTGATTATTTTTATCGAAAAGTTTAAATTGTACAATTTTTAAGTATTTCGATATTTATTTTAGTCAATAAAGAATTTTGTGGGTGTATTCACTGCAAACCCTCAAGAGACAAAACTCGTCCTACTAGGGTAACCTAGGGGTTTAAAGGCCTGTTGCATACGCTAAATGCAATCGCTTGCCCCGCGAAAAGGGTATTCTATCCCAATAAAAGAATTTTCAAGATTTGAACTTTAAACTAATTTCTTTTACATTGCTCGGGACGCGCAAAGTTCTAAGTTAGTGGTGTGATTAGGCACATATTCTTCATATTTATCCCCTTAATTTCGGTATTTTTATGATCCCATGCAATGTAAATAGCTTGGATTTGTCTCGTATTTATGCTACTAACCTATTTTGGCAAGTATTTAGTGTTTTGTGTATTTCTCATGTGCTTTATAGGTATTTCATGCAAGTTAGTGCGAAGGAGAACTCAAAACAGTGTAAGAAAGCACGAAATGTGAAGTTGAAGGGCATTTTCGTAATTTTTCAGACTTAATCTGGAGGTGGGGCCAACTTGAAAGTTGAATATCTCTAAATTATAAGAACACTGGAAAAAACGGCACCTCAATCCGAGCTACGGTGAAGAAGTTACGATGTTTTGAAGTTGCGCGATAATGAAGAGAAATAGACCAGAAACCAAACCGATCCGGATGGAACCAAACCGGTCCGATCAGGAAAAAAAGAACCGATCCGGTACCAAATGGATCTGGTCTGGACCGGTTCGACTGTGCGAATTCTTGGCATTAATTATGCAGATCAACAGGTGTATAGCCGGTAGAATCTTGCGCAGCAAGCAATTTTAAGTGTCAAATTCGTGCTAGTTGGTGCTATAAAAGACCAAGCCCTACCTCATTACAAAGGGGAGTCGAATTCTAGAGAGAGAGGCAGATTTTAGGGAGTTGTTTTATCAAGTTGTAGGAGGCTAGTAGGTAGGGTTTCTTTGTAGTTAGTTTTTAGAGGATTCTTGTAACCAAGAACCCTAGTTTTTGAAGTTTGTCTACTATTCAAGATTCAAAGTTCTATTCAAGATTCATCATTCATCCATTGCAAGTAATTTTAATTTATTGTTTTTACTGCTTTCCTAGTTAGTTTAATTAATTCTTGATTTCTAGTTTTCCATTCCCAATTCAAGTCATGTTTTCAATTTTCTAGAGTTAGTTATGAATTCCTGCACTTTAATTTGTAAGTTTTATTTTGATTTCATCATGTTAAGCTAAGTTTTTAAGGGTTGGGATGCATGAACCCATCCCAATGTAAATTAATTATTTAGAAAATAGAATTTAAATTAAAAATTTGAAAGAGTCGTGCGAGACAATTTTACAACCATTCTAGATCTTTTAATCTCTCTTGCCAGGTACTTGGGATGTTTAAGAATATAATGTGCGTAAAATTATTTATCACCGCTTTATATTTACCTTTGATTTCATATGGCGCGGGCTTGATCCTCATATATGTAATGCCTAGGATCTATAAAGACTGGATTCATTCAAATTTATAATTTACAATTCTAGGTTTCTATACGGTAAATTACTAGGGTTAGGGGGATTGTATTCCAACCTACTTTCTCATTCATCTTAATTAATTTAACTTCTTTATTTACTTTTTTTTTCCTTTTCAACCATCATCATCTTTTTCATTTTTTCTTTAGAAGTAATCAATCAATTAAATTATATCAACCATTCCCTGTGGATCCGATACCCAGACTCGATACTCCTTAAGAAGTGTAGTTACAAGTTTAGGTTTTTTGTATTGAGGTTGGAAGCCGATAACAACGACTAGCGTATTACACGAACGCTCGGTTTACACCTCGATCAGTACCTCTTTAACTCTAATGAAAAACTATATCGGTGATCATTTTTTGGACTTCTACTAAAGTGCATCCACCCAGATCAAATAGAGGGACTCTTGAGCGAAATGCATGAAGGCAGCTGTGGAGCATATACATATGGAAGACCACTATCTTACAGGGCGATCTCTTAGGGATATTAATGGTCATTCATATAAAATAATGTTATAAGGTTTGCCCAAAAGTACCCCAAGTGTTAGTTGATTTCACCATTGATCAAATAGCTTATATGAGATCTGAACCCCCTCACCATTCCATGGACTTTCATCAAAAGGGGCATGGACATAGTGGAACCATTGTTTATCGCACCAGAGAATAACATATATCTAATAACGACGACCGGCTACTTCACAAAATGGGTTAAGGTCGAACCACTCACCCATATCAGAGAGCCGAACGTCAGAAGATTCATTTGTAGGGATCTCATCACTTGATTTGGAATCCAAAAAGCATTGGTAACAAATAATGGAAGGCAATTTGACAACGAATCCTTATATAACTTCTGCATAGAATAAGAATTCAAAATCCACTATCCATCAGTAGTCTTCCCCCAGTCCAATAGACAGGCGGATATAACTAACAAAACCCTTATGTCAGGAATCAAGAACCGATTGGAGAATGCCAAAGATTGATGGGTGTATGAGTTTACCTATATTCTTTGGGCATACATGACGACCCCTAAAAAGCCAAAAAAGGAGACTCCATACTCTCTTGCCTATGGTATGAAAGCTTCCATCCCTTTAGACATTAGACATCTAATGCTCAAATCATAAATTTTTTAACATGACCACAATAATTACCAAATAGCTCATGAATTGGATCTGTCTAAGGAAAGAAAGGAGAAAGCCCTAATATATTTAGCCACCTACCAATAAAAGTTAACAAAATAACATGACAAGAAGGTCAAGACTAGAGAAATCCAAGTCGGTGACTTGGTCCTAAAAAAGATGTTGCCTACTGTAAAGTAGCCATCAGATAGGAAACTTGCATTGAACTGTCAAGGACCTTAACGAATGTCTCAAATTGGGGTGGGGGTCATGCCATTTAAAGGAGTTTAATGGAAGAGTAGTCCTAATGTCATAAAATGCCATGAACCTTAGAAATTTTTATCATTCGATAAGAAGTTAAATGTTTTCTTTATTTATTTATGCACAATAAAAAGATCGACGATTAGTTGTCTAAATTATTCAAAATCTTTGTTTAAGTTATTCAAAGTCTTTAAACTCACTCAATCAGTGATACGATTAATAAGAAAGGTCGATTTCCTAGAAAAGGCAAAACCCATGTAAGAACTGCGTGGTACAACTCAGACGTAAGTTGGTTGCCTATGTTTGGCACCAAAAACCCACTTGAGAAGTGGTATGTGATGATGCAGGAAACTGCACCACCCTTCAAGGGGTTTGTGAGCTCAATTCCGTGTTAACAATGGCAGTATAAAGATATATATATAGTAGAAGGAGGTGAGGAGAAGAGGAATCAACACCGGAATATAAGTGGTTCAGCCAATCAAGCGTACGTCCACTGTGCAAGTGTATGATGTGTATCACTGTATGAGGGCTCTAATGGCCATAGATACAATCTCTCAATCTTTCTCTCTCTACTGTGTATTTAGACATAGTTTCAACTAGGGTTGTATTTTTGGATCCTTTTGCAAGGTAGAGGATGACCTTTATATATAGTACCTAGGGGGTGTAATGTACCCCCCATGCATGCAATGAGAATGTGTGTGGTTACCTCACCAATATGGGAGTGCCATCTGTCACTGTCACATGTGGAGAATGATGATGAAATATTCTCCCCACGTGTGGGGAATAATCTTGTTATAACTGACTTGTGTCCACGTGTCCTTATCTAAATGTCAGCAGGTGCTCGGCTATCGCATCTGGGGTATGACCTCGGCTTTGATGAGGCCGAGGTTAGTGAGTCTTGATACCTGTTCAGTCCGAGGATTCCATGGAGGTCTCGGCCTAATTGTGGCCGAGACAATGGGCAAGGTCGGTCTGAGACAAGGTTGAACTGGTGGCTTAACGAGGTTGCTGGTGGCTTGATGCGAGCTCGGCCTACATCTGGCCGAGGTTGCCATTCCAAGGTATACGAGAATGCTGCTGATCCTTGTGACGTCCCTTGGAGAGGCTCATGGTAGTGTCGGCCTGGACCGACCTTGATATGGCCTAGGGGCGATATCGCGTGTCCAAGAGATGCCCAACGTCGGCCATAATACCGGCCGAGGTTGGTGTCTATAGGCCGAGGTTACACTTGGGGCATATCAATCACCCCACAGCCCTTAGTCATATGTGAGAGCAAGTGACTAGGGGATTACTACCCCTCCAAGGCCTGTCTGTTACAAGCCAATACTTGCTTGACACTTGTCCAATGCTGGAACATGCTTGCTTGGTAGGCGTGTGCTGTCTGCCGCCCTTTGGGGCTCCCAAGGCAATTATGGGCCTTGGGAGTTGTGCCTGAGTATATAAGGGTTTTGAACCCTTCTTTCCTTCTTTCTTCTCCATTTCTTCCATTTCAGCCACTCTCATTCCTGCAGCTTTTCTCTCTCTAGAAAGATCGTGGTTCAAGGCTTTTGGGTGGTGATTTCTCGCGTCTTCTCCTCTCTTCCTTACCATTTCATCCTCAGGTAAGGTCTACCATACTTTTTCCTTCATTTTTCCTGCAAGCACCCTTATTTTTGTATTTTTCGGTGAGTTTCTTAGTTTTTCGGCGATACCACCATAATTTTAGGCGAGCTATTCTTGCCAAATTTAAGTAGTTTGATCTTTAGATTCCTTTGCTTTATCAGCCAGCCTTGTTTGTAATGTTTGGAGTTTAGGAAAATCCCTAAGTGTAGTGTCGTCCTCCGATGCTCATACCCTTATATCAGCTTCTTGAGGAGTTCCACTCTCTTAGAGAGAAGACTTTAGAAAAGATTAGGCAAATAGAAGAGCACGGGAGGAGGCTCGTAGATCGCAAGAGTTTCCCATTAGACCCATATTTCCACCACCCCTGAAGGTGATATATCCTGACCCCCCGGAGAACTTCTATCAGACAGAGGTTCCTACTGATCCCATACCTATGTCTGAGTCTGAATCGTCTACCTCAGACCCCATGTCTGTGGATTCCTTTCAAGAGGCCATGGACTTCACACCTAGGCCTGATCAGGCCGAGGTCTCCAGCCGAGCCTCGTCCCATAACCACTCAAGCACCTTAGGGTCTTCCTCAGAGGTTGATATTCTTAAGCCGAGTGTGGCCATTCCACCACCAATTGACGTCATCCCTATGTCGGTCGTCGCCGGGGCAGAGTTTGCTCAGAGGTTTCCGAGTTACCCATCAACATCTGCTCCGGCCAACGTTGAGTTGGATGATGATGAGGTTGAGAGCGATGTCGACGTCTCTGAGGCGGCCGAGATCGAGAGTACAATTACTGATGTAAACCTTCTCTGCTTCAGATATCGATATTCTATCAGCCCCTCAATAAAACTTAGGAGACCTCTGAGGGAAGAGATGGCTTATCATGGCCGAGACGGTGAGGTCTGCTTGTACGAGCAGATGTTCAAGTTGGGGTTCCGGCTGCCCATTCACCCCATTATCAAGTCCATCCTTTCTTATATTAATTTGGCCCCCTCCCAACTCTCTCTTAATGCCTGGAGAATCCTAATATGAGCCATAGTGTTATGGAAGGCTGTCCACCACTCAGACCTTCCAGTTCAGGTCTTCGTAGGTTGTTACGTTCCTTCCTCGGCCAAAAATCATCCGAGCTACTACCATTTTGTAGCTCGGAGGCCTGAGAAGAAATTGCTTCAGGTGACCCAGACTTCCAACCATAACGGGAAGCCTCGGTACTTCTTTGCTTCAGGGCCATGGGAGTTTGGCCCATGTGTTCCCTCGTCCAATCTGGAGCAGAGGATGCCCCTGAGATGGGGTAAAGTCACCATGTCTGCCAGGGCCGACCCTGGCCTAAGTCTACAAAACCTCCAGAAGGTGAAAGCCCTTCAAGATCAGGGGGTACATGGTCTATTTGCCAGGTTTGAACACTTGATGACTCCCTACTTCCTCTCTGGGACAGGTCTGGGTGGAATTCCCCTTACCGAGCTTGGTAAGCATTTTTGTTTTGCAAGTTTAACCTCTGAGTTTATTCATATCTGTTTATCTAACTCAGGTCTACTAATTTTTTACAGAGCGACCAAAGGACATTCCAGACGAGCTTTGGGAGATGGCTGCACCAATCTTGACAAGACTTACCAAGAAAGCAGGTCTTAAATTCTTCCCCCAGCTCCCTCTGCCTCTAAGCCCCCAGCAAAAAAGAAGAGGACCCCCGAAGATCATGCCCCTGAGGATCAGAGGCCGAAGAAGAAGGTTGCTGAACATGCCATCCCTATCTCTTCAGCTGACGCCCTGTCGGCTCGTCTGAATCAGATGAAGTTAACCGACAGTGTAGTCGGCCACAGCCTTCAGGCCCTGGATGCCGTCGGCTCTGTAATGATCGAGGCTAATAAACGCTTCTTCAGGTCCCTTGACACCCCATTGCTGGTTGACTTCGTCCTTCACAGAGCCGTTCAGGTATGATTTGATCCTTCTTCAGAAATTCTTCTAAGTGTAACCTCTGATTCTTCTTCAGCTTACTCATAATCACTAAATATGCAGGGCTTGACCGCTATGCACCATTTATCGAACTAGACTCTGAGGAAGTTGCCCCTCATCCAAAAGGGGCAAGAGGCCGAGAAAGTCCAGAGTACTCTAAACGCAGAGATCGAGCGCCTCAAGTCTGAGCTGAAGGACTCTAAGGAGAAGGTGAAAGGGTTGGAGAAGGACATCTCCCAGCTCGGCAAGGATCATGCTGTTGCATTAAAGGCTGAGGATGACGTTCTGCAGCAAAAGGTCAACTCAGCCGTTAGGGCCGCCCTTGAGGACGCCTCTGAAAAGATAATTGCTGACTACAAGGCCTCTGACGAGTTCATGGGAATCGGCTTTGAATACCTTGAAAGAGGTATCAAAGCCACTATTAAATGGGAAGACGTCAGGGAGAGAGAGGCCGGCACTTTGAAGGCCTCTGATTTCGTTGGTCTCGGCTTTGCTGATGCTCAATTTGCCCAAACTCTTCAAGAGATTGAGGAAGAGGCTGCCGCTCCTGTCGAGACTGCTACATTAGAGGTCACCGAGGTTGGAGGGGCAGACCTTTGTGATAATGCTGTCGAGGTGACTAATCAAGTCGAGGGTGTCAACGTTCCCCCCTCAGACTCTTAGGATAATTTGATCACTGCTTGTAACTTGATTGTATTGTGGAACTTGTCTGTAATCATTGAACATACAATTTCTAAATATATATATCAACCTCTGATGAGGACCATCTTCACTTCCTTTTTATTGAATGTCATATGATGTTTTTCATTCTTAGTTCCATTGTGATGGTGTCTGCTAAAAATAAATTTGCAATGGTCCTGAGCTCAGACCTTCTCACCAATGAATGGTGTTATGAAGGTCTGAGGTCATTACCTAAGAGGTTATCCTCATAATTAATCTCTCCAAATTAATGGTGTTAAGGGTCTGAGGTCATCTCATTATGGTGTCTGAGCTCAGACCTCGTCACCACTGAATGGTGTTATGAGGGTCTGAGGTCATCACCTAAGATGTTACCCCCATAATAAGTTTTCACCAAATTAATGATGTTAAGGGTCTTCACTAAATAAATGATGTTAAGGGTCTTCACCAAATTAATGATGTTAAGGGTCTGAGGTCATCTCATTATGGTGTCTGAGCTCAGACCTCGTCACCAATGAATGGTGTTATGAAGGTCTGAGGTCATCACCTAAGATGTTATCCTCATAATTAATCTCTGATTTAAGAATGTAGCAAGAACTGTCATGGGAACTGATCTTCATTAATAACCCCTTCATAATAAGATGGTACATTTACATAAAACTCTATGCAACATCATATGTAATATCTCTTTAGGTGATCATCATTCCATGGGTTAGTGAAAGGTTCTCCATCTAGGTTTTCTAGCATGTAAGTGCCAGGCACAACCTCTTCTGTCACTTTGTAGGGGCCATGCCAGTTTGGGTGAAGCTTATTTATTTTCTGTAGGGTCTTCTTCAGCACTAGGTCTCCTACTGCAATGGGTCTTGACTTCACCCTCTGATTGTAGAATTTCGCTGCCCTCTACTGGTAGGCTGCTTGTCTGACCTCTGCGTCCTCTCTTCTTTCTTCGATAAGATCTAAGTTTAGCCTCCTCTCTTCTCCATTATTGTCAGGGTCATAGGTCTGAACCCGATGAGTTAGGAGTCCTACCTTCGTTGGTATGACGGCCTCTGAGCCATGTGCCAGCATGAACGGGGTTTCTCCTGTTGGTGTCCTTGCCGTGGTTCTGTAGGCCCATAACACGGCGTAGACCTCTTTATTCCATCTTCCCTTCGCATCTTCTAACCTCTTCTTGATTCCATCCAAGATAGTTCTGTTTGTGACCTCGGTCTGACCATTTGCCTGAGGTCGACCAGGAGATGAGAAGAACTGCTTGATCCCTACTCTTAGGTAGTACTTTTCTAAGGAGGAGTTCTTGAACTGGGTCCCATTATCCGAGATGAGAGTGCTTGGGAGGACATATCTGCATATGATATTCCTCTAAGTGAACTGGAAGGTCTTCTGCTCTGTGATTGTTATCATCGGCTCTGCCTCCACCCACTTTGAGAAGTAGTCAATGGCAACTATCAAGAATCTATAGTTGTTGACAGCTCTTGGCAAAGGTCCTACTAAGTCGATTCCCCATACCGCAAATGGACATGGAGAAGAGATTGACGTCATAGGCTGATGGGGTTTATGAGGTATAGTGGTGAACCTTTGGCATTTGTCGCACCTCTTTACGTAGTCTGCAGCGTCCTTGGACAAGGTAGGCCACCAGTATCCCTGAGTGATGATCCTCTTGGCCAGGGGCCTTCCCCCTATGTGGCTAGAGCAAAAACCCTCATGAACCTCCTATAAGACCCGGGGAACTTCCATGGGATGCACACATCTGAGGAGAGGCAATATAAACCCCTTTCTATATAAGACGTCTCCTACCATTGAGAACTTGGCAGCCCTATATCTCAACTTTCTCCTTTCTAGTTTGAACTCAGGCATCTCTCCCTCTCTTAGGTATCTGACGAGCGGGTCGATCCATGAGTCTCCTAGGTTCAAATTGTGACAAAGGTTACATACCTCTTCCTCCTCGATGGTTTCCTTTCTCAAGACCTCGATCGGAATGGTCCTTCCCATATCTGTCTTCATTGTCGAGGCCAGCCTTGCCAATGCATCAGCGTGATTGTTACTTAGTCGAGGCACTCTCTTTAGTTTTGCTTCTTCAAAATATTTTAACAACCTTCTTACCCTCTTTAAGTACTTGGCCATCCTTTCGTCTTTGGCCTCGTATATCCCCAGTACTTGATTAACAACCAACCTTGAGTCGCTATGGAGTAGGAGTCGCTTTACGCGAAGAGTTGTTGCCAATAAGAGACCTGCTATCATGGCCTCATACTCGGACTCGTTGTTCGATGCCTGGAAGTTGAATCTCAAGGTGAATTCAATATTGGCGCCATCTGGAGCTGAAAGTATTAGCCCCGCGCCTCTTCCACTATCACAGGAAGAGCCATCAACGAAGAGGCTCCAGACGTCTGTATCTGATGAGAAGACCCCTTCTGTCATAACTCCTTGCTTGAAGAGGTATCGATCCTCTTCGTTCTCTTCTATTCTGCTCCGGGTTTTACCTGAGATGACCTCTTCCCGATTTCGAAAGACGTTTGGTGCCGTCTCTTCTAAATTTCGAAAGACACTACAGTTTGTCTCTTCGGCATCCTCTAGGCCTTTCTCTGTCTCGACCTCTTCCCAGGTGAATTCTGCGATAAAGTCTGCGAGGGCCTGCCCTTTGATGGCTATCCTAGGTTGGTAGGTAAGATCAAATTCTCCTAATTCGATGGCCCAGGTCATCAATCTCCCGGACTTCTCAGGTTTATGCAGGACCTGCCTTAGTGGGGAGTCAGTGAGGACTACCATGGAGTGAGCTTGGAAGTAAGGCTTCATTTTTCTTAAGGCATGTATTAGGGCATAAGCTAACTTTTTGATGTGGGGATAATTTAGGGCCTTACTGTTGAAGTATACAGGCCTTTGGATCCCATCCTCTTCCCGTATGATGGCCGCACTAATGGCTGATTCAGAAACTGTCAGATATACAAACAACCTTTCTCATGCGATGGGCCGAGACAGCAATAAGGGAGACCCTAAGTAGGACTTGAGTTGGTTGAAGGCTTTTTCACACTCTTCGTCCCATTGGAAGGCCTTTCTTATAACTTTAAAGAATGGAAGACAGTTGTCCGTTGCCCTAAAAACAAACCTGTTAAGGGCATCCACTCTGCCCGTGAGTCTTTGGACATCCTTGATACTCCTAGGAGTCTTCATGTCGAGTAATGCCTTGATTTTCTCAGGGTTCGCTTCAATTCCTCTCTGGTTAACGATGAATCCCAGGAACTTCCCATCTCCTACTCCGAAGACACACTTTGCTGGGTTGAGTTTCATTCTGTATGAGTCCATAACATCGAAGGTCTTCTCAAGGTCCGCTACGTGAGTACAAGCTTTCAAGCTCTTTGTTAGCATATTGTCTACATACACCTCCATGGTCTTACCTATTTGCTTTTCGAACATCTTATTGACAAGACGTTAGTATGTTGCCCCTGCATTTTTCAGACCGAAGGGCATCACTTTATAGCAGTACGTCCCTTTGTCTGTAATGAAAATTGTCTTCTCTGAGTCTTCGGCATCCATGAAGATTTGGTTATAACCTAAATACGCATCCATGAAGCTCATGAGCTCATGTCCTACTGAAGCATCCACCATCTGATCTATCCGAGGTAAGGGGTAGCTGTCTTTCGGGCAAGATCTGTTCAGGTCAGTGAAATCCACACACATTCGCCACTTCCTATTGGCCTTAGGCACGATGACTGCATTTGAGAGCCACTCCGGGTAGGTAACCTCTCTTATGAACTCGGGCTCTTCTAACTTTTTTACCTCTTCTCGGATGACGTCGTATTTCTCCCTAGAGTAGACTCTTCGTCTCTGCTTGATCGGTTTGGCATCTCTGGTCACGTTGAGCTTGTGGCTCATCACCTCAGGGTCGATGTCAGGCATGTCTACGTGACTCCATGCGAAGAGACTCTGTCTCCTCCTGAGGAAGTTTATCAGCTCTTCCTTGCTTCCTGGCTCTAGGGCCTTACCGACCTGGACGGTTATCTATTCAGGTCAGTGAAATCCACACACATTCGCCACTTCCTATTGGCCTTAGGCACGATCACTGCATTTGAGAGCCACTCCAGGTAGGTAACCTCTCTTATGAACTCGGCCTCTTCTAACTTTTTGACCTCTTCTCGGATGACGTCGTATTTCTCCCTGGAGTAGACTCTTCATCCCTGCTTGATCGGTTTGGCATCTATGGTCACGTTGAGCTTGTGGCTCATCACCTCAGGGTCGATGTCAGGCATGTCTACGTGACTCCATGCGAAGAGACTCTGTCTCCTCCTGAGGAAGTTTATCAGCTCTTCCTTGCTTCCTGGCTCAAGGGCCTTACCGACCTGGACGGTTTTTCCCGGCTCGTCCTCATTGAGGACGATGGATTCTACCTCTTCCGCGGCCTCTCCCTTCTTCAACTTTGTTTCATCTCTTGGGTCAAGAGTGTCAATGCTATAAGTGGTGGTTGCCCTCTTATGGGCTTCTCTCTCCTCAGCCGAGTTGAAGTAACATTCTCGCGCTGTGGTCTGGTCACCTTGCACTTCCCCTACTCCATAAGGAGTCGGAATTTTAGCATCTGATGGACCGTTGACGGCACAGCCTCGAACTCCCTAAGGGCCACCCTTCCTATGATGAGGTTATAGGCCGAGAAGACACTCTCGTCCATCACGAAGAAATTAATCCTCCTGGTCAACCTCTTAGGCCATTCGTCACCCATCCGTACGTCCGTCTCATACATGCCCAAGGGGTGAACCTTTTCACCACTAAAGCCTATCAGGGGGTGGTGATAGGGGACCAGTCTTGCTCTACTAAGGCCTACGCTCTTGAAGCAAGGCCAAAACATCACATCTGCCTAACTCCCCCCATCCACGAGGATCCTCTGCACCTCATATCCATGCACCCTTGTCGTTATGACCAAAGGATCATCATGGGGGGCTAAGATACCTCTGAAGTCGAGCCTGGAGAACCCAACTACGAGGGTGTTCATGCCTACTTTCTTCCTCTTCTGCACTGTATCGGAAGACGTTAGATTCACAACTTCAAGCTTGGCCTCTGATTTGGCCTCCGCTACATGAGCCTTCCTATCAGCTACTTCAGATCCACCACCGGCAATTCCTCCGCATATTGTGCCAACACCGAAAGAGATCATACCAACCCTCTTCACCGGGGTATTGTCATCCCTTGGTGGGAGATCCAGATCATCTTCATCATCACCTTCTGAATCATCGTCTCTTCGGGCCGGGACGTTGTTGATTGGGCATAAATATTGTATATTTATCCCCCTAATTTATGTACATTTGTGAACCCGAGTGATGTAACATATATGGATTTGATTCACATTTATGATACTAACCTTCGTGGCGAGTATTTCGTGTTTTGTGCTTCTCTTATTGGTTTTACAGGTTAATTATGCAAGCAGTGCAAAAGAGGAAGCAAGACAATGTTAGAAAAGCTAAGAAGGCAAGTTCAAGGGCAAATTGGTAATTTTGCAGCCAGATCCGGAAGGAGAAGTCAACTGAAAAGTTGAAGAGCTCGGAACAATGATAACACTGGAAGAAACGGCACCCAAATCCGAGCTACGGTTGAAAAGTTATGCTTAGTTGAAGTTGAAGAAAAATCTAAGAAAGGAAGAAAAGAAAAGTTAGAAAAATCCTAAGTGTTGAACTCCAGGTCAGCATACATTCGCGAACCCCAGGCCGAACCGGTTTGGGGGGGAGAACCGGTTCGCAGGTACACCCGAACCAGTTCGGGGTACCTGATGCGCGAATTTTGTCTTTTATGCTGATTGGTTCCCAAGACTCCTATTAGGTTTTTAACACTCCAAAATTGTAGGGAACGGAGGCAGCAGCTTAGGAACAGCCATTAGGGGTAGTTTTAGAGAGTTTTTGATAGAGAAAAATAGGGAGGAACATCTAGGAGCATCAAAGGAATTATTTGCTTCAAGATTCAATTGTTACGGGTTTGTTTTTCAAGTTTAATCCAAGATTCTTGTCATTGTTCTTGCATGCTTAGTTTCCATATTCGATTCAGTTTATTATTGCGTTCATAATATATATTTACATGTTTCAATATAGTTTCACCATGAATTCATACACATGCAACGTTATTATTTCATGCATTAATTCATTTGACATGTCCGGCTAGGTTTTAATGGTTGGGATGCATGAACCCAACCTGATGTGTTAGTATGTGTGCATAACGTTAATCCAATGAATTTAACGATTGATCTGGATCGTATCGCGTAATTACATAAAAATTGTGGATCTTTATATCTCGTTTACCTTTGGGTACTCGTGATGATTTAGAGTACAATTTGAATGCAATTACCGCGATACCGATTTACTCATCCTCAGATTAGGTATGACGCGGGCTTGAACCTCGTATACATAATGCTTGGGAGTCCTAAATTCCGGGTTGGATTAATTGGATAAATTTATGATTGACGTTGTCACTGCACTACACTAGGGTTGGGGGATTGTATTCCCATCCTGTTTTCTTATCATTTAGGTTCAAAAAGTTTCAATTGAATTTTTCATTCCTCATCTAGATAACTTAGTTAGTTGCATATTTCATCACAATTTCATAATTGCATTTAGCTTAATCAATCCCAAAAACCAAAACCAAATCTTTTCCTTTCTTTTTAGAGTCATCGTTAGGATTCCTCCGTCTTATTCCGTCGTCACAACTCCGTTGTCCTTTTTCCCTGAGGATCGATACCCGACTTATCGGATTATTACTTGAGCGACAGGCTTGCACTTGAGCCTAGAGAGTACACACTTTAGAGACACATTCTGAGTCGTGTCAAGTTTTTGGCGCCGTTGCCGGGGAATTAGGTAGACTTAGGATTAGATTGAGTTAATCCAAAGCTTTGACTAAAAAAAAAAAAGATTCATAATCATCACCTCTCCTAAACTTTAATGCAAAATTCTGAAACCACTCCCACACCCAATAATACTCCAACCAGCATTCACGAAAATCCACTTGTTGAGTATAACCCTGATAGTCCCCACACTCCAAACGCCCCACAGTTTTGGATCCTACCGCCCACACCGTCGCACTCAGTCTCTAGTAACACTCCATTCTCATTCGTAGGACACACTTCGAGTACACCTAGTGAGAGCGCCGAGTCATCAAGTGAGAGAGAGATGTCGCAACATAGTAATGCACCCACCGGTGAGGACGAGCTTCCGTACCGCCCGTTGAGAGAATTCTTATATCCTGAGCGCACTGTCACTCCAGGATGCATTATACTCCCGTATAATGCCGGGAAGTTCCGTTTCAAAAATGGAATGATCCAGATGCTACCACATTACCACGGTATGGATTCTGAAAAGCCATACCTCCATATAAGGGAATTTGAGGACGTGTGTGATACTCTCAATGATCAAACCTGCACACAAGAGGTAATCCGCCTCAAACTCTTCCCCTTCTCGCTTAAAGATAAAGCTAAAGCTTGGCTATGGTCTTTACCTCCAAGCTCGATTCCATCCTGGAATGAGCTACAGTCTAAATTTCTCAAGAAATTCTTCCCAACACATCGAACAATCTCTATCAAGGCTCAAATTCAAGCGTTTAGGCAACATGAAAATGAGCCATTCCATCGATGTTATGAACGTTTCAACGAGTTAATGGCTTCATGCCCCCATCATGGATTTGATCCATCGCAAATCATCTCCTTTATCTATAATGGGTTAAATCTTAACTCCAAACAACTTGTTGAAACTATGGGAAGCGGTCCGTTTGTCAATCTAGATGCCCACGATGCTGATCTTCACATGAGGTATGTCGCCGAGACTACCCAATCCTGGGATACCTCTGACCCAAACGCTCAAAATCGAAATCGATAACCCACCACTGCTCCATCGGCGTCCGGCCTATTCCACGTAGATAAGAATTCTATGACGGATTGTCGATTGGACACCATTGAGAAATGATTGCGAGACCTATGCGAGTTATATGGAAAAGGACCAGCTGGACCCATTCCGAACCCTGTCGTGAAGGTGTGTGCGATTTGTGAGGCATGACATTCAACTGAGGAATGTCCGACGATACCCGCCTACAAAGTAATGTTGTAGGAGCAAGTTAGTGGTATAGGAGGCTTTAAGGCTAATTTCGGTGCCCCGCACGGGAATTCATACAACCCTTCGTGGAAAAATCATCCTGGTTTTAGCTACAGGCAACAACATGCCGCAATGAACCTTCCTTCGCATGTTGCCCCTCCTCCACCACAACAATTTCAACAAGCTCCACACATGCAAGGACATGTGCAAGCACCACCACCTCATGGAAATTATATCCCGCCATAGCGGAGAACTCTCGAGGATACAATGAATCAATTCATTGCAAGCCAGACTGCAACCAATGCCAAATATGACCGTCTGATCGGCGACATAAATGCAAATCTGTCAAATATACAATCCTCATTGAGTGTTCAAGAAAAGGGCAAGTTTCCTGCCGAGGGCCAAAAACCTCTCCAAGGTCAAACTAGTGTTAGCTCAACACCCCATGACCATCCTGAGCAATGTAGCGCAATTACCACTCTACGTAGTGGGAGAGTAGTTGACTTATCACCTCCCCCACGAGACGTAATTAAATACAAGGAGATTTCTCCCGGCACGAAAGAGGTCGAAGATGTCCCCTTAAAAGAGAGTGACAAGGAAGACACTGGTGAGGCCGAGGTAGTAGTGAAACCACCCTCCGCGGCACCGTTTTCTCAAAGGCTAATTCCTTCCCATAAAGGAAACCCACGTGATGACGTGCTAGACGTGCTCAAACAAGTTAAGCTGAATTTACCTTTCCTCGATGCCATTAAGCAAATTCCAGCTTATGGAAAAGTCATTAAAGACTTGTTGACGGTAAAGAGAAAGATGAAGGTAAAGAAAAATGTCTTTCTATCACAGAATGTGAGCTCCATTCTACTCAATGATCTCCCACCTAAATTCAAAGATCCTGGTGCACCCACCATTTCCTGCATCATTGGAGAAAACAAAATCGAGAAAGCCTTACTTGATTTGGGAGCAAGTGTCAATATCCTCCCGTACTCCATCTATAAGCAACTTGACTTGGGCGACCTCAAGCCCACAAAGGTCACTCTCCAATTAGCGGATCGAACCGTGAAGATCCCAAGAGGCATAGTCGAGGACGTGATCGTCCAAATTGACACTTTCTACTTCCCGGTAGACTTTGTCATTTGGGACACGGAGCCCTCCTTTAACTCGAGCAACCATGTTCCCATCATCCTTGGACGCCCTTTCTTAGCTACGGCTAATGCAATCATCAATACTCGGAATGGGAGAATGCAACTCACCTTTGGGAACATGACCTTAGATACCAACATCTTCCATGTCGCCCAACATACGGGGGAAGAAGATGACCTTCACACGGTGAGCTTCATAGATGAGATCGTTGGGGAGTACTTTGAGGAAAATGATTGTGGAGATGCCCTAGGGTCCTCCTTAGTGTCGAGCCATGAGAATGAGGGGTCCCACAAGAGAGAGCCGTTAGGGGTGTACCGTATTTCATCAAATAATAGTGGTAGTTGTGACAATGAGAGAAAAGTGGGGAAGAGGTGTGTAGTGACCGCAATTGAAAGAGAGAGAGAGGGGTTAGAAGAGAGAAAACTGGTGGAGTTGGAGATCGAGTAAGTGAGAGAGGAAGTAGGCACTACTCGAGAGAGAGAACTAAGAGACATGAGCATGGAAAATTTTGAAAGAGAATTCGGGCAGGTGGATGAAAGTATTACTATTGAAGGCCGATCCCTATTGGATTCATGTAGTCACTTAGACGAAAGTGAATTGAAAGCAAAAATTGATGAATTCCTTCGTTGTGACAATCCACCCACAACACTAGAGGCCCCGAAGGCAAGTGAGGTGAAAAGTCGTGGTTCATCTGACTTAGAGCCCGACCCATGCATCTTAAAAATTGAACGAAACCTAGGCGTTCCCTCTGAGTCAATGCACGCAAATCACACTTTGAGCCAGCATCACGAGGATCCCTTTTCAGTTAGTCACGATGAGTCTCCGGGTCTATCCTTTATCTATGGGCGAGGTCCCAACTTGTTCCGATTGTTAGCTTATAATCCTAGGACGGGAGAGACAAGGAGAACATCAAACCCCGTGAGTGGGGTCGGGTGAGTTTGTGGAGAGATGAGAGGTCGTCGCACCCCCGACGCGTATGGGGTGATTATTGTTGTATTTTTTAGTCTTGCATGAGTGTCATATAGTGTCTTGTTGCATTTTAATATTTGTTTTTTTTTTCCGCACTTTTCATTCGCCTTGAGTTAGATTTTCGTCCTTTTTGCTTGAGGACAATGCAAAAGTCTAAGTTAGGGGGGGTCACAAGTGCGTATTTCTAAAACTTCACAAATTTGCAAAAATGCCCAGAAATTTCCAAAAACATCATAAAATTTTGAAAAATCCAAAAATATTTTTGTTCAAAATAAATAAAAATTGGAATTCAAATTTTTCAAAAATATCATTAAAAGTCGAATTGGAATCTCAAATTGTAAACATCCAACATACACAAAGCCGAAATTGACCAAAGATGGAAATTGAGCGAAAATTGACGACTTAACGAACGAATGTGGAGATTAACAAACCCGGTGAGATTCGAGCCTATCACGTTTTGCGAGTTTTTAAATCAATCCGAGTTAATTGTTAACTCAAAGTTCTTTTTAGCGCTTAATAAGTTGTCAAGGATCTCAATCCTTTCATTTTGATCGATTTTAAAAAAATGTGTGCAATATTGCCTTGAAAAACGTGCCAAATTAGCCTCTAAACTTAAATTCACCTCGAAACGCATGTAGTAACGCAATTGGCATTTTGGACAATGAAGTAGGCCCTCGTTTGTCACCCCAAAAATATTGGCCAGAAAAAGTAGCGAAAAATCACCCTTTGCAACCCAAATTGAGCCGAATAATTTTCCCTTTCGTTTGACAACCCGAAAAACCCAAAATAGCCGGAATTGTGAAAAATGAAAAATTCAGATTTCAAGTCCAAAAAGTGAATATAAAGGGGCAAGAAACAAAATAGTATGCTCAACAAAAATAACAAAAAAAGAAATGAAAAAACAGAAAAAAAATAGAAAAAGAAGAAAAAATGAGCAATAGCCCGGAAAAAGCACAATTGGACATCATTAATGACTTTTCCAATTCCAACCTTCCATACCTCCTTCATTTTACCCAATGCAACCTTCAACCCGAAAAAGTCCTAACCGAGTCCAAATTGCGAAAATTGATTACCGCGTGGAGAGTTAAGACACCAAAAGATATTATAAGAGGTTAAGTGCGCAAAATAGAGGCAATCTTCCCGTTTTTAAAATCGTAATCCGTTGATGAGATCCTTCCAGCATAAAGTTTCCGTCTTTCTAATTGCAGGCGTGAATTTGCTTCCATTACATTTACTCTTTATATCACGCATGCCGAGAGAATAACCATAATCCGAGAGATTCGTTGGTGAGAGCGTTCCGTGAGAAATTGAAATCAAAACGAATTTTCGCATAAGTAAAGTAATGATCAATCAGTGGAAATTGGCGGTTATATTTTCGGCTTCGCACACACGCACTACGGTTTGAGACTCGTAAATATGACTTGATGATGACTATTTTCTAGAAAATTTTGAATTGCTCAATTTTTACGTATTTTGAATTTTCTTTGAGTCGAATTTTGTGGGTATATTCACTGCAAACCCTCACGAGACACAACTCGTCCTACTAGGCTAACCTAGAGGTTTAAAGGCTTGTTGCATGCGCTAAATGCAATCGCTTGCCCGCGAAAGAGGTGCTCTATCCCAATAAAGTCTTTGATGGATCCTTAACTCATACTCTCATTCTTTTACATTACTCGGGACGCGCAAAGTTCTAAGTTAGGGGGTTTGATTGGGCATAAATATTGTATATTTATCCCCCTAATTTATGTACATTTGTGAACCCGAGTGATGTAACATATATGGATTTGATTCACATATATGATACTAACCTTCGTGGCGAGTATTTCGTGTTTTGTGCTTCTCTTATTGGTTTTACAGGTTAATTATGCAAGCAGTGCAAAAGAGGAAGCAAGACAATGCTAGAAAAGCTAAGAAGGCAAGTTCAAGGGTAAATTGGTAATTTTGCAGCCAGATCTTGAAGGAGAAGTCAACTGGAAAATTGAAGAGCTCGGAACAACGAGAATACTGGAAGAAACGGCACCCAAATCCGAGCTACGGTTGAATAGTTATGCTCAGTTGAAGTTGAAGAAAAATCCAAGAAAGGAAGAAAAGAAAAGTCAGAAAAATCCTAAGTGTTGAACTCCAGGCCATCATACATTCGCGAACCCCAGGCCGAACCGGTTTGGGGGGGCGAACCGGTTCGCAGGTACACCCGAACCAGTTCGGGGTACCTGATTCGCGAATTTTGTCTTTTATGCTGATTGGTTCCCAAGACTCCTATTAGGTTTTTAACACTCCAAAATTGTAGGGAACGGGGGCAGCAGCTTAGGAACAGCCATTAGGGATAGTTTTAGAGAGTTTTTGATAGAGAAAAATAGGGAGGAACATCTAGGAACATCAAAGGAATTATTTGCTTCAAGATTCAATTGTTACGGGTTTGTTTTTCAAGTTTAATCCAAGATTCTTGTCATTGTTCTTGCATGCTTAGTTTCCATATTTGATTCAGTTTATTATTGCGTTCATAATATATATTTACATGTTTCAATATAGTTTCACCATGAATTCATACACATGCAACGTTATTATTTCATGCATTAATTCATTTGACATATCCGGCTAGGTTTTAATGGTTGGGATGCATGAACCCAACCTGATGTGTTAGTATGTGTGCATAACGTTAATCCAATGAATTTAACGATTGATCTGGATCGTATCGCGTAATTACATAAAAATTATGGATCTTTATATCTCGTTTACCTTTGGGTACTCGTGATGATTTAGAGTCCAATTTGAATGTAATTATCGCGATACCGATTTACTCATCCTCAGATTAGGTATGACGCGGGCTTGAACCTCGTATACATAATGCTTGGGAGTCCTAAATTCCGGGTTGGATTAATTGGATAAATTTATGATTGACGTTGTCACTGCACTACACTAGGGTTGAGGGATTGTATTCCCATCCTGTTTTCTTATCATTTAGGTTCAAAAAGTTTCAATTGAATTTTTCATTCCTCATCTAGATAACTTAGTTAGTTGCATATTTCATCACAATTTCATAATTGCATTTAGCTTAATCAATCCCAAAAACAAAAACCAAATCTTTTCCTTTCTTTTTAGAGTCATCGTTAGGATTCCTCCGTCTTATTCCGTCGTCACAACTCCGTTGTCCTTTTTCCCTGAGGATCGATACCCGACTTGTCGAATTATTACTTGAGCGACAGGCTTGCACTTGAGCCTAGAGAGTACACACTTTAGAGACACATTCTGAGTCGTGTCAGTTGTCACGGCATCTGTCATTTCTCCTTTTCTTATGGTCATCTCTTCCACTCTTAGGAGCCTTATCGTCTACATATTTTCTCAATTTCCCAGATTTTAACATCTTCTCAATCTCATCCTTCAAAGCGAAGCATCTATCTGTGACATGACCATGATCTTGGTGGAACTCACACCATAGGTCTTTGTTCCTCTTATGTGGTGGAGCTTTCAGCTTCTCTGTCCATCTCAAAGCCCTGTCATTCTTGATCTCGTTGAGGATGTGCTCACAGCTCACAGTAAGAGGAGTATAGTGAGCGAACTTGTCATCACCCGATATCTTCTTCCCATCTTTCTTGCTTTGGGACTTTCCACTGCCACCGCGGTTCTCATCCTCATACTTGGCGGCCATTGCCTCTTCCGCATTCATTACTTTCCCTGCGGTTGCTAGCAGCTCCGCCATAGACCTAAGGGGATCTTCCACCAGTTTCCACAATGGCTTCCCCTTCTGGAGACCTCCTATCAGGGCGGTCATGGCTATGTTCTCTTCATAATCTTCGACTTCTAACTTTTCTTTATTAAATCTTGCTATGTAGTCTCTTAGGCTCTCACCCTTAGCCTGCTTGACATACAGCAGGTGGGTAGTCTTCTTTTGAGGCCTCACCCCAAAGCAGAAGTTGGGGATGAATCGCTCAGCCAAGCCTTTGAAGTTCTCAATTGAGTTATTCGGAAGGGAGGTGAACCAACTGTGTGCAGCCCCTGTTAATGTCCCAGAGAAGGCTCTACACTTCATCTCATCGGGTATCGAGTAGATGTCCGCTGCCGACTGGTACATCTCGATATGATGTACAGGGTTAGTTCTGTCATCATACTTAGGAGACACCGTAGGGGGCTTGAACTTAGCTGGGGTTGGGAATCCCACTATCCTAGCCACAAATGGGGAGCCCCCTCTCTGAAAGCCTGTTGCGCTCCTTGATCTCGACAGTCTCTGTCTTAGGTCATTCATCGGGCCCAGTCTCTCAAAGGCCGACCCTCTGCTTAACCTATCAAAGGCTGACCATCTTTGCTGGGCCTCTTCACCTCTTCGGCCGACAAAACCTTGACTTTGCCTAAGAGGCTGTACAGTGTTATTTGACACCTCATACGGCTCCCAACAGTCTTTCGGGGCTTCTTCCGCCTTTAGATCGTCATAACTGTCCTTTGGGCAAGGGTTTCCTTGCCTCCCCAGGCGCAAGCGCCTAGGGTCAGCAATGTCCCTTCTCCGCTTGGGTGCAGGCTGGTCCTTCATTGGTGCCTGGGGTGGTCCCCTGGCGTCAGGATGAGGCTGAACAGCCGCCGGAGTGATCATATCCGGTGAGACTCCAGGTGGCCTCATCATAGTTTGGCTGAGCTGTGCAAATTGCTCCTGCATAGCTTGTTGCGTTGCAGCTAAAGACCTCAAGGCTGCAGCTACCTCCGCCATTTAGGACTGGGGGCGCCTAACTGGAACTAGGCCCTCCACCCCCGGGCGGCGAAAGAGGCGGTGGTAAGTCTGGTGCCATATCTTAACACTATAGAGCTTAAGTAGCAGATGAGCTTAGTACCTCACAGGACCTCTTTCAATGGTGAAACAGCTCCGCGCTAGGGGGAGTCCTGGTTCACCACCAGAATCTCCGGTGAGGTTAAGCAGAAAAAGAGGAAGAGATAGCTTCTCTCTTCCCACAGACGGCGCCAAAATGATGATGCAGGAAACTGCACCACCCTTCAAGGGGTTTGTGAGCTCAATTCCGTGTTAACAATGGCAGTATAAAGATATATATATAGTAGAAGGAGGTGAGGAGAAGAGGAATCAACACCGGAATATAAGTGGTTCAGCCAATCAAGCCTACGTCCACTGTGCAAGTGTATGATGTGTATCACTGTATGAGGGCTCTAATGGCCATAGATACAATCTCTCAAGCTTTCTCTCTCTACTGTGTATTTAGACAGAGTTTCAGCTAGGGTTGTATTTTTGGATCCTTTTACAAGGTAGAGGATAACCTCTATATATAGTACCTAGGGGGTGTAATGTACCCCCCATGCATGCAATGAGCATGTGTGTGGTTACCTCACCGATATGGGAGTGCCATATGTCACTGTCACATGTGGAGAATGATGATGCAATATTCTCCCCACGTGTGGGGAATAATCTTGTTATAACTGACTTGTGTCCACGTGTCCTTATCTAAATGTCAGCAGGTTCTCGGCTATCGTGTCTGGGGTATGACCTCGGCCTTGATGAGGCCGAGGTTGGTGAGTCTTGATACCTGTTCAGTCCGAGGATTCCATGGAGGTCTCGGCCTAATTGTGGCCGAGACAATGGGCAAGGTCGACCTGAAATGAGGTTGAACTGGTGGCTTGACGAGGTTGCTGGTGGCTTGATGCGAGCTCGGCCTACATCTGGCCGAGGTTGCCATTCCAAGGTATACGAGAATGCTGCCGATCCTTATGACGTCCCTTGGAGAGGCTCATGGTAGTGTCGGCCTGGGCCGACCTTGATATGGCCGAGGGGCGATATCGCGTGTCCAAGAGATACCCAACGTTGGCCATAATACCGGTCGAGATTGGTGTCTTTAGGCCGATGTTGGTGTCTCTAAGCCGAGGTTACACTTGGGGCATATCAGTATGATCTAAAGAATTTTAGACTAAAAAGGAAAAAAACTGAGAAGTGGTATGATCTGAAGTAGACCGGCCTAGAATAGGCAAAAACTCACATAAGAATTATATTTAACAACTTAGACGTGAGTTGGTCACCTGCGTTTGGCACCAAAAAACCACTTGAGAAGTGGTATGATCTAAAGTAGATTGACCTAAAAAAGGCAAAAAATCACTTGAAAAGTGGTATGATCTAGGGTAAATCGGCCTAGAGGGAGAAAAAAGTTCATTTAAGGTAGATCGTCTTGAATTAAAAAATTAAACACTTCATTTACTTGTGGTCGACCTCAAATGAGTATAAAATTGAACACGTCACCCAAGGATCAAATCCAAGTGACAAAGGCTGACCATGTTAAAATCATAGACAAATTATTTGTTTCAGTTAAGAAAAAGAAATATTAGGGAAATAAGGCAGACGCGAGGGTTGGTCTTAAAAGCCCAAATTATGATATCATGATCAAAATAGCAAACAGTCTGGCTATGTAGCAAATACTAAACAAGTGCACAACAAAGAGATCAATGAAATGAGAACATAATTTTCATTAATATATTGAAATGTCTAGAGGCCTACAAAAATGACCACTAAGGGTCAAAAGTAAATTACATAAAACATAATTAGGGGTTTGGGAGATGTTGGTCGTCTGTAACAAGAAGGTCGGATTGCTCGGAACCAATCCCACACCCTGAACTGATGGATAGGGGGTGGTCCCCCAAGAACAAAATCGGGAGTAGAGTAATTGATGGAGACCTAGGCTGGAAGACCAGCAACAGGAGGGTCAGCCACATGGTTAACAAGGGGAGATGTTCGGCATAAGCGGGATTGCCTTCGCAAACTTCTCCCACTATAGGCTGGACACCCAACCTTTGTTGAAAGTAATAAACTCATAATATTCTAACTGAGTGGTGACCTCCTAGACGGCCGCCTCATACCCTTCATTATAGGACTTCTCCAGATCGTCCTCCCGAATCCATTCAATCGCACATTTCTGCTTCTAAAGGATGAGATTTTCAAGGACCTTTCGCTAGAAGGAGGTTTTCAGGTTGGAAAGTTAGGTGTCCATCCTAATAAAGTCGTTATGAGTTCTTCTAGATTCTTCCATCGCCTTCATATTGGCATCCACCTCATCTTGTAACTTAATGTTAAGATCATCCACATCCTTTTACTAGGTAGCGATATGGCCCTTCAGGGTAATGTTGGCCTTCATTAGTGAATCAATACTTTTTTATAAACATCTTTTCAGCCAGCAATATCTTGGGCGACCTGCATGCTTTGCACAAAAATAAGGGGAAATTAGAAATAAACTATAGCGCACGACTTATTAAAATAAGAAATTACATGGTTTACCACACCATTGTGCTGCAGGCCCTTTTTATATAGCCTCTCCAAGAAGAAGGCTCTCAGTTCAAGTATATCCGGTGGCAACATCGTTGACTGAGCGACTGAAAAGGCCACCTCCAGGTCCCATTGGGCCAAATCAATCTTAGTCACTGGATCCTTCACTTTATAAAAGGAGATCTCCCAAATGCGAGCGCAACTCCCTTGGGGGGAGGAGTCCTTGATCATTCCCCCTACCATTTTTGGGGTTCATTGATTATAACAAGTCATTTAGAGATTAAAGGGTAAGGTGGAACATCACCCACCTGAGCCTTATCGGTATTCCTCTTATTCGCCCATTTGGCCTCCACAGGCTGGCATTCCAGCTCTAAGGCTTCTTTTTCCTCGAGTGAGATCAACTTCTTCTTTCACTCATTAGCAATAAAATTTTATTTATCCCGACTGTTGCTGACCATTTGTTTCTTTAATATGTCCCTAGTAGCCCCCAGGTCAACTGGTTTCCTCTGTCTGCCAGTTATATCTTCTAAATCGCGGGCAACTAGAAGGATCGAGAAATCTTCCACGAAAAAGTCTTTTTCGGCTTCGACCTCTTCCCAAGGATGATCAGAGATACTGGAATCGTGTGAAAATAGTGGATTAACATTGTCCGAGAATGACTCGAGATCCTCTTCTTCCGGATCTGACTCTGTTGAGATGACGTGTGGGGGAGAATTCCCCTAAGTAAACTCCCTAGCGGTCTCGCTGGGAATGAGGGTGGAAGTTGAAATGGAGTCGTCATTGACCATAGAGTAATCAACGACCAAAATGTCAGGAATGACTGTAGATTTGGTGAACGATTAAACATTCAAATCTTAACTAAGCAAAATGTGAGTTGCCTTCCAATGTGGAAGAATACCTTTTGGGGATTGACGTCTCCAAACCTTCTCCCGTCCTTAAGGTTGAATTGATAATCAGATGATTTGGTATTCAAAAAATGATCTGCACAAAGGTTAGGTTGGTCAATAATTTTTTTTAAATACTTAGAAATATCAAAATAATTAGACGACCTGCCAAGTGCTCCCTTGATGGCAGGAATAGTCTTCACCATAAAGATCCCAGAGACCACAGGGATATTTTTTTCAGTATCCTTATATGATTAGGGTAATTGTATGACCAAATTATGAGACTTTTCCTTGGCTTGAAAGTGGTAGGGATCTCATCTTGGGGAAGACCTCAAGTTATAACGATGCCTAATTTCCTCAAGGCCTAGGTTCGTCAAATAAATTTTGTTAATGGCAACTGTACCCATCATAATCCGATAGAAGCTATTGTTTGCTTGAGCTGAGAGTGCTCCATATTAATGTAGTAACCTCACCAACAATGGGTGAAGGGAGAAATGAACCCCCTTCTAATATGATAATTGTCATAAAAGCTACCTCACCAGAGGGAAGATCCATGATATCCTCTTCCTCTAGGGATATCTTTATGTTAACACTATCGAGAATTCTATATTTGTTATGAAAGTCTCGAAAGTTATCAGTTGAAAAAACCTCGTATTTTTTACCATACCTATACATAACAATAAAATGAAAAAGAAAAAAGGAAGATAAAGAAAATCTATGCAAGTAACTAGAACTTTAGAGAGAGAAAGTCAAGTTAGAATACCTTGATGGATTCAGGAATGTTAAGATATAAGGCTTTGAAGGTCTTATATTTATGCCCCTATCGTGTCAATTGTCGCCCGTCACTTGGGATAAAGCACCACGCGCTCCCGCGCCATCATTAATTTGGAAAATGACATTGGGTCGCATCTCCCAAAGCTGGAACTATGTGCAAATTGGCTACACATGAAATAATCAGAATTCCATCACGTGGCCTAAAAAACGGGCGCGTGAAAACTTTAAAATGTTTCCTAATAATTATTTTGGGACATGTGGCAAGAAAATTAAATACAAAGTTGGGTTGACCATTATAATGACCGATGACCCCAACCTAGGGGCAATTAAAGGGATAATGGTTGAAACCATGTCATGTATATTGGGAGACGTTGGTTCAGGGAGACAACAAATCTAAAGGAGTCATATCTTGAAGGATCATACTAACAGGTTGGAAGACCAGTCCCAATAAAGCTCTATGACTAGCGATTAAGATGAGCATGTAGAGACCTTGATGAGTAGGATTCTTAAGCTTATAAATAAGGGATATCTCACCCATTATGAACACATTGATTGTAACCTTCACGTGATAACTTGAAATCTCAACTAGAAATTCTAGCACTCCATTTTCCATTGTTCTGCCTGATTAATAAAAAAATCTCCCCCTTTCCCAGTGGATGTAGGGGCATTTATAATTATTTGGAGGCCAATATCTAAATTATTGCTTGTATTATGGGTCAATATCCCCTACACTACATATGACAGATAAAACTATATCAAAAGCGTAATAGCACTCCATCACTCACGTAGGATCCTTCACTCTGATACCTAGTTGTAACGTCTCGACTTGAATTTGAGCCTCTCAAATGAGCCAACTCGCACTCGAGTCACAGTGGAAAAGTATTGATTTATTTTAATAAAGATATCCTTATTAGTTTACACAAATTTCACCAGTTTGAAATTTAAAGCATGCCAAGTTTTATTCAAGAAACAATGACCACTTATAAGTAGTTAAAGTTCATTTAGTAATTTATTTATGAAACGAGTTTCGCAATTTAATATAGTGTGATAAATAAAATAAAAGTCCACACCGCCATGTATTATAATAATTAAAAGTCCAATGCCTTGAATAATACAATACCAAAATAACACAATTAAAGTCTAATTAAATTACACCACTTGAAAGTAAGTAACAAAGCTCTACCGTTATCCTTTCCCAATGTACCTGGGGGGAGTTACAAATAACGGGGCATGAGCAAATCCTAGTAGGAGGAACACTAGAAAAGTATATTATCTACAAAGAAATATTTATACATGTACAATGTATTTTATCAATTCCAAAAACTTTTCTTTAGTTAAGTGTCCCAATTCAATTTATGATGCTAGAATGTAACCTGAGCGATGTGCCTATACACACTTTACCAAATTTAAATTGACTTGTGCCTAAGTCGTTATTCTTAACTTTTTTACCTCTATTTCCCCTTTTTATTTCTATTTTTACCATTTGACTATTTTTCTTCTAACCTTCTGTTATCCCTTTTTACTTTATCCTTTATGAACACCAAGTTAATTAACATGTTCTTACTTGATTCAACATACATTTTAAAAAGAAATACTAACAATTTACATGATTTTCAACATGAAATAACCCATTTAATATTCTGAAATTTCTACTACTTTAAAACTTCAACTTTCTTCCATTATTATCACATTTTTCTCAAGAGCACATCATATATGGTGATAATAATACATAAGTAGCATTTGAAACACACACGCGCGCACGCACACACACACACACACACACATATATATATAGGGAGAGGTTCAAAAACTAACATTAAGAGTGAACATTAAGGAAAAAAAACCCAAAACCATTTATTTTAACTCCTATGTTAAAATTGGTCCGCGCCAGCGGCACCCGAGACTATTTCGGCCAGCACCCCCACCCCCATAAGGGCTGTCATACCTGCTGCCAGGGCAGCCATACCTGTTGCCATGGTGGTGGGAGGGGGTAAGTAGGGGGCGGGGTCGGGGCTGGCCGAAATGATCTCGGGTGCCACTGGCGCGGACCAATTTCAACATAGGAATTAAAATAAATGGGTTTTGGGTGTTTTTTCTTAATGTTCATTAAAATGTTCACTCGTAATGTTCGCTTTTGAACATATATATTTATATATATATACATCTAAACATGATTGTTTGAACTTGAAAATAGGAATATAAATTACCTACCTCTTGGAGACAAAAATACCTTTGAAGAAGATGCAGAAGAAAACCCAAATGAATCCTAAGAAAGCTCCAAGTATTCTGAAAACCCACTTCAAAAACCCCCTTCTAACACCATCAAAAACCCCTTACAAATCCAACTAAACTCTTGATAATGGAAAGGGAGTACTTGAGGTGTAACTAGGTTAGAATGTGGGGAAAAAAATATGGAGGAACAAGCTAAGGAAACGGAGCTCCCGTGAGAAAGAAATGGCTTGTTATTTTCTTTTGAGAGAAGAGTGTAAAAGATGGTCTCTCTCTCTCTCTCTCTCTCTCTCTCTCTCTCTATATATATATATATATATATATATATATATATATATATATATACATATACATATACATATACATATACATATCTTATAACCCAACAAAACCCATAAAATAATCCTTCCAACACTAATGGAAAATTTCTTCTTGCTAAATGTAGTTAAAAGATGAGATATTTTCTGTTTAAACCATCTTAAGGTTGACAACTCATAACTCCAAACCACCCATATTTTTTACGACTAAAAAGAAAATTGACTTACTATCTCAGACCCGTTGGATCGTTCCATTATTATTTTCGAATCAATCTGACCGACTGGGAGGAGGAATTTGTGTTAAGCCCAAAATTTTCACAAATTTTGCATTTGAACCCTCACACTATTATGTGTTGCACACTTAAACAATAAAATTAATTATATCAAATCATTATAAACACGTGCATGATTCCGGTTATAGAAACTTAACGTAAAAGTACAAAAAATGTCATAAATTAATTATTTAAAAAAGTTATGGTATTATTGGTACTGAACCCCTTTGTATTACTCAATGATATATGAAATCCACCAACAGTAACCATTGATTTATATTTTTTTGCTGCTGTCATCACTTGTCTATGTCCCGAGCCACGATGCGACGATGCCTATGATGAGACACAACTTCGATGTCAAGACTCTTTTGATTACTATCATTTACCTTTATACATTCGTGGGTACCAAACTAAGGCATCCGATGATCTCTAGTAATGGGGTCACCACGCTTCCGCTGCGCTACTCTAATAACTCAATTCCACGAATTGTCATAATTCTTCCATGGTCTCCTTACCGTAAAACATCATAAACGTTGTTCGATCCTAAACAAGGCTTAAACACCCTTTACTACGCGATATGGTATGTCACCCACTTTCCAAGAATATCAATGTTGCCACACGTTTTCGAGATAAACAATTACTAATCCACTCATCACTTTACTCGAGGTTGCCATAGAGACCTCAAACTATGTCGTAATCCTTAACTCCAATGCCACAGTCGGATGCATAATAAATAGGAATCCTCGCTCTCCTTAAGAGGCCGACCATAAATTAAATTTTTTATAGTTGGAGATCAAAACCTGATTCAATGACTACATGTCACTCCCGTAAGGAATTTAAACTTAAATCTATGATACCAAGTTATAATTCCTCCCTCCGGATTAAAAGATCACCCTTGGGTCAAGCCGATCTGGTCCGATTGCATTGAGTGCGAAGTGATGTGAAACAGCTTAGATAATATTTCTAGTCCATTTTAATTAATTATATTTATCGAGTAAGCATGTAAATCTATTTTTTCAGGCATATAAACATAATAAGTGTAGAACCCATTAGGCAATGACACAAGGTTCAAGTAATCAGAGTTATTAGCATAAATAGTAAGAATCACTTACTTGCAAAACATTCTCAAAAGATGATAAATCACTTAACTGGTCGTAACAAAGAGAACGGGGTGACCCAGTGCCCAATGGGGTTCCCAACAATAATGCAATATAGAAATGAACAAAAAAAAAGGATAGATACTATATTATACATTAACTCGAATGTACATGCAATAACCACACACTCCATGCATTAACCATGTTTTATTCAAAAATATTTCCTTCGACTAAGATCATAAGCCATTAACCTTTACATTTTATGCATATTCATTTTATTACAAAAATGTTCGTTTAATCTATTAATCCACACGATTAATATGCGAGAAATCACATTCCTTCATCCTTCATTTGCGTTAATCCAGTTTCCTTTGAAGTTCATCGATTTCACATTTAAATCGCCATGTCCATGGCCTTTTCTAAAAAATTAGCTTTTTGACTCATGCATCCGGTATATGAAAAGATTTATTTAAACTTATATATAAACTTGGGCTTATAACCTCTATAGGTTATTCGAACGCCCAATTACGGTCTTTGTTGCTTTATTTCCTTTAGCCTTTAACTTTACCAACACATTACCGCATTAACTCATTATATTATTTAATTTGTTATACCATGGATTTATCAATTATCTCAATTGCACAATTAACCATAATTTCATTATATACCACTTTAACCAGGAACATCACATCAATATATAATTATCAATCATTTATCTCTTCCTGAATTTTACCAATTCCATATCTCAACATTTATTTATTTTTACATCCCGAAGTTAACCGTATTCCATTTATGTTTATGGACTTTTACCATTTGCCATAAATGCCACAACCGTAGATTCCCTACCAGTGATTTTTTATCTATGCCGCACCCGCACCCTAGGGCTTTGGGTCCCCCTTAATTTTTTGGTTGCTCCTTTCTGAAAATTCTTGTACTTTACACTAAAACCTTTTACTTGCAATCCAACCGCCTTTTTTTTTTAATAAAATACACCCGGCTTATCATCGCCTTTTACTTTTATAAACTCACCTTTAACTCATTAATAGTACTTCAAACTTTTCACCTGGACAAAAGGCTAAAACACATGGTAAATACCACCTTGTCACCTTTGCTACATTAAACCCAATACATCTTCTAGGAATTTCCAATCAACGAAGTCTTAAGCTTTCATTAAATCTATTTTGTTGGCATATCCAGGTTGACCGCTATTTTTATGATAACCCTGAACAAACTCTTACATGAGAAGAGCATTGTCTATAATGTTCCTTCCTCTTACGAAAGAAGTTTGCATATTATTAATCAAATTTGGCATCATCCCTATTAATCTAGAGACTAATTTGTTTGAAATAATTTTGTAAAAAATTGGCCTAAATTCTTTCATCGTTTTCGGACTCTAAATCTTAGGAATGAGAGTGGTAACAGTGTTATTAATCTGCTTTAAAATTCTTCCATCCCTAAAAAAAGAAAGCACTACCTCTGTGATGTCCTCTTCCAAAATTGGCCAATTGGTTTGAAAAAAACTTTCACCGTAACCATTTGGACCTAGAGATTTATATGGATTTATCTCAAATAAAATATGTTAAACTTATCTACTAGACACATTAGCTCACATTAGGTTTTTTTGCTCTTTATTCAGATAACCCTTTCTTATACCCATCGATTTATTCCTGACGTGTAATGGATAACCACCTTGTGTACCCAAAATATGTAGTATTTGTGTTTAAATTTATAATTTAAGATTATTTATATACGTAAAAAAACACAAAGGTTATTGGTCTCTTTGGTGAAATTTGGTTGGAAAGTAATACATGAAGGGTATATAAGACAATTTAGGTCTGAAATGATCTAGTTAATGATCAACAAACAAAATTAAAAATACAAAAATGTGAAAATTAAAGTTCAAATTTGGAGATTTACTTTCAAAGTGGGTCATGGTGACCCACTCACTTGATTGGTTGAAACAAATCCATTACAACTACTTATTTTAATGTTTCAACCAATCAAGTGAGAGTCAACGTAACCCATTTTAAAAATGAATCTCTAAATTTGAACTCATGAATGTTTGACAAAACATTAATGAAGGACAAACCTCTAAATAACCCCAATATTATTTAGAAATTCTTTGGATAACATATTTTTTTTTGGTATCGCTGCATTAAAATAGGGGTGCCGATGAAAGCACCTATTCTTCACAGTTTAGACACTTTTCTGAAATGACAACAAAATTATAAAAAAGTTAGTGATTTGTTAATAAAGGCACCTCTTTATTAGTTTGTGTTAAAATTTTATTGCATATTCTCCTACGATTCTAGTATTCTACTCGCAAAGGACACTTAAATTATTATTTCTATCAAGATAATATCATTACTGAAAATAAAAAATTGAACAAAGCTACTAACAATTAAGTCTCTCTCTCTCTCTCATTTAAAAGACCTTTGGATTTTTCATATTGAACAAAGTTGCTGACAATCAATCAAGTAAGTCCTCTTTCGTCTTTTCATCATGCTTTTTTATATCTCTTTTAAACCATTGATTTGTCATCAATTCCCTGTAATTATTTTAAATGAATACACCCACCCATTGATTTGTTATCCTTGTCGTGACTTCTTGTCAAGAAGTTTGGGAACCGAAAAAGTTCACTAACGAAGAATAATACTTACGTGGCTTCAAAATTAAAAGAAAAGGAGATCATCAAAAATAAACTCAAAAACCAAAGTTAGTTGCAATATATATAGACAGACACACACACACACACACACATACAAAATCAGCTCGTGTGGTGCTTAAATGAGTTCCATAAATGTGAATCAATTTTTTATATAAACATTATTTTTGTCTTATTTTTTTACAGACTAGTTAAACATTTTATGGATACCATATAAAAATAAATCATGCCAAAACATTTTTTTCTGTTTTAAAAAAATTGATCAACACATCAATTTAAAAAAAATAATAATTTAAGATAAGATATCTTATAAAAAAAAATAGGCAAAATATATTTTTTTTACTCTTTAAAAAAAATCAGGAAAACTAACATATTAACCGATTTTTTTATATTGTAAAAACTATATTTTGCGCCTCTTTTTTACAGGGTATTGTGACACCCCGCCTAATTAAATACCGGGCGATCACTCCTTTATTAAATTAAAATCAAGGTGAACAGTTGGTTCATTCTTAGCATCACTGTCGTAAAAATAACTTTTCCAAATTTAACACCCTATTTAATTTAGCTAAGTGTCAAAACCATTTTTTAAACATTACTTTCCAATTTTATTTATTTATTTTATTAAACAATCAATCCAATAATTTAACATTTAACAGTCCAATCCCAGCATTTAAAACTTAAAGTAAAACATGCATGCTGAATAAATCCCAAAGTAACAGTACTAGAAATAACTGAAATACAAATGTCCCAATAAAACAGATAAATAGTGGGAAGGGCGACACATGCCCAATAAGGAGAATGATAGAAGTGGAATCAAGTAAATGAAATCTTCTGAGCAAGTGGCCTGCAACTCCCACCTAAGCTGCAGCACGTTCCTTCCAAGGGATCCTAAACAAGACTCCCATGTGGCTGGGCACCTGTAATATATACATATATATACAAGAGAGAAAGAGGAATAGAAACGAGTCAGAGCCCGATAGTGTATATGATTTAAAAATTCGTTTAGCAAGTATTTAAATTGATACAGGCCAATGCAACAACATATTAGTGCGACACTCTCTTGAAAAATTCTCGCCTCGCTTCTAATGTGCACTCCTCTCGCACTAACCTTCCCAATGGTTTATCTCATCATATATCACACTATCCTTCCCCAAGGATTTAACTTATCTTAGGTGACTCTCAAAATTTAAGATTTAACAACATCATGGTTTAAAAAGGATAATTTCATTTAGTACAAAACGCTCATTTTAACTTTTTTGATTCATAAAGTTTTTCAATATCATATTATACTTTTCAAAACAAGTATTTTCAATTTGAGTCATTATACATGTCTTACTTACCATAACACAGTAGGAAGTTTCCCATATTTCAGAAGTTCATATATATATTAAATACTCGTATAATATATATATTCTAACAGCACCCCACATAAAATTTTATGGTGCGGGCATACTCTGCTATCCAATCCCCGTATCAATCGTACTAAAAGGAATACAAGTTCGGAATCACTCTCGAACTGTATAAATACATACACAAACAATATTGAGGCGAAGCATAGTTTCCAAGTCCAAGAGGTCAGTACATACCCTCACTTCTCTTAGGACCGTGACTACCGATTCGATAGCCTGTACCTAGGATTTCTATCTTCTAGGGTACGAGTCAATATCCCCCATAAGGCACACGAGATAAAATCGTCCCAGCGCGGAAACCTCAAGGATAGCAAGTAGCGCGGGCATGATTTTCACAAGTATATAATATATGCATACACAATCATATAAATATACCACTTTTATTATATCAATTTAGGTTTATCCAATAACCCACATTCACAACATTTATCCTTATTTTCCCATTATTATTTATCAAGTATAATGTTTCGTTTTTAACTTTAATTCGAAGAATTTTTCCAACTTACTACGTAACCCTCATTAATTCTATTCTTCCAAATGTACAATTCACTAGATATCCATTTATGTTCCAACGTAACTCTCTCTTACGTGTCTCTCCCCTTTAATATATACTTACATTATCCCTTATGCAAAATATCCCCAAAATATAGATTTCGCCTTACATTAAAGGATTTTGAATTTTATTTTCAAAGATGAGAATTTCAAACGGGTTCGAAATCGGAATTAAAATGGAGTTTTAATTGAATTTTTATTATCTCTAAGAGTCCTCAAAACATAAAACTGTCTAGTAAAAAAATATTAAAAAAATATTGAACGGTCGGATCGAGCTGAATTTTTTTCTGTAGCTTCCTCTCGTCTTCAAATAATTCTCTGTAAAATTTCATCCAATTCCAACCGTGCGAAATAAATTTTTTTTAGTGTTTGTATCTGATTAGAACTCTTTTCTTAATCAAACTCTTAATCCTCTACATGACAAAGGGTTTCCAGAATATCATATAAATCATCACTACATGAAAATTTCCCATCTCAAATTGGGTTTTTCTTCCATAAATCTCATCCTAATAACTCCTAAACTAATATGGATGATGCATCAACGAAATAAGAATGATAAACACTTGCCTGAGATTTTCAGAAATCTGGTTTGGTGTTGAATTTGGTGTGGTTACCTTCCCCGTCTCGCGATCTACGCGTTGGTGGTGGCGGCGGTGCAAACGGATGAGTTTTGAGCCTTGGAATGCCTTGAGAGCTCTCTCCTCTCCTCTCCAATGGCCATTCTAGTGTTTTGAGTTATCTAACCCTAGGAGATAACCTAAACATCTGATATAACCCCTTTAATTTTCGTGGGTTTAATTACCCAAAAATACAAAATGACTAAAATGCCCTCCCGGGGTACTAATTAGGCCTAAAAACGCCCCGAGACCCAAATCAAACTCCCGGGTATACTTTTCTGACTATCTCGACCCTTCTGGACGCGTTGGCGCACTCAAAACGATCATACGAACAACTTATAAAATATTTACTTTTATTTATCAATATTTAGTCCCGACGCGACACGGGCGCGTCCCGACTCAAATTTCTAAAATTGTCATTTTATTCACTCGTGACATTTAATATGGCCACTATTATATATTACTTTGCTCATTAGTAATATTCAACAAATTTTCCCATAATTACTAACTCTCATCACGTTAATAATTATAACATAATTAATTTCTGGATTTTTATTAAATAATTAATTCACATTAATATTAATAAATCCCCAAATTAATATAGCATAAAAATACGGGGTATTACATACTTCACCCCTAATAACGGAATTTTGTCCCGAAATTCGGAAAATAAGGCATACCTGGTAAGAACAAATCTGGATATCTCTCGCGCATATCGGTCTCGCGCTCCCAAGTGGATTCCTCCTCATTATGATGCTCCCACTGGACCCGTACAAGTGGAACTATCTTCGACCTCAATCTCCTCTCACTATAGTCTAGAATAGCCACCGGTCTCTCCTCGTAAGAGTTGTCAGGCTGTAAGTCTATCTCATCTATCGCGATGTGAGTATGGGCCATATCATCCCGAAGATACCGTCTCAACGACGAGATGTGGAATACATCGTGAATGCGATGTAAATGTTCTGGTAGTCCCAATCTGTATGCTACCGGCCCAATCCTCTCGATAATGGGAAATGGTCCTACGTACCTCGGGGCCAATTTCCCTTTCTTCCCGAACCTCATCACTCCTTTCATAGGAGATACACGCAGAAACACTTGGTCACCCACATTAAACTCCCGGAAGAACCGTTTCGCATCGACGTAGCTCTTCTGCCTGTCCTGGGCTACTCGAATGCGACTCCTAATTATCTCAATCCTCGAGGAGGTTTCCTGAATTACCTCTGGTCCTAGCAACTTGTTATCCCCCACCTCGAGCCAACAAGTTGGAGAACGACAAGGCCGACCATACAAAGCCTCAAATGGAGCCATACCAATCGTAAACTGATAAGAGTTATTATAAGCAAACTCTACCAGTGGAAGATGTGGTTCCCAACCTCCTCCAAAATTAAGAACACACATGCGTAGCATATCCTCTAACATCTGATTAGTACGCTCTGTCTGTCCATCTGTCTGTGGGTGATAAGCTGAACTCAGCCTCAACTTAGTACCCATAGCCTCCTGAAAGCTTTCCCAGAAACGTGACACGAAAATCTTGTCTCTATCTGACACAATATTCAGAGGCACCCCATGTAATCTGACAATCTCATAAATGAACAACTGAGCATACTAACCCGTGGTATAATCTGTCCACACCGGCAGAAAATGAGCCACCTTGGTCAAACGGTCTATAATCACCCAGATAGAGTCGTGGCCCCGCTGTGATGTAGGCAACCCTGTAATAAAATCTATGGAAATACTCTCCCACTTCCACGCGGGTACTTCCAATGGCTGAAGCAATCCTGACGGTTTCTGATGGTCCACCTTCACCAGCTGGCAGGTAGAATACTTGGACACGAACTCAGAAATGTCCTTCTTCATCCCACTCCACCAGTATTGCCTCCTCATATCCTGGTACATCTTATCTCCTCCAGTATGTACCGCAAATCGGGACCCGGGAGATTGGGTCATCACTGCATGACGCAATTCTGCCCCTTTCGGAACCACTAACCTCTCATTAAACCTCAAACCCCCATCAGAACTAACAGAATAGGACTCAGCACCCTCGGCTAAAAGTCGTACAATCTGCTCCTGGAAAAACGGGTCTGTGGTTTGGGCCTGTATTACCCTTGTAACAATCTCGGGTGTGACTGTCATAACAGATATGAAGGAACGGGCTACTGCGTCCTGGTGACCCAACTCCTTCCACTTCGCTTTCTAGACGTCCGCTACCTCATTTATCGGTCTACGACTCAATGCATCAGCAACTACGTTGGCTTTCCCTGGATGATAATGTATGTCGAACTGATAGTCCTTCACAAACTCTAACCATCTGTGCTGACGTATATTCAGCTCTCACTGAGTGAACATATACTGCAGAGACTTGTGGTCTGTGAACAAACGAAACTTCTCCCCCAATAAATAGTGTCTCCATATCCGCAGTGCAAAAACGACCGCTGCTAACTCCAGGTCGTGGGTGAGGTAATTCTTCTCATGCGTCTTAAGCTTACGGGAGGCAAAATCTATAGCCTTCTCTTCCTGCTGAAGTACTCCCCCAAGTCCCCGTAAAGAGGCATCGGTGTAAACCAGGTACTCCACACCCGGCTTCGGTAAAGCAAGGACTGGTGCTGAAGTAAGCTTGTCTTTCAGCTCGTCGAAAGCCAATTGACAAGCATCATCCCAAACATACGATACCCCTTTGCGAGTCAGGTTCGTCAATGGACCCGCTATTTTGGAGAATCCCCGAATGAATCTCCTATAGTATCCGGCTAACCCCAAGAAAATACGTACTTCCATCGGTGTCGTGGGCTGTCCCAACTCCCTCACTGCTGACACTTTACTCGGGTCAACTGCTATCCCCTGTTCCGAAACAACATGCCCCAAGAACTGTACCTCTCGCAACCAGAATCCACATTTCTCGTACTTAGCATACAACTGATGCTCTCGTAAAGTCTGAAGAACCTGCCTTAAGTGCTCGGCATGCTCCTCCTCGGAGTGTGAATATATCAAAATGTCATCTATGAAGATGATGACAAATTTATCCAAGAACTCTCTGAATACTCGGTTCATTAAGTACATGAACACGGCTGGAGCATTTTTGAGACCAAATGGCATCACTCTGAACTCGTAAGACCCATATCTCGTCAAGAAGGCAGTCTTTGAAACATCCCGCTCTCTAATACGTAGCTGATGGTACCCCGACCTTAGATCTATCTTCGAAAAGAAAGTTGCTCCCCTCAGCTGGTCGAACAGATCATCGATTCGAGGCAACGGATACTTATTCCGTATCGTGACCTTGTTCAACTCCCGGTAGTCCACACATAACCTCAGTGAACCATATCTCTTCTTCACAAACAAGATTGGAGCGCCCCAAGGTGAGGTACTCCTGTGAATGAAGCCCTGACCTAACATCTGCTCTATCTGATCTCGTAACTCTCGCATCTCCGTCGAAGCCATACGGTATGGAGCGCGTGCTATAGGTCTCGTATCTGGCAATAAATCTATGACAAAGTCTATCTCTCGACTGGGGGGTAGGCCTGGTATCTTCTGGAATACATCGGAATACTCACGAACGACTGGGATCGAGTCTAAAGGAATCACAACCTCCTTAGAGGCATCCTCCTCTATATAATACAAATGAGCGGTCGAACCTCCCTCTGGGCGAGGCATCGCCACTACAAACATCTCTTGCCCTGGAATGGCAAAAATAATGCTCCCACCGAAGCAATCAATCATGGCTCTATAAGCTGTTAGCCAATCCATACCGATAATAACATCATGCTCATGCATATCTAAGACTAACATGTCTGCAGGTAATATCAAACTACCAATCTCTACCCCCACTCCCCGGAATATAAAGAAGATAAGCGACCCACTCCCCAGTGGTGAGTCTACACACGTCACTGTGCTCTCTGCTATGGCTAACAACCCTAAGGCCTTCACAAAATGCGTAGCTATAAAACAATGCGTCGCCCCAGTATCAAACAAAACCCGACCCATAGTACCATGGATAAGAAACATACCCTCAATCGCGGGTGGTGCCTGTGGAGCTGCTGCCTGGTGGACGTTATAGACACGTCCGTACTGTAACTGCCCCTGCTGCACTGAAGCTGCTGGAATGGCTGGTAGGGCTGGCACCTGGGCTGGAGCTGGGAGGGCAGCTGGAAAAAGTGGTCTCTGTGGCTCATTACGGGCACCCTGCTGCTGTGGAGCCCTATTACCCTCTGGGCAATCCTGGTGCTTATGACCATGCTTGTCACATACAAAACACCGGCCTATGAAGTTACCTCCCCTCTGACCCTGCTGACCACGGCCCTGCTGGCCGTTACCTCCCCACCACTGGCCCTGTTGGCCCTGATTATCACACTGTTGGACCTGTTGGCCCTGTTGATTAGGTTGGCCCTGCTGGCCCTGCCCATAACCCCCAAATCTCTGCCTGGAATCACCTGAACGGAATCGCTTAGCAGGGTCCCCCTGATGGGAACTCTGCTCGTGTTGATGAGTCTGTCCATGAGATGGTGCCCCACTAGCACTACTACCCCCGGTCCTGCCCTGCTGGCTGGACTCTCCTGCTCTCCTACTTCCCTGCAGATGGAAGCGGTGATCCTGGAAATGTAGTAACGTAGCATTGAGTACATCAGTGAAAGTACTCAGAGATAGATTCCCTATAAGATGCTGATGGATCCTCCAAGCTAACCCGTCCACAAACAACATTATCTTCTTACTATCAGTAGGTGCCTCATCTGGCACTATGGTGAGAAGTCTAGTGAACTCCTCCTCATACTCAGCAACGGTAGAGTTCTCCTGTTTCAAATTCAGTAATTTCCGCCTCATCTCAGTCTGCACGGCGGGTGGAAAGTACTTGCGGTCAAACCGCTCCCAAAACGACTAAATAGGGACCGTGTCCCTCTCCTCCAAGGTGGTAGTGGACTCCCACCACTGCAAAGCGGCCCCCACCAGCTTAAAGGAAGCCAATAACTGCCTTTGCACGTCAGTGCACTCATATATACGAAGATGCCGCTGGATGTCTTTCTTCCATTGGCTGACTGTGATGATATCTGAGCTACCAGAGAACTCAGGGGGATGCGCCTTCTGAAAAGCATCCCTAACCCTCTCCCATGTAGATGGATGCTGTGCTGGTACTGGCGCCACTGCCTGAATCTGGGGTGGAGCCTGCTGAACCACCTCTAGCGCGACATTCACCGCCTGAGCAACAATGGCGGCGACTTCACTAGCATTCATAATGCCTTGTGCCGGAGCTGCTGGCTGCTCGGCCTGGGCACGCCTATCCATCGGTTCACGTCTCGGAGGCATTTGAAACGTGAAGAAGTTTATTAGCCTCCAGTCATTATCAAATCCGAAATGGCTGGAGACGTAAACGTAAAAGCAGGAATACAACAATCCTAAAAATAGGGCTCTATAGCAAAAACGTTAAGCTGAAAGCGAAAATAAGCCGTACAGATCCTATGGACACTAGAACCTGATGCTCTGATACCACCTGTGACACCCCGCCTAATTAAATACCGGGCGATCACTCCTTTATTAAATTAAAATCAAGGTGAACAGTTGGTTCATTCTTAGCATCACTGTCGTAAAAATAACTTTTCCAAATTTAACACCCTATTTAATTTAGCTAAGTGTCAAAACCATTTTTTAAACATTACTTTCCAATTTTATTTATTTATTTTATTAAACAATCAATCCAATAATTTAACATTTAACAGTCCAATCCCAGCATTTAAAACTTAAAGTAAAACATACATGCTGAATAAATCCCAAAGTAACAGTACTAGAAATAACTGAAATACAAATGTCCCAATAAAACAGATAAATAGTGGAAAGGGCGACACATGCCCAATAAGGAGAATGATAGAAGTGGAATCAAGTAAATGAAATCATCTAAGCAAGTGGCCTGCAACTCCCACCTAAGCTGCAGCACGTTCCTTCCAAGGGATCCTAAACAAGACGCCCCTGTGGCTGGGCACCTGTAATATATACATATATATACAAGAGAGAGAGAGGAATAGAAACGGGTCAGAGCCCGATAGTGTATATGATTTAAAAATTCGTTTAGCAAGTATTTAAATTGATACAGGCCAATGCAACAACATATTAGTGCGACACTCTCTTGAGAAATTCTCGCCTCTCTTCTAATGTGCACTCCTCTCGCACTAACCTTCCCAATGGTTTATCTCATCATATATCACACTATCCTTCCCCAAGGATTTAACTTATCTTAGGTGACTCTCAAAATTTAATATTTAACAACATCATGGTTTAAAAAGGATAATTTTATTTAGTACAAAACGCTCATTTTAACTTTATTGATTCATAAAGTTTTTCAATATCATATTATACTTTTCAAAACAAGTATTTCCAATTTGAGTCATTATACATGTCTTACTTACCATAACACAGTAGGAAGTTTCCCATATTTCAGAAGTTCATATATATATTAAATACTCGTATAATATATATATTCTAACAGCACCCCACATAAAATTTTATGGTGCGGGCATACTCTGCTATCCAATCCCCGTATCAATCGTACTAAAGGGAATACAAGTTCGGAATCACTCTCGAACTGTATAAATACATACACAAACAATATTGAGGCGAAGCATAGTTTCCAAGTCCAAGAGGTCAGTACATACCCTCACTTCTCTTAGCACCGTGACTACCGATTCGATAGCCTGTACCTAGGATTTCTATCTTCTAGGGTACGAGTCAATATCCCCCATAAGGCATACGAGATAAAATCGTCCCAGCGCGGAAACCTCAGGGATAGCAAGTAGCGCGGGCATGATTTTCACAAGTATATAATATATGCATACACAATCATATAAATATACCACTTTTATTATATCAATTTAGGTTTATCCAATAACCCACATTCACAACATTTATCCTTATTTTCCCATTATTATTTATCAAGTATAATGTTTCGTTTTTAACTTTAATTCGAAGAATTTTTCCAACTTACTACGTAACCCTCATTAATTCTATTCTTCCAAATGTACAATTCACTATATATCCATTTATGTTCCAACGTAACTCTCTCTTACGTGTCTCTCCCCTTTAATATATACTTACATTATCCCTTATGCAAAATATCCCCAAAATATAGATTTCGCCTTACATTAAAGGATTTTGAATTTTATTTTCAAAGATGAGAATTTCAAACGGGTTCGAAATCGGAATTAAAATGGAGTTTTAATTGAATTTTTATTATCTCTAAGAGTCCTCAAAACATAAAACTGTCTAGTAAAAAAATATTAAAAAAATATTGAACGGTCGGATCGAGCTGAATTTTTTTCTGTAGCTTCCTCTCGTCTTCAAATAATTCTCTGTAAAATTTCATCCAATTCCAACCGTCCGAAATAAATTTTTTTTAGTGTTTGTATCTGATTAGAACTCTTTTCTTAATCAAACTCTTAATCCTCTACATGACAAAGGGTTTCCAGAATATCATATAAATCATCACTACATGAAAATTTCCCATCTCAAATTGGGTTTTTCTTCCATAAATCTCATCCTAATAACTCCTAAACTAATATGGATGATGCATCAACGAAATAAGCAAGATAAACACTTGCCTGGAATTTTCAGAAATCTGGTTTGGTGTTGAATTTGGTGTGGTTACGTTCCCCGTCTCGCGATCTACGCGTTGGCGGTGGCGGCGATGCAAACGGATGAGTTTTGAGCCTTGAAATGACTTGAGAGCTCTCTCCTCTCCTCTCCAATGGCCGTTCTAGTGTTTTGAGTTATCTAACCCTAGGAGATAACCTAAACATCTGATATAACCCCTTTAATTTTCGTGGGTTTAATTACCCAAAAATACAAAATGACTAAAATGCCCTCCCGGGGTACTAATTAGGCCTAAAAACGCCCCGAGACCCAAATCAAACTCCCGGGTATACTTTTCTGACTATCTCGACCCTTCTGGACGCGTTGGCGCACTCAAAACGATCATACGAACAACTTATAAAATATTTACTTTTATTTATCAATATTTAGTCCCGACGCGACACGGGCGCGTCCCGACTCAAATTTCTAAAATTGTCATTTTATTCACTCGTGACATTTAATATGGCCACTATTATATATTACTTTGCTCATTAGTAATATTCAACAATTTTTTTCATAATTATTAACTCTCATCACGTTAATAATTATAACATAATTAATTTTCGAATTTTTATTAAATAATTAATTCACATTAATATTAATAAATTCCCAAATTAATATAGCATAAAAATACGGGGTATTACAGGTATTCATAGGACGTCTAAATGATTTGTAAGAAATATTGGAGTTTTTTTTTTTTTTTTACTATTTTACGATGATTGATTCACATTTAAGGTACTTATTTTAAATCCGAGAAAGTCATACACATCTACGAATTTTTTTGTAAAAGGCATCTTTTAAATTGGTAAGTGCACCTTTTAAGTTAGGTTTACATGCAAATTTTAAATTTGAGAGAAAAAATATTTAGTTCTACTTTTTAAGATTCATTTTTAGTCACTCATATATTCTTGTTTTTTAGTTTTTGGACCTACTAGTGTTATTCTATTGCAAAAATGAAAAGAAGTGTTTACAAGGCGGTTGTGAAAGATTTTTAGTGGTTATGAGAATTAACACAATTAAAAAAATACATGTGAAAGAGCATAACAAAACATTGAAAATGAGATTAAATTTCAAACAATTAAGGGTCTGTTCGATTGACCTGAAATTATTTTTCATGGAAAATAGTAATTTTAGTTCCATTTTTACTTTTGCAATGGTTGATTTTAAAGTCATTCTATAAAAACAATGGCCATAAATACAAAAAGTGTTTAATATTTTTATCATTTTTCATGAAAAACAGTTTTTACCCAAACTCCAAATAATTAATTTTCTCAAAAACTTCCAAAAGTAAGACATCTCGGTCTTATATTTTTTCACTTATTTTTCAACTTCTTGTAAAAGAGAACTAATTTTGAGTTATTTTTCAACTTCGTTATCAAACACACCCTAAGGTCTTGTTTGCGAGTTTTATTGTGGAGAGAAAAGAATGAAAATAAAAGGAAAATGTATTTCCTTACGTTCGTTTGAGAGTTTAAGTAGAAAATAAATTGTTTTACTTTAGTTAAGGAGTTTGAAAGGAGAGAAAATAAAAGAAATTTTTAAAAAACTTTATCTTCCATTGTCGCCAAAACTTTATATCAAATCAGAAAAAATAAAGACAAATATATTTTTTTAATAAATTATGCCTTATTTTAAAAAAAAAAAAATTATTTTTCTCTCCAAAACTTCCTAAAAAGCCATAAGGCCCTGTTTGATAGAAGTGGGTGGAATTAATTTTCAAGTCATTAGTCCCAAAGAATTGAATTTCGTGGCAAATCAATTCTTTGTGCTTTAAGTGTTGGCACCTTAGTGTAAGTGGTAATTATTTTTCAAGATAAATAAGTGCTATCAAACGCAATTGAAAAATAAAAAATGAGAAAGATTATTTATTTTTCATGGCAAATATTGCTATGAAATGGAGCCAAGAATTTTAAAATTTGCCATTATGGCACCCTAAAATAGAGAGGGTGTGGATTGAAGGGGTGAAACAGAAAGCTGAAACAGAGAGAGCGAGAGAGAAACGAAATGTTGCAGTATCCGGCCTTCATGAGTGAGTACCCGTGGTCTACGAGGATGATTCCCACATCATTTCTACTTCCAGCTCAATGGCCCCACCCCCACACCGACGAGCTCCTCCTCGCCATGGAGGAATCCGATTTCGAAGACAAGGTTCTCTTTTTATATTCAATTGTTCTTATTATGTGCGTGTGTGTGAACCCTATAAATCCAATATACGAGGCCACAACACAACCTCATTACCTTATAATGATACTTCTATCATGTTTTATATTTTGACAAATGTTTCCAAATCCCATGTGTGGATACGCTGTCAAACCCAACATCATCTATCATGCAATGCACCCACGGGTTGTTAAAAGAAATAAAAATTCCCCATTTTATTTTCATTTTGTAAAGACACAAGGTCATGTATATAACTTTGATTACTTGTATACCGCTCAACGATTAGAACAACAGTGTTGGAAATTGGACTTAGAAAAAGCTTCTGGACAGTATTTTGAGCAACTTTGAGTTCAAATTTAGATGGGATCCACACCACGATAATTGTGGAACCACATACGAATGCGTTCTTTTTCGTAAGGAGATTAATGTAGTATATTCATATGTCCAATTTTAATAAGTTATGAATGATAAATATGTCCCCAAAGTGACTCACAAAGTAATGAAAGTTAATGAATTGGGTATGTTTTAATTCTTGTCCCACATTGGAAGAATAGTGAAAAGTCACCCTAAGTATGGACTAAGGCTTGGATGCCTTGGGGTATCCCAACTCTTTGAAGGGGAGATGACCTACACTATGCATGTGTTGGGCTTGGCCCAAAACCCACACGCGCGCGCGCTGTCCTTCCCGCTGTCCGATTTAAATTAACTTTCTGGGCTTTAATTATTAATTAATTACGAAATTAATTAATTAATAAACTGTTGGCAGTTATTGCCAACAGTTAATCGTTTAACTGTTTTGACAGTTATTTTGAACAGTCACTTGATTTATTATAAATACAAATGGCTCCCCCCGTTTTGAAACTTATGAAAAATTCCCTCCAATTCCTTCCATACCGAAAACGCTGTCATATCTGTTCCAGAAAATTATTTTTCTGCATAACTCTTTCACATCTGTTGCATTGTTGTTGAGTAAAAATCCAGAATTTGAGTTCGTCGTAATTAATTATTGTCGTGCTACATAATTAATTGGAAAATCCGTTCTATCTTGGGAGACAATATTCATCAACCTCAGCGCACATTGGAGGGAATAAATTGTCTTAAGGACACTGAAAATTCACAGGGCTCAGAATCTTTTTCTATTTCTATTATTGTTTCTACAAATTCAAGTAAGTTTTTTTATTTTCTGTAATTTCGTTTTATTTCTGTAATTATATTATAATTCGTAATTCTGTACTTTTGTAGTTAATAAACAGTAGATATAACAAACAGTTCATGTCAACCAAAAAAAAATGAAAGAAAGTCATAATCATTATGACTCCCTTCGTTCCAAAATAAAGCCCAATCTTTTTAATTTATTTTTTTCATTTTTTTATCTTATAGATTAAAGATAAACTTCATCAATGGTTTATATAAAAAATAAATAAATTGGACTCTTTATTCATGACAACCCAAAAAGAAATAGTGAACTCATAATTTGGGACGAATGGAGTGTTTGTTCCTCCTCCATTCTATTGAAAAGAGAACCATGATAAGAAATTGTTCGGATGAGAAAACATGTAATTTTTTTTCTTATCACAGAAAAGTATATCATTGTCTAAGAAAAGAGTGCACAGTAAGTGCGGAAGAGTGGTAGTAGGAGTTTGAGACAGATGTAGTTTCTTTACTTTCCTTGCCTGTGGGGGAGTCAATTGATAATCTTATGATGCATTTTTAAGTGTAGTTGAAGTTTTGATCTTGACATGAACCTTATTTTGCTTGGGTGTTAGGCATTGGGAATTAGATCCAAGCTGGATTTGATTTGTTTGATCTTTTTACTTTTTTGGGTAGGTTGGGGGGTTATATAGTCCAAACAAATAAAATCAGAGTAACGTGACCATTTCTAGAAGTTAGTCCTGTTATCTGGTCAGAGACGTCACTAGAAATGATAAGTCCTCGTCTGGAGGCTGGAACAATGTCAATGTTTTGTTCCGCTTAGCGTTAAATTCATGGGAATCAACGTACCCTCGATGGCCTTGTGCACCATCGACGATTTTCTCCATTGTTTTGTGGACATTGTGATTATGAATCGTTAGAAAGCCAATTTGGTAGCATGCTTGACTACATGTACATGATTTCTATTAACATTTCGTTCACAGTTGTAACTTGTAGTGATGGTAGATTAGTCAAAGTGGTTTTTTGTGATAAGCTGGGTACAGTCTGCCTTTGTTGTTGAGTACTATTGTGTTCTTTTGTCTATCTACTGAGCTGCTGGTAAATGATTAATTTTACTGTGCTTTCAGAATCCTCATTTCCTTCCACCCTGTCATATTCCATAGAAATGGTGGCATTGTATTAATTTTTCAGGTTGCATGAAAATCAGTGTCTCATTTCTACAGCTGGGGAACTCTGTTACTGGAAAGTTTGCTCTTTTGGCCCAACAGATAACTCATTTCAGTGGTGCCATTAGCTCCTAATGGGGCTGAGGCTGGTTGCCACAGGTCTTCACTATTGTTCTTTTTCGTCTCGAGTACAATTAGGGTAATTCATCAGTAGGTAAGAAATCTAGTAGCTATATGTGTGATGTAACGCTCTTCTTTCGAGGCATTGAATGATATTAAGAGTTTTACTCGTTGGTTGAGTGCATAGTTGTCAAATCGCGAATCGTGAATCGAATCGGTCGAATTGGAACCAAATGATAAAAACGTAGTAAAACATACGTAAATGGGATTTAAAACTATAGAATTGGTAATTAAGCGTAATATGACAAAAAACTAATCGTAGCACATGATAATATACCAAAATATATCACAAAAATTAACCGTAGCACATGTTCTCATTCATTTTAAGCTTAAAAATGTAAAAAACAAAAATATATCATAAGACAACCTACATATTAATTTAAAACATCCTACATATTAATTTAAAATATCCTACATATTAATTTAAAACAACCTACATATTAATTTAAAACAATAAAATAAATACAAAGGTTAATTTAAAACAGTAAAACTGTAAAACAAATACTTACAAAATTTTTAAACAGGCCTACCTACTAAGATGAACAATATTAATTTAAAACAACCTACAAAATTACAACAATATTAATTTAAAACATAAAACCATATTAATTAGAACAATAAAACAAATACTAAGATTAACTATAAAACAATATTAATTTAAAAAACCTTCATATTAATTTAAAGCAACAAAACAAAAATACCTTCAAAGATTTTATAACAAATACAAAAGTTTTATAACAAAAAAAGAGCAAAAGATAGAAGACACTCGGCCAAGAGAATAGACAAGAAAAGCCAGCTGATAATAACCGACCCAAGAGAACATTTTTTTTCTCTAAAACTCAGTATCTTAACGGTATCCTTTGTTGTTTGCTTCTTTTTTTATTCGTTTTATTAAAACACACGCATGATTATAAGGTAAAAAAAAATCGCGAAAAAAAAAAGTGAATCGAACCCGAATCGGGAATCAGACCCGAATCCGAAGATTCGAATCGTGAATCGCCGATTCAGTCCGATTCTTTAGACATTTGCGATTCTCAACTCGATTCGAATCGTTTTATGTGAGAATCGAATCGAATCGAATCGAATTGAATCGAATCGTACGATTTGGACAACTATGGTTGAGTGTGAGTTTTCCTTGGGTAATTTTTTCATGCCCTTTGATTTACATGAATTGGTATACGAGCATAATTCACTCTTTGATGGCGGTATTTAATTTTTAGTTTTCAATTGCGTGTGGATTCATGCCTCCGAAATTTCACAAGTGTCGAATGAGGGAGGAACTTAGTCTGATGATGGGAGCAATGTTCCCCAAATTTGTAGGGCTTAGGGGTTTAGCCATTTCTCAAACACAAACAAGCACATAAGACTCCACCCCTTTGCTTAGTGCTAACATCCGGAAATATTTTTCGACCTAAAGAGTATACTTCACTTCTTGTTGAAGTGAGAAATTTTGGGGGAGACTTAATTTGGCTTGGTCTCGCATTTGTAACCCATGCAAATAACTGCAATTCTTTGTTTGGTGTTTTCATTCAACTTGGTCCAAGTGCATAGCTAATAAAACTTCTGTGTGTATTCTTAATAGGATTTTACCGGAGGCCGTGTGCACCAGCCAACAAGTCCCTCGAGTGAGGTAAAAGGGTTGCCCGTAAGTGTTGTTTCATCTCAGGCCACGAACGCACCGACCCTTCCCCATTCTCCTCCCGGCCCAGATCAAAACCTCCCTATAATACCCCGTATTTCTCCGTTATTGGAATTTAATTAATTCGGTAATTAATTCGTTCTATTTTAAATTACACGAGTGACGTAGTTTAATTGAATTAAACAATAATGTGTTTATTAAGTATTAATCGAGAGAAAGAAATAATGATTAATATTATGTGCTAAATTTAGTAAGTGAATAGTAAATAATTTATGAAAATTATTACACATCATAACGAGTGATATTGGCTTAATTGGATTTTATCTCAATCGGGAGTCGCGTGTAGACTAATTTGAGGTCGAGATAGGATATTTATTTAGAGTGACTCGAATGATGATTTCGAGGTCAAGGATGATTCTTAAAGGGTCGAAATAGTATATACGGGGTATTGATTAGGTCCCGGGACAGTTTCAAACTAAACCGGCACCGTGTGAGGGTATTTTAGTCTTTTGGTAACCTAGGGTTGAGGGAGCTACGAAATTCCAAAGTTTATATCAGCTAGTAGTTGGAAAAGGCTAGGGTTAAGAGATTAGAAAACCAACATAGGCCATTAGAGAAGAAAGAGAGAGTATTCTGGGAGATTTGAAGAGGATTCTTGAAATCTTCTTCATTATTCTTGCACCATCATCATCCTTGGAATGTGGATTGGAAGGGAAGACAAACAAATTCAACACCAAATCACGAAATCAGACCTATTACCTAAGGCAAGTGTTTATGTTGCAATTTTTCTTGAAGTTATAATACCCATGTAGTGTAGGGTTAAAATAGATTGATTTAAATGATGTATTTGAAGATTAAAAGTGATTAGAATCCATGTTCTGGATAGGATTTCATGTAAACTGAATTCATGTATGTAGAGGATACGAAACTAGATAATGAGTGATGATTTAAATGAGAAATATTTGGGTTTTATGTTGAGTATGAATGAAGAACACAAACATCTAGGGTTTTGATGAATAATTGATTTGATCTGTTCTTGAGTAGAAATCATAATGTTTTGATGTTATAATTACGTTAGAAATCAGCCTAATACACGTATATGATGTTTGGGACAATTTGTTGTAAGTTTTGTGAAGAATCATGAGAGTTATGTTAAAGGAAAAATGGTGAAAAACGCTAAAACTCAACGAAGAAGATGTCCTGCTACTTTTCAAATCGATTCGGCAAGGCGAATCGATTCGGCCCTAGAGCAAATTGATTCGGTTTGCCCAGATTTGAAAACTTTCTCCTTTTAAGCTTAGAAATCTTGTATAATTAAGGAGGTGACTTTTGGGGACTCTTTATAATATAAAGAGGGACTTGTTGACTATAGTAGGACTATGATAGGGATGAGAAGTAGCCTTGTTTAGAAATTTGAGGTGAGGATTAATCGGGATTAAATTGTAATGTAATTTATTCGAGACAACGAGAATGAGTTACAGGAATTTCAGATGGACTTATTATATAGACCAGTAGGGTATGATTGAGTTAACTACTGAAATAATTTAAGGGGTAATTAGGACCGTTAGAGTAGAGAATAATACTCGGATAAATACGATAGTGAGTAATCGTAAAATAATTAGTACGGTGAGTATTCGAGTAATATATACTACGTACGAATGATGATGTTTGGGTTGTGTGTATACTTACTGATTATTATGTATATGTAGGTTATGTGTTACCTATTATATGACTAGTGTGAAGTGTTAGTATACCTATGTTGCTTGATATCACGTAGGTTCCCTCGTAGTGGGTGATCCCACCTTGACGATGCCAGTGACGTCTGAATTACTTCCCCAGGACATAAAACTTAGGGCGAACCATTATCTGCGTGAATATAATGGTGCCGGCATGTCGTTCGGACACGTTAGGTATGTGCGTGGCCCACGGCTTAGAACTATGTTCGCCTCCAATATGTGTTGTTTTAGTTTATGGTTCGAGGAAGACATTTCGAACTAACAGTCCTTGATTTGGTAAGAGAGGTACATGGATTGATAGCAGAGTATGCCTGTTTCTCGGTGGTTATTTTGGGAGACGCCGTAATTATATATATATATATATATATATATATATATATATATAATAGTGAGCAATATATATATATATCAATATGAATATTCTACTCAAGTGTGACAGTAAATAGTTAGATAGTGTATATCTAAAAGTAAATTAAGTAGAGAAACTTAATTAAATGATTTAAAATAACACATGTGAAATGTTACTTATGATGCTAATAACATACGAGAAATGTTAATTATCGGTTAGCGTACTGTATGGGCGGTACGGGGGGTTAAAACGAATCGATAGTCAGTTAGTTACTTGTGTCTAGATAGCTTGAGTAGTACAACTAGGTGGCCTAAGTAGAAGACGTCAGGAGTGCACTCTAGTTTAGAGGTGAGGAAACTCAATAGAATGTAAGCGAACCAAACATATGTATCTAATACTGATTTTTGAACTGTGATAAATACTTGCTAAATGTTTTTGAAAGGTTTTGGAATCTAACCTTGCAAAAATATATTTTTCAAAACCTTTAGGTGTCCAGTCACAGGAACGCCAGACTTACGATCTATTCCAGGGATGCGTAGCTGCAGCGCTGTGGAGGCTTGAAGGAGTTGATTAGACGCTTCCATTTCTCATTCGTAGTGTAGGATTTCATTTCAGTATTTATCTTGGGCGTGTTGCTCCCTCAGACGTTATTTATTTAGTTATATTCTAGGCTATGTATCTAGTGTCAGTTTGATTCTATTTAGACTTATGGTTTTGATTTTGGGTGCCGATGGTTTATTCGGTTTTTATTACTCTTTTATTTTATCTAGATGTTCAGTGTTTATATTATATTGTGATTGGCCTCAGTGGCGGATCCAGAATTTTTGTTTAGGGGGAGTCTAACTTTCGAGTGGTGCCGGAACCCCCGAAGCGATTTTTTTTTTTGGATTAATTCAAGTTTAATTTGAGTTTTATACAAATTTTTGGTTAATTTAGCTAATTTTAACGGTCACTTTGAAATTCGAGTCGAATTTTTTGGGGTTAATTTGAATTTAATTCGAGTTTTATACATATTATTAAGATATTATGCCTAAACTTTATTGGTAAATATTAACTTATTTTGTCTAACAAATTTTAAATATTCCAACCAAATATTAACATTTAACAATATTAATACAATATTTAACTAATCAAACCTTTTCTTACTAATATTAATAAAAACAATGAACTAAAAAACATTACAAATGCAGTAAACAAAAACAATGAAAAAGCGGTTACCAAATTAATAGGAATAGATGGGAGCTCATCCAAAACTGAAAACAAAGCAAAAAACTTACCTTTGGAGATGGGCTGGCCGGAGCAGCAAGGTGAAGAGAAGAGATGGCCAGCAGTAGGGGATGGCGGTGAAGAGAGGAAAGGCAGGGCAGCGGCGGGGGAAGAGAAGGCAGAACAGGTTGGGAGGGCTTTAGGTTTTAGTTTTAGGTTAAAAACGATCGGGTCTTATACTTTTAAGTTTAGGTATTTTTAGGTTTGCCCCTATATATTTTATAACCCTCTAAAAAACACCTTTCACTTACTATTTTCACACGAAAATCTCAGGAGGAGCTTCCGCTCCCCCTCGGCCGTACATAGATCCGCCACTGATTGGCCTATATTATTTTATTTCCGCATGTTGGTTTATATTAATAAAAGATAAAATTTTGGCACCAGTTTAATTAAATGGTAGGTGATTAGTAACTTATAATGTTTTTGGCAGTGATGATACGAATGAACCAAATGAGAATACTGTTTTAATTTAATAAAGGACTGATCACCCGGTATTTAATTGGGCGGGGTGTCACAGATGGTATCAGAGCATCTGGTTCTAGTGTCCATAGGAACTGTACGGCTTACTACGAATTCAGCGTAGTGTTCTTTTTATATAGAGCCCTATTGTTAGGACTGTTGCCTAGTGCTTTTTGCTATTAGATTTTGTATTGACTGTGAACTCATACAACTCGTTTTAAATTTTTGATGCTGCCTAAGAGAGATGGACCGGCTAGAGCAGCAGCGTGAGAGAGGCTCATCAGGAGCCGGCGGAATCGCAGCCACAACCACCACCGGGGTTGGTGACGACTGCACAGATCGCCGAGATAGTGGCCCAGGTAGTCAACGCAGCCATGACTACTATGGCCGCCCATTTTCCACAGACCCAACCACAACCACTAGTGGCACCAGTGATTCAGGCCCAACCGGGGCCGTTGTCTTGGCAGAAAGTTAGGGAGGCTTTTCAGAAAGGCGGCACCAGAGTTTTCGAGAAGCTCAGATGTTATAGTAGCTTGTCAGTGGAAGGACCTACAACGTCACCTACGTATGTTTGAATGTAGCGACACTCAAAAACAGATGCTTGCCACGTTCAGACTTGTGGGAGCCGCACTGCAGTGGTGGGAGTCTATTACCACCTCAGAGGAGAGGGATACGATGCCGATAACAGAATTTTAGGAGCGGTTCGACCGCAAGTACTTTCCGTGAGCTGTTTAGACGGAGGTGAGGAGGAAATTTAATGATGTTACGCAGGGTGATTGTTCAGTGGCGGAATACGAGGAGTTCACCCGTTTGGCTAATTTCGTGCCAGACGAGGTGAACACTGAAGAGAAGAAGAAGCTTACGTTTATGGATGGGCTAGCCTGGAGGATCAGGCAACATTTACATGACAACCCAGCATTACAGACGTATACGAAAGTTATTAATGCCGCACTTTGGCACTGCCAAGGTCATCGCTTCCACCTGAAAGGAAGCAAGAGAGCGGGTGAGTCGAGCAACCCAGGTAGGATAGGAGGGAGTAGTGCCAGTTGGGCACCTCAGCAGCAGGTGGTGAGACAGCAGGGGCAGGATTCCCGACAGGGGGATTAGAGGCCAAGAGGTTTAGAATAGGAGGCTACCGACCAGAGGGTCAGGGTTTCAAGCAGGGTTAGCAAGGCCTAATCAGCAACAGGTTCCTTAGGGCCGTCAGGGTCAATGGAATAACGGTGGAGGCCAGCAAGGCCGAGGATTTCAAGGTCAGCGTCAGGGTCAGCTTAGACAGGGCTAGCAGGGCCAGAGATAGGGGGAGTTTCCGTGCTAGTGCTTCATTTGTGGACAAAAGGGCCATAAAATGATAGATTGCCCTCAGCAGGGCAGGGCACCACAGGGACAACAGGCACATATGCCTCCTCCAGCAGCACCAGCCCACAGCCGTAGGGGCAGATGCAGTACGGGCGTGTGTATAACATCCGGGATGTGCCCATACCACCATCATCTCAGGTACCGCCAGTAGTCGAGGGCACGTTTCCTATTCATGAGCATGAGGATAGGATTCTTTTTGATACGGGGGCGTCACATTCCTTTATTGTCACTAGATGTGCACGAGTGGTTGGTCTTTTAGAGACAACCAACACTCACCTTATGTGTGTAGAATCACCGTTAGGTAGTGGGTCACTGATACACTCAGTATGTAGAGGGGTAGACATCATTATTAGGAGATTGAGCTTAGTAGCAGACCTTCTTGTGTTAGATATGATGTCATTCTGGGCATGGATTGATTGGCGGGTTACAGAGCGACAATAGACAGTTACGAGAGGACTATAGTGTTCTCTATTCCCGGACAAGAGATGTTCTTAGTGGCAATGCCTCTTCCTGAGGGAGGTTCGCGCACACATTTATACGACGTTAAGGAGGAGACCTCACAGGAGGTAGTTATCCCGTTAGACTCGATTCCAGTTATGAAGGATTTTTAGGACGTATTTCAGGAGATACCAAGGTTGCTACCTAGTCGGGAGATCGAGTTTGTTATCGACATAGCACCGGGTACGAGGCTGATTGCCCGAGCACCGTATCACATGGCTCCTTCAGAGATGCGGGAGTTGAGGGAATAGATTCAACAGCTCTTAGGGCAGGGTTTTATACGGCGGAGTACATCGCTGTGGGGTGCGTCGGTGTTATTCGTGAAAAAGAGGGATGGTTCGCTTCGCTTGTGTGTAGACTACAGGGAGTTGAACAAGGTTATCTGTTGACGAGGATCGATGACTTGTTTGACCAGTTGAAAGGAGCCGTGCACTTCTCCAAGATTGATTTGAGATCGGGTTATCACCGATTACGCATTCGAGAGGAGGAGGTTCCTAAGATCGCTTTTCTGTCGCGGTACGGGTCGTACGAGTTCCGGGTGATGCCGTTTGGGCTCACAAATGCACCAACAGTGTTCATGGATCTCATGAATAGGGTATTCAGGTAGTTTCTCGACCAGTTCGTGATCGTGTTCATAGACGATATTTTGGTTTACTCTTACACTGAGGAGGAGCACGCAGAGCATCTGCGTATAGTTCTGACATTACGGGACCACTGGTTGTATGTCAAATTCGGGAAGTGTGGATTTTGGCTACGGGAGGTACAGTTTCTAGGTCACATCGTGTCCGACAGGGGCATTGCTGTTGATTCGAGTAAGGTATTAGCGGTGAGCTATGAAGTACGAACTCGACACGTAATACGCGATTCGACACGACACGTGACACGTGATTTTTTCAAAAAGTAGTATACGACACACGCTAGGATACATATATATATATATATATATACTCTAATTTTGAAGTATTTATTGCAAAATATCGTCATAATTTTTAGTTACAAATATCACAAATTATATGCATTATTATGTAATAAAAAAATTAAGGGGGTAATGTTAATCGAAAATATATATCTTGTAATATATAATAATTGATTAACTAATGAGGCAAAGTGGACACACATTATTATATAATTAGTATACAAAAAAAAGTTACACAAATAAAATATTACATAGCACAGACAACCGTGACACTGAGATATAATATATATATATATATATATATATATATATATTTATTTATTTATTTATACTATTATTATAGTTGTATTACACATGACCCAACACGATTTATATATTATTTTATTGATACGACAACTTTAACAGCTTGTATAACCGTACATATCTCTATTATAACTTTAATAACTAGTATAGCTGTACATACATGACTTCTTTTTAAATGAGGACAGAGAGCTCATGACTAGGGATGGCAAGAGGGCATGTTTTCCAAAACCCTAACCTACCCCATTTAATAAACGGGGCGGGGCGGGACGGTTTTTATTTAAATTAACTCCTAACCCGCCCCATTTAATAAACGAGGTGGATCGGGGCTCCTACGGGTTGGATTAATTTTAAAAATAGTAAAATTAACATTATTACTTTATAGTCGTAGAGGTCTACAATGGTTCGTATTTCAATACATGAGACAATCCCCTAGTTGTCAATCCATGTTTCCACGTAGATCTTTTACAAAATTAACATACATATAAAAAGATTTTTTAATGTGTGTGTGTATATATGGTTTAATTGTAATTAACATACATATAAAGGGCAATAATGTAGGCATAAGTTAAGCGGAGCGGGGCGGGGCGGGGCGGGGCGAGGCGGTTTTATTTAGCTTGACTCCTAACCCGCCCCATTAAATAAACGTTTTTTTTAAACCCATACCCGCTCCTAATTCATTAATCGGGTTTTAAAACCCGCCCCATTAGGAGCGGGGCGGGGCGGGGCTCCTATGGTTCGGGTTAAATTGCCATCCCTACTCATGACACAGCAAATGATATATATTATTATATTCTATTAAAGCTTTAACAACAACCATACACTATTCTCGACATACATCTCTGATTTGAAAAAAAGACAACCATACACTATTCTGTACACAGATGGGAATAAGAAAAAGAACTCGAGAGGGAAAATAGTTGAAGAAGAAAGGAGAGATCACGTTGCAGCTCCAAGACCAGCAATGAAGAAATCAAAAGCCCTAGCTTTCCTATCTTGTTCCTCTCTCTTTCTCGGATGAAATTTGTAAGCCCTGTTGAGGTTTTGACCCCATTTTAAGTTTCTAAAATACTAAAAATTAACCCCAGCGTGTCTTATAAACGTGCCCTAGTAAAGAAAAATAGGATACTCTTGGACACTAGGACACATCGTGTCCGGGCGTGTTGCGTGTTTGACACGAGTCAAAGTTGACTCATGGCCTCCGGGAGAGTTGTCGTGCTTCATAGGCGGTGAGGGAGTGGGGACAACTCACGACACTGACAGAGATTCACAGCTTTCTAGGGTTGGCCGGTTATTATTGTCGCTTCATTAAAGGGTTCTCAAAGATTGTGGGTCCATTGACGAACCTGACTCGCAGGGGGTACCGTTTGTGTGGAGTCATCACTGTCAGTTAGCTTTCGATGAGCTAAAGGACAAATTGACATCAGCACTCGTACTTGCATTGTTTAGGGGATGATTGGAGTATTGGGTCTATACCGATGCATCCTTGCAGGGACTTGGTGGTGTAGTACAACAGGAGGTAAGGACTATAGCTTATGCGTTTCGAAAGCTTAAGCCCCACGAGAAGAAATACCCAACACGAACTAGAGCTCGCAGCAGTTGTGTTTACCTTGAGGATATGGAGGCACTACCTTCTGGGGGAGCAGTTTACGTTGTCCACGGATCATAAATCGCTTCAGTAATATAGAAGGATCTGAACATGAGGCAGAGGCGGTGGCTAGAGCTCATGAAGGACTACCAGTTTGATATACATTATCATCCTGGTAAGGCTAACGTGGTAGCAGACGCGTTGAGTCGAAGACCCACTGGGGAGTTAGCGGAGGTTTGGAAGGCGAAGTGGAATGAACTTCGACACGATGATGAGATCGCCAGAGTGTGCATGTCAGTTTTAGCTATCACTCCCGAGATTGTGATGCGAGTAGTATAAGCACAGGCGGAGGATCAGTTCTTGCAGGACAGAGTACGCTAGTTATTAACTGAGGGTGCGAAGTCTTACTCGATCAGCTCAGAGGGAGACCTACGTTTTAATGGGAGGCTAGTGGTGCCAGAGGATGGGGACTTGAGGCATGCGGTGATGTCTGAGTCTCACGGTTTGAGGTTTGTGGTACATTCCGATGGGGATAAGATGTACCTGGATATGAGGAGACAATATTGGTTGCCAGGGATGAAGCGGGACATAGCCAATGTGTTACCTGTTAGCTTGTGAAGGTAGACCACCAGAGGCCTTCAGGGATGCTACAACCATTAGAGATTCTCGTGTGGAAGTAGGAAAGCATTTCGATGGATTTTATCACTAAATTACCGACGTCGCAGAAAGATCACGACTCCATTTGGGTGATAGTGGACCGGTTGACCAAGGTGGCCCATTTCTTGTCAGTTCACATCGATTTTGAGATGATGCAGTATGCGCAGCTATTCATTGCGAAGATAGTTAAACATGGGGTATTGATTAACATCGTGTCTGATAGAGACAAGATCTTTGTGTTCCACTTCTGGCAGAGCTTTTAGGAGGCCATGGGCACAGACTTGCGGTTCAGTACCGCATACCATCCACAGACAGACGGACAAATTGAGAGGGTTAATCAGATGCTGGAGGACATGTTGAGGATATGCATTCTGAATTTTGAGGGAGGATGGAAGCGTTACCTCCCATTGGTAGAGTTTGCCTATAATAACTCTTACCAGTTCACCATCGGCATGGCACCGTTTGAGGCACTTTATGGGAGGCTTTGTCGTTCACCCGCTTACTGGTTAGATTTGGGGGACATGTTATTGGGGCCGGAGATGATACATGAGACAACAACCAAGATCGAGCTGATTCGGAGACGTATTCGAATAGCTCAGGACAGGCAAAAGAGTTATGCCGATGCAGACCGGAGACACGTTGAGCTAGAGGTTGGCGCCTAGGTGTTGGTACGGGTGTCTCCCATGAAGGGGGTCATGAAATTCGGCAAGAAGTGGAAACTAGCGTCGAGTTATGTGGGACCTTTCCCTATTATTGAAAGAGTGGGACCAATAGCATATAGACTGGGTTTACCAGAGCATCTACAGCGGATACACGATGTGTTCCATGTGGCATCGCTGAAGAAGTATTGGAGGAGCGAGAGAGATTTTTGGTACGTTCCACTCGAGAAGATCGATTTGCAGCCAGACGTCTCGTACGAGGAGAGACCCATGACTATTCTGGATCGTAGTGGGCGTAAGCTGCGGTCTAAAGTGGTACCATTAGTTAGAGTTCAGTGGGGACACCACAGTATTGGTGAGTTTACATGGGAGCGGGAGGATGACATACGAGGGCAGTATCCAGAGTTATTCACCACAGGTACGTCCTAATTTCGAAGATGAAATTCTGTTGTAAGGGGGGGGGGGTATGTAATACCCCGTATTTCTACGTACTTGGAATTCAATTAATTCGGTAATTAATTCGTTCTATTTTAAATTACATGAGTGACGTAATTTAATTGAATTAAACAATAATGTGTTTATTAAGTATTAATCGAGAGATAAATATTGACTAATATTGTGTGCTAAATTTATTAAGCGAATAGTAAACAATTTATGAAAATTATTACACGTCATAGCGAGTGATATTGGCGTAATTGGATTTTATCTCAATCGGGAGTCGCATGTAGACTAATTTGAGGTCAAGATAGGATATTTATTTAGAGCGACTCGAATGATGATTTCGAGGTCACGGATAATTCCGAAAGGGTCGAAATAGTTGGAATAGTATACTTGGGGGTATTGATTGGTTCCCGGGGCATTTTTAGACTAAATCGGCACCGTGTGAGGGTATTTTAGTCTTTTGGTAACCTAGGGTTGAGGGAGCTATGAAATTCCAAAGGTTATATTAGCTTGGTCGATGGAAGAGGCTAGGGTTAAGAGATTAGAAAATCAAGAGAGGCCATTAGAGAAGAAAGAGAGAGCATTCTTGGAGATTTAAAGAGGATTCTTGAAGTGTTCTTCATTGTTCTTGCACCATCATCATCCTTGGATTATGGATTGGAAGGGAAGACAAACAAATCCAACACTAAATCACGAAATGAGACCTATTACCTATGGTAAATGTTTATCTTGCAATTTTTCTTGAAGTTATAATACCCATGTAGTGTAGGGTTAAAATAGATTGATTTAAATGATGTATTTGAAGATTAAAAGTGATTAGAACCCATGTTCTAGGTAGGATTTCATGTAAACTGAATTCATGTATGTAGAGGATACGAAACTAGATAATGGGTGATGATTTAGATGAGAAAAATTTGGGTTTTATGTTGAGTATGAATGAAGAACACAAAAGTCTATGGTTTTGATGAATAATTGAATTGATATGTTCTTGAGTAGAAATCATAATGTTTTGATGTTATAATTACGTTGGAAATCAGCCTAACACATGTATATGACGTTTGGGACAATTGGTTGTAAGTTTGGTGAAGAATCATGAGAGTTATGTTAAGGAAAAATGGTGAAAAATGCTAAAACTCAACGAAGAAGATGTCCTGCTACTTTTCAAATCGATTCGGCAAGGCGAATCGATTTGGCCCTAGGGCAAATTGATTCGGTTTGCCCAAATTTAAAAACTTTCCCCTTTTAAGCTTAGAAATCTTGTATAATTAAGGAGGTGACTTTTGGGGCGTCTTTATAATATAAAGAGGGACTTGTTGACTACAATAGGACTATGATAGGGATGAGAAGTAGCCTTGTTAGGAGATTTGAGGTGAGGATTAATCGGGATTAGATTGTAATGTAATTTATTCGAGACAACGAGAATGAGTTACAGGAATTTCAAATGGACTTATTATGTAGACCCGTAGGGTATGATTGAGTTAACTACTGAAATAATTTAAGGGGTAACTAGGACCCTTAGAGTAGAGAATAAGACTCGGATAAATACGATAGTGAGTAATCGTAAAATAATTAGTACGGTGAGTATTCGAGTAATATATACTACGTACGAACGATGATGTTTGGGTTGTGTGTATACCTACTGATTATTATGTATATATAGGTTATGTGTTACCTATTATATGACTTGTGTGAAGTGTTAGTATACCTATGTTGCTTGCTATCACGGAGGTTCCCTCGCAGTGGGTGATCCCACCTTGACGAGGTCTGAATTAGTGCCCCAGGACATAAAACTTAGGGCGGACCATTATCTGCGTGAATATGATGGTGTCAGCATGTTGTTCGGGCACGTTAGGTATGTGCGTGGCCCACGGCTTAGAACTATATTCGCCTCCAATATGTGTTGTTTTAGTTTATGGTTCGAGGAAGACATTTCGAACTAACAGTCGTTGATTTGGTACGAGAGGTACATGGATTGATAGCAGAGTATGCCTGTTTCACGGTGGTCATTTTGGGAGACGTCGTAATTATATATATATTATTGAGAAATGTATATATATCAATATGAATATTCTACTTAAGTGTGACTGTAGATAGTTAGATAGTGTATATCTAAAAATAAATTAAGTAGAGAAACTTAATTAAATGATTAAAAGATAACACATGTGAAATGTTACTTACGATGCTAATAACATACGAGAAATGTTAATTATCGGTTAGCGTACTGTATGGGCGGTACGGGGGATTGAAACGTATCGATAGTCTGTTAGTTACTTGTGTCTAGATAGTTTGGGTAGTACAACTAGGTGGGCTAAGTAGAAGACGTTAGGAGTGCACTATAGTTGAGAGGTGAGGGAACTCAAGAGTGTTTACGCGAACCTAACATGTGTATCTAATAACTGATTTTTGAACTGTGATAAATGCTTGCTAAATGTTTTTAAAATGTTTTGGGTTCTAACCCGTGCAAAAATATATTTTTCAAAACCTTTAGGTGTCCCGTCACAGGGACGCCAGACTTAACGATCTATTCCAGGGATGCTTAGTTGCAGCGCTGTGGAGGCTTGCAGGAGTTGATTAGACGCTTCCACTTCTCATTCGTAGTGTAGGATTTCATTTTAGTATTTATCTTGGGCGTGTTGCTCTTTCGGACGTTATTTATTTAGCTATATTTCAGACTATTGTATCTGGTTTCAGTTTGATTCTATTTAGACTTATGGTTTGGATTTTTGGAGCCGATGTTTATTCGGTCTTCATTACTCTTTTATTTTATCTTGATGTTCAGACTTTATATTATTTTGTGATTGGCCTATATTGTTTTATTTCCGCATGTTGGTTTATATTAATGAAAGATGAAATTTCGGCACCGGTTTAATTAAATGGTAGGTGATTAATGTTTTCGGCGGTGATGCTAAGAATTAACCAAATGAGAATTCTGTTTTAATTTAATAAAGGACTGATCACCCGGTACTTAATTGGGCGGGGTTTCACACACCCCACCACATGAGAGCATAACCGTGGAATTTGGTCGTCACTAGCTTGACACGCATGGGTCAAAATATTCTTTTAATTAAATACCTTTGCATGGCGTTGAGCCAATCAACAAACGCATCCGAATTTAATTCCTGTCAACCATGAGAATGTCAACCTGAATGTCCCCGTATAGCACCTTTTCAAAGAGACATGGTATAAGACCTATGTTATCATCTCCCTCTACCCTTGTTGGATCAGGACTATCCTCAAACTCTCCTGCTTTGTCACCAACCCACAGGGCTGCAACCCATCACCCCCCCCCCTAATCCGGTCCATGGTTGTCTCCTGTTGCCCGCATAGGTTGTCCTCTTCCTTATGACACGTTCATAGATTTGGAATTCCCTCATTTCTAGGTTCGGGCAATCGTGCACCATATGCCCAATCTATTTGCAACCGTAAAACTTCCGCTAATGTACAGTAACAAATGATGAGTCACTCCTTATGTTTTCCCACCCGATGAAATGGAACTTGTGGGGATAATTATGTGGTCAGCAGTGGTGAACGGTTGAACCTCTTCTTCGAACCTACGTCATAGTCAAGTCAATCAAAGCTAGGGGCCTAGGTGTGGGTTGTTGAAACCAATCTCTCAACCCTAGTGTGTCAGTGTCACTCCCAACCTAAATGTTGGGGTTTGGTTGGTGCGAAAATCATAAAGTGAGAATCAAGGGGTCAGTTTTGTCCCTTTTGAGGGTTTAACCCCTCGATGAGCACAACTTTGGTGGCTGGCCATCTAAGGGTCATGATTGCCAAGTTGGTGCTGGTGCCGGCATCCGTATGGGCTGCTTTCTTTCCTGCTTCTCTTGTCTCGCTCATCGTTGGGCCCTCAAAGGCTGCAAGTGAGGCTTGTACCTCTGGCTGTTCTTCATCCACGGGCCTTCCGGTGGCCAAACGCCGACCCAAAAAAGGGACACCACTCTGTCCGCCTCCATCGCAGACAGCCATGTGTCTTACCTGGTTTGACCTGGGCTCACTATTCCCTGGGTTGCATTGCCGCCTCTAGTCGACTGTCCCTTCTTCATTTCTGCTGTGCGACCCCCCTCTCCTGAGGGGTTCACCCATGATGTGCGATGCCTTCCCCATAGCCACTGACCCTATAAATGAGGGGTGGTGCGTACCGATGTCAGCACAGGTTGAGAGATTACAACTCGGTTGTGATCGTTCTTCCTGCTTCTCCATCTAACGGTTCAGATGCGGTGTTCAGCAATCAATTTGGCTAGGGTTTGATTTACATTGAATTTCTGCTAGGGTTTGATTTGCATTGATTGACTCTTGGAATTGAACGTTAGCCATTGCTTTTGATATGCGGGTTCGCAAATACTATTACTACTTGTACACATACTACTTGACGTAAACTTACTCGTTAGTCATAACAAAGGAACACACAAAAGCAAGATCAAAATTCAAGGCAAGCCTCAATCAAAGAAATCTTTATATTAAATGTGATATAAAATGATGATGGGAGGCTCGTTTTACATGCAATTACAAGCTTGAGCCCCACGAAGTCTATCTACATTAGGGAACTAATTAAAAAGGAACAAACTTAAAAGATAATCATGCTACCTTTATCCCCCTTACAAGTAGCTAACTAAGCTATATTTAAAATCAGAAAATTTATTTTTATTCCCCTAGGGTCGCCCCCCTCTTTCCCGCTTCTCCTATATACGCCAGACATTGCTGGGGATGGTCCTAAATTAAAAGGGACACATTTTCTTGTTTGGGGGACGTGGGGGTAGTTTTTGCAAGTAAAAGTTTGGAATGTAAGGGGATAATGTAGAATTTTCTGAACTTTGGGGAGGCTATGATCAGCCAAATTACATGTAGGACCCACTTGCAAACTTTATACTATCATCAGTAAAACCTGAACCACTGTTTCCATGTGGACAGAGATGTAGTCCAAATAATAAGAATTTTCCAATAAAAAATTGAAGATCTTTTCTGAACATGGGCATTTGCGGGTGTAAAAAGAGAGCACAATTCTAAGTCTCATTTGGACGAATCATGTATGGCATGTGCATATAAAAGTTACTCAGAATTTGGGGAGAAATATCATCTTAGTTTAAATAGGCTATGTAGTATTATGTCCGTCGTAGAATTGAAATAATTTTTTCCTTGCTTGGTCTTACATATTGGAGTGTAGTTAGAGATCAGAGATTCTGAACTACTCATTTGCCCTACCTCCTGATGGTTCTCACAATCATTCTCAAGATTGTTCTAATTGTTTCCCTGCTCAGCATTGTATTAAAGTCTTTTTGCATATAAAATGCAATCACTTAAATACCTGTTCTTAGAAAAAGGTCATCACGTAACAATTTCTAATAGGCACTTTCTCTAGAAAATATCAAGTTGGTCTGGTTTTCAGTTCAATTATGTTTCAAATTAAATCTGCCTTTTCTTGGTTTACCCCTCATGCTGAGATACAGCTTATACACAAAATCCTGCATATTTGTCAAATTTGTCTTTCTTTAAAGTAGCTAGTACTTGTATCTTTAATGTTAGCATAAACCTCAATAAACATTTGTAACAATAAGAGTAACGGGTAAAGTTTATGCATGTGGTTCGCCACCTTCGGTGGAAATCAGGAGCTTCAACTTCATTGTGCATAATTCTAACTATATATTGTAAGCAAGCATACAATGACTTTTATTGGTAGGTAGGTTTAATAGTTTTCTATTTTTAATAACTGATATATTGATAAAACGGGTTTGACAGTGTAATGAAATCAGAAAGACAAATAGCAGCTTAGTGGTGATTGGGAAGACCACTGTTGATAATGACAAAGAGGACTTCGACAATGATGCAGATGATGATGATGCTGATAACGCTGAAGAGTCTGATGGTGATGAATTTGAGCAGGAAACTGGTTGATTGATATCTGCTTCTATTGATATTCTCAGTTGTGATAATGCAGAAAGACAAGTTGCACTGTAACTATAGTAAGGATTTGTTGTATCAGGATCCAATTTGCATACAGCACGTTCTGGTTAATTAGAAAATTGTCTTGAATATGTTTCTATCGCTTGGTGGAAAATCAGAAAGGTAAATAAAACTTAAACCTGTGGCGGTTTGAAACTTGAGTGCATATCTTTTAACATGCAGTACGTGTCAGGTGGTTAGTTTTATGGTGATTTTGACTTGACCGAACCCATATTGCGTGTAACTTCGTTAGAAAGACCATATATTAAAATTGAGTTGGTCAGCTAAAATTTTGATGGACAAAACAGGCCATATATTTATTTCAACAGCAAAGCTCTTACATTTTAATTTCCATTCACTCTGGTTTAAAACCCAAATACTCTAAACTTCGAACTAAAGAATTTTTCTATCCCTTACCCCCCTGCTCAATGCAGTCCCACCCACTCCATCGTCTTGCGCATCCTGTTGTAATCTCGATGTGGGTTTTGGTAGTACTCGTGGCTGTCCACCAATATACAACTGAATCATCTCAGTTTTTACACTCCACACTCCACTCCACACTACAGTCCTACTCTGCCAAGATATTTTTGGCACAAATGCCCAAAAATGCAAAAAAAACCTCTCTTTAATATCCACGCCCCCTTTTGCCCTATTTATGGATTTTCGAAGCATTCCTTTCATTTATTCTGAACTGATGAAACCAAAATCTGGATGACTTTAGGCTTCAGCTAGTGTGAAGTTTGTATAATTGCCCATAGGCCAAATACAAAAATTACGAGAGAAAGAATACAAGTGTGTATGAAATACAACTCAACTACCACCTTTCTGCCATAATGAAGTAGTGGGTACTTATAGTTGTTGAAGTGAGCTTGCTTGAGCTTAGGTGGGGAAAACACATTAATTATGGTGGTTAATAGTCATTAATGTCAACCCACTCCGAGGGCATGTATAGCATTGTTGGGACTTCATGGACTAGGTAACAATGTGTGATGGGAATATTCCTTGGTCAACAATGTGTGATAGGAATATTCATTGGTTAGGAAAGTCGAGACATTCTCTTTTGCTCCTTTCCCATAAGTTTGAAAATCATTGCATAGGTTGGGAAAGATTCTAGGTCACGGGTGGTGGATAGTGTCATAAGCTCACTCGGGGAGTGGAAAAGCATTTGTGCACTAGGGTCCATTTGACACTCCCATTGGTGGAGGCCTAGAGAGTCATGTACAATGGACTCTGTAATGTATTCATGCAATCAAAAGAGGAGCCATTGGACTTTATTATGGACTCAAGAGGTTCATGTCCCATGGCTCCTTGGGTTCTTGACGTGGACTGGGCTTGGACTAGTCTAGTGTCAAATTCTTACGTATCACCCCCCCCCCCCCCCCCAATTTTCCACGAAACGATTCGATCATGTGGGAATTTACAACATGCACATGCATTTTTATTTATACGCCTTGGATGATGGGATAAGTGACTCTCTAGATGGTTGGACAATGAACGTAAAAATATTCAAAATGCCATAGATGAGTCCATGTACGCACGAGTATGTAACGGAACTTGATGGCATGGGACTAGGAAAGTCACTCCCACAGGTGATTGAAAGTCAGAGGGATGAACTTTTGTATAGAGGAAGAGTTAAGTTCATGAAAATCGGAGAGGAGGATATGTTGGTTGCGTAATAAAATCTAAATGCCAAAATGACTTGAGACATTTTAATTACTCAATATCCAAGTCCACGTGGTGAGTGAAAGAGTGGATGGTGAGTATAAGTCCATAGAGTTCGTGGACCTTAATGGAAGACTTAAAATATTATGAAGACGTTGGTCAACATGAAGTACTTATTAGTCCATTGAGTATCACACGCCATATATGCGATTAAGGACTCTAGGGTTGCTGAGTAAAAAACATATACATGGATGTTTGAGTGGGTTTAAGTTTATGGAAGGTTTGGACTTTTGGCGTGTGTAGACGTTATTAAGTCCATGGAAAAGAAGATAGTCCATAGAATCCGTGGACATTTTTCAAAGGAGGAAGATAGTCCTTGGAGTCCGTGAACATCAAAGGAGAAGGTTTGCAAAAATATACACCAATGAGTAAGTCTATTAAAATGTCAAGAAGATGTCACGGGGTGCATGGACATTAAGGTTGAAGTACATGGTCACGATCAAGGTCATGTAGGGATTGGAGAATTTTATATGGATGCGCACTTATACTAACAAGGAAATTTTTAACTGTGAGTCCATGTACAAAATTTTGAGTATATGGACATGGATCCAATCCTCCTCAACAATTTGTTGTAATAAAAATATCAGTATAATTCTAATTAGCATATTGGATGGCTAAGGTACCAAGGCTAAGACCATTTGTTGGATGACCAAAATCCTTGTATATGAGAGGACTAGAGTTAGTGGACAAATGTTCACATAAGTCGGAAGGAGTGAAGTCTTTGGACGTGAGGACATATCGAAAAATTTAAGCCCATAAATGAAGGAGGACGTTGATACCAAAAATTACCCCCTATGTGGACCAATCAGAGCCGAACACCTGTCATCCAACATGGCAAGAATCCTAGTCAGCAAGATATAGACTCATCGACCAAGACCTAGGAGGCCGATCAACATGTAGAATGCCGACCAACTTTAGGAAGACCGACCATCTTGATCAACAGAACGCTAACAGTCAAGAGCATTATGGATGTTATGTACTGGTCTAATTGCTTAATTTACAAAGGCATTCCATCCTTTTACATTCCACCTCTCTATCTCCTTACTTGGCTATAAATACATTATAATCCCTTCATCAAGGGCAGGCTCAAGCCATTCAAAATATGAAAGGCAAGACAGAATACAAGGCAATAAGAAACACAGTGGACGTAGGCTTTCATTAACCTTTTGTCTCTATTTTATTTACATATATTATCTGTGATTAAGCAATTAGACCTAGTCTAGCTTTTTACATCAACAAATTGGCGCCGTCTGTGGGAACGTATTTCTAAACGTTTTCACTCTCATTCACTTACGATAACTCAAAGATGACTGACATTCCTGAGTCCAGTACTAGAAACGATGGCAATACGCATGTTTCATCTGCTCCTCCAACAAATAATGATCTGACCGGAATCTCGGCTAGTCTTGCTAGAGGACGTGATGCCATGCAAGATACGATTAGGCAATTGGCCAAAACACTGCAGGCCGAATCTCATGCCTTGTCTATTTACAGAACTATGCCACCGCCACTGCCAAGAACCAGCGGGCATAGCCACCCTAGGACTTCCAGAGATACATCCTATCGTCCAAGAGCAAGTTCTTCCCCCAGGAGGAATAGCCACTACAGGACTTCCATAGATACGTCTTATCGTCCAGGAGTAAGTTCTTGAAAATATATGCGACACCCTAACATTCCTTACAACCCCACCTTCCCGGGCAACAATAGAGGTGATCTCAACTACGGTCATCAACCCCAAAATATTCTTCAACTTTAACTAATCCCGCCTCCTGCTATTCTCACAACATCCTTCATTGGTCGTCTTTTGTCATTCGGCATATAGAGCACACCCAAATGCGTAGCAGATTTACTATAATATATATAGCAGGAGAACTAAATCTCACCATAAGAATCAATCATCCTAAACATATGGCTCTATATCAAATAGAAGGCAACATTGGAAACGTAGTACGTCCGCATATATTCCTACGGGCACTAGAACCGGATGCTCTAATACCATCGGTGACACCCCGCCTAATAAAACACCGGGTGATCAGTCCTATATCAAATTAAAAAGGAATCTCATATGGTTTCATTCTCAACATCAGTGTCAAAAACTATTTAATTACTAATAGCCTATTAGGGCCGATGTCAAAATTTTAAACTTCTAATATTTTTTAACGCACAAGTAAATCCATCCACATAATTATATAAACAACAAGTGAAATGAATAAATAACAACTGATAACTCCCGATAAAACTTTTATACAACCATATCAAATAGGCATAATATAAAAATGCCGAAAATAAATGCAAACACAATAGTTAGGAAGCATGGCCGAATATAATTCACAGTACCTCCTAGATAGATCACAAGGATTGAAGTGTCTATACAATTTCTTTCCAACATCCACAGTTGCGGAAACAACATCTGACTCGAAAGAATAATCATCCAGTCGTCCCTATTTCTGGACACCTAAAAGGGTTTTAAAGTAATAGAAAAAGGAAAATAGTTGCAAGCGGGTCAGAGCCCAAAGAGCTTAAAAACATATTTAGCAAGTATTTAAAATACTTCAATATTTAAAATATGATATTCTCTATATTTAAACTAGTGTCACACTCATATGAGATACCCCTCAGCTCTCATCTAACAGTGCACACCTAAAATATGTATTTTAAGCACCCTAGTTACGCTACCCAACATAACTAGCATCTCACCCAAACTTCTCAGCACCCAAACACTATCTCATGCCCCACATACATTATTCCAAGATTTCGTCCGATCTTATACCTATTAATTTTTGGCTTATCATATATCTGTTGATTATAAATAACCTTCACTAGTTATTACACTATTCACATTTTTGTATTATTATCTCGTATATAATATTCTCATCTTTATATACGTATCTCATATTTTATTCCGAATTTTTTACTCCTGGATAACCTAAAATTTATTTTACAATTCATTCTTTATTCTTCCCATCTATATATTCACATCTAATACATAGATACAATATACTATACACATAAAGTATATCCATACTTATATATCACACACTATATAAGTATAATAACCATCCCTCAGAGCTATATCTCAATGGATGCAGTATCTCAATGCTATCATCATTCAGGGAATTACTCACACATCATCATGGGTACCAGCGGTCAGACTCTCACACCGACTTGGTATAAAAAATCACAACGTAGGGGAAGCATCTAGGGGTGTGCAAAAAAACCGACTGAACCGAAAACTGGCCCGAACCGAACCGAACCGAACCGGCGTTTTTTTTAGCCCGGTTCAGTTTGCGATTTAAGGATTTAAAAAACCGACAATATCGGTTCGGTTGTCAGTTTAGACAAAGAAAAAACCGATTCGAACCGACATCAGTATTATATATTAAAAAACCCTTAAATATCTTTTATTTTTATATCAAAAAACCATTAACCAACCTCCAAAACCGACCTACAAAAAACCGACCAAAACTGAAAATCGGTTAAAACCGAACCGAAATCGAGCCGAACCGAAACCGATGTGATCGTCGGTTCGGTTTCGGTCTGAATTGCGGTCCAAAACCGAACCGACCCGTGCACACCCTTAGAAGCATCATAGTTCCTCACCCGAAAGTGAGACCGAATCATACCCAAGATGTCTCACCCATGATAAATGTCACACAATATAAAATGGATGCTATGACCCGGGGACTATACGCTCCCTGCTCCTCAAGCCAGGGGCCTCACCCACATCGCGCAACTTCCCATGATAGCACTAGAGGGGTATGCTTTACATAAATATATCAATAATACATAGATATATTCATAATCACATCATATATATATCGTCTTTTTACCCGCACACACACACACACACACACACACACACACACATATATATATATATATATATAACATTAAATCCGGTTATCATGCCAATCTCTCGGGGCATTAGCCTATAATCTCGAATATACCAATTTGTATTAATTCATAAGTATACACACAACATATTTTAATCCCATAAGTATTCACTCACTTATGATATAATTATCACATTTATTATTTCCGAATAGTAGCTTATCACGTCTAGCCAGTATTCTTAAATCATCTTACTCGCACATTATGATTTACTCATATACATATTCGACATATATATATATATATATATAAAATTGACATATATATTCTTCACGCATAAATATATATGTGTACGAACCCGCTGAATAATTCCTCGAATGTCGCTTGTGCCAAACATTGCTAAAATACTCTCCCACTTCCACGCGGGTACTTCCAATGGCTGAAGCAATCCTGACGGTTTCTGATGGTCCACCTTCACCAGCTGGCAGGTAGAATACTTGGACACGAACTCAGCAATGTCCTTCTTCATCCCACTCCACCAGTATTGCCTCCTCATATCCTGGTACATCTTATCTCCTCCAGTATGTACCGCAAATCGGGACCCGGGAGATTGGGTCATCACTGCATGACGCAATTCTGCCCCTTTCGGAACCACTAACCTCTCATTAAACCTCAAACCCCCATCAGAACTAACAGAATAGGACTCAGCACCCTCGGCTAAAAGTCGTACAATCTGCTCCTGGAAAAACGGGTCTGTGGTTTGGGCCTGTATTACCCTTGTAACAATCTCGGGTGTGACTGTCATAACAGATATGAAGGAACGGGCTACTGCGTCCTGGTGACCCAACTCCTTCCACTTCGCTTTCTAGACGTCCGCTACCTCATTTACCGGTCTACGACTCAATGCATCAGCAACTACGTTGGCATTCCCTGGATGATACTGTATGTCGAACTGATAGTCCTTCACAAACTCTAACCATCTGTGCTGACGTATATTCAGCTCTCACCGAGTGAACATATACTGCAGAGACTTGTGGTCTGTGAACAAACGAAACTTCTCCCCCAATAAATAGTGTCTCCATATCCGCAGTGCAAAAACGACCGCTGCTAACTCCAGGTCGTGGGTGAGGTAATTCTTCTCATGCGTCTTAAGCTTACGGGAGGCAAAATCTATAGCCTTCTCTTCCTGCTGAAGTACTCCCCCAAGTCCCCGTAAAGAGGCATCGGTGTAAACCAGGTACTCCACACCCGGCTTCGGTAAAGCAAGGACTGGTGCTGAAGTAAGCTTGTCTTTCAGCTCGTCGAAAGCCAATTGACAAGCATCATCCCAAACATACGATACCCCTTTGCGAGTCAGGTTCGTCAATGGACCCGCTATTTTGGAGAATCCCCGAATGAATCTCCTATAGTATCCGGCTAACCCCAAGAAAATACGTACTTCCATCGGTGTCGTGGGCTGTCCCAACTCCCTCACTGCTGACACTTTACTCGGGTCAACTGCTATCCCCTGTTTCGAAACAACATGCCCCAAGAACTGTACCTCTCGCAACCAGAATCCACATTTCTCGTACTTAGCATACAACTGATGCTCTCGTAAAGTCTGAAGAACCTGCCTTAAGTGCTCGGCATGCTCCTCCTCGGAGTGTGAATATATCAAAATGTCATCTATGAAGACGATGACAAATTGATCCAAGAACTCTCTGAATACTCGGTTCATTAAGTCCATGAACACGGCTGGAGCATTTGTGAGACCAAATGGCATCACTCTGAACTCGTAAGACCCATATCTCGTCAAGAAGGCAGTCTTTGAAACATCCCGCTCTCTAATACGTAGCTGATGGTACCCCGACCTTAGATCTATCTTCGAAAAGAAAGTTGCTCCCCTCAGCTGGTCGAACAGATCATCGATTCGAGGCAACGGATACTTATTCCGTATCGTGACCTTGTTCAACTCCCGGTAGTCCACACATAACCTCAGTGAACCATATCTCTTCTTCACAAACAAGATTGGAGCGCCCCAAGGTGAGGTACTCCTGTGAATGAAGCCCTGACCTAACATCTGCTCTATCTGATCTCGTAACTCTCGCATCTCCGTCGAAGCCATACGGTATGGAGCGCGTGCTATAGGTCTCGTATCTGGCAATAAATCTATGACAAAGTCTATCTCTCGACTGGGGGGTAGGCCTGGTATCTTCTGGAATACATCGGAATACTCACGAACGACTGGGATCGAGTCTAAAGGAATCACAACCTCCTTAGAGGCATCCTCCTCTATATAATACAAATGAGCGGTCGAACCTCCCTCTGGGCGAGGCATCGCCACTACAAACATCTCTTGCCCTGGAATGGCAAAAATAATGCTCCCACCGAAGCAATCAATCATGGCTCTATAAGCTGTTAGCCAATCCATACCGATAATAACATCATGCTCATGCATATCTAAGACTAACATGTCTGCAGGTAATATCAAACTACCAATCTCTACCCCCACTCCCCGGAATATAAAGAAGATAAGCGACCCACTCCCCAATGGTGAGTCTACACACGTCACTGTGCTCTCTGCTATGGCTAACAACCCTAAGGCCTTCACAGAATGCGTAGCTATAAAACAATGCGTCGCCCCAGTATCAAACAAAACCCGACCCATAGTACCATGGATAAGAAACATACCCTCAATCGCGGGTGGTGCCTGTGGAGCTGCTGCCTGGTGGACGTTATAGACACGTCCGTACTGTAACTGCCCCTGCTGCACTGAAGCTGCTGGAATGGCTGGTAGGGCTGGCACCTGGGCTGGAGCTGGGAGGGCAGCTGGAAAAAGTGGTCTCTGTGGCTCATTACGGGCACCCTGCTGCTGTGGAGCCCTATTACCCTCTGGGCAATCCTGGTGCTTATGACCATGCTTGTCGCATACAAAACACCGGCCTATGAAGTTACCTCCCCTCTGACCCTGCTGACCACGGCCCTGCTGGCCGTTACCTCCCCGCCACTGGCCCTGTTGGCCCTGATTATCACACTGTTGGACCTGTTGGCCCTGTTGATTAGGTTGGCCCTGCTGGCCCTGCCCATAACCCCCAAATCTCTGCCTGGAATCACCTGAACGGAATCGCTTAGCAGGGTCCCCCTGATGGGAACTCTGCTCGTGTTGATGAGTCTGTCCATGAGATGGTGCCCCACTAGCACTACTACCCCCGGTCCTGCCCTGCTGGCTGGACTCTCCTGCTCTCCTACTTCCCTGCAGATGGAAGCGGTGATCCTGGCAATGTAGTAACGTAGCATTGAGTACATCAGTGAAAGTACTCAGAGATAGATTCCCTATAAGATGCTGATGGATCCTCCAAGCTAACCCGTCCACAAACAACATTATCTTCTTACTATCAGTAGGTGCCTCATCTGGCACTATGGTGAGAAGTCTCGTGAACTCCTCCTCATACTCAGCAACGGTAGAGTTCTCCTGTTTCAAATTCAGTAATTTCCGCCTCATCTCAGTCTGCACGGCGGGTGGAAAGTACTTGCGGTCAAACCGCTCCCAAAACGACTAAATAGGGACCGTGTCCCTCTCCTCCAAGGTGGTAGTGGACTCCCACCACTGCAAAGCGGCCCCCACCAGCTTAAAGGAAGCCAATAACTGCCTTTGCACGTTAGTGCACTCATATATACGAAGATGCCGCTGGATGTCTTTCTTCCATTGGCTGACTGTGATGATATCTGAGCTACCAGAGAACTCAGGGGGATGCGCCTTCTGAAAAGCATCCCTAACCCTCTCCCATGTAGATGGAGGCTGTGCTGGTACTGGCGCCACTGCCTGAATCTGGGGTGGAGCCTGCTGAACCACCTCTAGCGCGACATTCACCGCCTGAGCAACAATGGCGGCGACTTCACTAGCATTCATAATGCCTTGTGCCGGAGCTGCTGGCTGCTCGGCCTGGGCACGCCTATCCATCGGTTCACGTCTCGGAGGCATTTGAAACGTGAAGAAGTTTATTAGCCTCCAGTCATTATCAAATCCGAAATGGCTGGAGACGTAAACGTAAAAGCAGGAATACAACAATCCTAAAAATAGGGCTCTATAGCAAAAACGTTAAGCTGAAAGCGAAAATAAGCCGTACAGATCCTATGGACACTAGAACCTGATGCTCTGATACCACCTGTGACACCCCTCCTAATTAAATACCGGGCGATCACTCCTTTATTAAATTAAAATCAAGGTGAACAGTTGGTTCATTCTTAGCATCACTGTCGTAAAAATAACTTTTCCAAATTTAACACCCTATTTAATTTAGCTAAGTGTCAAAACCATTTTTTAAACATTACTTTCCAATTTTATTTATTTATTTTATTAAACAATCAATCCAATAATTTAACATTTAACAGTCCAATCCCAGCATTTAAAACTTAAAGTAAAACATACATGCTGAATAAATCCCAAAGTAACAGTACTAGAAATAACTGAAATACAGATGTCCCAATAAAACAGATAAATAGTGGAAAGGGCGACACATGCCCAATAAGGAGAATGATAGAAGTGGAATCAAGTAAATGAAATCATCTAAGCAAGTGGCCTGCAACTCCCACCTAAGCTGCAGCACGTTCCTTCCAAGGGATCCTAAACAAGACGCCCCTGTGGCTGGGCACCTGTAATATATACATATATATACAAGAGAGAGAGAGGAATAGAAACGGGTCAAAGCCCGATAGTGTATATGATTTAAAAATTCGTTTAGCAAGTATTTAAATTGATACAGGCCAATGCAACAACATATTAGTGCGACACTCTCTTGAGAAATTCTCGCCTCTCTTCTAATGTGCACTCCTCTCGCACTAACCTTCCCAATGGTTTATCTCATCATATATCACACTATCCTTCCCCAAGGATTTAACTTATCTTAGGTGACTCTCAAAATTTAATATTTAACAACATCATGGTTTAAAAAGGATAATTTTATTTAGTACAAAACGCTCATTTTAACTTTATTGATTCATAAAGTTTTTCAATATCATATTATACTTTTCAAAACAAGTATTTCCAATTTGAGTCATTATACATGTCTTACTTACCATAACACAGTAGGAAGTTTCCCATATTTCAGAAGTTCATATATATATTAAATACTCGTATAATATATATATTCTAACAGCACCCCACATAAAATTTTATGGTGCGGGCATACTCTGCTATCCAATCCCCGTATCAATCGTACTAAAGGGAATACAAGTTCGGAATCACTCTCGAACTGTATAAATACATACACAAACAATATTGAGGCGAAGCATAGTTTCCAAGTCCAAGAGGTCAGTACATACCCTCACTTCTCTTAGGACCGTGACTACCGATTCGATAGCCTGTACCTAGGATTTCTATCTTCTAGGGTACGAGTCAATATCCCCCATAAGGCACACGAGATAAAATCGTCCCAGCGCGGAAACCTCAAGGATAGCAAGTAGCGCGGGCATGATTTTCACAAGTATATAATATATGCATACACAATCATATAAATATACCACTTTTATTATATCAATTTAGGTTTATCCAATAACCCACATTCACAACATTTATCCTTATTTTCCCATTATTATTTATCAAGTATAATGTTTCGTTTTTAACTTTAATTCGAAGAATTTTTCCAACTTACTACGTAACCCTCATTAATTCTATTCTTCCAAATGTACAATTCACTAGATATCCATTTATGTTCCAACGTAACTCTCTCTTACGTGTCTCTCCCCTTTAATATATACTTACATTATCCCTTATGCAAAATATCCCCAAAATATAGATTTCGCCTTACATTAAAGGATTTTGAATTTTATTTTCAAAGATGAGAATTTCAAACGGGTTCGAAATCGGAATTAAAATGGAGTTTTAATTGAATTTTTATTATCTCTAAGAGTCCTCAAAACATAAAACTGTCTAGTAAAAAAATATTAAAAAAATATTGAACGGTCGGATCGAGCTGAATTTTTTTCTGTAGCTTCCTCTCGTCTTCAAATAATTCTCTGTAAAATTTCATCCAATTCCAACCGTGCGAAATAAATTTTTTTTAGTGTTTGTATCTGATTAGAACTCTTTTCTTAATCAAACTCTTAATCCTCTACATGACAAAGGGTTTCCAGAATATCATATAAATCATCACTACATGAAAATTTCCCATCTCAAATTGGGTTTTTCTTCCATAAATCTCATCCTAATAACTCCTAAACTAATATGGATGATGCATCAACGAAATAAGCATGATAAACACTTGCCTGAGATTTTCAGAAATCTGGTTTGGTGTTGAATTTGGTGTGGTTACCTTCCCCGTCTCGCGATCTACGCGTTGGCGGTGGCGGCGGTGCAAACGGATGAGTTTTGAGCCTTGGAATGCCTTGAGAGCTCTCTCCTCTCCTCTCCAATGGCCATTCTAGTGTTTTGAGTTATCTAACCCTAGGAGATAACCTAAACATCTGATATAACCCCTTTAATTTTCGTGGGTTTAATTACCCAAAAATACAAAATGACTAAAATGCCCTCCCGGGGTACTAATTAGGCCTAAAAACGCCCCGAGACCCAAATCAAACTCCCGGGTATACTTTTCTGACTATCTCGACCCTTCTGGACGCGTTGGCGCACTCAAAACGATCATACGAACAACTTATAAAATATTTACTTTTATTTATCAATATTTAGTCCCGACGCGACACGGGCGCGTCCCGACTCAAATTTCTAAAATTGTCATTTTATTCACTCGTGACATTTAATATGGCCACTATTATATATTACTTTGCTCATTAGTAATATTCAACAAATTTTTTCATAATTATTAACTCTCATCACGTTAATAATTATAACATAATTAATTTTCGAATTTTTATTAAATAATTAATTCACATTAATATTAATAAATTCCCAAATTAATATAGCATAAAAATACGGGGTATTACAGGTATTCATAGGACGTCTAAATGATTTGTAAGAAATATTGGAGTTTTTTTTTTTTTTTACTATTTTACGATGATTGATTCACATTTAAGGTACTTATTTTAAATCCGAGAAAGTCATACACATCTACGAATTTTTTTGTAAAAGGCATCTTTTAAATTGGTAAGTGCACCTTTTAAGTTAGGTGTACATGCAAATTTTAAATTTGAGAGAAAAAATATTTAGTTCTACTTTTTAAGATTCATTTTTAGTCACTCATATATTCTTGTTTTTTAGTTTTTGGACCTACTAGTGTTATTCTATTGCAAAAATGAAAAGAAGTGTTTACAAGGCGGTTGTGAAAGATTTTTAGTGGTTATGAGAATTAACACAATTAAAAAAATACATGTGAAAGAGCATAACAAAACATTGAAAATGAGATTAAATTTCAAACAATTAAGGGTCTGTTCGATTGACCTGAAATTATTTTTCATGGAAAATAGTAATTTTAGTTCCATTTTTACTTTTGCAATGGTTGATTTTAAAGTCATTCTATAAAAACAATGGCCATAAATACAAAAAGTGTTTATATTTTTATCATTTTTCATGAAAAACAGTTTTTACCCAAACTCCAAATAATTAATTTTCTCAAAAACTTCCAAAAGTAAGACATCTCGGTCTTATATTTTTTCACTTATTTTTCAACTTCTTATAAAAGAGAACTAATTTTGAGTTATTTTTCAACTTCGTTATCAAACACACCCTAAGGTCTTGTTTGCGAGTTTTATTGTGGAGAGAAAAGAATGAAAATAAAAGGAAAATGTATTTCCTTACGTTCGTTTGAGAGTTTAAGTAGAAAATAAATTGTTTTACTTTAGTTAAGGAGTTTGAAAGGAGAGAAAATAAAAGAAATTTTTAAAAAACTTTATCTTCCATTGTCGCCAAAACTTTATATCAAATCAGAAAAAATAAAGACAAATATATTTTTTTAATAAATTATGCCTTATTTTAAAAAAAAAAAAATTATTTTTCTCTCCAAAACTTCCTAAAAAGCCATAAGGCCCTGTTTGATAGAAGTGGGTGGAATTAATTTTCAAGTCATTAGTCCCAAAGAATTGAATTTCGTGGCAAATCAATTCTTTGTGCTTTAAGTGTTGGCACCTTAGTGTAAGTGGTAATTATTTTTCAAGATAAATAAGTGCTATCAAACGCAATTGAAAAATAAAAAATGAGAAAGATTATTTATTTTTCATGGCAAATATTGCTATGAAATGGAGCCAAGAATTTTAAAATTTGCCATTATGGCACCCTAAAATAGAGAGGGTGTGGATTGAAGGGGTGAAACAGAAAGCTGAAACAGAGAGAGCGAGAGAGAAACGAAATGTTGCAGTATCCGGCCTTCATGAGTGAGTACCCGTGGTCTACGAGGATGATTCCCACATCATTTCTACTTCCAGCTCAATGGCCCCACCCCCACACCGACGAGCTCCTCCTCGCCATGGAGGAATCCGATTTCGAAGACAAGGTTCTCTTTTTATATTCAATTGTTCTTATTATGTGCGTGTGTGTGAACCCTATAAATCCAATATACGAGGCCACAACACAACCTCATTACCTTATAATGATACTTCTATCATGTTTTATATTTTGACAAATGTTTCCAAATCCCATGTGTGGATACGCTGTCAAACCCAACATCATCTATCATGCAATGCACCCACGGGTTGTTAAAAGAAATAAAAATTCCCCATTTTATTTTCATTTTGTAAAGACACAAGGTCATGTATATAACTTTGATTACTTGTATACCGCTCAACGATTAGAACAACAGTGTTGGAAATTGGACTTAGAAAAAGCTTCTGGACAGTATTTTGAGCAACTTTGAGTTCAAATTTAGATGGGATCCACACCACGATAATTGTGGAACCACATACGAATGCGTTCTTTTTCGTAAGGAGATTAATGTAGTATATTCATATGTCCAATTTTAATAAGTTATGAATGATAAATATGTCCCCAAAGTGACTCACAAAGTAATGAAAGTTAATGAATTGGGTATGTTTTAATTCTTGTCCCACATTGGAAGAATAGTGAAAAGTCACCCTAAGTATGGACTAAGGCTTGGATGCCTTGGGGTATCCCAACTCTTTGAAGGGGAGATGACCTACACTATGCATGTGTTGGGCTTGGCCCAAAACCCACACGCGCGCGCGCTGTCCTTCCCGCTGTCCGATTTAAATTAACTTTCTGGGCTTTAATTATTAATTAATTACGAAATTAATTAATTAATAAACTGTTGGCAGTTATTGCCAACAGTTAATCGTTTAACTGTTTTGACAGTTATTTTGAACAGTCACTTGATTTATTATAAATACAAATGGCTCCCCCCGTTTTGAAACTTATGAAAAATTCCCTCCAATTCCTTCCATACCGAAAACGCTGTCATATCTGTTCCAGAAAATTATTTTTCTGCATAACTCTTTCACATCTGTTGCATTGTTGTTGAGTAAAAATCCAGAATTTGAGTTCGTCGTAATTAATTATTGTCGTGCTACATAATTAATTGGAAAATCCGTTCTATCTTGGGAGACAATATTCATCAACCTCAGCGCACATTGGAGGGAATAAATTGTCTTAAGGACACTGAAAATTCACAGGGCTCAGAATCTTTTTCTATTTCTATTATTGTTTCTACAAATTCAAGTAAGTTTTTTTATTTTCTGTAATTTCGTTTTATTTCTGTAATTATATTATAATTCGTAATTCTGTACTTTTGTAGTTAATAAACAGTAGATATAACAAACAGTTCATGTCAACCAAAAAAAAATGAAAGAAAGTCATAATCATTATGACTCCCTTCGTTCCAAAATAAAGCCCAATCTTTTTAATTTATTTTTTTCATTTTTTTATCTTATAGATTAAAGATAAACTTCATCAATGGTTTATATAAAAAATAAATAAATTGGACTCTTTATTCATGACAACCCAAAAAGAAATAGTGAACTCATAATTTGGGACGAATGGAGTGTTTGTTCCTCCTCCATTCTATTGAAAAGAGAACCATGATAAGAAATTGTTCGGATGAGAAAACATGTAATTTTTTTTCTTATCACAGAAAAGTATATCATTGTCTAAGAAAAGAGTGCACAGTAAGTGCGGAAGAGTGGTAGTAGGAGTTTGAGACAGATGTAGTTTCTTTACTTTCCTTGCCTGTGGGGGAGTCAATTGATAATCTTATGATGCATTTTTAAGTGTAGTTGAAGTTTTGATCTTGACATGAACCTTATTTTGCTTGGGTGTTAGGCATTGGGAATTAGATCCAAGCTGGATTTGATTTGTTTGATCTTTTTACTTTTTTGGGTAGGTTGGGGGGTTATATAGTCCAAACAAATAAAATCAGAGTAACGTGACCATTTCTAGAAGTTAGTCCTGTTATCTGGTCAGAGACGTCACTAGAAATGATAAGTCCTCGTCTGGAGGCTGGAACAATGTCAATGTTTTGTTCCGCTTAGCGTTAAATTCATGGGAATCAACGTACCCTCGATGGCCTTGTGCACCATCGACGATTTTCTCCATTGTTTTGTGGACATTGTGATTATGAATCGTTAGAAAGCCAATTTGGTAGCATGCTTGACTACATGTACATGATTTCTATTAACATTTCGTTCACAGTTGTAACTTGTAGTGATGGTAGATTAGTCAAAGTGGTTTTTTGTGATAAGCTGGGTACAGTCTGCCTTTGTTGTTGAGTACTATTGTGTTCTTTTGTCTATCTACTGAGCTGCTGGTAAATGATTAATTTTACTGTGCTTTCAGAATCCTCATTTCCTTCCACCCTGTCATATTCCATAGAAATGGTGGCATTGTATTAATTTTTCAGGTTGCATGAAAATCAGTGTCTCATTTCTACAGCTGGGGAACTCTGTTACTGGAAAGTTTGCTCTTTTGGCCCAACAGATAACTCATTTCAGTGGTGCCATTAGCTCCTAATGGGGCTGAGGCTGGTTGCCACAGGTCTTCACTATTGTTCTTTTTCGTCTCGAGTACAATTAGGGTAATTCATCAGTAGGTAAGAAATCTAGTAGCTATATGTGTGATGTAACGCTCTTCTTTCGAGGCATTGAATGATATTAAGAGTTTTACTCGTTGGTTGAGTGCATAGTTGTCAAATCGCGAATCGTGAATCGAATCGGTCGAATTGGAACCAAATGATAAAAACGTAGTAAAACATACGTAAATGGGATTTAAAACTATAGAATTGGTAATTAAGCGTAATATGACAAAAAACTAATCGTAGCACATGATAATATACCAAAATATATCACAAAAATTAACCGTAGCACATGTTCTCATTCATTTTAAGCTTAAAAATGTAAAAAACAAAAATATATCATAAGACAACCTACATATTAATTTAAAACATCCTACATATTAATTTAAAATATCCTACATATTAATTTAAAACAACCTACATATTAATTTAAAACAATAAAATAAATACAAAGGTTAATTTAAAACAGTAAAACTGTAAAACAAATACTTACAAAAATTTTAAACAGGCCTACCTACTAAGATGAACAATATTAATTTAAAACAACCTACAAAATTACAACAATATTAATTTAAAACATAAAACCATATTAATTAGAACAATAAAACAAATACTAAGATTAACTATAAAACAATATTAATTTAAAAAACCTTCATATTAATTTAAAGCAACAAAACAAAAATACCTTCAAAGATTTTATAACAAATACAAAAGTTTTATAACAAAAAAAGAGCAAAAGATAGAAGACACTCGGCCAAGAGAATAGACAAGAAAAGCCAGCTGATAATAACCGACCCAAGAGAACATTTTTTTTCTCTAAAACTCAGTATCTTAACGGTATCCTTTGTTGTTTGCTTCTTTTTTTATTCGTTTTATTAAAACACACGCATGATTATAAGGTAAAAAAAAATCGCGAAAAAAAAAAGTGAATCGAACCCGAATCGGGAATCAGACCCGAATCCGAAGATTCGAATCGTGAATCGCCGATTCAGTCCGATTCTTTAGACATTTGCGATTCTCAACTCGATTCGAATCGTTTTATGTGAGAATCGAATCGAATCGAATCGAATTGAATCGAATCGTACGATTTGGACAACTATGGTTGAGTGTGAGTTTTCCTTGGGTAATTTTTTCATGCCCTTTGATTTACATGAATTGGTATACGAGCATAATTCACTCTTTGATGGCGGTATTTAATTTTTAGTTTTCAATTGCGTGTGGATTCATGCCTCCGAAATTTCACAAGTGTCGAATGAGGGAGGAACTTAGTCTGATGATGGGAGCAATGTTCCCCAAATTTGTAGGGCTTAGGGGTTTAGCCATTTCTCAAACACAAACAAGCACATAAGACTCCACCCCTTTGCTTAGTGCTAACATCCGGAAATATTTTTCGACCTAAAGAGTATACTTCACTTCTTGTTGAAGTGAGAAATTTTGGGGGAGACTTAATTTGGCTTGGTCTCGCATTTGTAACCCATGCAAATAACTGCAATTCTTTGTTTGGTGTTTTCATTCAACTTGGTCCAAGTGCATAGCTAATAAAACTTCTGTGTGTATTCTTAATAGGATTTTACCGGAGGCCGTGTGCACCAGCCAACAAGTCCCTCGAGTGAGGTAAAAGGGTTGCCCGTAAGTGTTGTTTCATCTCAGGCCACGAACGCACCGACCCTTCCCCATTCTCCTCCCGGCCCAGATCAAAACCTCCCTATAATACCCCGTATTTCTCCGTTATTGGAATTTAATTAATTCGGTAATTAATTCGTTCTATTTTAAATTACACGAGTGACGTAGTTTAATTGAATTAAACAATAATGTGTTTATTAAGTATTAATCGAGAGAAAGAAATAATGATTAATATTATGTGCTAAATTTAGTAAGTGAATAGTAAATAATTTATGAAAATTATTACACATCATAACGAGTGATATTGGCTTAATTGGATTTTATCTCAATCGGGAGTCGCGTGTAGACTAATTTGAGGTCGAGATAGGATATTTATTTAGAGTGACTCGGATGATGATTTCGAGGTCAAGGATGATTCTTAAAGGGTCGAAATAGTATATACGGGGTATTGATTAGGTCCCGGGACAGTTTCAAACTAAACCGGCACCGTGTGAGGGTATTTTAGTCTTTTGGTAACCTAGGGTTGAGGGAGCTACGAAATTCCAAAGTTTATATCAGCTAGTAGTTGGAAAAGGCTAGGGTTAAGAGATTAGAAAACCAACATAGGCCATTAGAGAAGAAAGAGAGAGTATTCTGGGAGATTTGAAGAGGATTCTTGAAATCTTCTTCATTATTCTTGCACCATCATCATCCTTGGAATGTGGATTGGAAGGGAAGACAAACAAATTCAACACCAAATCACGAAATCAGACCTATTACCTAAGGCAAGTGTTTATGTTGCAATTTTTCTTGAAGTTATAATACCCATGTAGTGTAGGGTTAAAATAGATTGATTTAAATGATGTATTTGAAGATTAAAAGTGATTAGAATCCATGTTCTGGATAGGATTTCATGTAAACTGAATTCATGTATGTAGAGGATACGAAACTAGATAATGAGTGATGATTTAAATGAGAAATATTTGGGTTTTATGTTGAGTATGAATGAAGAACACAAACATCTAGGGTTTTGATGAATAATTGATTTGATCTGTTCTTGAGTAGAAATCATAATGTTTTGATGTTATAATTACGTTAGAAATCAGCCTAATACACGTATATGATGTTTGGGACAATTTGTTGTAAGTTTTGTGAAGAATCATGAGAGTTATGTTAAGGAAAAATGGTGAAAAACGCTAAAACTCAACGAAGAAGATGTCCTGCTACTTTTCAAATCGATTCGGCAAGGCGAATCGATTCGGCCCTAGAGCAAATTGATTCGGTTTGCCCAGATTTGAAAACTTTCTCCTTTTAAGCTTAGAAATCTTGTATAATTAAGGAGGTGACTTTTGGGGACTCTTTATAATATAAAGAGGGACTTGTTGACTATAGTAGGACTATGATAGGGATGAGAAGTAGCCTTGTTTAGAAATTTGAGGTGAGGATTAATCGGGATTAAATTGTAATGTAATTTATTCGAGACAACGAGAATGAGTTACAGGAATTTCAGATGGACTTATTATATAGACCAGTAGGGTATGATTGAGTTAACCACTGAAATAATTTAAGTGGTAATTAGGACCGTTAGAGTAGAGAATAATACTCGGATAAATATGATAGTGAGTAATCGTAAAATAATTAGTACGGTGAGTATTCGAGTAATATATACTACGTACGAATGATGATGTTTGGGTTGTGTGTATACTTACTGATTATTATGTATATGTAGGTTATGTGTTACCTATTATATGACTAGTGTGAAGTGTTAGTATACCTATGTTGCTTGATATCACGTAGGTTCCCTCGTAGTGGGTGATCCCACCTTGACGATGCCAGTGACGTCTGAATTACTTCCCCAGGACATAAAACTTAGGGCGAACCATTATCTGCGTGAATATAATGGTGCCGGCATGTCGTTCGGACACGTTAGGTATGTGCGTGGCCCACGGCTTAGAACTATGTTCGCCTCCAATATGTGTTGTTTTAGTTTATGGTTCGAGGAAGACATTTCGAACTAACCGTCCTTGATTTGGTAAGAGAGGTACATGGATTGATAGCAGAGTATGCCTGTTTCTCGGTGGTTATTTTGGGAGACGCCGTAATTATATATATATATATATATATATATATATATATATATATATATAATAGTGAGCAATATATATATATATCAATATGAATATTCTACTCAAGTGTGACAGTAAATAGTTAGATAGTGTATATTTAAAAGTAAATTAAGTAGAGAAACTTAATTAAATGATTTAAAATAACACATGTGAAATGTTACTTATGATGCTAATAACATACGAGAAATGTTAATTATCGGTTAGCGTACTGTATGGGCGGTACGGGGGGTTAAAACGAATCGATAGTCAGTTAGTTACTTGTGTCTAGATAGCTTGAGTAGTACAACTAGGTGGCCTAAGTAGAAGACGTCAGGAGTGCACTCTAGTTTAGAGGTGAGGAAACTCAATAGAATGTAAGCGAACCAAACATATGTATCTAATACTGATTTTTGAACTGTGATAAATACTTGCTAAATGTTTTTGAAAGGTTTTGGAATCTAACCTTGCAAAAATATATTTTTCAAAACCTTTAGGTGTCCAGTCACAGGAACGCCAGACTTACGATCTATTCCAGGGATGCGTAGCTGCAGCGCTGTGAAGGCTTGAAGGAGTTGATTAGACGCTTCCATTTCTCATTCGTAGTGTAGGATTTCATTTCAGTATTTATCTTGGGCGTGTTGCCCCCTCAGACGTTATTTATTTAGTTATATTCTAGGCTATGTATCTAGTGTCAGTTTGATTCTATTTAGACTTATGGTTTTGATTTTGGGTGCCGATGGTTTATTCGGTTTTTATTACTCTTTTATTTTATCTAGATGTTCAGTGTTTATATTATATTGTGATTGGCCTCAGTGGCGGATCCAGAATTTTTGTTTAGGGGGAGTCTAACTTTCGAGTGGTGCCGGGGGTTCGGGTGCCGGAACCCCCGAAGCGATTTTTTTTTTGGATTAATTCAAGTTTAATTTGAGTTTTATACAAATTTTTGGTTAATTTAGCTAATTTTAACGGTCACTTTGAAATTCGAGTCGAATTTTTTGGGGTTAATTTGAATTTAATTCGAGTTTTATACATATTATTAAGATATTATGCCTAAACTTTATTGGTAAATATTAACTTATTTTGTCTAACAAATTTTAAATATTCCAACCAAATATTAACATTTAACAATATTAATACAATATTTAACTAATCAAACCTTTTCTTACTAATATTAATAAAAACAATGAACTAAAAAACATTACAAATGCAGTAAACAAAAACAATGAAAAAGCGGTTACCAAATTAATAGGAATAGATGGGAGCTCATCCAAAACTGAAAACAAAGCAAAAAACTTACCTTTGGAGATGGGCTGGCCGGAGCAGCAAGGTGAAGAGAAGAGATGGCCAGCAGTAGGGGATGGCGGTGAAGAGAGGAAAGGCAGGGCAGCGGCGGGGGAAGAGAAGGCAGAACAGGTTGGGAGGGCTTTAGGTTTTAGTTTTAGGTTAAAAACGATCGGGTCTTATACTTTTAAGTTTAGGTATTTTTAGGTTTGCCCCTATATATTTTATAACCCTCTAAAAAACACCTTTCACTTACTATTTTCACACGAAAATCTCAGGAGGAGCCTCCGCTCCCCCTCGGCCGTACATAGATCCGCCACTGATTGGCCTATATTATTTTATTTCCGCATGTTGGTTTATATTAATAAAAGATAAAATTTTGGCACCAGTTTAATTAAATGGTAGGTGATTAGTAACTTATAATGTTTTTGGCAGTGATGATACGAATGAACCAAATGAGAATACTGTTTTAATTTAATAAAGGACTGATCACCCGGTATTTAATTGGGCGGAGTGTCACAGATGGTATCAGAGCATCTGGTTCTAGTGTCCATAGGAACTGTACGGCTTACTACGAATTCAGCGTAGTGTTCTTTTTATATAGAGCCCTATTGTTAGGACTGTTGCCTAGTGCTTTTTGCTATTAGATTTTGTATTGACTGTGAACTCATACAACTCGTTTTAAATTTTTGATGCTGCCTAAGAGAGATGGACCGGCTAGAGCAGCAGTGTGAGAGAGGCTCATCAGGAGCCGGCGGAATCGCAGCCACAACCACCACCGGGGTTGGTGACGACTGCACAGATCGCCGAGATAGTGGCCCAGGTAGTCAACGCAGCCATGACTACTATGGCCGCCCATTTTCCACAGACCCAACCACAACCACTAGTGGCACCAGTGATTCAGGCCCAACCGGGGCCGTTGTCTTGGCAGAAAGTTAGGGAGGCTTTTCAGAAAGGCGGCACCAGAGTTTTCGAGAAGCTCAGATGTTATAGTAGCTTGTCAGTGGAAGGACCTACAACGTCACCTACGTATGTTTGAATGTAGCGACACTCAAAAACAGATGCTTGCCACGTTCAGACTTGTGGGAGCCGCACTGCAGTGGTGGGAGTCTATTACCACCTCAGAGGAGAGGGATACGATGCCGATAACAGAGTTTTAGGAGCGGTTCGATCGCAAGTACTTTCCGTGAGCTGTTTAGACGGCGGTGAGGAGGAAATTTAATGATGTTACGCAGGGTGATTGTTCAGTGGCGGAATACGAGGAGTTCACCCGTTTGGCTAATTTCGTGCCAGACGAGGTGAACACTGAAGAGAAGAAGAAGCTTACGTTTATGGATGGGCTAGCCTGGAGGATCAGGCAACATTTACATGACAACCCAGCATTACAGACGTATACGGAAGTTATTAGTGCCGCACTTTGGCACTGCCAAGGTCATCGCTTCCACCTGAAAGGAAGCAAGAGAGCGGGTGAGTCGAGCAACCCAGGTAGGATAGGAGGGAGTAGTGCCAGTTGGGCACCTCAGCAGCAGGTGGTGAGACAGCAGGGGCAGGATTCCCGACAGGGGGATTAGAGGCCAAGAGGTTTAGAATAGGAGGCTACCGACCAGAGGGTCAGGGTTTCAAGCAGGGTTAGCAAGGCCTAATCAGCAATAGGTTCCTTAGGGCCGTCAGGGTCAATGGAATAACGGTGGAGGCCAGCAAGGCCGAGGATTTCAAGGTCAGCGTCAGGGTCAGCTTAGACAGGGCTAGCAGGGCCAGAGATAGGGGGAGTTTCCGTGCTAGTGCTTCATTTGTGGACAAAAGGGCCATAAAATGATAGATTGCCCTCAGCAGGGCAGGGCACCATAGGGACAACAGGCACATATGCCTCCTCCAGCAGCACCAGCCCACAGCCGTAGGGGCAGATGCAGTACGGGCGTGTGTATAACATCCGGGATGTGCCCATACCACCATCATCTCAGGTACCGCCAGTAGTCGAGGGCACGTTTCCTATTCATGAGCATGAGGATAGGATTCTTTTTGATACGGGGGCGTCACATTCCTTTATTGTCACTAGATGTGCACGAGTGGTTGGTCTTTTAGAGACAACCAACACTCACCTTATGTGTGTAGAATCACCGTTAGGTAGTGGGTCACTGATACACTCAGTATGTAGAGGGGTAGACATCATTATTAGGAGATTGAGCTTAGTAGCAGACCTTCTTGTGTTAGATATGATGTCATTCTGGGCATGGATTGATTGGCGGGTTACAGAGCGACAATAGACAGTTACGAGAGGACTATAGTGTTCTCTATTCCCGGACAAGAGATGTTCTTAGTGGCAATGCCTCTTCCTGAGGGAGGTTCGCGCACACATTTATACGACGTTAAGGAGGAGACCTCACAGGAGGTAGTTATCCCGTTAGACTCGATTCCAGTTATGAAGGATTTTTAGGACGTATTTCAGGAGATACCAAGGTTGCTACCCAGTCGGGAGATCGAGTTTGTTATCGGCATAGCACCGGGTACAAGGCTGATTGCCCGAGCACCGTATCACATGGCTCCTTCAGAGATGCGGGAGTTGAGGGAATAGATTCAACAGCTCTTAGGGCAGGGTTTTATACGGCGGAGTACATCGCTGTGGGGTGCGTCGGTGTTATTCGTGAAAAAGAGGGATGGTTCGCTTCGCTTGTGTGTAGACTACAGGGAGTTGAACAAGGTTATCTGTTGACGAGGATCGATGACTTGTTTGACCAGTTGAAAGGAGCCGTGCACTTCTCCAAGATTGATTTGAGATCGGGTTATCACCAGTTACGCATTCGAGAGGAGGAGGTTCCTAAGATCGCTTTTCTGTCGCGGTACGGGTCGTACGAGTTCCGGGTGATGCCGTTTGGGCTCACAAATGCACCAACAGTGTTCATGGATCTCATGAATAGGGTATTCAGGTAGTTTCTCGACCAGTTCGTGATCGTGTTCATAGACGATATTTTGGTTTACTCTTACACTGAGGAGGAGCACGCAGAGCATCTGCGTATAGTTCTGACATTACGGGACCACTGGTTGTATGTCAAATTCGGGAAGTGTGGATTTTGGCTACGGGAGGTACAGTTTCTAGGTCACATCGTGTCCGACAGGGGCATTGCTGTTGATTCGAGTAAGGTATTAGCGGTGAGCTATGAAGTACGAACTCGACACGTAATACGCGATTCGACACGACACGTGACACGTGATTTTTTCAAAAAGTAGTATACGACACACGCTAGGATACATATATATATATATATATATATATATATATACACTCTAATTTTGAAGTATTTATTGCAAAATATCGTCATAATTTTTAGTTACAAATATCACAAATTATATGCATTATTATGTAATAAAAAAATTAAGGGGGTAATGTTAATCGAAAATATATATCTTGTAATATATAATAATTGATTAACTAATGAGGCAAAGTGGACACACATTATTATATAATTAGTATACAAAAAAAAGTTACACAAATAAAATATTACATAGCACAGACAACCGTGACACTGAGATATAATATATATATATATATATATATATATTTATTTATTTATTTATACTATTATTATAGTTGTATTACACATGACCCAACACGATTTATATATTATTGTATTGATACGACAACTTTAACAGCTTGTATAACCGTACATATCTCTATTATAACTTTAATAACTAGTATAGCTGTACATACATGACTTCTTTTTAAATGAGGACAGAGAGCTCATGACTAGGGATGGCAAGAGGGCATGTTTTCCAAAACCCTAACCTGCCCCATTTAATAAACGGGGCGGGGCGGGACGGTTTTTATTTAAATTAACTCCTAACCCGCCCCATTTAATAAACGAGGTGGATCGGGGCTCCTATGGGTTGGATTAATTTTAAAAATAGTAAAATTAACATTATTACTTTATAGTCGTAGAGGTCTACAATGGTTCGTATTTCAATACATGAGACAATCCCCTAGTTGTCAATCCATGTTTCCACGTAGATCTTTTACAAAATTAACATACATATAAAAAGATTTTTTAATGTGTGTGTGTATATATGGTTTAATTGTAATTAACATACATATAAAGGGCAATAATGTAGGCATAAGTTAAGCGGAGCGGGGCGGGGCGGGGCGGGGCGAGGCGGTTTTATTTAGCTTGACTCCTAACCCGCCCCATTAAATAAACGTTTTTTTTAAACCCATACCCGCTCCTAATTCATCAATCGGGTTTTAAAACCCGCCCCATTAGGAGCGGGGCGGGGCGGGGCTCCTATGGTTCGGGTTAAATTGCCATCCCTACTCATGACACAGCAAATGATATATATTATTATATTCTATTAAAGCTTTAACAACAACCATACACTATTCTCGACATACATCTCTGATTTGAAAAAAAGACAACCATACACTATTCTGTACACAGATGGGAATAAGAAAAAGAACTCGAGAGGGAAAATAGTTGAAGAAGAAAGGAGAGATCACGTTGCAGCTCCAAGACCAGCAATGAAGAAATCAAAAGCCCTAGCTTTCCTATCTTGTTCCTCTCTCTTTCTCGGATGAAATTTGTAAGCCCTGTTGAGGTTTTGACCCCATTTTAAGTTTCTAAAATACTAAAAATTAACCCCAGCGTGTCTTATAAACGTGCCCTAGTAAAGAAAAATAGGATACTCTTGGACACTAGGACACATCGTGTCCGGGCGTGTTGCGTGTTTGACACGAGTCAAAGTTGACTCATGGCCTCCGGGAGAGTTGTCGTGCTTCATAGGCGGTGAGGGAGTGGGGACAACTCACGACACTGACAGAGATTCACAGCTTTCTAGGGTTGGCCGGTTATTATTGTCGCTTCATTAAAGGGTTCTCAAAGATTGTGGGTCCATTGACGAACCTGACTCGCAGGGGGTACCGTTTGTGTGGAGTGATCACTGTCAGTTAGCTTTCGATGAGCTAAAGGACAAATTGACATCAGCACTCGTACTTGCATTGTTTAGGGGATGATTGGAGTATTGGGTCTATACCGATGCATCCTTGCAGGGACTTGGTGGTGTAGTACAACAGGAGGTAAGGACTATAGCTTATGCGTTTCGAAAGCTTAAGCCCCACGAGAAGAAATACCCAACACGAACTAGAGCTCACAGCAGTTGTGTTTACCTTGAGGATATGGAGGCACTACCTTCTGGGGGAGCAGTTTACGTTGTCCACGGATCATAAATCGCTTCAGTAATATAGAAGGATCTGAACATGAGGCAGAGGCGGTGGCTAGAGCTCATGAAGGACTACCAGTTTGATATACATTATCATCCTGGTAAGGCTAACGTGGTAGCAGACGCGTTGAGTCGAAGACCCACTGGGGAGTTAGCGGAGGTTTGGAAGGCGAAGTGGAATGAACTTCGACACGATGATGAGATCGCCAGAGTGTGCATGTCAGTTTTAGCTATCACTCCCGAGATTGTGATGCGAGTAGTATAAGCACAGGCGGAGGATCAGTTCTTGCAGGACAGAGTACGCTAGTTATTAACTGAGGGTGCGAAGTCTTACTCGATCAGCTCAGAGGGAGACCTACGTTTTAATGGGAGGCTAGTGGTGCCAGAGGATGGGGACTTGAGGCATGCGGTGATGTCTGAGTCTCACGGTTTGAGGTTTGTGGTACATTCCGATGGGGATAAGATGTACCTGGATATGAGGAGACAATATTGGTTGCCAGGGATGAAGCGGGACATAGCCAATGTGTTACCTGTTAGCTTGTGTAGGTAGACCACCAGAGGCCTTCAGGGATGCTACAACCATTAGAGATTCTCGTGTGGAAGTAGGAAAGCATTTCGATGGATTTTATCACTAAATTACCGACGTCGCAGAAAGATCACGACTCCATTTGGGTGATAGTGGACCGGTTGACCAAGGTGGCCCATTTCTTGTCAGTTCACATCGATTTTGAGATGATGCAGTATGCGCAGCTATTCATTGCGAAGATAGTTAAACATGGGGTATTGATTAACATCGTGTTTGATAGAGACAAGATCTTTGTGTTCCACTTCTGGCAGAGCTTTTAGGAGGCCATGGGCACAGACTTGCGGTTCAGTACCGCATACCATCCACAGACAGACGGACAAATTGAGAGGGTTAATCAGATGCTGGAGGACATGTTGAGGATATGCATTCTGAATTTTGAGGGAGGATGGAAGCGTTACCTCCCATTGGTAGAGTTTGCCTATAATAACTCTTACCAGTTCACCATCGGCATGGCACCGTTTGAGGCACTTTATGGGAGGCTTTGTCGTTCACCCGCTTACTGGTTAGATTTGGGGGACATGTTATTGGGGCCGGAGATGATACATGAGACAACAACCAAGATCGAGCTGATTCGGAGACGTATTCGAATAGCTCAGGACAGGCAAAAGAGTTATGCCGATGCAGACCGGAGACACGTTGAGTTAGAGGTTGGCGCCTAGGTGTTGGTACGGGTGTCTCCCATGAAGGGGGTCATGAAATTCGGCAAGAAGTGGAAACTAGCGTCGAGTTATGTGGGACCTTTCCCTATTATTGAAAGAGTGGGACCAATAGCATATAGACTGGGTTTACCAGAGCATCTACAGCGGATACACGATGTGTTCCATGTGGCATCGCTGAAGAAGTATTGGAGGAGCGAGAGAGATTTTTGGTACGTTCCACTCGAGAAGATCGATTTGCAGCCAGACGTCTCGTACGAGGAGAGACCCATGACTATTCTGGATCGTAGTGGGCGTAAGCTGCGGTCTAAAGTGGTACCATTAGTTAGAGTTCAGTGGGGACACCACAGTATTGGTGAGTTTACATGGGAGCGGGAGGATGACATACGAGGGCAGTATCCAGAGTTATTCACCACAGGTACGTCCTAATTTCGAAGATGAAATTCTGTTGTAAGGGGGGGGGGGGGGGTATGTAATACCCCGTATTTCTACGTACTTGGAATTCAATTAATTCGGTAATTAATTCGTTCTATTTTAAATTACATGAGTGACGTAATTTAATTGAATTAAACAATAATGTGTTTATTAAGTATTAATCGAGAGATAAATATTGACTAATATTGTGTGCTAAATTTATTAAGCGAATAGTAAACAATTTATGAAAATTATTACACGTCATAGCGAGTGATATTGGCGTAATTGGATTTTATCTCAATCGGGAGTCGCATGTAGACTAATTTGAGGTCAAGATAGGATATTTATTTAGAGCGACTCGAATGATGATTTCGAGGTCACGGATAATTCCGAAAGGGTCGAAATAGTTGGAATAGTATACTTGGGGGTATTGATTGGTTCCCGGGGCATTTTTAGACTAAATCGGCACCGTGTGAGGGTATTTTAGTCTTTTGGTAACCTAGGGTTGAGGGAGCTATGAAATTCCAAAGGTTATATTAGCTTGGTCGATGGAAGAGGCTAGGGTTAAGAGATTAGAAAATCAAGAGAGGCCATTAGAGAAGAAAGAGAGAGCATTCTTGGAGATTTAAAGAGGATTCTTGAAGTGTTCTTCATTGTTCTTGCACCATCATCATCCTTGGATTATGGATTGGAAGGGAAGACAAACAAATCCAACACTAAATCACGAAATGAGACCTATTACCTATGGTAAATGTTTATCTTGCAATTTTTCTTGAAGTTATAATACCCATGTAGTGTAGGGTTAAAATAGATTGATTTAAATGATGTATTTGAAGATTAAAAGTGATTAGAACCCATGTTCTAGGTAGGATTTCATGTAAACTGAATTCATGTATGTAGAGGATACGAAACTAGATAATGGGTGATGATTTAGATGAGAAAAATTTGGGTTTTATGTTGAGTATGAATGAAGAACACAAAAGTCTATGGTTTTGATGAATAATTGAATTGATATGTTCTTGAGTAGAAATCATAATGTTTTGATGTTATAATTACGTTGGAAATCAGCCTAACACATGTATATGACGTTTGGGACAATTGGTTGTAAGTTTGGTGAAGAATCATGAGAGTTATGTTAAGGAAAAATGGTGAAAAATGCTAAAACTCAACGAAGAAGATGTCCTGCTACTTTTCAAATCGATTCGGCAAGGCGAATCGATTTGGCCCTAGGGCAAATTGATTCGGTTTGCCCAAATTTAAAAACTTTCCCCTTTTAAGCTTAGAAATCTTGTATAATTAAGGAGGTGACTTTTGGGGCGTCTTTATAATATAAAGAGGGACTTGTTGACTACAATAGGACTATGATAGGGATGAGAAGTAGCCTTGTTAGGAGATTTGAGGTGAGGATTAATCGGGATTAGATTGTAATGTAATTTATTCGAGACAACGAGAATGAGTTACAGGAATTTCAAATGGACTTATTATGTAGACCCGTAGGGTATGATTGAGTTAACTACTGAAATAATTTAAGGGGTAACTAGGACCCTTAGAGTAGAGAATAAGACTCGGATAAATACGATAGTGAGTAATCGTAAAATAATTAGTACGGTGAGTATTCGAGTAATATATACTACGTACGAACGATGATGTTTGGGTTGTGTGTATACCTACTGATTATTATGTATATATAGGTTATGTGTTACCTATTATATGACTTGTGTGAAGTGTTAGTATACCTATGTTGCTTGCTATCACGGAGGTTCCCTCGCAGTGGGTGATCCCACCTTGACGAGGTCTGAATTAGTGCCCCAGGACATAAAACTTAGGGCGGACCATTATCTGCGTGAATATGATGGTGTCAGCATGTTGTTCGGGCACGTTAGGTATGTGCGTGGCCCACGGCTTAGAACTATATTCGCCTCCAATATGTGTTGTTTTAGTTTATGGTTCGAGGAAGACATTTCGAACTAACAGTCGTTGATTTGGTACGAGAGGTACATGGATTGATAGCAGAGTATGCCTGTTTCACGGTGGTCATTTTGGGAGACGTCGTAATTATATATATATTATTGAGAAATGTATATATATCAATATGAATATTCTACTTAAGTGTGACTGTAGATAGTTAGATAGTGTATATCTAAAAATAAATTAAGTAGAGAAACTTAATTAAATGATTAAAAGATAACACATGTGAAATGTTACTTACGATGCTAATAACATACGAGAAATGTTAATTATCGGTTAGCGTACTGTATGGGCGGTACGGGGGATTGAAACGTATCGATAGTCTGTTAGTTACTTGTGTCTAGATAGTTTGGGTAGTACAACTAGGTGGGCTAAGTAAAAGACGTTAGGAGTGCACTATAGTTGAGAGGTGAGGGAACTCAAGAGTGTTTACGCGAACCTAACATGTGTATCTAATAATTGATTTTTGAACTGTGATAAATGCTTGCTAAATGTTTTTAAAATGTTTTGGGTTCTAACCCGTGCAAAAATATATTTTTCAAAACCTTTAGGTGTCCCGTCACAGGGACGCCAGACTTAACGATCTATTCCAGGGATGCTTAGTTGCAGCGCTGTGGAGGCTTGCAGGAGTTGATTAGACGCTTCCACTTCTCATTCGTAGTGTAGGATTTCATTTTAGTATTTATCTTGGGCGTGTTGCTCTTTCGGACGTTATTTATTTAGCTATATTTCAGACTATTGTATCTGGTTTCAGTTTGATTCTATTTAGACTTATGGTTTGGATTTTTGGAGCCGATGTTTATTCGGTCTTCATTACTCTTTTATTTTATCTTGATGTTCAGACTTTATATTATTTTGTGATTGGCCTATATTGTTTTATTTCCGCATGTTGGTTTATATTAATGAAAGATGAAATTTCGGCACCGGTTTAATTAAATGGTAGGTGATTAATGTTTTCGGCGGTGATGCTAAGAATTAACCAAATGAGAATTCTGTTTTAATTTAATAAAGGACTGATCACCCGGTACTTAATTGGGCGGGGTTTCACACACCCCACCACATGAGAGCATAACCGTGGAATTTGGTCGTCACTAGCTTGACACGCATGGGTCAAAATATTCTTTTAATTAAATACCTTTGCATGGCGTTGAGCCAATCAACAAACGCATCCGAATTTAATTCCTGTCAACCATGAGAATGTCAACCTGAATGTCCCCGTATAGCACCTTTTCAAAGAGACATGGTATAAGACCTATGTTATCATCTCCCTCTACCCTTGTTGGATCAGGACTATCCTCAAACTCTCCTGCTTTGTCACCAACCCACAGGGCTGCAACCCATCACCCCCCCCCTAATCCGGTCCATGGTTGTCTCCTGTTGCCCGCATAGGTTGTCCTCTTCCTTATGACACGTTCATAGATTTGGAATTCCCTCATTTCTAGGTTCGGGCAATCGTGCACCATATGCCCAATCTATTTGCAACCGTAGAACTTCCGCTAATGTACAGTAACAAATGATGAGTCACTCCTTATGTTTTCCCACCCGATGAAATGGAACTTGTGGGGATAATTATGTGGTCAGCAGTGGTGAACGGTTGAACCTCTTCTTCGAACCTACGTCATAGTCAAGTCAATCAAAGCTAGGGGCCTAGGTGTGGGTTGTTGAAACCAATCTCTCAACCCTAGTGTGTCAGTGTCACTCCCAACCTAAATGTTGGGGTTTGGTTGGTGCGAAAATCATAAAGTGAGAATCAAGGGGTCAGTTTTGTCCCTTTTGAGGGTTTAACCCCTCGATGAGCACAACTTTGGTGGCTGGCCATCTAAGGGTCATGATTGCCAAGTTGGTGCTGGTGCCGGCATCCGTATGGGCTGCTTTCTTTCCTGCTTCTCTTGTCTCGCTCATCGTTGGGCCCTCAAAGGCTGCAAGTGAGGCTTGTACCTCTGGCTGTTCTTCATCCACGGGCCTTCCGGTGGCCAAACGCCGACCCAAAAAAGGGACACCACTCTGTCCGCCTCCATCGCAGACAGCCATGTGTCTTACCTGGTTTGACCTGGGCTCACTATTCCCTGGGTTGCATTGCCGCCTCTAGTCGACTGTCCCTTCTTCATTTCTGCTGTGCGACCCCCCTCTCCTGAGGGGTTCACCCATGATGTGCGATGCCTTCCCCATAGCCACTGACCCTATAAATGAGGGGTGGTGCGTACCGATGTCAGCACAGGTTGAGAGATTACAACTCGGTTGTGATCGTTCTTCCTGCTTCTCCATCTAACGGTTCAGATGCGGTGTTCAGCAATCAATTTGGCTAGGGTTTGATTTACATTGAATTTCTGCTAGGGTTTGATTTGCATTGATTGACTCTTGGAATTGAACGTTAGCCATTGCTTTCGATATGCGGGTTCGCAAATACTATTACTACTTGTACACATACTACTTGACGTAAACTTACTCGTTAGTCATAACAAAGGAACACACAAAAGCAAGATCAAAATTCAAGGCAAGCCTCAATCAAAGAAATCTTTATATTAAATGTGATATAAAATGATGATGGGAGGCTCGTTTTACATGCAATTACAAGCTTGAGCCCCACGAAGTCTATCTACATTAGGGAACTAATTAAAAAGGAACAAACTTAAAAGATAATCATGCTACCTTTATCCCCCTTACAAGTAGCTAACTAAGCTATATTTAAAATCAGAAAATTTATTTTTATTCCCCTAGGGTCGCCCCCCTCTTTCCCGCTTCTCCTATATACGCCAGACATTGCTGGGGATGGTCCTAAATTAAAAGGGACACATTTTCTTGTTTGGGGGACGTGGGGGTAGTTTTTGCAAGTAAAAGTTTGGAATGTAAGGGGATAATGTAGAATTTTCTGAACTTTGGGGAGGCTATGATCAGCCAAATTACATGTAGGACCCACTTGCAAACTTTATACTATCATCAGTAAAACCTGAACCACTGTTTCCATGTGGACAGAGATGTAGTCCAAATAATAAGAATTTTCCAATAAAAAATTGAAGATCTTTTCTGAACATGGGCATTTGCGGGTGTAAAAAGAGAGCACAATTCTAAGTCTCATTTGGACGAATCATGTATGGCATGTGCATATAAAAGTTACTCAGAATTTGGGGAGAAATATCATCTTAGTTTAAATAGGCTATGTAGTATTATGTCCGTCGTAGAATTGAAATAATTTTTTCCTTGCTTGGTCTTACATATTGGAGTGTAGTTAGAGATCAGAGATTCTGAACTACTCATTTGCCCTACCTCCTGATGGTTCTCACAATCATTCTCAAGATTGTTCTAATTGTTTCCCTGCTCAGCATTGTATTAAAGTCTTTTTGCATATAAAATGCAATCACTTAAATACCTGTTCTTAGAAAAAGGTCATCACGTAACAATTTCTAATAGGCACTTTCTCTAGAAAATATCAAGTTGGTCTGGTTTTCAGTTCAATTATGTTTCAAATTAAATCTGCCTTTTCTTGGTTTACCCCTCATGCTGAGATACAGCTTATACACAAAATCCTGCATATTTGTCAAATTTGTCTTTCTTTAAAGTAGCTAGTACTTGTATCTTTAATGTTAGCATAAACCTCAATAAACATTTGTAACAATAAGAGTAACGGGTAAAGTTTATGCATGTGGTTCGCCACCTTCGGTGGAAATCAGGAGCTTCAACTTCATTGTGCATAATTCTAACTATATATTGTAAGCAAGCATACAATGACTTTTATTGGTAGGTAGGTTTAATAGTTTTCTATTTTTAATAACTGATATATTGATAAAACGGGTTTGACAGTGTAATGAAATCAGAAAGACAAATAGCAGCTTAGTGGTGATTGGGAAGACCACTGTTGATAATGACAAAGAGGACTTCGACAATGATGCAGATGATGATGATGCTGATAACGCTGAAGAGTCTGATGGTGATGAATTTGAGCAGGAAACTGGTTGATTGATATCTGCTTCTATTGATATTCTCAGTTGTGATAATGCAGAAAGACAAGTTGCACTGTAACTATAGTAAGGATTTGTTGTATCAGGATCCAATTTGCATACAGCACGTTCTGGTTAATTAGAAAATTGTCTTGAATATGTTTCTATCGCTTGGTGGAAAATCAGAAAGGTAAATAAAACTTAAACCTGTGGCGGTTTGAAACTTGAGTGCATATCTTTTAACATGCAGTACGTGTCAGGTGGTTAGTTTTATGGTGATTTTGACTTGACCGAACCCATATTGCGTGTAACTTCGTTAGAAAGACCATATATTAAAATTGAGTTGGTCAGCTAAAATTTTGATGGACAAAACAGGCCATATATTTATTTCAACAGCAAAGCTCTTACATTTTAATTTCCATTCACTCTGGTTTAAAACCCAAATACTCTAAACTTCGAACTAAAGAATTTTTCTATCCCTTACCCCCCTGCTCAATGCAGTCCCACCCACTCCATCGTCTTGCGCATCCTGTTGTAATCTCGATGTGGGTTTTGGTAGTACTCGTGGCTGTCCACCAATATACAACTGAATCATCTCAGTTTTTACACTCCACACTCCACTCCACACTACAGTCCTACTCTGCCAAGATATTTTTGGCACAAATGCCCAAAAATGCAAAAAAAACCTCTCTTTAATATCCACGCCCCCTTTTGCCCTATTTATGGATTTTCGAAGCATTCCTTTCATTTATTCTGAACTGATGAAACCAAAATCTGGATGACTTTAGGCTTCAGCTAGTGTGAAGTTTGTATAATTGCCCATAGGCCAAATACAAAAATTACGAGAGAAAGAATACAAGTGTGTATGAAATACAACTCAACTACCACCTTTCTGCCATAATGAAGTAGTGGGTACTTATAGTTGTTGAAGTGAGCTTGCTTGAGCTTAGGTGGGGAAAACACATTAATTATGGTGGTTAATAGTCATTAATGTCAACCCACTCCGAGGGCATGTATAGCATTGTTGGGACTTCATGGACTAGGTAACAATGTGTGATGGGAATATTCCTTGGTCAACAATGTGTGATAGGAATATTCATTGGTTAGGAAAGTCGAGACATTCTCTTTTGCTCCTTTCCCATAAGTTTGAAAATCATTGCATAGGTTGGGAAAGATTCTAGGTCACGGGTGGTGGATAGTGTCATAAGCTCACTCGGGGAGTGGAAAAGCATTTGTGCACTAGGGTCCATTTGACACTCCCATTGGTGGAGGCCTAGAGAGTCATGTACAATGGACTCTGTAATGTATTCATGCAATCAAAAGAGGAGCCATTGGACTTTATTATGGACTCAAGAGGTTCATGTCCCATGGCTCCTTGGGTTCTTGACGTGGACTGGGCTTGGACTAGTCTAGTGTCAAATTCTTACGTATCACCCCCCCCCCCCCCCCCCAATTTTCCACGAAACGATTCGATCATGTGGGAATTTACAACATGCACATGCATTTTTATTTATACGCCTTGGATGATGGGATAAGTGACTCTCTAGATGGTTGGACAATGAACGTAAAAATATTCAAAATGCCATAGATGAGTCCATGTACGCACGAGTATGTAACGGAACTTGATGGCATGGGACTAGGAAAGTCACTCCCACAGGTGATTGAAAGTCAGAGGGATGAACTTTTGTATAGAGGAAGAGTTAAGTTCATGAAAATCGGAGAGGAGGATATGTTGGTTGCGTAATAAAATCTAAATGCCAAAATGACTTGAGACATTTTAATTACTCAATATCCAAGTCCACGTGGTGAGTGAAAGAGTGGATGGTGAGTATAAGTCCATAGAGTTCGTGGACCTTAATGGAAGACTTAAAATATTATGAAGACGTTGGTCAACATGAAGTACTTATTAGTCCATTGAGTATCACACGCCATATATGCGATTAAGGACTCTAGGGTTGCTGAGTAAAAAACATATACATGGATGTTTGAGTGGGTTTAAGTTTATGGAAGGTTTGGACTTTTGGCGTGTGTAGACGTTATTAAGTCCATGGAAAAGAAGATAGTCCATAGAATCCGTGGACATTTTTCAAAGGAGGAAGATAGTCCTTGGAGTCCGTGAACATCAAAGGAGAAGGTTTGCAAAAATATACACCAATGAGTAAGTCTATTAAAATGTCAAGAAGATGTCACGGGGTGCATGGACATTAAGGTTGAAGTACATGGTCACGATCAAGGTCATGTAGGGATTGGAGAATTTTATATGGATGCGCACTTATACTAACAAGGAAATTTTTAACTGTGAGTCCATGTACAAAATTTTGAGTATATGGACATGGATCCAATCCTCCTCAACAATTTGTTGTAATAAAAATATCAGTATAATTCTAATTAGCATATTGGATGGCTAAGGTACCAAGGCTAAGACCATTTGTTGGATGACCAAAATCCTTGTATATGAGAGGACTAGAGTTAGTGGACAAATGTTCACATAAGTCGGAAGGAGTGAAGTCTTTGGACGTGAGGACATATCGAAAAATTTAAGCCCATAAATGAAGGAGGACGTTGATACCAAAAATTACCCCCTATGTGGACCAATCAGAGCCGAACACCTGTCATCCAACATGGCAAGAATCCTAGTCAGCAAGATATAGACTCATCGACCAAGACCTAGGAGGCCGATCAACATGTAGAATGCCGACCAACTTTAGGAAGACCGACCATCTTGATCAACAGAACGCTAACAGTCAAGAGCATTATGGATGTTATGTACTGGTCTAATTGCTTAATTTACAAAGGCATTCCATCCTTTTACATTCCACCTCTCTATCTCCTTACTTGGCTATAAATACATTATAATCCCTTCATCAAGGGCAGGCTCAAGCCATTCAAAATATGAAAGGCAAGACAGAATACAAGGCAATAAGAAACACAGTGGACGTAGGCTTTCATTAACCTTTTGTCTCTATTTTATTTACATATATTATCTGTGATTAAGCAATTAGACCTAGTCTAGCTTTTTACATCAACAAATTGGCGCCGTCTGTGGGAACGTATTTCTAAACGTTTTCACTCTCATTCACTTACGATAACTCAAAGATGACTGACATTCCTGAGTCCAGTACTAGAAACGATGGCAATACGCATGTTTCATCTGCTCCTCCAACAAATAATGATCTGACCGGAATCTCGGCTAGTCTTGCTAGAGGACGTGATGCCATGCAAGATACGATTAGGCAATTGGCCAAAACACTGCAGGCCGAATCTCATGCCTTGTCTATTTACAGAACTATGCCACCGCCACTGCCAAGAACCAGCGGGCATAGCCACCCTAGGACTTCCAGAGATACATCCTATCGTCCAAGAGCAAGTTCTTCCCCCAGGAGGAATAGCCACTACAGGACTTCCATAGATACGTCTTATCGTCCAGGAGTAAGTTCTTGAAAATATATGCGACACCCTAACATTCCTTACAACCCCACCTTCCCGGGCAACAATAGAGGTGATCTCAACTACGGTCATCAACCCCAAAATATTCTTCAACTTTAACTAATCCCGCCTCCTGCTATTCTCACAACATCCTTCATTGGTCGTCTTTTGTCATTCGGCATATAGAGCACACCCAAATGCGTAGCAGATTTACTATAATATATATAGCAGGAGAACTAAATCTCACCATAAGAATCAATCATCCTAAACATATGGCTCTATATCAAATAGAAGGCAACATTGGAAACGTAGTACGTCCGCATATATTCCTACGGGCACTAGAACCGGATGCTCTAATACCATCGGTGACACCCCGCCTAATAAAACACCGGGTGATCAGTCCTATATCAAATTAAAAAGGAATCTCATATGGTTTCATTCTCAACATCAGTGTCAAAAACTATTTAATTACTAATAGCCTATTAGGGCCGATGTCAAAATTTTAAACTTCTAATATTTTTTAACGCACAAGTAAATCCATCCACATAATTATATAAACAACAAGTGAAATGAATAAATAACAACTGATAACTCCCGATAAAACTTTTATACAACCATATCAAATAGGCATAATATAAAAATGCCGAAAATAAATGCAAACACAATAGTTAGGAAGCATGGCCGAATATAATTCACAGTACCTCCTAGATAGATCACAAGGATTGAAGTGTCTATACAATTTCTTTCCAACATCCACAGTTGCGGAAACAACATCTGACTCGAAAGAATAATCATCCAGTCGTCCCTATTTCTGGACACCTAAAAGGGTTTTAAAGTAATAGAAAAAGGAAAATAGTTGCAAGCGGGTCAGAGCCCAAAGAGCTTAAAAACATATTTAGCAAGTATTTAAAATACTTCAATATTTAAAATATGATATTCTCTATATTTAAACTAGTGTCACACTCATATGAGATACCCCTCAGCTCTCATCTAACAGTGCACACCTAAAATATGTATTTTAAGCACCCTAGTTACGCTACCCAACATAACTAGCATCTCACCCAAACTTCTCAGCACCCAAACACTATCTCATGCCCCACATACATTATTCCAAGATTTCGTCCGATCTTATACCTATTAATTTTTGGCTTATCATATATCTGTTGATTATAAATAACCTTCACTAGTTATTACACTATTCACATTTTTGTATTATTATCTCGTATATAATATTCTCATCTTTATATACGTATCTCATATTTTATTCCGAATTTTTTACTCCTGGATAACCTAAAATTTATTTTACAATTCATTCTTTATTCTTCCCATCTATATATTCACATCTAATACATAGATACAATATACTATACACATAAAGTATATCCATACTTATATATCACACACTATATAAGTATAATAACCATCCCTCAGAGCTATATCTCAATGGATGCAGTATCTCAATGCTATCATCATTCAGGGAATTACTCACACATCATCATGGGTACCAGCGGTCAGACTCTCACACCGACTTGGTATAAAAAATCACAACGTAGGGGAAGCATCTAGGGGTGTGCAAAAAAACCGACTGAACCGAAAACTGGCCCGAACCGAACCGAACCGAACCGGCGTTTTTTTTAGCCCGGTTCAGTTTGCGATTTAAGGATTTAAAAAACCGACAATATCGGTTCGGTTGTCAGTTTAGACAAAGAAAAAACCGATTCGAACCGACATCAGTATTATATATTAAAAAACCCTTAAATATCTTTTATTTTTATATCAAAAAACCATTAACCAACCTCCAAAACCGACCTACAAAAAACCGACCAAAACTGAAAATCGGTTAAAACCGAACCGAAATCGAGCCGAACCGAAACCGATGTGATCGTCGGTTCGGTTTCGGTCTGAATTGCGGTCCAAAACCGAACCGACCCGTGCACACCCTTAGAAGCATCATAGTTCCTCACCCGAAAGTGAGACCGAATCATACCCAAGATGTCTCACCCATGATAAATGTCACACAATATAAAATGGATGCTATGACCCGGGGACTATACGCTCCCTGCTCCTCAAGCCAGGGGCCTCACCCACATCGCGCAACTTCCCATGATAGCACTAGAGGGGTATGCTTTACATAAATATATCAATAATACATAGATATATTCATAATCACATCATATATATATCGTCTTTTTACCCGCACACACACACACACACACACACACACACACACATATATATATATATATATATAACATTAAATCCGGTTATCATGCCAATCTCTCGGGGCATTAGCCTATAATCTCGAATATACCAATTTGTATTAATTCATAAGTATACACACAACATATTTTAATCCCATAAGTATTCACTCACTTATGATATAATTATCACATTTATTATTTCCGAATAGTAGCTTATCACGTCTAGCCAGTATTCTTAAATCATCTTACTCGCACATTATGATTTACTCATATACATATTCGACATATATATATATATATATATATATATATATATATATATATATATATATATATATATATATATATATATATATATATATATATATATATATATATATATATATATATAAAATTGACATATATATTCTTCACGCATAAATATATATGTGTACGAACCCGCTGAATAATTCCTCGAATGTCGCTTGTGCCAAACATTGCTAAAATACTCTCCCACTTCCACGCGGGTACTTCCAATGGCTGAAGCAATCCTGACGGTTTCTGATGGTCCACCTTCACCAGCTGGCAGGTAGAATACTTGGACACGAACTCAGCAATGTCCTTCTTCATCCCACTCCACCAGTATTGCCTCCTCATATCCTGGTACATCTTATCTCCTCCAGTATGTACCGCAAATCGGGACCCGGGAGATTGGGTCATCACTGCATGACGCAATTCTGCCCCTTTCGGAACCACTAACCTCTCATTAAACCTCAAACCCCCATCAGAACTAACAGAATAGGACTCAGCACCCTCGGCTAAAAGTCGTACAATCTGCTCCTGGAAAAACGGGTCTGTGGTTTGGGCCTGTATTACCCTTGTAACAATCTCGGGTGTGACTGTCATAACAGATATGAAGGAACGGGCTACTGCGTCCTGGTGACCCAACTCCTTCCACTTCGCTTTCTAGACGTCCGCTACCTCATTTACCGGTCTACGACTCAATGCATCAGCAACTACGTTGGCATTCCCTGGATGATACTGTATGTCGAACTGATAGTCCTTCACAAACTCTAACCATCTGTGCTGACGTATATTCAGCTCTCACCGAGTGAACATATACTGCAGAGACTTGTGGTCTGTGAACAAACGAAACTTCTCCCCCAATAAATAGTGTCTCCATATCCGCAGTGCAAAAACGACCGCTGCTAACTCCAGGTCGTGGGTGAGGTAATTCTTCTCATGCGTCTTAAGCTTACGGGAGGCAAAATCTATAGCCTTCTCTTCCTGCTGAAGTACTCCCCCAAGTCCCCGTAAAGAGGCATCGGTGTAAACCAGGTACTCCACACCCGGCTTCGGTAAAGCAAGGACTGGTGCTGAAGTAAGCTTGTCTTTCAGCTCGTCGAAAGCCAATTGACAAGCATCATCCCAAACATACGATACCCCTTTGCGAGTCAGGTTCGTCAATGGACCCGCTATTTTGGAGAATCCCCGAATGAATCTCCTATAGTATCCGGCTAACCCCAAGAAAATACGTACTTCCATCGGTGTCGTGGGCTGTCCCAACTCCCTCACTGCTGACACTTTACTCGGGTCAACTGCTATCCCCTGTTTCGAAACAACATGCCCCAAGAACTGTACCTCTCGCAACCAGAATCCACATTTCTCGTACTTAGCATACAACTGATGCTCTCGTAAAGTCTGAAGAACCTGCCTTAAGTGCTCGGCATGCTCCTCCTCGGAGTGTGAATATATCAAAATGTCATCTATGAAGACGATGACAAATTGATCCAAGAACTCTCTGAATACTCGGTTCATTAAGTCCATGAACACGGCTGGAGCATTTGTGAGACCAAATGGCATCACTCTGAACTCGTAAGACCCATATCTCGTCAAGAAGGCAGTCTTTGAAACATCCCGCTCTCTAATACGTAGCTGATGGTACCCCGACCTTAGATCTATCTTCGAAAAGAAAGTTGCTCCCCTCAGCTGGTCGAACAGATCATCGATTCGAGGCAACGGATACTTATTCCGTATCGTGACCTTGTTCAACTCCCGGTAGTCCACACATAACCTCAGTGAACCATATCTCTTCTTCACAAACAAGATTGGAGCGCCCCAAGGTGAGGTACTCCTGTGAATGAAGCCCTGACCTAACATCTGCTCTATCTGATCTCGTAACTCTCGCATCTCCGTCGAAGCCATACGGTATGGAGCGCGTGCTATAGGTCTCGTATCTGGCAATAAATCTATGACAAAGTCTATCTCTCGACTGGGGGGTAGGCCTGGTATCTTCTGGAATACATCGGAATACTCACGAACGACTGGGATCGAGTCTAAAGGAATCACAACCTCCTTAGAGGCATCCTCCTCTATATAATACAAATGAGCGGTCGAACCTCCCTCTGGGCGAGGCATCGCCACTACAAACATCTCTTGCCCTGGAATGGCAAAAATAATGCTCCCACCGAAGCAATCAATCATGGCTCTATAAGCTGTTAGCCAATCCATACCGATAATAACATCATGCTCATGCATATCTAAGACTAACATGTCTGCAGGTAATATCAAACTACCAATCTCTACCCCCACTCCCCGGAATATAAAGAAGATAAGCGACCCACTCCCCAATGGTGAGTCTACACACGTCACTGTGCTCTCTGCTATGGCTAACAACCCTAAGGCCTTCACAGAATGCGTAGCTATAAAACAATGCGTCGCCCCAGTATCAAACAAAACCCGACCCATAGTACCATGGATAAGAAACATACCCTCAATCGCGGGTGGTGCCTGTGGAGCTGCTGCCTGGTGGACGTTATAGACACGTCCGTACTGTAACTGCCCCTGCTGCACTGAAGCTGCTGGAATGGCTGGTAGGGCTGGCACCTGGGCTGGAGCTGGGAGGGCAGCTGGAAAAAGTGGTCTCTGTGGCTCATTACGGGCACCCTGCTGCTGTGGAGCCCTATTACCCTCTGGGCAATCCTGGTGCTTATGACCATGCTTGTCGCATACAAAACACCGGCCTATGAAGTTACCTCCCCTCTGACCCTGCTGACCACGGCCCTGCTGGCCGTTACCTCCCCGCCACTGGCCCTGTTGGCCCTGATTATCACACTGTTGGACCTGTTGGCCCTGTTGATTAGGTTGGCCCTGCTGGCCCTGCCCATAACCCCCAAATCTCTGCCTGGAATCACCTGAACGGAATCGCTTAGCAGGGTCCCCCTGATGGGAACTCTGCTCGTGTTGATGAGTCTGTCCATGAGATGGTGCCCCACTAGCACTACTACCCCCGGTCCTGCCCTGCTGGCTGGACTCTCCTGCTCTCCTACTTCCCTGCAGATGGAAGCGGTGATCCTGGCAATGTAGTAACGTAGCATTGAGTACATCAGTGAAAGTACTCAGAGATAGATTCCCTATAAGATGCTGATGGATCCTCCAAGCTAACCCGTCCACAAACAACATTATCTTCTTACTATCAGTAGGTGCCTCATCTGGCACTATGGTGAGAAGTCTCGTGAACTCCTCCTCATACTCAGCAACGGTAGAGTTCTCCTGTTTCAAATTCAGTAATTTCCGCCTCATCTCAGTCTGCACGGCGGGTGGAAAGTACTTGCGGTCAAACCGCTCCCAAAACGACTAAATAGGGACCGTGTCCCTCTCCTCCAAGGTGGTAGTGGACTCCCACCACTGCAAAGCGGCCCCCACCAGCTTAAAGGAAGCCAATAACTGCCTTTGCACGTTAGTGCACTCATATATACGAAGATGCCGCTGGATGTCTTTCTTCCATTGGCTGACTGTGATGATATCTGAGCTACCAGAGAACTCAGGGGGATGCGCCTTCTGAAAAGCATCCCTAACCCTCTCCCATGTAGATGGAGGCTGTGCTGGTACTGGCGCCACTGCCTGAATCTGGGGTGGAGCCTGCTGAACCACCTCTAGCGCGACATTCACCGCCTGAGCAACAATGGCGGCGACTTCACTAGCATTCATAATGCCTTGTGCCGGAGCTGCTGGCTGCTCGGCCTGGGCACGCCTATCCATCGGTTCACGTCTCGGAGGCATTTGAAACGTGAAGAAGTTTATTAGCCTCCAGTCATTATCAAATCCGAAATGGCTGGAGACGTAAACGTAAAAGCAGGAATACAACAATCCTAAAAATAGGGCTCTATAGCAAAAACGTTAAGCTGAAAGCGAAAATAAGCCGTACAGATCCTATGGACACTAGAACCTGATGCTCTGATACCACCTGTGACACCCCTCCTAATTAAATACCGGGCGATCACTCCTTTATTAAATTAAAATCAAGGTGAACAGTTGGTTCATTCTTAGCATCACTGTCGTAAAAATAACTTTTCCAAATTTAACACCCTATTTAATTTAGCTAAGTGTCAAAACCATTTTTTAAACATTACTTTCCAATTTTATTTATTTATTTTATTAAACAATCAATCCAATAATTTAACATTTAACAGTCCAATCCCAGCATTTAAAACTTAAAGTAAAACATACATGCTGAATAAATCCCAAAGTAACAGTACTAGAAATAACTGAAATACAGATGTCCCAATAAAACAGATAAATAGTGGAAAGGGCGACACATGCCCAATAAGGAGAATGATAGAAGTGGAATCAAGTAAATGAAATCATCTAAGCAAGTGGCCTGCAACTCCCACCTAAGCTGCAGCACGTTCCTTCCAAGGGATCCTAAACAAGACGCCCCTGTGGCTGGGCACCTGTAATATATACATATATATACAAGAGAGAGAGAGGAATAGAAACGGGTCAAAGCCCGATAGTGTATATGATTTAAAAATTCGTTTAGCAAGTATTTAAATTGATACAGGCCAATGCAACAACATATTAGTGCGACACTCTCTTGAGAAATTCTCGCCTCTCTTCTAATGTGCACTCCTCTCGCACTAACCTTCCCAATGGTTTATCTCATCATATATCACACTATCCTTCCCCAAGGATTTAACTTATCTTAGGTGACTCTCAAAATTTAATATTTAACAACATCATGGTTTAAAAAGGATAATTTTATTTAGTACAAAACGCTCATTTTAACTTTATTGATTCATAAAGTTTTTCAATATCATATTATACTTTTCAAAACAAGTATTTCCAATTTGAGTCATTATACATGTCTTACTTACCATAACACAGTAGGAAGTTTCCCATATTTCAGAAGTTCATATATATATTAAATACTCGTATAATATATATATTCTAACAGCACCCCACATAAAATTTTATGGTGCGGGCATACTCTGCTATCCAATCCCCGTATCAATCGTACTAAAGGGAATACAAGTTCGGAATCACTCTCGAACTGTATAAATACATACACAAACAATATTGAGGCGAAGCATAGTTTCCAAGTCCAAGAGGTCAGTACATACCCTCACTTCTCTTAGGACCGTGACTACCGATTCGATAGCCTGTACCTAGGATTTCTATCTTCTAGGGTACGAGTCAATATCCCCCATAAGGCACACGAGATAAAATCGTCCCAGCGCGGAAACCTCAAGGATAGCAAGTAGCGCGGGCATGATTTTCACAAGTATATAATATATGCATACACAATCATATAAATATACCACTTTTATTATATCAATTTAGGTTTATCCAATAACCCACATTCACAACATTTATCCTTATTTTCCCATTATTATTTATCAAGTATAATGTTTCGTTTTTAACTTTAATTCGAAGAATTTTTCCAACTTACTACGTAACCCTCATTAATTCTATTCTTCCAAATGTACAATTCACTAGATATCCATTTATGTTCCAACGTAACTCTCTCTTACGTGTCTCTCCCCTTTAATATATACTTACATTATCCCTTATGCAAAATATCCCCAAAATATAGATTTCGCCTTACATTAAAGGATTTTGAATTTTATTTTCAAAGATGAGAATTTCAAACGGGTTCGAAATCGGAATTAAAATGGAGTTTTAATTGAATTTTTATTATCTCTAAGAGTCCTCAAAACATAAAACTGTCTAGTAAAAAAATATTAAAAAAATATTGAACGGTCGGATCGAGCTGAATTTTTTTCTGTAGCTTCCTCTCGTCTTCAAATAATTCTCTGTAAAATTTCATCCAATTCCAACCGTGCGAAATAAATTTTTTTTAGTGTTTGTATCTGATTAGAACTCTTTTCTTAATCAAACTCTTAATCCTCTACATGACAAAGGGTTTCCAGAATATCATATAAATCATCACTACATGAAAATTTCCCATCTCAAATTGGGTTTTTCTTCCATAAATCTCATCCTAATAACTCCTAAACTAATATGGATGATGCATCAACGAAATAAGCATGATAAACACTTGCCTGAGATTTTCAGAAATCTGGTTTGGTGTTGAATTTGGTGTGGTTACCTTCCCCGTCTCGCGATCTACGCGTTGGCGGTGGCGGCGGTGCAAACGGATGAGTTTTGAGCCTTGGAATGCCTTGAGAGCTCTCTCCTCTCCTCTCCAATGGCCATTCTAGTGTTTTGAGTTATCTAACCCTAGGAGATAACCTAAACATCTGATATAACCCCTTTAATTTTCGTGGGTTTAATTACCCAAAAATACAAAATGACTAAAATGCCCTCCCGGGGTACTAATTAGGCCTAAAAACGCCCCGAGACCCAAATCAAACTCCCGGGTATACTTTTCTGACTATCTCGACCCTTCTGGACGCGTTGGCGCACTCAAAACGATCATACGAACAACTTATAAAATATTTACTTTTATTTATCAATATTTAGTCCCGACGCGACACGGGCGCGTCCCGACTCAAATTTCTAAAATTGTCATTTTATTCACTCGTGACATTTAATATGGCCACTATTATATATTACTTTGCTCATTAGTAATATTCAACAAATTTTTTCATAATTATTAACTCTCATCACGTTAATAATTATAACATAATTAATTTTCGAATTTTTATTAAATAATTAATTCACATTAATATTAATAAATTCCCAAATTAATATAGCATAAAAATACGGGGTATTACAGGTATTCATAGGACGTCTAAATGATTTGTAAGAAATATTGGAGTTTTTTTTTTTTTTTACTATTTTACGATGATTGATTCACATTTAAGGTACTTATTTTAAATCCGAGAAAGTCATACACATCTACGAATTTTTTTGTAAAAGGCATCTTTTAAATTGGTAAGTGCACCTTTTAAGTTAGGTGTACATGCAAATTTTAAATTTGAGAGAAAAAATATTTAGTTCTACTTTTTAAGATTCATTTTTAGTCACTCATATATTCTTGTTTTTTAGTTTTTGGACCTACTAGTGTTATTCTATTGCAAAAATGAAAAGAAGTGTTTACAAGGCGGTTGTGAAAGATTTTTAGTGGTTATGAGAATTAACACAATTAAAAAAATACATGTGAAAGAGCATAACAAAACATTGAAAATGAGATTAAATTTCAAACAATTAAGGGTCTGTTCGATTGACCTGAAATTATTTTTCATGGAAAATAGTAATTTTAGTTCCATTTTTACTTTTGCAATGGTTGATTTTAAAGTCATTCTATAAAAACAATGGCCATAAATACAAAAAGTGTTTATATTTTTATCATTTTTCATGAAAAACAGTTTTTACCCAAACTCCAAATAATTAATTTTCTCAAAAACTTCCAAAAGTAAGACATCTCGGTCTTATATTTTTTCACTTATTTTTCAACTTCTTATAAAAGAGAACTAATTTTGAGTTATTTTTCAACTTCGTTATCAAACACACCCTAAGGTCTTGTTTGCGAGTTTTATTGTGGAGAGAAAAGAATGAAAATAAAAGGAAAATGTATTTCCTTACGTTCGTTTGAGAGTTTAAGTAGAAAATAAATTGTTTTACTTTAGTTAAGGAGTTTGAAAGGAGAGAAAATAAAAGAAATTTTTAAAAAACTTTATCTTCCATTGTCGCCAAAACTTTATATCAAATCAGAAAAAATAAAGACAAATATATTTTTTTAATAAATTATGCCTTATTTTAAAAAAAAAAAAATTATTTTTCTCTCCAAAACTTCCTAAAAAGCCATAAGGCCCTGTTTGATAGAAGTGGGTGGAATTAATTTTCAAGTCATTAGTCCCAAAGAATTGAATTTCGTGGCAAATCAATTCTTTGTGCTTTAAGTGTTGGCACCTTAGTGTAAGTGGTAATTATTTTTCAAGATAAATAAGTGCTATCAAACGCAATTGAAAAATAAAAAATGAGAAAGATTATTTATTTTTCATGGCAAATATTGCTATGAAATGGAGCCAAGAATTTTAAAATTTGCCATTATGGCACCCTAAAATAGAGAGGGTGTGGATTGAAGGGGTGAAACAGAAAGCTGAAACAGAGAGAGCGAGAGAGAAACGAAATGTTGCAGTATCCGGCCTTCATGAGTGAGTACCCGTGGTCTACGAGGATGATTCCCACATCATTTCTACTTCCAGCTCAATGGCCCCACCCCCACACCGACGAGCTCCTCCTCGCCATGGAGGAATCCGATTTCGAAGACAAGGTTCTCTTTTTATATTCAATTGTTCTTATTATGTGCGTGTGTGTGAACCCTATAAATCCAATATACGAGGCCACAACACAACCTCATTACCTTATAATGATACTTCTATCATGTTTTATATTTTGACAAATGTTTCCAAATCCCATGTGTGGATACGCTGTCAAACCCAACATCATCTATCATGCAATGCACCCACGGGTTGTTAAAAGAAATAAAAATTCCCCATTTTATTTTCATTTTGTAAAGACACAAGGTCATGTATATAACTTTGATTACTTGTATACCGCTCAACGATTAGAACAACAGTGTTGGAAATTGGACTTAGAAAAAGCTTCTGGACAGTATTTTGAGCAACTTTGAGTTCAAATTTAGATGGGATCCACACCACGATAATTGTGGAACCACATACGAATGCGTTCTTTTTCGTAAGGAGATTAATGTAGTATATTCATATGTCCAATTTTAATAAGTTATGAATGATAAATATGTCCCCAAAGTGACTCACAAAGTAATGAAAGTTAATGAATTGGGTATGTTTTAATTCTTGTCCCACATTGGAAGAATAGTGAAAAGTCACCCTAAGTATGGACTAAGGCTTGGATGCCTTGGGGTATCCCAACTCTTTGAAGGGGAGATGACCTACACTATGCATGTGTTGGGCTTGGCCCAAAACCCACACGCGCGCGCGCTGTCCTTCCCGCTGTCCGATTTAAATTAACTTTCTGGGCTTTAATTATTAATTAATTACGAAATTAATTAATTAATAAACTGTTGGCAGTTATTGCCAACAGTTAATCGTTTAACTGTTTTGACAGTTATTTTGAACAGTCACTTGATTTATTATAAATACAAATGGCTCCCCCCGTTTTGAAACTTATGAAAAATTCCCTCCAATTCCTTCCATACCGAAAACGCTGTCATATCTGTTCCAGAAAATTATTTTTCTGCATAACTCTTTCACATCTGTTGCATTGTTGTTGAGTAAAAATCCAGAATTTGAGTTCGTCGTAATTAATTATTGTCGTGCTACATAATTAATTGGAAAATCCGTTCTATCTTGGGAGACAATATTCATCAACCTCAGCGCACATTGGAGGGAATAAATTGTCTTAAGGACACTGAAAATTCACAGGGCTCAGAATCTTTTTCTATTTCTATTATTGTTTCTACAAATTCAAGTAAGTTTTTTTATTTTCTGTAATTTCGTTTTATTTCTGTAATTATATTATAATTCGTAATTCTGTACTTTTGTAGTTAATAAACAGTAGATATAACAAACAGTTCATGTCAACCAAAAAAAAATGAAAGAAAGTCATAATCATTATGACTCCCTTCGTTCCAAAATAAAGCCCAATCTTTTTAATTTATTTTTTTCATTTTTTTATCTTATAGATTAAAGATAAACTTCATCAATGGTTTATATAAAAAATAAATAAATTGGACTCTTTATTCATGACAACCCAAAAAGAAATAGTGAACTCATAATTTGGGACGAATGGAGTGTTTGTTCCTCCTCCATTCTATTGAAAAGAGAACCATGATAAGAAATTGTTCGGATGAGAAAACATGTAATTTTTTTTCTTATCACAGAAAAGTATATCATTGTCTAAGAAAAGAGTGCACAGTAAGTGCGGAAGAGTGGTAGTAGGAGTTTGAGACAGATGTAGTTTCTTTACTTTCCTTGCCTGTGGGGGAGTCAATTGATAATCTTATGATGCATTTTTAAGTGTAGTTGAAGTTTTGATCTTGACATGAACCTTATTTTGCTTGGGTGTTAGGCATTGGGAATTAGATCCAAGCTGGATTTGATTTGTTTGATCTTTTTACTTTTTTGGGTAGGTTGGGGGGTTATATAGTCCAAACAAATAAAATCAGAGTAACGTGACCATTTCTAGAAGTTAGTCCTGTTATCTGGTCAGAGACGTCACTAGAAATGATAAGTCCTCGTCTGGAGGCTGGAACAATGTCAATGTTTTGTTCCGCTTAGCGTTAAATTCATGGGAATCAACGTACCCTCGATGGCCTTGTGCACCATCGACGATTTTCTCCATTGTTTTGTGGACATTGTGATTATGAATCGTTAGAAAGCCAATTTGGTAGCATGCTTGACTACATGTACATGATTTCTATTAACATTTCGTTCACAGTTGTAACTTGTAGTGATGGTAGATTAGTCAAAGTGGTTTTTTGTGATAAGCTGGGTACAGTCTGCCTTTGTTGTTGAGTACTATTGTGTTCTTTTGTCTATCTACTGAGCTGCTGGTAAATGATTAATTTTACTGTGCTTTCAGAATCCTCATTTCCTTCCACCCTGTCATATTCCATAGAAATGGTGGCATTGTATTAATTTTTCAGGTTGCATGAAAATCAGTGTCTCATTTCTACAGCTGGGGAACTCTGTTACTGGAAAGTTTGCTCTTTTGGCCCAACAGATAACTCATTTCAGTGGTGCCATTAGCTCCTAATGGGGCTGAGGCTGGTTGCCACAGGTCTTCACTATTGTTCTTTTTCGTCTCGAGTACAATTAGGGTAATTCATCAGTAGGTAAGAAATCTAGTAGCTATATGTGTGATGTAACGCTCTTCTTTCGAGGCATTGAATGATATTAAGAGTTTTACTCGTTGGTTGAGTGCATAGTTGTCAAATCGCGAATCGTGAATCGAATCGGTCGAATTGGAACCAAATGATAAAAACGTAGTAAAACATACGTAAATGGGATTTAAAACTATAGAATTGGTAATTAAGCGTAATATGACAAAAAACTAATCGTAGCACATGATAATATACCAAAATATATCACAAAAATTAACCGTAGCACATGTTCTCATTCATTTTAAGCTTAAAAATGTAAAAAACAAAAATATATCATAAGACAACCTACATATTAATTTAAAACATCCTACATATTAATTTAAAATATCCTACATATTAATTTAAAACAACCTACATATTAATTTAAAACAATAAAATAAATACAAAGGTTAATTTAAAACAGTAAAACTGTAAAACAAATACTTACAAAAATTTTAAACAGGCCTACCTACTAAGATGAACAATATTAATTTAAAACAACCTACAAAATTACAACAATATTAATTTAAAACATAAAACCATATTAATTAGAACAATAAAACAAATACTAAGATTAACTATAAAACAATATTAATTTAAAAAACCTTCATATTAATTTAAAGCAACAAAACAAAAATACCTTCAAAGATTTTATAACAAATACAAAAGTTTTATAACAAAAAAAGAGCAAAAGATAGAAGACACTCGGCCAAGAGAATAGACAAGAAAAGCCAGCTGATAATAACCGACCCAAGAGAACATTTTTTTTCTCTAAAACTCAGTATCTTAACGGTATCCTTTGTTGTTTGCTTCTTTTTTTATTCGTTTTATTAAAACACACGCATGATTATAAGGTAAAAAAAAATCGCGAAAAAAAAAAGTGAATCGAACCCGAATCGGGAATCAGACCCGAATCCGAAGATTCGAATCGTGAATCGCCGATTCAGTCCGATTCTTTAGACATTTGCGATTCTCAACTCGATTCGAATCGTTTTATGTGAGAATCGAATCGAATCGAATCGAATTGAATCGAATCGTACGATTTGGACAACTATGGTTGAGTGTGAGTTTTCCTTGGGTAATTTTTTCATGCCCTTTGATTTACATGAATTGGTATACGAGCATAATTCACTCTTTGATGGCGGTATTTAATTTTTAGTTTTCAATTGCGTGTGGATTCATGCCTCCGAAATTTCACAAGTGTCGAATGAGGGAGGAACTTAGTCTGATGATGGGAGCAATGTTCCCCAAATTTGTAGGGCTTAGGGGTTTAGCCATTTCTCAAACACAAACAAGCACATAAGACTCCACCCCTTTGCTTAGTGCTAACATCCGGAAATATTTTTCGACCTAAAGAGTATACTTCACTTCTTGTTGAAGTGAGAAATTTTGGGGGAGACTTAATTTGGCTTGGTCTCGCATTTGTAACCCATGCAAATAACTGCAATTCTTTGTTTGGTGTTTTCATTCAACTTGGTCCAAGTGCATAGCTAATAAAACTTCTGTGTGTATTCTTAATAGGATTTTACCGGAGGCCGTGTGCACCAGCCAACAAGTCCCTCGAGTGAGGTAAAAGGGTTGCCCGTAAGTGTTGTTTCATCTCAGGCCACGAACGCACCGACCCTTCCCCATTCTCCTCCCGGCCCAGATCAAAACCTCCCTATAATACCCCGTATTTCTCCGTTATTGGAATTTAATTAATTCGGTAATTAATTCGTTCTATTTTAAATTACACGAGTGACGTAGTTTAATTGAATTAAACAATAATGTGTTTATTAAGTATTAATCGAGAGAAAGAAATAATGATTAATATTATGTGCTAAATTTAGTAAGTGAATAGTAAATAATTTATGAAAATTATTACACATCATAACGAGTGATATTGGCTTAATTGGATTTTATCTCAATCGGGAGTCGCGTGTAGACTAATTTGAGGTCGAGATAGGATATTTATTTAGAGTGACTCGGATGATGATTTCGAGGTCAAGGATGATTCTTAAAGGGTCGAAATAGTATATACGGGGTATTGATTAGGTCCCGGGACAGTTTCAAACTAAACCGGCACCGTGTGAGGGTATTTTAGTCTTTTGGTAACCTAGGGTTGAGGGAGCTACGAAATTCCAAAGTTTATATCAGCTAGTAGTTGGAAAAGGCTAGGGTTAAGAGATTAGAAAACCAACATAGGCCATTAGAGAAGAAAGAGAGAGTATTCTGGGAGATTTGAAGAGGATTCTTGAAATCTTCTTCATTATTCTTGCACCATCATCATCCTTGGAATGTGGATTGGAAGGGAAGACAAACAAATTCAACACCAAATCACGAAATCAGACCTATTACCTAAGGCAAGTGTTTATGTTGCAATTTTTCTTGAAGTTATAATACCCATGTAGTGTAGGGTTAAAATAGATTGATTTAAATGATGTATTTGAAGATTAAAAGTGATTAGAATCCATGTTCTGGATAGGATTTCATGTAAACTGAATTCATGTATGTAGAGGATACGAAACTAGATAATGAGTGATGATTTAAATGAGAAATATTTGGGTTTTATGTTGAGTATGAATGAAGAACACAAACATCTAGGGTTTTGATGAATAATTGATTTGATCTGTTCTTGAGTAGAAATCATAATGTTTTGATGTTATAATTACGTTAGAAATCAGCCTAATACACGTATATGATGTTTGGGACAATTTGTTGTAAGTTTTGTGAAGAATCATGAGAGTTATGTTAAGGAAAAATGGTGAAAAACGCTAAAACTCAACGAAGAAGATGTCCTGCTACTTTTCAAATCGATTCGGCAAGGCGAATCGATTCGGCCCTAGAGCAAATTGATTCGGTTTGCCCAGATTTGAAAACTTTCTCCTTTTAAGCTTAGAAATCTTGTATAATTAAGGAGGTGACTTTTGGGGACTCTTTATAATATAAAGAGGGACTTGTTGACTATAGTAGGACTATGATAGGGATGAGAAGTAGCCTTGTTTAGAAATTTGAGGTGAGGATTAATCGGGATTAAATTGTAATGTAATTTATTCGAGACAACGAGAATGAGTTACAGGAATTTCAGATGGACTTATTATATAGACCAGTAGGGTATGATTGAGTTAACCACTGAAATAATTTAAGGGGTAATTAGGACCGTTAGAGTAGAGAATAATACTCGGATAAATATGATAGTGAGTAATCGTAAAATAATTAGTACGGTGAGTATTCGAGTAATATATACTACGTACGAATGATGATGTTTGGGTTGTGTGTATACTTACTGATTATTATGTATATGTAGGTTATGTGTTACCTATTATATGACTAGTGTGAAGTGTTAGTATACCTATGTTGCTTGATATCACGTAGGTTCCCTCGTAGTGGGTGATCCCACCTTGACGATGCCAGTGACGTCTGAATTACTTCCCCAGGACATAAAACTTAGGGCGAACCATTATCTGCGTGAATATAATGGTGCCGGCATGTCGTTCGGACACGTTAGGTATGTGCGTGGCCCACGGCTTAGAACTATGTTCGCCTCCAATATGTGTTGTTTTAGTTTATGGTTCGAGGAAGACATTTCGAACTAACCGTCCTTGATTTGGTAAGAGAGGTACATGGATTGATAGCAGAGTATGCCTGTTTCTCGGTGGTTATTTTGGGAGACGCCGTAATTATATATATATATATATATATATATATATATATATATATATATAATAGTGAGCAATATATATATATATCAATATGAATATTCTACTCAAGTGTGACAGTAAATAGTTAGATAGTGTATATTTAAAAGTAAATTAAGTAGAGAAACTTAATTAAATGATTTAAAATAACACATGTGAAATGTTACTTATGATGCTAATAACATACGAGAAATGTTAATTATCGGTTAGCGTACTGTATGGGCGGTACGGGGGGTTAAAACGAATCGATAGTCAGTTAGTTACTTGTGTCTAGATAGCTTGAGTAGTACAACTAGGTGGCCTAAGTAGAAGACGTCAGGAGTGCACTCTAGTTTAGAGGTGAGGAAACTCAATAGAATGTAAGCGAACCAAACATATGTATCTAATACTGATTTTTGAACTGTGATAAATACTTGCTAAATGTTTTTGAAAGGTTTTGGAATCTAACCTTGCAAAAATATATTTTTCAAAACCTTTAGGTGTCCAGTCACAGGAACGCCAGACTTACGATCTATTCCAGGGATGCGTAGCTGCAGCGCTGTGAAGGCTTGAAGGAGTTGATTAGACGCTTCCATTTCTCATTCGTAGTGTAGGATTTCATTTCAGTATTTATCTTGGGCGTGTTGCCCCCTCAGACGTTATTTATTTAGTTATATTCTAGGCTATGTATCTAGTGTCAGTTTGATTCTATTTAGACTTATGGTTTTGATTTTGGGTGCCGATGGTTTATTCGGTTTTTATTACTCTTTTATTTTATCTAGATGTTCAGTGTTTATATTATATTGTGATTGGCCTCAGTGGCGGATCCAGAATTTTTGTTTAGGGGGAGTCTAACTTTCGAGTGGTGCCGGGGGTTCGGGTGCCGGAACCCCCGAAGCGATTTTTTTTTTGGATTAATTCAAGTTTAATTTGAGTTTTATACAAATTTTTGGTTAATTTAGCTAATTTTAACGGTCACTTTGAAATTCGAGTCGAATTTTTTGGGGTTAATTTGAATTTAATTCGAGTTTTATACATATTATTAAGATATTATGCCTAAACTTTATTGGTAAATATTAACTTATTTTGTCTAACAAATTTTAAATATTCCAACCAAATATTAACATTTAACAATATTAATACAATATTTAACTAATCAAACCTTTTCTTACTAATATTAATAAAAACAATGAACTAAAAAACATTACAAATGCAGTAAACAAAAACAATGAAAAAGCGGTTACCAAATTAATAGGAATAGATGGGAGCTCATCCAAAACTGAAAACAAAGCAAAAAACTTACCTTTGGAGATGGGCTGGCCGGAGCAGCAAGGTGAAGAGAAGAGATGGCCAGCAGTAGGGGATGGCGGTGAAGAGAGGAAAGGCAGGGCAGCGGCGGGGGAAGAGAAGGCAGAACAGGTTGGGAGGGCTTTAGGTTTTAGTTTTAGGTTAAAAACGATCGGGTCTTATACTTTTAAGTTTAGGTATTTTTAGGTTTGCCCCTATATATTTTATAACCCTCTAAAAAACACCTTTCACTTACTATTTTCACACGAAAATCTCAGGAGGAGCCTCCGCTCCCCCTCGGCCGTACATAGATCCGCCACTGATTGGCCTATATTATTTTATTTCCGCATGTTGGTTTATATTAATAAAAGATAAAATTTTGGCACCAGTTTAATTAAATGGTAGGTGATTAGTAACTTATAATGTTTTTGGCAGTGATGATACGAATGAACCAAATGAGAATACTGTTTTAATTTAATAAAGGACTGATCACCCGGTATTTAATTGGGCGGAGTGTCACAGATGGTATCAGAGCATCTGGTTCTAGTGTCCATAGGAACTGTACGGCTTACTACGAATTCAGCGTAGTGTTCTTTTTATATAGAGCCCTATTGTTAGGACTGTTGCCTAGTGCTTTTTGCTATTAGATTTTGTATTGACTGTGAACTCATACAACTCGTTTTAAATTTTTGATGCTGCCTAAGAGAGATGGACCGGCTAGAGCAGCAGTGTGAGAGAGGCTCATCAGGAGCCGGCGGAATCGCAGCCACAACCACCACCGGGGTTGGTGACGACTGCACAGATCGCCGAGATAGTGGCCCAGGTAGTCAACGCAGCCATGACTACTATGGCCGCCCATTTTCCACAGACCCAACCACAACCACTAGTGGCACCAGTGATTCAGGCCCAACCGGGGCCGTTGTCTTGGCAGAAAGTTAGGGAGGCTTTTCAGAAAGGCGGCACCAGAGTTTTCGAGAAGCTCAGATGTTATAGTAGCTTGTCAGTGGAAGGACCTACAACGTCACCTACGTATGTTTGAATGTAGCGACACTCAAAAACAGATGCTTGCCACGTTCAGACTTGTGGGAGCCGCACTGCAGTGGTGGGAGTCTATTACCACCTCAGAGGAGAGGGATACGATGCCGATAACAGAGTTTTAGGAGCGGTTCGATCGCAAGTACTTTCCGTGAGCTGTTTAGACGGCGGTGAGGAGGAAATTTAATGATGTTACGCAGGGTGATTGTTCAGTGGCGGAATACGAGGAGTTCACCCGTTTGGCTAATTTCGTGCCAGACGAGGTGAACACTGAAGAGAAGAAGAAGCTTACGTTTATGGATGGGCTAGCCTGGAGGATCAGGCAACATTTACATGACAACCCAGCATTACAGACGTATACGGAAGTTATTAGTGCCGCACTTTGGCACTGCCAAGGTCATCGCTTCCACCTGAAAGGAAGCAAGAGAGCGGGTGAGTCGAGCAACCCAGGTAGGATAGGAGGGAGTAGTGCCAGTTGGGCACCTCAGCAGCAGGTGGTGAGACAGCAGGGGCAGGATTCCCGACAGGGGGATTAGAGGCCAAGAGGTTTAGAATAGGAGGCTACCGACCAGAGGGTCAGGGTTTCAAGCAGGGTTAGCAAGGCCTAATCAGCAATAGGTTCCTTAGGGCCGTCAGGGTCAATGGAATAACGGTGGAGGCCAGCAAGGCCGAGGATTTCAAGGTCAGCGTCAGGGTCAGCTTAGACAGGGCTAGCAGGGCCAGAGATAGGGGGAGTTTCCGTGCTAGTGCTTCATTTGTGGACAAAAGGGCCATAAAATGATAGATTGCCCTCAGCAGGGCAGGGCACCATAGGGACAACAGGCACATATGCCTCCTCCAGCAGCACCAGCCCACAGCCGTAGGGGCAGATGCAGTACGGGCGTGTGTATAACATCCGGGATGTGCCCATACCACCATCATCTCAGGTACCGCCAGTAGTCGAGGGCACGTTTCCTATTCATGAGCATGAGGATAGGATTCTTTTTGATACGGGGGCGTCACATTCCTTTATTGTCACTAGATGTGCACGAGTGGTTGGTCTTTTAGAGACAACCAACACTCACCTTATGTGTGTAGAATCACCGTTAGGTAGTGGGTCACTGATACACTCAGTATGTAGAGGGGTAGACATCATTATTAGGAGATTGAGCTTAGTAGCAGACCTTCTTGTGTTAGATATGATGTCATTCTGGGCATGGATTGATTGGCGGGTTACAGAGCGACAATAGACAGTTACGAGAGGACTATAGTGTTCTCTATTCCCGGACAAGAGATGTTCTTAGTGGCAATGCCTCTTCCTGAGGGAGGTTCGCGCACACATTTATACGACGTTAAGGAGGAGACCTCACAGGAGGTAGTTATCCCGTTAGACTCGATTCCAGTTATGAAGGATTTTTAGGACGTATTTCAGGAGATACCAAGGTTGCTACCCAGTCGGGAGATCGAGTTTGTTATCGGCATAGCACCGGGTACAAGGCTGATTGCCCGAGCACCGTATCACATGGCTCCTTCAGAGATGCGGGAGTTGAGGGAATAGATTCAACAGCTCTTAGGGCAGGGTTTTATACGGCGGAGTACATCGCTGTGGGGTGCGTCGGTGTTATTCGTGAAAAAGAGGGATGGTTCGCTTCGCTTGTGTGTAGACTACAGGGAGTTGAACAAGGTTATCTGTTGACGAGGATCGATGACTTGTTTGACCAGTTGAAAGGAGCCGTGCACTTCTCCAAGATTGATTTGAGATCGGGTTATCACCAGTTACGCATTCGAGAGGAGGAGGTTCCTAAGATCGCTTTTCTGTCGCGGTACGGGTCGTACGAGTTCCGGGTGATGCCGTTTGGGCTCACAAATGCACCAACAGTGTTCATGGATCTCATGAATAGGGTATTCAGGTAGTTTCTCGACCAGTTCGTGATCGTGTTCATAGACGATATTTTGGTTTACTCTTACACTGAGGAGGAGCACGCAGAGCATCTGCGTATAGTTCTGACATTACGGGACCACTGGTTGTATGTCAAATTCGGGAAGTGTGGATTTTGGCTACGGGAGGTACAGTTTCTAGGTCACATCGTGTCCGACAGGGGCATTGCTGTTGATTCGAGTAAGGTATTAGCGGTGAGCTATGAAGTACGAACTCGACACGTAATACGCGATTCGACACGACACGTGACACGTGATTTTTTCAAAAAGTAGTATACGACACACGCTAGGATACATATATATATATATATATATATATATATATACACTCTAATTTTGAAGTATTTATTGCAAAATATCGTCATAATTTTTAGTTACAAATATCACAAATTATATGCATTATTATGTAATAAAAAAATTAAGGGGGTAATGTTAATCGAAAATATATATCTTGTAATATATAATAATTGATTAACTAATGAGGCAAAGTGGACACACATTATTATATAATTAGTATACAAAAAAAAGTTACACAAATAAAATATTACATAGCACAGACAACCGTGACACTGAGATATAATATATATATATATATATATATATATTTATTTATTTATTTATACTATTATTATAGTTGTATTACACATGACCCAACACGATTTATATATTATTGTATTGATACGACAACTTTAACAGCTTGTATAACCGTACATATCTCTATTATAACTTTAATAACTAGTATAGCTGTACATACATGACTTCTTTTTAAATGAGGACAGAGAGCTCATGACTAGGGATGGCAAGAGGGCATGTTTTCCAAAACCCTAACCTGCCCCATTTAATAAACGGGGCGGGGCGGGACGGTTTTTATTTAAATTAACTCCTAACCCGCCCCATTTAATAAACGAGGTGGATCGGGGCTCCTATGGGTTGGATTAATTTTAAAAATAGTAAAATTAACATTATTACTTTATAGTCGTAGAGGTCTACAATGGTTCGTATTTCAATACATGAGACAATCCCCTAGTTGTCAATCCATGTTTCCACGTAGATCTTTTACAAAATTAACATACATATAAAAAGATTTTTTAATGTGTGTGTGTATATATGGTTTAATTGTAATTAACATACATATAAAGGGCAATAATGTAGGCATAAGTTAAGCGGAGCGGGGCGGGGCGGGGCGGGGCGAGGCGGTTTTATTTAGCTTGACTCCTAACCCGCCCCATTAAATAAACGTTTTTTTTAAACCCATACCCGCTCCTAATTCATCAATCGGGTTTTAAAACCCGCCCCATTAGGAGCGGGGCGGGGCGGGGCTCCTATGGTTCGGGTTAAATTGCCATCCCTACTCATGACACAGCAAATGATATATATTATTATATTCTATTAAAGCTTTAACAACAACCATACACTATTCTCGACATACATCTCTGATTTGAAAAAAAGACAACCATACACTATTCTGTACACAGATGGGAATAAGAAAAAGAACTCGAGAGGGAAAATAGTTGAAGAAGAAAGGAGAGATCACGTTGCAGCTCCAAGACCAGCAATGAAGAAATCAAAAGCCCTAGCTTTCCTATCTTGTTCCTCTCTCTTTCTCGGATGAAATTTGTAAGCCCTGTTGAGGTTTTGACCCCATTTTAAGTTTCTAAAATACTAAAAATTAACCCCAGCGTGTCTTATAAACGTGCCCTAGTAAAGAAAAATAGGATACTCTTGGACACTAGGACACATCGTGTCCGGGCGTGTTGCGTGTTTGACACGAGTCAAAGTTGACTCATGGCCTCCGGGAGAGTTGTCGTGCTTCATAGGCGGTGAGGGAGTGGGGACAACTCACGACACTGACAGAGATTCACAGCTTTCTAGGGTTGGCCGGTTATTATTGTCGCTTCATTAAAGGGTTCTCAAAGATTGTGGGTCCATTGACGAACCTGACTCGCAGGGGGTACCGTTTGTGTGGAGTGATCACTGTCAGTTAGCTTTCGATGAGCTAAAGGACAAATTGACATCAGCACTCGTACTTGCATTGTTTAGGGGATGATTGGAGTATTGGGTCTATACCGATGCATCCTTGCAGGGACTTGGTGGTGTAGTACAACAGGAGGTAAGGACTATAGCTTATGCGTTTCGAAAGCTTAAGCCCCACGAGAAGAAATACCCAACACGAACTAGAGCTCACAGCAGTTGTGTTTACCTTGAGGATATGGAGGCACTACCTTCTGGGGGAGCAGTTTACGTTGTCCACGGATCATAAATCGCTTCAGTAATATAGAAGGATCTGAACATGAGGCAGAGGCGGTGGCTAGAGCTCATGAAGGACTACCAGTTTGATATACATTATCATCCTGGTAAGGCTAACGTGGTAGCAGACGCGTTGAGTCGAAGACCCACTGGGGAGTTAGCGGAGGTTTGGAAGGCGAAGTGGAATGAACTTCGACACGATGATGAGATCGCCAGAGTGTGCATGTCAGTTTTAGCTATCACTCCCGAGATTGTGATGCGAGTAGTATAAGCACAGGCGGAGGATCAGTTCTTGCAGGACAGAGTACGCTAGTTATTAACTGAGGGTGCGAAGTCTTACTCGATCAGCTCAGAGGGAGACCTACGTTTTAATGGGAGGCTAGTGGTGCCAGAGGATGGGGACTTGAGGCATGCGGTGATGTCTGAGTCTCACGGTTTGAGGTTTGTGGTACATTCCGATGGGGATAAGATGTACCTGGATATGAGGAGACAATATTGGTTGCCAGGGATGAAGCGGGACATAGCCAATGTGTTACCTGTTAGCTTGTGTAGGTAGACCACCAGAGGCCTTCAGGGATGCTACAACCATTAGAGATTCTCGTGTGGAAGTAGGAAAGCATTTCGATGGATTTTATCACTAAATTACCGACGTCGCAGAAAGATCACGACTCCATTTGGGTGATAGTGGACCGGTTGACCAAGGTGGCCCATTTCTTGTCAGTTCACATCGATTTTGAGATGATGCAGTATGCGCAGCTATTCATTGCGAAGATAGTTAAACATGGGGTATTGATTAACATCGTGTTTGATAGAGACAAGATCTTTGTGTTCCACTTCTGGCAGAGCTTTTAGGAGGCCATGGGCACAGACTTGCGGTTCAGTACCGCATACCATCCACAGACAGACGGACAAATTGAGAGGGTTAATCAGATGCTGGAGGACATGTTGAGGATATGCATTCTGAATTTTGAGGGAGGATGGAAGCGTTACCTCCCATTGGTAGAGTTTGCCTATAATAACTCTTACCAGTTCACCATCGGCATGGCACCGTTTGAGGCACTTTATGGGAGGCTTTGTCGTTCACCCGCTTACTGGTTAGATTTGGGGGACATGTTATTGGGGCCGGAGATGATACATGAGACAACAACCAAGATCGAGCTGATTCGGAGACGTATTCGAATAGCTCAGGACAGGCAAAAGAGTTATGCCGATGCAGACCGGAGACACGTTGAGTTAGAGGTTGGCGCCTAGGTGTTGGTACGGGTGTCTCCCATGAAGGGGGTCATGAAATTCGGCAAGAAGTGGAAACTAGCGTCGAGTTATGTGGGACCTTTCCCTATTATTGAAAGAGTGGGACCAATAGCATATAGACTGGGTTTACCAGAGCATCTACAGCGGATACACGATGTGTTCCATGTGGCATCGCTGAAGAAGTATTGGAGGAGCGAGAGAGATTTTTGGTACGTTCCACTCGAGAAGATCGATTTGCAGCCAGACGTCTCGTACGAGGAGAGACCCATGACTATTCTGGATCGTAGTGGGCGTAAGCTGCGGTCTAAAGTGGTACCATTAGTTAGAGTTCAGTGGGGACACCACAGTATTGGTGAGTTTACATGGGAGCGGGAGGATGACATACGAGGGCAGTATCCAGAGTTATTCACCACAGGTACGTCCTAATTTCGAAGATGAAATTCTGTTGTAAGGGGGGGGGGGGGGGTATGTAATACCCCGTATTTCTACGTACTTGGAATTCAATTAATTCGGTAATTAATTCGTTCTATTTTAAATTACATGAGTGACGTAATTTAATTGAATTAAACAATAATGTGTTTATTAAGTATTAATCGAGAGATAAATATTGACTAATATTGTGTGCTAAATTTATTAAGCGAATAGTAAACAATTTATGAAAATTATTACACGTCATAGCGAGTGATATTGGCGTAATTGGATTTTATCTCAATCGGGAGTCGCATGTAGACTAATTTGAGGTCAAGATAGGATATTTATTTAGAGCGACTCGAATGATGATTTCGAGGTCACGGATAATTCCGAAAGGGTCGAAATAGTTGGAATAGTATACTTGGGGGTATTGATTGGTTCCCGGGGCATTTTTAGACTAAATCGGCACCGTGTGAGGGTATTTTAGTCTTTTGGTAACCTAGGGTTGAGGGAGCTATGAAATTCCAAAGGTTATATTAGCTTGGTCGATGGAAGAGGCTAGGGTTAAGAGATTAGAAAATCAAGAGAGGCCATTAGAGAAGAAAGAGAGAGCATTCTTGGAGATTTAAAGAGGATTCTTGAAGTGTTCTTCATTGTTCTTGCACCATCATCATCCTTGGATTATGGATTGGAAGGGAAGACAAACAAATCCAACACTAAATCACGAAATGAGACCTATTACCTATGGTAAATGTTTATCTTGCAATTTTTCTTGAAGTTATAATACCCATGTAGTGTAGGGTTAAAATAGATTGATTTAAATGATGTATTTGAAGATTAAAAGTGATTAGAACCCATGTTCTAGGTAGGATTTCATGTAAACTGAATTCATGTATGTAGAGGATACGAAACTAGATAATGGGTGATGATTTAGATGAGAAAAATTTGGGTTTTATGTTGAGTATGAATGAAGAACACAAAAGTCTATGGTTTTGATGAATAATTGAATTGATATGTTCTTGAGTAGAAATCATAATGTTTTGATGTTATAATTACGTTGGAAATCAGCCTAACACATGTATATGACGTTTGGGACAATTGGTTGTAAGTTTGGTGAAGAATCATGAGAGTTATGTTAAGGAAAAATGGTGAAAAATGCTAAAACTCAACGAAGAAGATGTCCTGCTACTTTTCAAATCGATTCGGCAAGGCGAATCGATTTGGCCCTAGGGCAAATTGATTCGGTTTGCCCAAATTTAAAAACTTTCCCCTTTTAAGCTTAGAAATCTTGTATAATTAAGGAGGTGACTTTTGGGGCGTCTTTATAATATAAAGAGGGACTTGTTGACTACAATAGGACTATGATAGGGATGAGAAGTAGCCTTGTTAGGAGATTTGAGGTGAGGATTAATCGGGATTAGATTGTAATGTAATTTATTCGAGACAACGAGAATGAGTTACAGGAATTTCAAATGGACTTATTATGTAGACCCGTAGGGTATGATTGAGTTAACTACTGAAATAATTTAAGGGGTAACTAGGACCCTTAGAGTAGAGAATAAGACTCGGATAAATACGATAGTGAGTAATCGTAAAATAATTAGTACGGTGAGTATTCGAGTAATATATACTACGTACGAACGATGATGTTTGGGTTGTGTGTATACCTACTGATTATTATGTATATATAGGTTATGTGTTACCTATTATATGACTTGTGTGAAGTGTTAGTATACCTATGTTGCTTGCTATCACGGAGGTTCCCTCGCAGTGGGTGATCCCACCTTGACGAGGTCTGAATTAGTGCCCCAGGACATAAAACTTAGGGCGGACCATTATCTGCGTGAATATGATGGTGTCAGCATGTTGTTCGGGCACGTTAGGTATGTGCGTGGCCCACGGCTTAGAACTATATTCGCCTCCAATATGTGTTGTTTTAGTTTATGGTTCGAGGAAGACATTTCGAACTAACAGTCGTTGATTTGGTACGAGAGGTACATGGATTGATAGCAGAGTATGCCTGTTTCACGGTGGTCATTTTGGGAGACGTCGTAATTATATATATATTATTGAGAAATGTATATATATCAATATGAATATTCTACTTAAGTGTGACTGTAGATAGTTAGATAGTGTATATCTAAAAATAAATTAAGTAGAGAAACTTAATTAAATGATTAAAAGATAACACATGTGAAATGTTACTTACGATGCTAATAACATACGAGAAATGTTAATTATCGGTTAGCGTACTGTATGGGCGGTACGGGGGATTGAAACGTATCGATAGTCTGTTAGTTACTTGTGTCTAGATAGTTTGGGTAGTACAACTAGGTGGGCTAAGTAAAAGACGTTAGGAGTGCACTATAGTTGAGAGGTGAGGGAACTCAAGAGTGTTTACGCGAACCTAACATGTGTATCTAATAATTGATTTTTGAACTGTGATAAATGCTTGCTAAATGTTTTTAAAATGTTTTGGGTTCTAACCCGTGCAAAAATATATTTTTCAAAACCTTTAGGTGTCCCGTCACAGGGACGCCAGACTTAACGATCTATTCCAGGGATGCTTAGTTGCAGCGCTGTGGAGGCTTGCAGGAGTTGATTAGACGCTTCCACTTCTCATTCGTAGTGTAGGATTTCATTTTAGTATTTATCTTGGGCGTGTTGCTCTTTCGGACGTTATTTATTTAGCTATATTTCAGACTATTGTATCTGGTTTCAGTTTGATTCTATTTAGACTTATGGTTTGGATTTTTGGAGCCGATGTTTATTCGGTCTTCATTACTCTTTTATTTTATCTTGATGTTCAGACTTTATATTATTTTGTGATTGGCCTATATTGTTTTATTTCCGCATGTTGGTTTATATTAATGAAAGATGAAATTTCGGCACCGGTTTAATTAAATGGTAGGTGATTAATGTTTTCGGCGGTGATGCTAAGAATTAACCAAATGAGAATTCTGTTTTAATTTAATAAAGGACTGATCACCCGGTACTTAATTGGGCGGGGTTTCACACACCCCACCACATGAGAGCATAACCGTGGAATTTGGTCGTCACTAGCTTGACACGCATGGGTCAAAATATTCTTTTAATTAAATACCTTTGCATGGCGTTGAGCCAATCAACAAACGCATCCGAATTTAATTCCTGTCAACCATGAGAATGTCAACCTGAATGTCCCCGTATAGCACCTTTTCAAAGAGACATGGTATAAGACCTATGTTATCATCTCCCTCTACCCTTGTTGGATCAGGACTATCCTCAAACTCTCCTGCTTTGTCACCAACCCACAGGGCTGCAACCCATCACCCCCCCCCTAATCCGGTCCATGGTTGTCTCCTGTTGCCCGCATAGGTTGTCCTCTTCCTTATGACACGTTCATAGATTTGGAATTCCCTCATTTCTAGGTTCGGGCAATCGTGCACCATATGCCCAATCTATTTGCAACCGTAGAACTTCCGCTAATGTACAGTAACAAATGATGAGTCACTCCTTATGTTTTCCCACCCGATGAAATGGAACTTGTGGGGATAATTATGTGGTCAGCAGTGGTGAACGGTTGAACCTCTTCTTCGAACCTACGTCATAGTCAAGTCAATCAAAGCTAGGGGCCTAGGTGTGGGTTGTTGAAACCAATCTCTCAACCCTAGTGTGTCAGTGTCACTCCCAACCTAAATGTTGGGGTTTGGTTGGTGCGAAAATCATAAAGTGAGAATCAAGGGGTCAGTTTTGTCCCTTTTGAGGGTTTAACCCCTCGATGAGCACAACTTTGGTGGCTGGCCATCTAAGGGTCATGATTGCCAAGTTGGTGCTGGTGCCGGCATCCGTATGGGCTGCTTTCTTTCCTGCTTCTCTTGTCTCGCTCATCGTTGGGCCCTCAAAGGCTGCAAGTGAGGCTTGTACCTCTGGCTGTTCTTCATCCACGGGCCTTCCGGTGGCCAAACGCCGACCCAAAAAAGGGACACCACTCTGTCCGCCTCCATCGCAGACAGCCATGTGTCTTACCTGGTTTGACCTGGGCTCACTATTCCCTGGGTTGCATTGCCGCCTCTAGTCGACTGTCCCTTCTTCATTTCTGCTGTGCGACCCCCCTCTCCTGAGGGGTTCACCCATGATGTGCGATGCCTTCCCCATAGCCACTGACCCTATAAATGAGGGGTGGTGCGTACCGATGTCAGCACAGGTTGAGAGATTACAACTCGGTTGTGATCGTTCTTCCTGCTTCTCCATCTAACGGTTCAGATGCGGTGTTCAGCAATCAATTTGGCTAGGGTTTGATTTACATTGAATTTCTGCTAGGGTTTGATTTGCATTGATTGACTCTTGGAATTGAACGTTAGCCATTGCTTTCGATATGCGGGTTCGCAAATACTATTACTACTTGTACACATACTACTTGACGTAAACTTACTCGTTAGTCATAACAAAGGAACACACAAAAGCAAGATCAAAATTCAAGGCAAGCCTCAATCAAAGAAATCTTTATATTAAATGTGATATAAAATGATGATGGGAGGCTCGTTTTACATGCAATTACAAGCTTGAGCCCCACGAAGTCTATCTACATTAGGGAACTAATTAAAAAGGAACAAACTTAAAAGATAATCATGCTACCTTTATCCCCCTTACAAGTAGCTAACTAAGCTATATTTAAAATCAGAAAATTTATTTTTATTCCCCTAGGGTCGCCCCCCTCTTTCCCGCTTCTCCTATATACGCCAGACATTGCTGGGGATGGTCCTAAATTAAAAGGGACACATTTTCTTGTTTGGGGGACGTGGGGGTAGTTTTTGCAAGTAAAAGTTTGGAATGTAAGGGGATAATGTAGAATTTTCTGAACTTTGGGGAGGCTATGATCAGCCAAATTACATGTAGGACCCACTTGCAAACTTTATACTATCATCAGTAAAACCTGAACCACTGTTTCCATGTGGACAGAGATGTAGTCCAAATAATAAGAATTTTCCAATAAAAAATTGAAGATCTTTTCTGAACATGGGCATTTGCGGGTGTAAAAAGAGAGCACAATTCTAAGTCTCATTTGGACGAATCATGTATGGCATGTGCATATAAAAGTTACTCAGAATTTGGGGAGAAATATCATCTTAGTTTAAATAGGCTATGTAGTATTATGTCCGTCGTAGAATTGAAATAATTTTTTCCTTGCTTGGTCTTACATATTGGAGTGTAGTTAGAGATCAGAGATTCTGAACTACTCATTTGCCCTACCTCCTGATGGTTCTCACAATCATTCTCAAGATTGTTCTAATTGTTTCCCTGCTCAGCATTGTATTAAAGTCTTTTTGCATATAAAATGCAATCACTTAAATACCTGTTCTTAGAAAAAGGTCATCACGTAACAATTTCTAATAGGCACTTTCTCTAGAAAATATCAAGTTGGTCTGGTTTTCAGTTCAATTATGTTTCAAATTAAATCTGCCTTTTCTTGGTTTACCCCTCATGCTGAGATACAGCTTATACACAAAATCCTGCATATTTGTCAAATTTGTCTTTCTTTAAAGTAGCTAGTACTTGTATCTTTAATGTTAGCATAAACCTCAATAAACATTTGTAACAATAAGAGTAACGGGTAAAGTTTATGCATGTGGTTCGCCACCTTCGGTGGAAATCAGGAGCTTCAACTTCATTGTGCATAATTCTAACTATATATTGTAAGCAAGCATACAATGACTTTTATTGGTAGGTAGGTTTAATAGTTTTCTATTTTTAATAACTGATATATTGATAAAACGGGTTTGACAGTGTAATGAAATCAGAAAGACAAATAGCAGCTTAGTGGTGATTGGGAAGACCACTGTTGATAATGACAAAGAGGACTTCGACAATGATGCAGATGATGATGATGCTGATAACGCTGAAGAGTCTGATGGTGATGAATTTGAGCAGGAAACTGGTTGATTGATATCTGCTTCTATTGATATTCTCAGTTGTGATAATGCAGAAAGACAAGTTGCACTGTAACTATAGTAAGGATTTGTTGTATCAGGATCCAATTTGCATACAGCACGTTCTGGTTAATTAGAAAATTGTCTTGAATATGTTTCTATCGCTTGGTGGAAAATCAGAAAGGTAAATAAAACTTAAACCTGTGGCGGTTTGAAACTTGAGTGCATATCTTTTAACATGCAGTACGTGTCAGGTGGCTAGTTTTATGGTGATTTTGACTTGACCGAACCCATATTGCGTGTAACTTCGTTAGAAAGACCATATATTAAAATTGAGTCGGTCAGCTAAAATTTTGATGGACAAAACAGGCCATATATTTATTTCAACAGCAAAGCTCTTACATTTTAATTTCCATTCACTCTGGTTTAAAACCCAAATACTCTAAACTTCGAACTAAAGAATTTTTCTATCCCTTACCCCCCTGCTCAATGCAGTCCCACCCACTCCATCGTCTTGCGCATCCTGTTGTAATCTCGATGTGGGTTTTGGTAGTACTCGTGGCTGTCCACCAATATACAACTGAATCATCTCAGTTTTTACACTCCACACTCCACTCCACACTACAGTCCTACTCTGCCAAGATATTTTTGGCACAAATGCCCAAAAATGCAAAAAAAACCTCTCTTTAATATCCACGCCCCCTTTTGCCCTATTTATGGATTTTCGAAGCATTCCTTTCATTTATTCTGAACTGATGAAACCAAAATCTGGATGACTTTAGGCTTCAGCTAGTGTGAAGTTTGTATAATTGCCCATAGGCCAAATACAAAAATTACGAGAGAAAGAATACAAGTGTGTATGAAATACAACTCAACTACCACCTTTCTGCCATAATGAAGTAGTGGGTACTTATAGTTGTTGAAGTGAGCTTGCTTGAGCTTAGGTGGGGAAAACACATTAATTATGGTGGTTAATAGTCATTAATGTCAACCCACTCCGAGGGCATGTATAGCATTGTTGGGACTTCATGGACTAGGTAACAATGTGTGATGGGAATATTCCTTGGTCAACAATGTGTGATAGGAATATTCATTGGTTAGGAAAGTCGAGACATTCTCTTTTGCTCCTTTCCCATAAGTTTGAAAATCATTGCATAGGTTGGGAAAGATTCTAGGTCACGGGTGGTGGATAGTGTCATAAGCTCACTCGGGGAGTGGAAAAGCATTTGTGCACTAGGGTCCATTTGACACTCCCATTGGTGGAGGCCTAGAGAGTCATGTACAATGGACTCTGTAATGTATTCATGAAATCAAAAGAGGAGCCATTGGACTTTATTATGGACTCAAGAGGTTCATGTCCCATGGCTCCTTGGGTTCTTGACGTGGACTGGGCTTGGACTAGTCTAGTGTCAAATTCTTACGTATCACCCCCCCCCAATTTTCCACGAAACGATTCGATCATGTGGGAATTTACAACATGCACATGCATTTTTATTTATACGCCTTGGATGATGGGATAAGTGACTCTCTAGATGGTTGGACAATGAACGTAAAAATATTCAAAATGCCATAGATGAGTCCATGTATGCACGAGTATGTAACGGAACTTGATGACATGGGACTAGGAAAGTCACTCCCACAGGTGATTGAAAGTCAGAGGGATGAACTTTTGTATAGAGGAAGAGTTAAGTTCATGAAAATCGGAGAGGAGGATATGTTGGTTGCGTAATAAAATCTAAATGCCAAAATGACTTGAGACATTTTAATTACTCAATATCCAAGTCCACGTGGTGAGTGAAAGAGTGGATGGTGAGTATAAGTCCATAGAGTTCGTGGACCTTAATGGAAGACTTAAAAGATTATGAAGACGTTGGTCAACATGAAGTACTTATTAGTCCATTGAGTATCACACGCCATATATGCGATTAAGGACTCTAGGGTTGCTGAGTAAAAAACATATACATGGATGTTTGAGTGGGTTTAAGTTTATGGAAGGTTTGGACTTTTGGCGTGTGTAGACGTTATTAAGTCCATGGAAAAGAAGATAGTCCATAGAATCCGTGGACATTTTTCAAAGGAGGAAGATAGTCCTTGGAGTCCGTGAACATCAAAGGAGAAGGTTTGCAAAAATATACACCAATGAGTAAGTCTATTAAAATGTCAAGAAGATGTCACGGGGTGCATGGACATTAAGGTTGAAGTACAAGGTCACGATCAAGGTCATGTAGGGATTGGAGAATTTTATATGGATGCGCACTTATACTAACAAGGAAATTTTTAACTGTGAGTCCATGTACAAAATTTTGAGTATATGGACATGGATCCAATCCTCCTCAACAATTTGTTGTAATAAAAATATCAGTATAATTCTAATTAGCATATTGGATGGCTAAGGTACCAAGGCTAAGACCATTTGTTGGATGACCAAAATCCTTGTATATGAGAGGACTAGAGTTAGTGGACAAATGTTCACATAAGTCGGAAGGAGTGAAGTCTTTGGACGTGAGGACATATCGAAAAATTTAAGCCCATAAATGAAGGAGGACGTTGATACCAAAAATTACCCCCTATGTGGACCAATCAGAGCCGAACACCTGTCATCCAACATGGCAAGAATCCTAGTCAGCAAGATATAGACTCATCGACCAAGACCTAGGAGGCCGATCAACATGTAGAATGCCGACCAACTCTAGGAAGACCGACCATCTTGATCAACAGAACGCTAACAGTCAAGAGCATTATGGACATTATGTACTGGTCTAATTGCTTAATTTACAAAGGCATTCCATCCTTTTACATTCCACCTCTCTATCTCCTTACTTGGCTATAAATACATTATAATCCCTTCATCAAGGGCAGGCTCAAGCCATTCAAAATATGAAAGGCAAGACAGAATACAAGGAAATAAGAAACACAGTGGACGTAGGCTTTCATTAACCTTTTGTCTCTATTTTATTTACATATATTATCTGTGATTAAGCAATTAGACCTAGTCTAGCTTTTTACATCAACAAATTGGCGCCGTCTGTGGGAACGTATTTCTAAACGTTTTCACTCTCATTCACTTACGATAACTCAAAGATGACTGACATTCCTGAGTCCAGTACTAGAAACGATGGCAATACGCATGTTTCATCTGCTCCTCCAACAAATAATGATCTGACCGGAATCTCGGCTAGTCTTGCTAGAGGACGTGATGCCATGCAAGATACGATTAGGCAATTGGCCAAAACACTGCAGGCCGAATCTCATGCCTTGTCTATTTACAGAACTATGCCACCGCCACTGCCAAGAACCAGCGGGCATAGCCACCCTAGGACTTCCAGAGATACATCCTATCGTCCAAGAGCAAGTTCTTCCCCCAGGAGGAATAGCCACTACAGGACTTCCATAGATACGTCTTATCGTCCAGGAGTAAGTTCTTGAAAATATATGCGACACCCTAACATTCCTTACAACCCCACCTTCCCGGGCAACAATAGAGGTGATCTCAACTACGGTCATTAACCCCAAAATATTCTTCAACTTTAACTAATCCCGCCTCCTGCTATTCTCACAACATCCTTCATTGGTCGTCTTTTGTCATTCGGCATATAGAGCACACCCAAATGCGTAGCAGATTTACTATAATATATATAGCAGGAGAACTAAATCTCACCATAAGAATCAATAATCCTAAACATATGGCTCTATATCAAATAGAAGGCAACATTGGAAACGTAGTACGTCCGCATATATTCCTACGGACACTAGAACCGGATGCTCTAATACCATCGGTGACACCCCGCCTAATAAAACACCGGGTGATCAGTCCTATATCAAATTAAAAAGGAATCTCATATGGTTTCATTCTCAACATCAGTGTCAAAAACTATTTAATTACTAATAGCCTATTAGGGCCGATGTCAAAATTTTAAACTTCTAATATTTTTTAACGCACAAGTAAATCCATCCACATAATTATATAAACAACAAGTGAAATGAATAAATAACAACTGATAACTCCCGATAAAACTTTTATACAACCATATCAAATAGGCATAATATAAAAATGCCGAAAATAAATGCAAACACAATAGTTAGGAAGCATGGCCGAATATAATTCACAGTACCTCCTAGATAGATCACAAGGATTGAAGTGTCTATACAATTTCTTTCCAACATCCACAGTTGCGGAAACAACATCTGACTCGAAAGAATAATCATCCAGTCGTCCCTATTTCTGGACACCTAAAAGGGTTTTAAAGTAATAGAAAAAGGAAAATAGTTGCAAGCGGGTCAGAGCCCAAAGAGCTTAAAAACATATTTAGCAAGTATTTAAAATACTTCAATATTTAAAATATGATATTCTCTATATTTAAACTAGTGTCACACTCATATGAGATACCCCTCAGCTCTCATCTAACAGTGCACACCTAAAATATGTATTTTAAGCACCCTAGTTACGCTACCCAACATAACTAGCATCTCACCCAAACTTCTCAGCACCCAAACACTATCTCATGCCCCACATACATTATTCTAAGCTTTCGTCCGATCTTATACCTAATAATTTTTGGCTTATCATATATCTGTTGATTATAAATAACCTTCACTAGTTATTACACTATTCACATTTTTGTATTATTATCTCGTATATAATATTCTCATCTTTATATACGTATCTCATATTTTATTTCGAATTTTTTACTCCTGGATAACCTAAAATTTATTTTACAATTCATTCTTTATTCTTCCCATCTATATATTCACATCTAATACATAGATACAATATACTATACACATAAAGTATATCCATACTTATATATCACACACTATATAAGTATAATAACCATCCCTCAGAGCTATAACTCAATGGATGCAGTATCTCAATGCTATCATCATTCAGGGAATTACTCACACATCATCATGGGTACCAGCGGTCAGACTCTCACACCGACTTGGTATAAAAAATCACAACGTAGGGGAAGCATCTAGGGGTGTGCAAAAAAACCGACTGAACCGAAAACTGGCCTGAACCGAACCGAACCGAACCGAACCGAAACCGGCGTTTTTTTTAGCCCGGTTCAGTTTGCGATTTAAGGATTTAAAAAACCGACAATATCGGTTCGGTTGTCAGTTTAGACAAAGAAAAAACCGATTCGAACTGACATCAGTATTATATATTAAAAAACCCTTAAATATCTTTTATTTTTATATCAAAAAACCATTAACCAACCTCCAAAACCGACCTACAAAAAACCGACCAAAACTGAAAATCGGTTAAAACCGAACCGAAATCGAGCCGAACCAAAACCGATGTGATCGTCGGTTCGGTTTCGGTCTGAATTGCGGTCCAAAACCGAACCGACCCGTGCACACCCTTAGAAGCATCATAGTTCCTCACCCGAAAGTGAGACCGAATCATACCCAAGATGTCTCACCCATGATAAATGTCACACAATATAAAATGGATGCTATGACCCGGGGACTATACGCTCCCTGCTCCTCAAGCCAGGGGCCTCACCCACATCGCGCAACTTCCCATGATAGCACTAGAGGGGTATGCTTTACATAAATATATCAATAATACATAGATATATTTATAATCACATCATATATATATCGTCTTTTTACCCGCACACACACACACACACACACACACACATATATATATATATATATATATATATATATATATATATATATATATATATATATATATATATATAACATTAAATCCAGTTATCATGCCAATCTCTCGGGGCATTAGCCTATAATCTCGAATATACCAATTTGTATTAATTCATAAGTATACACACAACATATTTTAATCCCATAAGTATTCACTCACTTATGATATAATTATCACATTTATTATTTCCGAATAGTAGCTTATCACGTCTAGCCAGTATTCTTAAATCATCCTACTCGCACATTATGATTTACTCATATACATATTCGACATATATATATATATATATATATATATATATATATAATTGACATATATATTCTTCACGCATAAATATATATGTGTACGAACCCGCTGAATAATTCCTCGAATGTCGCTTGTGCCAAACATTGCTAAAATTTATACCCCGAATTTTAATCCCACTAATCCCAAGGGTCACACATCACTCATTTAATCATCTAGAGGTCCTCACACGCTATTTAGGATCCCCTAATATTTTCTCCGAAATTATCCTTAAATCCTTTTAAAAGCAAGAAAGTTTTTCAAAACTGCTAGGGCCGAATCGATTCACTCTGTACCGAACAAATCGATTCACTCCCCTACAAATTGATTCGAAATGGCACATATTTTCGACTATTACGAGTTCATACTCTTCTTCTTCTCCAATTCTCAATCCAACACTCATTCTACCTAATTTTTATGGATTCTAACATCACCCAATATCCATATACATATCTACACACTTGTATATAACCAAAACAACAATTAATTAATGGGATTCCTCAATTTGTTCAAGAATTAAACCCTAATTCATTTAAACCCTCTATCTCTCATTTCTCCAAATTTCTCATTAAAAATTGCACCATTAACATGGATTCAAGCCTAGATTTCATATGGAGTTAATATCACAACGATTTATATGAAATCATTTCTGAAAAATCCATTTTATTTCAAGAATCCCAAACCCAAAATCATATAGTTTTCACTAACTATAATATGAACAATAAACACACCTAAATAATTAAAGCAAGTTAAACACTTGCCTCGTTGGATAAATTTAGCGACCTCGTGCCGGGATTCGTCGGAGCTTGGCCGGAGTTCTCCTCTTTCTCCCTTTTATTCCTTTCTTTCCTTTCATCTTTCTTTCTTTTCTTTCCTTCTTTTCTATTTCTTCCCTGCCCTTGTAAGAGAGAATAAGGCTTATCCTCTTATTAAACCCAAAATTGACTCGTATTCACAATTGCGAGTCCCTACTAGTCCAAAATGTCTCTTGGGACTCAAACACTACCCCCAGATACCCTATTCTGACTATCTCGTCCCTTTTGAGACCAACTATGCAGTCGAAATTCCCATCCGAGTAACTTATAAAAAATTCAACATTTTAAATCCAATACAACTCCGCACATATTTTCCAAATAAAATATCATTCATTGTCGCTTTGCCCAACCGCGATAAGATATTAAATAATCCAACTTTATTTACTTATTCTCCTAAGTAAATTCACCACACGTCAATATTAATCCGATACTCATCAATTAATATTTATCCATTCACTTCAAATTCTCTTTCACTTAAAATTATCAAATCATTAAATTACACCCACTCATGTAATTTAAATATCCATAAAAGTACGGGGTATTACATTCTCCCCTTCTTACAAGGGAATTTCTTCCTCGAAATTCGAATTAGACCGGTAGGATCTTGATCCACACACAACACCCTTTTGTACCCAAACTCAATCTCAAAGTAACATACTCCACTATACACCCGCTAATGGCACCCACCTGTCTAAAGACTTAACCACTATAGCCCCAGCTTTACGGAAATCTTGTTCAATTTTCCTTCATACTGATATTCTTCATCAGTTATAATCTCTAACCTCAGTAACTACACATTACACATTGTGTTCTATCACCGACATCTGAGTAAGACGAGCCTATACATCACCCGCTCTATCGCCATAACACAATTGGAAAGGCGCATATCATTAAGTGCCATCTTCCTGTATCCATCCCGACACGAATCTCGATTCATGGCGACGTAATTCTTACGACGCTCCAAAGTCTCCCCAAAACAGTTTGTGGTTAATGCCCCTCTCAACAACGGACTCTAAATCACATTCGATCCAAAAGTCTATTTATTCGCTCTCCTCTAAACAACTAGAGGGAGAATGATCAGACTTTCCCACACAAAATCTTAGTAGGCACCTTATCCACAACAAACAGGTACGAGTGACTCCACACAACTTTACTAATCGGTAATTTCCCCCTAATTACCGTACCACGCTTTACTTTAATTACAAGTTAGGTCAGTTGCGGAAGTAAACTAACCACAATGACTTCAAAATCACATTCATACCACTTTACTAGTCATCAATCACGTCCCGTTTACTCAACGGGCCATAGGTGACATGACTTGTCTAAAACAAAACGTCATCCCCACTTCTCCCCAAAAATCCCTATAGGAGGTGGGGTACAAGGATCTTCATCGTAATTCATAACAATATTGGGCGGCACCTTGTACCGGTGTAATCCTTCTTTTTAAAGAAAGGTTTGAGCACACCTATTAATGAAATTTACTAGCGTGTCTTCCCATTCCGTCACCGGAATCATCGACTTGATACAAAATTTTTGTGGTTGATCATCTCAAACCAACTTATTTTCCATCTGTGAGTGGTGCACCCAGAGACAATCTCACTATGCCTCACCTAACACTAATTTCCACTTATAATGTCTCACATTAAGTGATACTTTATACTCCCCTTCTTTCTTTGGGGTGTACCAAAAGTCTCGGCCCTTGCACCTTTTGCCACAATACGCATTTTCGGGCTCATTAATATCATAGAGATTAAGATTTCATTTAAGCGGAAGACACTTTTAACATTAAACTGAGTAGAACTCTGCTCAACTTTCACATAATAATTGGGTTTTCCTCTTTTCTAGAGATATCAGAATAAGTGGCTTCCCACAACCTTTCAACCCATCTCGGGTGTGCCAACTCTCATTGCACGCATATACTTCGATCATCGCCCTTCTCACATGACGTTTAATCCACCATCCCGTGCCAGCTTGTTTATAACTTCCCCACAGGCATATATTCCACACATTTATTCCCACGTCCTCCTATCTCGGACGATTTAAAACCAGCTAACCAGGGCGCCTATACACCCTATAATCGGTGCATATTTTCACAACACTGGAAACGTCACACACTTTCCTCAAAACTGGCCTTGCATTCTAGACGTGGCTATAACACATGGGTATTCTCAATCACTTATAAATCGAAATTTAATTCTGAAAAATGCCACTTAAGACGTTTAAAACAGAGTTAAACTATTAAAATGGCTCCGAACTGTTTGTTGAAGAAACTCTTTTAATCAAAACAAAACTTAAAACAAGGCGTGTTTAAAAATTTATCAAAATAGTTTGTATGAGTGTGAACGAGTTATTTCAGATCTAGAGTAAACCAATTTTGAAAAAAAAAAACTTAAACTGTCAAATCAACTCAGCTTTAGGAGACGGTGATGAGAGTATGAGGAAGAACACAAGTAGTTTTTTATGTGGTAAAACCCCACCGAATTGGGGAAACATCCATGCTGTCCTCTACGACACAAAACAAAAATTCACTAAAGTCAAAGTAACAAATTACGAGCTATACAACAATCAAAACAAAACAAACACACCTAAACTACGTTCAAGATCGTTACCCACTCCTCTGGATTAAATCTGACTTCTTTAAAGGTTGTTGTTGTTGTTGTTCTCTGCAGCCTTATAACTTTACTCAATTCCAGTCTTTACGTCGATTCCAACAAGTTCAAGATCATTCAACCAACACTTTAAATATAGCGGTGATGTGCTCTCTAATATATGCATGCAACATACCCACTCTTAATACAAAAAAAATGAATTTAATCAAATTACAGAATCACTAGACATGCAAGGTTTTCTAAAATCAGTATAGTCAAACCAAAATCAGACTTTAAACCTTTCAATATATCCATAGATCAAGAGGGAATCTTATTAAGAAATATTCAAGATCCTAACACTTTATTGTTTTTAAAACAGTAAATAGAAAGTGCAACCCCCAATCAAGATCTCAAAACTAGGTTTTAGCCTGATAGTTTGAGTAAAATGAAATCAAAAGAAATATTGTTGGTATAGGGTTTAAAAAACATGAATCAGTTTAAAATAACCAAAAAATATGATTTCTCGAAATAATAAATCAATACAGAACTCTATCTACGTGATTTGTATCACTAAGATGAGATATGAGGTTTCTATGTAGAGAAACTGAGAACCTCTACCAATGTGACTAAGTTGGAATGATGATCAAGAACAAGAGAGGAATATTTCTCAAACCACGATCTAAGCACTTAACACTCAAGGTTTTTAAATCTCAGAAAAGTGTTTCTAAGTTTGGATTTAACGAAGTTGGATTAGGGTTTTAACTCTCTCTCTCTAATTATTTCTCTCTCTTCTATCACTTTTTCTCTCAAACGAGGATATAGCCAAAGTCTTCAAATGCCTCACAGATGGCATCTATTTATACTAGGCATCAAATTGAAATCAAAGGCTATGATTAAAATGATTTAAATTGATGGAGATATAAAGGTTCACAGTTGGCGGTGGGAATGAACTACACTGATTGGTTAAAAAACATTTCACTTGGATCAAGTCTAATACATGCAGACCGTAGATAAAAACAATCCAATTGTTAGAAATTGGTTTTAAGTTTGTGAGTACAAAGAAACACAAATCCACCTGTCTGGTGTGCAAAACGTGTATGCTCTAGATTCAATTTCACACGTGTGTTTTTGGTTTTCCAAAAAATCTCATTTTCCATCGCAATATTTTCTACCGCTTTTGGTTTCTACCCAAGCCAGTTTTAAGGACAAATTTTAATTATAAAACAGCCCAAAAACTTTACAAAGTTCAAATTTTAATTTCCAAAAATCATTTTAAAATTCTTAGAAAATTCTTAATAAATCCCAAAAATTATTTAAAAAATAATTTTAAAGGGATTTAACTCACATAAGATTATATTATGAATTAACTACTAAATGTATGCAACCCTAGTGAGTGGTGTTGTGTTATACCTTCATGAACTTGTAGAGGAATACCAATGATGATTATGAAGTTCTGAAGCTTTTTGGTTCAACTAGGAATATACATAATTTTGTCACTATTTCCAAACTAGATGACCTCGTATATAATTTAGACTCAAATGAGTCAACGATATAGGGTGATTCAATCTCCTCCTTTGAAAATATGAGATAAAATCTCCTTTGAGTCAACAAGGACTCGTAGGGATACCAAAAAAGAAATAAGAAAAATCCTATTCCTATACATAAATTTCTATCTACCCAATCTCCTAGAAATGAAAAACTACATAACTCAACTATATACAAACTATTACCCTATCAAAATCTGATCCTGCAATAAAATACCTAAGAACAAGTTCATTAGTTGAGAATGTACAATAGTGTCCAAGTGGACTCAAAATTTCTTCCCCATTTTGTCTCAAATGGACAAAGGGCAGCAAGAATCAAATAAGAGAATTATAAGCAGGTAGATATACAAATTATTCAGCTAAAACCATGCCAATTGATTTGCATAAATATTCTAAATGCTTAAAGTTCAAAGGTTTTGTAAACAAATCAGCCAATTGTAGATCAGTAGTTAGGTAATTAATCTCTAGTTCCTTTGATTCAACTAATTCTCGTATGAAGTGATATCAAATTTTAACATGTTTAGTGCGAGAATGTTGAACAAGTTTCTTAGAGATGTTTATCGCACTCTAGTTATCGCAATAGAGATGAATTTTTTCTTTAATTATACTGTAATCTCTCAGCATAAGTTACAGTCATAATAATTTGGCACAACCACTTCCAGCTGTAATATATTCAGATTCCGCGGTGGATAAAGAGGTGCAGTTATATTTTTTGCTGTTCCAACCAACCAAGTTATTACCGATGTAGTAACATGCGCCTAATGTAATTTTACTATCGTCGGAACACCCAACCCAATCAGCGTCGGTGTAGCCAACTATAGTGCTCGATGTGTCATTAGTGTACCACAACCCTAAATTGTAAGTGCTTTTTATGTATTTAATTATTCTTTTTACACATAATAAATGACTCTCTTTGGGATTATTCTGATAACGGGCACACATACACACATTGTACATGATATCAGGGCGCGAGGCAGTTAGATAGAGCAAACTTCCTATCATACTATATTATAAGGTAGAGTTAATAGATTTACCATTTTCATCTTTGGAGAGTTTGATCGAGCTACTCATAGGCATTCTAGCTTCCTTTCTAGTATCTAAGCCAATTTTTTTTACAATCTCTAATGCATATTTAGATTGCGAAACAAATAATCCTTCTGAATTTTGTTTAACTTGAAGGCCTAAGAAAAATTACAACTCCCCCAGAAGTGACATTTGGAATTCTCTGTGCATAATGTCTGAGAAAGACTTGGCTTCTGAAGGGGAAGTGGATCCAAAAATGATATCGTCAACATATACTTGAGCAATAGTAATGTTGTTGTCAAAAAATTTGACAAACAAGGTTTGGTCATTTCCTCCTCTCCTAAATCCATTATTTAAAAGAAAGGTCGACAAATGCTCATACCAAGCTCTAGGAGCCTGTTTTAACCCATAAAGAGATTTCTTAAGACGATAAACATAATTAGGATGATGAGGGTCAATAAACCCTTTTGGTTGTTCTACATAGGTCTCCTCAGTTAAAATTTCATTAAGAAAGGCTGACTTTACATCTATTTAGAAAAGTGTGAAATGTAAATGACATACTATAGCAAAAAGTAAACGAACAGATTCGAGTCGAGTAACAGGAGAAAATGTTTCCTCGAAATCTATTCCTTCAATCTGAGAGTAGCCCTGGGCAACTAATCTATCTTTATTTCTAATGATCATCCCAAACTCATCAGTCTTGTTTTTAAAAATCCAACGTGTGACAATAACCCTTTTATTTTTAGGTCTGGGTACAAGATACCAAACATCATGAATGATAAATTGAAGAAGTTCTTCTTGCATTGCAGTAATCCATAAGGGGTCATTCAAATCTTCATTTACAATTTTGGGCTCAATAAGAGACACAAAACATGCAAAATGAGCAATGTTACGAAGTTGTGATCTTGTACGAACAAGTTCTATAGGATTACCAACAACGTTATCTATGGGATGGTCTTTAGAAACCCAATTAGGTACTTCAGGGGTCTCTGTTGGTAATGACTCAGTTATTTTAGGAGGATCATAATTTAAAAGGTTTTCACACTCATCCACCATAGCTGGTCTATGAATTTTACTTTCTACAGAAGTGTCATTTAAAATTACATTAATTGATTCCATCATGGTCTTAGTACGCAAGTTGTAAATACGGTATGCTCTACTGTCAGGTGAATATCGTAGAAATATAGCTTTATCACCTCTTGTTTCGAACTTATATAAATGTTCTCTGTCTTTACATACATAACGAGTACTGCCAAATATCCTAAGATAATTAAGATTTGACTTTTTTCCATACCAAAGTTCATAGGGGGTTTGTTTAGTATTCTTCCTAAGGTAGACTCTATTGATAATGTGACATGAAGTATGAACTGATTCAACCCAAAAGTATTTAGGTAAGTCTTTGGCATGTATTAGAACTCTTGCCATTTCCTGAATTGTCCTATTTTTACGCTCGACTATCCCATTTTATTGGGGTGTCTTAGGAGCACTAAACTCGTGTTTGTAACCATTATAGTCACAATATTCAATAACACCCGAATCTATGAATTATCCTCCTCTATCACTCCAGATTCTATCTACTTGGGAGTTCTTTTCATTTTCTATATGAAGTAATATTTTTAAAAATGCTCTAAAGGTTTCAATTCTGTTTTAGAAAAGTAACCCAAGTGAATCTTGTGTAGTCGTCAATCATAACTAGAATGTAACTATTTCCACAAAGACTAATAGTACGAGAAGGACCCATTAGGTCCATATGGGTAAGTTCCAATGGTTTAGAGGACATAATGTCTTTAACTCTCTTATGAGATGCCTTAACTATTTTGCCTTCTTGACAAGGACCACAGACTATGTTCGAAATAGGTCTTATTTTAGGATTACCTCTAATAATTTCTTGAGAGAATAATTTACTAAGGCTGTCATAATTTATGTGACTCATTCTGTTATGCCATAATTCATTATCATCCATTTTGGCAATGTTACAGACCTTTGTACTACGATTAACTGTGTAACCGTTATCTGGAGTAAGAAGTCATATAATTATGCACTCACCATTTTCATTTAAAATTTTGCAATTGTTCCTCGAAAAGGTGACAGTATGATTGGAGTCACAAAATTGTGAAATACTTAGTAGATTAGACTTAAGACCTTTTACTAATAAAACATCTTCAATAACAAGTAATCCTTCTTCTTGGAGTGTTCCTTTGCCTACGATCTGGTCTGAAACACCATCTCCAAACAAGACTTTGCCTTCAGAGAAGTTAATTTTGTTTGAGAGTTTAGATTCATCCCCGGTCATATGTTTAGAACATACAGAGTCTAAGTACCATCCAGACGTGGTGTGCTCAACTTTCAAAGCGCTGATCACTATGTTACATTTCATCTGGGGTACTAGATCATCCATTCTTACCCAAATAGCTATAGTTTTCAATTTGCGCCTATTAGCTCGTATTTGATAAAACATGCGAGCTTCAGCTTTTTGTCTATACAAATTTTGCGCAATTTTATTTTTGTTATAAACAGTTTGAGCATTTGGTCGAGAAAAGACTCTAGAATTATTTCTTAACGATTGTCTTTTAGTATTAGATCTTGTCTTTCTCTTTCTATAGTTAGAGGTTCTATCTGGTGGTTTAGGAAGGACATAATTGTTACGGCTTCTCCTAGAATAGTTAAAGTTTTGATAGGTAAAGGAGGGATAAGTATTTAGTATGGGCGTTTGAAATAGCAACCATATAAAGAATGTTCGTACACATCACAGTATGAGCAATAATGATTGCTCGTAGCAGTTAAGTCTTTAGGAAAGTTGTTGAACATAGGTTTCTCTAAGTTATGATTTTTGGCATTATATATAGAGGGAACAGTTTGAAATGAGGTATCACTCTTTCTGATGGGAGGACAAACGTACTTGGCTTTAAGTTGAACATTATTCTTAGAGGTACTTGTCTCATCAAGGTTTAACTGCTGCTAGTTTTTATCAAATTCATTTTTTAACGATTGAAAGTCAGTACAAATTTCCATAAGTCTTTTCCCACCAGTAACAAACTTTATGGTTTCAAAAGGTTTAGTTTGATTGATATTTTTGGTGCAAAAGCCTATTCCAGATATGTCATCAGAATTGATCTTGCTATCAGCAACACAATCCTCAAAATAATTAGAATTACTTTCAAATCTTGAGATTTTTTTTGAAGACTATTGAAGCCTTTTCTTTTATTTTTTCCAATTTTAATAATGATCCTTTATACTTCTTTTTCAAAACATTATTGGATTCAGTCAAGTCTTTCAATTTTTGTTCAAAAGCTTTTATTTCCTCATCACGAGTTAAACTTTGAGACATATACTCTTCAGCATTTTGTTTAACTATTTGGTCAAAGGACTCTAATTTCTTCAAAAGATCGTTGACAAGTTTCTCTAGTCTAGCGCTTTTCTTGAGAGTTTTGGTGTAAAGTGTGTGAATGTCAGGAAGGTCCTCATTATCGGAGTCACTAAGTGAGCTGTGTGCTGTGTCCCCTATTGATTCAATTTTAGGACTCACACACCCATTGGCATTAATGATAAGACGATCACTTTGACTCACACACACACGATTTTTAGTACTACAATCATTCTCAAGCAGTAAGGTAGGCACATCAATAGAAGAAACATCAGTCATGGTATGATCAATTTCCTCATCATCATTGTAGATTATATTAGCAAAGAATGATATGCAAGGGTCATAAGAGTTGGATGACTCAGGTTCTTCATTTTTAGAGTCACTTGAGTCATTCCAAGTATTGCATTGCTGAGCCCTATTATGTTTGGGGTGTTTGTCTAAGTTAACCCTACAATCACTAGCTATGTGTCCTAATTTTGCCACATCTATAACATTCAACATTTTTAAGGTCTTTCTGAGGTCTCTTGTGATCATCAGTCTTTTGTTTGTCAGGTCTTCTCTCATGAGGCCTATTGTTAGAAGTGTTGGAGTAATTAGGTTTCCCTTGTCTAGAAGTAACTTTGTTTCTAAAGTTTACAATTTTTTTGAATTGCTTAAGCATAAGAGCAATATGATTATCCAAGTTATCCAAGTCACAGTCCTCATCAGAGTCAAGGTCAAGGCTAGGTTTGATAAACTTAGATGAAAAAACAAGATTAGAAATACCCTATTTTTACTGGTCTGGATCAATTATTTCTTGAATTCTAGTTCCATTTCCACAGTTCTTAGTTTACTACTAAGGAGTTCTGGGGTGAGATTTCGATCATCCATTTCCTCAATAGCATATCTTTTGTTATCAAACTTCTGTCGAAGTGATCTTAGATTTTTTAAAACAATTTCTTTCCTATCATAGGTTATACCATTTGCATGTAACTTAGTCACAATGTGAGTTAACCTAATATATAAATCATCAAAGGTTTCAGTCTCAGACATGACAAGAGAGTTATACAGTTGGATAAGCATTTGAGTTTTAGTAGCTTTAACTCTCATATCACCCTCATGCGCAGTTACAAGAGTATCCCATGATTCCTTAGAAGTACTGCAGGATGAGATCCTCTTGAACTCATATTCATTTATAGACATAAATATGGCATTCTTGCCTTTATTGTTACATAGCGAAATTTATTTCTTATCTTTAGTGAATTCACTTACTAACTTGCTAATTCTCATAAGACTTCCTTCAGCTGTTGGTTTAGTAGGAAAAGTGTAACCATTTTCTATAACTTCCCAGACTTTATCTCCCAGAGTTCCTTGAATGAAAGCAATCATCCTTACCTTCCAGTAGGGAAAATTGGTTCCATCGAACAAAGGGGGTCTGGACAGGTTACCCAGCCTCTCAAATTTCTCGTCCATACTTTTGTTTTGAAAAAAACAATTTCAGAAACACACGATCTAAAAGATTTTAAAAGAGCCAAGCTCTGATACCAATTAAAAAATGCCACTCAAGACGTTTAAAACAGAGTTAAACTATTAAAATGGCTTCGAACTGTTTATTGAAGAAACTCTTTTAATCAAAACAAAACTTAACACAATATGTGTTTAAAAACTTATCAAAATTATTTGTTTGAGTGTGAACGACTTATTTCAGATCTAAAGTAAACCAGTTTTGAAAAAAAAACTTAAACTATCAAATCAACTCAGCTTTAGGAGAAGGCGATGAGAGTATGAGGAAGAACACAAGCAGTTTTTTACGTGGTAAACCCCCACCCAATTGGGAAACGTCCACGGTGCCCTCTACGACACAAAACAAAAATTCACTAAAGTCAAAGTAACAAATTACGAGCTATACAACAATCAAAACAAAACAAACACACCTAAACTATGTTCAAGATCGTTACCCACTCCTCTGGATTAAATCTGACTTCTTTAAAGGTTGTTGTTGTTGTTGTTCTCTGCAGCCTTATAACTTTACTCGATTCCAGTTTTTACGTCGATTCCAACAAGTTCAAGATCATTCAACCAACACTTTAAATATAGCGGTGATGTTCTCTCTAATATATGCATGCAACATACCCACTCTTAATACAGACAAAATGACTTTAATCAAATTATAGAATCACTGGACATGCAAGGTTTGCTAAAATCAGTTTAGTCAAACCAAAATCAGACTTTAAACCTTTCAATCTATCCGTAGATCAAGAGGGAATCTTGTTGAGAAATATTCAAGATCCTAACACTTTCTTATTTTGAAAACAGTAAATAGAAAGTGCAACCCCCAATCAAGATCTCAAAACTAGGTCTTAGCCTGATAGTTTGAGTAAAATGAAATTAGAAGAAATATTGTTGGTATAGGGTTTAAAAAACATGAAATTAGTTTAAAATAACCAAAAAATATGATTTCTCGAAATAAGAAATCAAAACAGAAATCTATCTACGTGATTTGTATCACTAAGATGATATCCGAGGTTTCTACGTAGAAAAACTGAGAACATCTACCAACGTGACTAAGTTGGAACGATGATCAAGAATAAGAAAGGAATATTTTTCAAACAACGATCTAAGCACTCAACACTCAAGGTTTTTAAATCTCAGAAAAGTGTTTCTGAGTTTGGATTTGACGAAGTTGGATTAGGGTTTCAACTCTCTCTCTAATCTTTTCTCTCTTTTTCTCTCAAACGAGGAAATAGCCAAAGTCTTCAAATGCCTCACAAATGGCATCTATTTATACTGGGCATCGAATTGAAATCAAAGGCTGAGATTAAAACGATTTAAATTGATGGAGATATAAAGGTTCATAGTTGGCAGTGGGAATGTGGGAATGAACTACTTTGATTGGTTCAAAAACATTTCACTTGGATCAAGTCTAATACATGCAGACCGTAGATAAAAACAATCCAATGATAAGAAATTGGTTTTAAGTTTGAGAGTGCAAAGAAAAACAAATCCACCCGTCTGGTGTGCAACACATGTATGCTCTAGATTCAATTTCACACGCGTGTTTTTGGTTTTCCAAAAAATCTCATTTTCCACCACAATATTTTCTACCGCTTTTGGTTTCTACCCAAGCCAGTTTTAAGGACAAATTTTAATTATAAAATAGCCCAAAAACTTTACAAAGTTCAAATTTTAATTTCTAAAAATTATTTTAAAATTCTTAATAAATCCTAAAAATTATTTAAAAATCATTTTAAGGGGATTTAACTCGCACAAGATTATATTATGAATTAAACACTAAATGTATGCAATACTAGTGAGTGGTGTAGTGTTATACCTTCATGAACTTGTAGAGGAATACCAATGATGATTATGAAGTTATGAGGCTTTTTGGTTCAACTAGGAATATACATAATTTTGTCACTATTTCCAAACTAAATGAGCTCCTATATAATGTAGACTTAAATGAGTCAAGGATATAGGGTGCTTCAATTCTCCTCGATATTGTTCCACCCTTTAACTCATGGTGCAAGGAAAAAATTCAGTGCTATCTTACGGCACTAGCGGCTCCACTGGCCTTACACTATATAATAGCTCTCAGCTCAGAGTGTTTTCTCCACACTTCCATTAATAAACATTCAAAATTGATGCCCTAGCATCCATCAACGTCTCTCTATACTCACGACGTTCATCAAGGTTTATGCGTTTTTCATCACGGAACAACATTCAAACAAGGAGCTTTCCCCAATAATCTATCACTCAGCATTGGCGGTAATCAAATTCCATAAACCTCAAACACATAACCAGGACTGTCAAAATTCTGTCCCCCGATATGTAACTATAAATCTCAACTCCCACGTCTCTAAAGGAGTGATTTAACAATGAGCTCTTCCTATCACCAAGTCCTGAGCGCTAAATATAATAACGAGATAAATATCTCCACTCAACAGTAAATCCAATATACCTCAAATCACCTCAATATAGTCCCTACACACCGAAATCAAATATCTCCAGACAAAAATACTCTCCTAAGTCTCTATCATAATATAATATAAATTCTAGCTCGACCCTCTTTCAGGTAAGACATCGCCAAAATAACCCATCCTGCCATGGAACAGCAAACACGATAGCCTTGCAATATTAGCCCACTATCGTTCTAACCAGTCTATACTCAGGATAATATCATACTCGTATAACACATCACTAAAATGCGTAATTCCATATAAAATATATACCACTATGCCTACACATGCTTCCCCACGGATGAAACCAAAAATAACCCCGCTATACCTCGAAATATATATACATAACAATGTTATCGATATACACACTAAACTCGTCTCACACGCGACTCTAGTTCTAATCAAGATACCATGACTCGCTCGTGCCACACAGAATATCTTATTCACCCAAGGTTAAAACTCATTTATCTACCTTGCCAATCGCCCTGGCTGCTTAAATGGTTCCAGAACATGACACGCCTGTTCGAACCGATCCAAAAACTATCTTAATTATCTCCCCAACTAGGCACCATACTCTTGTCCCTTTACTCGATTATGGAAAAAATAATGTATATGGTCCTACTCTCAATATAAAAATATCTCTTCATATAATCCACTTATCTTCGGCCACGCTGGCCGTGTTAGGGCGGTCCTTCTCTCAAACCTTGGTAGCCTCGACCCTGACGACCACCCTCATTGTTCCCTTAGTTCCGCTGGCCCTAAGGAACACACTACTGGATTTAACAACCCCGACCAAATCCATCATTACTCGGTAGGAATTCAGCTACCAGAACCCTTTAAATGGGACCCGTGATGGGTCTCCCCTCCTACGGTGTTTTGCTAGCACCGTTTCATCCAGTCTTACAAATGGGCTTCTGTCTGAACCACCTATGATAAGTTCAGAATTTCATCCACATATCTTTTTGAACAACAGGTGAAGGAACTTGCGGTCAAACCGTACATAAGATCCTTCAATTGGAATACTATTTCACTTTTCAAATATGGTGATTGACTCCCACCACGACAACACTGCTCCAACGAGCCAAGAATTTTTTTACCTCAATCTTCACTTCCAGGTATACTTCTCCCTGCTATATGCCAAAACATTTGGTTATCTCAAATCCATTGGCTACACACACAAACTTCGCATTTACCAAAATTCCAATGGGTGGTCATATTCAAAGACCCCTCCGACTCTCTCCCATTCTAACCACACTGGGCGAGTCTAATTTTTGCACCACTTGCTGCTATAGTAATACTTGAAAATATATGCTGCACCCTAGCATTCCTTATAACCCCATCTTCACGAGAAACAATAGATGTGACCTCAACTACGGTCATAGACTACAAAATAGTCTTCAACTTTAATGAAGCCCGCCTCATGCTATTCTCATAAAGGCCTTCATTGGTCGTCCTTTGCCGTTCGGCATACAAAGCACACTCGAATGCATAGAAGATTTACTATAATATATATAGTAGGAGAACTAAATCTCACCATAGGGATCAATAATCCTAAACATAGGGCTCTATATCAAATAGAAGGCAACGCTGGAAACGTAGCACGTCCACACTAGAACCGGATGCTTTAATATCATCTGTTACACCCCGCCTAATAAAATGCCTGGTGAATTATCAAATAAAATAGGAATCTCATATGGTTTCATTCTCAGCATCACTGTCGAAAACCATTTAATTACTAATAACCTAATATGCCCGGTGTCAAAATTTTAAACTTCTAATCTTTTTTAACTCACAAGTAAATCCATCCACACAATTATATAAACAAGTGAAATGAATAAATAACAATCGATAACTTTCGGTAAAACTTTTATACAACCATATCAAATAGGCGTAATATAAAAATGCCAAAAATAAATGAAAAGACAGCAGTTGGGTAACATGCTCGAATATAATTCACAATACCTCCTATCTGGATCACAAGGATAGAAGTGTCTATACAATTTTCTACCAATATCCACATCTGTAGCAGCAACGTATCACTCGAAAGAATAATCATCCAGGAATCCGTATGTCTGGACACCTAAAAGGGTTTTAAAGTAATAGAAAAAGGAAAATAGTTGCAAGCGGGTCAGAGCCCAAAGAATTTAAAAAAATATTTAGCAAGTATTTAAAATACTTTAATATTCAAAGTATGATATTATCCATATTTAATATTTAGAATACTTTAGTTGTCGCACTCACATGAGATACCCCTCACCTCTCGTCTAACAGTGCACACCTAACATATGTATTTTAAACACCCTAGTTACGCACCCATCCTAACTAGCATCTCACCCAAACTTCAAAGCACCCACACACTATTTCATGACCCGCATACATTATTACAAGCTTTCGCCCGATCTTATACCTTTTAATTTCTGGCTTATCATATATCCATTCATTATAAATAACCTTCACTAGTTATTACACACTATTCACATTTTAGTATTATTAGCTCGTATATAATATTTTCATCTTTATATACGTATCTCATATTTTATTCCGGATTTTATACTCCTGGATGATCCATAATTTATTTTATAATTCATTCTTTATTCTGTCCATATATATATATATACACACTAGCAGAATGCCCGTGCCTGAATGCCCGCCGAAAATTTCTAAAGTACATAATCGCCATGCGAAAATTTTTTCCAAAGTGTAAAGTGCTGGACATTATAACTTAAGTCAGTTTTTTACAACAAAATAGTGCACACAATTTAGGAAGATTTGGACAAAAAATTTCTTATTTCTAAGTCTATCCATCCTGTTCAATAAATAAATAAAATACTACAACAATAACCATACTAATAGTCTGCCTTGAACCTTGTATAAACATTGTCATGAATAATTTAAGTCAATGGATTTTTTATATGATTACAAAGAATTGAAAATTAAAATAGTAGTAATTTGTAAGCCATCAAATTGAATGCACAATATAAAGCGCTCTAATTTCCCCTGCTTGAGCATAGATATTTATAAAGGCTTGAGCATAGATAAACTGAAACATAAAAAGAAAATGTTTAATACACCAAATTTTGACACCGTTTTTTATGTACTCAACAAATTTTGAATTTACCAAAACAAACAAATTGTCATATAAAAAATATTTTCCAAAGCCTAAATGCTTTTGTGACTCCTTGATATATTACACCAAGTTCACATGGAAAAGTGGCAGCTTTCTAATATTTCTGATTGTAATCAATGCGTTTTTTCCCTCTAAAAAAATAGATTATCGTACATCACAACCCCCTAGATAATGAGTCTAAACCAGACATATTATTAGAACATGAAAATCTACTAAACATATTGGAAATTTATAATTTTTGGAGTTCAATACAGTAAGAGACATTTAGTTCAAAAAGCTGAAGACAAATCACATCAACTTCTAGCTCCCAAAAAAGATTCATAAGAAAAAAAATATAAACATAATATACATACAAACAACAGAGCTCGTAAGTGCAAATTCAATTTCCATTCACTATTTTCAATTCAAAGTCACAGTAACAGTTCAACCCTCCTATAACGATCCTGCAACCAAAACTACATTTTTGGAACTATTATTACGATGATATCATAATTAATCTAATGCTCAAATAAAAGTCTAGGAAGTAAAACCTGACTAACTCTAATTTACAAAAAAAATATGAAGACTACATAATGCCTAAACAAATATGAACACTGATGCCTAAAATTTGAATACCTTGGCTTTGTCCCCCTTTCAGACTCTAACACACACATATGGATAAACCTGTCATGAACAAAAATGAGATCACAGATTCATTTAACACGGTGTCAAAAAATAGAACAAAGGAAGTAGTTAAATAGTAATCATACATGATAAAAGAAAATTTAGACAACTTATAATATGAATATAACAAAAAATAGCAAGCTATTTGGTAAAACTAAAGCAACATTCATGTAAATTAATACAAATATAACCAAAATCGAAAGCTATTTGGTAAAACTAAATTTTTTTGAATTTTTTCCTTTTTGTCCTTGAGAGTCCAAAACTTTAATTACCTATAAGATTCAGTCTCTGTTTGCTTGAAACCTTTTTTCTACCAGATACACTATCACTACTTCTTCTATCTACATCTCTCCTCCACCAAGAAAAATGGAAGTACCCTTTAGAAAAATGGAAGTACCCTAAAGGTTGTCAACACACAAACTTATAATTAGTATTATTTGTCTCATATCCTGTAGATCCTGGCAAATGGGCGGATTTGGGCGAATATGGTTTGGGTTAGAAATGGATTGGGTGGAATTTGGACGGATCAAAATGGGTTGAGCCGGATTTTGGGTCGATTTTGATTTAGGTCTGTCCATGGTTGGTTTCGGGTCAATCCGCGTATTCCCCCACATGTAGCAGCACATGTTTAATAACGAACCCCTCCCTTGCCCACTCGAATCTTTGTAACCAAACTTACTCATCATCAAAACCCCCAATAAATAATGCTACTTTAAACAGAGTATGAGAGATTTTATATACATATATGAAAACCATCAGCTGCTAGAAATGTTAGGTTTACAATATATTCTTATCCATAATTATCTTATCTATAGGCTGTAGATAAGATAATCATGACAAAACTTATTAGACTGAACTTACGATAGAATGAATAATAAGTTGCATTTAAATCAAAATACATTAATGAAAAAATACATGTAAAATCACAAACAGGACCCTCTTGGATCTTGGGCGAGATCCCACGATTGAACAAATTTTACAATTCAAACCATTGTTACAAATAAAACTTACAAATCAAACCATTGTTACAAATCAAACAGTTACAAATCAAATTGACAGTTTCTGGATCTCTCTCAAACCATTGTTACAAATCAAGACGACAGTAGCTGTTAGATCCGGATCTAGCCAAAAATCAAACCAAAAAATCAAATGATTAAGAGGGTCCTGTTTCAAAAAGCAAAAGAACAAAAAATCAAACCAAAAATCGAACCACATTTAGCCATTAGTTGTTAGATCCGGAAACCTGTAAGAGTGTGTGCGAGAGAGAGAGAGAGAGAGGGAGAGAGAGAGAAGTGGTGATAGAGATGAAGAGGAGGACAATGAATAAGAGGCGGAGAGGCAGGTGACAACTTTTTCTGGGTTTGAAGGAGTTGTTGAGAGATGGAACAAATAATTTAGAGAACCCACCCTCATGTCTCTCTCAGATTCGTCGAGAGCTTTTTTTCACAGCATATGGTCTCTCTCAGATTTGCGTTGTAGGTCTGCTAAGGTTAAGTAGAGTGTACAAAAAGATGTCTACTTTTCTTCAACCGTGTGCTCTATAATAAATATAAGAATAATGCTATGAGTCCCAAACAACTCCCCTAAATCACCTCCAAATTCTATGTGGACGCCACGTCATTCTTTCATTTACCTGTAGCACTGGCAAAATTATGGATTGGGCCTAATTTGGGCGGGTCAAATATGGGTTGGGCTAAATGTGGGTTGGGCCAAATGTGGGTTGGGTTAAATGTGGGCCGGGCCAAATATGGGCGGACCAAATATGGGTTGGACCAACCCATTATTTTTCTACTAAATTAAGTATTACAATTCGAGGTATACATAAAAAAAACTCATATTTTACTCATAACTTTTTAAAATGAGTATTATATTTGATTTGTATCTTTTAAAATTGAGCTACATATTTGATTTTTTGCTTTCAAATATGGGCCCCATATTTAACTCATAGCTTTGAAATATGGGCCCCATATTTAACTCATAGCTTTGAAACATGGGCCCCATATTTAGATGCTTGGGCTAATATGGGTTGTTTTATTATTTGGGCCATATTTTGCCACTACTATTTACCTGTCATCTATTGCCATGTGATGCGGGTCCCGCCAGGGCACAAAGCACAAGTCATTTTGGGGGAGATTTGGAGGAGTTATTTGAGACTCATAGCATTACTTTAAATATAAAAAAAGTAGAAAGGTACGTAGGCGTGGGTGTGTCTGTCTATCAAATTTACAGGTTAAATTAAAAAAGGCGTGACTAGTATTCTCTAATCATCCTACTCGCACCTAAGAATTTACTCATATATATATAATCGGCATATATATTCTTCATGCGTAAATATATGTGTATATGAACCCGCCGAATAATTCCTCAAATGTCGCTTGTCCCAAACATTCCTAAAATTTATACCCAAGATTTTAATCCCACTAATCCCAAGGGTCACACATCCCTCATTTAATCATCTAGAGGTCATCACACTCTATTTGAGATCCCTTAATATTTTCTCCAAAAATAATTATACTTAAATCACTTTAAAACCAAGAATTTTTTTCAAAACTTCTAGGGTTGAATTGATTCGCCCTGTACCGAATCGATTCGCCTAAGCCGAATCGATTTTCTCCCCTGCGAATCGATTCGAAATGGCACAGATTTTCAACTGTTATGAGTTCATCCTCTTCTTCTTCTCCCATTCTCAATCCAACACTCATTCAACTTAATTTTTATGGATTCTAACATCACCCAACATCTATATACATATCTACACACTTGTATATAACCAAAACAACAATTAATTCATGGGATTCCTCAATATGTTCAAGAATTAAATCCTAATTCATTTAAACCCACCACCTCTCATTTCTCCAAATTTCTCACTAAAGATTACACCATTAACATGGATTCAAGCCTAGATTTTATATGGAGTTAATATCACAATGATTTATATGAAATCATTTCCGAAAAACCCTTTTTATGCGAGAATCCCAAACCCAAAATCATATAGTTTTCACCAACTATAATATGAATAATGAACACACCTACTAATTAAAGCAAGTTAAACACTTACCTCGTTGGATAAATCCGACGACCTTGTGCCGGGATTCGCCGGTGCTTGGCCGAATTTCTCATGTTTCTCCCTTTTCTTCCTTTCTTTCTTTCCTTTCTTCTTTCTTCTTTCTTTCTTTTCTTTCCTTCTTTTCTCTTTCTCCCCTACCCTTATAAGAGAGAATAAGGCTTATCCCTTTATTAAACCTAAAATTGACTCGTATACACAATTGTGAGTCCCTACTAGTCCAAAAAGTCTCCGAAACCCAAACACTACCACCGGGTACTCTATCCTGACTATTTCGGCCTTTCCGAGACCAGCCGTGCACTCGAAATTCCCATTCGAGTCACTTATAAATAATTCAACTTTTTAAATCCAATACAACTCCGCACATATTTTCCAAATAAAATATTATTCATTGTCTCTTTGCCCAACTGCGACAAGATATAAAATAATCCAACTTCACTTACTTATTCTCGTAAGTAAATACAACACACGTCAATATTAATCGAATACTCTCCAATTAATATTTATCCATTCACTTCAAATTCTCCTTCACCTAAAATTCTTAAATCATTAAATTACACCCACTCATGTAATTTAAATATCCGTAAAAGTACGGGGTAATATACCAAGCATCAGGAATGTAGCCTGAGCTATTATCGGGACTAAATGCTCCATACTTTCAAGGAATCATGAAACGTGGAACATTGGGGGCTTCTGTTGATATAAAAAATTATTCACCTATGTTGACCAATCTGGGACAAACACGTGTCATCCAACATAGCATGAATCATAGTCAGTAAGTTATAGACTCACCGACCAAGACCTGAGAGGTCGACTAACATGCAGAATGCCGACCAACTCTTGGAAGACCGACCAACTTGATCAACAGAACGCTAAAGACCAAGATCATTATGGACGTTATTTACTGGTGTAAACGCCTAATTTATAAAATCATTCCATCCTATTACATTCCACCTCTCTATCTCCTTACTTGGCTATAAATACATTGTAATCCTTTCATCAAGGGCAGGTTCAAGACATTCAAAATACGAAAGGCAAGACAAAATACAAGGCAATAAGAAATGCGATGACCGTAGGCTTTCATTTATAGCCGAACCACTTTAAAAACCTTTTGTCTCTATTTTATTTACATATATTATCTGTGATTAAACAATTAGACCTAGTATAATTTTTTACCTCAGCAGAGGACTCAAGTACTTGGAATCTATGTGTGCCAAGAAAACCCAAATATGTGATATTGAGTCTGTGATCATTGGAGACAAGTTAATGGACTTTAGACAACTTAAATCCATGTATGCTTTCTTTCCTAATTTTTATGCTACGAATTGACCAAAATAACAAATGTGAACCTTTATAGCTCTTTAACATCCATTAATTCATGACCACGGGTTTCCTTTTTAATGATATGCATACACATATAAAGTCCACCCCTTCATATAAAAAAATGAAACCCGTGGGCATGAAGTAATGGAAATTTCAATATGGTGTATGTGTATACAGATAAAAAAAGAGGAGGCTAATCAGGGGTTAGATTGGGGAGACTGATAGTGAAAATGCTAACATAATGAAAGGATGGGCATCTGTTCAGACTATTCCAAGGATCGTGGTGTTCGATTATAAGACTGGGACCTATATTCTTCAATGGACAGTTAAGGAAATGGAGAGTTTAATATCAAACATTAATCAATTTGACAAGGTGGAGGTTAGACCAGGTTCAATTATACCACTAAACATAACCTCAGCTACGCAGTTGGATATAAAAACCACGTTTGAAATAAATGAAAATGCATTGGAGGCGACAATCGAAACCAATGTGGGTTACAGTTACACTAGGAGTGGTGGTGCTACTAAAAGAGGAATTTTGGGACCATTTGGTCTTCTAATCCTTATTAGGGAAACACATTCTGAGCAAACACTTATTTATTAATACGGTGCTAAAGGCACCGAGGGCACTACTAATACTTATTTTTCGTCCATGAATCAAGGTCGTCAAAGGCTTCAGATGTTAGCAAATTGGTTTATGGAAGCAAGGTTATTGTCCTTTATGGGGGACAATTCTCAATGAGGTTATTGGTTGATCACTCCATAGTTGAGAGCTTTGCTCAAGGAGGGAGAACAATTATCACATCACGAGTTTATCCAACGAGAGCAATTGATGGAGCATCTCGAGTATTTTTATTCAAAAAAGCCATATGGGCGAGCATTACAACTTCACTAAAGATTTTGAATATCGATTTAGCACACATTCGCCCTTTCCCTTCGATGAGTTGTAATGTAAGTTTAGCCGATCCACCCAGTTGTATTAAATTTCACTATTCTTCGTCTGGTTGTTGAGAAAATGGTAAGATAAAGAAGGAAAACGCCTAAACATTCCAGCAACCAAACGTATTATTTGCCCTATCCATTTTTCCGTTGGATTGCTTATCCATCAGCAATATGTATTCCATCTAATTTGGGATGAACGTTGGGAACTATTGAGATTTTCAACGACCATTTATGAAATATATATATAAATGAAAAAATATATACATATTCATATATTAGGGGATCTCCATAGTTGTTTTGATGTTAGCAACTCTAGTGTTCTTCCATGGAGGATACATATGGGTGCCCACTGCCCATTCTATAGACTCCAACTGTTTGGCATAGGATCCCTATAGGAATCTTTGATTGAGCTTTATTTTTGTTTTCCCCTTATGTTTGTTTCAGATATTTCACCCCTCTTATCTCTGTGATAATTATGGCTGCTAGATATGTCCTTGGGAGCCATTGTCAGATTTGAGTTATTGTATCATCACTCGATCGATGTGGTCATTGGTAGCCAACTTCACATTTGAATCCTTACTTTTTTCTTGATGTATTGGTTTGTCAAAATAGTTATTGGTGGAAGTGAACCATTTGTGAGGCTCCATATCATATTCATCACAGGTTTGCAATCTGTTTACATATACACACAATCCCTCATATGTCGCTACTTCTTCAACAATGACGATCAGGGTTGTTGGTCAAGTAACAGACGCATGGGATGGAAATGGTGCTTGACGACCCAAAATTTGTTGCATTATATTTTTAGTGAATCGACCATGAGCGTGTGCATTGTCCTTCATCTTAATGGCACTGACCCACTTCTACGCCTCATGGAATGATGTGCTAATTAACAACTAGTTCCCTATTTTTTTTTGTAAAGGACTCTTTTGTATCATCATCATCATCCTTACCTTAATCTCATTACATGGGGTCGACCACATGGATTTTCCTTTTTTATTCTAATCTATTCTAATCTCTCCTAATAATTTCGCCCCACGATAGCTTTGGGCGTCCTCTTTCTCTTTTACCCTCTATTTCTAATCATCTTCCTCTTGTTATAGGTGCATCTACAGGTATAAACAACATATGTACATACCATCTAAGTATACTTTCCTTTAATTTATCGCTAATGGGAGCTACTCCTAATTTTTTTCTCACATAATATTTTTTAATCTTGTATTTTCTAGTAATTTTCATCATCTAACGGAGCATCCTCATCTCACTAATATGGAGACTTTGTTCATATTTTTTCTTTAAAGCCCAACACTTAGCTCCATAGAGGGTCGATGACCTAACAACTGTTCTATAAAATTTTCCTTTTAATTTATTAGTTACCCTCTTTTTGCATAACACCCACTTGCTTATCTCCATTTCATCCAACCAGTTGATATTCCACTCGTAACATCCTCATCAATATCTCCATTAATTTGTATCACTGAAACTGAATAACGAAATTTAGTAGTTTGGTTTATCACTTTTGCTTTAATCTTTAACATTATTCTATCAGACGCCACATTATCAGATTTATATTCCATAACTTTAGTTTTATTTCTATTGATTTTTAGCCCCTTAGACTCTAAGGCATTTCTCCAGGTATTTACTCTCATCAAAACTATATCATTCGCAAATAACATACACCATGGGATATCTTCTTATATGCCCTTAGTAATCTCATCCAATACGAAGACAAATAAGTAAAGACTTAAAGTCAATCCTTGATGTAGACCCACTTTAATCGTAAAATCATTAATTTTTCCACAAATAGTTTTTAATTCTAGTCTTTGTGTTATCATACATATCTTCAATAACTTTAATATAACTCATAAGGGTTCTTTTCCTCCTTATATCCCACCATATTATATTCTTAGGTACTCTATCATATGCCTTTTCTAAGTCTATAAAGACCATGTATAAATTTTTATTCTTACTTCTCCATTTCTCCATTAACTCTCTTAATAAGTAAATAGCTTCCATGGTGAATCGCCCTGGCATAAATCCAAATTAATTATTCGAAATAGTTGACTCATTTATTAATATTTTGTCTATAACTTTTTTTCATAATTTCATAGTGTGATTCATCTGTTTGATTCCTCTATAATAACCATAGTTTTATATGTCCCCTTGATTTTTATACAATGATATTATGATGCTTTTCCTCCACTCATCTAGCATGCTTCCTTCTTATAAAATTTTATTAAATAAACATATTAACCATTCTACACCTAGACTTCTAAGAGTTCTCCACACATCTATCAGTATTTTATCCGGGCCAATCGCTTTATTCCTTCTCATTTTTCTTATTTAATATATCTACTTCTTTTTCAGTAATCGGACATACCATTTCTATATTCAGTTTTACATTCTCGAAATCTTTTTGGGGACATTCTTCATTCAATAATCCTTGAAAATACTCTTCCTATCTATCTATAATTTATTTATTATTAATTAATGTATTTTGATTTATGTCTTTAATGCACTTAAGTGGACACATATCCCGTGTCAATATATCTTTATTCTTTGCCAATTTATATATCTCATTTTCACCTTCCTTAGTAGCTAATTTACTATAAAGATTATCTAGTGCGTTTTGTTGCGTATTTCTAATAATATTTTTTACTTCACTTTTTAATTTCTTATACCTTTCTAAGTCTTCTTGATTCTTACTCCTTTATATATGTGAAATAAAAAAATCACCAAATTTGGTCCATATATGCACAATTATTAGATATGAGTATGTAATCCTACCATGTGGATCCTCCATCCAACTAGTCACTTTAATAATTCTCCTATTAACTTTGACATTTTTTTATTTAATCATAAGGATGAGAAAACTTGTACATAATCCTCGCATCACGACCCTTAAATTTTTATTTAATTTTAGTCTACTTACTAAAGTTGGGGTTGTATCCTAGTTTGGTCACTTAGACCATGGGTCGTTGTCTTAATTTTGGTCTCTTAGATCACGAGTAGTAGACTTTGCTTTGATCTCTTAGACTGTCAATCGTATCCTTAGTTTTGGTCTTTTGAATTATGGGTCGTAGGCCTTAGTTTTAGTGTCATAGACCATAGGCCATAGCCATTGTTTAATCATTTGGACATTGGCCTTAATTTAAGTTTGGTGCCTTGAACTATGGTCCGTAGCCTTAGTTTTGGTTTATGGATTACGAGTATAACCTTGGTTTATGGATAAACAATAAGAAGCCTCAAAAGCAGCTTCAAATGGAGGATCAAATGAAACAAGACGCATATGATCCAAAGCTTGCGAATAAGAATATTCATGTTAGAGAAAATTTGTATCCCTAAGTTGGCCGACAACCATTCATTAACCCAAGAAGAACCCTTCTTGAAGAATTTTCTGCTTCTAGTAGGATAAACAATAAGAAGTCTCAAAAGCAGCTTCAAATGGAGGATCAAATGAAACAAGACGCATCTGATCCAAAGCTTGCGAATAAGAAAATTGCGATAATTGAAGAGACTAGAGAGATTTAACAGGACAGAGAGGACAACTTTGCTCGAATAAAAAATGACCATCCTAATCAGTGTGACTGGGGATGCCCATATGTTATTGTCACAACTCAAACATCCAAGTGGCGGAAGAGGAGATTTCAAATATTCAACATGGTCATGACTCGTTAGGAAGGAAAAAAAATGGGAAAAAAACAAAGACATGGTTGCGTAAACCTCTTTCCTCTCTTTTCTAATAACATGGTACCTGTGAGCAGCCTTCATATAAATGAAAACCAAAACTAAACCTATGCATAACATGGCCTAAGTTTTTTCGCTTGGACAGTGGGACGTAACTTTAACTTTGGTCTTTTAGATCATGGATCATTGCCCAAGTTTGGTCATTTTGACCATGGGCCTTAACCTTAGCTTTGGTCTCTTGGATCATAGCTTTAGATTTGATCTCTTAAGCCATGGGCTGTAGCCTTAGTTTTAGTTTTTTAAACCGTGAGTAGTAACCTTAGTTTAGTCACTTGGACCATGGATCGTAACTTAAGTTTAATCACTTGGATCGTGGAACGTAACCTTAATTTGTTCACTTCGATGGGAGCTATGAACTTTGTTTACAAACCAACTTAAGGTATCCCTATTATATAAGGAGTTTTACTTCTTCTTTGAACTTGAAACACCCATTGGTTTCATATCCCAGGTCTCGATGGAATATATAATACTTATGCTTCTCCTAACGATTATCCAGGATTCTCATCACTTATCGGGTACTTTGAAGAGGTAGATACCTTTAATTGAGGTTTGTATTCTCAGGCGATATGGAGAGATAAAAGTTCTGTTAATGGGTCTTGTGGTGAATATTGCACTACACCAAAACGCATTTTTAGTAACGAATAATTTTTTTGATTACTAACACTATATACCATTAATATTTCTCACAATAAATTACGTTAGTAATCTAATGTAACTACTACTAATATTAGTTCAATATTTAAAAGTGATTTTTTTAAAAAGATAATTTTTCCCCCAACCGAAAGAAATTTCCCCGACTATCACACACCCAAACAAAAAGAAATCACCTCGGGTTTCTCGTACACACCCATCTCTGCGAACCTCTATGAGATACTTCTTCGTTCAAGCTCAAGAAATGTCCCCCGTTCAATATCAAAACACTCAACTCTCTTCGTTCTACTTAATGCTTCTTGTAGTGGTGGAGCTCTTGTTGTGGCAATTCTATGTTCCCCATTTGTGTTCCGATTACCATCTCACTTACGCCCCCGATTACGAGGTTTTTGGCGAGGTGTCGGATTATTAAGAGCGGTATATGATCTTGTTTTTATTTTTGCTCATTCTCTCTTGACATTTTATCATATTTTTTTACGTGAATGAAAAATTATAAATAAATATGTTATTTTAAGAATAAAATAATAAGAGAAACATGAAATTATATTAGTGATCAGAACATTTCGGTACACCTTGTTCGCTCTATTTAGTTTATGCCGCATAATGAATTTTTATTGAATATTTCCATGGTCTCTTTAGTTTATGCAGAATGTTGATTTAAACAAATCAAAGCGTAGGGTTTATTTTGTGTGATTGATGATTAATTATGCTTCGGGCATAGGGAAGACTCTATAAATGCTAAGGATAAGAATTTCTTCCTTATCTTTGTGTTTTCATGCCTCGCTTAAATCTACTGATTTGAAAAATTATTTGATTGCTTCTACTAATCCTGATGGTATCACTGATACATATTGTGAAAGGTTAGCCCTTTTTATTTTTCCATTTATATATATATATATATATATATATATAAATATTGCATGATATATTATTTTAATAATAAAAAAATTAATATTATTGTGTAATTAAAACGAAGCTAGACGCCTCTTTAAAATGACATTATAGTATTTGATCCCCAAGGCACCTACTTCATCCAAGAAAATAATCTGAAAAGGAAATCTATAAGATAAAATAACCTAATTTGATTAACACATAAAAAATAGCTAACAAATTGATAAGTAAGCTAAATAAAAAAAGCCTAATTTAGTTTCTCTCTATAAAAACATCTTATCTCCTCTATTTACGTTAATTATGTGTAGGCTTAATTAAGATGTTGTTTTAGATCGTATTTTGCTATACGTTATAGGTTATTACATTTTCAGTACTATTATCTTGGGATGGATGAAATCAAAAGAACTTTGTGACATACAAGTTTCGTTCTCATTTTTTCATTTCCAATAAAGTACTAACCTCTAACCTATAGCGACATGGTTATCACGATGCATTCATAATGTGAGGCATGTGTTACGGCCTGATACTGACATTGATAAATTGTTTGTGTTAGTAGATATTTGTTTATTCAGTATAATTAATTTATTGACCTATTTTTCTGTATCTTGTTCTATTTTGCGATAATCTATAACATATTCATATTCGTGAAACTTAGATTTTATACTTTAATAATTTTATTGCACAAATTTTCTTGGCTTTTGCTAAGGATCTAGTACGAGGAATGTGGCTTTTGGAATTGGTAGGCACTGGCTTTTGGAATTTATAGGTACGGGCTCATAACTAATGTCCTGGAGGATAAAGTATTGGCTTGTAACATTTTATGTTACTGTACAACTGGGTTTAAGGGAAAATTACATATGTGGATAAATGAGGCAATGTTTCCACATAAGAATTTCCATTCTTATGCATCTTAAAAATGTAACAATAATAAAGTGGAACTCATATTTTGATGCACGTAGTAAAGACTCTAGTTCCATTTAACAAATTCACTATCCATGAAGAAGTTAGAATGGTCTCCATATCAGGTGTTTTTGTGACATTAAAAACTGATATTTTCAACATTAGGATTTTTAATCCCTTTTCAAAATATTTTTACAGGGTTAATTTGAAACATATTATGTATCCATGCCCTTGATATGAATTCAACTACATTTGCTATGAATAAAGGACTTCCTCTTCTAGATTTTAATGAATACCGTATGAAAGGCTTGTTTGACATGATATTACCATCTTTGTTATAAACTCTTCAAGAGGTATTTCCCTTTATTGATCGTGATTAAATGTTGTCAATGGACATTTGACCTTTTTAATAATGATTATGGAGATATTTTGAATCGCAGTTGGCTTGTACGATTCAGAGACATAAATTTATGCAAGTATTTTGGACTCTTTTGTTTGGACTAGGATTTTTGGTGAATTTATAGTAGTTAGGTTGCGTAATGCCCAAAGATGGGAAAGAGGTTTCTTTGAATGTTTGCTGACTTTGCTTTGCTTTCTTATTTATATATTTCTTTAACATCAACCTCTTCAACTATTAATGACTTGTTCATTCTTAGATTTTATATGTTGGGTTTCTTATGCTAACTTTTTATGTTAAAACTTCCTTTATTATACTACAAATTTTCCAACATTACTGTTCACCCAAAATTTTAGTATATATGTTTTAATGTCTTTATAAATTATGAAGATGAAATTTTTTTGACAAAAGTTTTGTATGATGTTGTGATATTAGTGAATTATTCTTTCCTTAATCCCGAGAAAATAATTTATCTACATGCGAAGCACATAAAAAGTCTTACAATGGCAAGGTTGATGGTTACCCATGAAGCCATAGAGTTATTTAGGTATGATGAATTGAAAATACCTGTTGTTGATACAAAAATTAGTCAGCTGATGTGGACCAATTATATGAAGACATGTGTCATCTTACGTGGCAAATGCCTATACTCACCGAACAACTCGCAGCACCGAGCTACTCATCACCCTGAGCTACTCAGCGTGCCGAGCTACTCAACGTGCAGAGCATCTGGCCAGAAAGATCAAGCGACAATTACACATTCGATGAACATAGGATTTAATGAACATTCTTATTGTGCAGATGTATATATCTATTAAATAACGACACATCGCTTATTCATACTGACAGTCCCAAGGCTATAAATACATTGTAATATCCTCCATAACAGGATAATGGATCATTGGCGATTGTGATCGAGATTAAGGCAAAGACATCCGGCAATACAAAATAGTGGACGTAGGCCATTTTCATAAGGCTGAACCACTTTAAAAGTCCTTTGTCTTATTTATTACTTCATATTTATATGTGATTGACTAATTAGATCAAATCTAGTTTTTTACATCAATAGATTGACGCCGTCTGTGGGAAACGACTATACGTAGCGTTTTTCACTAAAATATTCATCAAATATGGCTGAGCTCCTAGAGTCTAGCAATAGGAATAATGACGGAGTCCCTCCTAATCCGTTCGTTCCCCCAACTATCAATGAACTCACTGGAATAGTGGCCAGTTTAGCCAGGGGACAAACAACTATGCAAGATACCATGTGACAACTCATTCAAACTGTTCAAAATGTAACGCCTGCCCAGTCAGGTCAACGAAGCATTCAGAAAAACACACACTTGCCATCTTCACGAACCAATCATACTCTATTCCCAAATGTTTCTCGATATAGACACTCGGAATCGCATTATACTGAGAGGTCTAATGATCCCTCATATCAGCCCGGTCGAACATCTCCCATAAGGGTTGTGGACTCCCAAGCCAATATTACTTTAACTCGGGAACAAACCAGCGCTCTAGAGAGATTAAGTAGATTCTCCCCCTTTGACCGTTTGGGCCCTAGGAGGAATAGAAATCCCCCTAGGATTGCATCAAGAAATTCTCAATTACCAAATGATCTAAGGGAAGATTCTGCCCAGTCCCGACCAGCAGCTCGTGATGAAAGATACTAAGAGGAGAATTTAGTGCGATCTGTTGCTCGGGCAAATAGGTCCGAGACTGGAAACAACACATGGAAGGGCTCCATTCAGAGGTTGGAAGACAGGTTAGGGGAAATGGCTAAGGCCAAGAACCCTCTCCAAATAACTTTCGTCAAGGAATCACCCTTCGTACAGGCACTTGTGGATTGTCCCACACCATCAAAATTTAAATCTCCTGTAGTAACGTCTAAGTACGATGGAAAAATTGATCCCATCCTTCACATAAAGCAGTACCAAGCTGCTGCTGATATCTATGCAGTTCCTGATGAGATGAGGTGCAGAGCATTCTCAAGAACTATCACTGGTTTAACCCAAATATGGTACAACAATCTTCCTCGGGGGCAGATTGCTACATTCCATCAGCTGGCAAAGATCTTTATAGGGAATTTCTATTTTGGGGCGAAGCCAGTTAAGAGAGTGGCACACCTATTGAGTGTAAGGCAAAAAGCAGGAGATAGCACCAGGGATTACATCACTCATTTTAATAAAGAGAAACTTGAGGTCATTGATTACGAAGAGAAGACTGCGATCACTGCTCTAATGAGTGGTCTTTTACCAAACAAGCTGTATTATACTGTAACTAAAGATACCCCCAAATCCATGGAGAAATTAATGGCTAAGGCAACCAAAATTATGAACGCCGAAGAATCTATGGGTGTAAAGAAGAACGGTGAGATCAAAGTAGAGACTAAAGTTGAAGGTAAAATTAAGAGGAAGGATCAAAAGCACAATGGGGGTAGCAAGCAACCGAAAGGCAAGGAAATGCTAGAGCAGTTGAGGAAGTATGAGAATTATACTCCCTTAAAGGTGGATATCAACCATATTCTGGAGGAGATCAAGAATAACGAGGAGCTAACTTGGTCAGAGAAAATGAGGACAACCCCGGATAAGAGGGATAAGTTCACATACCGCGAGTTCCATAGACATCATGGCCATACGACCAAGCGTTGCATAGCTCTCCAAAATGAGATTAAATCACTTATTCGACGAGGAAAATTGAGCAGGTTCGTTGATCGTCAGAATGATGGAAAAAGTACGAAAGAGGAAGATAAAGGTCCAAATCTCCTCGACGAAAAAAAGATGATAAGAAGAGGGACCACGAATATGATCCAGAAGATAACCCCGACCTCCCCAAAAAGCCAAGGTAACCCGAACACGACGTATTTTCAATTCATTTTGGATAATTTGAATGTAATGTGATTACAGGTGGAGATGTAGGAGGTGGGGATGATACTGCTGAAAGGAAAGCTTACCTCAATGAGACCCAAGTCTGTTCTTATATACAATGAATAAATATGGCGAAAGAGGAAAACTCAAGGAAAGTGAACAAGGATAAGCTGGTCATCGACTTTTCCAAAAATGATCTGGAAGGTGTCTTATATCCTCACGATGATCCCTTGGTTATAAAGATAAGGATGAAGGATGTTGTGATCTCACGAGTACTGGTGGATAATGGTAGATCTACAGATATCATATTCTACCTTTGTTTCGATAGCTTAAATTTGAACCTAGCCTAATTGGAGCCATATCACAGGCCCCTCCTTGGCTTCACTGGAGAGAAAGTCTTTCCACTTGGGACGATCAAGTTGGATATGCTTATTGGTACCTGGCTTTCACGAGCAATGGATAGATGTCTCCCATCCTTCAAGACTCTCAACAGGTTTATTTCACGAGAAATGGATAGATGTCTCCCATCCTTCAAGACTCTCAGAAAAACTTTTTAATGGAATGATGAATGTGAAAATGCATTCCAAGAGTTGAAACGATATTTGGGGACACCTCCATTATTGTTCAGGCCGGTGATGGGAGAAAGATTATACTTATATCTGGCTGTTTCTGAGAGCACAGTCAGTTCAGCGTTGAAAAGAGTTAAAGATGGAGTACGAAAACCTGTGTATTATAAGAGCAAAGCTTTTCGAGGAGCAGAGGTAAGATATCCTTGATTGGAGAATCTAGCCTTAGCATTGATAGAGGCAAGTAGGAGGATGAAACCTTATTTCTAGTCCCATACCATAGTGGTGTACACTGATATGCCACTCAGACAGTCTTTGCACAAGCCCAAAAAATCTGGAAGACTAATGTATTGGGCAGTCGAGCTAGGAGAGTATGGGGCAGCCAATAGCAGATTTCATTGCGGAATTCACTTACCCAGATACTGCCGACCGACAAGGGTCTAATGCAGAACAACCTGTGGATGTTGGGGAATCATCAAAGACTACCCCTGATCAACTCCTATCAACAGATATAACTAAAGGGAAAAGCACCGAGCAACAAGAATCATCAAACAACAGCCCAGTGTTAAGAGATGATAAAAGGAAGTATCAAATATTCCATCAGGGAACTTTGTCAGACCAAGAGTTTGATAATGGCATCCCTATATGGAATTTATATGTTGATGGCTTTTCGTGTGCTACAGGCAATGGAGCCGATATGATTCTTCATAGTCCTGATGGATTGGATATAGAATATGCGTTGGGTTTCCAGTTCAAAGCTTCCAATAATGAAGCTGAATATGAAGCTATGATTGTGGGCCTCAGTTTATCCAAAACACTGGATGCAGAGCAGATTATTATGTTTAGTGATTCACAGTTAATTATAAATCAGATTCTTGGGTTGTATGCAGCGTGGGGAGACTTGATGTCAAGGTATCACTCCACAACTATGGATATGGTGTCCACTCTTGCTGCGGTCCAATTGATCAGAATATTGAGATTAAAAAATACGAGAGCTGACGCATTAGCTCGTTTAGCCTCCGCTACTCGCATCGAGCTATGAAGAACGATTCCTATTGAGATTCCGACGGACCGGAGCATAGATAAAGATTTAATGGTAAGATTCATCACCCTGGATATGGGACCATCCTGAATGGATCCCATAAGAGCATATATTAAAGAAGGAGTTGTACCAACTAACCAACTTGCAGCCAAGAGGCTGAAGTTTAAAGATGCTCGGTATGTTCTGAACAATGGTGTTTTGTATAGAAGGGGTATTATAGAAGATCTACAGAGATGTGTGCATCCTTCAGAAGTTAAAGATTTAATAGAAGAAATTCATGAACGCTCTTGTGGAGCTTATGTAGCAGGTCGAACTCTCCTGCAGAGGATAACGACACAGGGATACTATTGGCCAACGATGAGAACTGACTGTATAACTTATGCGAAGAAATGTGATAATTACCAACATTTCTCTTCCATTCAAAGAACTCCCCAGGCATTATTAACACCCATCACTTCCCCTTGGCCATTTTCCATGTGGGGTATAGACTTGGTCGGGCCTCTACCAACCACCAAAGGGAAATTCAAATATTTAGTAGTCTCTGTTGATTATTTCACCAAGTGGGTTGAGGCTGAGCCTCTCATTAACATGTCGTATGAAAGGGTTTATCAGTTTATTTGGAAGAATACTATCTGCAGATATGGTCTACCACATGCTTTCATTACTGACCATGGTACCCAATTTGATAATAAGGAGTTCTCTGCATATTGTCATCAATCCAATGTCCAAAAAATCCATTCTGCACCAGTAATGGACAAACTAAAGTGACAAATAGAACTCTGCTGAACGGGTTGAAGAAACGGCTGGATGATGTAAAAAGAAATTGGATTAGCGAGCTACATTATGTGTTATGGGCTTATCGCACAACACCCCGAACAGCAACTGGGGAATCTCCCTACATGCTAGCCTTTGGAAGTGAAGCAGTCATACCAGCTGAACTGGGCTTACCCACACAGAGGGCGTTTAATTTTAACTCTCCTGTAAGAGATTTGATGAGACTTTTAGACTTGGATATGCTTAAAAAAGTAAGAGAAGATGCGACAATCAAGAACGCAGCTTACTAGCAATGAACTGCCATGTTCTATAACAAAAGAGTTAAGAATTGTGATCTTAAAGAGGGAGATTACGTGCTCAAGAAAGTGATTCAGAAGCATAATAAGATAGATGACAACTGGCATGAACCCTATCGAGTAACTACGGTTGTTCGACCTGGGACCTACAAAATAGAAACCTTAGAAGGAGAAGAATTAAAAAATACGTGGAATGCGGAGCACCTGCACAAATATTATCAGTAATACAGATTCACATGTACCCCACTTCTTTCAATATGAATAAAGATGATATTTTCTCCATATTATTTTTGTTTAATTTTTTTTGGAGTACTCGTGCTACACACTAAACCACCAACTACGATTGGTCGGCATATCAGCAACCACCAACTATGGTTGGTCGGCATATATCAACAACCACTAACCAAGATTGGTCAGCATCAATAAATTTAACCAACAATGTTGGCATAACAATCATACAAGGCAAAGCCTGTTTGATCACGGGTGACCTCAAGGGGCATCCTAAACTAGGCAAGAAGATGGGTGACCTCATGGGGCTTCCACTGTCTAGGCACCAAGGTAATCCTGAAAAGATTACTACAACTAAGCAGGATCATGGGATGAAAATAATTCCATTTCTTAATCACTTATAGGTGACAAGTCACTATAACTAGGCAGCAAGTGGGGCAAGCTCCATTGTCTAGGCAATTAAAACAAAATAGGACAAATTGTCCCTCTATAGATAGATATGCATTCATCAATAGGCAATATGTTATAAGAAAAACATCTTAAAAACTATTTCCAAGGAAAGAAAAGTGCACAAAGATGAGATTTTTCTTCATTAAATACAGGAAAGCAAATTACAAAAATGAAGTTTTCTTCATTCAATACAAATTTCCTATTCTATCGGTTTTTTTCCCTCAGATTTTGGTAGAGGTTCCATTCCAGCCAGAGGGTCATCTAAAGAATAAGGAGAATCGATGAAATCTCGTAGTATCCTAGTGTTGCTCGAACTTGGCCGCTCAAGCAGATGAGGAGGTCGGTATATCTCATAATCTTCATGAAGATTGTAATCACCAAGGTACTTGGAGATCAAACATTGAGGTATGGCACGAGCTGGAATCCACCTGGCATCTAACTTAAAAGGAGATACTGGTAGATCAAGAAACCCAGGTTCATACCAATCCCACAGGGAATTTCCTTTCTCGAGATGCATCACACCAAGAGCATTCAACCACCCTTGCTTATACCCCTCATTGTTTGACTGCTTCAACCTGACGTCAAGGTGGCATAAGGCTTCATTATATCCCTCCATCTAGAATTCTTGTGGCTGTTTGTGGAATTGATATGTCAATCTCTCAACATTTTGATGGAGCTTCTTCACAAAATTCTCTTTACTCTCCAAGGCAGAACTTTGTTTGGAAAGTTGCTCGGTAAGACTTTGGATTTTTCTGGACATCTCAGCCAAGGCTTGATTTTTTTTTCCATCAGTTGAACGACTTGATTTTCTAAAGCTAATTGGGTCCTCATCTTTTTAATATTAATCCGACTAGCTCTTGCTCGGTCACGAATAAAAGGCCTTGCTCTGCCATGAGTCGACGATGTAGGTTCGGCTCTTTTCAAAGCCTCCAATTCTTCTCTCAAGGCAACATTATCAGTTTCTAAAAATGAAAAGCCCTCATCATTGATTGGGATCAAAGCTCCAAAGGAAGAGGTAGGCTTTAGTTTTTTCAATTCTTCTCTCAAAGCAATATTTTCCTTTTCAAGCAGCTTGGCAATGTACCTATGTTCTTCGACTTCAAGTTTTAACACACTTTTTATTCTCTTATGGGCTGAGAGGAATTTGTCGTAGCCTCGATCAACACTCAACTATTGGTATTTTTTCTCATAACCTTCATGCAGAAGAGCAGTGGTTTCTTTGTGCTGAATTTGGAGTTCTTGGATTACTCCTTGACGATCCTCCATCATTTCAAAGTACACCACGTTATTCACCATCGCTCGGTCAAGCAGACATTTTAAGTATTGATAAGCATCAATTGCTCGTTCTGAGGCATCAGATATGAGAATATAAACTATTTGCTCTTTAGTAAAGTCTGCATGACCAGCTTTGAAGTAATCATTACATTTCTTCATCAACTCTGTATCATGAGCTGACAAGAGTTCCATCCTAGCAATAAACTAGCAAGGAAAAATGAAGACGAATCAAAAACAATATAATTATGATGAGCAGGTAAAAGAGAAAATTCAGAACAAATAACAAAGTCCTTTTTATTGATCAACGGGAGAAGCAAGTACAACCAAAGTTACAACAAAAAGGGAAAAGTAGAAGAACAACATAATTAAAGAGCCAAACAACTCTACACCTTCTTCTTATTTCCTACAACATCATCAATCGGTTTGGATGAAGGAGTTGGTTGCTCGGAGGGCAGTTGGCGTTGCTCGGTAGAAGTTGTTGCCTGCTGAACTTGGTCGGAGGGTTGAGGAATGGTAACAACATGTACTTATTCTACTATCACCATAAAAGAGTCATCAGATGCAGCTTCATCCTTTTCTTCTTCATCAATAGTAGGAGGAGGGCCATGAGTGTGTTTCTGAAACAATTTAGAATCGTCTGCAACACTCAACTCTTTCAATGATGCGACCCATCCGTATCTGAAGTACTTCAACCTTGCATAATCCATCTAGCAAGTTAAGGATTTATTCCATCCTTTGTCCCAACCAGAGCTAAAGGACTTCTTCACTGTAGCTTTTCTTTTCACATTCTCAGAAGAAACATATCCCTCAGCAAGCTTCACTTTCTCCTCTAGATCTTTCTTACACCGTTCAGCCTCTTCAAGCTTTCCATTAGCTTCTTCCTTGCTAGAAATGGCGACCTCTAATTTTTCCTCCAACTCCTTGGAGGCATTTATAGCCCGGTCTCGATCTGTATCAGCTTGTTGATGAGATGTCTCTGTAGATAGAAGTTTCTTCTCCTAAGAAGATTTATCTTCCTTGTACTTCTGTCGGGAGTCCTTCAAAGATTGTGATAACCCAATAAAAACTTCCTCCACCCCCTGGAGGAAGTTGAAGCCTTGATAGCCTCATCTTTCTCCAAGATACTATTAAAACACATCATAAACTGAAAAAGAAAAGAAGCTCAGATCAGAATATGAATACGGTATATAAAGATGAAGTAGTAAGGATGATGATACTTACTGATGCGATATGTTGGGATGCTAAGTCAATGACCTTCTCCCGAGAAAGGGAACCCTTTGCAGCTTGATATTCGGGAATGGTCCAAGACTTGATCAAACCTTTGGTCGAGATTAGAGCAATGACAAATGGAGTGTTAGATCTCAAAGAAGGATCCTCAACATCAGAAGGTTAAGCAGCCATTTCTATAGGTATTTCTGTAAGACCTCTCCTCAATCTCTTTAAAGGATCACCTTCAATCAAAGGTGCTGCCTCTCCTTGTGTAATAGCAACACCTTCAATCAAAGGTACTGCCTCTTTTGGGACAACATGTGGCTTCTTACCGACCTCCTTGACAGTTGGAATTGTTCCCTTAGATGGAGCAATATCTATTTTCTTCATCCCTTCAGCTGGGACATCCCCTTTGCTCTTCTTTACCCCATCAGTGCCAGGAGCATCTTTGGCAAAGAATTCAGGCATTCTCCTCTTCCTTGTCATCAAATCAGTAATAGAGATACCCAAATCAGAAGAATATTCTTCTACACTAGCTCGAGATAATGGAATTTGATCAAGATCAATTATCACAGGAGGGGCAAGAGGTCGAGCGATAAAAGAGAAAGTAGTGTTTTTGTATCTCAGCAAATAAGAAGCAGCTCTAATGTGCTCCCCATCAACTGATTGATGCAAACCCCAGATGAGTTTCAAATCTTTTATATTAATGTCACTCTCTTTTGGGGGCTTTCTTTTGTTATCAACTGCAAAAAGTAAAATAAATACCAGTGACACATTTCATCAAACATAAACAGAGCTAAATCGAAAAATTAAAAACAACCTATCCAATTGCTATAAAGTGGACACCTGTGACCTTGGTAAACATCATTTCCTTTTAATGGGGAGTGTTGCCAATTTTTCATCACAACTCCATGATCAAAATAGTCCCTATTAGCATCGGGAAGATTAACCACTAAAGCTCTATTGGAAAACCTAGTTTTCAAATAAAATGTGGTATCACTGGTAACCCATTTATAACAAAACGTAATCTCAGGGATTCCTAAATGAGTCCCATGAATTTGGTTTAACCTATGTACGCTATTAACTACCCTCCATGTATTTGGAGATACTCTTGCAGGAACAATATCGAAATATTGGCAAAAATCTAAACACAAAGGATTAAACGAAAAAGAAAAGCCACATTCCGCTACAAAAAGGGAGAAAAACTAGTTTTCCTCAGCCAGAGAAAATAAATCAGAAGGGCAAGGAGGTTCTTTTAGATTAACCCAAGAGGGAATCGCAAAATCAGCTCGGAACTTATCCAACGATTCAATAAGATAAACCATGGTGGCTAAAGAAAATAAAGAAGAAAGAAGAAGTTCTTACAGAGGGATTGAGAAATCTGCTAAGGCGGATGATAGAAAGAACGACAGTACAAGGATATAATGAGAAGACAAAGAGTTTAGAAATCTGGAGGTAAAAAGTAGATGACGATCTGTTTCTATCTTTTTTAAATGCCTTGCATAGGGAAGTAGGAAAATAAATGATTACTAGAAAAGACGATTGCGTTTTCAGCGGTTAAATGATGAAAAAGGCGTAAATACCCAAGCGTCTGTCGCAGATTCAAAATATTTACAAGTTTGCCATTTCGCGCTCAAATGACAAGAATAAAGAGAAAATTCCTAATTGTTGGAGATCTGTAATTAATCAAGATGTAAAAAGGTGCCCGAGAAACTTTTGGGTAAAATGTTCCACACTCTCATATCAAAACTCAACTGTGAAACATTGGGGGCTTCTGTTGATATGGAAATTAGTCAGCTGACGTGGACCAATTATATGAAGACATGTGTCATCTTACGTGGCAAATGCCTATACTCACTGAAAAACTCACAGCACCGAGCTACTCATCAACCCGAGCTACTTAGCGTGCCGATCTACTCAACGTGCAGAGCATCTGGCCAGGAAGATCAAGCGACAATTACACATTCAATGAACATCGGATTTAATGAACATTCTTATTGTACTGATGTATATGTCTATTAAATAATGGCATATCGTCTATTCATACTGACAACCCCAAGGCTATAAATACATTGTAACACCCACCATAACAGGGTAATGGATAATTGGCGATTGTGATCGAGATTAAGGCAAAGACATCCGGCAATACAAAACAGTGGACGTAGGCCATTTTCATAAGAATGAACCACTTTAAAAGTCCTTTGTCTTATTTCTTACTTCATATTTATCTGTGATTGACTAATTAGATCAAATCTAGTTTTTTACATCAACACTTGTAGAGTTATTTAGGTACGGTGAATTGAAAATAGTTGTGAATTTTATTTCAAACATTGAGCGAGACAAAAGCTATCTCTTATATAAATGCCTTCTCTGGTTCTTATTTACCTTCCAACTAATTAAGTTAGCCACAAGTGAGTTTATCATTGAGAAAAAAGCAAGTGGACCAAATGGATCATCACCTAAAGCATTTTTATATGAGTAGATTTGATATCTTTCCTACATATCTTTTCTTGTATTGCTAGTTTTTTGCTAATGCCCACTTCTGCATACTAAGATAATGGTGTTAGTGACACATTGGTGGGCCTTTGTAACAAAATGCATAACTTGCTTTTGCACTTTACCCTTATAACTACTAACTAAGGGGGAGCATGAGTTAGCTTCTAGTGTAATACCTCGTCCTAGAACGTAAGTATTTAATGATAATCGAAATATTATATTCAAAGAAAAAATTCAGGAATAAATATATAAGGGGATTACGCCAAATGACACGAAAGTGGCCCATTACGAAAAGTAATCAAGGAGAAAAATTCTCACGTCGCATGGTTCGGTTGGATGTGTATTTAAGTTATATTAATCCTAGTAAGTATGTTGGTTAAGTTTGACGCGAAAATACCAATGAATGACTGTGACACGATCATAGTTAATAATGCGGTAATTTGGGCAGTACGCGACGCGCATGATAGGTAACTTTGCACGATTTTTGTCGCATGCATCGTGGTCCCAAATATTGAAATGAACACTTTTACGGGGTCCAAAAATGCATATAAAAATACCATGGGGCCAAAAGTCAAAAAATAAATAAAAATTATTTTTCGTCAAAAAAATAAAAGTGCTCAAAAAATTATGAAAATCTTCGGATCGAACTAAAATTTAATTTTGAGCAACTTTTTCTTCTTCGGCGTCTTCGAAAAAAATCATTTAGACCCATGTTAGGTGGATTTTCATCAGCACACGTCACGTAGGACGCGAACTTGCGTGAATTGTTTAGGACAATTGGTTAGTCAAAAAAATATTCCGAACATGTATTTAGACTCATAAAAATAAAAGGAATATTACCATACGAAGAAAATTAAAAAAAAAATGTTTTGCGCGGAGGTCCTGATTTTTGCGCGCCTCGTATAGGACAATCCGGAATGCCAAACAACTATACTAAATATGAATTTTTAGCTAAAAAAATGCAAGGAATATGATTCTTAATTAAAGTTTTTCAAAAAAAATTGGAGTTGGTAACAAAAGTGACGCAAATTAGCATTTGTGGGTATTTTTGGGAATTTTTCAAATGGATTTTTGGGGTCACATGTTTGGTGTATGTGTAGTCTCTTTCAAGACTTACTATGCAGACCTTGAAGAACCAAATTACACCCATTTGGGCATTCAAAACCTTAAATTTGTCGGTCAATGGTGGAAATCTTCCATAATTGCGTTAGAAGATAAATGTGAGGGACATACTTGGAGCCAAAACTCTCAAATATTTTCAAATTATATCTCCATCTTCTATCTCTTACAAGAGTTGTTCTTCCTTCGAAATTGGTGGTCCTTCTTTGCTACCCCTTTTCCACCATTAAAACACCACCTTGGACCCCAAACTCTATTAAAACACCACTCAAAGTTGGGACAACTCATAGGAGGTTTTGGGAGGAATTTTTAGAGTCTTAGAGAAAGGCTTGTTGGGAGTTTTTGAAAGGAGTTTCTCATGGAAGAAGAAAGAAGTAGTTCATGGAGCTTGAGGATTCATTTGGGATCTTGAATAGTGGGTTGTTGTGACTCCCTTTAGGGCCACCTTTGGAGGTGGGGGAGTCACCCACCTTCTCTACCATTATTTGAGGACATTTTGAGGTGAAAAATACTTATCTATTACTAAGTTAAGTTAATGATGATATTAATATCAGTATTTTGCATCCTGTTGATAATAGGTGTGTAGAAATAATCATCCATGATTAAAGATTGAATACTACATGATTTCGAGATATAGTTTAGAAGAAAATGGGATTTTCTATATTTGAAATGGAGCTTGTAGTAAACCTATATTTAGCTTAATTTTTCTATATATTTAGAGCTTAAAATATGTTGATGAAGGTTTTAAATATACTAATAGACTTATTAGTATCATTGTAACTATTTTTATGAAAATGGGCACTTAAAATTAAGGATTGAATAGGTTTTAAAAATATATAATTTTCAACTTACTATTCACAAACATTTTATAAAATAACATGTTTTAAACTCATGTTTTAAGTTGAATAAATGATTTCTTTAATGTGAAGAATACTTGGTATGTATATGCCTTTTTATGAGATCAATATAGTGATTTTAATGTTGATGAATCATTATGAAATAAGCAAATGGAGTTTCATTTACAAAGTGTACTATTTAGTTTGTTAAATAAAGTTTTTGGGGTTAAAAGTGTAATTATGTGAAAGTGTAGTCTTCTTGAAAACTTTGGGTGAAAATGTAAAGAACGAAAGTGTAGAAGACTAAGTATAAATAAAATTACTAAGTGTGTGTCTTTGTGTAAAAAGTCATAATTAAAGCGTGTAACACTAAGTTTGAAATGTGTAAATGTTGACTAAAATGCATTTTTAGTGTTGAAACTCATAAATAAAGTATATAGACTTTAATATGTGAAAAGTATGGTTTTATATATTAAAGGAGTAATGTGCAAAAATGTGATTTTCGACAAAGTTTGAAGTTGAGGAAGTGTCATAGTGAATAAAATGCCTACGTGTTGAGTTTGAAGCTTAAAAATGGTGTTTTTTTTTAAAATAACACTTGAATAAGGAATGAAGTTAAGTATTTTGATGTAAAGTGGGTAAATTGGCAATTTACTTAAAGTGTAACATTTTTAGGAAACAAAAAATATTAAAGAATGTTTTGGCACGAATATAGAAAGAATGAAATGTGCCCTTAAACGTAAATGATTTTTGGTGTAAAATCAACATGTGTGAAAAAAGGGACTTTACTGAAATATAATGATTTTTCTTAAATTAATAATGGAAAAATGGACGGTTAAGGCTAAGGCTTTGGCTTCGACCCTAAAAAGGAAAATAAATGAGGACAATATGAAAATGTCGAACACATTGGCAAAATAATGATATTGGATGATGTCGGGTTCAACAATTAAGCAGGGCTATGCTGACCCTAGTGGTGAAAGACCCCAAACCAACAGCAGTTTACTTAGCGCTCGGTGTCGGACGGTGAAATACCGTGAAACCGTGGGTGTGCATGTGTTGTGAGGGGTGTGTGCGTTGATGGAATCCCTAAAGAAAATGTTAAGTGATGAATTGAATATTTATGAAAGAGGCATAAATAAATGGTATTGATTCATTGATTTATTAAAGCAACAATAATGAAATAAAAGTTTAATGTTCATGTGGTAACATGGGATGTTTAAACAAGATGATTTAATGATGTTTAAGCTACCTAATGAGGTTTGAATCATAATAAACATAAGCGTGTGTTATATGAGATTTTCAAAGGAAATGAGTACTTTTCTAAACACGGTGTGTGCGTGCGTTGAATGGAAGTCCTATAATATGGTTATGTAACTCTGGCGTGAGTTAATAAACATTTGAAAGTAAATAAAATATTTTCCTAGCAATTGCTAATTGTTTAACCATGCGCGTTAATTGGAATAAATGCTAGTTTTTGAGCATAATGATAAAAAATAATTTTTGTAAAGATAAGGAGAATAAACGGGTTAAATGGCGTTTTTGGAATAAAATGGTTTAATACATTGGGATATGTACTTTCAAAGGTATATATGTAGATACATACGTACTTTCATATGCATATAGTGTAGCGTATGAGTATTATTTTATGCCGTTTATTTTTATACTGCATTTGTATAGTTCCCACTAAGCATTCAACTCACTCCTTCCTTTTGTTACGCTAAGTTGCTTGCAATTTTGTATTTTGAGCGCGTTATACAGGTAAGTATTTACTTGCATTTATGTTAGTAGATCTATTTACTTGGCCTTGGGGCACTTCCCTTGGATTATATCACGCAGTGATTGTAAATTGAACTCGCATTCTCATAAGTGTAACGTTAAATAATAATAAAACTGGATTATGAACATTTTTTAGGGTATTTCATTGCACTTCGCAATTAACGTGCGAACTGGGTCTGTTAGTCCTTTATCAACCCTAAAATCCGGGTTAGGGCGTTACAACTTGGTATCAGATCTTTAGGTTCGATGTTCCTTTCGGGTGTGACGTGGTGAGGTCGGTAGTGGATATGTCGGCATCGTTGTTGGTTGGAGCCGATCACGCTTTCTTGGTGACGGTTTTGATTTGTACCTTGATGGTAAAGTCAAGGTCTTGAGTCCGTTGTGCTTTTCTATTTTAGTTGGTGATCGGTTAAGTTAGTAGCCATTATTATTCCGCTGCATTTGTTCTAGTAGTTTTAGCTAACAAGTATCGGGTTTTGGTGTAGGCCGTTAAGTGGTGGCACCTTAAGCTTGTGTGAGTTGTATCATGTGGAAGTTTGATGACTAGAAAGTCTTAATGATTTCAATTGCATCTTATCCGGTATGCTTGTGGTTTCATTTACGGGATTAGGTGACTAAGTATCGTGATTTGTGAATAAATAATTCTATGGAAATTTTAATGCATAAGTGACTTGATTATGATTTGGATCTAGATAATCATATTGATTCAAGGTAATTTAAGAACGAATCGATATAGTCCTTGGGACTTAGTGTTAGAAATGGTGGTATTAAATTATAGTTTTAGAAAAATGAAGTGGTATTGAGGAATAGGATCTCTTATGGCGTCAAAAGTATTGGCCCAAAATTTTATAGGTAGTACCCGATGCCCCGTATCCTATCAAAAGTTTTATAGTGGTGATAACTTATGATCTAGAAAATGAGTGTGATGGCTATATAAAGTGAGACAGGTTAGTTGTCATAGTTGAGTGTTCAATAAGGTTAAGTTATACGCCGTGATGAGTTTGATCTCGGGTTATGCTTATGGATAGGCATGTGAATCCATAATGATAATGCCTTGAAGATATGTGCTATTGATTAGCTAATGAGTTATTAGTGCAAGTGATAGACACTCCCTAGTAATGGTGAACTTTAGATTGCACTTCGTGTATGACGATAACAAGGATATCTCTCTTTGAACTTTGGGTGTTTCTTATGATGTTAAGGACATAGAATTACAGTTGGTGTAACACATAGTAATTGGGTTAGTGTTTGTCCCTCGAAAATAAAATAAAATAAAATTTAACGGCCATCATCGGTTGTTATACTTAGTAGGATTTTGTCATGATCATTACTACTCTATAATGTGCATGACTATTAGATATGATTTAATTTATGTCCTTTACATAAAGTGTTGGAAAATTTATTATGTGGATACATAGGCTGTTGATGTTTGTAGTCCGATCTAGTCGTGTCGTTTTGTGGCAATAATTAGGAGTTAGCGCCGTGGCTTGTTGATAAGCTTGTGTTAAGATATGACCGTTGTGGATAATATCAAAATAGGTTGATACGTGCTAGGTTTTACACTTGGGAGACTTATAACATAATGATATTCATCATGGTTTTAGAGATAGCTCTTGGAATGGGGTGCTAGGCTTGATTATAGCACCTACGTGTGCTATATGTATCGCTTAGTATGACTCTAGTGAGGAGAATCAATAGGTATTAGGCATGGATAATGATTGGAAAAAAATCAAAGTGTCATGGTAACTAATTTAATAGTTATGATTTGGGATCACATAGGATGATGCTAAGGATTGTAGTGATGGCCCGTAGGGTAAAATTATGGGAGTGTTGTGTTTCACAAGATGAGAAGGATATCTAGGTTTGAAAGTTAGCAATCGCACGTTGAGATTGTGGAGACTTGAGTATGTTAGGTCAGTGATTAACATTAAGCAATGATAAATATAACTTCGCTTTTATATGAAGGATAAAAAGTAACCTCAGACTTAAGGAGGGAACCCTAGCATTTTAGCTTCCCAAATGAATCGGTTCCCAGGTTGTTGCCTTTAAAAATGGATAGTCGTGATTAGTGATTCAATCCCGGGCGCGTGCCAAGTCTAAAATTTTAGTGCACGTGTGGGTCAACATAATTTTATATTATTAGTGTACATTATGGTTCTTACTTCGCGTGGCATGATTCGTTGCCTGAATTCAATTGTTTCATTCCGGCGTGGTAGTCGCGTGATCTATTGTATCTTATTGTGTCTTCTTTAATCCCGGTAATGGGAAGTTATTATTCTAGTTATGGGTCTGCATTCAGATGTAGCATTGCATAAGCTCAGTAGTGATGTGGGATATGCCAAGTTGAGGCTTATGCATCCCGACACATGTGTACGCATGATCTCGTGATTTGTTGCATATAGTTTGCATATGTACTTGATAGCTTTAGGTTAACACACTGGCTAGTTAGCTGATATAACTGGTTACAATGTAAATCATGGATTTGAGGTCTCAACTCTAAGATATGAATATTATAACTTGATGGAATATTAAATGCTAGTGTTGCACTCCCTATGGAATTTACGGATTGAGAATGTAGTCTCTTATGCGTATTCGGGTTGTAATACCTAGGATGACTCTATCTTAATGTGTAGTCTCGTAGGAGCTATTGGTTAGATGAACCATTGGTATTAATGGTTATCTCGAAATCATTTATGTGAATGGTTATTGATGTTGGGTATATATATTCCTAGGCTAGTCAAGATCCAAATCGATTGATGAAACGTAGGCTTGTAAATCCAGATGTTCGGAATAATTCATGATAAAGAGTTCTTTAGGATGTTAGTACGATATTTACTGACTGCCAACTACTTTGAGGTATTGTTTAGATGGACATGTTAGGCATGCTTGGGAGTTAGCAATCATACCTTAGGATCCAGCGTGGTTGTATCAAATTAATGGTATAAAATATTTGGGTTAGACTATAGTGTTGAAGACATCTAGGATTTCAGTTAAATTATCGGATGGATGATTTGTTAGCTTGATAACTATGAATTTCGAGTACGGAATTTCACTAAGGAGGGAAGAATGTAATACCCCGTCCTAGAACTTAGGTATTTAATGATAATCGAAATATTATATTGAAAGAAAAATTTGAGAAATAAATATATAAGGGGATTACGACAAATGGCACAAAAAGTAATTAAAGAGAAAAATCCCCACGTTGCATGGTTCACTATTTAAGTTCTAATAATCATAGTAAGTATGTTGGTTAAGTTTGATGCGAAAATACTAATAAATGATTATGACACAGTCATGGTTAATAATGCAGTAATTTAGGTGATACACGGCGTGTAGGATAAGTAACTTTGCACAATTTTTGTAACATGCATTGAGGTCCCAAATATCGAAATGACCACTTTTATAGGTTCCAAAAAATACATATAAAAATACCATGGGGTCAAAAATTAAAAAATAAATAAAAATTATTTTTCCTCAAAAACATAAAAGTGCTCAGAAAATTATGAACATCTCTGGTTCTACTTAAAATTTAATTTTGAGCAACTTTTTCTTCTTCGCCGTCTTGGAAATAGATCATTTAGACCCATATTAGGCGGATTTTCGTCAGTAGGCGTAGCGTAGGACGCGAACTTGCGTGAATTGTTTAGGACAATTGGCGAGTCAAAAAATATTTCAACCATGTATTTAGACTCATAAAAATATAAGAAAAATTACCATGCGAAGAAAAAAATATGTTTTGGGCGGAGGTCCCGATTCTTGCGCGCCTTGTATAGGACAATTCGGGAGGCCAAACGACTATTGTAAATATGATTTTTTACCTAAAAAAATGCAATAAATATGATTCTAAATTTAAAAGTTTCAAAAAAAAAATTGGGACTAGTACCAAAAGTGGCATAAATTAGCATTTGTGGGTGTTTTTGAGCATTTTTCAAATGGGGTTTTGGGGTCACATATTTAGTGTATGGATAGTTTCTTTCAAGACTTACTATGCAGACCTTGGAGAAACAAATTATACCCATTTGGGCATTAAAAACTTTGGTTTTGTTGGTTAATGGTGGAAATCGTCTGCAATTGCATTATAAGAGAAATGGTAGGGACATACTTGGAGCCAAAACTCTCAAATATTTTCAAATTATATTTCCATCTTCTAGCTCTTGTAAGAGCTGTTCTTCCTTCTAAATTAGTGGTTCTTCTTTGTCACCCCTTTTCCACCATTAAAACACCACCTTGGAGGTCCCTAAACTCCATTAAAACACCTCTCAAAGTTGCAACAACTCGTAGGAGGTTTCGGGAGGAGTTCTTAGAGTCTCAAAGGATTTTTTTTGGGAGTTTTTGAAAGGAGTTTCTCATGGAGGAAGAAAGAAGTATCTCATGGAGCTTGAAGATCCATTTTTGATCTTATAAAGTGGGCTATTTTGACTCCCTTTAGGGCACCTTTGGAGGTGGGGGAGTCACCCACTTCTCTACCATTATTTGAGGACATTTTGAGGTGGTAAATACTTATCTCTTGCTAAGTTAAGTTAATGATGATATTTATACGAGTATTTTTCATCTTGTTGATATTAGTTGTGTAGAAATTCCATCCATGATTAAATATTGAATACTACACGATTTCGAGATATAGTTTAGAAGAAAATGGAATTTTCTATATTTGAAATGGAGCTTGTAGTAAACCTATATTTAGCTTAATTTTTCTATATATTTAGAGCTTAAAATATGTTGATGAAGGTTTTAAATATACTAATAGACTTATTAGTATCATTGTAACTATTTCTATGAAAATGGGCACTTAAAATTAAGGATTGAATAGGTTTTAAAAATATATAATTTTCAACTTACTATTTACAAACATTTTATGAAATAACATGTTTTAAACTCATGTTTTAAGTTGAATAAATGATTTCTATGATGCGAAGAATACTTGGTATGTATATGCCTTTTTATGAGATCAATATAGTGATTTTAATGTTGAGGAATCATTATCAAATGAGCAAATGGAGTTTCATTTACGAAGTGTACTATTTAGTTTGTTAAACAAAGTTTTGGGGTTAAAAGTGTAATTATATGAAAGCGTTGTCTTCTTGCAAACTTTGGGTGAAAATGTAAATAACGAAAGTGTAGAAGACAAAGTGTGAATAAAATGATTAAGTATGTGTCTTTGAGTAAAAAGTCATAATTAAAGCGTGTAACACTAAGTTTGAAATGCAAAGTGTCAAATGTGTGAATGTTGACTAAAATAGGTTTTTAGGGTTAAAACTCATAAATAAAGTGTGTAGACTTTAATATGTGAAAAGTATGGTTTTATATATTAAAGGGACTAATGTGCAAAAATGTGATTTTCGACAAAGTTAGAACTTGAAAAATTGTCATAGTGACTAATGCCTACGTGTTAAGTTTGAAGCTTAAAAAGGATGTTTTTTTTTGTAAATAACACTTCAATAAGAAGTGGAGTTACATATTTTGATTAAACTGGGTAAATTGGCAATTTAATTAAGTGTAACATTTTTATGAAACAAAAAATGTTAAAGAGTGTTTTGACACGTATATAGAAAGAATGAAATGAGTCCTTAAACGTAAATGATATTTGGTGTAAAATCAACATGTGTGAAAAAAGGGACGTTAATGGAATATAATGATTTTTCCTAAATGAATAATGGAAAAATAGACGGTTATGTCCAAGGTTTTGTCTCCGGCCCAAAAATGGTAAATTAATGTGGACAATATGAAAATGTCGAACACATTGGCAAGCTAATGAAATTGGATGATGCTGAGTTACATAATTAAGTAGGGCTATGCTGTCCCTAGTGGTGAAAGACCCCAAACCAACTGTAGTTTACTTGGCGCTCGGTGCTAAGCGGTGAAATTCCTTGAAACTGTGGGTGTGCATGTGTTGTGAAGGGTGTGTGTGTAGACAGAATCCCTAAAGAAAAAGGCTAAGTGATGAATTGAATATTCATGAAAGAGGCATAAATAAATGTTATTGATTCATTGATTTATTAATGCAAGAATAATGAATTAAAAGTTTAATGTTCATGTGGTAACATGGGATGGTTAAACAAGATGACTTAATTGTGTTTAAGCTACCTAATTATGTTTGAATTATAATAAACACAAGCGTGTGTTATATGACGCTTTCAAAGGAAAATGAGTACTTTTCTAGATACGGTGTGTGCGTGCATTGAATGGAAGTTTTATAATATGGTTATGTAACTCTGGCATGAGTTAATAAATGCTTGAAAGTAAATAAAATATTTTCCCAACAATTGCTAATTGTTTAACCGTGTGCATTAATGGGAAGTAATGCTAGTTTTTGAGCATAATGATACAAAATTATTTTTGTAAAGATAAGGAGAATAAACGAGTTAAATGACGTTTTTGGAATAAAAAGGTTTAATACATTGGGATATGTATTTTCAAAGGTATATGTGTAGATACATTCGTACTTTCACATGCATATAGTGTAGCGTGTGAGTATTCTTTTCTATCGTTCGTTTCTATGCCGCATTTGTATAGTTCCCACTGAACATTCAACTCACTCCCTCCTTTTGTTATGGTAGGTTTCTTGCCATTTAGTATTTTGGGTGCGTTATACAGGTAAGTATTTACTTGCATTTAAGTTAGTAGCTCTATTTACTTGGCCTTGGGGCACTTCCATTGGGTCATATCACGTAATGATTGTAAGTTACACTCGCATGCTCATAAGTGTAACGTTAAATAATAATAAAATTGGATTAGTAACATTATTTAGGGTGTTTCATTGCACTTCACAATTAACGAGGCGAACCGGGTCTGTTAGTCCTTTACTAAGCCTTAAATTCGGGTTGGGGCGTTACATCTAGAATGACTTCAATTAATTGAATTAACTTCATAAACTACCCTCAATCATATATGTCACTGATTACATGAAAAGACCAAGTTATCAATACGACATAGAAATCTTATAATTTATATTGTCATAGAAAATTCATTAACAAATTATACAGATATCACCCAAAGGTTTCAGTAATTTTCTAAAATGTTATTGATATTTGTTGCTTGTAGAAAAGTATCCTTCCTAATATTATTTTTGTGATTTTATTTACAGACTTGTTACTAAACCTAGAGGATCAAAGTATAAGAGTATGGGGTAATGGCATGTGAAAATACATCGCCAGATTAGAACTTACCGATATAAAAGAAAGTAAACAACCAAGATATACGTTAGATGGGAAGAAATCAGATATCGATCTCTTCTACATAGATAACAAGGGAAACAAAGAGGAAGGTGGTGATAAGATGAGAAGGTAAATGAGTCCATGGGTGCTGCATTTGTGGCTGCATCCCACACAATGACGTCAATTGAAAACGGTGGGGGAAAAAGAGGAAATTAAGGAGACCTAAAAGAAAAATAAATTAAAGTTTCTAAAGTATGATCACGACTCCACATAATTCCCTTAACAGCCAACCTCCCACATATGATACCCGTGCCCCCGATTTTTACCTCTTTGCTTGTAAAGTTGTTAATATGTATGAATAATGAGATTTGATCATCGTTGTAGCCTTCATACTTGTCTAATCATGGTCTTAACAATGCAAAGTTTGAACCTAATAAAATAAAAGTCATTCGAAAGAGGGGTCATTCTCTTTCGAATGGGACGACTTGAGTTTGATCTATTCCAAGCACGCACTGAAATCTCGTTATAACATCTCAATGGAAATTTTGTTCGAATGAATGAGCAATCTCATTCAAACAAGACTTAAAAGTCGTTCAAATAACCAGACCAGAATTTGGTCATTTTGAGTGTCCTTGTGTTCTGTCACATTTTAGGCCCTTAGAGTAATGGCATGTCGACTTTTGGTGAACTCAAATGATCAAAAACGTGTTAAGTATGTTGCCCTTGGTCTTCAAAATAATTTTATGGGCTTATTTGGGGTTATATAAGAGAGAGAGATAGTGGGTTCTCCCTATTATTTTCATATCAGCATTTACCTCTCTCGCTTTCTCTAGTTTCAGGGGTGTTTCATCTTCCCCAAACTTCTCCCACTATTGTTACATCTTGCCACCACCATAATACACCATTCCCAAGATTTATTCTCCCCTTAGAAGTTTTATTAAGGGTAGAAGTGAGTTGTTCTAACAATATAAAGATTTTTAAAGATATTGTTGGGAGTTTTTTTTAAGAAGTAGAAATCATGGAGTTTGAAGGAGGTTTTTATAGGGCTTTCAAGAAGACATGCAGAGTGGTTCTATGCAAACTCTTTAAGTCCACCTTAGGAGGTAGGATGTGGCATCTTCTTCTATATTCATCCACCATTTTTAAAGCGTCCTTTGAGGTGGAAAACTCTACTCTTAGCTTAAGAACTCTATTTGCATATTGTTGGTCTTGTAGCTAGAATTTGTTAAAGTAGAATGCATATATGATTTAAGAATGTAATTTCGTATGGTTTTGTGAAAAAAGAAGATGATTTATGAAAGATCCCAAAAGTTTTGAGAAAAATGATATATTTCAAGAAAATCTTGATATCTAAACATTTTATGGAATAAAATATTTGGAATGATATTTCTCTTGTTGAAAATATTTTATGAACAAATGTTTTAAAGTTTTCTTGTAAAAATTGGGATTTTTATATAAATAGATATTTACTCAAGTTTTGAATAAATAAAAATGTCTTTTATCTTGAAAAGTACGTTTATGCAAATATTGTGAAATTTCTAGAATTAACCGTATGGTAGACCCATTTAACAGGATTTTTGGACTTAAAATCCATCTTCTCATGTATATAAACTTGTAGTATTTTGATGATGAGCATATAAACAAGTTCAATGAAGGTTTTATTGGGGTTAAACATGACACAAGGAAAATAAAAATTTCAGCCCTTCAAGTGTGTTAAAAAGGTGTAAAAATATGATAGATGGACAGTTAAGACTACATGTGGAAATAAAAAAAATAGTATTTTCTTATAAAGAAGTCTCCCAAAGACCAAAAAGGGTTTTCTTAGTAAAGAATGTAATGAGGTAAAGAGATTTTCAACTTAAGATGTATGTACTCAAGAGTGTTAAATAAGTGTTAATGAGTTAAAAATATTTAAGAAGTTAGTGTGTGTAACTTAATAATATTTTTAGAAAATAATACTTGTGAAAATAGAGGAAATGAGAAGTTTGGAAATAAATGGATAAAATGGTAATTTTATGTAAATAGGCACATGGCCGTAAATGAAAGTGATTTTTGGGATAAAATCAATGCAAATGTATAAAGGATGAGAAATGGTGATTTTTAAAGTATAACACAAGGTGGGGTAAAGTCTCTGAATTTTGGCTTCGACCGGTAAAAAGAGAAATAATGTGAACATTTAATAAATATTAAAACATATTAATATGGACTCAGATGATACCGTAAATAATTAAAGAGGTCCCGATTCTCTAGGGTGAAAGATTCAAGATCACTAGCTAGAGCATATGGTAGCATAACCGGCGGTGTGGACTTCGTTAAAGTATGCGGATATTGGAAGATTCTGAGAAAAAGATAATGAAAAGTGGAACATGTCAAGATATGGGGTGTGTGACGAATAAAACAAAATACAACCTAACTTGAATAAAATTAATAAATGTAAGGACATTATCCGTCAAATTTAGTATGTCGTATACCGCTATAAGTTTGTCGAAGCATTGGAAAGCGCACATCCACAATCGACGATCCGAATTTCAAGTCATCTTCAATAATAATGCCCTACGAGGACGAACTTGATAAATTGGTTAAGCTCCATTTACATTTCAAATAAAAATGTTGGGATTTTGTATAAAAAATTAAAATATTTTTCCTTTTATGAAAAATGATTTTTGAATTATTTTAAATGAATTTTATCTTGTCAAAAACCATTTTTATCACAAAAGCTTTTTGATAATTGTTCTCAGATTCGTAAGAGTGTTGTTTTCTAAGTCCCCAAATATTTTAAAACTCTGTAAATCGAATCTAGATATTTATGCCTGGTCGTTCAAACGAAATGCCATCTCGTTCGAACGAAACCAGACGTCGATCGAACCACACGTCAATTCGTTTGAACGAGAAGTCTTTTTGCCTGACACGTCACCGCCTAAAAAGTTTTTATAAATAAGGTGTCAGGATTAAGTATTTCGTGTGGAGAAAATTTTGTTTTGATCAGAATACATTTTTGAGAGTTTACCTTTTCTCCAACGCAATTTTAAGGGGTCAAATTTGTATTCACAATTCACAAACTCCAGAGAGTTAATTTTGTGTGAGTTATTTTGTGGAACCCAAACTATACTTTGACGAAATTTCAACCTTGTGAGAAGAACTCTATAACTGGGGAGCCAAGAGCTATTGTGGAGGGAGATCCTACAAGGAATCAAGACTGTGTGTCTGGGTTGTATGTCCAAATTGGTACGGCTGCGAGTGAACCACTGCTGAGTTCTAGCTGAAACTTTGAAGTTTGACATAGACATCGTGCATTATGCTTGAGGGAAGTTGTATGTAAGTCAATGGCCATGTAACCTTGTCAAAGTCCTAGAATATAAAAGGTTTTGCCCTAGGGGAGTTTTTTTCCTGAATTACTGTGTCACTTGCTTGCCTAGTTTCATTTACACTTGCACGCACATGGGTTGATTTTAATTTTAATTTGTTTTTGTTAAATACGAGTTACCTAATTAAATAAGTGAATTTGCGAATTAAATAAATTGGTATCACACGCGTTTACAAACTGGTATCAGAGCAGGTTTCACTATCTTATTGTGAATTCCTATTTTCCGCAAAAGTTTTTGTGATGTCAATTCTTTTAAACTTTGATGGATCACTTATATAATCGAGTACCTACTTTTGACGGCAATAATTTTGCCTATTGAAAAGCTCACATGAAATCTTCTTTAAAATCTATAGATGAGCGTATTTAGTTGTTGGTTGAAAATGGTTGGTCTCCTCCCACAGTTACTGTAGAGAACATCACCTCTTTATAACCTGTGTCAAACTGGATCGAGGACGATTTTAAATTGTCAAATTTTAATTCAAGTGGTTTGAGTGTTATCTTTGAAGCCGTCACTCCCGAAGAGTTTCGCCGAATTATGACGTGCACCACGTCTAAAGAGGCATGGGATATTTTAACATTGACAGATGAGGGTTCCACTGATGTTAAAGAATATAAATTGCAAAATTTTGCCACTCAATTTGAGACACTCACTATATCAGAGACTGAGACTTTTGACAAGTTTTATGCACGTTTGTCGGACATAGTCAACACTAGCTTTAACTTGAGTGAGGCAATTGATAACACACGGGGTGTGAAAAAGATTTTGAGATCTCTTCCAAAACATTTTATTTCAAAAGTCGTTGTTTTAAATTCGATGGGGAATTTGAGCACCCTTAAGTTAGAATAATTAGTAGGTGATCTTCAAACCTATGAGTTAGATATGTTTCCCCAAACTGTTAAGCCTAAGGGGGTCACACTTAGGACACAGTCGAGATCCAGTGAGGATAAAAGAAGAGAGAGAAAAAAGGAGAGTGTATATGAATCTGAATCTGAATCTGAATCTGATGACCCTGCTTTCAAAAAATTTCTCCAGTTTTCAAAATAAAGAAATCCTAATAAATTTTTTTGGAGAAATATAAAAAGAAAGTCAAGACCAAAGAAAGCGGTGAGAATGAAAAAGAGAATGAGGAGAACCTGTAGAAGATAAGATGTTTTGAGTGCGATGGGAAAGGGCACAAGTCATTTGAGTGTCCCACTAGACTTAGGAGAGAGGGCAAGAAAGTTGCCATTCCCTCTACTCTAAGCGATCGTGAGGGAGAAGAGAACGAGGAGGACGATGTGTCCAAAAATGATTTAGGACAAGGGATGACTGTTGCCTTTACTAGTCGTGTGAATACCTCCACTTTGTCCCACGATGATAGCATCCGTGAGGGCATCGGCGATGAGTCGAGTGAAGATGAGAGTGAGGATGAGAACGAAGATGAAAGTGTGATTCAAAAATCTTTTATAAAGTTGTTTATCGAGACCATGAAAAAAAAAGGTCGAATGGGAATCTAGGTCTTCAGATTTATGAGTTGAAGAAAGAGAATGATGAGTTAAAAAGGGGAAAATGTGACTTGATCAACACGGTGTCTAGTTTGACGACACGTCTATCCCATCTCGAGTATGAATTCGAATGAGCACGGGAGGTTCAAGTCTCTTTAGAGAACACATCTGAGAAGGTCGATAAGATGGTTACCTATCCCATTTTGAATGGTGGTGAGTATGTTAGAAAAGGTCATGACGGTGCATCCACTACTTTTAATGCCCCCGATCCAATCTCCACTTTGGTGACTGGTTCTCATGGGTGTCCGTCTAGGAAAGCTTATCCCAAAATTTTTGATAAATTAATTCCTAGACCGATTTATGTTTACTCCCACTGCAAGAAGCGAGGACACCTTAGGGAATTTTGTTCTAAGTTGGGTTTCATGTCAAATCATGCCACTTCACATGTTCACGCACATGCATGTACTCATGATACTTTGCTTACTCAAAATGATAGAGAGTTTGCACATATTCGTGAGCAAGTGAAGTTTTTGGTCCAGACTAAACATGATCTAATGGAGTTAGTTCAAAAGATGTCCCCATCTTTGAAAAACTCCACCGCACTTCCCGGGTGAGATCTTGACATGTTTGCTAGCATTGGGCTATTTACATGATGACACTTTTGCCTATTGCTAGCATGTACCATTTGTTTTTGTTTTGTTTCTTTTTCCTATTTTTGGTACTATTTTAGCATTGTTTTGAAATCTGTTTGCCCATTCCAAGAACTGGTTTTTTAACAAAATTTTCTCACCCGACAAAACTGCATGTCATTCTGGATAATCTAGAAAATTTGTGTTTTTTTCTCGTTCGAACGAGATTGCTTCTCGCTCGAACGAGATCGCCTGTCGTTCGAACGACATGGATTCTCGTTCGAACGAGCCCTGGAATTTTATTTGCAGTCCCTGTTTATTCTGATTATATGTTATTGGTACTGCTGGCTTATTTCTGAACAGTGTTTGAAAAAACACACAAAGATTTTCCTTTTTAGAAAAATGTTGAAAAATTCAAAAATAGTTTTGTATTTTTTTTGCACCTTATATGAATGCACACTTAGGATGACCAAGTCACAACTTCATGCCATATCCATGTGACTCTTGGATAGTATTTTGAGACAATAAATTGTGTTATTCATGTGCTTTACAAAGTTTGGTGTCTTTGAGATGATATAGTGTTGCTAACTACATGTTTGATTAACTTTGTCCTTTATTTCACACATGCATGAAATCGTTGGATGTTTGTTCTTGAAAAATCACATGTTGGTTACGTGTTTTCATCTCAATTCTGTCTATTAAAATGAACCAAATGCGATAAAACGGTGTGCATGTTTTAAGCCATCTGCCGTAAGTTTGTGTGAATTTTATAAACGGTGAAGGACTAGAAAAGGTACATATTTATCCTTTGCGATTAAGTCGCCGTTTTAATTAGACCTAAAAAATTGAGGAATTTTAATTATCCGGGGTCCAAAGAGGTTTGAAAGAGCCCGAAAAAATTACATGGCAATAAAAAGATATATATGCCAATTATGGGCCATTAGGTTTATTCACCAATTCTCCAATGTTTGAGAATTTAGATCACCTCAAAAAGAAATATATATGAGGGAGTTTGGTTGGAGAATCAAAACGACTTTGCACGTCCTTAAAAATCTTGAAAAAGCATGAAATCGTTTTGGACGTTATTGGTGTGAAAATCATGTTGACTTTAATTTGTTGATTTTGATTTAAGACGATGTCATCTAAATTCAGCATTCTTACACCAAAGGACTATTTTTTATGTTCATTAGTTAGGAGTATACTTATGAATCTTGCACATATGATACGATTGAGTTGATTTTCCAATCGAATTTGTTCACACCCATTCATTTGGTTTCCATGATTTGGTCGTTTTAGTAAAAATTCATGGTGTGCGATTTTTTATTGTTTTATAAAAAAAAATTGAAAAATAGTATGTATGGTTTGTTTCCCGTGACTCCCCATTGTGCTTTATTGTGTTTATTCTTTCCATGTCTATTTCGGACAAATAAAAAGGGGGAGAACGAATTATGGAGAATATTTTGTATGAGGGAGATTTGATTCTTGCCTTAATTTAATATATGTTTCTTAATCATTCAAACTCGATACGTCACATGAATTTTGCTTTTTCTCATGTGGGTAGGTACAATTGAAGATTCTTTGGATTGCAGACTCTGGTGAGAAAATCTTGGAGATTTGAGAAGTTGATTGTTGAAGCCAAGTTTGATTGAAGACTTGTTCAGTTTATCTTTCCACATTTGAGTTTATGGGAGGGTAGATTTGTATAGGTTATTTTTCAATTTAATAATTCGAATAGTTTTTATTGTGTACCGGCATAGACATAGAGCGAGATTTGTGAGGGCATGGTCCGTCACATTTAGTATGTCGTATACCGCTACAAGTTTGTCAAAGCATTGGAAAATGCACATCTACAATCGAGGATCCGAAATTCTAGTCATCTTCAACAATCATGCCCAATAAGGACAAACTTGGTAAATTGGTTAAGTTCCATTTACATTTTAAATAAAAACTTTAGGATTTGGTATAAAAAATTAAAATATTTTTCCTTTTATGTAAATTGATTTTTAAATTATTTTAAATGAATTTTATCCTGTCAAAAACAATTTTTATCTTAAAAGCTTTTTGATAACTGTTCTCAGATTCGTAGGAGTGTTATTTTCTAAGTCCCCAAATATTTTACAACTCTGTAAATCGAATCTAGATATTTGTACCTGGTTGTTCAAATGAGATGCCATCTCGTTCGAACGACACGTTAGTTCGTTCGAACGAGAAGTGTTTTTACCTGACACATCACCTCCTTAAAAGTTTTTATAAATAAGGTGTCAGGATTCAGTATTTCGTGTGGAGAAAATTTTCTTTTCATCAGAATACGTTTTTTAGAGTTTACCTTTTCTCCAACATAATTTTGAGGGTTCAAATTTTTTTCCAGAATTCACCAATCCCAGGGAGTTTATTTTGTGTGAGTGGTTTTGTGGAACCCAAACCATACTTAGCCTAAAGTTCAACGCTTGTGATAAGAGCTATACAACAAGAGAGCCGAGAGCTATTATGGAGGGAGATCCTACAAGGAACCAAGACTGCATGTCTAAATTGGTACGGCTGCGAGTGAGCCACTGCTGAGTTCTAGATGAAGCTTTGAAGGTTTGACATAGATATCGTGCATTACGCTTGAGGTAATTTGTATGTAATTCAATGCTCATGTAACCTTGTCAAAGTTCTATAATATAAAAGGTTTTGCCTTGAGGGGATTTTTTTCCTAAATTACTGTGTCACTTGCTTGCCGAGTTTCATTTACACTTGAATGCACATGGGATGATGTTAATTTTAATTTGTTTTTGTTAAATCCGAGTTACCTAATTAAATAAGTGAATTTGCGAATTAAATAAATTGGTATCACACCGCGTTTACTATAAATATTTCGGTAAAGAATATTGTGGACAAGTAATGCAAGAAAATTGATTAATGTCCAAAAAATAAAAGGAATAGTAAAGTGAAGTGATTGAATGGATAATTAAGCAACCTAAAGAGTTTTAATCCATAGTTAACACAAGAATGTATTTATGAAACACTTTCAAGGAAAAATAAGCATTTTTTAAAACATGGTGCTTACGTGTGTCGAAAGGTGATTTTTAATGAAAATACTAAGGTAAATTTGGCATGAGAAAAGGGTTAATTTCGGTAACATAAATGATTTTCCTTAAATAAAGGGTATTTGTTTAAAGTATTTAACTGGGTGTGTTAAATCAAGAAATAAATGTCAAGGCTAGTAAGACGGGTTTATAAGATTAAGGTGGATTAATCGAAATAAGTAACATTTTTTGAATAAAAATGGTTTCACGCATTAAAGTATATATGTGTATGTATATCTAAGGTAGTTGCATGTGAACGTAGATATAGCGTGTTAAAATCTCTTTTTTGCCGTTTGAATCTATATTGCATTGTTGTATTTTTTCACTGCGCATTCGGCCTATTCCCTCGTCTTTGTTACGACAGGTTGGGTACGATTTTGTATTTTGAGAGCGTTGTATAAGTAAGTATACTTTTTATTTTATGTTAGTAGCCTTGTATGCTTAGATTTCGGGGATGCTTCCCACGGGCCCCTCATATAGTTTGATTTAAATGGAAATTTCATGCTAAACAAGTGAAATGTTAATTAAATAGAACTGAACTAGCAACATTATGATTATTTTATTATACTTCACACCTAATGACCGAGTCAGACAGAGTTGACCACATGTAGCCCATAAGTACGGACTGGGGCATTATACCACATCTTGAAAGTAAAGTTTTTTTATCCTCTCATTTTTTAGTGCAACATGAAAATCATTATTGTCTATTTGTTTTAAAGTGTTACTATGTGTATCGCTCTCGATATTTAAGTTTCTTTTGCAACTAAAGAGTGGGGGCTTATATAAAATGTAAATGTTGAATATAGTATCCTTGTTTATGTGAACTATTTTTGTATATGTTCTTGGAATTTGAATAGTGTAATAAGTACAATTGAATTTGTTTAAATTTAGGACATGTTAAAGAAGGATATCGGATCTTGAAAAATATATATTTTTAAAATATGTATTAAATCCATTTTAGAAGATAACAATTACGACGGATCTTTACCGTTACAAAATCATATAAAGGCATGACAAAACTTGTGTAACAGTAGAACAATTATTTGTTACAAAATATCTAGTAACAGTAAAATTCTATTAGTAAAGAAGAAATAGTTACAGAAAAGTCCATTGGTGATTAATAATTAGTAACGGTAAAATATCATTGGTAAATCTATTATTAGTAATAGTAAATATATGTTATCAATTTTTTCCACGCCTTTTATCTAATGAAAATTTACCGTTACTAATTTTTTTTGTAACAATAATATACCGTTACTAAAAGTGCATTTTGGTGTAGTATTGGTTGTTTGAGCATTTTATCTACACTCTCAAACATGGTTACAGGATCGATGGACTAAAGTGGTTCCAATTAACTAGTTAGAGGGAGATGTAGTAAAATACTCAGTCTTTCCCATTAACGCCGTTAACTAAAGAAGTCAAAAATTTGGACGGCTTTAGAGTTCGCCTAGTGTGAAGTGTGTAATTTGGACTTTGATAATGATCAAAAGTAAATAATTTGAACACGTGTTTTATATGGTTCAACCCAAGGTGTGGGTAATACATCAATTGACTAAATGGGTTTCTCTTTCTTATATTAATAGTGGACCAAAGTCCTAATTACAATTATTTAGAGGGTGAGTTGCAATTTTATAGGCCAAATACAAAGATTATAAAAGAGAGAGGGAGAGAGAGAGAGAGAGAGAGAGAATTCAAATATATAGTAAATAAAACTAAACTACCACATTTTCGTCATAAATGAAGTTGTCAGTATTTATAGCCATTGAACTGAGCTTGCTTGATCATATGTGGGGAAAATGCATTATTTATGGTGGTTGGGAATCATTAATCCCACTTTCTTCGAGAACATGTGGCATTGTTGGGACTCTATGGACTTGTTACTGGGGCTTTAAAACACTGTGTGATAGGAATATTCCTTAATTAGTAAATTCAAGACATTTTATGTTTCTCATTCCTCATATGTTTGAAAATTATTACATGGATTGGGAAATGTTCCAAGTCATGGGTGGTGAATGGTGTCATTGGCTTACTTGGGAAGTGGATAAGTTTCTATGGACTATGGTCCATTTGGCATGCCCATCGGTGCATGCCGAGAGGCTCTTGTATAATGGACTCTTTAACGTATTCACAGGAGTTGGGTCCTTGGATTTTTTATGGGTTCTTAAAGTTCATGTCCTATGGACTTTATCCTTCTTGTATTCTTATATCCTTCTTGTATCCTTATATCCTTCTTGTATCCTTCTTTTATTCTTGAGGTGGATTAGTCAAGTGTCACATTCTTACATATCATGAACCTTTAATATCCGACCATTATATGCCCTAAAACATCTAGATTTTTTTCATTCATTTCTCCTTAAACTTCTAATATCCAATCACTTATTTGCCTTCAATTTTTTCCAGATTTGCATATTGTTCCTTTCATTTGTTCTTTATCCAAATGGTTTGTCAATATGCCTAATATCCTTCCAGTATCTTTGCAATACTAGAGCAATAGTAAATGAAATCCCGTCTTATAAATTCGACCCAACTTGATGGATGCCAACATGGATTTCAACCATTTATATCTCCATCAAAAAATAAAAATTATCTTCTCACGTTAGAGAACATCATCTCTCACATATTAGAATGTAATTACCCGAATAGGGAGCTTTGGTTAGCGTGGGTTGGTTATAATGTGTGTGTGTGTATGTATGTGTGTGTGCATGTGTTCACTCGCACGTGCACGTATGCAAAATATATATGATGTTGATGCTAACAAAGTCCTGGGTGTCGAACTCATAAAAGTTAAAATGGAGACTAATCTATAAATGTGAAAATATTTTTTCCTTAAGATGTATGTCAATTATGTGAACAAAATGCTTTTTTCCTTCTTGCAATGATTGATTCTTCTTTTGGACTTAGGAAAAAACAAATAACAAGAAGTTTTTGAAGTGGTTTTTTCCTTGTGATTATTATAACGGTTGGAAGATACATTTTTAAAGAATGAATTTATCGGTGTTGTGATGCTAGTCTTCAAAAGTCGATATCTGGACAAGTCTTGCACGATGATTGCCTTCCTTTTGTCTGTCACCTTCTTGGTCAGATGGGATCCACCATATCCTCTATGGATGAGTCTTGGCATGTAGTCAGATTGACTTATCACCTATTAACGACCGTGGGTATTGGATCCCTTAGGCCTGTTTGGTTGTCCTCAAAATTGTAAATTAGCCAATTTAAAATGGACTCATTCATGAATTGCATTATTATTAGTGTTTGGTTACAAGAATGAACAAATTCAAAAATGAACCAATTCATTTTGATTCACAAAAACTTAAATTAGTTAATTTCACTAAAAGCTTGAAATAGCATAATTTATAATTACACCATGAATCTTAAATGCACCACTCCCATAAAATAGTCTCACCATACTACTCTGTCTCTCTCTCTACACACACACACACACACATATCAAAAGTAAATAACTTAATTTTTCTTTTTCAAACACACCACAAATTATATTTAAACCCATTTAAAATTAATACATCAACAATCTATTCATTTCAAATTAATAAATTTATAAAATTAAATAATTTACGCAACCAAACGGACCCTTATTAATTGAGGGCATAGGGGTGACCTGAATGGCTGGAGGACCATCAGTTTGAGGATGTAGCTCTTACTACTGTTGTTGTGTAATTACTTTCATAAGCGTGCCACTATAGTTGACTCTCATTGTTGTATCGTCCTTTGTAAAGTAATATCATTCATATGAGTGGCAAACAAAGTAAAATAAAGAGAAATGAAAATAGTGAACATAGTGTGTTTGTACCAGTTATGTTTAGCGATAAAATCATTGGACGATCACGAACTCAACTGTGGTGATAGGACCTTCGACCCCAAACAGCCCGGGGAAATGGACTATTGAGCCCACCTTAATATTCCAAGCGTTGTGAACGAGTTGTGAAGGGATAAGGAAAACTGCCATGAGGATATCATGAATGGGCTTTCATATTGGAAAGCCACCCTCTCATGGAGAAAGAATTAAAACGATCTCATCAATAAGTCAAATGGAAAGGTCTCGGGTTCACGGCCGGTCCTAAGATTATGACTGCCCTGTACGAAAATCAATTTAGGACCCTTTAAAAAAATATTGTACAAAAATATTAAATACTTAAAATGGGCCTCTAAAATATTAAACTTATATTGTAGGGGCCCATTTTAGTTCGGTGGGAATCATTCTTTGTATAAATTATTTTTGGGTAGTTAAAAAAATGCCCCCTACAAAATTAAATTTATTTTAAAAATTGACATTTTTAAAATACATAAAATATTTTTGGACCCCTATAATATACATATATAGCTCTATACTCTAAAATGGGTCCTGTTCCATTGCCCATTTAGAAAATGGCCAGGGCCGATCATGCTCGGGTTAAACACGTGATCGATGGGAACAAGTGGCCTTTGTGAGCAATGTGGAGCCAGATGGGAACAAGTTGTTCTTTTGGACCCAAGCGACCACATGGTAGATCGACAAGGTCCGGAGGATGACGCACTTTGGGTAAGCAAATAGTGTTGATCAATGTTAGAAAATTGGACTTAAAAGCTTGAACTTAAAAACTGTCCAGATTTTTTAGGACAGAGTTGAATTCTGAGTAACTTTGAGCTCAAATTTACGTAGGACCCACACTACGATAATTGTGGGACCATATACGAACGCGTTCTCCTTCGCAAAGAGATTAACGAAGTACATTCACATGTCCAATTTCATTAAGTTATGAATGATAAATATGTCCCCAAAGTGACTCATAAAGCAATGAAAGTTAATGAGTTGGGTGTGTTTACTCTTGTCCCACATTGAAAGAGTAGTGGAAAATTGAAGAGTTAATAACACCCCAAGTATGGACTAAGGCTTGGATGCCTTTGGGGTATCCTAAATCTTTAAAAGGGAGATAACCTACACTTTTCATGTGTTGGGCTTGGGCCAAAAGCTCACGCGCGCGCCGTCTGGCCGGCTCCCCTCGGTTCAATTCGGACTTATAGAAATCTCTTTCTTTTTTGGGCCGAATTAATTAAGTTTTTGAGCTTTTATTTATTAATTACGAAATTAATTATTAATTAACTGTTTGTCAGTTAATTGCCAATGGTAAAAAATTAACGAAATTAACTATTTTGACAGTTAATTTTGGTTTTGACTGTTCCCAACAGTCAAAACCTTTGCTATAAATAAAACATTTCCCCTACAGTTTTAGACTATTGAAAAATTACCCTCTAGTAATTCTGAAAATTCTTCTGCCTTATTTTCTTCATCCAGAAAATTCTTTCTCCTATTTCTGCATTGCAAATTACTATTCTGATTGAGTACAAAAACACAGATTTGTGTTAATTGAAATTAATTATTGTCGTGCTACATAACTAATTTGAAAAATCCGTTCTATCTTGGGAGACAATATTCATCAACCTCAAAGCACCTTAGAGGGAATAAATTGTCTTAAGAACACTGTGAAAATTCACAGGGCTCGGATTCTTTTCTATTTATATTATTATTTCCGCAAATTCAAGTAAGCTTTATTTTTTGTAATTTCATTTTATTGTTGTAATTATAATAATAATTCATAATTCTGTACTGTTGTATTTATTAAATAGTAGACATAACAATCTTAAGACAATTTATATTTTTCTACTGTTTATGTCATGTACAGAAAACTTTTTTAAATTACAGAAATTTTATTATTGTAAAATAATTTTGTTTTACAGAAAATAAATTTTATTTATACAATTTTTTTGGAAATCTATTTTTACATGATATTTTTTTAATTCTGTTTTTTACGGAATTTTTTTTATATTAAAAACCGTCAGAGATTTTTCCTAATTTAGACTAGTAAAAACTAGTGTTTAATATTTTAGTTTAATTCTGTGATATAGAATTCAGAATATTGTGTAGAATATTTCACTTTAATTTTGTGTTATATAATTCAGAATATTATTTAGAATTCTTGTTAGAATTTCAGTTAGACTTAATTATATTTGGAGGAAATTGGTGTACAAAATTTATATTATGTTTTGATAATTTTATTACAAATGAATACTATCGTTGATAAAAATTTTGTTTTTGTAACAGAAATGGAATCAGAAAATGCAATCACAGTTCCACCATCTACCGTGAACATTCCACCTACCGTGAATGTGATGAATGCACATGTTGTTACCCCCGTAACCATGCCACATGGGAAGAAATCGAAAAAATTTATCGGGGCTGATTTCAAACGTTGGCAAGAAAAGATGTACTTCTACCTCACAACTTTTCAATTGGCAAGGTTCGTGTATGAGGATTGTCCACCTTTGAAAGAAGAAGATGAGACTGAAAAATTTGCTGCTATTGAAGCATGGAAATATTCTGATTATCTATGCCGTAATTACATCCCGACGTACTTGGACAAGATGTCATATCACGTGTATAAAACTATGAAAACCGCAAAAGAATTAAGGAATTCTTTGGAGAAGAAGTACAAAACTGAAGATGCTGGTATGAAGAAATTCATCGTGGGCCGTTTTTTTGACTTCAAAATGATTGACTCCAAGCCGGTTATTGCACAAGTTCAAGAACTTCAGATTATTCTTCATGACATTCATGTCGAAGGAATGTCAGTCAGTGACACTTTTCAAGTGGCTGCGATAATTAAAAAAATTACCTCCATCTTGGAATTTGTTCAAAAATTATCTCAAGCACAAACACAAGGAGATGAATGTTGAAGAATTGGTAGTTTGATTCTTTAAAGAAAAGTGGGCAGAACATCATGGAGTCCAAGGCTCATGTGGTTGAAGATCCTAAATCCAAATGTAAGCGTGATGAGAAAGGAACATTTAAGTAAAGAAATAAGTTCAAAGGCAAATGCTACAATTGCGGCATGCGACGACATCGCTCAAGCGAGTGTCGCAAACTAAAGAATGGTAAAAATCAAAATGCTCAAGAAAATGTGACGGAGGGTGAGAACATTTCTGATGGTATCGCAGACTTAAATCTTTCTCTTATTGTCTCTGAATGCAACTGGGTAGGAAATACGAAGGAATGGTGGGTGGATACTGTGGCTACTCTCCACATTTGTGCAAACAAATGGAAGTTCACTAATTATAAGGCTCTGGAAAATGAGGAAACTCTCTTTATTGGAAACTCTTCGATTTCTAAATTCGTTGGACAAGGAAAAATTATTCTGAAGATGACTTCGAGAAAGGAGCTTACCCTTAACAATGTGCTGCATGTGCCTGACATCCGTAAAAATTTGATTTCCAGATCACTTCAAAGAAAGAATGGATTTAAGCTTGTGTTTGTTTCTGATAAGTTTGTGTTGTCAAAAAATGATGTGTATGTGGGGAAGGGCTACCTGTGTGAGGGGCTCTTTAAAATGATTGTAATGACATTGATGCCTAAAGCATCCCCTATGAATGAAATTAATAGTTCTACTTACTTGACCGAGTCTTCTAATATTTGGCATGCTAGATTAGGACATGTTAATTTTGATACCTTGCGTAGATTAATTAACCTGGATTTTTTGCCAAAATTTAATATTGATAAAAATCATAAATGTGATATTTGTGTGGAATCAAAATTAGCTAGATTACCTTTTTATTCTATTGAAAGGATAACCAAACCACTAGATTTAATTCACACACATATTTGTGACTTCAAATTTGTATAAACTAGAGGTGGAAAAAAGTATTTTATTACTTTTATTGACGATTGCACAAAATATTTCTATGTATATTTATTACATCGTAAAGATGAGGCTATTAATGCATTTAAAAAATATAAGAATGAAGTTGAGAATCAATTAAGCAAAAAGATAAAGGCTATTAGGAGGGATAGAGGAGGTGAATATGAATATTCATTTGAGGAATTTTGTTCTTAAAAAATAATTATTCATCAAAACACCTCTCCTTATTCTCCTCAATCGAATGGTATTGTTGAACGTAAAAACCATACATTGAAGGAGATGATGAACTCTATTTTGATAAGTTCAGGAGCTCCACAAAACTTGTGGGGGGAAGCCTTATTATCTTCTAATTATATTCTTAACAAATTACCACATAAGAAAACTCATATGACACCTGATGAGTGATGGAAAGGTCGAAAACCTTGCTATAAATATTTACGAGTGTGGGGGTGCTTAGTGATAATACGCAAATATTGTGTATTTCATCCCTCGAACCGACGTATTTTAGCCCCCTCGGGTATCTCATTCCCTATATTTATGCTTGTTAACCAGACAACCTCAGATTTCTACGTTAACATGTTTTGTAGGGGTTGATTGAGCTTTTATAGGTATTTGGATGCTAAGTGTGAAGTTCGGACGCATTCCGCTCGATTTTCGTACATGACCGCACATTCAAGGGCATTTTAGTCTTTTCATAGCTTGGTCACCTGGCCCAATATCTACACGGAAGTTGTATCCCTCCTCGCAAGCTTCGCATGGCCGCGAACGGTACACGATTCCAATTCAGAACGAAGAAGTTATGAAAATTTTAGTGGAGGAGAAATGCAAATAATCAAAATAGGAGGAAAGGAGTTGCAGACCTGCTTGATCGATCGATCGATCAAAAGGATTGATTGATCGATCCTTCAATTTTTTCAAATCATGGGGAGACAGTGGGCCTTAATTTTTACCATCGATCGATCGATCACAAGGGATCGATCGATCGATCCCCTGTTTTCTGCAGATATTTTGGCTTTTATTTTATTTTTCCTTTTCTTTTCTAATTTAATTCCTTTTACTATATAAAGGATTTTTGTTGTAAAAACAGAGAGAATTAGTTTTAGATAGTTTAGGTTAGGGTTTTGGAGGTTTGAGAGCTCATTTCTTCATTTCTTCTTGGATTGACACCCATTTGGGCTTGTAATTTGTGCTACCCTCTTCCATCTCCATTAATATAGATTGTATTTCATTAATTCTTGCTTTATAATTTAGTTTACATGCTTTCTTTACATGCTTTGACTTAATTGCTTTCTAGTGTAGATTTATCGCGTTTATTTATCGTGTTTTTACTATGCTTTCTAGCTAATTTAGATTATATTGTGTTTGAATGGAACTCACTCGAGTTAACGCGTTGCATTGCTTTGGTGATGGTGTTTACGGGTGTATTTCGGGTGAGTTGTCCTAGTTATTGTGCCTAGGAGATTTGACGGGGCATATCATGTATGTCCCGTGCTTACGACCTTGCGTGCGCAATTTTTGGGGTATTTCTTGACGCCAAAATCAGATTAGGTTTTTATGAGGATTTTGGGGCGTGACAACCCTTGGTTCAATAAACTGTCAAAACGAGATGCATTCGTAATAACTCGTAGACCCATGTATCCATTTTATACTAATTAACTCGGGTGAGGGATATTCAACGCAACCTATAGTTTTTACTCTCTTTATTAGTCTATCTTTATTTTCCCTCGCCTAGATTAAATATTTCCCATTTTGCATCTTTTCCTTTTTAGTTTGTAATTTATCTTTTACACATTTATTTCTGAAATATTAAATCAATTAAATTCTAGCAACTCGTCTCTGTGGATTTTTCGATACTGGACTTGGCCGCTATACTCACCCGTTGACTATAGTCATAAGTTTAGGTTTTTGTATTGAGGTGGTGAACAGAAAACAACGATCGGCGTTTAACACGTGCCGCTTATCCTACTTTTGGTTTGCTTGTTGTTCTTGTTGCATCCTATTTCATTGCTAGGGACTAGCAATGTGTAAGTTAGGGGGTGTGATAATACGCAAATATTGCGTATTTCATCTCTCGAACCGATGCATTTTATCCCCCTAGGCTATCTTATTCCCTATATTTATGCTCCTTAACCTGACAACCTCAGATTTCTACGTTAACATGTTTTGCACGGGTTAATTGAGATTTTATACATATTTGGATGCTAAGTGTGAAGTTAAGACGCATTCCGCTCGATTTTTGTATACGACCGCACGTTCAAGGGCATTTTATTCTTTTAATAGCTTGGGCACCTGACCCAACATCTACACGGAAGTTTTATCCCTCCTCGCAAGATTCGCATGGCCGTGAAAGGTGCACGATTCCGATTCAGAACGAAGAAGTTACGGAGATTTTAGCAGAGGAGAAATGCAAACAATCAAAACAGGAGGAAAGGAGTTGCAAACCTGCTTGATCAATCGATCGATCAAACGGATAAATCGATCGATCCTTCAGTTTTTTGCAAATCGTGGGCTTCAATTTTTACCATCGATCGATCGATCACAAGGGATCGATCGATCGATCCCCTGTTTTCTGCACATATTTTGGCTTTTATTTTCTTTTCCCTTTTCTTTTCTAATTTAATTCCTTTTACTATATAAAGGATTTTTGTTGTAAAAACAGATAGAATTCGTTTTAGATAGTTTAGGTTAGGGTTTTGGAGGTTTGAGAGATCATTTCTTCATTTTTTCTTGGATTGACACCCATTTGGGCTTGTAATTTGTGCTACCATCTTCCATCTCCATTAATATAGATTGTATTTCATTAATTATTGCTTTATAATTTAGTTTACATGCTTTCTTTACATTCTTTAATTTAGTTTCTTTCTAGTGTAGATTTATCGCGTTTTTACCATGCTTTCTAGTGAATTTATATTAGGTTGTGTTTGAATGGAACTCACTCGAGTTAACGCGTTGCTTTGCTTTGGTGATGGTATTTACGTGTCTATTTCGGGTGCGTTGTCCTAGTTATTGTGCCTAGGAGATTTGATGGGGCATATCATGTATGCCCCGTGCTTATGACCTTGCGTGCGCAATTTTCGGGGTATTTGTTGACGCCAAAATCTGATTAGTCTTTTATGCGGATTTAGGGGTGTGACAACCCTTGGTTCAATTAACTGTTAAAATGAGATGCATTCGTAATAACTCGTCGACTCATGTATCCATTTTATACTAATTAACTCGGGTGAGGGATATGCAACACAACCTATAGTTTTTACTCGTTTTATTAGTCTAGCTTTGATTTCCCTCGTCTAGATTAAATATTTCCCTTTTTGCATCCTTTCCTTTTTAGTTTGTAATTTATCTTTTACACTTTTATTTTTGGAATATTAAATCAATTAAATTCTTGCAACTCGTCTCTGTGGATTTTTCGATACCGGACTTGGCCGCTATACTCACCCGTTGACTGTAGTAATAAGTTTAGGTTTTTGTATTGAGGTGGTGAACAGAAAACAATGATCGACGTTTGACACGCGCCGCTTTTCATCCTCGATCAAAATGGCGCCGTTCCCGAGGATGAGTTTGTTTTAGACTTTATTTGATTTAGTATTTCGTAGTATTTTCTTTCTATTTGTATTATTTGCGAACTTTTTGCAGGACTTCCACATTTGAGCACTTAGAAACGCATTAATTTCTCGCGCGCACTTACTTCATGGAATTCGCCACTTCGAGCCTTTTTTGGGGAGTAAGCATGTCTTATTCCAATTCTTTCGGTAATCATTGTTATAATTCTCAAAATGCCCGTAATCCTATGACTTTTGGTCAATACTTAGAATCCCAAAGAATTTCAAATTCAAATATGACTTTGGGCGAGTATAACGAAAGTCAAAACTTAGGTTATTGGAATTTTGATGATGATGATAATGATTTTGGGCCTTTACCTCCTTATAATAGGAATTTTGAAATGAATTGCAATAGTTTTCAAAATTCCTATAATAATGAGTTTTCGTTTAAGTCCAATGGTAATTTTCAAAGTTCCCATTTTCATGTATCCGCACCTCGACCTATGACATTCGGTGAGGGCTTGTGTATACAAAAATGAGAAACTTAAAAATCGTTATCGGGAAGAAAATCGTTTGTGGGAACATGACTTGGATTTATTATTTGAGTCCGACGACGATTTTGCTTCCGAGACTTTCGAAGTCGAAGAATATTTTGAACCAAATGAGGTACTTTTACCTACTTTGGAACAAACCATTCTAGACTTTTTCCATTGCATAATAGATATTGAAAGTGAGGATGAAAATGACGTAATATCTATTTGCAATGAAATGATTTCTTCTTTGGCCCCCAAAGAAGAACATTTCATTGAAAAAGATATTATTTCTTTCAAAACTCAATCTTCATGCGATGATGATTAATCTCATGAGTTTGAATTTCTTGCATCCCCATTTTCATTCTCTATTATCACACCGTCATAAGTACCCAATGATTCGGTTTCAAACTTTAATGTTTTAAACCTTTTCGCTGATGAGGAGTACTTGCTTGAGTCGCCCTCCACAATCGCATCTTTGCCTTTGTGTGCGCCACCTCCCATTCCAATTTCAAAATCATTGGGAGGATATTCGACTTTTCTCGGTCCCCACATGTTTTTGTCAACCGTTCAATCCAAATCCCCCATCGTCCCCCCAAAACTTTTTATTGACGATGGTTCATTTCTTCCGACTTACACATGCCTTTCGTTGTTCAAACGGAATTCATATTTTTCAAAAGGCATGCTTGTATGTGAGGGTACACCGATTATCCTCCAAAGTCAAATCGTTTTCATGGTGGACCCTCAACTATATAGACTTCTAGTGTACAGTTAGTGTGAAGCCTAAATAGTAGGTTGTATATAGTTAGCTTTTTACCCTTTCTTTCTTTTTATTTTTTCTTTCCTTTTTAATTTAGTCTAGTGTAATTAGTTAACTTTTTGTCATTTGTTTTTGCTACGCTCAGTAGTAACTTGTTTTGTAGATTCTTTGGACTTGTTCTTATGGGGATCGCTCCAGTTTTGGGTAATATCTCTCTTTTCCTCTCTTTAACTTGGTTCTTAATTCACATTGAGGGCAATGTCAGGTTTTAAGTTAGGGGGTGTGGGATATTCTATCCATTTCTTTATTTAGTCCATGTTTTTTTTCACATGTTAGTTACTTAGTAGGCTTTTCTTAGAAAAATTAAAAAAATTCAAAAAGATTTTCTTTCTTTTTTCTCATTTTTTGGGCATTTTGCCTTTGTTTCCGATGATAAATTTCAATAATTGTCCGATCCAATAGACAACCCAATTGATGCATGTTCTCGATTTTAGAAGTTATTAGACTTTAGTATTAATTATTGATATTATGAATAACTTCATGGATTAAACTTTATCCCGTGAGCACACGCGTTTTTCTTGTTATATTGATTTGGTTTAAGATTTTTATAACTCGGTAATCTTTTGTTGCATTGTATATACTTACACCGAGTAAGCTTTGAACCTTTCATCGTTTGTGAGTGTATACACTATTCTTTTCTCATTGAAAACGTTGAATTTGCTGGTAATCTCTCTATTCTTTCATTTGATCGTTCATTAATTGAGTTCATACTTGAAATGTGTTACTTGATCATGATTTTCATTAAATGTTTTGACTCGAGAATTGAGTAAACTTTGGGAAATGATCATAGGCCCTCTTTGTTATATCACCCATATTGACCTTGACCACACCTTATATGTTTACCCTAGTCAACCCCTTTGAGCCTTAATATAGCCTTTCGTTTCATAACCACATTCCCATAACCAGCTTCGTATTGGAGTTTTATATCATACATACACCTTACATACCTTTGTTTGGAATGTTGCTTGGTATTGAATGTTGTTGTTGTGATGTCGGTTGCAATTTAGGCATATGAGAGTGTGATAAGTAAAGAAAAGAGATGTGAAAAAAGTGAAGAAAAAAGATAAAGCAAAAAAGCAAAAGAAAACAAAAGAAAAAGAAGAAAAGAAAAGAAAGAGAAATTTATATATGTTGTGTATATAGTTTAATAAGCTTTGATTACTCTCCCCGATGATATATCTAATGCCTTTTTGGAAGTTATTTTCCAATTTTGATATTGCCCGCATTTTCCCATTATCCTGAGTTTTCATTCTGAATAATTTGAATCCGTACATACATTCCTTAATTTCGCACCCTAGCCTAACCTACATTACAACCCTATTCAAGTCCTATATGATCTTTAGTAGATGTAATTCAAAGGTTGAAATAGTTTTGATAATCTGTGAAAATACATTTCGCCTCTTTTAATGTTCAGTATCTTGCATTAAGATTACAATTTTTAATTTCGTATATAGCTTTCTTCATTTGTGACATGTGCGGTCTAGTTACCATTTACATTTACTCTTTATGCCCGCATGTTCCATGTGTTAGCTCCCTGTTTCGAGTGAATCCGCTTGATGAGTGTAATGCTCGTGAGGATTGAATATATGCTTGCTTCAATGTTTATTCGGTTTATATAAGTTTTTACCAAATCACACTTTTCATGTACTCGCTCCCCTCCCATATTTTAAGGTTTTAATTTTATGAGGTGCATTCTATAATTTCAATGATTTGGACTTTTATTTGAATTCATTCACTTTGCTACTAATGCGTATGAAATCTTGTTCGCTATTTTTGGACTTGTCGCATGTTGGGTTGCGCATATTTTGAGGAAACCATGTGATGTTTATGGGTATCATCCCTGAAAACCCTCACGAGATGACACTCGTCCACTAGGGTAACCTACGGGTTTAACAGCTTATTGCATACGCTAAATGCGATCGAATCGCCCGCGAAAGTGGCCTTTTGATTTTATACCATACTTATGTACTTATCCTGCTTTTGGTTTGCTTGTAGTACTTGTTGCATCCTATTTCATTACTAGGGACTAACAATGTGTAAGTTAGGGGATGTGATAATACGCAAATATTACGTATTTCATCCCTCGAACCGATGCATTTTAGCCCCCTCGGGTATCTTATTCCCTATATTTATTCTCGTTAACCAGACAACCTTAGATTTCTACGTTAACATGTTTTGCAGGGGTTAATTGAGCTTTTATAGGTATTTGGATGCTAAGTGTGAAGTTCGGACGCATTCCGCCCGATTTTCGTACACGACCGCATGTTCAATGGAATTTTAGTCTTTTCAAAGCTTGGGAACCTTACCCAACATCTACACAAAAGTTGTATCCCTCATCGCAAGCTTCGTGTGGCCGCGAACGGTGCGCGATTCTGATTCAGAATGAAGAAGTTACAGTGATTTTAGCGGAGGAGAAATGCGAACAATCAAAACAGGAGGAAAGGAGTTGCAGACCTGCTTGATCGATCGATCGATCAAAAGGATCGATCGATCGATCGATCCTTCAGTTTTTGCAAATCATGGGGAGACAGTGGGCTTCAATTTTTACCATCGATCGATCGATCCCCTATTTTCTGCAGATATTTTGGCTTTTATTTTTTTTTTCTAATTTAATTCCTTTTACTATATAAAGGATTTTTGTTGTAAAAACAGAGAGAATTCATTTTAGATAGTTCAGGTTAGGGTTTTGGAGGTTTGAGAGCTCATTTCATCATTTCTTCTTGGATTGACACCCATTTGGCCTTGTAATTTGTGCTACCATCTTTCATCTCCATTAATATAGATTGTATTTCATTAATTCTTTCTTTATAATTTAGTTTACATGCTTTCTTTACATGCTTTGATTTACTTGATTTCTAGTGTAGATTTATCACGTTTATTTATCGCGTTTTTACCATGATTTCTAGCTAATTTAGATTAGGTCGTGTTTGAATGGAACTCATTCGAGTTAACGCGTTGCTTTACTTTGGTGATGGTGTTTATGGGTCTATTTCGGGTGCGTTGTCCTATTTATTGCACCTAGGAGATTTGACGGGGAATATCATGTATGTCCCGTGCTTATGACCTTGCGTGCGCAATTTCTGGGGTATTTGTTGACGCCAAAATTGGATTAGGCTTTTATGAGGATTTAGGGGCGTGACAACCCTTGGTTCAATTAACTGTCAAAACGAGACGCATTCGTAATAACTCGTCGACCCATGTATCCATTTTATACTAATTAACTCGGGTAAGGGATATTTGACGCAACCTATAATTTTTACTCACTTTATTAGTCTAGCTTTATTTTCCCTCGCCTAGATTAAATATTTCCCTTTTTGCATCATTTCCTTTTTAGTTTGTAATTTATCTTTTACACTTTTATTTCTGGAATATTAAATCAATTAAATTCTAGCAACTCGTCTCTGTGGATTTTTCGATACCGGACTTGGCTGCTATACTTACCCGTTGAGTGTAGTCATAAGTTTAGATTTTTGTATTGAGGTGGTGAACAGAAAATAACGATCGGCATTTCACATGCGCCACTTTTCACCCTCGATCACTTAGCCAAAGTGATGGTTCTTATACCTAAAAAGGTAAAAATAGGACCAAAAACCGTTGATTGTGTATTCATCGGTTATGCTATTAATAGCAGTACATATAGTTTCTTAGTTTATAAATATGAGATTTTAGATATTCATATAAATACGATTATTGAATCGAGGGACGAGTCTTTTTTTGAAAATGAATTCCCGTATAACATGACCCCGAGAATCTGGTCCTTCTAAAAGGACAGATCAAGCTACTACAAGTGTAACTTATCAACCTATTGAACCAATAGAGCATGAACCGATATGTAGTAAAAGAGCAAGAACCTCGACTTCTTTCGGTCCGGATTTTCTAACATATCTCTTAGAAAATGAACCTCAATCGTACAAAGAAGCAATATCCTTACCCGATGCTTCTAATTGGAAAGAAGCAATCAATAGTAAAATTGAATCCATATTACAAAATCACACATGGGAACTAGTGGATCTTCCACCAGACCGTTAGGTTATAAATGGATCTTAAAAAAAAATTGAAGGCCGATGGATCAACTGATAAATATAAAGCTAGACTTTTAGCTAAAGGCTATTGGCAAAAGGAAGGGTTTGATTACTTTGACATATATTCATCGATAACAAGAATTACATCCATTCGAATGTTAATAGCAATAACTGATATTATTGGACTTGAAATAGATCAAATGGATGTAAAAACAACATTCTTAAACAGTGAACTAGACGAGAAAATCTATAGGGAGCAACCTGATTAATTCAAGGCTCCTGGACAATAAGGAAAAGTATCTAATCTTGTTGAATCACTTTACGAATTAAAACAAGCACCTAAGAAATGGCATGGAAAATACTTGAAAAATCACTTTACGGATATAAACAAGAACCCCAATCTCATTACATAGACAAAGTACTTGAAAAATTCAAGAAGTATGATATCAGTCCTACTAGGACACCTGTACATATAAATTTGTATCTAGTAAGAAATAATGGTGAAAGCATATCTCAACTAGAGTACTCTTGTATCATCATCATTTTAATGTATATCATGAGCTGTACATGACCGAAAATTGTATACTCAATAAGTAAGCTAAGTCGATTTACGAGTAATCCAGGGAGATATCACTAGAAGTCAATATTAAGAGTTTTGGGTTATTTGGAATATACTCAAAACTATGGACTGCACTACTCCAAATATTCAGCTGCTCTTGAAGGACATTGCGATGCAAATTGGATATTCTATACAAAAGACTCCAAGTCTACTAGTGGGTATGTGTTTACCCTTAAAGGTGCAGTCGTATCTTGAAAATCCTCAAAACCAAAGTGCATTACTAAATCGACAATGGAATCCGAATTCATTGCACTAGACAAAGCGGGAGAAAAAGATGAATGGCCTCGAAATTTCTTAGAGGATATTCCAAATTGGTCGAAAGCTTTGTCGCAATATGTATACATTGCGATAGTTAATTGGCAATTGGAAGGGCAAATAATCACATGTATAATGGAAATTCATGAAATATTCATCGTCGAAACAATACCCTTAGACAACTTCTCTCAAACAGAATTATCTCAATTGACTATGTAAAGTTAAAAGATAATATATCGGATCCACTAATAAAAGATGGAGAAGAAGATGAATGACTTCAAAATTTCTTAGAGGATGTTCCAAATTGGTCGAAACCTATGCCCGTAATATGTATACATTGCGATAGTCAATCGACGATTGGAAGGGAACAAAATCACATGCATAACGGAAAGTCACGACATATTCATCGTCGACACAATACCGTTAGACAACTTTTCTCGAATGGAATTATCTCAATTGACTATGTAAAGTCAAAAGATAATATATCGAATTCACTAATGAAAGGTTTAAACTGACAACAAGTTGAAAGATCATTGAGCGGAATTGGTCTAAAGCCTATAAATAAATAAGAATCAATATAATGGAAACCCAACCTAGCTGACTGGAGATCCCAAGATCTAGTTTCAATGGGCAAACCTAACTACATTGTATTCAGTAAACACTGGAGGATATTTAATCCTATCCATTCCAAAGATGATATAGTGCACATCTTCTACGAAATTAGGATAAGTTATGCTTTTAATGACATCCATATATTAGTATGTCTAATTGGGGTATTGCAGTATACTCTTGATGGAAGTCACCTTAATGAGTAAGAAGGGGGCCACAGAACCAAGTGGTGTTCATGGCCAAAATGAACACAAACGTGAGTACTAACTGTGTTGAAGAATTATTATGTGAATACTATTGTTTAGGTTGACAAAAATGATTGACGGTTCAAAGACATGAAGTCTACTGATTAATCAAGTAAATCCGATCGTTTATCACTAAGGAATGTTCAACGCAACTAGGCTACTTCTCCCGATGCAATAAATCTTCTATTTTACTTAACCTGTGTCTGCATCTGCATCTGCATCTGCATCTGCATCAGTTTTGTTTCTATTAATAGTGATATATTATTCATGTGGGGGATTGTTGGAAAATTGGACTTAAGATCTTGGACGTAAAAGTTTTCTAGATTTTTAAGGACAGAATTCTGAGAAACTTTGAGCTCAAATTTAAGTGGGACCCACACTATGATAATTATGGGATCATATACGAATGCGTTCTCCTTCACAAGAAGATTAACATAGTATATTCACATGTCCAATTTAATTAAGTTATGAATGATAAATATGTCCCCAAAGTGACTCATAAAGAAATGAAAGTTAATGATTTGGGTGTGTTTTAACTCTTGTCCCACATTGGAAGAGTAGTGGAAAATTGAAGAGTTAATAACACCCTAAGTATGGACTAAGGCTTGGATGCCTTTGGGGTATTCCAACTCTTTGAAGAGGAGATGACCTACATTATGCATGTGTTGGGCTTGGAGCAAAGTCCCACACGCGCACCGTCCGGCCGACTCGGCTTGCTTCGATTTTGGCTTATAAAAATCTTTGTCTTTTTTGTGCGGCCGACTTAATTAACTTTTTGGGCTTTTATTAATAAATTGCGAAATTAATTAACTGTTTGTCAGTTAATTACCAAGGGTCGACAGTTAACGAAATTAACTGTTTTGACAGTTAATTTCAGTTTTGACTATTCCCAACAGTCAAAACCTTTGCTATAAATAAAACATTTCCCCTACAGTTTTAGACAAATGAAAAATTCCCCTCCAGTAATTCTGAAAATGCTTTTACCTTATTTTCTTCATTAAGAAAATTCTTTCTCCCATTTCTTCATTGCATATCACTATTCTGATTGAGTTCAAAAACTCAGATTCGTGTTCGTTGAAATTAAGTATTGTCGTGATATATAATTAATTTGAAAAATCCGTTCTATTGTGGGAGACAATATTCATTGACCTCAAAGCACCTTGGATGGAATAAATTGTCTTAAGGACACTGTGGAAATTCATAGGGCTCGGATTCTTTTCTATTTATATTATTATTTCTACAAATTCAAGTAAGTTTTATTTTCTGTAATTTCATTTTATTTCTGTAATTATAATAATAATTCGTAATATTGTACTGTTGTATTTATTAAATAGCAGACATAACATTTTGGGCTCAATTTTATCAATGATCTCTACTATATTGGCAATATCTATCTATCTATCTATCTATCTATCTATCTATCTATCTATCTATCTATCTATCTATCTATCTATCTATCTCTAGGCTCTTTCTTTATCAATACCACCATAATCCCCCCAATAACCCCTCTCAATAAATAATTAAATGACTGAAGTTACTCAATGATAAGAATATTGGGAGTTTGAAGAAACAAAATGTAATAAGGGTAGAGTACTGTTTGTAAATTGTGTCTATGTGATCACTAACTATCAAGAAGTGGAATGAGAAACCTAGAGCCCGAGAATGCCAATACAAATGAACGAGTGCAAAAATCAAAAGGAAGAGGGAGAGGAAATGTACCCGAGAATCATTGATTATCAATTAAATCAACATTTTAGAGTCCTTACAAAATTGACGTACTGTAGTCTAAATAATGTTTCTTTCTTACTTATAAAAGACAACAAAATGTTCGTTGTTTGCCGCGGGTTGCCAAAACCATGATGATTACTAACTTTGGAAGGAGACTTGTGTGTCAAACCACTCATGTCAACATGATGTAATATCTAGTTCTCATGAATGAATATCATTCATTTCACCTTAAAAATGTTTTTAAAACTAAATTCCTTATATTAATATCATATTTAGACTTGACACTTTCAAACATGAAAAATTAAACATATTATTCTCTGATACTTTATGGAAGGTATGTCTAATTATGACATTATTATAAGGGAAAGTCTAAATTTTTTTAAGGAGATCAAGTCTAACTATGACATTAATACATGAAAAATAATACTTGAGTATGGAGAAGGGATGAAACACAAGGATTTCTTGGGGGGTCACTCATCATAGTCATTAATTAATACTTAAGTAGTCATTAATTAATTAAAAAAATACTTAATTAATTAACTAATTAAAAATAAATAAATAAATAATTGCTTAAATTATAAATAAGGAATCAAATAAACAAATAGTCCAAGTCCACAAAAAAAAGATTGCAGCTCAAGGATTTTAGAGGGATAATCCATCCTAATATTTAAATTCTTCAAAAATGAAAAAAAAACTGCCGATTTGTAAAGTAAATGGTGCAACATGAGGAAACTTGAGGAAAGCACCGATCCTAGTAATTAAAAAAAATTAATTATTAGTTAATAATAATAATGAATAAATCAATAATTGTTTGAATTGAAAATAAATAGTCACATAATTATAGGACACTTCTTGTCCACAAAAAATACGAGGAATTCTCAAGGAATCACTCATCCTCATAATTAAAGTAATTAATTAATATGTAGTTGATTAATAAATATATAAAAAATTAAAAAATAGTTTTAAAGGATTATGCCTTATTTTTCAACAATGAGGAGGTTATATAAAAATATACTATTATTTCAAGGGGATTGTTGATGTCAAAAAATGAACTAGATCCAAATTTGTAATCATAGATAAATTTTGATGTGAGATGTAAATAATCACATAAGAGACAAAGATTTTTAAAGTGGTTCAGCTTGCAGGATAACCTACGTCCACTGTTATTTTATTCCAAGGGGTTACAATAGCACAATAGGGTTTTCTGTGAATGAATGAATCATCCCTTTAGCTAAGGGAGATCATGTATTTATAAGGGTTGTTAGGAACCCAAGAGATGGAATGCCTTTATATATACAGACATTTACATTTGTACAATAAATGAGACCCTTGATATTCACGGGTATACAATGAGTCTACACCAAAGCCCTTTGATATACTTGATTGTTCATATTCTTCAGGTTGGTTGATCAGTCGATTAGTTGACCAACTGTCTTCGGAACTGACTAACTGAGTGATGAATCTACATGTTGTCATGTAGGATAACGGGTGTCTATTTCGGATTGGTCCACGCAGATGGATAATTTTTTGCCTCAGCAGAAGCCCCCAACGCTCCATGTTTGATGATTTACTGAGAGGATGGAGTATTTATTCTAAAAAATTGCTCGGTGCCTCTACATAATGAATGAGATTATTGGTCTTCTAAAACATGTGTGGAGTGAAGGACTGTCTTCTTGCTTGGTTCAACATATTGGAGGGCTATCTCTTGGATAATGGATAATCCTGGTTGATCGATAATTTTAGTTTGCTTTAGAGCTGAGCTCTCTCCCGAGGAAGTTTGTTCGATAAGCAAACTTGTGTTATGGATCACTTCTGGGTATCTGAATGCAACAATGATATCTATCATAGTTCGCAGATCTTGGCTCATGAATGATATCATAATCTTTAAGTTCAACGGCCCAACACATTAATCAACCTGATTTTTCTAATTTTTGCTCTTCTGAATGCTTTGTTGGTGTACCATACTGGCCTTTGGACCCCATTCTTTGGTTTGATTAGTGTCGAGCTTTGTGATAAAAGTGACTCTTGTTCTTCATTGGCATATGTAAAATAACTACTGAATGATCTTTCTTGATGACTGACCTTCTTAAGTCGACTAAGTGCTAATGAAGTGTTGAGGTATCTTCTTGGGAGGTCAAGTGTCCTGATGGTGTTGAGCCTGCTGGTACTGTTTGAATTCTTCTTTCCATAATGTGCCACTTTGAATTTATTTTGTAATAAAAGCCCCCAATGTTTGAATATTTGTTGAAAGAATGGGATAGGAGCTATGAATACTTTCTTGGCCTTTAAGTATGTTGCGAACTGCTAAAAGAGTATTGTGATATTCTGGTTTCTTTGCCCTTGCTATTGCTATTGCTGGGAAGGATAAGGCCGAGGAGAAATGTCTCTTGAAATGACTCTTAAAAGTCTTGTTATTTCCCAGTAATGAATTTTTGTGTTTCCGTACTGGCTTGCTGTAACCATAGAAATAATTAGTTGATGATTAGTTGTTAATCAAGTTTCCAACTAGTTAGTCGGATCAATAATGATTGTAATGCCTGCTGGATAACTTACCGAATATAAAATAGGCTTCTTATTTGTGACTTGTCAAAGGAGAACATAATTATGAGCTCCTCCCATAGGACTCTGCTTGTAAGGGTGAATTGTGAGCTCTTTTTCGAAAAAGTCTACTTGATCTGTTTGATTTGTGAACTGAATTGTGAACTCTCTTCCTCAGAAGTCTGCTTGGATGCTAGGCTCTCTTCCTGGGAAGTCTGCTCGGATGCAAACCTCTCTTCATGAGAAGTCTGCTTGGATGCTAGGCTCTCTTCCTGAGAATCCTGCTTGGATGCTAAGCGCTCTTCCTGAGAAGTCTTCTTGGTTGCATTTCTTGCTTGACTACCGTTTATAGTGAATTCATTTATGTCGACATACCTATGAAGCCCCCAGTTGGGGTTATGAAGAGAAGACTGAATAATAATAAAAATGCCTGATAATAATAATGACTGACCAACTGTCGGGACTTTGTTGCGATATAATTTTCATTATGTAAAGCATTTGAGAAGATCAAATAATAAGCATGCCCGAACATCTGGACTGAATCGAAAATATAATGTTGGATGAACATGCGGTTGGTAATGCCCACCAGTTTATTGGGGCTATGTAATTTGCATTGAATATTCATGCTAGTGAGAAATCCAGATAAATAATGAAGGCGCCGACCATCTGTCGAGGCTGAATATAATGCCTGGGGCGACCGAATGATCCTGCATTGTTTAGAGAAAAATAAATTTCTACAATAATAAATATAATGTCAGTATTTAATTGATTATGCTGACCGTACCCCCGACCAACTTTCCGTTGGGGATAAAATATAATAAATATGGCAGATCTCTTCGGGGCTGAATAAATCATTTTTCGAGCTTCTGCCGAGAGGAATATAGAATATGCATAACCATCCGAATAGATATAACGAGCGGTTCATGCTCAAGAATATATCTAAGCATTAATAAGATTAATAGTGCTTCCCTGATCTGTCGAGACAACATTGTACAATGCTAAGCATTAATAATATTTCCCAGAGCATAAGATTGTGGCCGAGCATTCGTCGGGACTGAATCTTGTTCCTGTGGAATTCAATAAGTTGCCCGAACATTTGTGGAGGGTAAATGAAATAGTTATTATCATGAGAATGATTATTCAGCCAAACAATATATGATATGTATCTTCTAAGGCATTGGTAAATAAAAAATTCAAAATATGGAATAATATGTGTGTCATGCTGAATACGTGTCGTATGAGCATATTTTTGTGTATATCAGAGGCAAGGCATAGAGTTTAATTCAGAATCTTCTCAAAATTATTTGTACTCCATGAAAATATAAATTAGTTTCAAAATTTTATTTCACACAAAACTGTGAAATATAGATTGGTGCAAGAAATCTAAAACTGAGAAACCAACACTTTTTTCAACACTTTTTGACAATGGGGATTATTAAAAGGGGCATATACCAAATAGTCCCTCGCACTTTTTTTAATACACGTTTAGTCCAAGGCTTTTTATTTTGCACCAAAAAATCCTTCATTATGTCAAAAAGGTTTTACCATGCCGCTGACGCGGACCTTTAAAGATAAAAGAATAAGGTACTTTTTGGTACAAAATAAAATGTTTGAACTAAGTGTGTATTAAAAAATATTTGAGGGACTTTTTGGTATTTGATCCTTATTAAAACCCGTTTTTAATAAATAGGGGATTATAACTCATTTTTCTCCAACTAGACTCGTATGATCTCAGTTGTTCTTGGCGTCGACTAGTGACTCACCGCCGACCATTGATAGGATCCATGCCCCCAACCATTAGGGGTGTTCCAGGTAACATTGCTGAGGTTCACTTATGAGCAACATATCGAATTGGATACCTATTATTTCATCTCGACCATCTTGGTCGGAGAGGGAGTCCTAGGGATATAACTTCTGCCTTGGCATAAATCAATGATCCCACAGCACAAATAATGCACAGATCAATGATCCGACCTGATGTGGAGGTCCGACGACCTTTTCTTCAAATATGATCTTCTGGTATGATTGTTAAGATAGTTTTTATATTTGCCGACCATAAAAAGAAACTGAAGAGGTTGTACATCAAAATTTTAATTTGATTGATCCTATTTACGGGCGATTTAATTTGTTGCATGTAGATCAAAGCTCCAAACAATATTATTCGCTGTCAACCAGTTATAGGGAAGCCCTCGACCTGGTATCCGTATTTTATCTTTGCTGTCGAGTAGCATCGGCAAATAAGTGGGCTGGGCCTGTTATGTGCGGGCCTAATACCTGATAGGCCTAATATGGGTCGGGCTGAATATGGGCCAAATCTGTTATGGGCCGAGTTTGGGCTGGGCTGGCCCGTTTTTTTTCGAACAGTTTTTTTTAAAAGAAAAAACAACATTTTTTTAATGAAAAAATAACTTTTTTTTAAATAACAGATCGGTTAATATTTTAGTTTTCATGTACTCATTTTGTTTAAATTTGTTGTTTTCCAATATACTTAAGCAATTTTTACTTCCAGTTATTTTTCAATATATTAAAATTAAAAATGCAATTTTCAATCTAATTTAAAATGTTACAGTAAATCCACTTAAAATGTATCAACTAATTCCAATAAATAAAACCATTTAAGTAAAATACTGAATAAAAAATGTTCAATTTAAGTCCACCATATAAAGAATAAAAAATATAACAAACAAATAAAAATGTCTAATTTAAGTCCAATACAAACAAATAAAAGTGTTCTTAATATAAGTCCACATATTAACTCTACACTATTACAATTTCACACAATGGACTCTTAAAATCAAAGCAATGCACATCAATCCCTGCAAAAAAAAATGTATGTGGTAAAATTAAAAAGAAATAGCTAATAACGCAATAACACATTGAGAAATTTAATTAATTACCTCAACATCATCAATTCAACTTAGTTAAAATGTGCACTCAACTCATGCACATTACTCCCTACAAAATTAATAAACAAATAAATGAGTTACCAAAATCCTCAATTTAATAAAATTAATAAATAAATAGACAAGTTATCTCACCAACGCCCTTGATCTTGAGCAACTCGTTCAACAAGAGATGAAAAATCCTCAACTAGATCATCATCTAAATTTTCTGGAGTTGAATTCATGCATTTAATATAAACAAAATAATTTAATATATATTAAAAGATATATATAATTGAAAAAAATCGTAAATTACCCGGCACACCATACAGCTAGTCTCTGGTGCAAACCAATGCTTCACCATTACTGGGAAAAATTGAACTACGATACTTACTAATTATACGCCCACCAATGCTAAAAGCAGATTCATAAGCGACACTTGTAATAGGAATGCTTAATACATCACGTTCCATTTGAGAAAGATTCGGGAAACGAATTGTGTTATCTTTCCAAAAACTAAGAACGTTTAACTGAGCGTGTTGCTTTTGATCAAGTCTGGTGTCATCGAGGTAAGTGTCTAACTGAGATTTAGCTCTGCTTTGACCATAATGTAGGCTTTCAAATGCATCAAACTCCTAAATGACATCAACATTTAATAAATTTGAATGATAATTATATCTTTAAAAAATTAAGATTAAGTGAATAAACTTACATCCACTTCATTGATTATATCATCGCTCACACGACTGGAGCTTGAAATTGATGTATGATCATGTGTTGAAGAAGGAGGGGATATATTTACATACTCTTGAAATAGCATATACAACTTCTCCCGAACAATATACTTTTTCTCCAAACTAGTCGCGGGACATAATTAGTTAAAACAAAATTCAACATATTGTAGCTTGGATCGAGGATCCAAAATAACAGCAAATAATAAAACCATGGCATAAGATTCCCAGTATTTGTCATATTTGAGTTTCATTTGATGAGCCATAGCAATTATAATTTCATTTGAATTTTCCATCTCTTCAGCCAACAGTAATTGTATCCTCCAAACAGCAGATAAATACAAATTCACGATTGGATATTAAGTTCCAGAGAAATATGTTATAATCTCATAGAAAGGTTTCAACAACCTAATGATTCGATCAATCTTCGTCCATTCTTCATTGGCTGGGCATGTCTTGAATTGGGGATCAATTGATTGAAGGCAATCAAATGCACGATGATACACAAGTGCGTTCTCAAGCATTAGATACGTAGAGTTCCATCTAATTTTCATATCTTGTCGAACCTTCTTTCGGAAGTCCAGTGAAAGATTATATATACACTCAAATTTTTTTTTCTGCCTTCAGTTCCCCTGACATATTTCACGAATTCTCGAATCTTGTGTACGGATTCAATGATAACTTTCAAGCCAGCTTGCACTATTAGATTCAAAATGTGTGCACCACATCGGATATGAAAAAACTTGCCGTCACATATTGACGAGTGGGTTAAACGTTGATGAAATTTTAGATTTTCTATGAACCCGTCATTATATTTAGCATTATCCAACGTAATGGAAAATATTTTCTTACCAATGCCCCAGTATTTCAATAAATGGATGATTTTTTGTGCCAATATTGGTCCACTATGTGGAGGGGGGACATGGCAAAAATTCAATATCCATTTTTGCAAAACCCAATTATCATCCACGTAATGAGATGTAAGGAACAAATATCCATCTGTGGCAATAGATGTCCACATATCAGACGTTAGACAGACTCGACTAGGATTGAGCTTAGACAATACCTAATCATTTCCTTTCCTACATCATGTAATTTTAACGTGTCGGACTTGGCTGTATTTCTTGAAATGTTAATTACTTCAGGTTGTAAATAGCTAATCAAGTCACGAATTCCTTCATATTCCACAAAGCTATATGGTAAATTATGTTTCACTAGTGCTGTGGCCAATTTCTCACGAAACATATCCTGATTAAATTCACGTGTAAGCTCTTTTCCATATTTTAAGTAGTGGCGTAACATGCTACTTGTGCCGGATTTATTTTTTGCAACATAAACAACATCACAGCTCCTACATTTTGCCTTTTGTATCCCATCTTCCCCGATTGGAAATAGTTCAAAATCCTCCCACACTGCAGAAGTGGTTCTCTTAGAACGTTTGTTACTAGCGGACGAATTTTGCTCACTATTTTCCGACATCAATTTTGTTTGAAGAATAACCTAAATAATAGTTAATTAGTTAAAAAATGATCATTTAATTAGTTAAATAAAATAAACAACTAAGTCATCATTTAATTAATTACAAAAATAAATAAATAAGTCATCATTTAAATGAATTAGAAAATGAATAAATAAGTCATCATTTAATTAAATAAAAAATGAACATTTAATAAGTTAAAAAAATTAAAAAATTAAGTTCATTTTAATTAGTTAAAGAAAATGCAAAAAAAATTGTCCAAAAATGAAAAAAAAATCTTTGAACATCCAGTTATGTTCATTATTATATCTTATTTACATCATTTAGAGATCAAGGGTAAATTTTATCATGATTCCATCATTTACACAAAACGAACAAATCATATATAGAAAATGAAAAAAAATTGAAAATATACAGATTCGGCGTGAGATCCGGCGTCAACCTTGACGGACTGAAATGGACGGCAACAATCTCTGATGAAATGAAATGGACGGCATCACACAGCGTCACCTTAGCTCCGTCAAGTGGTAAATGAGCTCCGTCACACATCGTCGGATAAATGACCTCCGTCACACAGCTCCGTCAAGTGGTAAATGGCACTGTTGCGATTTAGGAATTGTGTTCGGAGAGATGAAAACGGCTGAACATTTTGAACAGAAAATGGCTCATCATTTAGAGGTTTTTAGGCTTTTAGGTTATGTCATATGAAAACAGCTGCTAACTTTTTAGGTTATGTATATGAGGTTTTTAGGTTATGTAATTTGATGAAAACCATTTTGCTGCTTGACTGTGTTTTGCTATTGGGTTGTAACTTGGATTTTTATTTGGGCCATTAATTCTAAAATATGGGCCCTATATTAATTTATACTTCTAAAATATGGTCCCCATATTTTAGTGTTTGGACTTATATGGGTATTTTAGTTAAATTGGTCCAATATCGCCACTGCTAATGATGGGTATGAGCGAATAGCTGATGTGTGCCGACCAAGAATTATGGTCCAGCAATGAGATGTGGTAGTGAGGACATTGGAAGAAGAAATATATGCTAGGGTTCTTAGACCATAAAAGGCAGGTAGACTTTGGATCCAGAGATTGAAATAGAGTCATGATTTCGCTAGATATGAGTGAATGGCTCAAGTGGATTGGTTTTCAGGCAACGTTGTTGTGAATATGCTGATAGGGATCTGCTGGTGCCACGGAGCCATAAATTAAAACGACTTATTTTGTTAATAAAGAGGGTAAGGAGATGTTCGTTCATTTTTCCCTCTTTTCGGAGGTGGGCGACTAAAATTTCAGGGACAAATATGACGAACAATCGTATCACATCAAAGATTATCATGGAAATTCAGATATTCAGGGAGTTGTTGAAGACCTCCTATCATAAAATTCATCTTGTAAGAGGGTGGTCCCCTTAAAACTTATGAGTATGGTAATACTAGTTGAAGTGTAACCTCTATAGGTCTGGTGATAAATGATAACCCAAAAACTCTTCCAAAAATACAAGTTAACACACAATATTATATATGATCAACACTCAGATTGAACTCACAAAACACTCGTGTATAACTCAAATAATAATAAAAGGAACTCATAAGTAGCTCATTCAAAGGGAGAGAGAAATAAGCACCCTATATGCACCTTAGCAGACATCCAACACACCAACAACCACTGAAAGATCTCTGGTTAGCTATTAAAAGCTTCGCAATAAATGAATGGTGGGTGAGCAAGAACTCTGGCTTATAACAACTTCTCTTTGATCTTTATTCTCTCTCTAACAATAATCTCTAGAAAGAACTCTCTCTCAGAAGTAGTTGAGGCCATTAAATAGCCCCCCACACCACTCCCAAGATGCTTTAGTCCTTCACAGCTGTGAATAGACATCCCCTCATACTTTAAGTCACAAACATTAAATGTCTGATGGACTAGTCAGATCTACATCATAAACATTAAATGCCAAGACATGACTTTTTCCCAGCCACTGTGCGTTAGGGGACTGTCACCTACAGAGGTGGCTCATCAAACTATTTGAAAGCCCTAATACCACAACGGTTTACTCAAGTTTGGATTTGATAGTGATTAACTAGCTAGTGACATCACATAAAGTAGATGTGACTTTAGGTAAACTCAAGGCCACTCCGCACAAGCTTCCAAGCTGAAAGGTTACTCGGTGTTTTACCAGGTGTTTCCAAGATGGTCAGGACAAGACCTAACGCTGCCTTACTTCTCAATCCTCCAAACTAAGTCCCTCTGAAGTTACCATGGTGAGGTTATTCGGTAGAGCATGTAAGCTCTCCCAGACCCTTCCAGGTCTGGTCTCTCGCTAGTACCATTTGACCTCACACTGAATATTAAAGTTTTTACATCATTGCAATTAATGTTAACAAGTTTAACTAAATTACAAATAGGATGTAAAGGGTGAGATCTAACAGCCAACTCATTGCTGGGCTGCCATACTAAGCTGCCACGCTGAGTTGCCACCCTGAGCTGTCTCGATGTCTTCATGGTGCTTCCTTCCCATAAGTCCCTTATATTAGCTGGGGAGGCTTATCTCTAATACAAATATTATCTTCAATCCCCCTACATTTTCCCCTTTGTGTAGAGATTTATTGTGGCAACAAGAAATGTCTGCACGAAAACTTTCCAATCCGATGAACCTTAAACTTGTGGGAAAATAATTCTTACCTCTCTGACTTCGTTGCAACTTCTACTGTTATCTCTTCCAAAAAAAAGTAAAATTCTCCCCGATGTACCTGATCCATAGCTCTATAGATTCTCAGCCGACGGCGAAGGGACATCACTACTTTTTTTGTCGTTACATCTCATTCGTTATGCCTTCTTAACTGGCAGTTGGAATTCTCCCAAAACATCTGAGGAAACTGATGATTACCCGTTCGGACTGTTTAAAAGTTATATTCTCCCCTATTTGCACTGTTCCGTTCCACCATGCAGCGAACTTGTTATAAGTGGGTATTTTCGTTAGGACTTCCCCTTGTGGTATGAATTCTCCCTCCTAAACATTCCTTGCCTTTGGAGTTAAAAATTTCTCCCAAAGTAATTGTTGAACTTTAAAATTCTCCCCAATTTTGTCATGTCGTTGTTCTTCCTCATTTTATCTTGTTGAAAAAGTAAAATTCTCCTCGATGTACCTGAGCCTAAAGTATCTCCAAACGTGCTTGTGGCGAGGGAACATCGTGAACATTTTGAATTGCGCTTCGTGGAGCCTCTCCTCTAGCGTTGAAATTCTCCCCCATGCCTCTTCAACCCGTTTTTATCTCAGTTTGGGTTTTCAGCATGGGGTCTCTGTTTGATTGAAAAAAATTTGTCACCAAAACTTAACTTCTCTTGAAAGTAACACACCTTTTCCCAAACGTCATCTTATTATTGACGTGAATATGTATTTTTAATTGTCAAAGCATGCCCCGAAGTGCCACGTGTCCACTTGTAATCATTTTGGTGGCTTGGCATGTGCTTCTATGGGAAACTCAAATGCCCACTTGATTTTAAACGACTAATTCTCAACACTTAGTCACATTTTCATCTTCGTCCCTTAGTTTCATACTTATAGAGCTTTTTAGAGAGAGAAAAGAGTAAACTGCCATTGTTGCTGCTGGTTTTCTTCGTCTTCTTCTTCCTATTTCATCCCTGCTCCTCTTAGCCTTTGTTACTTCACTATTTTGAACTCTTTGTTTCTTCTCTACAAACTCAATCTTCTGTCATGGCTTCTTTAAGCTTTCTGGTTTCTCTTGATGCTGACGCTCTACCTACCACCACCACTGTGCCGCTGCTACCCCTATGAATGCCACCGCCTTGGTGGTTGCTCGCCAGGAACAACTGTGTTTTTATCACCATTCTCCTTTTTCGGTGAGGATGATGATTACTTTTCCATGTATAAGGTGGTTGTCCTCCGTGCTAAGTGTGACGCATTGACACTTGGTGATGAAGATGATAAAGATAAAGATTGGGGTTTCTCCCCCCCAGAGGGGACTATACGTTTCCATTTGGACCATGGTGACTTCTCCTATTCTTAGATTGAATTCGAAGGGTCAGGGGGTTCCCCGATAAACTTTGTTGTTTGGAACTCCCATATGTAGAACACTTATGTCGATGCTCTTACCAAGATTGGGCTCCATCGAGTAAAGTGGTTTGGTAACTTCACCCTCTCCAAACACAACACTGCACTCCAAAATCTGGTCTCTCACTGGAACATTACCAACTATACTTTCATTGTTGCCTGGGTTGTGTTCACCATCACGTTAGAGGACGTTTGTGAACTATTGGGGCATGAGCCCACAAGTGACATGCCTTATTCTGATGAGGCATTAAACGTCGAAGAAACTGCTGATCGATCAGAGTTGGATCGAATTTATCGAAGTTGCAACGGGTCATCAAAAAAAGCCACTTTCACTCCTCACGTTAATTACTTCTTTTGAGATCCCTCTGAGAAATATGGTTCTTCTACTGCTGGTAAGGGGCAAGGTACATCTCTATAATTTCCAACTTACATTCTTCTCATTCTTTCTCTTTTCGTGATGCTTGGAAAACTGAATGACCAGCCTAGAAGGGACCTTATAAACATATCTGTTCGTTTGTCCAGGGGGTCAAGCTTCCTTTAGCAGCCAAGGCCTTGGGATCCTTTTACATTTAGCAGGAAAGGACCGACCTGGACATGGAAAGGTCCCTTAGCCGTTATAACCTATCCAACTTTACCAACACTATACTTCTCACGGGCTCCCTCTATACCTGTTTCCCTACCATATCGATCAACTTCATTCATCCTCCCTCTGGTGAATCCATCAGGCCCCATCGCTTTTATTGTTACCATAAGAAATAGAGTCGTAAGGACATATTGCCCGTCTTTGATAAACCCGAAAGTTTTTTTATAAGGCCATACAGTAAAGAAGTTTCCTCCACACTTGGGATTTTTTTCAATATGGGGAAAAGGTGGTCAAACCAACTGCAATGGACCGTATCGCTGAAAACCCTTCACTCGCTATGGTCCTTCTATTCTACCCTAGGTACTTGCAGTCTTAAAACGAGTGGGGATATACCTATGAGACTTACAACCCCAATCGATACAGCCGCCAATTTGGCTTTGACCAAGGGTTCCCTCGCCCAGTTTTTCAGTTATTGTATTCCAAAGTCACCTTTAGTGAGGACTACTCCTTCTATACTTCTAATGATGCTTGGGAGGTTAGCTCAACAATGGATGGGCGAGTCACCATCCCCAGTATTACAAGACAAGGGATGTGAATTCATTATTTGCAACAAAGTACTGGCCGATGTAGCTGACCAAGATTTCTGAGTTTGTTCAAGGTCCTCCGGTATATCCCAGAGTTCTCTCATTCTCTGCTTTTGAATGGGGACTTAAAGGTAATTATGTTCTTAGGGTGAAGTTCCCTCTAAGAAGCACCCCAAAAGATCCCGCTAGTGAGTTGCTTACTCATTGCCCCATGATCCCTACTGCTATACCCAAAGTCAAGAAAGCTCCCATGCCCAACCCACTGACCTCGAAGGTCCTTCTGGAGAGGGGCCTTCAAAACCTCCCTCTAAGAAATTCAAAACTTTCAAGAGTGGGACTTCCTTAAAGTCTAAGTCCCAGCCTAAGTCCCAATCTCCTTTAGACGCATTCCCAATTGTCTCCGTTCCACCTGAAATACCTACAAAATTAAGTGGGGAAATCAGAGCCAAGTGTCAGGCTGAACTAGAGAGGGTGAAACGGGAATTTCAAGAAGCCACCCCTTTGTTCCTACGACTTCTGCTTTCCCTACTATTATCGTAGATCCAATGGAGGGGGTATCAAAACATAGGAAGAGTTCCAAAGTCCTCTCTACTGTTGGTGCCTCTGGAACTCGAATGAACACTCTCGGTATAAAGACCTCGAGGAAAAGGGCTTATGAGGTGCAGCCTACTATTGTCGCTTCTGTTACTGAGGCCTCCCTCCCTCTTTAGTTCCAACTGAGGCCATCACTCTGTATGACAGTCCTGACGCTGAGCAGGGTCAAACCGATAGGGCTTTTCCAGTTCTTTTGCCACCTACTCCGCCAATGGTAATATTATCCCATTCTTCCCTTAAGAAAGAGGTTTGTTTCCATTTTTATTTCCACACTTAGACATTTTTAGTATGATAAGAATTAGTGTATTTTCTAACACCTCGAAACTTTGTGCATGAGATTGAAGAAGAAAGGCTAATCCTTCTGTGAGCCCCTCCATGGGAGGACGCTTCGATAGCGTCTTAGTCAATGCATTTACTCCCCGTTCTCCCATGTACGGGCTAGATTATTCTTGTCGTTCTGCCTTTAGGCGTGCAGAGGAGGCTTCGACTTCTGGAGAAACCATTGGAGCTTTTTCAATGCCAGAGGAATCTCTTCTGGCTTCTTCTGGGACGTCTGCCTTTCCCATGGTTCCTCTGGATGTTGTTCCAGTTTCTTCTAACCCTCTAAAGGTACTAATATTGATTATCATTTACTTATCTTTTGCTTCATTTGGCTTTGGTACTAAGTATTTTCTTTGACCTTCAAGTTGTAACTTCCCCTGATCTGGACACATCTCTCGCTGGGTCAATTCTTCAGTTTCCTTTGGTGAGACCTGCTATTATGTTATCCCCCTTTACTTATGTCTAACACTTTATTATGCGTGAAACTTTCCCCCTTGTTAATTCCACTGTCTTTGTATGGGGTCCCCCTTATTGTGCACGTTACCGTTGGGTCATCTTCACGCTCAGGGGCGCTTCGGCCTTCGTGGGGGTTGATGCTTCCTTTAGAGGGAAAGCATTTTCTTCTGATCCTTCCCCTATTTTGGCTATAGTACCTTTTCTCGAGGAAGGTGCTTTGCCAAGGGTTGGGGTTCCTCTTGCCGAGGGTTCTTCAGACGCTCATGGAGGAACTGGTTTATCTGCTGGAACTTCTTTCGTTGCAGCTGTCTCTCCGTTACCATTATTCCTCTAAGAATTACTGAGGTATTTTATGATTGCTCTCTCTTATCTGCATAAGTACTTTCATTATGCCTTCAAAATAACTTTAACAATGGAAGATACTTGTTAAAAAAATCTCAAATTCCACCTGAAATGATGACTTAACAATGAAAACCACTTGTTAACATATTTCGTCAAACTCAACATATAACGGTGACTTAATAATGAAAACCACTTGTTAAGATTTTTCATTAAACTCCACCTATAACGGTGACTTAACAATGAAAACCACTTGTTAATATTTTTTTCGTCAAACTCCACCTATAGCGGCGGCATAACAATGACAACCACTTATTAAGATTTTCATCAAATCTTTTTTCTTCATCTCTTTACAGGTTGTTAGGGGACCAACCATTATCCAAACATCAGCTCAGCATGATCCTTCGGCTATTGAGCCCACGCATCAAGAACCAGTCCTCGCTAAGGACTCAAGCCATGACGATTGTGATTCAACTACGAATCTGCCAGCAGACAGCAAGTAAGGATGCGAGGTTCCTTTTTCAAATATGGATCCTCACGAGTTCTGTCTCACGGTCCTTTGTCAATCTCCTTAAATTTCTCCGTGCGATCGGTCTAGCATCGAGCGAATTATCATGCACCATACTCAAACTTTTACTGCTAACTATATACGCTCCAACGCGTTGGTGATATGCCATAGGCTGCAAGGTCTGGCAGCAGTTATTACTGAGGTTGTCAACACTCAAACGTCCAACCTACGAGGGCACTCATCAATCATCATCTTGGGAGTTTGAAGGAGATGGGAAAGGACGACTTCTAACTGAATTGGCTAATTAGCCATCTGAAACTTCTGAAGAGCCATCAGTTGGAAAGCCATAGGAAACTATATCTGAAACATGTAGAGGGCCAACGGTCTGAAGAGAAAAGGCTAGCAGAGTTGGCCTCTCTATTAGTGGTAGTCGATGACAGAGTGAGGGCTGACGAAGAAGCCTTAGCAAATGCCAAGCTGGAATGGGAAACCCTATTAATCGAAAGAGCTCAAGTGCAGACCAGGCATAAAAGATGTGTTGTTTCTCAGAGGTCATGCTTGGAAGCTTCTTCTGGTTTGCCCGGGGAATTATTCTCCCAACTCGATCTGTGGTTTCTTCTGGGCTATAAGTCCTTTCTTTTGTAATTATAGTATTTTCTTTACCTGATGTAATTCCTGGGCGGTAGTTCCTAATTTTTTATAATCTTTACAAGTCGTATTAATAAAAAAGATATAGTATTTTGTCATCATATGTTGTTTCGTTGCAATTCTTTTGTTTATTGCAAAGTTCAAATTCTTATAATTTACTAGCAAACTACCTCTTCTTAATCTCACTACAAAAGAAATAGCTCCCACAATGAATTGCAACATAGTTTTAACAAAAATAAATCTCTAACCGAGGTTACTCATTTAAACATGGTAAACCCTTCAACCATTTTTTATTAATCCTGAAGAGTTTATCTTCTTCCATCTCGAGATTAAATAGTAACTAAAATCGTAAGCCTCCTTTACAATAAAAGGTCCCTCCCAATTAGCAAAAAATTTCAGGAATGGGAGCCCCCATATGTGCTTTACTGCTTCCTTCAAAACCAAATCCCATTCGATAAATTTTCTTGGCCTATGTAAGTTGTTATATGCTCTACAAAGCTACTTCGTGTACATTTAAAAGTTTTGCATCGCGTTATCTTTTGTGCTCATCTAGTGCTTCCAACTGTACATGTATGCTCTGAGGGAGCATACGGCTTCGCAAGGCATATCGGGCCTAAGGAACCTCCAGTTCTATCGATAAAATTGCTTCAGCCCCAAACACAAGAGAGAACGATGCGCATCCTATAGGTTTCCTCTTTATCGTTCGATAGGCCCACAAGACTGTTGGAATCTTATCATTTCGCGATCCTAGGAAGTCTTCTATCATCTTGTTCATGATGTTTACCAATGTCTTGTTAGTTGCTTAGGCTTGACTATTCCCCTTAGGATATGCCACCATTGAGGTATGATGGACGATGGAGTATTTGTTTGTAAGCATCGTTACTTATTTGTCGACAAATGAGGTCCCATTATCAAAGAGGATAACCTTTGGAATCCTAAACTTGCAAATAATACACTCCCTGATGAAGTTAGCTACCACCCACGCAGTTTATCTTTTTAGTGGTATCGCCTCAGCCCATTTTGCAAAACATTATGTTGCCACGAGTATCCATATCTTTCCCCTCGAACTTGGGTGTATTACCCCTACCAGGTCAAACGCCCAAGTGTGGAATGGTCAAAAAATTCAAGTCTATCGAATGAGCATGGATTATATTTCCATGCAGCTGGCACGCCTTGCATTTTTGTACAAACTCATTAGAATCTTTCTCCATAGTTGGCCAATAATAACCCAAGGTCATTAGTTGGTCATATAACTTTGCTCCTCTAATATGATCTGGATCGTGAGATTATTTCAAAACTTTCATTGCTTCTTCCTTCGTGATTAATCTCAATGGTCTGTTGAAGTACCCCATTCGATAGAGCTGATCATCCTGGACATAAAATCGTAGGGCTCTTCGCTTGAGTCCCATCGCGTCTATTTTTTTTCCAAAAGCATAACTCTGTCTTTGATAAATTCAATATAAGGCTACCTCCAGTCTATTTGAGTTTCAATAAAGTGGCATTCAGCTGCCTGAATGAAGAGTCTACATTTTTCGCACCTTAGTTGTAACTTTATTGCGTCCTGCTTCATCGTTGTCCAGAAGTACCCCTCCCTCTGAATTCTTTTGTATAGAGGGATCTCAGTTGTTTCGCAGTGTTCATCGTGTGTTTTCTTTAATCTCTATTCTTCTTCTGTCCTGACACATCTCAACAACCATCCTCCCATGTTCCTGAAGTAGAGGTTTCCTCGATTGGCAAAGTACTACGCTAGCTCTTTTAATTCCATCCTGCCTTCACTAGAATCCAACTGTTTCTTAATCTCGCCCCTCCAATCCAAATCAACTTTCATTGGTAAGATCGATTGTACAACCGATGGGGCTATCCTTCGTTGTATCACCATAATAGTTGTATCGATTTTCATAGCCAGCTTTTGAGCAATGGTAGCATAGGCATCAGCATGCCAATTCATCATTCTGGGATACCTTCTTATCTTGACCTGGTGGAACTGGTTGATTATCCATTGGATGATCGTTTTATAAGGCGCTAGGCTGAGGTGCTTCAACGCATATTCCCCGTTCACTTGCTAAACCACCATGTTTGAATCACCTTTGATGCACAGTGAATGGATGCCCCTTCGGAGGGCCTCTAGCAACCCCAGTACCAATGCTTCATACTCTGCTTCATTGTTAGAGCAATGGAAATACAACTTGTAGGAAAGGTAAAATTCTTCCTTCCCTTTAGAAAGGATAACCCCTGTCCCTCCCTTCTTTTTTCCCGAAGAACCATTGAACTGCATCGTTTATTCTTCAAGGTTGGCATCCAGGAAATTTTCCTGCAATTCATCCGCTGGAATGCTCTCTCGGGGTGGGTCAAATATTCTAGATGAGAAAATCACCAGTAGATTTGCATACACCTGGATCTTGATCGCGCGAGGGACTATACATTTCAAATCATATTCTGAAAGGATGAGGAACCACCTAGCTACCCTTCCAATTAAAATTTTTCTTACCAATAAAACTTAATTGGGTCATATCTTGTCACAATGTGGATTGTGAAAGATAGCATGTAATGTCTAAGTTTTTATGCTACAAACACCAAGGATAAACAATGTCTTTCTATACTACTGTACCTTGCCTCTGGTCCATGTATGATCCTGCTCAAGTAGTAGACTAGTCTCTCCTTCCCATCGATTTCCTGTGCCAAAAGAGCTCTAACGAACCTCGTTATAGATGTGAGGTAGAGTTGCAATGGTCTCCCAGTTATGGGAGGTATCATCGTTTGTGGAGAAGTGAGTAGCTTCTTCAACTTGGTGAAATATTCCTGGTGAGCTTCCTCCCATTTGAATTTTGTACCCTTTTATAGCAGCTCCTTCAATGGGTGAGTTATTTCGACTAGTTCTAGTATAACTATCCTAAGGTAGGAGAGTTTACCGAGGAAGCTCTTGAGCTCTTTTGTCATTCTTGCACATAACATCTCTAGAATCACTCGTTGCTTGTCCTGGTCCATCTGCACTCCTTGCCGATCTACCAAATAACCTAAGAACTTTCCACTTGTGACTCCGAAATCACACTTAAGTGGGTTCATCTTCAGCTTATATTTTCTACACCGAATGAACACCTTTCTTAGATCGTCCAGGTGGGGCTCCTTCTTCTTCGACTTGATGACTAAATCATCCACATAAAATTCCAAAAACTTGTGAAAAAAGTCATGGAATATGGACATCATCGTCCTTTGGTACGTTGTCCCATCATTCTTTAACCTAAAAGGCATCACTATGTACATGAAGTTGCCCAATGGGGTCCTGAACACCGTTTTCTCCGCATCTGCTGGATCAATCTTGATCTGGTTGTATCCCATATACCCATTTATAAAACTGTACATCTCATGACCATCAGTTTCATCGATCAAGCTATCGATGGAGGGTAGAGGGACCTCATCCTTTGGGCAAGCTCTGTTCAAATCTCTGAAGTCCACACAGATCCTTATTTGATTCCTGTCTTTCTTCCCCACTATGAAGATGCTTGATAACTAGAGTGGGTGTTGTATCGATTTGATGACCCTGCTGCTAGCAACTGTTCCACCTCCTCTTTAATCTTCAGATCCAACTCAGGCTTATAGGTCCTTGTGGATTACTTCACCGGTATGGCTGAAGGTATAATGTTAAGTTTGTGAAAACTTACTTCTTCATTTAACCCCTCCATTTCTTTGTATTTCTATGCAAAAATGTCCCTGTGTAATCGAATTAGCTCAACCAAGGCCCTTCTTTTCTCCTCGCTCAGATCTTTCATAATGAAGATGGACCTTGGGTCTTCTCTTTCATCGGCTAAATTTAGATATTCCAGCTCTTTCACTTGTGGCTTCGGTCGATCTGTCATGTACTCTGGCTCTTCTCCCACGTCTTCTATAAATTCTTATATGTTAGAGTTGTCAATGACCATACATTACCCCTATTGGTCTATCAAGAAACATTCATACACCAGGTCAGCCTCTAGAACAACTCCTTCGACCACCCGCTCACACCTTCAGAGGAGGTAAATCACTCTTCCATCCTTTGTAATTTTCTTCTTGCATTGCCTACTTACCATTGCAACTGCCTTCCTCTTCCTCTCTCTTGAAACTTCTTCCAATTTATTTTAAGAAAACCTGATCAATATGCTCTTTCGTTGGACCTCGTGCTCCATCGAATCCATCCCGGGCCTCATTCTGTCTCTGAGCTTTTTTGAGATATTCTGGGTCTTGGTACCAGCATGGTGAACTTCCTTAGTTGCTTCCCTTCTTCCTGCCCCATCACTATTCTGATTGTTCATAGGTCCCATCCATTTTCTGATAGAGGGAACTCTTACTCCCTCCATTATTCTTTTCAAGACCCTGACATATTTTTCTAGCTTAGTGTAGAAGCTGTATCTACTAGGTGAGCTTCTTCAGTAGAAAAGGGTTTCTTTATTACACATATAACGATTTTAGTCCATTTCACGTTGGCCTTTGCACATTGATGGTATGTCGAAGGGACTAGTCTATGATTGTGCATCCACACCCTTCCTATGAGAAGGTGATATGAAGTAACACTCTCAATCGCATGGAATTTAATGTGCGAAGTAAGATTCCCCATCACAATCCCAATGTTCACGTATCCAATTGACTTGGATGATTGGTTATCATAACCAAAAATTACCAGAGGCATCAGTATTAAAGTTGCCTCATGAATGTTTTCCGCCTGGAAGGAATAAATTGGCATGATGTTTATCGATGCTCCCCCATCCATCAAGGCTCTTGTAAAACTCACCTCGTTAACACTGGCGATTACGTACAAGGGCCTGTTATGGGGGAACTTCACAACCTTATCGTCATCACTAAAGATTACTTCAGATAAAAACTTCCTTACGAACCTGGCCATTGGCCCTCTCCATCTCAGCGATGGTACTGCGTTCTTTCGTGCAATATCCAAGATCACTTATGTTATCTCTAATAGGCTCTCCTTTGGCATCCCCATTTGGCCGAAGAACCATGAGAAATTTGGTGACTGCAAAATAGCCTGGAATTCTACCCCTCGATCCATCCGATCTCCTTTTAGGTTGTATACGTCTTCTATATCCATGGCCCTAGCTTCATCGTAAGCTATCACTAAGTTAACCCCATGTGCTGGAAGGGGGATGTCATTTGCATTCTCCTGAAGGATTTGTAGAGTCCCCATCTTAATGCTCTTGCTTATGGTCTTTTTGAGTGTGAAGCAGGTTACAGTTGTATGACCCACCTTTCGATGGATCTGGAAATACTTGGGATCAACCATTATCAGCATCTGGTTTAACTATCGGAATGCCCTTAGGCTCATACACCGTTCCACCTTAGACCATGGTGTTGTAATAACTGATCGCTTCTTCAATTACGAAGGGAAGTGGGGGTGGATCCTCCCTGTCTCTGCCAAACTTTCTTTTGTTATCCTTCTTTGGTTGCTTAGCCCCTTCTCCCCCATCGGCGTAGCCCACCTGTGGGGGCCAGCCTCGTGTTGCAATGAGCTGTATCGGCTGCCTAAACATCGCAGGCACCACGACGGGATTCGGTCGAATAACCAATGATATATTCCTTGGTACCTTCATGAACGCGTAAAATTTCCCTCGCACATTTCGTTAATAAGATGGCAGATGTACTCTGGGAGCAAACCTTCAGCACAAATCTGAAGCAGTTTGGACTCCGTGGCCTCTTCTCTTACCTCGAGAGACCTTTCCATGAGTCTTCGAACATATGCCACCACTTCTTCCCTTAACCGTTGCTTCTCCCTACCTAGCTGAGCAGTGTGAAGTCATCTTCCACCAGAAAGAACTTCTGGATAAACAACACAGGCATTTCTTCCCACGTTGAGACACTTTTAGGTGCCAAGTGTGAGTACCAGGTGTAAGCCTTATCAGTTAGGAATTTGGAAAACTCCCTCAACCTAAGCTTCTTATTTTTACAGTGAGCCCCCAGATGCTCGATGAAGCATTTGATATGTTCCTTTGGGTTCCCCCCTTTTCCTGTGTACTTGTCAAAGATGGGAGGAATGTATTCCTTTGGGTAAGGCTCATCATTGTATTCCTGGGGATAAGAAGTACGAAAATCATCATACACCGATGCTACCTCACTGGATAATTGTGAGGAAGCTGCTATTATTTTTAACATCTCCTTTTGCATCTCCTTCCTCATTTCTTCTAAGGCAAATGCAGGTGTTTTCTCGACCACCGGAGCAACAGTCTGAGGGACCGCAGGTGGAATACTTGTAATGCCTAATGTACATATTATGGGGGAACGCTCGTTACCCCGGGGAGGCCCACCGTTGGGATAGGGGTGGGTACTATGTTCGTGGGGCCAGCTGCCGTGGGAGCTGAGCTCAATGGGGCTATTGGATCCTCCATTGGTGTTACGAAGGAACTGAGTTCAAATCCACCAAAATCGTTGTAGTAGTTGGGGTTTACAAGAACTCAAAGAACTTGCCCATGAGAAGGGCCATCTGTTCTTATCCCATCCCGGCTCTAGTAGAAGCTTGGGTCACCCCTAGGAAGTCTATTGTCATTTGAACTGGGGGCACCTCCACCTGAAGAACCCCATCCCTGGCAGCCTCAAGTTACCTCGCAGCTTGTTCTTTATTATGCTGAATAACGTCAAAATCTATGATACGGTTAACATTATATTGTGCCATACTTTTAGGAGAATACCTCCCCAGCAGAGTAACCAAATGTAAGAGGGTGGTTCCCTTGTAGCCTAGAATTATGGTAATACTAGTTGAGGTGTAATCCCTATATGTATGGTGATAAATGATAACCCAAGAACTCTTACACAACTACAAGTTAAGACACAATATTATATATGATCAATGCTCAGATTGAACTCACAAGACACTCGTGTATAACTCAAATAATAATAAAAGGAACTCAGAAGTAACTCATTCAAAGAAAGAGATAAATAATCACCCTAGATGCACCTTAGCAGGCAACCAACACACCAACAACCTCTGAAAGATCCCTGGTTAGCTATTAAAAGTTTCGCAATAAATGAAAATGGTGGGTGAGCAAGAACTCTAGCTTGCAACAACTTCTCTCTGATCTTTATTCTCTCTCTAGAAATAATCTCTAGAAAGAACTCTCTCTCTCAGAAGTAGTTGAGGCCATTAAATAACCCCCCACACTACTCTCGAGATGCTTTAGTCCTTTACATCTATGAATAGACAACCCCTCATACTTTACGTCACAAACATTAAATGCCTGATGGACTAGTCATCTCTATGTCATAAATATTAAATGGAAGGGCATAACTTTTGCCCAGCCACTGTGCATTAGAGGACTGTCACCTACAAAGGTGGCTCACTAAAATGTTTGACAACCCCAATACCACAACGGTTTACTCGAGTTTGGATTTAATAGTGACTGGCTGGCTAGTGACATCACATAAAGTAGATGTGACTTTAGGTAAGGGACTGTTTGGCTCAAGGGTCAATAAACGATGGAACTCAAGGCCACTCCACACAAGCTTCCACAGTGAAAGGTTACTCGGTGATTTACTAGGTGTTTCTAAGATGGCGAGGGCATGCCCTAACGATGCCTTACTTCTCAATCCTCCAAACCAAGTCCCTCTAAAGTTTCCACGGCGAGGTCATTCGGTAGAGCACGTAAGCTCTCCTACGCCCTTCCAGGACTATTATTCTATGCGAAAAGTGTTTTTAAGGATGACAAAACAATTTTCTTTTTATAAAAAACTTTTTTCCAATTTTAATTCACACGAAATTGCGAACTAATTTTAACTTAACAAAATTTTATCTTGATTAATCCTAAACTTTCATCTAGTGATTAAAGCAAGTAAAGTAAGGAAAAGAATGCTCACAACGCCGGATGTACGAGGAAACCACTAAGGGAAAAAACCTCAGATGGCCCAAGCCATACAATCACTATGATGTGGAATTAAAAGGAACAACCACAAGTCTTACTCAACGACTCGATCCCCATGAGACTTAATGCTCTTTTGATCTTCAACCACTTCTCCATAGTGCCCACGCAGAAAGTTCTTCTTCCACGATGCTCGTCTACAACACACGCACCCACGTATGTCTCGGTGTCCACCGATATGGCTTGTAACGTCTACGATGTTGAACATGTCTCTTTCGCAAAACCCAACAAAGTTCTATGTAGAACAAACTCCAAATGGTGCCAACAAAGATCACTATAGAATATAGTAATGAAAACTCGGATCTTTAAAACTTTAAGGATGTTTTGTATTGGGACAACCTTAGAAAACTTTGTGCAGAAAATGTACTGGTTTGTAAACTATTTTTCAGACTGCACACTTTAGAAATTCTGAAGATACCATGCCTTAAATAAATTTCTTGAGGCGGCGGCTCTCTCGAACGACTGTAGTTGTCGCTCGAACGAGAAATCCATGTCATTCAAACGACATGGTGATCTTGCTCGAACGACTATTTATGACGTTTGAGCGACTGTATGTGAGTGTTTGATTTTAACACAACTCTAAACCATCTTTATCTTAGAAAAAATGAAGTGTAATCCTTTTAAAACTCTTTAAAACCATATAAAAAAAAATTCTTAATAAATATTATCCTTAAATAATTTAAAAAAAAAATTTGAGTCCCATTAAAATTACGCATTCATACCTGAGTGATCTCGGAATGCAATTAAAGTTGAAGACGAAATATGCACCATAAACCGATGTGATAAATCTTTGAAGCTTTTTCGCAACATTTTTAATAAACTTCAATAAGTCATAGTCTGTTTGGAATCATGACAATAAAAAATACGACCTATGACTCAAACGTGTTTTATTTCGGGAATAAGTAAAATAAACATACAACGGACTTAATTGAAAATTTTGTCCTTACAAATCTGCCCCTTTGACTATTCCGGTACAAAACCAATAGTGAAATGCCTAAGTCGGGCCGTCAAGCCGTATGACTCCTAAATCCCATCCCATAAACCCAAAATGAGAAATTACAGGATAAGACTAGTAAATAATGGTCCGGCAAGTATGAAACGTCTGAATTTGATGTAGACTTGAAATCTCAAATCTCTGTAAGCTTACCTACACACATGAAACAAACAAATACCCAGTAAAGTATGGAGGAACAAATGATATAAAACATGTGAGCAAAAATATGGATACCAATTTGTTAACAACATCAAAATCAGGATAACAATTTGTACAAACTTATTAAGATACCAATAAATAAGCATGGACGCAAATGATATCAATGTGTAATGCACCAAAATCTATGTGCTCAATCAAACAAAATCTCCTAGCACGAGATAATCTATGAAGAATATCTAGATATTAAAGAAACAACCAGTTAATAATGATCGAGCATATCAAATTCGTAGCTAGCAAACAATAATCACACAACATGAATCATCAATCTAAGAAGGTGTGACTAAATGAACACAATGCATTAATAGAAGTACTCAATGAGAATCTACGTATAACAAATTGTCCAAAAGAAACCCGACAGTACCAATAAGAATACCAATATGAACTAGGGTACTGAAACAGAAGGAAACAGTAGAAAAATCCCTTGGTAGGTCGCTCAAACGAGACAACCCAGTCGCTCGAACGACAGAGGCTTCCCGCAAGATGACTTCACGCGACATTAAGATCTCGTTTGAATGAGAAAAACTAAAAAATCAGTTCCAGCTCTGAAAAACGTCCAGTTTCGTCAAGCGAAAAAAATTTCTGAAAAAATAAAATGGAAAGAGCAGAAATTGTAAAACACTAGCAAAACAGAAAAATAATAAATAAAAACAATGTGAGTTACATGATAACATAGTACGGATGTGCTCAAACAAGAACATGTAATGTATGTACGTGAAATACAACAAACGAATCACAATTCCAACACATCGAAATAATCCAGAAGCTCTGATTGATAACGATAAATCAATAAACTTTATTTTAGCCATATGTGACATTTAATGTGTGATCTAAATGAAATAAACAAACAATCATGCAAACAAATAAGGAATTTTAATGATTTTATAAACAATTGTGTCATGACACGATTTTTCAACATTAGGATTCATGATGAAAACCCGTTTAAATTTTCTCCAACCAAACTCCCTCATATATATATTTTTTAAAGTTCTTTTGAGGTTTCTATCATTCTCAGCTTAGAGAAAATCTTATTGGCCTGATTTTTGGCATATGTTTCTTTTTATTGCCTTGATTTTCTTTTGGGATCTTTTAAACAGTGGCTTTCACAATGAGTCAATTTGCATTCTCGCAACCCTTTCCCGTGAACACTCATCATTTTTTAATATTCACTCCTCATGGAAAACGGTTATTACATGCACACTTCTTCCTTAGGTCTAGTTACACATAAATAACAAGATTGAGATAAGAACATATCACCAAACTCAAATATGCATGAGATGTTAAACATTCATATAAACTCGTGCATGTGTGAAAAGTTGGCATATAAACAAAGTCGAATCAAAATGCATATCAACTTCGAAACAACCCTATAATACAATGGTTAAGATCATTCTAAGCATTAATAATTATGACAAAATGTCCGAGCCACATGGATAATGGAAAGTAAGGGGTCCAAGCACACCAATATGCCACATCAATTATGTAAACTCACGACACAAAAATAGACTGAAATCTTTTTGTGTTTTTCTAAAAATACTTAAAACCAAAAATCTTTTTGTATTTTTTGAATTTTTTTATCAAAAACAAAATCTTTTTGTATTTTTTCAAATAAGACTCAATAAATGAGAAAAATAATACAAAAGATACACATGTCATAACACTAGAAAGATATAAATCATTGTGCAAAGACTAGCATATGATAAACATGGACATGCAATCAACCATAAGAAGTAGCAAGTAATAATCATGTGCATGCATATGAGAATCAACCAACGAAGCATTTAGCATCTACAAAACGTATTTCCTAACCAAACCGGTGTATACCTAACAAAACAAGTCTTGGGAATTGATAGGACAATGCGTTTAAACTTCCTAGGGTCTTTCTAAACTTATAGGAAAAATCCTAAGGTGACCTTTCCTACCATAATGCGAACATGTGAAAACACGATGAGGAACAGGACCTTTAGGTTGACCTTTTCTAACACCCTCGGATGTGGTTGATGCCCTAAAATAGACTATGGTTTTGGCTTTGACATTCGAACCACTAGAAAAAGATAAGCCGCTACCATCACTACTCGAGTCATTTATTAAATTATTTTTCAACTTCAAAACTTTCGACTCAAGCAAACGATTAGACTCCTCAAAATCTTGAGACTTGTTCTTTAGATTTTCAATTACCCCTAGAAGGTTATCTCGCTCCCCCTCAATGTGAGAAAACTTATCCCTAAGAGTCTTCTCATGTGCCACAAAATCATTTATCGAAACATTTTCATCAACGGCACACACCCTGGAATTTTTCAAGTCCTCTAACTCTTTCTCTAAAATAAGGACTCTATCATCACTCTGCTTTTGGAAAACTTTTAAAGATTCATAGTTGCCATGTAAATCTCCAAACTTATCATGAATGATATTTCTTTGAGTTTGAAATGTTTGCAAAAATTCGATTATATTTTGAAAATGAGAATTTGCTTCTTCCAAAATTTCAATATGCTTTGCAAACTTCAAATTCAAAAGACATGATTCGTCAAAACTAAGAGACTCCATCGATTAGAAAAATAAACAAACCAAGAGAGATAAATAAATAATCACCCAACGAGCACAAAACAAGGATCTACACAAAAACTTAATGCAACCTGCTCTGATACTAATTTGTAGGCCCCTTTTTCTTCCCGGAAATTATTTTTAAGGATGACAAAATAATTTTCTTTTTATAAGAAACCTTTTTCCAATTTTAATTTGCACGAAATTATGAACCAATTTTAACATAACCAAATTTTTTCTTGATTAACCCTAAAATTTCATCTAGTGATTAAAGCAAGTAAAGTAAAGAAAATAATTCTCACAACGTCGGATGCACGAGGAAACCACTAAGGGAAAACACCTCGGATGACCTAAGCCAGACAATCACTATGATGTGGAATTACAAGGAACAAACACAAGTCTTACTCAACGACTCGGTCCCTATGAGACTTAACGCTCTTATGATCTTCAACCACTCCTCCACAGTTCCCACAAAGAAAGTCCTTCTTCCATGATGCTCGCCATAGCACACGTGTCCACGTAAGTCTCGGTGTCCACCAGTATGACTTTTAATGTCTATGATGTTGAACACGTCTCTTCCGCTTCTTCACCGTAAAACCCAACAAAGTTCTATGTAGAATAAACTCTGAATAGTGCCAACAAAGATCACAATATCATATAGTAATGAAAACTCGGATCTTTGAAACTTTAAGGATGTTTTGTATTGGGAAACCCTTAGAAAACTTTGTGCAGAAAATGTAGTGGTTTGTAAACTATTTTTCAGACTGCACACTTAAGAAATTCGTAAGAAACCATGCCTTAAATAAATTTCTTGAGGCGGCGGCTCTCTCGAAAGACTGTAGTTGTCGCTCGAACGAGAAATCCATGTCATTCAAACGACATGGTGATCTCGCTCGAACGACTATTTATGACGTTTGAGCGACTGTATGTGAGTGTTTGATTTTAACACAACTCTAAACCATCTTTATCTTAGAAAAAATGAAGTGTAATCCTTTTAAAACTCTTTAAAACCATATAAAAAAAAATTCTTAATAAATATTATCCTTAAATAATTTAAAAAAAAAATTTGAGTCCCATTAAAATTACGCATTCATACCTGAGTGATCTCGGAATGCAATTAAAGTTGAAGACGAAATATGCACCATAAACCGACATGATAAATCTTTGAAGCTTTTCCACAACATTTTTAATAAACTTCAATAAGTCATAGTCTGTTTGGAATCATGACAATAAAAAATACGACCTATGACTCAAACGTGTTTTGTTTCGGGAATAAGTAAAATAAACATACAACGGACTTAATTGAAAATTTTGTCCTTACAAATCTGCCCCTTTGACTATTCCGGTACAAAACCAATAGTGAAATGCCTAAGTCGGGCCGTCAAGCCGTATGACGCCTAAATCCCATCCCATAAACCCAAAATGAGAAATTACAGGATAAGACTAGTAAATAATGGTCCGGCAAGTATGAAACGTCTGAATTTGATGTAGACTTGAAATCTCGAATCTCTGTAAGCTTACATACACACATGAAACAAACAAATACACAGTAAAGTATGGAGGAACAAATGATATAAAACATGTGAGCAAAAATATGGATACCAATTTGTTAAGAATATCAAAATCAGGATAACAATTTGTGCAAACTTATTAAGATACCAATAAATAAGCATGAACGCAAATGATATCAATGTGTAATGCACCAAAATCTATGTGCTCAATCAAACAAAATCTCCTAGCATGAGATAATCTATGAAGAATATCTAGATATTAAAGAAACAACCAGTTAATAATGATCGAGCATATCAAATTCGTAGCTAGCAAACAATAATCACACAACATGAATCATCAATCTAAGAAGGTGTGACTAAATGAACACAATGCATTAATAGATGTACTCAATGAGAATCTACATATAACAAATTGTCCATAAGCAACCCGACAGTACCAATAAGAATACCAATATGAACTAGGGTACTGAAACAGAAGGAAACAGTAGAAAAATCCCTTGGTAGGTCGCTCAAACGAGACAACCCAGTCGCTCGAACGACAGAGGCTTCCCGCGAGATGACTTCACGTGACATTAAGATCTCGTTTGAATGAGAAAAACTAAAAAATCAGTTCCAGCTCTGAAAAACGTCCAGTTTCGTCTAGCGAAAAAAATTTCTGAAAAAATAAAATGGAAAGAGCAGAAATTGTAAAACACTAGCAAACCAGAAAAATAATAAATAAAAACAATGTGAGTTACATGATAACATAGTACGGATGTGCTCAAACAAGAACATGTAATGTATGTACGTGAAATACAACAAACGAATCACAATTCCAACACATCGAAATGGCCATAGCACACGTGTCCACGTAAGTCTCGGTGTCCACCAATATGGCTTGTAATGTCTATGATGTTGAACACGTCTCTTTCGCTTCTTCACCGCAAAACCCAGCAAAGTTCTATGTAGAACAAACTCTGAATGGTGCCAACAAAGATCACTATATCATATAGTAATGAAAATTCGGATCTTTGAAACTTTAAGGATGTTTTGTATTGGGAAACCCTTAGAAAACTTTGTGCAGAAAATGTTCTGGTTTGTAAACTATTTTTTAGATTGCACACTTACGAAATTCTGAAGAAACCTCGCCTTAAATAATTTTCATGAGGCGGGAGCTCGCTCGAACGAGATGGCCATGTCATTCGAATGGCATGGGGATCTCGCTCGAATGACTGTTTATGACGTTTGATATCATTTGAGCGACTGTAAGCGAGTGTTTGATTTTAACATAACCCTAAACCATCTTTATCTCAGAAAAAACGAAGTGTAATCCTTTTAAAACCATTTAAAAATATTTTCTTAATAAAATAACATCCTTAAACAATTTTAAAATTAATTTCGAGTCCCATTAAAATTACGCATTCAGACCTGAGTGATCTCAGAATGTAATTAAACTTGAAGACAAAATATTCACCATAAACCGACATGATAAATCTTCGAAGCTTTGTCGCAAAATCTTCAATAAACTTTAATACGTCATAGTTTGTGTGGAATCGTGACAATAAAAAATACGACATATGACTTAAACGTGTTTTGTTCCGGAAATAAGTCAAATAAACATACAACGGACTCGGTTGAATTTTTTTCCTTACATAGATGGATAATTTTTTGTGTCAACAGGGATAACTTAAAAAAATTCTCCAAAAATATGTTAAAATTTTTTGGGTGTCTTGCTCTGAATTTTTTTTCGTGCATTTAAAAAGAAAAACATATATTTTGAGCTCAAAAAGAAAATTGCAGAGTTATTATTATTTAGTTTATTTTGCATTTTTTTTACTCATTAAGGGTTCATTTGGTTATTACTATTTTGGAAAACTTGGTTTGAATACTTTTTTTTAAATAGTTTTGAAAACAATTTTTCTATATTTTATAATTCAGTAATTCTAGGCCGAATCACAAATCCGACTTATTTTGTGCGACTCACTGACGTGTCGTGTCTACATTGGTTCTTTTTGAGTGTTCTACTTAGTGGACCCCATGCGGACCCCAAAAACAAACCAATAGGGACATGACACGTCAGTGTGTCGCATAAAATGAGTCGGATTCGTGCATCGTAGTAAAATGACTGTTTATAATTTTTTGAGCATTTGAAAATTTGATTTAAAAACAGTTTTAAAATACACACTCACATATATGTTTGTAACATGTATAATATATGAATTATACATACATGTGTATGCATATATCCTACATATAACATGTATTTATTTTTATAAGTACACATATAGCATGTACATAAATATATTAAACTAGCTTGTAGGCCACGCGTTGCATGGCCGCAGATCCGATTCAGTCCAGCCATGTGAAACCGGTGGGTTTATGGCTTTCTTTAAATAAGAGTTTTGTGACTAAATAACATTGTTTCATTATGCGCTTTTCTTTCATTTATGATGTGCAACGGGTGGTTCTGTAGTATTGCAATATGAACATTAGTTGATTTTCAAGAGTATTGAAACTTTAAAGTTCTCACTAAGAACGTATTACTCACAGCTATGCCACAGTCGAGTTGTTCCTGATAACCTTTTATGGAGGCGCATGAACATCATTGCTTTTTGATAAAGGGAAATGTTGAATTGTAATTCAAATGATTTTTATTACATACAGTGTTTTTTAAGAATATGTTTTCTCCTATTTTATCTTACTCTTCAATCTTTTTTTTTCGCTTGGCTTGGCTAAGAAATAAACAGTCGTGTGAAGTGAAGTGTGGTCACATTGCGGTTAAACATAAAGCACGTGAAGGTATCCCCAAGTTTTCCCCTCCTATATATGGTAACAAATCATTCATCATTTCCTCGTCATAAAAAAGAAAGAAAAATTAGACATAAAAACACAATTCCCAAACATTTGAAAGATAAAATAATTCATACATATTACCATAAACCACCAAAAAACAACTTAATGGTAATACTTAACACTTATGTAAACGGTTTTTATAGTGCATATTTAGTCCAACACCAACAGATTATAGCAGTATTTAGTGTGTAATGACAGTGAATGACTTCTAACAAATGGCTTGAAATGACATTTTATCAAACAACTTGTAGGCATTATTAATTTAGTGTACAAATACCAAAATCAAATTGATTAACATTACCTTTGGTTTTTTCGCCATAAACTCCCTGCATTTAATATCTCCAGCTTGCTTTCACTGTCACCTAGAAAATTGACATAAACTTTTAGTATAGAAATTGTGAGTAACAATAATCCATAGCTAAGAAAGTAACAAAATCTCATATCCGAGTTACCGTGGAGTGAGAAAGTTACAAATTTGACATAGTTTGATTTCTCTTAATTAGACTTTCACTACTCAATTGTTATGTCACTTCCACCAACCCTCTCTCAAAAGTAATCAAATCATTTAACAAAGATAAACACATCAGAACTCATTATACCAAAAATTATGACCAATAATAAAAGAAATCACTAAACCCTAACATCTCATCCTTAACTCAATTGATGTGGATGAGGTGTTCGAAAGTTTGTCACGAATATATAAATCGACTCAATGGTGTTTTCACCTCCGTTTCACAAAATAAGTGAACGTTTGTTTCACTTCTGGAACATAACGTTATCTCTTCCACTTTTTTGCTTCAATTTTTCCATCATACCTACCAAACAAAGTATTAATGCATGCTCATTTGATGCATTTTTCTATTGTTTCTATAATATTGAAGTTGGTATATTTTCTAGTAGTTTGGCATGCACACACATAAGCAGATGAAAAATCCCTCTAGAACCTGTGGAGGACCGAGGATTTTTGTTTAGGGGGAGCGGAACTTTTGAGTGGTGCCCAGGGTTCGAGGGTAAGAGCCCCTGAGGCAATTTTTTTAGAGTCAATTCAACTTTAATTGAGATTTTTACAAATTTTTAGAGTTATATTTTCCAACAACTTTTTACCCCCAATAAATGTATACCAACATTTATTTGACATAAATACACATTTATCCGACATAAATACACAATTAAAAATAGGGGGTTTTAGGAAAAGGACCTCATAGTGCTCAAAGTGTATAAAAGTAGGACACTCCATATAATTTTATAAATTTAGTCCCTGTACTAAAAGTACAATGAAAAAAGGTGAAAAATAGTGCCGCTGGCGCGGACCAAAAAAATAAAGGTATTGTACCACAAGGACTAGATTTATAAATGCTATTGTACCACAGGGACTAGATTTATAAACTTGAAAAGCATTGTCCTAAAAATCCAAATATAGGAAGGAACATGACCTTTACCTTAATTCTCTATTAAAAATATTATGTCTAAATAGTATAGTTTGCGTATATAATTAACACCATTAAAAATGAACAACAAACACTCAATTTCAACAAACATTCAAAATACACAACCACCTTACCTTTGATGCCCTAAAAATACAAATTTAATATTATGCTTAAATATAATTAAATAATTAGTATTCTGATCTAAATAATTATTATGCCTTAATATAATTAAACAAATAGTATAAACCTAATAATAATTTAATAATTTAATAAATCAGGTAGTTGGAATCACATATATTAAAAGCAGTAAAGGAGAAAACATAAAAACCTTAAAAAGAAAGGCAACATTCGTTTGAGGCATAAAGCAAAGCCAAAGGGACCCAAAACATAAAACAAAGGCAGACCGACAACATTCATTTAGGGGTTTGACAATAAAAACATAAACCAAAATAAATGAAGGTTGAAGCTAAGAACTAACCTCAGGTGGCACCGCGGCAGGCAAAAACGATCGGTGGTCTGGTAGAGGCAAGTAAGCAGGCGGAGGGAGGAAGGAAAGGGCTTGGGCCATGGAAAGAATTGCTGAAATGATAGGCTCAAATGAAGAAAGAGAGAGTATAAGAGAGGTAGAACCGATCGGGTTTATTTTAGGTGTAAGTTGAATAAAACGTTAGGTATTTAACCTTTTCACCCAGATGGTGTCTCCTCATTTTTTGAGTGAATTAAGAGCATGAAAGATTTTTTTTTCCCTTTGGAGTGTAATAAGATAGAAGACGTAAATTTGGGAGCGACTGGGAAGGGAAAGAGGTTTTAGAGGAGCAGATGAAGAGGCATGGCGTGGGTTTCAAAATATGATTAATTGAGGATGACACGGGTCATTCTCTCCTTAATTATTCTTAGTTAAGCTTCAATTTTATATATAGACTATAAATATGTATATTTTACTTATATATATATATTATTTTTATTGTTTAAAGGGTTGTGTGCGAGTGGTGTGTGTGTGGGGGTGGGGATAGGAAAATCAAACCCTCACCTTACAACTATATATACACGTACATACTATGGTCATTTTGACAAAATACCTTTTTGAAAATACAATATTTGACTTAACTCTAATTTTTAAAAATAATTAGGCATCACACCAATCTGATAAAAACTATATATTTTTAAGGAAATGTATCGATTTTCATTAAATGTGTAGTTTTCAATAAAATATGTGTCGATTTGCATGAAAAAGGTGTTGTTTGTTTGAAATCGATGATATGGCAAAGACCAGTGAGGACTCCCATCAGGGACTGACTCATCAACTTAGCCTCGGCCCTCTCCAATGTCAAGGTCGTCTCGGCCTCAGCCGGGACTAGTATGACAGAGACCAAGGAGGATTCCCATCAAGGGAGTGACTCATTAACTCAGCCTCGGCCCTCTCCAATATTAAGGTCGTCTCGGCCTCAACTGGGACTAGGCTAAAAGAGACCAAGGAGGACTCCCATCAGGGGGTCATCAACTCAGCCTCGGCCCTTTCCAGTATCAAGGTCGTCTCGGCCTCAGTCGGGATCAGGTTGATAGACTCTCGACCGAACATACCCAGTCGAGACCACACACCAGAACATCAAGCAGAGCTACCTGGGGGTTTCATACTCGGCCTGACCCCCAGACGACATCTACCGTATGAGCAGTACAAGATCCCAACATGGCATATCCCACGTGGACAAATCGTTATGACCAAATCTTCTTGGAACGTGAAGGAATATTTCATCATCATCCTCTACATGTAACAGTGACAGGTGGTTTCACTAGATCAATCTACACATGCTCATTGCATTCATGTGGGTACACAACACCCCCCATGCACTATATATACTTGTCTTCTCCTACCTTGTTAGGGGTCCTCAATTGCAAACCCTAGCCAAACTCTGGTGCATTTACAGTAGAGAGATAAAGTGGAGTGATTGTATTGCTAAGGCCATTAGAGCCCTCTTCTGATAGTGATACTTACACTCACTTGCACAGTGGACGTAGGCAATTATCGAACCACTTATATTAGTGTGTTTCTCATCTTCTCCTCATCTCCTTCTACATATGTGTTGTTATTTACTGCCATTGTAATGCCTATTTGAGCTCTACTACCTTTTTATCTGGTGGTGATGTTTACAGCCTCATCATTTTGGCACCGTCTGTGGGAATGAGAGGATTCATCTCTTCCTCCTTTTATGCTTGACCTCACCGGAGATTCTGGTGGTGAACCAGTCCTCCCCCTGTTGTGGAGTTATTTCACCATTGAAAGAGATCCATTAAGGTTATCAAGTTCATCAGTATCTTCATCACAGCTCAAACATATGGCACCTGAATTACCACCACCTCCTCCACTAGCTTGTGGAGGAGGGCCAAGTTCAAGCCAAGTGCTACCACAGTTCGAGATGGATGAGGTGGCCGCAACTTTGAAGTCTTTGGTAGCCAGTCAGCAGGATATGCAGAAGCAGTTTTCCCAATTCATCCAAAACATGATGATGAAACCGCCAGGAGTCTCACCAGAGATGATCACTCCTGTAGCTGCTCAAGGGCAACACTAAGAGGCTAGGGGACCACCCCAGGCACCACTCAAGGATTTAGCTCCTCACCAACGGTGAAGCGATGTTGCTGACCCTTGGTGTTTAGGCCTTGGAAGGAAAGAAAACCCTTGTCCTGAGGACATGTGTGATGATATTGAGGTCGTGGATGCTCCAACAGACTATTGGGAGCCGTATGAGATCTCCAACAACACTGTACGACCTATTCAGTAGAGCTGAGATCAGGGTGAAAGACGAGATTGTGATGCACGCCAAAGGGGGTCAGCTTTTGATTGCTTAAATAGAGGGTTGGCCTTTGAAAGGCTCGACCCAGTTAATGACCTGAGGGAAAGGCTATCCAGGTCAAGAAGTCATAATGGCTCAAGAATAGAGGGTGGCGAATGTCGGCCCCATCATGGTCGACCCCCACATGGCCGAAACGGTGGTCAGGGGGAGGTCAACAATTGACGTTGTGCAGCAGCTGGGGAACTCTCAGTTCACCCATTGGAGGTGGATGGGGATAACTTCGGCTAGGCCGACGTTTCTAAACCATGGATAAAGGTTAGAAAATAAGATTAGAGATCTCTTAAAAAGTCGAGACCCCTGGCAGAGGGGGTACTTAGAGGGTTCACCCTTTACAGTAAGGATTGTCAGCTTTCCAACCCCGACCAAATTCAAACCTCCAGTGGTATCACCCAAGTATGATGGAAGTACCAACCCAGTCCAGAAACTTGAGGTGTACCAATTGGCAACATACATCTACTCCATCTCTGATGAGATGAGGTGCCGAGCTTTCTCAAGCACTTTGACTGGGGCAGTACATGTGTGGTTTACCTCTCTTCCTAAGAATTCCATTGAAAATTTTAGATAGTTGGCCGAATAATTCATTCATAATATCTGTTTTAGGGTAAGACCTCAGAAGAAGACATCCCATTTGATTTATATGAAGCAAGGAAAGAATGAAAGCGTTAGAGACTACATCGCGAGGTTCAACAAGGAAAAGTTGGAGGTAGAGGACTATGAAGAGAGTACAACCATGACAACCCTCATTGGAGGACTTCAGAAGGTAAAGGTACTCTAGAAGCTTACTGAAGACCCTCCTAAGTCTATGGGTCTCTTGCATTAAAAGTTCAGAAGCAGCTGATCGACAACTCTTTATCCACGAAACCGACCCTCTGCTATCTCAGACTGAGGCGAGTGTTATCTCTATCAAGCGAGTTTTAATGTATTTGCTACCTCATATATATCAGCTATCTGTCTTATAACAAAAGGTCAATGAAAAATTTCATATGCTCTCTCTCATATTCTTCTCATACGAAGTGTTCAGTTGCATGTTTTAACTCGTCTTAAACTATAAAACATCATTATTTTGGTGAGAACCCCTCTCGGTGAAAAGATAGTATATGGATGAGACGACCCTCGTCCATACACTCTCAAAACGACGAGAGGGAACATGGAAGAACACCATAATTTGTTGGATTCAAATTCAAAAATTACTTTATGATCCTCTCGACGAAAAGACAGTATATGGACGAGGGTCGTCTCGTCCATATACTCTAAAAACGACGAGAGGGGACGTGGTATAAGACCACAATTCGCTAAACCTAAATTTAAAAAATCATTTTGTAATACTCTTCTCGATCAAGGACGAGACGAGTGGAGACAAACATCATTAACTTGGTGACATGAGAGTTAACATCATTAACTTGGTGATCTCATATTTGAAACATCATTAACTTGGTGATCCCATATCTGAAACATCATTAACTTGGTGACATGAGAGTTAACATCATTAACATGGTGATCTCATATCTAAAACATCATTAACTTGGTGACATGAGAGTTAACAGCATTAACTTAGTGGCCTCATATCTAAGACAAATATCATTAACTTGGTGATCTCATATCTGAAACATCATTAACTTGATGACATGAGAGTTAACATCATTAACTTGGTGGCCTTATATCTGAGACAAACGTCATTAACTTGGTGATCTTATATCTGAAACATCATTAACTTGGTGAAATGAGAGTTAACAACATTAATTTGGTGGCCTCATATCTTGAAACATCATTAACTTGGTGATCTCATACTTTGAAAACCATTGTCTTGGTTAGAGACAAACACCATTGATAAGCCCAAGTATACCCTTATCCAAGCTTGGTACCCGTCGATCAAGGCCGACCTTGACAAATCATCAGAGAAAGAGATATTATGGCTCAGTCTAGGGGTCGATGGAGGAAGGCTCGACCTCGTCCATGACAGTACATCTGATGATCTCATCGCCAGTAACTTTCCTATTAGAAGATCGACTCATTATCTCAGTCTGGACTAACACAACCTCATTTTACCAAAGGATTAACTTATTATCTCGGTCTCATCCCAGAAAGGACCCCTCTGCTAACTCCGACCAACAGTGGTACCATCAGTTTGTGTGAAGTATAGAGAAGGATTTAAGCATTAGAGGTCTTATGACCCAAGCACCTTCGGCCTCGTCCAATACATGAAACAACGTCTCATCAACTTCTTGCCCCAAAGATAATTTATCCCTCAGCCTTATATTTAAATGGAAGACTAAGGGCTAGGGGTAATTGATACGATAAAAATGTACCCTCGTCTCTTAGGATGATGAGCATCACATCTCACGCCCGAATTATCACAAGAGCCTCACATATCATTAGCGGGGTTGTCCAGATAAGGGTCAGACACGACTTAATTAACCTCGACCTGATCACTACAGTTGAGACTAAATTTTTATCTATCAGCGTAAGATCATCAGTCTGTTACTGGCAACCTCAGACATTATGGCATCAACCTAGGCCATCACGAAGGAATATTTCATCATCTTCCTTTACATGTGACAGTGACATATGGCTTCACTAGATTGGCTAGATCATTCTACACATGCTCATTGCACTCTCGAGGGTACACTACACCCCCCAGGCACTATATATACTTGTTTTCTCCTACCTTGTAAGGGGTCCTCAATTACAAACCCTAGCCAAACTCCGGTGCATTTACAATAGATAGAGAAAATGGAGTGCTTGTATTATTAAGGCCATTAGAGTCCTCTTTTAATACTGATACTTACACTCACTTGCACAGTGGACGTAGGAAATTGCCGAACCACTTATATTGGTGTGTTTATCATCTTCTTCTCATCTCCTTCTACATATATGTGTTGTTATTTGTTGCCATTATTATGCCTATTTGAGCTCTATTACCTCTTTATCTGGTGATGTTGTTTACAACATCATCATTTTGGCGTCTTCTGTGGGAACGAGATGATTCATGTCTTCCTCATTTATTGCTTGACCTTACCAGAGACTCTGGTGGTGAACCAGTCTTCCCCCTTTTATGGAGGATTTTCACCATTGAAAGAGATCCATTAACGTTCTCAAGCTCATCAGTATCTTCATCACAGCTCAAACATATGGCACCTGAATTACCACCACCTCCTCCACCAACTGGTGGAGGGGGGCCAAGTTCCAGCCAAGTGCCACTACAGTTCAAGATGACTGAGGTGGATGTAATTTTAAAGTCTTTGGTAGCCAGTCAGCAGGCTATTTAAGAGAAGTTTTCTCGATTCATCCAAAACATGATAATGAGACCGCGAGGAGTCTCACTAGAGATAATCACTCCGGTAGCTGCTCAAGGGTAACACCAAGAGGCCAGCGGACCACCCCAGGCACCACTCAAGGATTTAGCTCCTCACCAACGGCGAAGGGATATTGCTGACCTTAGGCGTTTATACCTGAGGAGGCAAGGGAACCCTTACCCTGAGGACAGGTATGAAGATATTGAGGCCGAGGACGCTCTATCAGACTATTGAGAGCCGTATGAGATCTCAAACAACACTGTATGACCTATTCCGCAGAGCCGAGGTCAGGGTGAAAGATGAGACTGTGATGCACGCCAAAGGGGGTCAGGTTTTGATCGCTTAAATAGAAGGTCAGTCTTTAAAAGGCTCGACCCAGTTAATAACCTAAGGGAATGGCTATCCTGGTCAAGAAGTCTTGCTGGCTCAAGAAGAGAGGGTGGTGATTGTCGGGCCCATCATGACTGACCCCCACATGGTCGAGATGGTGGTCAAGGGGAGGTCAATAGCCTACGTTGTGCAGCAGCTGGGGAACCATTAGTTCACCCATTGGAGGTGGCTGGGGACAACCTCGACTAGGTCAACGTTGCTAAACCATGGAACGACTCTATTCAAAGGCTGGAAAATAAGATTGGAGATCTCTTAAAAAGTCGAGACCCCTTGCAGAGGGGGTACTTAGAGGGTTTACACTTTGTGTCAAGGATTGTCAACTTTCCAACCTCGACGAAATTCAAACCTCTAGTGGTATCACCCAAGTACGATGGAAGGGCCAACCCAGTCCACCATATTAAGATATACCATTCTGCAGCGGACATCTACTCTATCTCTGATGAGATGAGGTGTCTAGCTTTCTCGAGCACTTTAACTAGGGCATCACATATGTTGTTTACCTTTATTCCTAAGAATTTCATAGGAAACTTTACAAAGTTATCTGAGCAATTCACTTATAATTTCTATTTTGGGGTAAGACCTCAGAAGAAGACAACCCATTTGCTTTTTGTGAAGAAAGGAAAGAATGAAAACCTCCGAGACTACATCGCAAGGTTCAACAAGGAAAAGTTAGAGGTAGAGGACTATGAAGAGAGTATAGCCATAACAACCCTCAATGGAGGACTTTAGAAGGGAAAGATATTCTGGAAGCTTACTAAAAACCCTCCTAAGTCTATGGCTGAGTTGTTGGCAAATAGTGAAAAGGTCATGAATGTCGAAGAAGTCGTGGTTGCCAAAGAAGAGGGTCAAGTTGGTGGAAGCAAGCCTCATAAAGCCAATGATATGGACTACAAGAAGAGGTCGACTGATGATACATTTATTGGCTACACTCCACTCACATACGAGATTGAGAAGCTCCGGAAGAAGGGAAAGCTCAGAAAGTATGTTGACAAAAGGGTTGATAATACTGATTCAAAGAAAAAGTATGGCCAGCCAAGATGAGAAGTCCAAACAAACACAAATAACGAAGAATCCGAGGATTGTGGAGAAGCCGACCTCGACTTACCACCATAGGATGTTGCTCCAAAGGGTCGGCTGCGTTAAAAGTTCAGTAGAAGCTGATCGATAACTCTTCATCCACGAAGCTGACCCTCTGTTATCTCAGACTGAGGCGAGTGTTATCTCTGTCAAGTGAGTTTTAATATATTCTCTACCTTATATATATCGACTATCTGTCTTATAACAAAATGTCAATGAAAACTTTCATACGTTCTATCTCATATTCTTCTCATACGAAGTGTTTAGTTTCATGTTTTAACCCATCTTAAACTATAAAATATCATTATTTTGGCGAGAAACCCTCTTGGCAAAAATATAGTATATGGACGAGACGACCCTCATCCATACACTCTCAAAATGATGAGAGGGGACGTGGAAGAACACCATAATTTAGTGGATTCAAATTCAAAAATAATTTTATGCTCCTCTCGATGAAAAGACAGCATATGGACGAGGGTCATCTCGTCCATATACTCTCAAAACGACAAGAGGGGACATGGTATAAGACCGTAGTTTGGTAAACCTAAATTTGAAAAATCATTTTGTTATACTCTTCTCGGCCAAGGACGAGACGAATAGAGACAAACATCATTAACTTGGTGACATGAGAGTTAACATCATTAACTTGGTGACCTCATATCTGCAACATCATTAACTTGGTGGTCCTATATCTGAAACATCATTAACTTGGTGGTCCCATACCTGAAACATCGTTAACTTGGTAACATGAGAGGTGACATTATTAACATGATTATCTCATATTTGAAACATCAATAACTTGATGACATGAGAGTTAACATCATTAACTTGGTGGCCTCATATCGAGACAAACATCATTAACTTGGTGATCTTGTATCTGAAACATCATTAACTTGGTGACATGAGAGTTAACATCATTAACTTGGTGGCCTCATATTTGAGACAAACATCATTAACTTGGTGATCTCATATCCGAAACATCATTAACTTGGTGGACTCATATCTTGAAACATCATTAACTTGGTGATCTCATACTTTGAAAACCATTGGCTTGGTTAGAGACAAATATCATTGATAAGCCCAAATATACCCTTGCCAAGCTTGGGACCCCTCGGTCAAGGCTGACATTGACAAATCATCAGACAGAGAGATATTATGACTCGACCTGGGGGTTGACACAGGAAGCCTCGGCCTCGGCCTCATCCATGACAGTACATCTAATGATCTCATTGTCAGCAACTGTCCTATTAGAAGACCGACTAATCATCTCGGCCTGGACTAACATAACCTCATCCTACGAAAGGATTAACTTATTATCTCGGTCTCGTCCCAAAAAGGATCCCTCGACTAACACCGATAAACAACGGTACCATCAGTTTATGCCAAGTACAGAGAAGGATTTAAGCATCAGAGGTCTTATGACCCAAGCACCCTTGGCCTCATCCTCCACATAAAATAACGTCTCATTAACTTCTTAGCCCAAAGATACTTTATGCCTCAGCCTTCTAGCTACATTGAAGACTTAGGTCTAGGAGGTAATTGATATGACAAAAATCTAACGTCCTCTCTTAGGATGACGAGCATCACATCTCACGTCTGAGTCGTCATAAGAGCCTCACATATCATTAGTGGGGTCGTTCAGATAAGGGTCGGCCTCAGTAGGGTCGGCCACGGCTTAATAAACCTCGGCCTGATCACTACAGCCGAGACTACATTTATATCTATCAGTGTAAGAGCATCAGTCTGTTATTGGCAACCTCAGACATCATGGTAGTAACCTCGACCATCATGCAGTGAACTTGATACCTCAGCCTAAGGGTTATAACAGAAGACGTCAGCCTTGGCCTCAGCCTATGACTCGGCCTCATCTCAGAATATAACCATAGTTAGTTACATCGTCCCTCTCTAATATCAAGGTCGTCTCGATCTCAGTCGGGACTAGGATGACAGAGACCAAGGAGGACTCCCATCAGGGGAATGACTCATCAACTCAGCCTCGGCCCTCTCCAATATCAAGGTTATATCGGCCTCAGCCGGGACTAGTATGACAAAGACCAAGGAGGACTCCCATCAGGGCACTGACTCATTAATTCAGCCTCGGGCCTCTTCAATATCAAGGTCGTCTCGGCCTCAACCAAGACTAGGATGACAGAGACCAAGGAGGACTCCAATCAGGGGACTAACTCATCAACTCAGCCTCGGCCCTCTCCAGTATCAAGGTCCTCTCGGCCTCAGCCGGGACCAGGTTGATAGACTCTCGACCGAACATACCCAGTAGAGACCACACACCAGAACATCAAGCAGAGCTACCTGGGGGTTTCATACTCGGCCTGGTCGAGACCCCCTAGACGACATCTACCGTACGAGCAGTACAAGATCCCAACATGGCATAGCCCACGTGGACAAATCGTTATGACCAAATCTTCTTAGCACGTGAAGGAATATTTTATCATCATCCTCTACATGTGACAGTGACAAGTGGCTTCAATAGATTAGCTAGATCATTCTACACGTGCTCATTACATTCCTGGGGGTACACTACACCCCCACGCACTATATATACTTGTCTTCTCCTACCTTATAAGGGGTTCTCAATTACAAACCCTAGCCAAACTCTGGTGCATTTACAATAAAGAGAGAAAGTGGAGTGATTGTATTGCTAAGGCCATTAGAGCCCTCTTCTGATAGTGATACTTACACTCACTTGCACAGTGAACGTAGGCAATTGCCGAACCATTTATATGGATGTGTTTCTCCTCTTCTCCTCAACTCCTTCTACATATATATGTTGTTATTTGCTACCATTGTTATGCCTATTTGAGCTCTACTACCTCTTTATCTGGTGGTGCTGTTTACAGCATCATCATTTTGGCACCGTTTATGGGAACGAGAGGATTCATCTCTTCCTTCTTTGTTGCTTGACCTCACCGGAGACTCTGGTGGTGAACCAGTCCTCCCCCTTTTGTGGAGTTGTTTCACCATTGAAGGAGATCCATTAAGGTTACCAAGCTCATCAGTATCTTCATCACAGCTCAAACATGTGGCACCTGAATTACCAATACCACCTCCACCAGCTGGTGGAGGAGGGCCAATTTCCAGCCAAGTGCTGCCACAGTCCGAGATGGATGAGGTGGCCGCAACTTTGGAGTCTTTGGTAGCCAGTCTGCATAAGTAGTTTGCCCAATATATATATATATATATATATATATATATATATATATATATATATATATATATATATATATATACGCGTCAGGGCTAGTCCCGAGAATATGGGGGCCCAAGGCGAAGTCTTAAAATGAGGCCTCTTGATTTTTTCGTATGTACGACAAGATATAATTATTTATTATCATAATATAATCCTAAAATGCAAGTGCGTGTTGAACTTAATTTGAAAATACCTATATAAACAACAAATGTACTAATTAGGATAAAGAGAAGAAAATATATTATTTTGGGATTTTTTATTTGAAGTTTAAACTAATTTATTGTAAATTAGTAAAAAAATATAAAAAAAATTTACTACTTTAAAAAATAATAATTAAATGTAAATCTAAAAGTAAAATTTTCCAATGCCTTAAAACTCTAAAGTGTTTCATTAGCTTAATTTTATGGTTAGTTTTCTTGATATCCCCATTCGGCCACAAGCGACTTATTTGATGCAAAATGAAATAAGTAATTGGGAAAAGTACTCTTAGGCCTCTAAGCAAATTTTTTTTAAACTCTTAGGTTCTCTCATTCTCTTTTTGTTGAAGTCCACGTTAGTGGACGAACAAGTGAACCTAATAGTAAATTGTCCTAAATAATATAGCCCCCTCTGATTGATCAAAGAATTTCTTGCTTCTCAAAAGTGTATGTTACCAATTGGGATACTAACAAAATCAGCTAAGTATTAGATTGATTTAATATAAAGGTAAATAAAAAGTACTATTTAAAAAAGAGTGGTTCTACAGTGACTCAAAATTGGGATTCAAAATTGCGACTCGCTGACATGGCGTGTTGCGATTGGTTAGTGCCGCTAGCGCGGACCCACGTTCATAAGTAATCAATCAATGACGACACGGCATGCGAGCGAGAGTCCCAATTTTGAGTCCCAATCAAGAGCCAACCTAGAATTTTTGTTTAAAAAAGTAGGGCCCCAAAATTGATCAAAATTTGGGAGCCCGAGGCGACCGCCTCTCTAGCCTCCCCTCCGAGCCCGCCTTGATACGCGTATTCATATATATTGTATGATATATATATATATACAGCCCTGCTCTTGTGCGGACTAGTCCGCATTTTAAGAATGCGGATCGGACATGTGCACCTGGCGGTGAGCCCAGAAAAGAGAGAGTGTGTGCTTATAATTTAGGCGATAATTTCTAGGTTCACCGTTAGGTGACACACATCCGGCCCACATTCTTAAAATGCGGACTAATCCGCACAAGAGCATAATATTATATATATATATATATATATATATATATATATATATATATATATATGAATGAAACGCTCTTGTGTTAATAAAACAAGTTTTTAAAAATAACATTTTACAATTTTCAGAAGCAAACGCGTATTGTAACCATAATTATGTTTTAATACAAAAAACAATTTTAATCAAACAGAGCTAAGTAATTAATTGTAACGTAAATTTATTCAACCCAACCCACATAATTTTTTTTCTTTTTCTTTCTTTCTTTCTTTCACTTAGTTAAAATCACTGTTCTAAAAAACCCGCCTAGGCTCCGTCTAGGCACGCCTAGGCTTGAGGCTTGGGAGAAACGCCCCGCCTTAAGATTTTGACGCCTTATGTTTGGTAAAACCCTTAAGGCGTACTTTTTCTCTAAAAACAACAATGCTTTAGTGAAACGATATCGCCTTTTAAAGATTTTTTTGCAAACCGGACCATTATCTCATCCAAAATAATCAAATAGTATTTTTATTTGCAAATATTCAGACATATTTTTATGATATGTACAATTTTAGTATTTTAATAGCCTTGTTATGGTTAAAAAATATTAAAATATATTAAAAAGACCTAAACGCCTTTTCACGCCTTTTTACGCCAAGGCCCGCCTAGGCTTCTAAGGCTTAAGGCTTGGCCTCCACGCCTCGATCACGCCCCGCGTTTTTTAGAACCTTGGTTAAAATAGATAATAAATTATAGCAATTTTTTTTTTGGGAGGTTTAAAGCTAATTTCCTCTTGAGAACGAAAGCAGTGTTATAGATTGCTATGTGCAACAACTTGCCCACTTACTTAATTGACCTAGTACGAATTTAACATATTAATATTACTATGTTTCTTTAGTAGGACCCTCCATAAGAATAAATTCGCAAAAAGGTTTCGTAAGTTGTCCAAACTCCAAAGAATAGTATTTCGTTCAGGATCTAATATAATATTTTCATTCATTGGCTTGGTCTCGACTAGAAGGCGGCCCAACCTCTCTTGAGCTGAAAAGGCAAAAGAAAAACTAATTACATTAGATAGCCAAATATTCTTAACCCACAAAAGGTAGCCCACCTGTGCCAACTACCAGGCTTTTGTTGTCTTCCAATAAAAAATCAAGCCTTAAACCTTACGTGTTAACTGCAATTTGGCCCCAATCAAATTGCCATTGGCCAGAAGAGTCATGACCACGTCTAACGGGAACACGTTAATGGAGAATCAGAACCCAGTTTGTAGCGATAACAATAACTTAACGATGAAGAGAACCGATCTGATTTTGTTCCGCCTTTTTACACGGTTAATGATTCTCTTATATTGTCAACCAAATCATCTTCGTCAAAATTAAATAAATCACTTGACGGCAAATAATATCCGGTAACTGGAGTGAGAAAGGACCACACCACGGCATGGACTTGGAGACGGTATGAAGAAACAAAAAAATCTCGTAACACATCCTCACAATTCGAAATCACAGTCCACCTCAAAAATTGAACGAATCACACTCACACTCAGACTCTCAATACGATTTACAGTATATTTGCTTGCATACCCGAAGTCCTCTCAATCTTTTTAACTTTTATAATTTCATTATGATTATGTATATTTTTTTCTCCCAAATGTTCTGTATCTATTTATGCGCTTGTGAAAATGAACCCATCTGACTATTTAGTAACATACGATTGCCTAGGACGTTCTTGTTCACGGCAGGGGTAGTATCTGAACTTCCTTGGAAATCCAAAAGCAGGAGAAGATTTCCGAGAGTTGTATTGATGATAGGGTCGCATCGGCACCGTTTTTGGGTGTAGGCAATAAAGTTGGGAAACAGAGTAGGGTGGGGAATTTGATCCAGAAAAATTGACACTAGAAACAGTTGAGGGTACAGGAGATATTTTCTTGAGCGATTTGATGGGGAAGAGTATAGCTCGGATCTTAATTTCCTTGTGGGTAGAGGATGAGACTCGATCATATTCTTCGATAACAGTGGCGAGGTCCTTATCACACGTCACGGAAACCAACAAGTCTAGATCTTCACACGGCAACTTACACCTTAAATTCATCGAAGACCCACACGATTCTCCAAATTTCACCATCAGCTCTGTATCATAAATCAGTTTACTTTAATCATCTGAGGTTGAATAAAATACGAGGAATCATTATAAAGAATTGAAATGGAACTAACCTGCGAACGTGACTGAACGATCCATAGCGAGAATTCTGGTGAAACCGCCGACATAGCGAAGTTTGCCATCAGTGGGGCGGGGAAGAATTTGACCGGCGTAGCTGTATAGGAATTTGATTGTGTTGGTATTGTTTGAATTCAATGATGGACTCATACTTTTGCTTTGCGAGGGAAAAGTGGAGAGGAGAGAGAGGGAGGAAGTGTGCGTAAGACTTGCGGCGGCTTCAAGACCCTTTGGGGTTGTATGTGGTATGTATATATAGAGCTCCAAGGGGGGAGAGGTTGTGCCAATTGCGGATTCAACGCGCAAAGGATTTTCGAGTTCAACCCAAGGAAGGAACCGAGATGGCTAATTATGCGGATATTCTCTTTTCAGTTACTCTATCAAAAGAAATGGCCCACAACCAGATGGAGGTCTTCTCGGTTCGCCTCGTGGCAGACCCGACCGTTGGTCTAAATGGCTCTTGTTTAGGCAATTACCATTTTTTTTAATTGTATTTCAAATTTAGGACTTCCAAGAATGTGGATTCAAATCAAATTTTTTTTATTCTTGACTAAGAAATTGCACTAATTGAGGTGTCTGCATTAACCGTCCTACATTGTTATTAAGTCCTCACTAATTGGCTATTGTTAGGTTTGCTATTTAATAAGTTTCTAATATTTTTACTTGCATAACTGATAAGTGTATCTTTTGGGAATCATTAGAGAATTGTGGAGAGGTCCTCATCAAATCAGTGGTCCAAGTTATTCCTAGCTATATTATGTCTTGTGTCCTCCTGCCTAATAATATCTGCAACAGATTGGATGCCCTTGTTCGAAAATTCTAGTGGAGGAGGTGGTGCAGAAGATATAAACAAAATAAAATGGAAGAAGTGAGAGTATGTATGCTTACGTAAAAATGCTAGGAGGATTGGTTTTAGAAACTTCAAAAGTTTCACAACTATGCCTTTTTGGCCAAACAAGCGTGAAGGTTGGTAAAAAACCTCATCATTTTGGGCCAGAATGCTACAATCGATCTATTTCCCCTATCGTGGTTTGCGTTGGAGTATTAAGAATGGGGAGTATGTCAAGATATGGGGTTATAAGTGGATCCCAAGCTTCAAGGAATGCATCCTTACACACCTAAACCTCCCCATGCTAATGTGAACTTGGTGAAAAACTTGACCACTCACCCTATTATGAAATGAAACACACATGTCTTAATCTTTATTTTCACTAGAGAATAATTTGAACCCATTCAAAGCATTTCCATTAGTTCTGCAAATAAAAAAGATGCGTTAGTGTGGCATTACACAGTGAATGGGAAATATACAGTGCGTTCGGGGTACTTGGAAGCTAAAAAAATGAGAAAGGAAAAAGGACAAAGGAAAAAGGTAAAGAATCTCCTTCTTCTTCATTTATAGCGGACAAAAAACTTTGGAAGATCTTATAGTCTATCAAATCCCTACCAAAAATAAAATATTTCATGTGGAAAGCTACTAATAATGCTACACCTAATGCTGAAAATCTCTTCTTGAGAAAATGTAGCACATCCCTAATTTGCAAGATATGTGGGAGAGAATTAAAGAATGTTGAACACATTTTGTTGAGATGCAAATGGTTAAAGAAATCTGGTGGGACCGTGGGAGTGGTGAACTTCAGGATAGTGCAAATGGCCATTCCTTAATTTTATAATTAAATGAATTAGTTATGGGTGCTTCATCTAACTCATAAGCTAGGAATCATCTCCAAAATATAGCATTCATATGCTAGAATTTGTGGAAGAGAAGGAACAAGGCATTATTTAATAACAAATGGATTCCTAGCAGTAATGCCGTTTTTAAATAGTTAAAGAACAAGGGGAATTCAAAGAAGTCACTCTTTTGGACAAGAGCACTAACGTCTCCAGTTCAGGTCAAATCTCAGCTGAATAGTGAATTCCCTACTTCAGGATAATATAAAATTTTATGTTGATATGTCCTTTTCATCACAGTCTCAGTAAAATACAATATGTGGGGTGTTAAGAGACTTCAAAGGTTCTTTCATCCACGATTTTTTAAAAGAAAGTTTGGTCAGACTCTCCTTTGAGTTGTGAAATAGTTGTTGTGTTGGAAGCCTGCAACATGATTAGTGCTACAATATTAAAGAGAGAGAGAGTGAGAGAGAGAGAGAGAGAGAATTAGAGGAAATGATATATATTTAATTGATTTGTGTGTTGTACAAGGAGATACATGACCTCTATATAACTAAACTAGGATTATGATAGGACATGTGTAGTGCAATCTAGTGTAGCAGTAAATTTGTAGTATAGTATAATATAGTAGTACAAGTTTACTACAATAGGATAAGTGTAGTACAATAATATAATTTACACTACGTACACTAACAACCCCCCTCAAACTCAAGGTGATAAGATAGAAACCAACTTGGGTTTGGATACTAAATCTTGAATATGGTATAAAGGATAAGACTTCATGAAAACATCGACAGTCTAATCAGTGGTTAAAACAGATTGAAGGGCAATGGGATGCTGATGAACGAAATGACAATTGATCTCAATCAAGGTCTAAAAAAACACGGGGCGTGATTGAGGCGTGGAGGCCAAGCCTTAAGCCTTAGAAGCCTAGGCAGGCCTAAGCGTAAAAAGGCGTTTAGGCCTTCTTAATATATTTTAATATTTTTTTAACCATAACAAGGCTATTAAAATACAAAAATTGCACATATCATAAAAATATGTCTGAATATATGCAAATTAAAATACTATTTGATTATTTTGGATGAGATAATGGTCCGATTTGTAAATAAATTCTTTAAAAGGTGACATCGTTTCACTAAAGCATTGTTATTTTTAGAAAAAAGTGCGCCTTAAGGGTTTTACCAAGAATAAGGCGTGAAAAGCATAAGGCGAGGCGTTTCTCCCAAGCCTTAAGCCTAGGCGTGCCTAGGCGGGTTTTTTAGAACAGTGATCTCAATATGCTTCATTCATTCATGAAAAAAAATTATTGTGAGCAATCTGGATAATAATCTGATTATCACAATGAAAGTAGTGGTTGTGGAATAACTAACACCCATTTTCAGTAAGTATAGCCTGCATAGACAAAGGAGTTCTTGGGTGGCATCAACAAGAGCATGGTATTTATCTTTTGTATTAGGGCGAGCAACAGTGGTTACTTTTTTCTATGCCACAAGATAAGAGAATCACCAAGAAAGAAACAACAACCCATGGTAGAACGAAGATCGGTGGGGTCCTCTGCCCAATCTGCATCAGATCAGGCACGAAGTTGTAGGGTAGAATGAGTAGAGAAGTGAAGCCTGTTGAATATAGTCCCCCTAATGCATATGTGAATGCGAAGAACAACAATATAATGAGGTAAATGGGGAGCAAAGAGAAACTGATTAACAATATGAACCGCATATGTAATATATGGGTGTGTGACAGTAAGGTAGACAAGACTCCCCACTAACTATCGATACAGAGTCAGATCATTAAGAAGAGTACCATCCATGAGAGTGAGCTTAGAATTCAGATCAAGAGCAGAGGTGGCAATCTTACTATCGGTGAGTCCTTCATAAGTGAGAAGATCTGAAGCATATTTTTCTTAAGAGACATAATATTCATCAGAGTTAGAAGAGATATCAGTACCAAGAAAATAATTCATCTTTTCAAGATCTTTCATTTTAACATGTTGGCTCAGATAGACTTTAAGATCGAATACCAGAGCGATCCTTACCTATAATAATCGTATCATCCACATAGAGAAGGAGAAGAATAGTGTCGTGGTCGGATTTACGGATAAAAAGCACGAAGTCATGAGGACTGGAAGTAAACCCAAAACCAGTAGCAATGGTACTGAACTTGGCAAACCAAGCACGGGGAACCTGTTTGATACCATAAAGGGCATGCTAAAGTCTGCAGACTTGATGAGTGGTATGAGGATATCCCGGAGGTGGTCGCATGTATACTTCCTAAGATAATTCACCATTGAGGAAGGCATTTTTCACGTCCATCTGAAACAGTTTCCAATAACGAACTGTAACAACTGAATTGAGACTACGAATAGAGGTGAGTTGGGCCACTGGAGCAAAAGTGTCCTCATAGTTAATCCTATATTCCCGAGTAAACCCATTTGCGACAAGGTGTGCCTTGTAATGATCAATTAAAGCCACCGTATTGAGTTTTAATTTTATAAATCCATTTATATTCCATTACATTCTTACCACTTGATAGATCTACTAAATCCTAGGTATGATTCTGTTCAAGTGCATGTATTTCATCATCCCTTGCCTTTTTCCAAAGGGGGTTAAAACTGGCCTCATGATAAAAGTGAGGCTCATGATGAGAAATAATAGTAGAATACACATGAAAATTATGAAGAACAATGATTGTAATTTTAGGTCTTATACTTTTACAGAGGGTATTCAAATCAGATACTGGTGCAGATCCATCAGAAGGAGCAGACGACTCGAGAGAGTCCTTAGAGAGCAGCTCAAGTGGAACATCAGATGAGAAAACTAGAGGTACCAGTGGTATAGGGGAAGTCAGGTTAGGTGAGGATACCATATTAGGTACTAGAGTAGAGTATGGTGGTGGTGGTGGTGTAATATCTGGTGAGGGATCGGGTTCAGGTGGATCGAGAAACAAGTCTATCGACGGAGTCATAAAGGATAGAGGTGTGTCTGAAGGAGGTAAGTGAAATTTAAACAGTGAGGAAAACATCTTGTGTTCCCAGAAGACAACATGACGAAATACACGGAGACGTTTAGAGAAGGGATCCCAACACCTGTATTTTTTGTGTTTTACCCTGTAGCCCAAGAAGTAACACAATTGGGACCAAGACTTTAATTTTGTGCATTCGTGGGGTTGGAGAAGAACGAAACAAGCACTACAAATTTTTTTGAGGATACTATAGTCAGGAGGGTCGCCATGAAGGCACTCAAAGGGGGACAGGTTTTTAATAGTGGAAGAGGGGACACGGTTTATGGTGCAAGCGACAATAAGAGTAGCTTCTCCCCTAAAGGTTCAGGACATAATGCGGAGATGACTAGAGCATGAATGATGTTTACATTCGGTATGCCCATATTTTTGGAAAGTGCCAGGACATGATCGATGAGTAATTATACCATGTCCGTGTAAAATAGTGATGACACAGGAATCAATATATTCAGTGGCATTATCAGCACAGAAAACCTTAGTTTTATGCGAAAATTGGGTATTGACCATTGTAGAAAAAATTATGTAAAGTTGAGGAAGTTATGAATTATTTTGCATAAAGAACAACTAGGTATAATATGAACAATCACCTACAAAAATAACAAAATATATGGATTTTCCCATGGTAACGATTGGATATTGGCCCCATACATCAGAATGAATTAAGGAGAAAGGAGATGAGAAATAAAGTCACTCTTATTAAATGGAAAAGCTGATTGTTTTGCAAATTGACAAGGAAGGCAATAAAATTTTACATTATTAATAGAACCCTAATTGTGGCCATCCTGATCCGAACTTGGGCAGTTCGGAGCGATCTTGCGTCCCTCTAGAGGACGCTTCGGCCATCTTCAGTGTGGGGTAAATGTAAGGAGATATAGTCGCTAGTCTATTTTTCTCAAAACACACAAAAGAATATGTCGCCACCTCGAGAGGATGACATCAAAGAAAAACTAATGCATACAAAACCAATAGTTTGGAGGGTTCGGGGGCTAAGTTACGAAATGGGAAGGTGTTAAGCACCTATCCCACCCTTTCGATCTCTCATGGGCTTATGCTATTATTTCCTTTATTTCTTTGTGAAATGTGTGTGCGTGTATATATAATGGAGATAGGAACCACTCAATTCATATCATGGAAAAGATAGAGTGAAATCATCAAGATGAATATTCCCTAAGATAATATATATAGAAAATATGATTTAGGTGCTTATCACGATATTGACCACTATGGGGAAATGACAATATATGTTGGATGGAGTGCTAACAAGGAATTACGAAGATATAATAATACAAGAATATGATGAAATATAAGAATAGAGATTTTGTGAAAATTAAAAAAATCGAAAGTTGGACTTGAGTCTCGGGTTTTAATCCGAAATGCCTACGTAGCCTATAAAGGCATCAAAGTCCACGTAGTTCGCATTTGGCGTGAGGTTGGGGTTTTATCCCATAGATTCGAACGGGATTTTATTATAAAAGTGTGTGTGGAAAAAGAGTTTTAATTTTGGAAAAGTGTGAAAGATGAATTCGTAGGGGGTATAACCCTCTTTTTGTTGATTTTGTTTTTTTATGTAAAAAATAAAGTATGTGCAATATACTAGTAAAAATGTAGAGATTAATATGTATGAATTAAGGTACGAACTAGATTATGAATCTAATATAACTAATGCAAAAATAAGAAATTTAAAGAGATGAGAGAAGGATATGGACCTTCTTTGAAGAATGAGAGCTTGCCTTGATTTTGGATGAAATCCTTTGATGCTTGATATGAATATTAAATGAAATATGGCCAAATTGATTATTCAAGGGATGGAAATTTGAACTTGGATAAAATTTCACATAAGTAAACTTCGTTGATTATGAGAATGCTACTCAGATTAGTGATGCCGATGGATCTGAGTTGTAGGTGTGCTTTAGAGTGAGGTCATGCCCTCCTTTCATTGGGGTCAGGGGGTTGTCGATCGTCATAGCCCTGGTCCTACCAATAGACAGGTTACCCTAGGCACACTGCCGATAGGCAGTGTCTGGGACCTTCCAATTGGCAATCTTGTGCCGATTTTCCTAGAAAAATGGTCGTAGAACGTAATCCGTTGATCCGAATTGCATATGGGGCATACCTATAGAAAGGTAATTGAGAGAACTTCAATATTACTTTGGAATGTTCTCGATTTAGGGAGTTGACTTCGGGTCAAATATGGCTCGAAAGCTCATGTCGGTCCTTTGGACGGGAGATCGTCGGATGAAAACGGATCGTTCGCCCGTATGGTAAATCAGAATTGCGCATGGGTGGTGTAATACCCCGTATTTTTGGCGATATTTATTTTTGGGGTTAATTAATTAAATGAGAATTAATTAGGAATTAATCCGGATAAAATACTAGCGAGATGTGAGTTGGTATTTGACTATATTGAGTATATATGATGATATATGAATATTGAATTATGAAATTTGTCGTGAGATTGATATACGGCAATTTGGACATTTTATTGGGACGCGTGAGACAGTCGCGTCAGGATATAATTATTTTAATTATAAAAGTGAATTTAAATTATATTAATCGTATGGTCGTTTTGAGTGCGCCAACGCGTCCGGAAGGGTCGAGATAGTCAGAAAACACTAGCCGGGGGTTTAGTTTGGGTCCCGGGTACCGGCAACATAAAGGGTATTTTGGTAATTTCGTATTTTTGGGAATTAAAAGTGACGAAAATTAAGAGTTTTTATCTGATTGGGAATTGACCCACTAAACCCACTAACCAACCCTTAATGACCCAATAAGCTACGGGGGTTATTAGATTAGGTTTCCAAAACTTTCCCAAAGCAAACCCTAGCCACCATAGCCACCTTTGGAGAAGAAAGCTTGGAGAGAGAGAGAACTGCAGCAAATCGTCATCAAAATCAGAGATTGAATCAAGGCAAGTGGTTTAATTTCAATTATTATAGAGAATGCTTCTTCCATGTGTAGGAATTTACATAAATCAAATTGTTCGTGAGAGTTTAATAAAAACCCATTTTAATTGGACTTAGAACTTGAATGTTGAGGAGTAATTGCATGTAGAATCGTAGAGAAATGATTGCCCTGATGTAAATATGTGTTGGATGTAACAAAAACGGATCTAATTTGAGTAAATCGATGATCATAAATTCTAGGGTTTATGTTCTTGAAAATTTGGGGAAAAGTGAAGAGACTTGATGATTTAATGATGTTTAGGATGAATTGATTCATTAAAACACGTTAGTATGTGACTTTAATATGTTTAGGATTGATTAGAGACCTTTAAACATTGTTGGGATGAATTTTGGTTGAGATTTGAGGTGTAGAAATTGGTGAAAAACGAGATAGGATTTCTGGGCTTGAATCTGGTCCGTTAGAAGACCTACCCAGGTCGTTCGAACGAGCTCCTTCTAACGAGTTGACAGTTTGGGGTTCTAACGAGAGGGATGTTCGTTCGATAATCTCGTTCGAACGAGATCTCTTTAGATATCCCAGTTCGTTCGAACGAAATCTCGTTCGAACAGCCTCGTTCGAACGAGACTTCTAACGAGCTGGCAGTTTAGGCCTTTTTGGCCCGTTTTGATTTTGGGAGTCCCATAAACTTGTTCGAGGATAGATATCACATTCCTTCGATGGTGTATTAGTATACTTGGGACATTTGGGTTATTATGAGGAGAAAATCTTATATAAGTGTGGATCAAATCAAATAGACATTATGAGCTGAGACGTGAGTGTCTACTATGACGTGAGAATAAATTATGGCGCGTATAAATATGGACCTGGATTATATAAGTTGTATATATATTAAGTTGGTACGAGAATGCGATAAGTACTACAATTAAACTACGCTGATTACTAAGATGCGTGTTTACTTAGTATTGATATATGATTTGTGTGTATGACATACCTACCATACTTGCTATCACGGGAGGTTTGCGTTCGCTTAGGGCCCTCTAATCCTTATGTTGCCTGGATTTAGACTGGTTACCTCGATGAACATAGGTCAGAGAAGGACTTATTGGGATGTTAATAAGTCTGCTGATCGTGGGAGTGCAGGTATGTGCGTGACCCATGTGATATGACTGTGTTCGCCTCCATTATTTGTGATTTGTGTTATCTGAATGATTCCTGAGAGATTCGGAATGCGTGATCCTTATGTACGTGATGTACCGGGATGGATAGCAGAGTATGTGTGCACCGCAGCTTAGTCTCGGGGTGCTTATATTGTATATTTATTGTGGAAAATATACACTTAATAAACTGGGAACTTTCATATGGTATTGTGTGTATAACTATGGAATAACATAAAAGGGATAATCTATAACGAGTTGTATTACTTTTATATGAGAACCTGAATTTACGTTAAGCCCCTATTTAATTGAGATCGTTATAATGTTAATGGGAACCGAGTAATAAGGGTAGAACCTATGACAGTCTAGCTAGATATGATGTCACTTAGCTAGTGGTTAGTGTCATTTTAGATGGGTACTTACGTTAGGAGTGCACATTTAGTCGAGAGGTGAGGATTTCATGTGAGTGCACGTCCTAACATGTACTTTGCATTTAATTTTTTAAATGTTTTTAAAGCACTTGCATATTTTTAAAATATCTCCACATTCGGGCTCTGACTCGTTTGCTTTCAAATCTATTTTTTTTGTAAAACCATTTTAGGTGCCCAGCCACAAGGACACCATGCATAGGATACTCATTCAGGTGACGAGCTGTAGCTGTTTGTGGAAGCTATAGGGATTTGCTTTTAGACGCTTCTACCATTTGGATTCCATATTCAGTATTCTTCAGTTGTAGGGCATGTTGCCCAAATTCTATTAGAGACTTTTCCATTTCAGTTTTTCAGACTTGGCATTTTGATTTAATTTAATAAAGGAGTAGCTACCCGGTATTTAATTAGTCGGGGTGTCACAGGTGGACCATTGGAAAGTTTGGGAGATTTAATTCGACATTTCAAAGATTTTTTATCGATTCGGGCAATTAACCTTGGTCAACCAGAGCTCAAAATTGCCCGGTGACCTGTCGGAGTAAAACGGGTCATTCGTCCGTACCGTAAGTCAGAATCGCGCACGAGAAAGATCGTTGGAAAGTATTTTTAGTGAAATTAAAAGATTCATTCAATCTAGGTCGAGATGGAGATTTAACTTTGGTCAAACGGAGTCTAGGAGCACCTGGTGGCCTTTGGATCAGTTTTTAGGGGAAAACAGATCGTTAATCCAAATGGTTATGCTATTTCGAGCACGGGGCAGAGCATTGAAAAGGGTTTTCAGTGAAATTATAAGATTCAAAGAGGTTTCACTCTATTAATGAAGTTAATTGGGGTCAAATTGGATCCTAAGAGTGCCCGATGACCTCTAGATCGATATTCGGTAGTAAAATAGTCCATTCGTATGCACTATTATACCAATTCATGCACAGGCAGACCGTTGGAAAGGGTATTCAGTGCCCTTCAAAGATTCAAAGAGATTTTTCTCTGATGATATGGTTGATCTAAGTCAAACGGGGCCCAAGAGCGCTCGATGGCCTCTAGATTAGTACTCGGAGTATGATCTAGGATTTGAGGTGAATTAGGGAGGTGCTAGGGACCTAAAGAGAGACTTCAAGGGTCCTAGAATGTGGTGTCTACACTAAGTGACCACAAGACAGCAAAGACTTAATACTACCAACAAAATCATAGCCTTGGCGATTATGCCACAAGTTAAGAGAAGGTGTGTAGGATGCAGAGGCTACTTTTAGAACTATAGTGGTGAGTGATTGTGGAATATGAAGGTTAACGAGCTCAAAGAGGTGCCCAACCTTACGACCTATCCCAAGAGTCTGTCCCGTCTTTGGCTTCACATGTCAACTAGAAGGAAAAAAAGTGATGGTTAGACCAAGATCACAAATTTGGCCAATATTTATAAGATTTAGTGTAAGTTTGGGAAGCAAATAAGTATAGAAAAAGAGGTACTTGCTAGGGAGATTGTTCCAATATGAGTTACTGACATATGTGACCCATCGATAGTATGAATAAGTGGTGTGTGACGAGCATAATTAGTGGTAGAGAAGTGAGTAGGATCAGAAGTCATGTGATTGCAAGAGGCAGAATCAAAGAACCATGAATAATTACTTAAAATGACCAACAAGGAAGTAGCTGGAGTATTACCAGAATGAGCAAGAATCTGTTTGAAAAGATCCTTAAGATGATTAATTCGATCAGTAGAGGCAGTGGGAGATGGACCTTCGATAGTAGCAACAACAAATTTAAAAAGACCCCCTCGCTGACATAGGAACTTTGGGAAATCTTGGTGAAGGTTACCACTGCCGATCATATGACATAACTTGCACATTAGAGTAGGGCAATCGATAATAAAATGATATGTTAGCTTATAGTAGTTACATGTCTTGAAAAAATTCCATTATTTAATGCGAGATTTTGACGGTGGACCTATGGGAGTAGCAAGAACAATTTCAGGAGAGGAGGTCGAATGAGTAGCAAGGTGAGTTTTCTCTAAGAGAAGTTTTAAAAGCTCTTGATCCAGTATACGAAGAGGATCTCTATGATGGATAGATGCATGAACATGCTCAAATGTATCAATAAGAGTCATAATAAAGGAAACTAATTGCTGATGATCTTGATATAGCAACATCGGTAAGATCCTTTTAACTAGGTTCTGAAGGGTTTAATTGGTCCCACATAGAGTGCATCTCGAAAATAAATTATTGGTGGTTTGTTCAAGTTTTTATTTTATGTGATGAAGGATTCACATAGGATGATATTGAATAGCGAGTCCAACAGTGGTATATCTCTTTTGAAGAAAGTCCCAAAGAGATTTTGCGCTAGTAAATCTGCCAAATTAGAGGCTAATTAAGGGTGAACGTGAATTACGGAACCACATGATTACCTGATGGATTTTGCACTCCCATTACTCAAGATGATCTTTAAACTTATCGTCCATTTCCCCAGTGGCCTATGTGGGTTCAATGACACTCTTAGTGATATAATGCCATAGTTTTCGACCGTTGAGAAAACTTAACATTGCCTGAGACTAAAGGATGTAGTAGGCACCATCAAAAGTGATAGAGATGGGTTGAATGATGTCTTGACAATCCATACCATTGAAAAAGGATAAAAGTGAAATTAAGGTTCTTATTTATCGAAAACAGAGGTAAAAAATGGATTCAGAACGTCCAAAAACCCCAAAAATGATTTCGAAAGGAAGAAAAATGAAGTAAAAATGGGATAGAAACCCAAATAAGCTCAAATAGACCTAAAAAATAAGGTGGGTCAGATCTGGGTCAATTCTCAAGTCAAGGAACAAGTCAAATATCGAGCCCCCAAAGAAAATTGGGTCAGATTGCGAGTGATGGTGGCAGCGAGAGGAGAAAAGGCTTGGTGTAGATACAAAAATCCCACTAGCAGAGGTTGCGTGGCGGCGACTTGAGCACTGTAAAAGGAAGGCCACCAGGTGCGTTATATCTCTAATACCATGTTACGATACTAGAGAGACAAAGAGAGAGATAATTATAGGAAATAAGATATATCAAGTTGATTTTTGTGTTTGTACAAGGAGATGCATAACCTATATATATCTAAACTAGGAGTATGATAGTACATGTGTAGTACAATAGTGCAAGTTTAGTATAGTAGTACCGGTGTAATATAGTAGTACAAGTGTAGTACGCATAGTACAATAATATAATTTACACTAAGTACACGACACTTGGGATTAAACAGGGCATTGTGGAGAGTGACAACTCATAAGTAATCAACTATTACAATGGGATAGTTGAACCACCCAGTACTATAACATAGGTAATAAACTGTTGCAATGGGATAGTTGAACCACCCAGTACTCTATTAGCTCTTATCTCTGATATATGTACCCTAAATATGGTGTGGGACATTGACTCGAGATGGGTGGGTAGGGCCTGCAACAAAGCTGCACATTTAACTTACTATAATTAGGAGAGATAGGTGGTCCAATGGGTATCACGAGGCAGTCGTATCTACTGAGTTTTTGTTGATTTTAAACCGTGATGTTCCCTAGTTGGTCTTTTGCCTTGGCTTGGAATTTTTTTTAGAGAACCATGACAATGATGTAGTATTTATGCTTGAATTAGTGATCATACAACTTGATAATGCTTGTCCCAAAGATTTCTTTTCCCTGGTCAATTTTAAATACGATGGTTGAGGGCTTTGTAAGTCATGAAGTCTTTTGTTTCATGTAGAACTACTTTGTCCATGATCAAATTTCATTATACAAGTACAATAAAGAGTAAACTCACGTAATCACAAACAATGAACGTTATGTTATATTACCATTCCTGCTAACGCATGCAATGATATAGGTACCTATTAAATGTTATGTTATATTACCATTCCCGCTAACGCATGCAATGATATAGGTACCTATTAGTAAGTGATCAACATAATCTTATAAGATCATATAGATCGATCAATAGGTATATATTAAATATATTATTATGAAGAAATAAATGTTAATGATTTTATTAAAGATTCTGTAAAGATGTTTAACATTGTGGACATATGTAATACCCCGTACTTTTGGCTATATTTGTTTTTGGGGTATATTTGTTTTTGGGGATTAATTAATTAAATGCGTATTAATTGGAAATTAATCCGGGTTAAAAATACTAACGAATGCGAGTTGGTATTTGATTATGTGCATACATGTTTTATATGAATATTATATTATGAAAAATTTGTCGTGAGATTGATATACGGCATTTTAGAAATTTTGTTGAGACGCGTGAGACCGCCGCGTCACGGTGTATTATTTTTGATTATAAAAGTGAATTTAAATTCTATAAACTGTATGGTCGTTTTGAGTGTGCCAACGCGTCCGTAAGGATCGAGATAGTCAGAAAACACTAGCCGGGGGTATAGGTTGGATTCTGGGGTATTTTTAGGCCATACCGGCAACTTAAAGGGTATTTTGGTAATTTTGTATTTTGAGGAATTAATAATGACGAAAATTAGGAGTCTTAATCTGATGTGGATTTAACCCACTAAACCCACTAACCAACCCATATTAACCCATTAAGCTACGGAGGTTATCATTTAGGTTTCCAACTTTCCCAAAGCAAACCCTAGCCACCATTGGAGAAGAAGCTTGGAGAGAGAAGAAATTCTGCAGAAAAGCTTCATCAAACCTACACCAAACTCAGAGACAATCAAGGCAAGTGATTTAATTATATTTAAATTCAGAGAATGTTCTTTCCATGTTAGAAAATTGAAGAATTAAAAATTGTTCTTGGAAGATGAATGAAAACCCATGTTAATTGGACTTAGGATTTGAATATTGAGGACAAATTGCATGTAGAATCACATAGAGATGTTTATTCTGGTATTAATGTATGTTGAATGTAAGAAAGACGAATTTAGAATGGGCTATTGATGAGTACAAGTTTTAGGGTTCATGTTCTTGAGAAAATTGGGGAAAAAGTGTAGAGATTTGTATATTAATCGATGTTAGGGTAAGTTAATCCTTCAAAACGTGTTAGGATGTGATTATAATATGTTTAGGATTGTTTAGAGACCTTAAAACGATTGTTGGGACTTAGTTTAGAAGAGATTTGAGGAGTTAAAATGGTGAAAAACGAGAATTAGAAAAATCTGGGACGAAATTGGTAGGTCGTTAGAAGCCCCTGCCCAGGTCGTTCGAACGAACTCGTTCGAACGAGCTTCTAACGAATTGACCAGTCGCTTCTAACGAAAGGGAACTTCGTTCGATAATCTCGTTCGAACGAGATATCGTTAGAAGGTACAGTTCGTTCGAACGAACTGGATCTCGTTCGAACGAGACTTCTAACGAGTTAACAATGGAATCTCGTTTGAACAGTCTCGTTCGAACAAGACTTCTAACGAGTTGGCAGTCTGGGCCTTTTTGGACTGTTTCGATTTTTGGAGTCCCGTAAACTTGTTCGAGGATATAGATAACATTCCGAGGATGATGTAATGATAGAATTGGGACTTTTGGGTTATTACGAGGAGTAAATGATATACGAGAGATTTAAATCAATGAACCGTTTGGGTTGTGACGTGAGTGTCTTCTACGACGTGAGAATAGATTATAACGCATGATTATAAATCGGAATCGTATAAAGTGTGTAAATTATATATTGGTACTAGAATGAGAATAGTACTACAATTAAACTACGGGATTACTAAGACGTGTGTTTACTTAGTATTGGTATATAAATTGTGTGTATGATATACCTACCATACTTGCTATCACGGGAGGTTTGCGTTCGCTTAGGGCCCTCTAATCCTTGTGTTGACCGGATTTAGACTGGTTACCTTGATGAACATAGGTCATAGAAAGACTTATTGGGATATTAATAAGTCCGCTGATCGTAGGAGCGTAGGTATGTGCGTGACCTATGTGATGTGACTGTGTTCGCCTCCATTATTTGTGATGTTGTTATCTGTGAACTATTCCTGAGAGATTCGGAATATGTAATCCTTATGTACGTGATGTACCGGGATGGATAGCAGAGTATGTGTGCACCGCAGCTTAGTTCTCGGGGTGCTTATATTGTATATTTATGATGTGAATAATATACACTTAATTAATGGGAACCTTCATGTTATTGTTGTGAAAATAATTACGGTATTGTTTCGAGAAATATAACGAGTTAACTGATAGTGATATATATTGCATATTGAGCATCTGAGTTTACGTTAAACCCCTACTTAATTACGAGCGTTATAATGTTAATAGAACCGAGTAATAAGGGTAGGACCTATGACAGTCTAGCTAGATATGATGGCACTTAGCTAGTGGTTTGTGTCATTGTAGATGGGTACTTACGTTAGGAGTGCACAGTTAGACGAGAGGTGAGAATATCATGTGAGTGCACGTCCTAACATGTACTTTGCATTTAATGTTTTAAATGTTTTTAATGCACTTGCAGGTTTTTAAAATATAACTCCACATTCGGGCTCTGACCCGTTTGCTTTTCAAATCTATTTTTCTTTGTAAAACCATTTTAGGTGCCCAGCCACAAGGACACCATGCATAGGATACTCATTCAGGTGACGAGCTGTAGCTGTTTGTGGAAGCTATAGGGATTTGCTTGTAGACGCTTCTATCACTTTGATTCCAGATTCATTATCTATCAGTTGTAGGGCATGTTGCCCATTTCTATTAGAGTTACATTTCCGTTACAGTTTTCAGACTTTGGCATGTATTGATTTAGTATTCAGTTTACTTGTCAGTTGTGGGATTTGTAGTGAGGAGTTTTCCTCCAAACTTTATTTACGTTATGTTATGGTTATTCTATTTACTACTTTATGGTGAATGGTGTTATTATTCTTTATTACACTTGTTGCATGTTAATCAGACTTTAATTAAAATTTGGCACTTACTTTTTAAATACTAGGTGGTTAGTAATAAAAAAAATGTTTTCGACAGTGATGCTATTAACTGAGCCAACTTGGCATTTTGAATTAATTTAATAAGGAGTAGCTACCCGGTATTTAATTAGTCGGGGTGTCACAGGTGGTATCAGAGCATCAGGTTATAGTGTCCTTTAGGATCTGACGGCTTATTATGTTTCCGCTAAGTTTCTTTGATATAGAGCCCTAAATTTTAGGACTGTTGTACTCTTTTTGTGTATGCTTCGTTCTTCAGCTATTTTAAGTTTATAAACAACGAACTTATAAACTTTGTTCTTATTTCAGATTCCTCCACGATGTGCACGACGAGTTCCCAGGGATGCAACGCCCGAACCCCAGCCCGCTCCAGTTCAGGGCATGATGAACGTCGATGAGGTTGCAGCTATAGTAGCCCAAGCGGTAAATGCCGCCATTGCCGTTGTTCAGCAGGCACCACCTCAGGCGTCGGTTGCCGCGCCAGTACAGGCAAATGCATTCCCGTCTGCTTGGGAACGTGTACGTGACGCTTTTCAGAAAGCGCATCCGCCAGAGTCTCGAGCCAGTGGAGGAAGGATATGTAGAGGCACTTGAGGATGTATGAGTGCACGGATGTTCAGAAGCAGGTGCTAGCTACTTTCAAGCTAGTTGGATCTGCGCTACAGTGGTGGGAGTCTATTACCACCATGGAAGAGAGGGATACTCTCACTATTCAGGACTTCTAGGTGCGGTTTGACCGCAAGTACTTTCCGTCGGATGTTCACACGGAAATGAGGAGGAAATTGATGAGTCTGAAGCAGGAGGGTAAGACTGTGGCCGAGTATGAGGCCGAGTTCACAAATCTGTTGAATATCGTTCCAGATGAGATACCAACAGAGAAGAAGAAGATTGAGAAGTTCACGGACGGGTTGATATGGAGGATCCGTCAGCATCTGCTAGGGAACCTATCGTTGGCCACCTATTCTGATGTGGTTAACGCTGCATTGTTACACTTCCAGGACCACCGTTTTCATATGGCCGAGGGCAAGAGGTCGGGGGAGTCTAGCCATCAGGGCAGGACTGGAGGACATGGTGCCAGCGGGGTACAATCTGGTCAGGGGCAGAGACAGAATGAGCAGGGGGATAATAAGAGATTCCGGTCAGGGAACTACAGACAGGGGCAAGGAGGTTTCCATCAGGGCCATCAGGGTCCAAACGACCATCAGGGCCAACAGGGGCAGAATGGGCAGCAGTTTCACCAGGGCCAACTGGGCCAAGGAAGGAACGGTAACGGCCACCAGGGCCGGGGACAGCAGGGGCAGAGAGGAGGGAACTTCCCAGGGAAGTGTTTTGTTTGTGGCAAGACTGGCCATAAGCGACAGGATTGTCCTGATAGGGGCAGGGCCCCACAGCAGCAGCAGCAGGGTGCTCGCCAGGAGCCACAGAGGCCTATGTTTCCCGCCGCTCTTCCCGCACAGCCACAGATGGCAGCATTGCCACCCATTCCAGCAGTCCCAGTTCAGCAGGGGTAGCTACAGTATGGACGTGTCTACAACGTCCACCAGGCTGCAGTTCCACAGGCACCGCCCGCGATTGAGGGTACGTTTCCTATCCATGGCACTATGGGTCGGGTATTATTTGATACGGGGGCTACACACTATTTTATAGCTACACACTTCGCGAAAGCTTTAGGATTGTTTGCTACGGCAGAGAGCACAGTGACGTGTGTCGACTCACCATTGGGGAGTGGGTCACTTATTTTTTTTCTTTATATGCCGGGGAGTGGGGGTAGAGATTGGTGGTTTGGTATTACCTGCAGACATGTTGGTATTGGATATGCATGTTCACGATGTGATTATCGGTATGGATTGGCTCGTAGCTTATAGGGCCATGATTGATTGCTTCAGCGGGAGCATTATTTTTGCCATTCCGGGGCAAGAGATGTTTGTAGTGGCGATGCCTCGCCCAGAGGGAGGATCGACCGCTCATCTATATTACATTGAGGAGGATACCTCTAAGGAGGTAGTGATTCCTTTAGATTCTATCCCAGTTGTCAGGGAGTATTCAGATGTGTTTCAGGAGATACCAGGCTTACCCCCCAGTCGAGAGATAGACTTTGTTATAGATTTACTACCGGGTACGAGACCTATAGCACGCGCACCGTACCGTATGGCTCCAGCTGAGATGAGGGAGTTACGGGATCAGATAGAGCAGCTGTTAGGTCAGGGCTTTATTCGCAGGAGTACCTCACCTTGGGGCGCTCCAGTTTTGTTTGTGAAGAAGAGGGACGGTTCACTGAGATTGTGTGTGGACTACCGAGAGTTGAATAAGGTCACGATACGGAATAAGTATCCGTTGCCTCGAATCGATGACTTATTCGACCAGTTGAGAGGAGCTTCTTTCTTCTCGAAGATTGATTTGAGATCGGGATACCATCAGTTGCGTATCAGGGAGGAGGATGTCTCGAAGACTGCGTTCTTGTCGAGATATGGTTCTTACGAGTTTTGGGTTATGCCTTTCGGTTTGACCAACGCTCCAGCTGTGTTTATGGACTTGATGAACAGAGTGTTCAGGGATTTCCTAGACCAGTTTGTCATTGTCTTCATTGATGATATTCTGGTTTACTCCCAGACAGAGGAGGAGCACGCCGAGCATTTGAGGCAGGTTTTGCAGACACTTCGTCAGAACGAGTTGTATGCAAAATATGAGAAATGCGGGTTTTGGTTGAAGGAGGTCCAGTTTTTGGGACACATTATTTCCGACCAGGGAATATCTGTTGATCCGGGGAAGGTATCAGCGGTGAGGGAGTGGGGACAGCCCACGACACCAACGGAGATTCGTAGTTTCTTGGGTCTAGCAGGATACTACAAGAGGTTTATTCGGGGTTTCTCGGAGATAGCAGGTCCTTTGACACATCTGACTCGTAAGGGTGTGCCATACATCTGGAGTGATGCCTGTCAGTTGGCATTCGATGAATTGAAGGACAAATTGACCTCAGCACCTGTGTTAGCATTGCCGAGACCGGGATTTGAGTATTTGGTTTACACCGATGCGTCTTTGCAAGGACTGGGAGGTGTATTGCAGCAGGAGAGACAGGCCATAGCTTATGCTTTCCGTAAGCTTAAGCCTCATGAGAAGAATTACCCCACGCATGATTTGGAGTTGGCGGCAGTGGTATTTGCCCTACGGATTTGGAGGCACTATCTTTTGGGAGAGAAGTTCCAATTGTTCACGGACCACAAGTCCCTACAGTATCTGTTCACGCAGAAGGAATTGAATATGCGGCAGCGTAGGTGGCTTGAGTTTGTGAAGGACTACCAGTTCGACATCCAGTATCACCCGGGAAAGGCTAACGTGGTAGCAGACGCGTTGAGCCATAGGCCAGCAGATGAGGTGGCAGAGGTGTGGAAGGCTAAGTGGAAGGAATTGGGACGCCAGGATGCAGTGGCCCGATCTTTCATGTCTGTGATGACCGTTACACCGAAGATTGTCACGAAGGTAGTACGGGCACAGGCCAATGACTCGTTCTGTCAGGAGCAGATAGTTCGATTACTAGCAGAGGGAGCCGAGTCCTATACCATTAGCTCAGACGGGGATTACGCTTCAATGGGAGATTGGTAGTTCCGGAAGGGGATGAATTGCGACACGATGTGATGGCAGAGTCGCACGGCTCACGGTTCGCGGTACATCCCAGAGGGGACAAAATGTACCAAGATATGAGATGCCAGTATTGGTGGAGCGGTATGAAGAGAGATATCGCTGAGTTTGTTTCGAAATGCGCCACTTGTCAGCTTGTAAAAGTGGATCATCAGAGACCGGCAGGATTGCTACAACCATTGGAGGTCCCGGTGTGGATGTGGGAGAGCATATCCATGGACTTTATCACGGGGTTGCCTACGTCACAGAGGGGTCACGACTCCATTTGGGTAATTGTGGACAGGTTGTCCAAGGTCGCTCACTTTTTACCCGTAAGGACTGACTACACTGTGGGACAGTATGCCCAGCTCTTCATTTCAGAGATTGTGAGACTTCACGGTGTGCCCCTAAATATCGTGTATGACAGAGACAAGATATTTGTTTCGAGGTTTTGGGAGAGTTTACAGGAGGCCATGGGCACGGAATTGCGGTTGAGTACGGCTTATCATCCACAGACCGATGGGCAGACCGAGCACACAAATCAGATGTTGGAGGACATGCTACGCATGTGCATTATTGACTTTGGGGGTAGATGGGAGCAGTACCTTCCACTGGTGGAGTTTGCTTACAATAACTCCTATCAGTTCACTATTGGCATGGCTCCGTTTGAGGCATTGTACGGTAGGCCTTGTCGTTCCCCAACATGTTGGTTAGAGGTGGGGGACAACAGACTGCTTGGGCCGGAAGTGATTCAGGATACTTCGGCAAGGATTGAGTTGATTCGGAGTCGCATTCGGGTAGCTCAAGACAGGCAGAAGAGTTATGCTGATGCGAAGAGGTTTTTCAGAGAGTTCCAAGTAGGGGACCAGGTTTTACTCAGAGTATCTCCTATGAAGGGGGCATTTCGGGAGGAAGGGGAAGTTGGCACCGAGGTATGTGGGGCCGTTTCCCATTATTGAGCGGATCGGACCGGTTGCGTATAGACTTGGGTTACCGGAGCATTTGCATCGGATTCACGATGTGTTCCATATTTCCTCACTAAGGAAATACCTTAGAGATAGTTTGGCTCACTCTCACATTGTTGTGGAGGACATCGATCTCCAGCCGGATAGCTCCTACGAGGAGGGGCCAATTGCTATTTTGGACCGAAACGAGAGGAAACTGCGATCAAAGATAGTCCCGTTAGTGCGTGTTCAGTGGCGACATTACAATGTTGAGGAGTCCACATGGGAGCGCGAGGATGAGATGCGCGAATGTTAGCCAGAGTTGTTTTTAGCAGGTACTTTTTAGTTTCGAATTTCGGGACGAAATTCAGTTATTAAGGGGGAAGTATGTAATACCCCGTACTTTTGGCTATATTTGTTTTTGGGGATTAATTAATTAAATGCGTATTAATTGGAAATTAATCCGGGTTAAAAATACTAACGAGATGCGAGTTGGTATTTGATTATGTGCATACATGTTTTATATGAATATTATATTATAAAAAAATTATCGTGAGATTGATATACGACATTTTAGAAATTTTGTTGAGACGCGTGAGACCGCCGCGTCACGGTGTATTATTTTTTATTATAAAAGTGAATTTAAATTCTATAAACCGTATGGTCGTTTTGAGTGCGCCAACGCGTCCGGAAGGGTCGAGATAGTCAGAAAACACTAGCCGGGGGTATAGGTTGGATTCTGGGGTATTTTTAGGCCATACCGACAACTTAAAGGGTATTTTGGTAATTTTGTATTTTGAGGAATTAATAATGACGAAAATTAGGAGTCTTAATCTGATGTGGATTTAACCCACTAAACCCACTAACCAACCCATATTAACCCATTAAGCTACGGAGGTTATCATTTAGGTTTCCAACTTTCCCAAAGCAAACCCTAGCCACCATTGGAGAAGAAGCTTGGAGAGAGAAGAAATTCTACAGAAAAGCTTCATCAAACCTACACCAAACTCAGAGACAATCAAGGCAAGTGATTTAATTATATTTAAATTCAGAGAATGTTCTTTCCATGTTAGAAAATTGAAGAATTAAAAATTGTTCTTAGAAGATGAATGAAAACCCATGTTAATTGGACTTAGGATTTGAATATTGAGGACAAATTGCATGTAGAATCACATAGAGATGTTTATTCTAGTATTAATGTATGTTGAATGTAACAAAGATGAATTTAGAATGGGCTATTGATGAGTACAAGTTTTAGGGTTCATGTTCTTGAGAAAATTGGGGAAAAAGTGTAGAGATTTGTATATTAATCGATGTTAGGGTAAGTTAATCCTTCAAAACGTGTTAGGATGTGATTATAATATGTTTAGGATTGTTTAGAGACCTTAAAAAGGTTGTTGGGACTTAGTTTAGAAGAGATTTGAGGAGTTAAAATGGTGAAAAACTAGAATTAGAAAAATCTGGGACGAAACTGGTAGGTCGTTAGAAGCCCCTGCCCAGGTTGTTCGAACGAACTCGTTCGAACGAGCTTCTAACGAATTGACCAGTCGCTTCTAACGAAAGGGAACTTCGTTCGATAATCTCGTTTGAACGAGATATCGTTAGAAGGTACAGTTCGTTCGAACGAACTGGATCTCGTTCGAACAGTCTCGTTCGAACGAGATTTCTAACGAGTTGACAGTGGAATCTCGTTCGAACAGTCTCGTTCGAACGAGACTTCTAACGAGTTGGCAGTCTGGGCCTTTTTGGACTGTTTCGATTTTTGGAGTCCCGTAAACTTGTTCGAGGATATAGATAACATTCTGAGGATGATGTAATGATAGAATTGGGACTTTTGGGTTATTACGAGGAGTAAATGATATACGAGAGATTTAAATCAATGAACCGTTTGGGTTGTGACGTGAGTGTCTACTACGACGTGAGAATAGATTATAACGCGTATGATTATAAATCGGAATCGTATAAAGTGTGTAAATTATATATTGGTACTAGAATGAGAATAGTACTACAATTAAACTACGGGATTACTAAGACGTGTGTTTACTTAGTATTGGTATATAAATTGTGTGTATGACATACCTACCATACTTGCTATCACGGGAGGTTTGCGTTCGCTAAGGGCCCTCTAATCCTTGTGTTGCCCGGATTTAGACTGGTTACCTTGATGAACATAGGTTATAGAAAGACTTATTGGGATATTAATAAGTCCGCTGATCGTAGGAGCGTAGGTATGTGCGTGACCTATGTGATGTGACTGTGTTCGCCTCCATTATTTGTGATGTTGTTATCTTTGAACTATTCCTGAGAGATTCGAAATATGTAATCCTTATGTACGTGATGTACCAGGATGGATAGCAGAGTATGTGTGCACCACAGCTTAGTTCTCGGGGTGCTTATATTGTATATTTATGATGTGAATAATATACACTTAATTAATGGGAACCTTCATGTTATTGTTGTGAAAATAATTACGGTATTGTTTCGAGAAATATAACGAGTTAACTGATAGTGATATATATTGCATATTGAGCATCTGAGTTTACGTTAAACCCCTACTTAATTACGAGCGTTATAGTGTTAATAGAACCGAGTAATAAGGGTAGGACCTATGACAGTCTAGCTAGATATGATGGCACTTAGCTAGTGGTTTGTGTCGTTGTAGATGGGTACTTACGTTAGGAGTGCACAGTTAGACGAGAGGTGAGAATATCATGTGAGTGCACGTCCTAACATGTACTTTGCATTTAATGTTTTAAATGTTTTTAATGCACTTGCAGGTTTTTAAAATATAACTCCACATTCGGGCTCTGACCCGTTTGCTTTTCAAATCTATTTTTCTTTGTAAAACCATTTTAGGTGCCCAGCCACAAGGACACCATGCATAGGATACTCATTCAGGTGACGAGTTGTAGCTGTTTGTGGAAGCTACAGGGATTTACTTGTAGACGCTTCTATCACTTGGATTCTAGATTCATTATCTATCAGTTGTAGAGCATGTTGCCCATTTCTATTAGAGTTACATTTCCGTTACAGTTTTCAGACTTTGGCATGTATTGATTTAGTATTCAGTTTACTTGTCAGTTGTGAGATTTGTAGTGAGGAGTTTTCCTCCAGACTTTATTTACGTTATGTGATGGTTATTCTATTTACTACTTTATGGTGAATGGTGTTATTATTCTTTATTACACTTGTTGCATGTTAATCAGACTTTAATTAAAATTTGGCACTTACTTTTTAATTACTAGGTGGTTAGTAATAAAAAAAAATGTTTTCGACAGTGATGCTATTAACTGAGCCAACTTGGCATTTTGAATTAATTTAATAAAGGAGTAGCTACCCGGTATTTAATTAGTCGGGTTGTCACAACATATTCCATTGTAATCCGAATTAGACCAAATATGTCTTTGAAGAATTTATAATGAAACTAATAGGAATTGAGTCCAAACCAGAGAAGGTATATGCATTAATCAATATATAATCATCAATAATAATAAGGAATTCTAGTGGCTCACAATTAGACTTGTGACCTTAAACCGGTTCATCTAGTGTATAATAAACTGTTACTTTTTATTATTCAATCCTAGAGACATGCCTCTAAGTGGGTGAAGAAGTGCGAAGAGGAATTACTTTAGTTGAATAAGTATTCAGGCTTGTTGTCTTTGTTGTCAGCGATAGTTTATAGTGATAGTAAATTAAAACCATCCATGACATAGTGATGAGCAATAGTAAATGATTGATGATGGTCCTAAAGGCAACCTCATATGGAAATAAAGACATTTTGACCTTCAGTCTATGCACCCTTGACTAAAGTCAATATCCAGTTAGTGACACTTTTACGAGCTTAGAATGATGTATAAAAAATAAGGCCCACATCAGAACTTTACTTCCAAAGGACCCTTGGAGATTATTATTCAACCTAATAATGGATTGGTATCGATGTTCTCGAGGGCTTTGCCATTGGATAAAAGGGTATAAATTCATCGAGTTTGATTGAAACGAACCAAGAGTCAAACTAATTCTTTGCGCTTCTAAATAACTTATAGCGATTGATATACAAGGACAATGATAATATGAGAGAATAAGTATGGCTTCAATTATCTTGAATGTATGAACCTTTATGATCATTTCAGCTTGTTAGGGGGCATTATTGTGTTACATAGTGGTTATATACAAAGTCTTCTTTATGAACTAAGGTCAAACTGTTGGCACACACACACACACACACACACACTATGCAATTTATATTATTCTCAGCATTAACGATAATTAAAAATGACGATAAATTAAAACCATCCATGACATAGTGATGAACAATAATAAATGATCGATGATGATCCTAGAGACAACCTCATATGGAAATAAAGACATTTTGACCTTCAGTCTATGCACCCTCGAGCTCATACTCTTATCCACTTAAGGTCGGTCCCAATGGGCGGCTATAACAAGGTCGACCTCAGCAGGGTCAACCAACTTATAATAAAAAGACTGAAAAATTCAAATTTCACTAAAAAGGTTATTTTGGACATTTTTTTTATTTACATCAGCATGAGCATAAATCAACATTGCACATGAGGGAATAATTACACATTCTCGACATCTTCTAAAAGGATAGATAGCATCCCTTAACAGGATCACATCAAACAACATGTACAATGTGACTTGGGGTGTACATTACACCCCAAGTCCCCTATATAAAACCCTCATTTAGTCATTTGTACTCTAAGTTAGCTCCTTATTGTAAACAGTACTAAAACTCTACTATTTTGTATGCTAGAGAGAGAAAGCAACTCATATAGCTTATATAATGCTAAAAAATAGTGATAAATAAGTGAATTTATAGTTAATGTAGACATAGGTGGTAGAACCACTTAAATTTGTGTCTTTTGATCTGTTTTCTGTTCCTTTCCCCATGTTTAGTGTTCATACACTTACCTAGATATTGTTCATAATGATATTCTACTGAGTTCATACATTAACTCGATTAATGTCTGTGCACTAACAGTTTGACATCGTATGTGGGAAAATGATTAAAATCACTTATTTTCCCTGGGCAGACTCGTTCATATTCTGGTTATACACCCAGGTCTGGGCAAAACTATATCTAAGTCTATAATTTTAAGGACCGAATTTCGGTTTTGCTCACTATTCATCCTAAGCTCATTCTTGGGTTAGTTTTTCTATTTATCCTTATCTTGGTATTTTTTCGAGTGGAATTACTGTTCATTATCATAATTTCTCCCATTTTATCCAAAAGTTGTCATTAGATCAACTGTATTTCTGTCCATTTTTATTGGATGTAGAAAGTGAAGACGTCATTCATCATTTGTAATCTTCTTGGAACCTTGTTATTTAACCTCTTGCTCAAATCTTTATGGGTAAAATTTCCATTTATACACAAATTTGTTGATCAAAGATGTTATTAGAATTTCCTCCGCAACTACCTCTAGGCGGAATGCATGCCTCAAGTGCACCTCCTTCAGATATGGTTGAGCTCACCAGAGCACGAAGAATGATGATAGCTAATCAGAAAAAGATTCAGTCACAAATATTGGCTCTTAATAAGATGCTGGTGGGAAGGACATCAGAGGGGATTGAGAACTTCTCTAATCTGATAGTGAGGGGTAGTCCATAACACCAAAATTTTATTTTAGTAACATTATTTTACCGTTATAAAAATAATTAGTCACGGTAAATTTTTGTTACAAAAAGTGCATGGAGAAAAAATTAGTAAGAGTTATTTACCGTTATTAATTTTTGATTTACTAGCGGTATTTTACAGTTACTAATAATGAATATACCAACAGTATTTTACCATTACTAATAATGGATTTACTAATTGTATTTTCCCATTACTAATAATTTATTAACCTGTATTTTACCGTTACTAAATCAGAATTAGTAACAAGCTTTATTGTTACTATTTCTGCCTTATTACACAGATTTGATAATGTTTTTGTCTAATTTATAATGGTAAAGGTCCGCTAGTAATATTAATACATTTTTTATTAAATATTTATTTTTCAGGCCAGTTTTCAAACTTGGCAATTTAACAGAAAGAAACAAAAAGGACTTCGCATTATTAGATGCGCAACTATTTTTCTAAGAGGTAGGCAATTCCAAGCCATTTGGTAAGTATTTAAGTGTCTGTACTTCTTAAAATATAATTAAAGAATAAATTATAGTAACATTTAAGAGACCGAAACATTAAATTTAAGGCATCACCAACTATTATCTACATGTTAAATCAAAATAATATAACAAACGTGAAAGCATAAAGAGATATTCAACATTACTGAATTTTTTAAAAGTGAGACAACTTAACAACAAAACATAATAGATGCAATGGCATGTGTATCATATGCAAGACGAGCATCTACTTCAGCTGGAACTTGGCCAAAAACTTACTATGTACCAAAATAACTTATCCATCCTTCCATGAAGAATCAAGGGAGCATAGATTGTTGAAAGATCATTTTCTGTAACAATGACTGGTACCCTATTCGTTATGCACGATTCACGCCAATATTGTCTGATACTAATTCTTGTAGGATTATTTGAAAGATTCAACAAATTTCTAACAATAATTTGATTGTTGACCGTTATTTGAGTGTTTCCTATATAAAAACACAAGAAACAATTCAATGCTAGAACCACATAAATGGAGTGATTAGCTTTCGAGAACACTATAATCAAAATATACAAATGCATATGATGCTAAGATAAAGCATATAGAAGGAGCGTCATGGAAGAAACATTTACACTATTTTTAGCCAATTCAGATTTCACAGTCCAATTTAAACTATAGCTTACCACATCTACTAAGGCCAACACCGATATCATTGCTCCTCAAACAATTCGCCTTACCCTCCATAAATCGAGCAAAATTACAATAAATGAACCTAAATACAAGCAAAGAAAGTAATACCAAGTTGACAAAGAAATACAATGGGAGACACGATGGATTGTAATTATTATTAAAGACATGAAACTTTTTTTTATAAATATCAAAAGAGATATCACGAGGTAGGCAAAAGTACATTCTTAAAAAAGAAAGGAAAAATTAAAGATGTACATATTGTAAGTAATTATTTTGGAAGCCCAACACAAATTAAAATGTCATTAGTATATTATTTTCTTGTATTTATATTAACTTGATAACTCTTTTTTCTTTAGTTCCCCAAGATTTTTGTAAGCAATTTGAATTTGACCTCGAAATATGAATGAAATTTACAATTATTTTCAGCTGAAGGAGGTACTATTTGCCAAATAATTTGGAGGCCCTATATTCATAATTTACATGGCGTGCATCGATGACATGAATTTGGAGTTATAGATATGTATCCTTTTATATTCTTTGACCTAAGTGAACATGACCACAAACTGGGCAGTGCAAACTATAATATTTCGAATACAGAGAGAATTAATATTAAGTATTTCATTGCCAACAATCCTAATACTTGAAATAACACTAATAAGCATTAATGTAATAACCTTTCATCACCGACAATCCTCTCAGTAATATTAAGACATGCCCTTGTTATGTAAAATCATGACATGATTTGGAAAAAGACACTTTTCTATACGAACATACAGTAAAATCCGTGGATTGATGACATAAAAATACCACAGATAAGATTGTTAACTCTTGAATGAATCGGACTGACCTGCGTAGATGATATGCAACACATGTTCTTCCTTGAGTGAGTCGAACAATCAAGTAAATTTGATGTCTATACAAATCGAGCTATAATAGGACATCCCAAATTATAACTCATCCACTGGATCAGAATGAAAACTAGATCCAATAATTATAAAAAAAAATCAAAATCGTTAGATGGTAATGATTAAAATGACCAATATATATATGAATCTTCCAGATGAAATGTAGCACCAATGTGCCTGTGAAATCATCTATGCCATTGAACTTGTCTAACATGGTCAGAATCAATTACGCCTCATGCAACACCCCATGTGCATATGAATCTATCAAATTTGGGGCTTGTAATGATCTTAAATCAATCTCAACACTGTTAATCAATTCACAACAAAGGTGATATACACTATGTGCTCCCATAGCTTAAATATTTGCAAATATGTTTTGTGCAAATGACTAAAAATCAACTGAATCCATTTAAACCATTGGATTAAATGATAATAAATATTATAATAGTCACCAAACATCAAAGATGAATACATGTGCTACCAAATTTCAATGCAAGCATCAAATTGAGAAGTATGGGTTATTTGTATCATACCAGTAGGTTTCTGATTAATCCTAAAGTGATATTGGATTAACCAAACTAAAGGATAGGCTGATGTCCTTTAACACTTAGGAATGATGTATTGAGTGTATTTGCAAGCCCATGCTTTTATCTAAAGAGAAACCCCCAAAAATATGAACCCAATATAGAAGTTGAAGAAAAAAATATTAATATAAGACAATTATTTTATTATGCCACATAGGAGAGGATTTTTCTCCTACATTAATAAAATCTAGGGGGTTTTAACCCTTTTCCTTAAAAAAAATTATTTTAATTAAAATACCTAGCTCTTATACTCATAGTGTTAGTACTAATATGACCAAAGATGGTAGACAAGACCGGGGGTAAACCCATGAATGTAAAGTTTTCCAATTAGATACTTGAGCAATGAAAGTGAATTCTAATGATCAAGTCACACTCTGATCACTAATACAACCATCGGAGGTCGCACATTTGATTAACCTATAAAACCTAAATAGCAATTATAGAAAGAAACAAGAAACAATTGATCAACATGTGAAGGCACCATACAAAAATGAACATATTCTTGATAAGAGATAACTCTTACGTTTTTAGTATAAAATATGGCATGCCCACTTTGACAATAAATTGTAAAGAGTAATAAGTGTATAGGACTACTGGGTAGGGTGATTTAGCCGATACGCGTTGGATGACGTAATAAAAGCATAAAATAACATATCTACACTGATCTTTGTTGTCAATTTATAAAATACCGCAAGTGCACGGGCTATTATAGAATAGCGAGTGTAAGTACGGGTCAAACCCACGGGATTTATCAAATTTTCTTTTGTTAAAAATAATTGTGACTGTCCAACTAGACTAAATTAGGTTGGAGATGAGATATAATATTAAAGTATGCAACACAAACAAGAAATAGGAGTACAAGAGATATAGTCAAGGTAGCGTGAAAACTATGACGTTGGATCCATTTATCAAGTTAAACTAACATTGTACAATAATTTAAATTCGTCATTCCCGATTTTATAACTCAAATTAAATCGACTCTCGTCGTATTTAATTCGGAAAAATAACACGTTAGAAGTTCAAAATAAAATTTAACGTCTCTAAATTTAGACGCCTAAAATCCCTATTCCCTTAAAAATTTCCCTTTTAAATTTTAAAATATAGTCTTTAAGCATGGGCTATCAATCAATTTATTAAAAGTATAACCCATCAAAAAGTACTCATACTTAAAATAAAAAATAATTTTTTTCAAACAATGCCGAAGGTTTAAAACGCACTCTCGTGTCGTTTTAAATGAATACCGAATTTTTAAAATGTTTAGAACATATCGGGAAGTAAAGACGAAATTAAATCATACACAATATTAAACACACATGATAAGTTTCACCTAGTCCTAGTGAGGAAATTACGCTAGCATAATTATAGACATAATAAAATTGAAAGAATGAATACTCAATTTCATTAAATAAACAAACTTACAATTGATGTGTCAAAAATATTCTTGACAGAAATTCCACTCACAAGATAATTATTGGCCCTTAATAAGGAACCAAAAACTATACATAAAACTCTCTCTACAATTCTCTCTACAACTCTCTGTATCAAAAATGAAGAACCCAAGGGTTCTATTTATAGGCTTAGGGTTAGGGTATTTGGATGAGATGGGACTCTCCCTGATTGGTTGTATTTGAGCTGATAATTATCTCTTGGAGTCTTGGATAAAGTTGAAGATAATTATCCCCAAATTCGTTACTATTCAAGTCACTATTCACATCACTATTTACACCACCAATTTTAATCGCACTTTTGACCTCCAAAACTTCAAAATCTCATTTTCGTCCGAACTTCAAAGTTGCGAGTCTTATCAATACCTTTCCGAAAAGCTATGGTATGGCCTCAACGGACACTCGAGCGATTTTATAAAAAATATTTAGTCCGGCCATGTCAGCGATGTCGTGTCGCGATGCATCCTGACAATTTTTTGCACATCGACTCATTTGTAGTACAAATTTCTTGGGTACCTATAAAAATACAAAAAAATAAAAATAATTAATTCAAATTTAGGGTCACAAATAGTTAAAATTTACAAAATTACCCCTCTTTGCATTTTAGCCCTCGAAATTCATTAATTGGTCGTTTTAATTCAGAATTTAACCAAATTTCAGAGAGAACTTTATTTTGCCTAGATAAATATTTAAAATTATTTTTAGGCCCATAAAGTTTGATAATTATGATTTCACCCCCCAGAGTTATTAAAATTGTATTTTTAACTCGAATTTTATGCAAACTTGCATTTTTTTTATGAAAACGACTCTAAAAACTCATTATTTATGATACAATGGGTCTAACAAGGTCTAGATTTGGGCATAATTCATACAAAATAATGCACGTATCCCAAATCTAAACTTTGCTAGTCCTCGAGCAAAAATCAAAACTTTAAAATCTAACTCACTTTCGTAGAAATCACGGTTGGACTTAGCATGTGCAACATGCCGTTAAACCCCTAGGTTACCCTAGTGGACGAGTTTTGTTTCGTGAGGGTTTGTAGTGAATATACCCTCAAAATTAAAAAATTTGACTGAATACAAATGACTCAAAAGTAATATAACCAAGTTTGAATGCAAACTTCATAAATATAGTAGAACTTCATTTTTCAATCTCAACTTATCGTGTGCGTGTGCATAGCCAATATAACCGTCCATTTCAAAAGATTTGATCGTTACTTTTCTTATCCAAAAGTTCGTTTTGATTTCAAAATCTAACGGAATATACTCTCAATTGAACACTCGAAAATGGGTTATCTTCTCTCGGTATATATGAATAAAAGAGTAAATTTAAATGAACAATTTTCACATATACATGATCGAAAATGGAATTTTTTATAATGGATGAATATGATCTCATGAATAGAAAATCGATTACTTTTTGAAAACATTGAATCACACTAGATATCCTATTCATCTTCTTTCCACACTTTAACTAACTTTACTTAAGATCGATTATGACTTTCTTTGGTTGTATTGTAGGCTCGAATTTGGCTAGAAAGAATGGTTTTTTAGAGTTCAAAATTTCTGAGAATATAGAGGTTTTTCGGTATTTTGACTTTAAGGTACTTTTTCTTCTAACCTCCATTTTTCTTTTTTTTTTTCTTTTTTCAAGCTCATTTTTTTCTTCATTTTTTTGCCTTTTTCCTACCGTAATTTTACATAGTATTCTTAGAAAATGGGTATGGCTTCTTTTTATGGGCTTTAAACTCCCAGTTGGAGTTGGGCAGGATAATGAGTTTTCAACAAAAGGCTTATTTTATTTTTGTCTCAAATGGGATTGCAATGGAATAATGTAAAAATGTTGGAGTTTAGGCTTACTTTTGGGCTTTCAAATGATGGCCTAATCTCATTTCTTAAGTTTTATTAAGTTGATTTGTGTCTCAAAAGAACTTAATAAGACTTCTAGTGCTTAAGATTCACATTTTGACCTTTTGTTTTCAGTAATCGAACAAAACAAATAATTTGAGATCATCAACTAATTTATCATTGAAGGAAAGATTGAGTTATTTTAACTCGGATTGATTTAAATCTCTCAAAAATGATGAATGACACAATATCTCACCGAGCTAAAATCTTCACATTTATTCGTTAAGCATATTAACTTTCGCCTCAAGATCCATTTTCGATCATATTGTATGGCTAATGTGTAAAAAAATCCATAAGTTGAGAGATCCATGAATTAATTCTATATTAAGAAATCGTTTCAAAACTCAATTATATAGAAAATCTTTTTGGATTTTTGAAATTTTTCTGATTTTTTTTTCATCCTTACCCCCAAACCTAAATTTTACATTCTCCTCAATATATGCTCAAACTAGAATTATGGACAAAGCAAATAAAGTACAAAAGATAAAGGACGATATTACCCGTGAATTTCCCCTTGTGTTACCAACTTCCAACCAATCTCACATTCCTTTCATCATAAATCAAAAGTCTGAACAATTGAGAGTCAACCCAATCGACAAAGTATACATATGAATCCATATAATGAATGTTGTGAGTGAAATTATCGAAATGCGCAATCACATTATAATAGAGATGGTCAGTCTCGCGAAGACTATCATAATGAAATTCAGAATGACATGTTAAGCCGAGGTTTCCCTCAAACTCGAGAATGAATAAATCTGGCTCTAAATCGGACGATCCTCTACTCATTTCCTCCATCTAACCCAAACACTCAAATGACACAGGAGAACGTGGTGGAACAGGACAATCACTACACCAAAAACAGTAATTTAGCACACCCTGATATTAAAAATCTGGCACAGTTTAAAACTGTACCAAATTCTGGCACTGTTTAATGATAATCTGGCACACTCTAAAATAGTGCCAAAATTTAGCACTGTTTTAAAGTGTGCCAAAATTGAGTACACTCGACTAAAATATAAAGTAACCTAAAAAAATTCACTATACTCACTTTACTCTCCCGCTCTCTCATTCTTCTCATTTCCCATCCACCCCCGCTCATATCTCTCTCTCTCTCTGCTCAAGTAATTTCTATCTCCCATGTTTTAAAAGCATCTATCAAGGTTTCATATTTAGGGCGTGAAGGTTTCATATTTAGGCTTGCAGGTATATAATTTCAATCCCTACACACATACGAATTTGTGATTCATTACATGTGCTTGAACTGAAGTTATCAAATTTGTTTTCTTCAGTTTTTTCATTTTGATTTGACTAGCCAATGTTTATTTTTGAGTTAGGATCTCTTGAGTTTCAATCCTTACATAACTTTTTCAGTCATTTGATAATTTACATTTTTAATATTTTGTTATGTTTCACTAAATAATAAGAGTTATTCTCATAATTTGTCCAAGAATGGTCTTTTTGGTGTACAAGGATGCACTTTTGGCTTTTCATGAATGATGAGTATTAATCATTTGTTTATCTTTTGGGCATATATTTTACCATTTGAATATATATATTGAACTAAACCTAACGTCCTCAAAATATTGTTTTACATGTATAATGTTTTGTGTATATTGGTTTTGATTATAATGTTGGGTTTGTGTGATGTGTTTTCTATTTTTTTCAATGTGTAAATGGGTTTCTTATATGTAATATCACATATGTATGTTTTAATGTCTGGTATTAATTTTTTGGCTTCATAAGTTGAATTTATATGACATAGGCACCTTAGAGTTGAACGTTTCATATTTTGGCTTCATTCTTTTTTACTAATATTCTTTTTTATTGATTAATTAAAGGTGTCAAAAAATCAAAACATTGCAAGAAGTTCTGATCAAGGTAAAGGCAAGAGAAAAGGCAATGAAAAAATTGTTCCATATGCAATAGGTGTCATTAGTCCTTATTTTCACATTTAATACAATTTACATTAATTGTTTTATGCGTAGTTATTCATTTTATGTAAAATGTTATATGAAATTTACAGGAACACTTTGAAGAACTGCTTAATTTCAAATTACACATGTTCTACTGTGTTTATGGGTTACTTTTATAAAAAAAATTATCTATTTGAGAAAAGGCATAGTTTTTACTCATTTGAGCTTTTGCTTTTACACAAATGAATTGACCGGGCACAAACTCCTAGTCATGCTTAGGCTTTTACACAAATGAGCTTTTGCTTTTGCTTTTACTCATGTTTTGCTTAGGATTTTGTTTTCCTATTGGCCGATGATGATGTTTTTTGGAATTGACATTCGAGAATTTGGAATGCTCAAAAGGGGATTGCCTATAATTTTTGAGATATCAAGGTATGAAAGCAGTTTTAAGGTCATCTACATGACCTTATTATTGCTCCGACCAAATTTTTACTTATTTATTTTCTCTTTCTCTGGATGTTATTATTAAATCTTAATAACTAGAAGAAACGATAATGCTCTAAAACATTATAAAACCATTGGAAGGCGAGTTTTTTCTTGTAGTTACTCAGCTGTTTTCCTGTAATAAATATATCATGAATTGGATGTCAAACTTAGTTTTGTAGATGCAATTTGTTTTATTGGAATGACTGTAATGGTAAAGAATTTTATGTACATAAAATTTGAATTTATGTCAAGTGTGTTAAGTTTGTTCTTTCATTTGTGTTCCTTATGGTAGTTTAGTCCAAATTGCATTAACTATCATTACCCAACACGTGAAATTGGTTAATGTGTTGCCAATGAGACCTCTCCTTCAAGATAATGTTTTTAATCTTTGGAAACTTCCATTTAGAATGAGTTATATCTTCTTTAGAAGATTTTATTTTTAAGATTCAAATCTAAAACTAGTTATTGATACACATGATCTATCGCAATGGGATATTAAAATATAACTGTAACAGTGATGGTATCATGTTGAGAAGAATAATGTTTCTTTAATAGCAATGGAAATAGTTGATACAGTTTTCCTCTTGGTTCAAACTAGGAAGATCTTAGCACCAGATAGTAATTTTTGAGAGTCGATCTTTGATGTGCTTCAAGTCACTTTTGTCTTTCAGCAGCTTTTAAGAGTTTCTGCAACTCTATAACTTCAAATCCCTGATATCGAGGACCAACCTAGTTGATTAGACCATCAGGTTCAGCATAATAATTAACTGATAGGCTTTTAAAATCTCCTTATCCGAAAGCTTAACCCCTTCACCAGATGGCAATCCTAGAATAACATAATAATCAACCTGAACATCCATCTCTTCCATTGATTTAGGTACTGCACTTGATGGATTGAAAGGAACTTTTTGTGGTGGTGTCGACGAATCAATGAAGGAGAATTTAATATTCTGCTATAAACATTCTGAGTCTTGAAGATTGTAATTGGTTTATTCTCATAACTTAGCATGCACTACAATACCAAAATTTAATATTTTGTGCTGGTTTGTATCATTTTTTTAAATCATTTCAAGAACTTCTATATGATGCGATTTGATATCATCGTATTATGGATGGATAAGGCTTTAGTTTCTAAATTAGTAATGAAGTCTTTATTTTACGATTGAGATGTTGTGATTGAAATATCATATCTTGCTTATGAGTTGCACATCATTGAACATTTTTAACAAATAATTTCAACAACATCGAGTGTTTTCACTATGCACTATTGTCACTATTTGGTGGTGATTAGATGGTTGGTAATTGTAATATTCGTTTGCCTGAGCTGGGACTGCCAGTTTAAACACTAGAAGCATTCAGATTGCCAGTCTCCATTTCAGTCTTTCTTTATCTCTTAAGCAATTTCCCATTATATTTTGTGCTATCATCACATATAAATTGTTTCTTGTTGATCGAAGTACACCTTAAGTTTAGCCCTTTTTTTATTTTTCATAAAGCGGATTTTTTTTGTAGCTCCGGAGAGTGGTGCTTTAATGATTGCTGAAGTCACATGTGAAAGCATGGGTTTCGCGATTCCTGAAAAACTAAGTGACCTAACAAAGAAGAACAAATATCTTTCCAAGCTGAAATCCAAGGGTGTCCATGAAAGAAGTTGAGCTAATTGCTGAATTTTTAGCTGGGTTTTCATCAATACACCCTTCAACCTACACTAATTTGTTGAAGAAAGCAGATTCCCATGGTCTAAAATTTCACTAGATAGGTAAGGCATTGGTCTTTAAATTTTACTACAATGTTTTCTTAAGTAATTCACTTTCATTACATCTAATTGATCGTTCTTGATGTTTCACACTTGGCCTAAAACAAGAATTTCCTTTTTTATGACACCGTCCTTTATAGGAGAACAAATTTGAAAAGTTTTTTAGCTTAGTGCCATTCTTCTCCAAATGTCAGTCTTGCTTTTGTTCTCTTCCACAAATCTTGTGATTTTTATCATGCAAATTTTATTGATGTTTCATGTATTTTACATCTCATCTGAGAAAATATAGCTGACTCTAGGGAGTTAATACCAGTTTTTTTAGGGATTGTTACTGAGCAGTTGATGCATTTAAGTATTATGCTTACTATATTTTGATGCACTTTGTTGGATTTCAGATATCAGGTCAGTTGCAAGACTTCTTATTAATTTTTTATGTCAACGAAACTATAGATTCCTTTTATGCTGGTGGAAATATTCATATTTTGCTCAATTTCCTACTAATGTTTCATTATAATTGGTTCAATAGTAAATTTTGAATTTAATTTAAAATGATTTACTTCTCGATTAGCTTTTCCTTGTATTACGATGAATTTTCCCTACTCAGTTGTTGATTGAGCATGAGAAGAGCTTCATCACAAGTTTTATCTCACCTCCACCCCTACACCAAAGCTTATTTCCCTCTCCTCTCTAGAGACTCTATTACTCAACTCTCATCCCTACACACCACCAAGGATCACATTAACAACCCCTAATTCGAAACTTGCACTAAAACCCACAGTTTGCGCTTCTCCAAAATCAAATCCCAAAATATCAACACCCTAGTGGAGAAACACCCCTCTCAAACTCGAATCTCCTCAAGACAGAGAAGGATAAAAGAAAAATCATAGCTTGAGGAGGCTTTTGAGTCTGTAAAGACCACTGATGACATGCTCAGAGCATTTAAAGACATGGAGTCCACTTTTGATGAGCTTGGCCTTGCTTTGGCTTGCTTGAAACTTGACCAGGAAGGTGAGGACCCTGAACAAATTCTTTCTTTTGCTAATAGAGCTTTGAAAGTTTTTGATACAGATGATAATCATAACTCTTCTTTACCTCTTGCCATGACTTTACAATTGTTGGGTTCTGCTTCTTATAGCTTGAAAAGGTTTAATGATAGTTTAGGGTATCTTAATAGGGAAAATAGGTTATTGGGTAAGTTGGAGGAAGAGGGTTCTTATAGTGGTGAGGATGTTAGGCCCATTCTTTATGCAGTGTATCTTGCATTGGCTAGTACTAAGACGGCACTTGGGAGGAGAGAGGAGGATATTGCGAACCATAAGAAATTCTTAGAGATTAAAGATATGACAATGGAGAAAGGTAGTAGAGAAATTGGTAATGATAATAGGGATTTGGCTGAGGCATATGTTGGGGTTTTGAATTTTAACGAGGCATTACCATATTGTTTGAAGGCAGTGGAGATACACAAGGTGCAACTGCGGTTAAATTCGGTGGATCAGTGTGTGATTTGACTGAGGTAGTGGAGGCATTGCCATATAGTTTTTTACAATGTTGCACTAAAGTTTAATACTGGATCAGTGTGTGATTTGACTGGTCATCTAACTATGTTGATGGGGTAGAGGTTACCGAGACATCTAAAATTGCGAAAAGATTGAGGTTTACTGTTGCTTGCTGATTCCATGTTTCAGTTACTAAAAGTGGTTCCAGAAGTACTCGTTTATTTTGAATTTTTGTGCTTTCTTAGAATCTAAAATGGTTTATTCATGTACAAATATCATAATTCTCATCAAGACATCAAATTGAAAACAAGGTGGAAAATTATTTTATTTAAAAAATAAGCTTTACATTTGATTGTACCAATTTAAAAATCCATGAAATAATGTCAGATTACTTCATTACTACTAGTAGCTTAAACTGAAATAACTGTCCCTTCTTGCATATAAAATTTCCACAACAGGCTTTAAGTTTCTAGTTATTGATGGTCCTGAATTCTCTCTCAAACAACGTTGTTAATTGCCATGTCATTAATTAACTGAATAGGATAACTGTTGTGGTTTATTCAAAGCTTATCAATTGACAAGCTTTCTAGATGACAAATTCATTTTGAACTGAATGGGATAGCTGCTAAATTTTTATTTTCACATGACAAATGTCAGTTCTGGTAGCAAACAAATCCAAATGTATTGGAGTCTAGGATAGCTGCTGAATTTTCATTTTTATACCTGCTGAATTTTCATTTTGATAACTGCTAAATTTTCATTTTGAATTGAATTTGCTGAATTGAATATGATGCTTCCGAAGAGCCTATTTCAAAACTACATGCAAACTAATGCAACTAATGCATCAAAATTTTAATTATTGTTTACTAAATTCTCATCATTTTCCAGGCTCATGTGTTCTCTAAAGGACACGGAAAGTGTTCAGCTTTTCTCTCAAACTTCGACAACAACTCGACCATGTTGGTGACATTCAATAACAGGCACTATGATTTGCCTCCTTGGTCCAACAACATTATTACTGATTACAGAAAATCGGTCTTCAACACTGCAATAGTAAGCTTAGTCAAATTTTTATGCTGACATGGCCTATACTAAATACATAAAAAACTATTTTGGGACAATATTCTCTGGTTAGTTGCTTGTGGTCTGTTTCTTAATTCCGACTCAACTTAAATTTACAGGGTCTGCCTATGGTACTAGGGAGAACCCGAGAGTAACATTCAATGGACCAGCCAACCTATGAGCTGGAACAAATAGGATTGCGCTACTTAGTGTTGTTGTTGGATTACCGGTTAGTAATGTATCCATCTTTTCAATATCATATCACATATCTAGCAACCTATAAAGCTTTAGTGATTATCTGAATTTCATTATAATAGGGACCAAAAACTCTTAACTAAAGAAAACATCAACCCAGAAAACTTCCCATTCACATAAATTCATAGAAATTTGTTTGTGAGTTTCAATAATATTTCTAACAAGAAGATTGGAACTATAAATATTTACACCTTGTGAATCTTTTGCACTAGTATACTCTCATCATTTTTTTGTTTAGTCCTGTAAAATTCATTCACTATAGATCTTCCTTTATGTTGTGACGTAAATTGGGCCTTCAACTAGATATCAATTCACAATTATGATATAGCTGAGGTAAATCCCGTTAAGAAATGCAACGATTCATGTTGCACGCAGCAGTAAACACACAATCATATGAATGCCAAAATATTGAATGGAATAAGCACAAGGATATAAGTAGAAGAACAAGTACCCTAATGTTTCGAATTGAAGGCTTAGGTTTCAACTCAAAGTTTTAGGAATCACGGACACTTCACTGGATGTGAAGTGTCCACACATGGATCACAAATGGATACGAACACACACAAGTCAGGCACTTTGCGAACATTGCAAAAATAACACTTAGACTTAAAAAAAGGCCGTTAAAGGGTGAAAACCTAAACCAGCCACCAAACGTCCCCGTAAGAGGCACGAACACCTCGCACGGGACCAATGTAACTTGTAGGAACTGATCGCGTAGTCCCGGGTCTCTCGGTTTGAGAATATGACGATAATTTGCAAAAATCAACACTTAAATTTAAAAACAGTCCGTTAAAGGGTGAAAACCTAAACTAGCCCCCAAACGTCCCCGTAAGAGGCACAAACACCTCGTACGGGACCAATGTAACTTGTAGGAACTGACCGCGTAGTCACGGACGGGTCTCCCGGTTTGAGAATATGACAATAATTTGTAAAAATAACACTAGACTTAAAAATAGGCCGTTAAAGGGTGAAAACCTAAACCAACCCCAAACGTTCCCATAAGAGGCACGAACACCTCGCACGGGACCAATGTAACTTGTAGGAACTGATCGCGTAGTCCCGGGTCTCTCGATTTGAGAATATGATGATAATTTGCAAAAATCAACACTTATATTTAAAAACAGGCCGTTAAAGGGTGAAAATCTAAATCAACCCCCAAAAGTCCCCGTAAGAGGCACAAACACCTCGTATGGGGACCAATGTAACTTGTAGGAACTGACCGCGTAGTCACGGACGGGTCTCCCGGTTTGAGAATATGACGATAATTTGTAAAAATAACACTAGACTTAAAAATAGGCCGTTAAAGGGTGAAAACCTAAACCAACCCCAAACGTTCCCGTAAGAGGCACGAACACCTCGCACGGGACCAATGTAACTTGTAGGAACTGATCGCGTAGTCCCGGGTCTCTCGATTTGAGAATATGATGATAATTTGCAAAAATCAACACTTATATTTAAAAACAGGCCGTTAAAGGGTGAAAATCTAAATCAACCCCCAAAAGTCCCCGTAAGAGGCACAAACACCTCGCACGGGACCAATGTAACTTGTAGGAACTGACCGCGTAGTCACGGGTCTCCCAGTTTGAGAATATAATGATAATTCGCAAAAATCAAGACTTAGACTTAAAAACAACCCGTTTGAGGGTGAAAACCCAAATCAACCCCCAAAAGTCCCCGTAAGAGGCACAAACACCTCGCACGGGACCAATGTAACTTGTAGGAACTGACCGCGTAGTCACGGGTCTCCCAGTTTGAGAATATGATGATAATTTGCAAAAATCAACACTTAAATTTAAAAATAGGCCGTTAAAAGGTGAAAACTTAAACCAACCCCCAAACGTCCCCGTAAGAGGCACAAACACCTCGTACGGGATCGATGTAGCTTGTAAGAACTGACCGCGTAGTCACGAGTCTCCCAGTTTGAGAATATGACGATAATTTACAAAAATAACACTTAGACTTAAAAACAGACCGTTAAAGGGTGAAAGCCTAAAACAGCCACCAAACGTCCATGTAAGAGGCACGAACACCTCGTACGGGACCAATGTAACTTGTAGGAACTGACCGCGTAGTCCCGGGTCTCCCGGTTTGAGAATATGATGATAATTTACAAAAATCAACACTTAAATTTAAAAACAGACCATTAAAGGGTGAAAACCTTAACCAATCCCCAAATGTCCCCGTAAGAGGCACAAACACCTCGCACGGGACCAATGTAACTTGTAGGAACTGACCACGTAGTCACGGGTCTCCCAATTTGAGAATATAATGATAATTTGAAAAAATCAAGACTTAGACTTAAAAATAACCCGTTTGAGGGTGAAAACCCAAACCAGACCCCAAACGGTCCCGTAAGATGCACGAACACCTCGGACGGGACTAATGTAACTTGTACGAACTGACCGCGTAGTCACGGGTCTCCCGGTTTGAGAATATGACGATAATTTGAAAATATGTAGATTAGGAGTGAAAACAAGTCGTTTGAGGGTAAAAACCCAAACCAACCCCCAAACGGCCCCGTAAGACGCACGAGCACCTAGCTCGGGGCTAATGTAACTTGTACGAACTGACATCGTAGTCACGGGCCTCTCAAGTAGTCATAACTTGCGTAAGATTTTCAATTTTAGAATATAATAATAATTGCCACTCCTATATGTAATTTTTTAGCTTGAGTAATTTTTTTTTTATAAATTACTTGGTTACTAATATCGTATCTTTTTTGTATCATATTTTTTTTGCAGGATAATATTTTATCGTTAGCATTTATTCACGGGGAACACACAAAGAACTCAATGGTTTACAACAAGGGGTTTATTCATGATTCTATTTTTTTGTGTTATGGCCGTACGGGCTTTTGTAGTTTTATTATTAACTTTTATAGCCGTGCGGGCTTTTGTAAGTTTATTTTTTATATTTTGTGGCCGTGCGGGCTTTATGTTATCCAGGTTTTATATTAGCAGGTTTTGGAATGTCCAGAAAATAGAGGAAACTCTGCCCAATTTTTTTTTGGTCTGTGAACTACTAAAGACTTGTAATATTTTGAAGTTTGTATGTACATTAGTTTATCAACAACGTGCAAGATTTGCAATTTTTGAATTTTCTAGTTTTCAAATAATTAATTTTTTTTTCTTTTATCCACAAAATTTGGCACAGTTCAAAACCGTGCCAAAAGTTTATCAAATTTTGGCACGGTTTTGAACTGTGCCAAATTTTATCAAAATGTGCTCAATTTGGCACAGTTCAAAAGTGTGCCAAAAGTGTGCCAGAATATCAAATTCTCGCACAGTTTAAAAGTGTGCCAGAAGTGTTCCTGTTTGTAAAATCTGGCACATTTTTAAACCGTTCCAGAAAAAATGGCCATTTTGGAACACCTGATTCTGGCACAGTTCAAAATCGTGCCAGATTTGACCTGGCACAGTTTTAAACCGTGCCAGATTCCTATTTTTGGTGTAGTGAATACGGCCTCACAAAACATGCATCATCAGGTGGAAATGTGTGAATAATTTTTTCAATCTCATCACTAGTAGATAAAATCTCACATGTCAGCATACACTCAAAAGGATCGGGCTTATGTTCACAGAGAAGGAATTGGTCTATTCTATCGTCCCAGTCTCTTTCCTCTAAGTAACTAAATAAGTATAACAACGATTGGACTTCAACAGTAAGATCCTCATCAACTGAACCAAATTCTTCTTCAAAATCTTCAAGACTCATATTTAGAGACAAGTCTGGTGGCCAATCACGTAGATCAGTTGGGTCACTGTCCCGTGGAGTAGTGACATCGTTCACTTATTGAACGTACTTGACTTCATTCTCTCCCTCATCGGACGATTACCTCTCTAAATTAAAAACATTCAAATCCATGGTCATATTCCCAAACGATAGGTTTAGTTAACCACTACGACATCGAATGACAGCGTCGGAGGTGGCCAAAGAGGGTCGACCGAGGATGATCGGGATTTGTGTGGACGAGTTTAGTACGTTTTGCATGTCTAAGACCACAAAGTCTACCGGAAAGATAAACTCACCCACTTTAATCAAGACATCCTCTACAACACCTCTAAGTATCTTAATGATCGATCGACCAAGGACAGGGTCATCTTAGTGGGCTTTAGCTCCCCCAAACCTAGTTTCTCATACATGGTGTACGGCAGATGGTTCACACTTGCTCCTAAGTCTAATAGAGCTTTCTCAAAGTGATGTTCCCCTATATTGATAGAGATCGTCCCGGGATCCTTGTACTTGACGGGAGTTCTATAGGAAATGATCGAGCTAGCTTGCTCGGTGAGAAAAGCTTACTTGGGCACGTTGGCGTGTCTCTTAAAGGTACAAAGGTCCTTCAAAAATTTGGCATAGGATGGGACTTGTTGTATAGCTTCAAGCAATTGGATATTGATTTTTTACTTGCTTGAATACTTCCAACATCTTATCAACTTGTGCCTTTTTCTTTTGGGGCACTAATCGCTGGGGAAATGGAGCTTTCGAAACATAGGTTTCTACAGATGGCTCGGAAGATAAGGGTAGGGAGGAAGTTGGATCCACATGTGGATCTTCATTCTCCTTATATTTCTCTGATTCTCTCTCGATGGGTGGTGAGATATTCTTTTCGACTTCCTTACCAGACTTAAGCGTGATGATTGCTTTGATATCCTCCTAGGTTTGTGATGAACCGACGTTATCTTGCACAAAATATTGACCTTTAGGTAAGTTACCTTCAGGATTGGGCTTAGTTGACTTGGGAATGTTCCCTTGTTTCTCTCACTCAACATGTTCGCTAATTGACTCACTTGAACCTCGAGTTTGGCTATGGATTGAGTGTTTGCATGCAAGCTCTGTTGGGTAGATTGGAGGACATTTTGAGTGGTTTGCTGGAATTGGAGGGTACTTTGAGCAAGAAAATTCATCGTATCCTCTAAAGCTTGGATCTTCTCGGAAGAAGGATACGATGGTTCGGGGGCATTATTTTGGAAACCCGGAGGTGGATTACCAGAAGATTGACCTCCACTTTCTTGGTATTGAACCTTGGACCATGAAAAATTGGGGTGGTCTCGCCACCCCGGATTGTATGCATTGGAATATGGGTCATACTTTGGTCTATTTTGATAAAGGGCATTGGCTTGCTCAGTACGTGCCTTGTGGGTCGAAAGGGAGGGACAATTTTTTACTAAGTGGTCGAATGCATCGCGAAGTATAAACATAGGGGAACCTACATGTTGAACGACCGCAGGTACGGTTCTATTTCCCTCTTTGCTCGTCTCTAAAGCTTCTAAACGTCGAGTCAATGTGGCCACTTTGGCATTTAAATCATAACTTTGTTCGACTTGGTGAACGAAACCCTCATTGGAGGTGGTGGATCTAGATTCTTTATTGGGTGCCCATCGCTGGGACTTTTTCGCTACGGATTCTAGGAATAACCACACGTCAACCTCACTTTTCTTGGTGAAATCACCGTTACATAATGACTCGATCATGGTTCGAGTATTACAATCAAACCCCTCATACAAAATTTGGACTTGGTGTCCCATCTCAATACCATGGTGCGGACATTGCAGTAGCAAGTTTTTGAATCTTTCTAAATACATCCACAAGGCTTCTCCCTCCTTTTGGCTAAATGTGTTGATGGCGTGACGTATCGACGCCGTCTTTTGATTGAGAAAGAATTTTTGTAGGAAGGCGACACTCATTTGGTTCCAAGTGGTGATTGATTCGGGTGTTAACGAGTTAAACCAACTCTTGGCTTTGTCTTTCAATGAGAATGGGAACAATTTAAGTTTGACAATCTCATCGGTGAGTTGTTGATACTTAATGGTCCCACATATTTCCTCGAATTCTCGAATATGAAGGTAGGTATCCTCTTTATCGGTACCTCGAAACACGGGCAACATTTGGATCGTTCCATGATGGAATAGAAAATTATTCGCAGTGTGATCGAGAAGACGTATGCACGAAGGTTGACTCAACCTAGTCAGATAAAGGTAATATTTAAGGGCACGTGGAGCTAACTCGTCTCCCATCTCGATGAAAATCGAAAATCTACATACGTAAGTATCGAGAATGCTAGACTCCACACTCGACAAACGACCGGTATGCTCTTGAAACCAACTTCACATACACTCAACTCACCCGAAATTTTTTCTTTTCTTTTTTGTTTGTTTGTTATTGGAGAAAAAAAAATATTAGACCCAAACCACGTAATTCCTAGCTAACACACAACAATTTGAATTATCTAAATTAGGTGAGGGGAATTTTAATATTAAAATTTAGTTTTTCCGAAATTAATCGACGACAACGGGGGTCTCCGAATTAATCTCCCTAATTAGACAGCTCCTACTATTTGACAAGGGAGAATTTAAAAGACGACCAACTACGGTTATCGCCTCAAATCCCGCTTTTTCCTCCAGGTAGGTGGTCGGTATGAAGACACATTAAAAGCCACCAATCCTAGACAAGGTGATACGGGATCGATTTGACAAGTTCGCGTTGGGGTAGCTTTTAATTCTAGCCTTATTAAGAGGTTTTCTATGATCTATGTGATATCCTAAGACTAATGTCTACTTGATTTTAAATTAAATGTGATGGCTCGGGATATGCAAATGCTGGGTTAATTCGTGATTTTCGGGCCAAGGAAGGGTGATGAAATCCCCACCTTATCTTTCACACGGGGTTTTCCCTTAAGTCAATTTATGCAACGTGCTAAATTAAATGTGAAATTAAACCACGTAGGATCACCCAAAAAAAAAATATACCTCCGACGTGGACTTTTTACGGTCACTTGTTTACGCCGGACGAAGTTTAAGTTGACGTCGATCGGAGGGAAACGCCACCTATGTTTCAGTCGTCCCCTAGAGTTCCATGTGCTCGTGGCAAAATTGCACAGTTTTTTTCTTCGCGTTTGCGCACCGTTGAACACTTTTCCGAATTTTTCTTCACTTTTTTTTTGCAAGAATGAATATACTCCTGGAAAAAAAAACTACAACAAATGTAAAGTGCGACACATACACCCAAAAAAATTAACAAAAAGAGAAGGAAAAAAAATGACACACGCACTAGTGGTGTATTTAAGAAAAAAAACAAAGCACACTTATGAAACAATTTTTTTTTATATACTTGGTAAAAAAAAATGAATTACTACTAGAAAAAAAAAAGAATTTTCAGTTTTTTTTTAATATTTTTTTATTGTCTACCTACTGAAAAAAAACGAATCTGAAAATTATCAGAAAAAATATTTTTTTCCCAAGTTTTTTCAATTTTTTTTTTATGTATTTTAGGATAAACTTAGTGCTAAAAGTGCTATGTATTAAAAAAAAACTTAAATCAGATTCTATTTATTTATTTTTTTGATGAATTTTTTACTAAAAAAATGCGAAAAGTAAAAGAAAACTAGTCTGAAAGTCACAATTTTTTTTTCAAAAAAAATTGAACAAATCCCCGGCAACGGCGCCAAAAACTTCCTGTTAATTTTATAAAATACCGCAAGTACACGGGCTATTATAGAATAAAAAGTGTAAATACGGGTCGAACTCACGAGGATTTATCAAATTTTCTTTTGTTAAATATAATTGTGACTGTCCAACTAGACTAAATTGGGTTGGAGATGAGATGTAATATTAAACTAAGGAACACAAACAAGAAATAGGAGTACAAGAGATATAATCAAGGTAGCGTGAAAACTAGGACGTTGGATCCATTTATCACGTTAAACTAATACTTTGAAATAATTTTAATTCGTCATTCCCGATTTTATAACTCAAATTAAACCGACTCTCGTCGCATTTAATTCGGAAAAATAACACGTTAAAAGTTCAAAATAAAATTTAACGTTTCTAAATGTAGACGTCTAAAATTCCTATTCCCTTAAAAATTTCACTTTTAAATTTCAAAATATAGTCTTTAAGCATGGGCTATCAATCAATTTATTAAAAGTATAACCCATCAAAAAGTACTCATACTTAAAATAAAAAATATTTTTTTTCAAACAATGCCGAAGGTTTAACGCACTCTCGTGTCGTTTTAAATGAATACCGAATTTTTAAAACGTTTAGCACATATCGGGAAGTAAAGACGAAATTAAATCACACACAATATTAATCACACATGATAAATTTTACCTAGTCCTAGTGAGGAAATTACGCTAGCATAATTGTAGATATTATAAAATTACAAGAATGAATACTCAATTTCATTAAATAAACAAACTTACAATTGATGTATCACAAATATTCTTGACAGAAATTCTACTCACAAAATAATTATTGGCCCTCAATAAGGAACCCAAAACTATACATAAAGCTCTCTTTACAATTCTCTCTACAACTCTCTGTGTCAAAAATGAAGAACCCAAGGGTTCTATTTATAAGCTTAGGGTTAGGGTATTTGGATGAGATGAGACTCTCCCTGATTGTTTGTATTTGAGCTGATAATTATCTCTTGGAGTCTTGGAAAAAGTTGGAGATAATTATCCCCAAATTCGTCACTATTCACAACACCAATTTTAATCGCACTTTTGACCTCCAAAACTTCAAAATCTCATTTTCGTCTGAACTTCAAAGTTGTGAGTCTTATCAAGACCTTTCCGAAAAGCTATGGCACGGCCTCAACGGGCACTCGAACGATTTTATAATAAATATTTAGTCCAGCCGTGTTAGCCGTGTCGTGTCGCGTCGCGATGCATCCTGACAATTTTTTGCACATCGACTCCTTTGTAGTACAAATTTCCGGGGTACCTATAAAAATACAAAAAAATAAAAATAATTAATTCAAATTTAGGGTAAAAAATACTTAAAATTTACAAAATTACCCCTCTTTGCATTTTAGCCCCCGAAATTCATTAATTGGTCGTTTTAATTCAGAATTCAACCGAATTTCGGAGAGAACTTTATTTTGCCTAGATAAATATTTAAAATTATTTTTAGGCCCATAAAGTTTGATAATTATGATTTCACCTCCCAAAGTTATTAAAATTGCATTTTTAACTCGAATTTTATTCAAACTTGCATTTTTTCTTTTTTTGTATGAAAACGTCTCTAAAAATTCATTATTTATGATACAATGGGTCTAACAAGGTCTAGATTTGACCATAATTCATACAAAATAATGCAGATATCAATCTTTAAAGTAAAAGTACCAAGGTCAACATACCTCTCTAGAGATAAGATAATTAGTTCATTGGAACCATCTCGAGCATCATATACATGCACAAATGAGGAGTTACGATCACTAATGGAAAGCTTGGCTTTGACATCCCCTTGTATGTATACACAATCAATGGCACAAGGTACCTATAGAAGACATAGTATGACCATCATGTCATGGTTTATCACGTCATATATTTTCACATAATGATCATTTGAAATCGTATTGCGAAGTAAACCATCCACACTAACCTGCATGGCTAAACCATATCAAGGTTGTGATTGCACTCATAAATCATGATAAAAATTCAATAAGAAAAATAATAAAAACAATCTTTACCTCAACAAGTAACATACATCAATACATAATCTATACAAAAAACACCAAAATCATGCATAAAGAATTCCCATATAGTCTTCCATAAGGATGAACCCAGTTTGGATAACTCCAGCCAATAGAGATATACAACCTCATTTAGGATATAATACGTATATTAAATTAAACATACATTTTTTTATACTGATTTAATTATGATGGTTGATGATACAATCTCTTTTGTTATAACTTATGGTACTTTTCATATGATGGGGTATGAGTAGATGATAAACTATTTGTGTTTTGATGACTTTAATTATGGGTCATTTTATGACACATCTTGATTTGGCATGCATTTTGTGACCAACATCACAAAAAATAGAAAAAAAATAAGTCATTATAAAAATCATATATAGACCAACATCTCTAGACGTCTTGGCATGCATTTTGTGAGTTTTCAAGAAAACTTCAGCGTGCCTTGAAAAAGTGTTTTCACTCAAATTTCAATATCAGAGAGCTCGTCTCAATTCAAGATATGCACAATAAAGTGATATGCTGTAAGGTTTATATTCAGTAGACATACATCGTTTAAATCGGGTTCTTGTTGTGTATAATCGGGTTTATCTTACTAGTTTATGTAAGTGTGTTTAACTGATAAACCCCTTAATAACATGTATATGTTGAGGTTATTATAAAATTCCAAAATTATTTGTCTCGTTCATACGTGTTAATGAATCCCACGCCCACGGTACAATATAACTCCTATTGGATTATAAGTGAGTGACTACTGGATTTCTTGATCGATCAGGTTTTTAAAGACAAAAAGTGCCCCGTTAGTGTTCATCTATAATCTCCACAACATTCTTTTGTTTTAACTTTTCTCCCTTTCACATGCACATAAAATATGAGAAAATTTCACTAAATATAATTCAAGAACTAAAAATTGAATTCCAACTAAAACACATATTAAATCACATGATGCGAAGATCAAAGCATTGAATCCTAAAATCCATATGTTGCCACCAGTAAAAACCTAATTTAGAATTAACATCACATGTGCCGGCAATGCTCCCATTCTTCTCAACAGGCTCCCATGTCGAACATAAACAAAGGGAATGTGCTTCAGATAAGCAATTCTTGGGCACCATTTTACCATTTTGTTGCCCTCAATATATATGAATAAAAAAGAAATTGCTAAAATTTCTCTGCTAAATCTGGGCGCTTTTAATAACTAAGCATCTGATGATAGCTCCATCACAAATGGCAAAGCATTTATGGGCCACGCATATGATACACATACTCTACCCCTCATTTATATTCATAATAAAATGCTCTATCCAACCTAAAAAGAAGAATGGATAATAAGAATATGAACACCAATAAGATAATAAAAATACAAGATTCAATCATTTATTAGTTAAGACATTATTTTTTGGGCTTGGGACATTACCTTTGACATCCTCCTTTATTCGGTATTGGGATCGGTAATGCTCAAATAAATATTGTCATTGGTGGAGTTAAAAGAAGATTTACAATAAAAACACAATTCAAATATAGATAGATCAAACAAATTTCACAAAAAAACATAGTGCTAATAAAAATACACTTTTCTTCAATAAACACAATGAATAATACTTAAAATACAGTTGTTTTTCAAGTAAATATGCATATCGTGAAGCTTAGCACTGTTTAAGATATTCCCATTTTTGTCCTTGTGTCCCACAAGCTATGTATCTACTCTATTTAATTCTTGTTATGGGTTCTCTTCAACCTAAAATTTAAATATCACATGATATACACAAAAGTAGTGCTAATAATAAAAAGTATTATAATACATACTATTTCACATTCCAAAGCAGCATAAGTGTGATGTCCAAGTGTATGGGGATATTCTAAATTGGTTCGATTCTTGTCATTTTGAATGTTTGTGTCTTCTATGTTTCTTTAGTTTCGTTCTCACAAAATAATCTCCATATGCCGGGGTCAACACCTTCCGGTAGGACTCTAGGATGTCCTTCATTAGGCAAAAACATCTCATATTATCTTTATGCATCCTACACTTTTGTGTAATCTCTTCTCGAGCATTGGGCGAGCCACCTCTCGTTCAACATCGAGATCAAAGTGTCACTGCAATTAATAAATAAACAAAACAATTGTTGAGGTCCAAAATTGGTATAGATTTTATTTTAGCTATGAATTACCAATTTTGTAATCACAAATAATTATTTAAGTAATGAGAAGGAAAATAAACTAGGAAATAAAGGACAATAAATATTTTTAACATGGTTCAACTTAGGGAAAGCCTATGTCCATGATTATGATATTATTGTTGAGGGTAATTCCATAAAATTTTGGGTAGTCTTGCTTGTGCGCAATTGACTTGTCCATTGAGCTAAGGGAAATGAGGTATTTATAATGGTCCTGAAAACGAAGGGGTGGAATGACTTTATATATTCAGGCATTTACACCTATACACAATGAATTAGATTAAGATGCATGTGAAATGACTCTTGATAATTCCCATGTGAATGACTTTTCTTCTTCCTAATGGTTCATCTTCTTAAGATGGTTGACTGGTATGCCGACCAAGTATTTTTAGATCCAATCGAGTATAAATGAACTGTTGAGATGTATACTTATGATAACGGGTATTCCGGTCTCATTGATCCATGTGGCATGAATAATTTGACCCAAAACAGAACCCCTTAGTGCCCCATGCTTGAGAATTTATTGAAAGAATGGAGGATTTGTTCTAAAAAGTTGCTCGGCGTTCCAATATGACGGTGGTCAGTAGATGACTTTCTGGGCTTGTAAATTTTTCACCCGTGTATCAGTCAGTGGTATTTTTATAAATAATTTGAAAAATAACGAACCGCCAAAAGGTACACTCGTCTTTTCGTGCCTTTTAAAAATGTGCGGTTGTCAAGATTTCAATCCTTGGTTAAGTTAATCATTAATTTTTAACTGTCGAGGTCAATCTATAAAAAGGATGGAACTCCCCCCCCCCCCCCCCCCCCCCCCCCCACACACACACACAATTTCTTCTCGCCACCAACCTTCACACCTAAGCAATCTCTTTTCCTTTAAGCTTTTCTTTATCATTCCTTCTTTGCTGTTCTTTAGTGAGATCTATAAGATTTTTTTCTTCTTTATCCCATTCCTTTGCTTTATTTCATTTCAACAATGGTGTACATAGTTGATGAAGATTCTTTAGAGGAATTTAGGGCAAGATGAAAAATCCCCATTTGGGTATCTTTAGAATTAGTAGAAGGTCTGGTAGATATATTATCATTAGATGAGGGTCATTGGATCCCAACTCTATTTTTTATAGAGTGTGAAATAACTTTCCCTCCAAATCATTTATTCCTTGAATTCTGTCAGTATTTTGATGTGGTTCCTGCAAGAGTAGCCCCCAATACTTGAAGGGTTGTTGATGGAGCCCATCGTTTTAATGAACTTTATGGGACCCACATTAGGATTTCTGAACTTATGTATTTCTATAAATTGGACACAATAGGAGAAAATACATGTTACCTAAAGAATAGGCAGGCCAATAGGCCGTTAGGAGTTAATTTGCCTGATTTTAACAAGGATTATTAGGATTATGGAGTAGTGGGGAAGAACTGACAATATTACCCCTTTCCCGAGGTTGTGAAATGCACTAGTCTCAAATGCCCCCAGGAAGGGCATGGTCATCTAACGCTTTAAATTTTATTTTTCTTCAATGCCTACTAACTTCTTGATAATATGCCGACTAATCATTCTTGCTTTATTTTTGCAAAGGAAAGTAAGAAGAGGTATCCCAAGGAGTCCTGGGTGAACTTTGATGATTTGACATTCTTGTGGTCAATTCATCAAAGAATATGGGAATAACACCCTTGATCTTCTTCTGTCTTGCTGGTTTATATGATCTCCATCACCTCTTTTGTAGCCCGACCAACTCAAATTGTTCCCCAAGCTCCCATCAACTTAGACGATGAACTTGTTTCAACTTCTTTTGCTGCTGAGTTTCTTGGAGTAGATAAAAAATCAACATTAGTAGGGACATCCTCCTCCTGTGAGTCCTTTGACATAACTGCCATCTAAACTTCACCCACTGCTGAGATGGGAAAGAGAAGAATTTCTAACCTTTTGGCTGGTCTGCCTTCTCCACCACCTAAAAAGACCACTACTGCTGATAAGAGACCATTGGTCCTTAATGTTGAGGAGGCTAAAATCACAGAGCCTCAATTCAAGAGATTAAAGAGAGGTCCAACTGTCCAGTAAGAGTTGGTCTAGAAAATATTAATCGCCCAATCTGCTCTTGAGTTTGTCTTAGTGTCAATGAACACTAGGTAGCCATGGGATTAATTTGTGCCAGAGTTCTTCCGGTAGATAGGTCAGCGATAGCCCCCTTATCAGAGAGCCCATCTTCTAGAGAGGGAAAATTAAAATTTATCTTTTGTAAATTTCTTGATCCTTTGCCTGCTTTCAGTAATTTTCCTTTTAGTATATGTGATAATGATTTTGTTATTGCTCTGTCCTTCAATTTTTGGTCGACTATGACTAGTTATTAATTAGGGATGACTAACTGAGGTCATTATCAGTTGACGTGGGGGAATCCTTCAAAGGCTCAAAGAAATCATAGAAGGATTATAAGGATACATATAAGAGGGATCAAAATAAATGGCAAGAGAAGTTCAAGCAAACTGAAGATAGGGTGACAGCAGCCGAGGGAAAGGTGAAGACTACTGAGGATAAGGCAGCTAACTAAGCTATTGAGGCAGCTGCTGAGAATAAAAAGTTACTGGAGTTGAAGGCCCAGTGTAAGAAAGATAAGGAAGATGGGAAAGGTAAAGACTATTGAGGATAAGGCAGCTAAATCAGCTATTGAGGCAACTGCTGAGAAGAAAAAGTTACTGGAGTTGAAGGCCCAGTGTAAGAAAGATAAGGAAGATGCCTTCAATAAGGTCTGGGATAAATCCTTTGCAATAACTGCTGTTCAAATTACGTACATGAAGAAGGAGTCATTCAAGGATGGATGGTCAGCACCACTACCGACTCTGATTTATTTCAAAGATAAGATCCTGGTACCCCTCTTAACTTGAAAGAGTAGATTGATGATGAAGATAAAACATGTGAATCCTTTTTGGTACCCGTGATTGGGAATGCGTTTATCCTTCTAGAGGCAACAACAAAGGACAGCGAGAAGGTGTAAATCTCTTCAAGTTTGATGAATCGTTCTTATCTTGTATCTCCTTTCCTTGATGTTTGCTTTTATTCTTTTTTTTTTATCTTTTTGATTTGTAATGGAACAATCCCCTATAACACATTCCTAGTAATGAATAAAAACGTTTTCATTAGTCAGCTTGCTAGCTTTTACTTTTAACTTTGCTTGTTAATTCTTCTTGGCCGGATTCATTATTCTTATACTGTTGCTTTTCAGTTTAATATCAAGAAAAATGCCATCATCACTGCTGAGACTGACTTGTTAAGATGTAGCAATATCTTATTGAGTGCTGAACATCTAGGTCTGACCAAGACTGAGCTGAAAGGGTTGTTTGGCATGGATGCCTTAGACTAAGTAAATAAAGCCTATATTCATCTGCACTGTTATGACACCCCGACTAATTAAATACCGGGTAGCTACTCCTTTATTAAATTAATACAAAATGCCAAGTTGGATCAGTTAATAGCATCACTGTCGAAAAACATTTTAATGATTACTAACCACCTAGTATTTAAAAAGTAAGATGTCAAATTTTAAATTAAATCTGATTAACATGCAATAACTGAATTATGAAAGAATAACGTAACCATTCACAATAAAGTCTCACTAAAGTAACCAACAAATAATAACGAGTCTGGAGGAAATACTCCTCACGGCAATCCCAATATGGAAATAAATAAACAAGTCTGCACCCTGAATTAATTACAACCCAAAGTTTGAATAACTGAAATATAAAACGTCTCTAAAGAAAATGGGCGACATTCCCTACAAATGATAAAATTGAATATGGAGTCAAGACTAGAAAGGAGGCGTCTACTGTCAAGGCCCTCTTACTTCTACAACAGCTACAGCTCGTCACCTGAATAGAATTTTATATGCATGGTGTCCTTGTGGCTGGGCACCTAAAAGGTTTTTACAAAAATAGATTTGAAAGAAAATGGGTCAGAGCCCGAAAGTGGAGGGTATTTTAAAAACAGCAAGTGCTTTAATAACATTAAAATAATGAATGAAAAATACATGTTAGGACGTGCACTCACATGAAATTCTCACCTCTCGACTAATTACGCACTCCAAACGTACCGTACCCATCTAAGCGACATTCATATCTAACTAAACCGTCATACGTTCTACCCCTTTCTACTCGATTCCCATTATACATTCTAACGTTATCAATTAAATAGAGGTTTTACTTAAACTCGGATTCTCAGTTATTAGTAATACAATTCACTACAGGTTATCCTTTTTTATTTTCTCAAAGCGTTACTATAATCATACTCACAATACCAACATAAAAGTTCTCATTATTTAAGTGTATATTATTCACGTCATGAATATACAATACAAGCACTCGAGACTAAGCTGCGGTGCACACATACTATGCTATCCATCCCGGTACATCACGTACATAAGGATTACGCATTCCGAATCTCTCAGGAATCGTTCTCAGATAACAACAATCACAAACAATGGAGGCGGACACAGTCACATCACATGGGTCACGCACATACCTACGCTCCCACGATCAGCATTCTTATTAACTTCCCAATAAGTCCTTCTCTGACCTATGTCCTCGAGGTACCAATCTAAATCCGGGCAACACAAATATTAGATGGCCCTAAGCGAACGTTACCTCCCGTGATAACAAGTATGGTAGGTATGTCATACACATAAAATCATATACATATACTAAGCATGCACACATCCTAGTAATTTCCATAATTTATTAGTGGTATACTTCTCATTCTCATACCCACTTATAATGTTACGCAACTCACATATCCCCGGTTAATACTAACATTTAAATCGTCAATTATTCTCACATCGTAATTAGTCACTCACGTCCTAATCCACAATTTTCATTTGGTTCAAATCACACTTCTATGTTTTACTCCTCAATATATCCTAAATATCCCAACCATATGAATTAGTCATCAAGGGAATGTTATCACTACAATTAAACCAGGTTACGGGACATTAGAAATCAAATCAGGCCAAAAAGGCCAATCTGTCAACTCGTTAGAAGTCTCGTTCGAACGAGGTCGTTCGAACGAGAGTTCGTTCGAACTAAGTGGGCATCTAACGAGATCTAGTTCGAACGAAAGGCATCGAACGAACATCCCACTCGTTAGAAGGCAAACTGTCACCTCGTTAAAAGCTCGTTTGAAACGAGCTCGTTCGAACGACTTGGGCAGGTCTTCTAACGAGATGCCAGTTTCGAGCCCAGAATTTTCCTATCTCGTTTTTCTCTATTTTCTTCACCTCTAATCCCATGTAAAAATCGTCCCAACAGTATTTTAAGGTTTCTAATACACAATAAACATTCGTAGGTCATAACTTAACATTTATATAGGGCCAAATCTTCCTAAACATCATCTAATTATCATAACTACCCAATTTTTCCCAAACCTTATGAACATGAACCCTAGAAATATAAAATCATAAATTTCCATAAATAAATCCGTTTTTGTAACATCAAGAGTAGTAATTCTTTTAGTTCAATCACCCAATAACAATTCTACATGCAAACCTATATCAAAATCTGAATTTATAATTCCAATTTCATGTTTTTTTTATAAATCTTCCAATACAATGCGATTATATAATTTTCTAATCATGGAAGAAACATTCGCTTGAAATTAACGTAATTAAACCACTTGCCTTGGATTGTTCTCTGAATTTGATGTTGGATGTTGCTCTCTTTTCCTCTACAATTTCTCCCAAGGTTGAAGGTTGAAGATGATGGTTATGGTTTCTCTTTTGGGAACCTCTCCTAACTTCTCCTCTAACTCCCGTTGCCCTTTAGTTGGTTAAGTGCTGGTAATGGCTTAGTGGGTCACTAAATATTATAATATTTAACTCCCAAAATTCGTTGGTTAATTATCCTAAAATTTCAAAATTACTAAAATACCCTTTTTAATTGCCGGTATGGCCCATAAATGCCCCGGGACCCAAACTAAACTCCCGGCTAGTGTTTTCTGACTATTTCGACCTTTCCGGACTCGTTGGCGCACTCAAAATGACAATACGGTTGATAAAAATAAAATTCACTTTTTAATTTAAATAATTACATTCCTGACGCGACTGTCACGCGCGTCCCAACTAAATTTTCCAAATTGCCGTATTTCAGCCTCGCGATAATTTCAATATTTTCAATATTCATATATTGCCATATATATACATTATAATCAAATACCAACTCACATCTCGTTAGTATTTTATCCGGATTAATTCTCAATTAATTCACATTTAATTTAATTAATCCCGTAAATAAATATCAATAAAAGTACGGGGTATTACATACTTCCCCCCTAATAACAGAATTTCGTCCCAAAATTCGGAACTAGAAAGTACCTGATAAAAATAACTCTGGATAACGTTCGCGCATCTCATCCTCGCGCTTCCATGTGGACTCCTCGACATTATGATGTTGCCACTGAACACGTACTAACGGGACTATCTTTGACCGCAATTTCTGCTCACTTCGGTCCAAAATAGCCATAGGCCCCTCCTCGTAGGAGCTATCGGGCTGGAGATCGATGTCCTCCAAAGCAATGTGATAATGAGCCAAATCATCTCTAAGATATTTCCTTAGAGAGGAAATATGAGACACATCATGAATCCTGTGTAAATGCTCCAGTAACCCAAGTCTATACGCAACAGACCCAATCCGTTCGATGATAGGAAATGGTCCCATGTATCTCGGTGCCAACTTCCCCTTCTTCCCAAATTGCATAATCCCCTTCATAGGAGATACTCTGAGTAAAACCTGGTCCCCCACTTGGAACTCCCTGAAGAACCTCTTCGCATCAGCGTAGCTCTTCTGCCGATCCTGAGCTACCCGAATGCGACTCCGTATCAATTCTATTCTCGCCAAAGTATCCTAAATCACTTCCGGCCCAAGTAGTTTATTGTCCCCCACCTCCAACCAACATGCTGGGGAACGACAAGGTCTACCGTACAACGCCTCAAATGGATCCATTCCAATGGTGAACTGGTAGGAGTTGTTGTAAGCAAACTCCACCAGTGGAAGATACTGCTCCCATCCACCCCCAAAATCAATGATGCACATACGCAACATGTCCTCCAACATCTTGTTTGTACGCTCGGTTTTCCCGTCGGTCTGCGGGTGATACGCCGTACTCAACCGAAATTCCGGGCCCATGGCCTCCTGAAAACTCTCCCAAAACTGTGAAACAAATATCTTGTCTCTGTCAGACACGATATTTAGGGGCACACCGTGAAGTCTCACTATTTCTGCAATAAAAAGCTGGGCATACTGTCCCGTAGTGTAGTCTGTCCTTACGGGTAGAAAATGAACGACTTTGGTCAACCTGTCCACAATTACCCAAATGGAGTCGTGACCTCTCTGTGACGTAGGTAACCCCGTGATAAAGTTCATGGAGATTCCCTCCCACATCCACATCGGGATCTCTAATGGCTGTAGAAGTCCTGCCGGTCTCTGATGGTCCACTTTTACCAGCTGACAAGTGGCGCATTTAGAAACAAACATGGCAATATCTCTCTTCATCCCGCTCCACCAATACTGACGTCTCATATCTTGGTACATTTTGTTCCCACCAGGATGTACCACGAACCGTGAGCCGTGCGACTCTGCCATCACCTCGTGTCGCAATTCCTCCCCTTCCGGAACTACTAGTCTCCCATTAAAGCGTAATCCCCCGTCTGAGTTAACAGTATAAGACTCGGCTCCCTCTGCTAGTAATCGAACTATCTTCTCCTGACAGAACGAGTCATTTGCCTAGGCCTTTACCACCTTCGTGAAAATCTACGGTGTAACAGTCATCACAGACATGAACGATCGGGCCACTGCATCCTGGTGTCCCAACTCCTTCCACTTTTCCTTCCACACCCCTGCCACTTCATCTACTGGTCTACGACTCAACGCGTTTGCTACCACGTTAGCCTTCCCCGGGTGATATTGGATATCAAACTGATAGTCCTTCACAAAATCAAGCCACCTCTATTGCCGCATATTCAACTCCTTCTGCATGAATAGGTACTATAGGGATTTATGGTCCGTGAACAATTGAAACTTCTCCCCCAAAAGATAATGTCTCCAAATCCGAAGGGAAAATACCACTACCACTAACTCCAAGTCATGGGTGGGGTAATTCTTCTCGTGAGGCTTAAGCTTACGGTAAGCATAAGCTATGGCCTGACTCTCCTGTTGCAATACACCTCCAAGTCTTTGTAAGGACGCGTCGGTGTAAACTAGATACTCAACTCCTGTTCTCGGCAATGCTAACACAGGTGCTGAGGTCAACTTGTCTTTTAACTCATCGAATGCCAACTGACAGGCATCACTCTAAATAAACGGTTCACCCTTACGAGTCAGATGTGTCAAAGGACCCTCTATCTTTGAAAATCCCCGAATAAACCTCCTGTAGTATCCTGCTAGGCTCAAGAAACTACGGATCTCCGTCGGTGTCGTGGGTTGTCCCCACTCCCTCACCGCGGATACCTTCCCCGGATCAACAGATATCCCCCGGTCCGAAATAATATGCCCCAAAAACTGAACCTCTTTCAGCCAAAACCCGCACTTCTCATACTTTGCATACAGCTCGTTCTGACGTAGCGTCTTCAAAACCTGCCTCAAATGCTCGGCGTGCTCCTCCTCTGTCTGGGAGTAGACCAAAATGTCATCAATGAAGACAATGACGAACTGATCTAGGAACTCTCTTAACACCCTATTCATCAAGTCCATAAACACGTCTGGAGCATTGGTCAAACCAAAAGGCATAACCCAAAACTCGTAGGAACCATATCTCGTTAAGAACGCAGTCTTTGAGACGTACTTTTCCCTGATACGCAACTGATGGTATCCTGATCGCAAATCTATCTTTGAGAAGAAAGAAGCTCCTCTCAGATGGTCGAATAAATCATCGATTCGGGGCAACGGATACTTATTCCGTATCGTGACCTTATTCAACTACCGGTAATCCACTCACAACCTCAACGATCCATCCCTCTTCTTAACGAACAACACAGGGGCACCCCACGGTGATGTAATCCTCCGTATAAACCCCTGACCCAACAACTTCTCAATCGGATCCCGTAACTCTCTCATCTCAGCTGAAGCCATACGGTAAGGTGAGCGGGCAATAGGTCGAGTGCCCGGCGTCAAATCAATCACAAAATCTATCTCCCTACTCGGAGGTAGTCCAGGTATATCCTGAAATACATCAGCGAACTCACTAACAACGGGTATCGAATCATGTGGTATCACCACTTCCTTAGAGGTATCCTCCTCTATGTAGTACAAATGAGTGGACGATCCTCCCTCAGGGCGAGGCATCGCCACTAAAAACATCTCCTGCCCGGGAATGGCAAAGATAATACTCCTACTAAAACAGTCAATCATGGTTCGGTACGCAACTAGCTAATCCATACCAATAATGGCATCATACTCGGTCATCTCTAACACTAACATATCAGCGGGTAAAGTAAACCTCCCGATCTCTATACCCACACCTCTACACATAAGCAAAATCATGGAACCCCTACTCAACGGTGAGTCTACATAAGTAGCGGTGTTCTCTGTGGTGTCTAATAACCTAATAGTGCGTGTAAATCTCATAGCAATAAAACAGTGTGTAGCCCCCGTGTCAAATAAAATGCGCCCCATAGTCCCCTGAATAGAGAACATACCCTCAATGACCGGTGGATTCTGTGGGGCTACGACCTGCTGAAGCTGATACATTCTCCCATACTGAAGCTGTCCCTGCTGAACTGGGACTGCTGGAATGGGTGGTAATGCTTCCATCTGTGGTGCTGGGAGGGCGGCGGGAAACATAGGCCTCTGTGGCTCGTGTCGAGCACCCTGCTGCTGCTGTTGTGGGGCCTTGCCCTTATCAGGACAATCCTGACGTTTGTGGCAAATCTTACCACAAATGAAACACTTCCCTCGAAACTGCTTCACTTCCTTACGGTGTTGACTAGTCTCACTTTTTCCCTGGTCTTGCTGGCCTTTGGGGGAGATTTGCGGAAAAACTATGTCAGGGCGAGGACAATCCATCCACTTGTGACCCGGTTGTACACATTTATAGCAGAGTTTCAAAATTCTTCGCTGGTCAGATTGTAGTTTATCCCCAGTATGATTCGGACAAGATTTACGTTTGTGATCGTTCATTCCACAACCGAAACACCTCTTTGTGGTTTCATTCGGAACCTGACTTCGTTGGCCCTGAAACTTTTGCCCCTGTACATAAATCTCGTTACTTCTGGAACTTACTCGATCTTGATTGTTTTGTTATCGCAGATTCGGTGCCTTCGCACAATTTTCAACGTTAGTCACATGCATTTGGTTAACCTCTCTAGGTCTTTTGCCTCTTTTAAGTTGTATCCTACGTTCTTGGTATTGTAGAACTGCAGTGGTAACTGCTTGTGCCACGATACCTGCTAACTCGGCGGTTGATATTCTCTCTGGGGATACCTGAGGTGTGAGTCGATCTTGCTCGTTGACTCCCCTAACCGTTTTAGCTAGTTCTTCTTGACGATTCATCTGAAATTTAAGTAATTTGGATGAGTTCATCGTTCAAATAAACAAATCGCAGAAGTACGAATTTCCAATGTATAGAGATAAACACAATATTCCTAGGATTAGGGCTCTATATCAAAGAAAGCTCAGCGGAAACATAATAAGCCGTACAGATCCTAAAGGACACTAGAACCTGATGCTCTGATACCACCTGTGACACCCCGACTAATTAAATACCCGGTAGCTACTCCTTTATTAAATTAATACAAAATGCCAAGTTGGATCATTTAATAGCATCACTGTTGAAAAACATTTTAATGATTACAAACCACCTAGTATTTAAAAAGTAAGATGTCAAATTTTAAATTAAATCTGATTAACATACAATAACTGAATTATGGAAGAATAACGTAACCATTCACAATAAAGTCTCACTAAAGTAACCAACAAATAATAACGAGTCTGGAGGAAATACTCCTCACGACAATCCCAATATGGAAATAAATAAACAAGTCTGCATCCTAAATTAATTACAACCCAAAGTCTGAATAACTGAAATATAAAACGTCTCTAAAGGAAATGGGCGACATGCCCTACAAATGATAAAACTGAATATGGAGTCAAGACTAGAAAGGAGGCGTCTACTGTCAAGGCCCTGTAACTTCCACAACAGCTACATCTCGTCACCTGAATAAAATTTCCTATGCATGGTGTCCTTGTGGCTGGGCACCTAAAAGGTTTTTACAAAAATAGATTTGAAAGCAAACGGGTCAGAGCCCGAAAGTGGAAGGTATTTTAAAAACAGCAAGTGCTTTAATAACATTAAAACAATGAATGCAAAATACATGTTAGGATGTGCACTCACATGAAATTCTCACCTCTCGACTAATTGTGCACTCCTAACATACCGTACCCATCTAAGCGACATTCATATCTAACTAAACCGCCATAAGTTCTACCCCTTTTTACTCGATTCCCATTATACATTCTAACGTTATCAATTAAATAGAGGTTTTACTTAAACTCGGATTCTCAGTTATTAGTAATACAATTCACTACAGGTTATCCCTTTTTATTTTCTCAAAGCGTTACTATAATCATACTCACAATACCAACAGTAAAGTTCTCATTATTTAAGTGTATATTATTCACGTCATGAATATACAATACAAGCACCCGAGACTAAGCTGCGATGCACACACGCTCTGCTATCCATCCCGGTACATCATGTACATAAGGATTACGCATTTCGAATCTCTCAGGAATCGTTCTCAGATAACAACAATCACAAACAATGGAGGCGGACACAGTCACATCACATGAGTCACGCACATACCTACACTCCCATGATCAGCATTCTTATTAACTTCCCAATAAGTCCTTCTCTGACCTATGTCCTCGAGGTACCAATCTAAATCCGGGCAACACAAAGATTAGATGGCCCTAAGCGAACGTAACCTCCCGTGATAGCAAGTATGGTAGGTATGTCATACACATAAAATCATATACATATACTAAGCATGCACACATCCTAGTAATTTCCATAATTTATTAGTGGTATACTTCTCATTCTTATACCCACTTATAATGTTACGCAACTCACATATCCCCCGTTAATACTAACATTTAAATCGTCAATTATTCTCACATCGTAATTAGTCACTCACGTCCTAATCCACAATTTTCATTTGGTTCAAATCACACTTCTATGTTTTACTCCTCAATATATCCCAAATATCCCAACCATATGAATTAGTCATCAAGGGAATGTTATCACTACAATTAAACCAGGTTACGGGACATTAGAAATCAAATCAGGCCAAAAAGGCCAATCTGTCAACTCGTTAGAAGTCTCGTTCGAACGAGAGGTCGTTCGAACGAAGTGGGCATCTAACGAGATCTCGTTCGAATGAAAGGCATCGAATGAACATCCCACTCGTTAGAAGGGAAACTGTCACCTCGTTAGAAGCTCGTTCGAACGAGCTCGTTCGAACGACCTGGGCAGGTCTTCTAACGAGATGCCAGTTTCGAGCCCAGAATTTTCCTATCTCGTTTTACTCTATTTTCTTCACCTATAATCCCATATAAAAATCGTCCCAACAGTATTTTAAGGTTTCTAATCCACACTAAACATTCGCAGGTCATAACTTAACATTTATATTGGGCCAAATCTTCTTAAACATCATCTAATTATCATAACTACCCAATTTTTCCCAAACCTTATGAACATGAACCCTAGAAATAAAAAATCATAAATTTCCATAAATAAATCCGTTTTTCTAACATCAAGAGTAGTAATTCTTTTAGTTCAATCACCCAATAACAATTCTACATGCAAACCTATATTAAAATCTGAACTTATAATTCCAATTTCATGGTTTTTTTTTTATAAATCTTCCAATACAATGCGATTATATAATTTTCTAATCATGGAAGAAACATTCGCTTGAAATTAACGTAATTAAACCACTTGCCTCAGATTGTTCTCTGAATTTGATGTTGGATGTTGGATGTTGCTCTCTTTTCCTCTACAATTTCTCCCAAGGTTGAAGGTTAAAGATGATGGTTATGGTTTCTCTTTTGGGAACCTCTCCTAACTTCTCCTCTAACTCCCGTTGCCCTTTAGTTGGTTAAGTGCTGGTAATGGCTTAGTGGGTCACTAAATATTATAATATTTAACTCCCAAAATTCGTTGGTTAATTATCCTAAAATTTCAAAATTACTAAAATACCCCTTTTAATTGCCGGTATGGCCCAAAAATGCCCCAGGACCCAAACTAAACCCCCGGCTAGTGTTTTCTGACTATTTCGACCCTTACGGACTCGTTGACGCACTCAAAATGACCATACGGTTGATAAAAATAAAATTCACTTTTTAATTTAAATAATTACATTCCTGACGCGACTGTCACGCCCGTCCCAACTAAATTTTTCAAATTGCCGTATTTCAGCCTCGCGACAATTTCAATATTTTCAATATTCATATATTGCCATATATATACATTATAATCAAATACCAACTCACATCTCGTTAGTATTTTATCCGTATTAATTCTTAATTAATTCACATTTAATTTAATTAATCCCGTAAATAAATATCAATAAAAGTACGGGGTATTACAATTGTCTCTTTGATAGAGCTATGGCGAATAATACGCCATACTATGAAATAATCAATAAACTTCAATATGATCAAAAATTTTCTCGAGCTTTAATCCATTCTGACTATGAGGCCAAGTTTGAGGCTTTGATTACTGCTTGGGGCTTTAACAAGAAACTTCAAGAGATCAAATTTGCTTTTAGTAAGAATGAGTTTCTATTGAATATAGAGGTGAAAAGTTCTTGGTACATTATCGCTCTTCTTGAAAAAGAAAATAACAATTTAAAGAATGAGTTAGAGATAAAAACTAGTCGAGGTTGTGTTGAGCGAAAGTGCTTCTTTCTAGGAGATTGAGAATGCCAAACTGATGGAAGAATTAGAAAACTTAAAGAAGTGGAAGACCAAATCTATCCAATCTTCTAGACAGGCGATTGTTGCTCGGCCAACTGAGGACGAAGAAAGGACTAAAAAAACCTTAGCAGACTAGGAAACATTGCTAAAGGATAAAGATAAAACCATCAAAGGTCTCCTAGACCAAGTGGACCGATTAAATTTTCACTTACACAAATAACCCAAATTTGTCTAGATGGATGGTTATGATGAGGCTATAACTCATATGGAAGATGAACTAAAGCAATCTCGTCGAGAAGGGTATAAGTGGGAATTGTAGAACGTGCTGACACTTTTAAAGGGTGGATGAAAAGAGCGAATTATGGCATTGGCATGATCTAGGTATGTTGGATTATCATGACTCTACATTAAAAATTGATGCCTTGTGGATTTCGAATGATTCCATTCCTCATAGCTTTATGAGAAAGTACCTAAGAGATTATGGTCTTCATGGTGAGGATATTTACATTCGCCCCTTTCACTTGTTGGATTAGTTGAGCACCAGATGCTGTAATAGGTTTAGATAATTCAGGACTACTACTATACCTAGTACTCTTAATGTTCATCTGGATGACATGGAAAAAGATGAAGGAAAACGTCCCATGGAATGATTTTACTTTTCTTTCTTATCTCTATTTTTATGTCTGTTTTCTATGGAAGTTTGTTGAAATAAAATACTTTATTTTGCATACATATTTGTCTATATATTTTAGTCTTTGATTCATAATTAAGCTTTCGATTGGATCATCAGCTATAAAACCAACTAACCTGCTTGATTGATCTGTGTTTGGTTAAGTTACGAACTTGAGTTATTGGGCCTTAAGTTCTTCTAATGCACTTACGTAAAATGCATCTTCGTCATTTTTAGGGCTAATTGTTTGCACTAGATACCATTGGCGACCAAATGTATTAGGAATGTAGATTTTCCTCAATTTAACTTGGTCAGGTAAAACTCCTTATTTTTTACTTTAAGTCATATATGAAGTTTCAGGGACTTCTTATTCGTGACTTATCAGAGACGAAGTTATACATGAAGTCTAAATTTTTTTCTTTTTTAAAGTTGGAAAAGTTTATTGAGTCTGTTGAGAGAGTCTTCTTGTTTGTGACTTGTCAAAGATGAAGTCATACATGAAGTCTAAAATTCTTTTTCTTCTTTAAAGTTGGAAAAGTTTTTTGGGGGATGAATCATCATTGTACTCCGAAAAAAAGGAAGCATAATTGGTTGGAAATCATAACTTTATTAAACTGAATGAAATAGTTACATCAAATACATAACATAGCTACTGATAATATTTTTTGAGATCATCGGTGTTCCATGGATTCTTAAACTCTTCCCCTTCAAATGTTTCTATGCAAGAAGTTCCTAGTCGGATGACTACCGAGATGAGATAAGTACCATGACAGTTTGCTTCCATCTTATTTCCTTTCTGGATGACCTTCTCAAGGACATAGTCTCCCTCTTTCTAGTTGGTCGGCTTGACCCTCCTGTTGTAAAATCTAGTAGTTCTTTATTGATAAGAAGCTACTCAGAGTGCAGTATCCTCCCTGACTTCCTCAATCAAGTTTAAATTCAACCTCCGCATGATATTACACTTCGGGGAATCAAAGTTCAACAACCTATAAGTTGGCAAACCTATCTCGGTTGGTACCATTGCTTTAGTTTCAAAAGTAATCATGTAAGGAGTTTCACCTATGGCTATTATCGGCGTAGTTTTATTTGCCCAAAAAACACTGTGCAACTCATTTATCCAGTTTCCCTTAGCATCATCTAACCTCTTTTTCAACCTATCAAGTATAGTTTTGTTGGTGTCCTCTGTTTGGCCATTACATTGGGGGTGTCTAGGTGCGGTGTAAAGTTTTTTATTCTAGACTGAGTGTAGTACTCCTCAAATTCCTCATTGTCGAACTGAGTACCGTGACTAATGATGAAGACATATGGCATTCCATACCTACATACGATATATTTCCATACGAATTGTAAAACTCTTTCATAAGGAATTTCAACTGACGGTTCAACCTTTACCCATTTTGTGAAGTAATCCACTACCACTACCAAGTATTTCAACCTCCCTTTATACCTCGGTATTGGGATGAGTAAATCAATTCCCCAAATAGAAAAATTCCAGGGATAAGTAATCAGAGTTAAAGTAGCCCCCGGTCTTTTATGGATTACGAATTTTTTTTGACACTTATCACACTTCGTGGTAAAGGAAATACGGTTTGCTCTCATAGTCGGACAATAATTTCCTTATATAGCCATCCTTCGTACAAATGATCGGCCGACTGAATGAGCCCCTAAGGAACCTTCATGTACTTCTCTAATCAAGTCTAGTACCTTGGCAAGGTGTACATATCGAAGTAGTAAAACAGTATATCTCCTTTTTGTATAAGACTCTCCGCTTAATAACATAACTAAATACCTTGAACCTTAACTTCTTGGTATCTTTTGGGTCAGCAGGTGATTTACCTTTTTCATTATAGTCTCTAATAGGATCCATCCCCGAGGGACCTAAATTCACCGTAATAAAACTGAACATTTCTTTTGTAACTACACTTCTATGTGCAAGAATTTCCACAGGGATAATTCTCCTGAGTTTTATCCTGGCTGCTGAAGCCAGCCGAGTAGGCGTATCTACTCGAGCATTCTCTATCCTTGGTGTTATGATCAGTTTTATTACGATAAACTTGAAGATGACTTTTATAGTTTTAGACAACTACTTGATTATGAGATCTCCTTTTAATACATATATTTGAAGTACTTGGTTAATAATAAGCTGAGAATCACTGTGTGCCATTACCTGCTCGACTCTTAGTGATTAGGCTAACTCCAAGCCGATGATTAATGCTTCGTACTCTGATTTATTGTTAGAGGCCTAGAATTAAAAATGAAGTGCATATTCCCCATAAATGTTACCCAAAGTATTCACGATAAGACAAGTCCCACTGCTATTGGCACATGAGGATCCATCTACATACAATTTCCAAACTATAATGTTGTTGTTAAAGCTCTCCTCAAATAATTCTCCTTTCTAGCATTTTCTTCCTTTCTCGCTATATCATTGAGCCATCTCTTCGGCAGTTGATGTTTTAGGTTGATCGATGATAATTTCAGTTTTCTTTGAAGAAGAGCTTTGTTCCAAGGAGGTATGCTCAGCAGAAAAACTTAGATTATTGATCACTTATAGATATGTGAATTCAATAATAAATTCTACTAATGCCTGTCCCTTCAGCGCGGTTCTTAGCTCATAAATGATTTTATATTCTCCTAGATCTACTGCCCAAGACATCAATCTCCCTAATTTTTGTAGTTTGTAAAGTGCTTGGAGAAGAGGTAAAATTGTGTAAACCATGATTGTATACGCTTGAAAGTATGGCTTCGTCCTTCTTGAAGATTCAATAAGAGTAAGGTCTAGCTTTAACAGTCATGGATGCTTAATCTCTGCTACTCTGAACTATTTGCTAGTATAATACACTAGCTTTAGAACTCCATATTCCAATTTGACTAGTGTCAAGCTAACAAAGGATGTTGAGACAGCCAAATATAAATATAATTTCTCTCCCAGAACTAGATGAGAAATCAATGGTGGAGATCCCAAATACTTCTTCAAATCTTCGAAGGCCTTTTTCCATTCCTCATTCCAATTGAAGGTTTTCTTGAGCACTTTGAAAAATGGTAGGCATCTAACTGTAGATCGAGATACAAATCGGTCATTGGTAGCCACTTTTCCCATTAATTTTTTCACAACCTTCTTACATGTTGGAGATTTCTTATCAGTCACCGCCCTTATATCATATGCGCTGGCTTTAATGCCTCTCTGATTCATAATAAAGCCCACAAACATTCCTTCCTGTGCACCGAACACACACTTAGTTGGGTTGAGCTTCATTTTATGTTTCTCTAGCTGATTGAACATCTTACTTAGGTCTTTGTTGTGGTCATCATCTACCTTGATCTTAGTAAGCATGTCGTCCATGTACACTTCCACGTTCTTTTAGATATGTTTTTCAAAAACTTTATACACTAGTCTTTGGTATGTTGCTTCAACATTTTTATGCCCAAAAGGCATTACATTGTAGTAGTAAGCACCATGACTGATGATGAAATATGTTCTTTATTTTTCCTCTAATTTCGTTTTGATCTGGTTATAGCCAGAGTATGCATCCATAAAGCTAAAAAACTCATGACATGCTGTTGCATCTACCAATTGTTCAATCCTTCATAAAGAAATGTGATCATTTGGATATGATTTATTGAGGTTGGTGAATCCACACACATTCCCCACTTATCGTTCTTCTTTTTTACCATCACTACGTTGTCCAACCAATCAGGGTATCTGAAATCTTCAACGAAGTGAACCTTCGAAAATTTTGTCAACTTCCTCTTAAGTAGCTATTTTTTTTGCGGGACTAAAAGCCCTGCTCTTCTGTTTGATCTTTTTAATATCTTTATTGATATTAAGTTTATGGCATATGAAGTTAGGATCAATTCCATGAATATCCTTATAGCTCCAGGCAAACATGTTTTTTTGCTAAGGAATACAATTAATTCCTGTTTGAGGTATGGTGCTAGGTTTGAGTCAATCTGGGTGGTTCTCTTTCTAGATTTTCATCGTCTTGTGTAATGGCTTCTATGTCTTCCATAACCTACCCTTTGACTAAATTAGTCTCTTCTAGGGTATCCAAAGTATCGATTTGGTAAGTGGTGGTGCTCTTTTGAACTTCTTGCTGCTTGACTGAAGTATAGTAGCATTTTATGTCCTCTACTTGGTTGCCTTTTACCATGCTAACCCCGTAGTGAGTGGGGAACTTAATTCACTGATGAACTGTAAATGATACCGCTCCAAATTTTTTCAATCCAAATCTGTTAAGGATCATATTTTAGGCTGAAGGAACATTCTTGTCTACGACAAAGAAGAGAATCTTCTCCGTTCTGCTTGCTGGCCAAGTGTTGATCAGGACTTCTAATTTGATAGTTCCCAAAGGATAAACGTTTTCTCTGGAGTAACCAATTAAAGACCTATAATAAGGTTATATTTTTCTATCGTGTAACCCCAAGCTGTGAAAGCAATTGTAGAACATAACATTTGTTGAACTACCATTATTTACAAGGACTCTTATAACTATTACATGATGCGCCCGAAATGTAACGACTAGAGGTTCGTCATGGGGGTAAAGCATTAGGAAGGATCTGCTGAATTTTTTGTTCATTCACCTTTTTGGGCTGACCGTCCATTTCGTTCGATAAGTTGACTTGCCTAATATAAGAACAAGCTTTGGCCTCATTAAAATAGGCCTTTCTCTCGATGACTTCATCTCCACCTCTAGAACCCCCTCTTGAAATGAAATGACAACCAAAAGATATCATGCATACCTCAAGTTCAGGCTCCTTGGGTTTCTTGGACAAGTCAAGGTCATCCTCAAAATCATTATCTCGACTTCTTTTCCCGTTCTCTTTATTTTTTCAAGGGAACTCTGACCTTCTTCTCGTACCCCGACCTTCAGTTTGGTTATTAAACTTGGGTAAGTTTTCTCGGGGAATAAGAGATTCAATTTCATTCTTCAGGGCAATGCAGTTTTTGGTGGTTTGTCCATGGTCTTTATAAAAGTCACAGTACTTAGACTCATCTCTCTAGTTGGGTGGCGATTTCAATTTCCATGGCCACTTCAAGTCCTTACTGCCCTTAATTTCCTCTAAAATATGATTCACACCTATAGTAAGAGAGGCATATTCCTCATAGTTTTTAGACTTCTCGACTTTCTTATCTTTTTTGTTCCTTCTTATCAAAGCTTTTTTGGCTATCAAATTTTATCTCGGGGGCTTGCTTAGCAGCCATAGCTTCTTTGGCATTCATGATTTTACATGCCCTTTCCATTAGTTCAGTCATGGTCTTTAGGGGTTCTTTCGCCAATGCATAATATAGATTTTTAGGAAGCAACTCACTCATTAAAGATGTAATGGCATTTTTTCTTCATAATCTATCACTTCTAATTTCTCGTTATTGAAGTGGGTAATATATTTCCGAGGAAGTTTCTCCTGGTCGCTGACAAACACTCAGTAAATACGCTACCATCTTGAGTGGATTTGCTCCAAAGTAGAAATTTCTAAAATCTAGTTCAACTAGCTGATGAAAATTATCAGTTTATCACGGGGGTAAATTATTATACCATATCTAGTCTAGACCATTGATTGTACTAGAAAAATCTCGGCATTGCATCTCATCAGGAACATAATAAATATCAGTAGAATCTTGGTACTAATCAACATAAAGGATGGGATTAGTTTTGCCTTATACTTAGGAGTGACTACAAGGCGGTTTGAATTTAAAGGATGTAAGGAAATACACAATGGCTGGGGTGAAAGGAGATACTTTTACAAAAATCCTTTCCAGAGGATTCTTGTTCTTATCCATTTCTCACAAATGATCTTCCAATCTCTGTATTGATCCATTCCAAGAGTGCTTTCTGGTTTAGACTTGGCTAAGGTGGATTTGGTGGCCTTACTGTGCGTTGGTGCTAACCTCTCTTCCTGAGAAATCTACTTGGCATGCAATGATCCTCTGATGCTCGCTCTAGACCTACCCTATCCTTCCTTATACTCGTGGGAGTAAATCGATTCTCGATGATGACCTCTGATTTCTCGGGGACCAAGACGATCAAAAGAAGAGGCTTGGCTTAAATGTTCCAACACACTCGGTCATTTAGAAATGAAAGATCGACCATCATAGTAATCAATAGATCAGATGGATGATGTTGCTCTAGGGCGATAAGATCTGTCACAAGAGGACCTGGAATAATTATTTCTCGATGAGGAGAGGGCAACATCTCCCTCCGGTATAGTGCGGTAGTGGACTTGTCTTTCAATGTTTGAGCTAATTATCATACTATATCCTGCATTGATTCTTGCCCTTTCGTAAGATTGAGTAAGATTCCTTGAAGATCTCATACGCTAGGAGGAAGAGATGGATCAAGGGTATTGACCGCAGCGACAAGAATTCTTTTTGGGACATTAGTCATCCTTTAGAAGGATTTCAAGGTAAATAAGTGAATAGGATCAGTAGAGAATGATGACAAGCAATCATTCCCACAGACGACGCCAATCTGTTAATGCCTAAAATTAATACAGATTTTATCTTACCTATGAATTACCAATTTCGTAATCACAGATAATTATTTAAGTAATAAGAAGGAAAATAAACTAGGAGATAAAGGAAAATAAAGATTTTTAATCTGGTTCAGCTTAGGGAAAGTCTACGTCCACGATTATGGTATTATTATTGAGGGAAATTACATGAAATTTGGGGTAGTCTTGCTTGTGGAAATTGACTTGTACCTTTAGATAAAGGAAATAAGGGGTGGAATGCCTTTGTATATTAGGCATCTGCACCTATACACAATGGATTAGACTATTGATCTTTTAAAGCATATGTGAAATGACTCTTGATAATTCCCATGTGAATGACTTTTCTTCTTCTTGATGGTTCATCTTCTTAAGATGGTCAACAAGTATAACAACCACGTATTTTTGGAGAAGGTCAAGTATAAATAAAGCACTGGGATGTATACTTATAAGGACATGTGTCCCAATCTCATTGATCCACGTGGCATGAATATAATAAACAAAAAATTCATGTTTATTTTATATATGAAAATCTTATAATTAAAGCATTCCAAAGATCATCTTTGTAGTTGTCTATAATAACTCTACAATCTTTGTAGCTAATTGGGATATAAGATATAACAAGATCACCAATATGAGGACTCTATCTCCCACTCCATAGACCGACTACACTCCTATCCATTAGAACAATGACCAACATTTTACTATTTTATGTCATACATGCCATTTGCTTTGCCTTTTTTCTATTTCTACTTATTTCTTTTTACTTGCACTTGAAGATAGTTTCTCTAAACCTCCATCGACTAATGCTTGTTGCAGAGCATATGATGTTTATTGCAGAGATGATGGAGTTTATTGCAAAGCATTTTCTAATGATGGTCGTTTTAAACCTCCACCTGCACTTGAAGCCATAATGCCCAAAATTGTGTTGCTAAAATAAAATACAGTCGTCAACAATGAAATTAATAGTCATTAATATAAAATATAACATGACTGACTACCTATAGCAAAAAATAATGTGTGTTGAATTATCAGATTACTACATAATTAACACATTGATAGAGATACATATAGATATCAAAAGATCATATCATAGATGTGATATAAAATTCAAATGAATATAGAAAAACTAGTTGAGTGATTTATACCACTAACAAATTCATATATTAGCAACAGGGAAAAACACATTAAGAAAATGTAGTAAAGCTGCCAAAATAGAAAAACTTCAACAGTTAAAATATACAAAAACAAATATTAAAATAACAAAATGGAGCCGTATTGCTTGAGCAAACTTTCCAAATGTAGTTGGTTTTTAGAATAGATTGAAATATTATTGGTTTCTATAAGTTTTCCACTTGACTCGTCAATCTCTTCGGTGAATGTATAACCATCCACCAATTGGGAATTAATTTTTTTCAAATAAAATGCTTGATTAGCCAGAATGGTAGGCTCATCATACTCATTATTAATTCTCTTAAACTTGTCAAAATTTACCATCAATAAGTTAGAGTCCGGAGAAATCTTACAACCATTAGTCTTATCCTCCACCCTCACCCAATCATAATAAAACACCACCTCCTTAAATATGGTATACTCTAACTCAATTATATATTTGATAACTCCATTCCACATAGTCCAAGTATTTTTGAGATTCTTATCTCTTTTCTAGTTTGAAATTATTTCCATGCCTTCAATCAAACACCACTATCTTGTGTGATAACAATATCGTCATAATAGTTTGGAGAGAATACGAAACAATCAATGCAATAATTATTTTATATGTTTTAGCCTTGAATTGCGACCCTTTAATGAACCACCATAGTGTTTCATTTGTCTTCGTCTCTCTTGATTTCAGCTATTGTTCGATGGAAACAAATCATAATTACAAAGGGAACTTAATGGAAAGATTAGTAAAAAAAGTTTTTTCGACATAACCCCCTAAGATAATAGCGTATTTTGACTATGGGGGATATGTTAGGGGTTTATTAATACCTAAAGAGGTTATGTCAAAAAAGCCATGAAAATATCAGTATTTATAGAATGACATTCTCTTATAACCATGGGATAAAAGAAGTTTCTTCATCCACTCTTGTCATTTCATTCCCCTTCCCTACAGCACTACAACATAGACACGGATTTTAATGATGCTTCATACTCGTTGCAATATGTAGTTTGATATAATTAATTATAACTCAAGATGTTGATTAATTTCTAAGGATAACAAAGAGAGAACTCACACCTATAGTAATCCTAAAGCCCCTCGACAATAATACCTATAGACGTATTTGTTGAAACTGTACTGGTCATAACATTATAGCCTTATCATCAAGCAAAGGTCCTTCATCAAAGAGATCTCCATCTTCCTCTAAGAGGCATTCACGTGAGAGTTTATGATTTCCATCTAATGAATTTTGCATATACTCCATGCAATATCTTATAGATTCAGTAACAATGTAGGACTCCGTAATGGAACCTTCAACATACGTCTTATTATTGGGTATATCTTTGAAATTTTTCATCATCCTACTTGTATACGGTAGTAAAATTAATAATAAGAAATATTAACTTGAACGGTGCATATATTATTATATTAAAAGATAAAAAAATCACCTTCGAACGGATACATCCAATGATTTTTGGTTGGTCCACAAACCAAGGTTTTATCTACTAGATGCACAGTGAGGTGAATTTCAATATCAAAAAACGTTGGTGGGGAATATTTTTTGAACTCTAACAATGCTTGAATAACCATGCATTTGGATCTTTGGATATCTTGCTGAATAAGGACCTTAGAGCATAACATGTTAAAGACCAAACTTAATTATTGAATTGCTCTTCTCAAACATTGATGTTTTGGAAAGGAATGTTAGATCAACACGGGTAGAAAATATTCCATTATTACATGATAGTCTGCGACTTTAATGAATGAAAATACGGGAGACTAAGACTTACTATATTACTCAAGTTAGATGAAAAACTGGTAGGAAACTTTAAGTCCTTCAAAATTTGGCAGAATTTTCTTTTTACTTCTTTATCCAAGGTAAATGGTGATGTTGGTTTTATCTTTTTTCCAATGTGTCTATCAGCTTGAATCCATTGAACGTTATGTATGATCATGTCCTTCATATCCATTCTCCCCTTTAGATATCCTTTATTTTATTTGCATCAAGAATTGTGTTGACTAAATGCTCTACAACATTCTTCTTAGTGTGCATCACATCAAGACATGTCAAACTTGATGATATCACCAATATTCTAAGTAAAAAAAATGGATTTTTTATACCAAGCTTATTTAACTTCAACACTGTCACTCTCATTCACATTATTAGATTTTTGCTTCTTAGCGTGAACTTTTGAGACTTTTCCAGGTATACAGTAGATGTTGCTTAACTTCTCTATAAGTGTATCTCCATTTAGTTGAATCGGGGGACGTCTAAGTTCTTGTGTACTAAGTCCCAAACCTCTACCACTACTAAAAGGATGAGTGTTGTTAAGAAATGTATGCTAGTCTGTGTAAACTATCTTTATGTTGTAATCTATCCGAATGGATGGAATGTCATCACCACAAATAGGATATGCGTTGTAACCATGTGTTATACACCCTAATAAGGTCTCATATGCGGAATAATTATGAATCACCCATATTAACATAGATCTCAATGTAAAAGTCTGCATTTTGTGCATGTTAAAAGCTAAAACTCCTTCCCATAATTGCTTCAACTCGTCTACTAACGATTGAAGAAAAAATTCAATGTTTTGACCCGATGCCTTTCGACCTGGAATCGACAGAGACAACATTTGGAATTCACTCTTCAAGCAAAAAAAATGGATTATATTATAAGGCTTAGTCGTGGCATGGCAATAAATATAATTACTAGATTGAGTTCCACGGGGATTGAACACATCTGTTGCAATTACGAGCCAAACATGGTGCCCTTCTTCGACGAAATTAGCCATTCTACTTTTTAGCATTTCCTATTGGGATGAATCACATAGATGTCGTTGATAATCCCATAACTTATTGCTTGATGGTTCCATGTCATTTCATGCTCTATTTAAGGTATAATATATAATTTCACTAGCCTTGGAATTAAATAGAAATGTCATAACACTTTCATTGATTCTCTATATAACATTTTCCCTTTCCTCGTGGTCACTGCATATCTAGGTTCTCCATACCGAGGACATTCCTCCAAATTTTTATTCTCCTTCCAATACAAAATACAATTATTAACACAAGCATGAATGTAATTCACTTTCATCCCTATGTTTTTCATCATTCTCTTCATGTGAGGATACTTTTCTAGTAATGTGTTTTCTTTTGGAATCCACCTTGATTCGTATCTAATATTACATTAAATCACCCTCGAACAAGGTTCTAAAAAACGCGGGGCATGATCGAGGTGTGGAAATCAAGCCTTAAGCCTTAGAAGCCTAGGCGGGTCGTAGGCGTGAAAAGGCGTTTAGGCCTTCTTAATATATTTTAATATTTTTTTAACTATAACAAGGATATTAAAATACTAAAATTGTACATATCATAAAAATATGTCTGAATATATGCAAATTAAAATACTATTTTATTATTTTGGATGAGATAGTGGTCTGGTTTGTAAAAAAAATCTTTAAAAGGCAATATCGTTTAACTAAAGCATTGCTGTTTTTAGAAAAAAATGCGCCTTAAGGGTTTTACCAAGAATAAGGCATACAAATATTAAGGCGGGGCATTTCTCCCAAGCCTCAAGGCTAGGCGGGTTTTTTAGAACAGTGCCCTCGAACTTATGCATTTTAGTCCCTTCGGGTACTTTAATGTCTATAATTATGCTTATTAATCAGAAAACCTCTGTTTTATATGATAACATATTATTTGATGTATAATTGAGCTGTTATAGGTATTAAAGTGCTTAGTATGAAGTTTGGGAGCATTCCAATTAAGGTTCCGTCGCAATTTGCACATTCAGGGGCATTTTCGTAATTTCACACTTCAGATGCTTTGCCCAAAGTATTCACGGAAGTTGTATCTCTTGGGCCAAGCTTCGCATGGCCGTGAACGGTGCTCGAATTGGATTACGGACGAAGGAAACACTAACCTTTAGTCGGAGAAGAAATATAAGAATTTATTTATTATTATTTTATTTATTACCTAACAATTTTGATAATACCCCTTGTGTCCTATCTTCTAGTTTGGCCAATTTGCAGGACACACATTTGAGAATGGCAATTTTGGGTGATTTCTCGGGTTTTTCTCGGGTTTTGGCCACACGCCAAATTGGGATGTTTTTTATGAAATTGGAATACGATTTTGGTTCGAAGCTTTGCAAGGGTCGATTGGGTCTCGGGCTTAACCTGAAATGGGTCTTAATGGTATTTCCATGGAGGTTTTTCACCATTATTGGAGATTTTGGTTTGCCGGTCTTTTACCATTGTTGGTATTGTAGCAGCAGACACACGTTTATGGAAGCCATGGGTCTCGGGTTTCTTGTATATTGGTCTTGGACTTAAGCACCCGAAATGAGTCTTTCATGAAAATGAGACTTGGTGATCTTCGGCCATTAATGGCCACAATCAGCTCTCGGCTTGTGGTCAATTTGCGGCTTGGGAGTTTTATTGGTTTTGAGTTGCAGCGCAAGGAATCTGTGGGCATTTATGTAGCTAACCGGTCGACCGCGCCCCTGCCTCCGGTCGACCGAGTATTAGAATTTTGCCGTGAGATTTTTCCAGTGTATTTCTCCCATTTACAACAGTCGACCGGTCACCACCCCCGATCGATCGACACTCTATTTTTGGTCCGATATTTTGTGCCAGCTATCCTTTTTCTATTTTTTATTTAGTTTTTCTTTTTCTTTCTTTCCTTAAATTGGAGACTTGTCTCATTTTTTCTTTTCTTATTTCTTTTCTTTTCTTTGTTCATTCCAACTTAGTATAAATAGGAGAATTGGTTTATTTTTGTAAAGGATGATGAAGATATATTAGATTTTTAGCCCTCTTTCCTCTTAAAACCTAGAGTTAGTAAACATTTGGGGGTTTATTGTTGGGGACCACCCCTCTCCTCATTTGTGTTGGATTTTATCCATTAATGTAAGTTCCTTGTACTATTCATTATCATCTTCCTTTTATTTGTGCTTTGTCTATTTATTTCCATGCTTAATTAAATATTTCCATGCCTAGATAATTTCAGTTGTTAATTTATTTAGTTGCTTTAAATAATTAGTAAGTTTAATTAATGTCTTTAATTATGTGTAGTGGCTAATTTAGTCTAGGTTGTATCGTATTGAACTCACCTAGGGTTGACTTGTCTCTTTTCTTTGGTGATAGTTTCTCACAGGTTTATTTTTATTGGGTTGTCCTAGTTATTAAGCCTAGGAAATTTAACGGGGTATATCATGTATGCTCCGTATTTACGACCTTGCGTACGTAATTTCTGGGGTATTTGTTAATGCCAAAATCTTATTAGACTTTTATGTGAATTTAGGGGTGTGAAAACTCTTGATTTAATTAATTATCGAAACGAAATGCAATCATAATAACTCGTGTGCCCATGTAACCATTTATACCAATTAACTCGGGGTGAGGGATATCTGACGCAACCTATAGTTTTTGAAAATGTGTCGTCTGCGATAATGATTCAAATAGATTTGGAATTTCCAATTCAGGCTTATTTAATTGGATGTCTAAATTTACTCAAACCAAATACCAATTAAATCAGCTCCTAAACATGTATCTATGTGTCAATTCAAATCTCAAATTAAATCATGCGATGAATAACCTGACAAAGGCAGATTTCAGGAAAAAATCCCGCAGGGTAAAAACCTTTTATTTCCACTATAATTCTAAAGGAGCGGTTTACAATCGGATTATAGCGAAAATACAATTTGACTTAAGAAATACTCGCATGTGTCAATTCGTAGTCGTCAGTAATGGAACAGCCACAGAAGCTCCACAAGAATCGCAGTCCTATCTTCAGCCCAGGAATACCGCAGCACTCCTTTTGGCACGCAGTCAATCAGCCCAGTACCTCCCGCAAGTGGCACCTATGGTCAGGCCAGTACCTTTCCACAACACCTATGGTCAGGCCAGTACTTTTCTAAGGCTCTTATGATCATCCCAATACCTTTCCAAGGCTCCTATGATCAGCCCAGTACCTTTCCAAGGCACCTATGATTCATTAGCAAAAACTCCCAACAAAATATGCTTTGGGTTCCACAAAACAACTTGCAAAAAATGTCTGGGATTTATGAATTGTAAAAGAAAAGTTTTGAACCCTCAATAAGACGGAGAATAAATAAAAAACCCTCAAAACGTATTCTGTTAAAACCAATTTTTTTTCTAGCGAAAAGCAGTAGCCTGACACCCTTTAAATACTAAAATTTTAGGCGGTGGAGTGTCAAACTTAAACAGCTCGTTCGAATGAGACACGACGTCGTTCGAGGAAGATCTGATCTCGTTTGAACAAGAAACGATGTCATTCGAACGACATCGTACACGTATCCAAAACAGTTCAGTCTTTTAAAAATCTTGGAAACCTCAAACCTATGACATCAACAAAGTTTATCCAAAATTTTTATGATTTTATGATTAAAATCATTTAAAAACGGTTCAAAAATCATTTTTCAAAAATAGAAAAATATTTTATCTTTTGCAAAAATATCCTAACACTTTTTATATAAAATGTAAATTGGAACTAAAAACAATTTACTAAATTCTTCCTTATTGGGCATGATTGTTGAAATCGTCTTAAAATTCGGATTGTCGATTGTAGATGTATTCTTCCCAATTTTTTGACAAACTTATAGCGGTATATGACATACTAAATGTGACGGACAATGTACTTATAAATCTCCCCCTATGTCTATGTCGGTACAAAATAAAAATATCCAAATTATCAATCAAGATATGACCTATACAAATCTACCCTCCCATAAACTCAAACATGGAACGATAAACTGAACAAGTCTTCAAACTTTCAAATGATGCTTCAACAATCAACTTTTTAAACTCCAAGCTTTTCTCATCAGGGTGTGCAAGAAAATGATCTCCAATTGTACCTACACACATGAGACAAAGTAAAAACCACGTGACGTATCGAGCTTGAAATGATATAAACATGAATCATGTAAGCATAATCAATCTCCCCCATATCTCCCCCATAAAATCATAATTCGTTCTCCCACTTTTTATTTGTCCGATGTAGACAAGGAAAAGAATAAATCACATAATGTAAATCGGGGAGTCATGTTAAATAACACAAACAAACTATTTGTGAATTTTTTAATTTTTTCTATACGAAAATAAAAATGATGTTACAAAATCACACACCATGAATATACACTAAGATAACCAAACCATGAAAATGAAGTGAATGGGTGTGAATAAATTCGATAGGAGAATCAAATCAATCATATCATATGTGCACGATGCATAAATGTACTCATAACAAATGAACATCCAAATCTTCCTTAGGTGTTAAAATATTTAATTAAGATGATACCGTCTTAGATCAAAATCAACAAATCAAAGTCAACATGATTTTCACACCAATAATATCTTAAAACTTTTTCATGCTTTTTCAAGAATCTTTAAGAACGTGCAAAGTCATTTTAATTCTCCAACAAAAATCCCTCATATATATTATCTTTTTGAGGTGATCTAAATTCTCAAACATTGGAGAATTGGTGAATAAACTTATTGGCCCATTATTGGCATATGTTTCTTTTTATTGCCATTCAATTTTTTGGACTCTTTTTAACCTCATTGGACCACGGATAATTAAAATTCCTCAATTTTTTTGGTCCTTTTAAACGGTGGATTTATCGTAAAGGAAAAAAATGAGTACCTTTCGCAGCCCTTTTCCATTTTCAAAATTCACACAAACTTATGGCAAACGGTAAAAAATGCACTCCTTTTATTATCTTATTTTATCGCATTTGATTCGTTTTAATAGACATAATTGAGACGAAAATACGTAACCAACATGTGATTCGATAAGAACAATCAGTAAACAAATCCGTTCTCGTGTGCAATAAAGGACATAAAGAGTCAAACATGTAGGAAGCAACACTATAACATCTCAAAAACTCCAAACTTTGTAAATCACATGAATAACACAACATATTATCTCAAAACACTATCAAACAGTCACATGGATATGGCATGAAGTTGTGACTTGGTCATCCTAAGTGTGTATTCATATAAGGTGTAAACAAAATACAAAACTTTTTTTGCATTTTTCAAAATTTTTCTAAAAAGTGAAAATCATTTTGTATTTTTCAAACACTATCCAGAAATAACCCAACAGTACCATTAACATATAGCAGGAAGAAACAGGGGACTGCAAACAAAATTCCAGGGGTCGTTCGAACGAAATGCCATGTCGTTCAAACGACAGGCACTTCGCGCGAGATGTAATCTTGTTCGAATAAGAAAATATAAAATTCCCTGATTATTCAGATTGTCATGCAGTTTTGTCCATTGGGAAAATTTCATAAAAAACAGTTCCTGGAAAGGGCCAACAGATCTAAAATAATGCTAAAATAGTACCAAAAGAAGTAAAAGTAAATAAAATACAAATAGTACATACTAGCAATAGGCAAATATGTCATCATGTAAATCACCCTATGCTAGCAAACATGTCTAGACCTCAACCGAAAAGTGCGGTAGAGTTCTCCAAATATGGTGACATCTTTTGAAACAAGTCCATTAAATCATGTGAAGTCTTGATAAAAAACTTTACTTGCTTGCGAATATGTGCAAATTCTCTATCATTATGTGCGAAAAATGTATCATGAGTGGGTGCATGTGTGCGAACATGTGTAGGATCAAACCGTGACACATAACCCAATTTAAAACAAAATTCCCTAAGGTGTCTTCTCTTTTTACAATGGGAGCAAACATAAACCGACCTACGAATTAAGTTTTCAAAAATTCTAGGACGCGTTCTCCTAACGGGAATGGGACACCTAGGTGGGTTGGGATGAGAAACACGTGAATCAATCACCAAAGTAGGAATCGGCTCGGGTGTAACAAAAGAAGTGGACGCACCCTCATAACCTTTTCCTAAACTCTCATCACCACCCAAAATGGGATTGAGAACCATCTTTTCAACTTTATTAGATGCGTTCTATAAAGGGACTTTGACCTCACGGGCATGGTCGAGATCACTCTTGAGTTGGGATACACGTGTCATTAGACTACACACCATGTCGGTCAAGTCACACTTTTCCCTCCTTAAAACTTCCTTATCTCTCTCCAAATCTAAAACTCGACGACCTAAATCCCTATTTTATTTCTTCATTTCCAAGGTCTCAGTGTACAAATCCCTAAAAGATTTTTGAATCTCACTTTCATCTCCACTCTCAAACTCACTCTTATTTCCACTAGAAACACTCGACTCATCGCCGTCACTTTTGTGGAGACTAGGACAAAGTGGGTGCACTCACATGACTAGAAAAGGCTACACACATCCCATGAGCTAAACCTTTTTCGGACTCGTCTTTCTCATCACCTCTCTCACTCTCTTCCTCTTTTTCTCTCTCTCTCTCTCACTCTCTTTTTCACTGTCCTCTGTGGACTTTTCTTTCTTATTATTTTTCTCAAATGACTTTTTATTGAAAGAATTATTTTTGTTAACTTTGAGAAACTTTTTAAAAAAATTCGCAAATAAGGTCACATCATTAATGCTAAACTCTTCCTCAGAATCAGACTCATACACTCTCTCTTTCTTTTTCTTCCTAACTTGAGTATTTGAAGAAACACCTCTATCCTTAGCCTTAATGGTTTGGGAAAACATGTTAATCTCATAAGTTTGTAGGTCTCATACGAGCTCTTATAACTTAAGTGAATTTAACTTTCCCAACGAATTCAAAATAGTGACATTAGGAATGAAACTTCTTGGAAGATATCTCAAAATATTTTTAACAACACGCATCTTATCAATAGGCTCACCTAAATTAAAACTTGTGTTAACAATGTCTGACAAACGTGCATAAAACTCATCAAAATATTCAGACTCAAACATGGTAATGGTCTCAAATTGGGTGGCTAAATTTTGTAACTTTGATTCTTTAGCCGCGTTCGTACCCTCATGTGTCAATTGGAGGACATCCCATGCCTCTTTAGACGTGGTGCACGTCATAATTCGGCGGAATTCGTCAGGGGTGACAGCTCCTGAAATAGTACCCAAACCACGGAAATTAAAATTAAAATTTTTAAAATCATCTTCAGTCCAATCTGACACAGGTTTCAAAGAGGTGACGTTATTAGAAGTGACAGTGGGAGAAGTCCACCATTTTTCATAAAGCAACCAGACTCGTTCGTCAATGGCTTTTAACTGGAATTTCATACGAGCTTTCCAATAGGTATAATTGGACCCATAAAAAATAGGCATTCAATTATATAAGTTCTCTTTCGGAAACATTGTTACAAACTTTCTAAAATCAGATTTTTCAAACAAAAATCAATATCACACAAGTTTGCTGAAATTAGGAATACATGATAAATTAGCATAACCTGCTCTGATACTAATTTGAAAATGTGTCGTGTGCGATAATGATTTAAATATATTTTCAATTTCCAATTCAGACTTATTTAATTAGATGTCTAAATTTACTCAAACCAAATACCAATTAAATCAGCCCCTAAACATGCATCTACGTGTCAATTCAAATATCAAATTAAATCATATGATGAACAAGCTGACAAAGGCAGATTTCAGGAAAAAATCCCCGCAGGGTAAAAACCTTTTATTTCCACTATAATTTGTAAAGGAACGATTTATAATCGAATTACACTGAAAATACAATTTGACTTACGAAATACCCGCAGGTGTCGGTTCGTAGTCGTCAGTAATGGAACAATCGCAGAAACTCCACAAGAACCAGACTCCTAGCTTCAGCTCAGGAATATCACAACACTCACTATGACACGCAGTCGATCAACCTAGTCCCTCCCGTAAGTGGCACCTATGGTCAGCCTAGTACCTTTCCAAGGCACTTATGATTCCACAGTAAAAACACCGAGTAAAATATGCTTTGGGTTCCACAAAACAACTCACACAAAAATGTCTAGGATTTGTGAATTGTAAAAATAAAGTTTTGAACCCTCGATAAGATGGAGAATAAACAAAAAACACTAAAAACATATTTTGTTAAAATGAGTGTTTTCTCCCCGCAAAAAGCAGTAGCCTGACACCCTTTAAATACTAAATTTCAAGGCGGTGGAGTGTCAAACTTAAACAGTTCGTTTGAACGAGACACAACGTGTCCAAAATGACATCATACACGTGTCTAAAACAGTTCAGTCTTTTAAATATCTTGGAAACCTCAAACCTAAGACTGTTTCTGAGATCAACAAAATTTATCCAAAATTTTTATGATTTTATGATTAAAATCATTTAAAAACATTTCAAAAATCATTTTTCAAAAATAGAAAAATATTTTATCTTTTTCTAAAATATCCTAACACTTTTTATATAAAATGTAAATTGGAACTAAAACACAATTTACCAAATTCGTCCTTGTTGGGTATGATTGTTAAAGTCATCCTTTAATTCGGATTGCCGATTGTAGATGTATGCTTCCTAATTTTTCGACAAACTTATAGCGGTATATGACATAATAAATGTTACGGAGAATGTCCTTACAAATCTCCCCCTATGTCTATGCCGGTAAAAAATAAAAATATCTGAATTATCAATCAAGATATGACCTATACAAATCTACCCTCCCATAAACTCAAACATGGAACGATAAACTGAACAAGTCTTCAAACTTTCAAATGATGCTTCAACAATCAAAATTTTAAACTCTAAGCTTTTCTCATCAGGGTGTGCAACATAATGATATTCAAATATACCTACACACATGAGACAAAGAAAAAAACACATGACGTATTGAGTTTGAAATAATATAAACATAAAGCATGTAAGCATAATCAAATCTCCCCCATAAAATCATAATTCGTTCTTCCCCTTTTTATTTGTCTGAAATAGACAAGGAAAAGAATAAATCGCATAAAGTAAATTAGGGTGTCACGTTAAACAACACAGATAAACTATTTTTGAATTTTTCAATTTTTTTAATACAAAAACAAAAATTATGTTACAAAATCACACACCGTGAATATACATTAAGATAACCAAATCATGAAAATGAAATGAATTCAATAGGAGAATCAACTCCATCATATCATATGTGCACGATGCATAAATGTACTCCTAACGAATGAACATCAAAATTGTACTAAGGTGTTAAAATGTTTAATTTTGATGATACCGTCTTAGATCAAAATCAACAAATCAAAGTCAGCATAATTTTCACACCAATAACGTCTGAAACTTTTGCATGCTTTTTCAAGACTTTTTAAAGACGTGCAAAGTCATTTTAATTCTCCAACCAAACTCCCTCATATAGATTATCTTTTTAAGGTGATCTAAATTCTCAAACATTGGAGAATTGGTGAATAAACTTATTGGCCCATTATTGGCATATGTTTCTTTTTATTGCCATTCAATTTTTTGGGCCCTTTTTAACCTCATTGGACCCCAGATAATTAAAATTCCTTAATTTTTAGGTCCTTTTAAACGGTGGCTTTATCGCAAAGGAAAAAAAATGAGTACCTTTCGCAACCCTTTTCCATTTTCAAAATTCACACAAACTTACGGCAAACCGTAAAAAATGGACACCTTTTATTATCTTGTTTTATCGCATTTGATCCGTTTTAATAGACACAATTGAGATGAAAACACGTAACCAACATGTGATTCGACAAGAACAAACGTCAAACAAATCTGTGCTTGTGTGCAATAAAGGACAAAAAGAGTCAAACATGTAGGAATCAACACTATAACATCTCAAAGACTCCAAACTTTGTAAAGCTCATGAATGACACGACATATTGTCTCAAAACACTATGAAACAGTCACATGGATATGGCATGAAGTTGTGACTTGGTCATCCTAAGTGTGTATTCATGTAAGGTCCAAATAAAATACAAAATTCTTTTGGGATTTTTCAAATTTTTTCTAAAAAGAGAAAATCTTTTCGCATTCTTCAAACACTGTTCAGAAATAACCCAACAGTACCATTAACATATAGTAGGAAGAAACAGGGGACTGTAAAGAAAATTCCAGGTGTAATTCGAACGAAATGCCATATCGTTCGAACGACAAACACTTCGCACGAGATGTAATCTCGTTCGAACGAAAAAATATAAGATTCCTAGATTATTCAGACAGTTATGCAGTTTTGTCCAGTGGGAAAAATTTCCTTTATCCCGGAGCTCATTAGTTATCTAAAAAAATTTATAACTAGTGGTATCGCTAAAGTATGATGGGAGATACAACTCTATTCATCGTATAGAGATATACCAATCTATTATAAACATTTATTTTATACCCGATAAGATGTGGTACTGAGCATTTTCTAGCACTCTTACAGGGAAACGCATGTATGGTATACGATCCCGCCAAGAGGAAAAATCAGGAGTTTCAAAGAGTTGGCCAACAAATTCATACGCAAATTTTTCTTTGAATTGAAGACTTATAGGAGGGTGACCCACATTCTCAACATCCAATATAAGAAGGTGGAGGCACTCAGAGATTTCATTTCTAAATTTAACAAAAAGAAGCTTGAAGTTATTGATTATGATGAAAAAGTGGCAATGACATCCCTTATTAATGGGCTCTTACCTAGATAATCATATTGGGCCCTCTCGAAATACCATCGTACCTCAATAAATAAGATTCTAACAGAGGTAGGGATGGTCATGGCCGTAAAAATTGATGCAACTAATAAGGCAGAGTTCAAAGAAAAAGGTTTTGGGAAGTCTGCTCAAAGTAGAGACAAATGGGGTAAAAAATATCAGGAAAAAGTAGAGCAAAAGTTCACCAACTATATGCCCCTCACTACCCAGGTGCATCATATTCTGAAAGAAATTAAGGACGATGAGGAGATCAAGTGGATGTTAAATTAAGTAAACTGGGACTTTTCAAAGCGACAACACTTTACCTAGTCGAGCGACTATATACGTGCTTTAGGCAAACTGCGGCTTAAGAATGTCCAATTTTACTTAGTGGAACAACTATAAAGGTGCTTTAAGTAAAATTGAGACTTTTCGAAGTGACAATAGTTTACCTAGTTAAGCGACCATATAGGTGCTTTAGGCAAACTGGGGCTTAAGAATGCCCAATTTACTTAGTCGAGGTTCCATATAGTCCCTTTAAGTAAACCGGGACTACCATTTCGGTCAAGGTTTCTCGGAGATATAAGGCACCGCTTTGGGAGACTTACCCAATATCGGTAAGGTTTCTCGAAGCTATAATGCACCACTTTGGGCGACTTACCAAAATATCGGTAAGGTTGCTCGAAGTTATAATGCACCACCTTGGGCGACTTACCACAATATTGGTAAGGTTTCTCGAAGCTATAATGTACCTTTATGGGAGACTTACCACAATATCGGTAATATTTCTCGAAGCTATAATGCACCACTTTGGGCAACTTGCCAGAATATCAATAAGGTTTATCGAAGATATAATGCACCACTTTGGGCGACTTACCACAATATCGGTAAGGTTTGTATGCAAGCTCTGTATCCATGCTCTAGGTTTTGCGAGCAGTTTTCTCGCCCCCTGTCATTAAGCTGGTAAATGACATCATGCAATCAGTGCTATATGTGGGCCAATCGGTGGCTATGCTGAATAAGTCTGGATTCTGTTTTGGTAATGTGTCGACAATGATAGCCATTCTACAACCAGATCTGAGCATGCTTGTCACTCGAGCTCCTATGTAACTTAATTTTACATCATACAACACTTTTCCTCCTCTTTACTTTGTTTTGTCTTTTATCTCAAGACAAAGGAAAGTAAAGAAAAACTCATACATCAGTTACGACACCATATGAATAAAATTAAATACATTTCATTGTGTGATACCCCCAAAATAAAAAAAAAATATTGAGCGTTTGGTTTTTACATCTATAAGGCCCTATGTAAGTTCTCGAGATTGATTTGCTCATGTGCGTTCAATATCTGCAATGATAAAAAATCATCTCTAATTTTGGCACAAAACCATTAGTAACCTTTAAGGAATATTATAATGCCACATCATGTGGGGTATATCCTGCATCCTTTATTTTATTTTATGTCAATAGAATAAAATAAACTCAAAATCATGCCTCAAGGAATTGTAAAACATATTGTTCTGTGTAATTTCATGATGCCTGTTTGATATGAAACAATATGCAGTTCATACTTTTTCAATCTCATTTTTATAGCATAAAACGATAGAATGCAGATATATCATGTGGTGAGCTATTGATCTCATGCCCCCATTATTTTTTTAAAGCTGAGAAAATTCAGAAATGGTCTATCAAATCATATATATAATAATTCAATCGCTGAGCATGTTGAGTCACCTTAAGGTGAATAATAAATTTCGAATTTGAATTTTCATGTAATTAATATACCAATATGAATAAATCGTAACTCAGAATGATCATAGAGGAGGTTGCTTTGAATGACTACTCGAGTGACAATGTTTCAGGTTGCTCGAGTGACTGTGTGCAAGGTTTCTCGAGTGACTATGACTGAGAAAATTGCTAAGACTTGAGCGTAAAATATTATCTTGATATGGTTGTTCGAAGGATGTCCATTTGACATGGTTGCTCCAAAAAATATTATTCCAACAAGGTCGCTCGAAAGATGTCATTCTAACAAAGTCGCTCGAATATGCACGTACTAATTCTTTAAATGGTCTTTCTCGAGAGGACAAAACATAGTTTACAGAATTTCAAGGCATATATGGTTTCTCGGTGACCAAATTTTTAGCAACGTGGTGCCTCGCACAAAGATTTAAGCAATAAGGTGCCTCAGGTAAAAAAATCATGTGTCTCGGACAAATTTTTTTAAACAATAATGTGCCTCAGGAAAAATCTAAACAATAATGTGCCTTGAGCAAAATTTAAATCATAAGGTGCCTCAAGTGACATAAGGTGTCTCGGGCAAAATTTAAATAATATGGCTCAAAAATAGAAATTGCTCGAATCCAATCTTGCATTTATTCGAGTTTAAACCTTTAAGGGGATTTTCCCATGTTAATAAAAATGTTTGTGTGAGCCCTGGTAATAACATCGGATGTACACAACAACCAAATGCCAAATATTTATGCTCGAATTATATCAACTTTATAAGTGTGGCATTTATTTTTTTATGCTGACATATTAAAATTTATATCAGTCCTAAATCAAATCCGAATAATCATAAGATTTGCTTAAGTCCATGCTCGTACTAATTTGAGCGCGATCTATAAATGGTCACTTAACATAAAAATATTCTTGTAAAATGTATAAATGCGGTCTGTGAGACCGATTTAAATTAATTCGCAAGTTTCCAATTAAATGTTATTTAATTAGAGTCTATTTTTAAACCAAATTAATCCAGCCCTTGAACATGCAACTCTGTGTGTGCGTGCGTCAATCCATAAATAAATAAAGCATGCGACACAAATTTCAGGAAAAATCCCCGCATGGCAAAACCTTTTATTTCTAGAACTTTGAAGAATTCACAAGACCATTGAATTACATACAACTTGATAATCGCCCACAAGTGTAACGCACGGTGTCTTCGTTAAACCTTCAAAGCAACGGCCAGAAATCTGTAGTGGTTCACGCATAACTATACCCCAAGGATCGCAGTCCAAAACACTCGGTAGAGACTCCCTCCACAATAGCATGCAGCTCTCCGGTTGTAGAGTTCTCCCCATAAAGAATAAATAACAACAAACGTTGTGTTCTTGAACACCAAAACAATTCACTAAAGCATATGTGATTTTTGTGAATTGAAAACAAAAAGGGATTAAACCCGAAAAGAAGAAGTCAAAAGGATTATGCTATTTTACAGGTTTCTATATTTCAAAACGCTGGGACTTCTTAATGAAAACGAAACCATTTAATGAGTATTTATAATAAAATGCGCCGTCTCGGTATTAGAGCTTGTTCGAACGAGAAATAGGTGTCGCTCGAACTAAGTACCCGTGTCGTTTAAACGACATCGGGCGACATACCAATCTCGCTCGAACGAGATGCTGATCTCGCTTGAATGACCTGGTTGTCAAAAAATATTATTTAATCTCCGCTCCAACACTTAGAAAAAAATACTAATTCTCAAATTTTGACGAAAAAGTCCGCTCCAACACTTAGAAAATATTTTGTAAAAATATCCCAAAAGCTCTAAGTGGAAAGTTAAGGTATTTAAAACATAACCTTACTAAAGTAAACTCTGCGGAGTCTTGAATGATGAAGAACTTGATTAATTCAAATCCGTCTTTGATGTAGATTGATCTTGAATGTTCTTCGACGGTGTAGCGGTATATGACATAATAAATTGATAATGGACTTATAAAAATATGTCCTTACAATTCTTGTGATTTTAGAGGGGTACATGATTTTTCCCAAATTTTATTTTTTATGAGATATTCCCAATCAACCTCTTAAGAGCAACCCTTACGTGCAATTCAAAATTAGACTTAACTAGACCAAAAACACCCTATCAAAATGAAGGAAATTGCTACGGGCAAGTGCAAAAATATAATAATGGACTGAAACAAAGGTGAAATGGCGTCGTTTGGGGCTGAAAATTTTGACCTTGGGCGGAATGGAATTTCTTTTGTCCTCCCCAAATGTCTTAACCTATTACGTTTAGCCCCCAAATTAATTACCTCAGCTACTCTACCTACAATGCAACCACAACTTAAATTCAATAGCCCTATTTATCATCCCACCGTAAATGTTTTCATCACTTCAAAAAAAAAAAACACCTAGTATATCTAGGAGGTAAATCCTTTCCAATTTGTTTGCTTATAAATTTTTTCTTTGTTAATCTTAATGTTCTATTTAATTAGTTATTAGTTATTGTTTTATTTATTTAGTTAGAGCAATCCTTATGTACATAATATCAGGTAATTATTTTCCTTAAATAATTTCTTATTATAATTATTTGTTAGTTAGAAAATTTTTAATTATCTGTTCTGTTTTTGTTAATTAGTAAATGTTTAATTATATGTTATGTTTTTGTTCTGTTCTGCTTATAAGAAATTATTTAAGTGAATCTTTATAAGAAATTATTGAATGTTTGTAAGAAATTATTTAAGAAATTATCTATTATGTTATGTTCCTTAAATAATTATTTGTTCTGTTTTCGTAAGTGAGGTATTTATTAGGTATTTAGTAATGTTCATGTAAATTTATGTTATGTTAATGTTATATTTAGTTATTAGTTATAAAAAAATCATATTTTAGCCAAATATATAGACATAAAAATTATAATTATATAAACGTGATTTTTTTTAGCTAAAGTGGCTAAAAAATTATTGATTAGCGTAAAATCAATATATTCTAATTTTTTTACTAAATAAAATATTACATAATATTTATTTATTCAGTACCCAATATGCTCGAAAATTGATAACTTTTTTGTTGACATTGAAGTGTTGATAATGGAACAACTTGAAAAAAAGTTAGACGGGCGGTTGGGGCAAGAAAGTCTAGAAAAATTCGAGAAAAAAGGTGAGAGCCCGAAATTCCTACTGCCAAGCGACCTATACTTTCTGAAAACTATAGGCGTATTGTGGACGATGGAGATCACATTAAAGATTCCCCGGACAGGGCCACAAACGGCAACACAATAAAGATGCGTGGTAATTGGCATAGTCTTAGAGTCACATACAAAAATTTTAAGTCATCTCCCGAGGTCATGCATTTTATACACCGTAGCAGTTAGGGAGAATTGTTGGACGCTCAAATTCCCAAGAAAGGTTGGGGGTTCGTACAAGCGGTCTCGGTGAGCGTTGGTGGGACACAACCAACACGTTCCAACTACCTAGCGGGGAGCTGACCATTACTCCTTATGATTTTATGATTTTGACTTGTTAGTTTTTTTATATAAAAAATTTCCTGAGTAATAACATTGATTAGTATAATAATTAAATTTATAACTGATTGTTATCCTTCCCATCTTGCAGGTATTCCCATCGGAAGCGGTCCTATGGTATCGATGGATGATAGAAAATAGTTGATCGTACTTGACCGGAAAACACAAATCCGGGGTGACATTATACAAAAATATTTTCCCGGCATTGAACCAAATAGTAGTGATTCTTGTGGGGTGAAAGTGTCGAGCTGAAATAAGTGGTTTGAGGCCATAAAGTTAAAAAAATTGATTGTTGGGCCTGAGGACACTGTTAGAGCATTTTTAATTTTTTGTGTGGGACATATTTTCTTCCCGACCGCAAGAGACAACATTCCTATTGGTTGGTTAACTGCTATGGAGGATTTGGAGTTTGTGGGATCATACGATTGGGGTTCGGCAATTCTAGCTCGCATATACTACTTTCTCCATATTTTGTCAAGATGTTGCGTAGACTCTATGAATTGTTTTTGGCAACTCATTTTGGTAAGTGTTAAAAAGTGAAATTATCTGTATTTAATATATAATTAATAAAATTATTATGGTTTTATAATACTCATTATTGTTTTGCAGTTTTTCGGGTTTGAATGCATACAATGGGCATGTCCCTTATTGAGGGAAGATACTGGTGACTGCTGGCCTAGGATTAATCGATGGAAGAAATAAAGTCGATTAAATCGTAAGGAGGCAAACGGCTCAATTCAGTATAATTTTCCCACCGCCTAGAGTCGGATTGAAATGCGATCGCCAGGTTCAATCAATTGGCTACCTTACTCAGGGTCTACTGTGGAGATGAACGCCTACGTTCAACATGCGAAGTACATATCATTGAAACAATGTGCTCTTATGGATCCTTAATATGTGGGGATATATTACTTAGGTGATCGATGCCGCCGACAGATCACCGATGAAATTTGCATACCAAATGACCCTCCCCTGCAAATGATGAGGATATCCTTTCACCCTGAAAGGCATGGAATTCTTATTGACGAGACGAACCCTGGCGTATCTATTGTTTCTCAACCCATGTATAACCGTTATTGGAAGCAAGTGTCCCTAGGCCTTGTAATGACACCCCTCTACCGAGCCGTCAAAATGAATGTCATAAGTTCCAGCGCACTACCATACCATATCCAAATACCCACTGTCCCTTCACAGGAACTTGGCGCTTATAAGACTCCCACAGGTCGGGTACATCCCACTCAACCCCAAATGACTTGGGATCTACCATTTTACAGTCCTGCTGGTGTACCCATATTGATTACATTTTCACGGCCGGATAGGATTGCGATCGACGAAGAAGTAATGCCCGCATACAATGACCTCCTATTTAGTAGTCGAGAATTATCAGATTATTGGCAATCCTCGAGAGCCACCGCTCTAGGTGCAGCCATGCATCTTAATAACTATTTGAGTCATGAGTTGGATATAGCTACAAGGAAGCTTTATGAGTTGGGTGTATCTCACGAGCGAATTTCTCCCCCACCTAATTTTTTTAGTGGTACACTATGGGCCTTTTGCAACCCCACAGAAGATCCCCGACATCCGACCATAGTGTATCGACCACACATGGATGATATTGGTTCCCAAGAAGATACAAGCAAACCTGGTCCATCAACGCAAAATTATGACATGTCTTGATGCTGTAAATTTGGATGATGTAGATTGGAATTTTGATAATTATCAATTATAAAATGTAATGTGTCGAATAGTATGAGTTTATTGTTCATATCATAGTTGTAACTATATAATTCCATTACATTATATCCGTTACATTTAATTTAATAATTAACATGAAAAGCAGATGCACTGGATCTATTTAGAGGAGATGAAAGAAAAACTAGTAAAAGTCATTCCAATAACCATTTCTCCTCAACGTACACCATGTCATTAGGCCTTCAAAATTCTCACCAAACGTGCGAATGTATGAATTCACTACCTCCTCATATGGATCATTTTCCTCATCCAATGGTTGCATATCTTGTTCAACCCTATTGAAAATGTTATCAAATTCCTTGATGTCATCTTTAATTTCCAACCATCGATCCATCAAGTTATGCGGGATCTAATAATCGTGCCTAGGTAACAACTCATGATATTTGTCGGCAATTATTTCCCAAAGGGATCATTAATTTGGCTAATCTCACAACCAAAAAAACCACGTGGGAATGATTTTATCAAGGCTTCAGCTAAAAACTCATCAATCACATCTTCATAAGTTTCCATTGTGCACATTAACACTCAATGTGGCCATTCATATTTATAGCTATATAATTAACCATAAAATCTTCCCTATACTGGACATAAAAAGTCACCGACAATTATACTAGAGGCGGTAGCATCGCATGAGCTTTGGAACGAGCGTTTGGTGTCCTGCAACTTAGGTTCGCATTCGTTCATACGCCAGTAAAACTCTGGAGCAAGGATAAATTATCATCTATTATGCATTCGTGCATCATAATGAACAACATGATTGTTGAAGAAGAGATGTGTGATTGTGATTGGAGATAAGAATACGACCTCCTGCCTGACCTGGTTCCTATGTTTCGAAACACTCTCGAGCAACATTATGCGATCAAGTCTAGGACAATGCACATGCATGACAAGAGGAAGCATTTATAGCTACGTGCAGATCTTGTTGGACATGTTTGGGAAAAGTTTGCCAATAAAAGTGTGTGATTTTACCCAATTTATGTTTCTTTTGTAATTTTGTTATGTTGTTATCTTTATTATTAATGCTGATGACAGTGTATGGAAATTTGACCCAATAATAGTGTATGGAAATTTGAAGAAAATTCATTTCACAATTTCTATAATCCAATTACAAAGTACAACAAACGATAAAAATAAATAACAAGTTACATACTCAGAAGCATATAAATTTTAAAATCCAGAATGACCTCTATGTGGTGGATAATTTGGAAAGTTTGATTGCCCATGTTGTCCCCGTGCTTTGTTGAGTATATTAACCACGAGGTATTCATGGTACTCCCTTTTTGATGAATTCATGTTTAAGGTATCGATGCTCAGAATTTTTTGATCAAGCAATATTTGTTCACGCATATCTTTCCTCTCCATAGCCAATATACTGGGTTCGTTGAGCTCTAAAATTCGCTCCTTAAGTTGCAGTGAACATTTAAGCCCCTCACGGGCCTCTTCGCCACGTGCACGATCTGCCTGACATGATCGCTCGAATGATTCATTGAACGAAGAGAAATTACTAAGTATTTCTCGGTTCACCTCAATGTTTGTAGCCTTCGCTTTTCCTTTAGCCCGTTGCTTCTTCTCTTTCCTTCCAGGTGGCCTCGGACAAGGCCTTTCTATATCAACTTCTGCCCCATCTTTGGAATTTCCCGTGGGAAACACAACATTCGGACTTCCTTCACTTTCTGTCGCACCGGTCATTAGTGAATCAAAATGAAATTGAGGCGAGTCTAAAAATGTTTGGGAAATTTGAAATTTGTGGAGTTCTTTTAAAATTTTCTAACAAGATTCAAAATTAAATGATTTTCCATTGTTCTCTCGCTGGAATGCTAGATTAGCCGCAGTAACCTGAAATAATACGAAAATGTAATTTTATTACCTCATTAGCAATAGATTTACGAGAAATAATAATTAAAAAAAAATTACAAAGTAATAGTAATTTTGCTCAGTCTATGTTCATAGTCCCACTACCACGACTTGTCATCGATGCCTCTTTCAATTTAGAAACATATAACATTACGTGTCTCAAAATTTTGTTGTAGCGGGTTTGTAGGCTGCCTCCTGTCCAATGTTTAGTGATACCCGTCGTTGTATTATATTCTTCGGCGACTGCATCCCAAAATAATGTGCTTGGTCGATTAGTCCCTCGTAAACCATCATTTGTTTGATTTACATAAGCGGTGCATAATACTTCATCGTCGTGTTGAGACATATTTTGACCTCGAACCATTGAAAAATAATCACAAAATATATTTAAACAAATATAAATTTTTTGAAATTATTTTTGGTTAAATAAATAATATATATTGTAGCTAAAAAGAAAATATTTAATAATAATTAAAACGAAGAAAAAGAGAGAGTGTTTTAAATAAAAATATTAATGGTATGATTTGTGTTGGATTGAACCTCCTATTTATAAAAAAAAATACCCGTTGGATAAATATAGTCGTTCAATGAATATAACCGTTGCAAATATTTTGGGGGTCAAAATATAAATATGCATTTAAGCTTGGGTGGGACATGCTTTAGGCTTTTTTTTCTCTTGCGCGGAACATGTTGTTCCGTTTTAACAGTGGGTTCCATAAAAAACAAACTAGTCCAATTATATATTTGTTATTTTTTAACCTAGCAACGTTCAAATATGGACTTTTAGCCTACCATTCGCATATAGAGCATATTTGAATTTTTATTTGAATTTTTAGACTATCAATAAGGGTTGCTATAAGAGAAGACATCTCCTAAACAATTAAAAGCTCTTTATTCTTACTTTAAAAACAAAGGACAGCGCAACACCCCAATTCCAAGACATTTTCTCTCTGTTTGCAACACAACGTCTACTTTGGGAGAGAGGCATGGACACTATCGAAAAATCAAGTCGACCACCATATTCCGAATCTGAAATGCAAAAAGAGGAGGAGGATCTCTTTTTCTATAGCAAGAAAAAGAAAAAAGACAAACACTTAGACAATATGGAGGTGGAAGCCTGAACTCCGCTACTAGTGGAGAATACACAAGAAGAATTAGTAGCTGAAAGGGAAGTCCAGAATGATACACGATTGGAGTCTCATAAGAGCACTATCACAACAGAACTGGGAAAGTCAGTGGACAATAATAGTCAACCACCCCAACAAACAAACAACACAACAAGTTCACTCTCTTACAAGGATGCTTTGGTTAATAAAAAATACACTAACTCTGATATCTACTTTGAAGAGACTACTGGCCTATGGTCTAATGATGAGGAGGATACCCCCATGCTGACAGCAAAGCAATCTGAGTTGGACCTCAATTAAAATCCGGAGGAAGAAGATGACCCTCTCTGTCCCACTATCTCCATCCCGAAAAAGCACACGGAGAAACTTAGGAGAAAATGGAGAGACAGTGTTATTGTTAGCTTGCAGTAGAGCCCCATCCCTATGGAACCTCCAAGGAGATTATGAGGTGATTGACCTTGAGGAGGGACATTTCCCATTTAAGTTTCAAATGAAAGAGGACTACAACAATGTGCTAACTGTGGGCCCTTGGATTATTAATAGTCACTACCTCATTGTTAGAAATTGGGTGCCAAACTTTAATCCAACTAAGTAAAATAATGTAACTACAGCCTTGTGGGTAAGACTCCCTAGACTATCAATTGAATGGTTTGACGAAAAAATCTTATTTCAAATCGGGAGCAAGTTGGGAAAGCCCATTAAGGCTGACTTTACCTCAGCCTCATCCTCTAGAGGTAAATATGCAAGAATATGTGTTGAGGTATATCTATCCAAACCCATCGTTCCCTTCTATAAGTTGGATGGAAGAAAATATAGGGTTGAGTATGAATTCCTCCCATACATCTGCTTTAAGTGTGGGAAGATATGACATAAAACTGAGTTTTGCCCCCTCCATTCCCCCCAACAACCACGTAAGCCTGCTCCGGGAGGTTCAACCCAAGAACAAAATGGAATACCTCAGGCTCCAATCATCAATAACGGCTCTTTTGCTTAAAAAAATAGTGAGGACATGAAGGTAAATATAATAATTGATACAGACAAAGGAAAGGACCATTTTGGACCTTGGATGTTAGTACAACGTAATAAAAGGCGACAGTTCACTAAACCCAGTTTAAACGAACCAAAAGAAACCCAAAGAAGCAACAGGTTTTCTGCCCTTGACAGCAGTAGGTCTGAGATAGTGTATGGGAATGGTGGTAGAATAAATGCAAAAGCACAAGTAGGTATGAGAAAAGCGACGCACGGGAACACAAACAGACCCTTTGGGTCACTTTGCATGGCTGTGACTAATATTTTAGAAGGTACGACTCTTGTAAATAACCCAAAAACATACGGCAACAAGCTTACTATGGCGCTGAACTGTGAGGGGGTAGGTAGGGCCAAACTTCAGGGTAGAAGTGATATCCCAACTAGTTCAAGGCTAACGTCCAATCAGGCTGGGGCACGTACTCGACATCCAACTTCTTAGACGGACTTCCCTCTAGCTCCTACTATTTTGGATATTGACGTGTGTAGTGGAGAATATAGTGGACCGGCTACTGGGAAGTATTATGGGCCAAGCCAGGTTGTTAACTCAAGCCTTACAACTACCTCGATTCCCGCTATCCAAACTAACACGCTAATGGCAACCTCCCCAAACAAAACTGCCATGCATGGTATTAACAGTAGAAACCATCTGTTACTTAAGACCTATAACAATGCCCCCATGCAACCTTGTGATGGTGGGAAATATTCTGATAAAAGGCGAGTCCCTATCAACTCTTATTACCAACTGGAACCTACTGGAAGTCCAATGTTTGGTGTTAAACGTAATGCCACTGGAAGAAGAAACGGTCAAGCGGGACATGAGAATGGAGGATCTTCTGAACCCTCGAGAAATATTATTGAAGATGGTGGAGCTGCACCAATGGCCGAGTAATAAGTCTACAATATTTAGAAATTTATTTTTCTCAATGGTTGCTATCATTTGGAATTGTCGTGGGGCGAGTAAACCCCTCTTTAAACCTATATTAAAAGAGCTAATGAATATTTATTCTGCTGATGTTGTGATCATTCTCGAAACGCACATTCATATTACTAGTGTGGTGGACCTTTTCAATAGTCTGTGTCTTACTGAACATATTATTTTGGAACCCCTTGGCCAGTCGGGGAGGGGGGGGGGGGGGGGGGGTTGGGTGACTGGAACCCTCACACCACCCAACTCCAATCTCTGGCCATATCCCGTCAGGCAATTCATGTCATGGTGAAGAAGCATCACCATGAGGAGTGGTTTCTCTCGGCAATTTATGCTAGTACTCTCCCATGACTTAGAAGATAACTTTGGGAGAACTTGATTGATATTGCGGAGTGCATTGATATCCCGTGGCTAGTTGCAGGTGATTTTAATGACTATATGGACGACTCGGAAAAAAATCCTATTCAAAGCATATGGCCACCATGAAATGTTCTAGATTCCTCGACAACATTAACAAGTGCAACTTGTCTGACTTAGGGTGCAATGGGCCCGGGCTTACTTGGACCAACAGTCGGGAGGGTTTCGCTAATACTTTGATCCGTCTGGATAGGTGCCTAGCTAATAATGATTGGAGAATTATGAACCCGAACGCTACTATCGAAAGTGTGCCTAGGAATGCTTCCGATCACTGCCCGGTGGTTCTCCGTCTTGAAGGTAATAACACTAATTTGAAATCTCCTAAACCATTAAGGTTCCTTTCATGCTGGTTTGATAGGAAATATTATAAAGATTTAGTTAAAAAGAATTGGAATAACCATTCCAATTTGGAAGACAATATTCACAATTGTACTAATTTTATAAAAGATTGGAACAAAAATGTATTTGGTAATATTTTTCAAAATAAAAAACGGATTCTGAGACGTCTTAAGGGAATCCAAAAAGCCCAGAAAAATATATTTTATCACAACCTCGACATCCTTGAAAAAAAATTTCGATCTGAGTTTAATGATATTTTAATTTATGAGGAGAAATTTTGGCGGCAAAAATCTAGAATCCAGTGGATTAGTGAGGGAGATAGGAATACTAAATTTTTTCACACCTCCGCCATTATTAGAAGGAAGAAAAATAGAATTGATCATCTCATGATTAATGGGGTCTGAACTGAGGATACTATCATTCTTACCGACCATATAAGTGCTTATTTTAAAAACCTGTTCCATGCTGAGTTTTCGTATGATATTAGTAGCCAAATGAGTGATTATCCACACTATAAATTTGAGAGTAGGGATAATTTTAGCCTTACTTTCCCTCTTGTGCTTGATGAAGTTAGACGTGCCACTTTCAGCATGAAAGCGAATAAAGCCTCGGGCCCTGATGGGATCCAACCCATGTTCTACCAAAAGTTTTGGAGTAATATAAAAGGAAACCTCTTCAACTTTATTAACAAGTGTTGGGACCAGAATAAATACCCCCCAATATGAATAATAATGTGAATTTGATCCCTAAACTTGACAATCCCGAGAATATTAGTCAATTCCGCCCTATCACTCTCTGTAATGTCTCTTATAAAATCCTTGCTAAACTGATTGTTAATAAACTGAGACCCATCCTTTGTCAGATCATTGACCCTTGTCAGGCTAGTTTTCTCCCAGGCAGACAGACATCAGATAACATCATTATTACCCAGGAAATTATACATACCCTTATAAAGAGAAAGGGTAAGGTCGGTGGCGTTGTTTTGAAAATTGACCTTGAAAAAGCCTATGACAAAGTTAGTTGGGACTTTCTTACGAAAGTTCTAATTTGGTATAATGTGGAGAGTAGTTTTAAAAATTTTATCATGAGTTGTGTGAAAGATACCTCTACCGCTATCTTGTGGAATGGCTCCCCACTCCCCAGCTTCACCCTCACCAGGGGTCTCAAACAGGGGGACTCGCTTTCTCCTTATTTATTTGTCATGTGCATGGAATACCTCTCTGCTAGCATCTCTAATAAAGTGGGAAAAGGTCAATGGAAAGGCTTCAGTACCTCCCCTAATGGCCCATGTATATCACACCTTTTCTTTGCGAACGATCTCATCCTGTTCTCTAACATGACTACTAGCTCTTGTGAGGCTGTTTTGGACACAATTGAAGAATTTTGCAACATTTTGGGCCAAAGAGTTAGTTTTTCCAAATCAAAGATCTTTGTCTCACCTAATATCCCTAGATCCAAAGTGGCTGAACTTAGTCATAAATTTGGGATGAGCCTCATTGATAATATGGGTACTTACCTGGGTACTAACATTGTTCACGGTAAATTCAATAATGCCTGCCTTAAGAATGTCGTGGAAAAAGTCCAAAAGAAGCTTTCTGGGTGGAAAACCAAACTGTTGTCTTTTGCGGGTAGAACCAATCTTGTTCAAGCTGTTACGGCTACGATCCTCACTTATAATATGCAAACCGCCCTCTTACCCATGAAGACTTGCGACACTCTTGATCGGCTTAATGAGAACTTCCTGTGGGGAGGTAACGGGAGAAATAAAAAGATTCATCTGGTTAGTTGGGATAATGTGTGCAGGCCTAAGGACAGGGGGTGGGTATTAGAACAACACATAATAATAATAAATCAATGATTGCCAAACTTGGCTGGAATATCATGAAAAATCGTGGTTCCTTTTGGGCCAATATCATCACAAATAAGTATAAAGTTGGTCCAAACCCTAGATTGTGGTGTAAGAAATCTAACACCTACCACATCTAGCGTAGCATCTTTAAATGTAAAAAAAATCCTCATTAAGAACACCAAATGGAACATGGGCAAGGATAATAATATCAACATTATGAAAGACTGGTGGTGTGGTGACGCACCTCTTGCATCTTGAGGTGGCCATACATCCTGGGATGATAAAAATGTTAACGCTCTCTTAACCGATAACGGTGTGTCGGACTGTAACAGGATTCAACAGGGATTCGATGAAACTATTATGGATGAAATAATTAATACGTCACTCCCCAAGAGGGGGGTAAGAGAGGATAAACCATCTTGGCAACCCAGTAACAAAGGTAAATTCTCTATTCAATCTTGCTACAACATTATCTCTTTAGGAGATGAACCCACCCCACGTTGGAATGGCTGGAAGAATATTTGGAAGCTTGGGATCCCTCGTAAGTTGAAACATTTTCTCTGGACCCTTCTTCATGGTAAATTTCTCACTAATGTACATAGGGAAAAATGGGGCCTCACCACGGACAACACGTGCCCTCGATGCTCTTGCAGGGAAGATCTCAACCACCTTTTCAAAGATTGCTCCTTTGCCACCCATGTGTGGCAAACCCTCAGCACCCCACTCACTCACCCCCAAGGTATGATTTCTGACTTTACTTCTTGGGTGACTACAAATGTTTGGAATAATGCGGACAAGTACTGGTATGTTACTTTCATCTCTTATCTTTGGTATATCTGGAAAGCCCGTAACAAGTTAGTGTTTGATAATGTTTACATTTCCCCTTCTACGGTTAATAAGCTTATCTATGATCTTAGTTGTGATATCTTCAAAGTACATAATAAGACTACTAACCAAGAAGGAGAAACCTCTAATTCGTGCACTAATGATAGTGATTGCTTTTCAGGTACCCACACCATCCAGACTGATGGGAGCTTTGACATTATTAGTGGGTTAGGAGCTTTCGGAGGTATCGTGCGTGATGGGGAAGGAAGATGGATTGTTGGCTTCACTGTTCATATTCAAGGAACGGCTATCCAATTTAGAGCGGAACTAGAAGGTATCTTCCATGGCCTGAATCTTTCATTCAGGGAGAACTAGGAGGGTGTCTACCTCAAGACCGACTGTCTTGATGCCATCCAGCTCTTGAAGTCGGAAGACGTAGGAAATCACCCCCTCGTAAACATCATTGAAGACTGTTGTGATCTCTCCAACTACCTTAAAACCAAGGTCCTTCACATCCCGAGAGAGAGGAACACTCAAGCGGACTGTATGGCCAAAATTTCTAAAGACTCACATGAGCTCTATTTAGAGTATGACCATACCCCGGAGAAACTCCTTGAGATGCTTGAATGTGTCGTTACTATTATTCTCGTGTCCTAGAGTTTCTTCCTTGTCGTGTTTGTTTTATTTTCCTCTTGTAACAAAAAAAAATACACCTGTTCCTATCTTTGAACTTGCAACACCAAATCTTAGAGCAAGCATGTTCGAGATTGATTTTGGCCCAGCCATGGTGATTCGAAGGTTCAAGGGTATGTGCGGGTCGACATCTCAACTGAATCGTGGTTGTAAATGGTGGTTAAGTAGTTTGAGAATGTTCAAAGATCCCAAGATTGCTCGATAATATATACGAGGTTGTTCGAGTTGTACTTGTCCATGGTGAATTGCATTTTGTTTTTAACATAGATTGTTTGGAGATGGAGATTTCTCGGAGAACGAGGTTGTTTGGAGATCCGAGGATATTCGAAGGATTTGATTTATCAGAGGTCTAAGGTGGCTCAGAGATCAAGATTTATTGAATTTTTCTTGGTATTTAGATTGAGTCACTTCTTAAATTCTCATCCCGGGTTATTTTTCTTGGAATACCTATTCGGAGGTTGAGGATTTTACACAGATTTGTTCGGAGATGGAGGTTTTTTCAAGGAAGGTTTCTTCGGTGTTTTATGGTTGAAAGAGGTCGTTCATGCTTTCCAAGGTTGCTCGGATGTCAACATGCTCGACGGTCAAGGACCTCGGAGGTCGGAGGTGGTCTTTTGTTCTGAATACCTGTTCGGAGGTGGGTGTGATTTTTTCTTCTGTTAATTTCTTTCACCCATGGTGGTTCAGCTAATATTCATAGTGGATCGATTGTTGACGACTCGGTCTTGAATGGTTTTGTATTAATAAAGATGAGTTGAGTCTATTTTGGGTTTGTTTCTCGTTTCTGGCTGGAGTGGGTCATTTTCAGTCTGAAGTGCGTCGTTTCTCGCCGGAGCGGGTTAGTTTTCAGGTGGCTCTGGAAAATATATATATATATATATATATATATATATATATATATATATATATATATATATATATATATATATATATATATATAAATAAATAAATAAAATAAATTATAATGGTGTTTTCACTATTCATAAGTTTGGAAGACACTTCACGGTTCAAATCGAAGCCAACAAGACAAGAATCCAAGGGTTGAGATTAAAAGATATTTTTTTTCCTTTTTTATCCCATTAGTATTTCATTTCCCCCTCTTTTTCATAAGTTCTTCATCATCCAAAAAAAATCAAAAAGATGGGTAAAAGAGTCAATTTTTTTGCACCTATCTTTAACAATTCACATTTTCAAAATTGGGGGCATTTTGGTAACACTCCTCCAAACCTCTCTCATCTCTCTTTGCCTTACGACACCCAAAGCACAAATTCCACCGGTTCCAAACACACACAACCTCTCTCATCTCTCTCTCTCTCTCTCTCTCTCTCTCTCTCTCTCTCTCATTTTTATGCTCTCCACACTCTCTATCTCCACGCGAATATGGGTTTAGATTTCTGTATTTTAGGTTCATTTTTGTCTATTTGGGTTTGGATTTCAGGTAACCATTTCTCTCTCAATCACAATATCTCTCTTTAGTTGATTAATTTGAGGTTTGTGGTTATTTGGTTTGTGTTTTTGGTTTATTTATTTAGGGTTTTCAGATTTGATAATGTGGTGAAGATTAATGAAATATTAAACTCAGGTATTCCCCCTCTCTCTACATAAGCACACACATAGACTCCATCCACCACTTCGAGTAGTGGTGGATTAGCACTACTGATATATCATATATCATATCAATCAAAGTTCGTTTTTTTAAATATTGATTCATAAATGGGTAACTTTGAAAATGTTCCTGTGAACTGAAATGACATGATTCGTTGTTCCTGTGAGCTGATATGCTTACTGGGTTTTTCTTTCTCAAGAAATCTTGGAATGCTTGATAGATTAGTCACGAGAGAGTAATATTCTACCGCCAATAAATTTCTTGAATATCTCATAGTTAATGCTCATAAGTTGGTTATGAATCCTATCAGTTATAAATCGTGTTCGATGGAGTGGCCTCATACCCGTAAACTAATTTTGATTTGGGGAATTTATTGAATTATTTATTTACATACATTATTTAATTAATTTGTGTTTTCCATTTGTATGCAGCTGATGTGTTTGAGAATATTGTCCATCGGACTATGGGTAAGTCGTTTTCTTTTCTTCGCTACATTAGTTCCTCTTAGCTTAATATCTATTGGATGTTATTTTTATAGTCGAACATATGTTAAATGGGCATGTGGATAAATTCAGTAAATTGCTGCTTCTCTTCATTTACATGATAAGCTACATGTTGATTTCCTTTCTTAATTTTTTGATAATTTTATGGTATATCCATGATTGAGAGAAAATTTTAAACTAAATTGTTTGGGTAGCCTAAACAGTCACTTGAATTTATTAAAATGGGCTTTAACTCTTACTCCAGTTTGCAACCAAAAAATGACTCGACCATATAAAAACTATGCTTATATATGAGGAACATTAGATGAGTTATCCTAAAGGTAGTCCTTTGATTAATTATATTAGCTCAGCAGATGAAATATTTTTTTTCTTAACTGATGCCAATTGGTTTTGGTACTTTATGGACTAATTGGTTGATTGTCTTGCAGAGTTTGGCACCAAGTTCTCCACTGGATTACTCAGATGACAAATCTTGGAGGACCTATGATAATGTTTGGAGTAGCACATAAGCTCTAGACACACGGACATTGTGGATTAATCTTTCCCATTTAAATCTCTTAGATGTCCCAGTTTTTGTGGGAAGAACAAAGCTAGAAATTATGCATAGTTGATTGATAAAATTAGAGCTAAAATTTAGGGCCATAGATCAAAAATACTTTCTTTTGGAGGTAAACTGATTTTAATCAAGCATGTATTGATGTATATGCTTATTCGTATTTTATCAGCCTTAGTTCGTTATTTACCAAATTAAAAGAATTTTTCCCAACTTTTTTTTAGGTTCTAGGGAGAATACTCATAAATACCATTGGGTGACTTGGAGATATATATGTAATCCAGTGGATGAGGGAGATTTTGGATTAATATCTTTTGAAGATATCAATGCAATTATGTATATGAAGAAATGTGGAGGTTTACAACATCAGTCTTTGTGGTCTGACATAATGAAGAACAGATAATGAAAAATGTATCCTCCTGCTTCAGTTGGGGTTAGAAATTCACATTCAAGGGAATGGAAGGTGTTATTGAGAACAGTGACATGGTTTAGTCTAATGATTTATTTTAGACGATATACAACTCATGGTCGTATTCATCATCACTTAACCTACACACTCATTTATAAACTTCAAATGGATGAACCCATTTCAAAACCTCTCCACTGGGTGTGTATTCTAGCCTTCGCAGATCATATTCGTCTATAATAGCCCTCGCATGTATGGATGTTATCTTTCTTCTCTTGCCTTTTATTAATATATGGTTTCTTTCTCCTCTCTTTAAATTAAATTTAGTTGATCATGTACTGAATTTTTTGGCCTTAATGTTCTCTATGTAGGAAGTAGATATCCTAGATGGATTTCCTTTCGAAATTTAAGATAATCCTGGAGAGAGAATTATACTGCTTACAAGGAAGTAAGAAGATAAAATTATCAAAGTTGAAGTTGACATGCCTGTGAGGGTGGACGAACAATAGCTGAACAGGAGCGGCCGTTCCAGTTCAAAATATAAAAAAAATTGTGTCACGCACAACCAGTAGATTCAGTTGGTGTGATTGTTGCTCAATTGGGCCAAAGTCAAAATCAGATGATGGAGATGAAATGACCGAGGATATTGATTCCGACGTCCAAAAAAGGAGACACCAAGCCACATATTAGATGGATTATGATGATGGTTCTGAGGATGATGAAATGAATGAAGAGGAACCTATAAAAGAAACATATCGAGCTAATGGTTATTTTTGACAGATTCGGTAATTAAACACATGTTTACACAGAGACGAAATGGTCATTACTGTACAGTTTTTGACATACATTGTGTGTATGAAACACCCAATAATTAGATTGTTTGATCATACAATAATATAAATGTGTATGAAACACCCAATAACTGAAAATAATTAATCATATTAATGCAGTGGAGTTGGTGAATGTTATTGGGTGGTGTTGATTATTATATGTTTTTATTTCATGTATAATTTTTTCTCCTTTGTTTCATCCTTTGTGTAGTTAGTCAACTTTGGATTCAGGAATAAATGGAGCTTAAAAGAGAGACGAAAATAACCCAACATGGAATTTGCTCGCAAATCTAGGATGCGCAAGCAGGCAGAATGTGATGAGCTGGCCTAGAGAGTTGAAGTTCTGAAAGAAGAAAATGCTACTCTTAGAGAAGATGTGAATCACATCAGGGGCGAGTATGATCAGCTTCTTCTTAGAATGCCTCTCTGAAGGAAAGACTTGACAAAGCTCCGAGTCATGAAGACCAAGCTAGGGTTATTAAAGGTCAATAAATCCAAAAAATAGAATCCGAATGAAGTGGTCAATGAAGTACTAGCTGGGGCTTAACCTAACCAATTAATAAGAGTAAACCCTTATTTAAAGATGGCCTTTTTTGTCTTGCTGGGGTTTAAACATCTCTTATTATGTAGTTTATTTGTTAAACGTTATTAATGTCATTACTAACCATTATGTCATTATGTAGATCAATGAGAGGTTACCAGATCATTATGTCATTATGTAGATCATTTAGATGTTATTAGATCATTTGCAAGAAGAGTTTAAGAAATAGGCTGCCAAATCTATTTAGAGTGTAAGTTAAAGTTAAGATGCTAACACGAGTTTATTATCTACCCATAAGCTGATGAACTTATACTAATGCAATTTTCTAATGCCCCTATACTTATTTTATATGACACTAGTTTATTATCTACCCATAAGCTGATGAAATTATGTTATATTTGTGTCATAAATACTATGTCAAAGACAGATTTACACTGAGCACCATATCACGAGTAAATTTTGATTGATACCAGCATTGCTTAGGGTTCTATAGATGGTGTGTAATGGAAACCTGATACATAGTAAACTCGCCCGATGTCCCCTCCCTCATTCTCTATGTGATAAATATGTCTACATCTATGTGTGGGGTTCGAAAATCGGGTTTCTAAAATTAAGTGTTCTAAGTTAATTTTGTCATTATTATTGCAGCTGAACAATCCTCATCTATTTAATATGTTTTCGGTTGGGATAGTAATCTTGCAAATGGCAATACCAAGCGTAAGATCCATTGCGGGATTAAATTTATCAAGCGTACCAAGCAGCTCTCAGGCAATACCAAGCGTACTCTTGCAATGAATTTTAATTTATCAGCTGCAGTAGCTCTCAGGCATCTGTATTTCCTATTGGGTGGTAACCAAGCAGCCACAATTCTCTCAAAATTTAGCTTATCCAAGTAGGGGAGTTTCTTGGTAATGTGAGTAAATTATTTTCTCCTTCTCTAACAAATTTGATATCTAACTACATTTATAATCGACTTTCAAAATCTAATTTTTTAAATTATACAAGTTAAGTGACTATAAAACTTTTTTTTGTCGACTTTTCGAACCAACTTCTCATAGTCCCAGTTTTTATATTTTGTCCAATCCGTGGATTGCAGCACCGGGGTGCATTTTGAAATTTTATCATGGCTCATATAGATTTAATTTATTGTTATCTAATCTAAAAAGTCTGATTGAATTGTGTTGTCAGTGTATTAGGCTCTGTTCTCTATTCTAAAAATGTTATTAGTGTATTACTCTTATGTTTTCAGTTTTGGGGTGTTTAGTATTAGTCTAATGTTATTAGTGTATTAGTCTCATTTATATTAGTCTAATCTAAAAGGTCTGATCGAATTGGGAGAAGTTAGTTTTGGGATGTTTAGTATTGAATATCTTAATACATGTTGTACATCTTAATACCTGTTGTACTGTTTAATCAGTTTTGGGATCTTAATACCTGTTGTACTGTTTAATCAGTCTTAATACATGTTGTACTATTCAATCTGTGTTCTTAAACGGGGAAAATTGGTCTATAAAAGTTGATATATGTGTTATTAAATGGAGCAGTTGATATCTGTGTTCTATAATAGTATAGTCAATACTCAATTTCATACATTAAATACCATTACTTGCTTTAGTACTGGATTATACTAAAGTAGTACTTGATATTAGTTATAAATTTTCTCCTCTTATTTTGCAGATATAACAATATGTGGCTGATGAGATGATTATGTTTTCATTTGAATTATAGTAACTTTTTATGGTGACTGTTCAAAATCAAAGACAAAAGGAGCTTCGCAAGTAGGCTCCTCATTGATCACATGGAGACTCACATAAATGGGTGATTCGGTGCCTCCTCAACGGATATGCATTTGGATGCATAAAAAATGGAGGCATCAACATATGTCTACATTTTTTTAAAATGGAGGTATCAACATGTCAACATAGTGTCAGAAATCGAGTACTCTATACTCACTGATGTTAAAAATATATTTTCTTAATAAAATGTGTCTTTTTGGTTCAGTAGTACTCTATACTTATATGACTACATAATGCATGTGGTATATGGATTGTTTAAGAATGAGTATGTATAGCAATTTTGAGCATAGTATGAGAGGAATACAGATGCTTAAACACATGAAAAAATAATAGCTTTCCAGAATTTATCCATTTTTTTTATAGATTAATATCAAGATAAGAGAAGAAAGAGAGAAATTTAAGTTGATTGATTTTAAGTAGCCAAAAGTGCAAGAAAACCACTAGCCTTCAACTTTTCTTTACGAATAGTTTCAGCCGACTGCATTACTAGTTGCCTAACTAGATTGATTATTTTTTCCTTAAGCTCGACACAAGAGCAATGTTGCCAGCAACGGAAATACTAGCAACATTGCATCTGCTTTATAATCATGAGAAGTAGGTTGAATATCCTTAGTGTTAGACTTAAAAAGGGGAAGATTCAACCTTTTGCACATCATTTGTCTTGATGCCCTGCTTTCCCCTATTGTCTTTTTAATGACATTGTCTTTCTAATTGAATGCTCAAGACATTTTTATTCAACTTGCTGCACATCATTTGTCTTGATTCAATTTCTTAAATATCGACCCTTATGATTATTTTTAATATCTTATATTTTGATACGAATCTTCAATCATTGCCGCTTAATTCACTTAAGGCTAACTATGTACACATAAATTGCAGATTGTTGAAATCAATATGATGTTTTTTTTACAACTATCCTTCTTTGGCAGATATACAAGGTATATTATTTCCTTCAAGGTATATGCAGATATGCAAGGTATATTTTTTGGCAGATATGCAAGGTATAATACTTCCTTCTTTGGCAGATATGCAAGATATGGAAAGCAGATATGCAGATCCATCAAATACTCTGATCATTCTCCCAGGTTCTCCTCTACAATGAATAACTGTTATAATTACATAAAATCCACGCAAAATCAAATTATTGGGCACATCAGGTGTTGTAATATAAATGTCAAAGAAAATCATGTATCTCTCTATTCATCACACACACACACACTAAGAACACACTATATGGTTGACTTACTTGAGTCTGTACCATATAGGAGTTCCAACTAGTTTGGATATCGAGACAAATAGGACTAGATTTTTTCGAGTTGCTCTATCTCAAAAAGGCATCAAGCTTCATCAAAAGCATCCCAGTCCAAGATCTCCAATGTGACATAAAGAGGTAAGTACGACTCTTGAACTACAATTAGGACACATACACTGCATATACATGCTTTATTATGTGTGCATATTTTTTATGTTGGTGTTGTTGCTTCAAATATTTTTTTGGAAAGCGAAATTCATTTGAATAGTTTTTTAATCATTTAAAATGATTTTTCATTTAATTAAAATATGATTTTAAAAATATATTTGAGATAAGAATATTTTTTATGATAAAAATTTGATTGGAACTATTTTTAATTGGTTAATATTTTTTTGAGTCGAAAAAATTAATTTTTACAGGACTTTAAAAAACACATGTGTGTTATTTGTTATAAGGCTATTTGTGTTTGTTTAAGTGCCTTGTTGGTTAGACTCATTTGTGACCCTAGATTGAGTGGTTATCTATGAATCATATTTTTAGTGGCTCAATCCTAGTGAACACCTTTTAGCCAATCAAAATTAGTTATTCACTTTTTTTCTATACCCTTAGATCTTGGAGAGTTGATCTAGACCCTTTATTTTTAACAAACCCCAGTGTCCCTCGTATATAATATCTTTTAGGGTTTTTTTGTCTTCGATTTTTTTAGAAGAGAAGAGAAAGGGGCTGATAATAGAGAGAGTGAGAGAAAACTCCTCACACATTTCATCTTTTCTCCAACCATATTGAGAGAAACCAAGAATCAAGAGAGAGAGGGAAGTCACCGCCGGAACTCGGTATTCGATCCCGTTGCCGATCGAAAAGAACAAGAGAGAGATGCGGCTAATAGCACCGGAGCTATACCCAAAATCGCCAACATCAGAACTCTGACCTGAGATCACCGAGAAATCGGATCTGCGTATAATCGACACCGAAAAACTAGAAGGAAAGACGACGCTGTCGTCGGAAAGAAAGTAAGAGAGAGGAAGAGTTCGCTGCCGCTGGAAAACCACCGGACCTTTCGTCGCTAGAAATTGGAACCGAGAGAGAGAACGATATCGTCGGAGTTAGAAAGAGTCATCGCCGGAGTTTTTCGTCACTAGAAATCTCGCCAGAATTTTTCTTTGCCGAAAAACTCGTCGGACTTTGAACCTCTTTCAGATTTGTGTACTTTTCTTACCCTATACCTCTTATGGATCATTTTTAGCACACAATATATTTAGGACTGTTGTGTGTTTGTTCTTGGATCATTTTTATATTGTTGTTGTAATTTTTTAATTCAAGATTGTGATATCAAATACATGTTAAGAAATTATACTTGTATATTTTCATATTTGGAAATAAAGATTGTCTCATATTGGGATTTCACATTTGAGTGGAATAATCTTGAATATAAATAATTTGTTGGGACGATATTTTTGAAGAAAAAAATTGTTGTGCGTCAAACCTGAAAATTAGTAAAGTTTATTACTCAAGTTGGATTTGAAATCAAATTGCATATCATATAGAAGTTGAATGTAATTTGTAGGAATTGCTTGTATATTTGATTGAGAGGCATGAGAAGCATTTTTCATGTTTAGTTAATTCACAAACACTATCACTCTCACACGAACACATAGGATTTGTGGTTCTTGGTGATGTATTTTGTTTGTTGGGGCTGCTAAAATCCGGGATTCAAGGATAAAACAAAATCTACGTGGAGAAGAACAAATCAAGATATAATGCCTTTAAGAGTAGAGTAACTCGGGTACGTACATTTTCTGATCTTTTATTTTGGTTCTTAGTTGCATGCTTTAGTGTTGTAACTTGGTTGTGATTTTAGTGGACTTTTCATTTTGCTCCGTAGAGGGAGCCGTGGATGTTTCCCTAATTTTAGGGCTTTACCACGTTAAAAAATCACGTGTTAATTTGCTTGAATCTTCTTAATTACTTTTGTGAACAATATCGTACTCTAGACTTAATTGAACGTTTTTATTTTACCAAGATTAAGGTTCAAACTAACGAATCCATAAAACATATTCAGAAAAATTATTTTAACACATCTATTTTTCATTTTGAAAAGAGTTTCATCCAACGAGTTTATTTCGGAGTTTACTAAACTTATAACTTTTTGTTATTAATCTTTAAACAAGTTTTTTTCACACACACGCACATACACACACACACACGCATCACCGTTACTCCACTGAAACCTTAATCGCCTAGATCTTGATGAACATATCCTGGAAGTGTTTTGATGAACCGATCCTTGAAGGTGTTAGCTGCTATACCAGTAGCTTCTATAGCTGCTATACGAGGGTTCAATGCTGTAGCTTCTATAGTTGCTATATGAGCTTCTATATCTTCTATAGTTTTTCATATAGGGGATATAGGGGCTCTTTTTTAATAGTGTTTCTAGCTTAGCTTCTATAGCTACTATAGTTTTTCATATAGGGGCTATTTTTTCACATAGTTTCTATATTAGCTTCTATAGCTTCTATAGTTTTTCATATAGTTGCTGTATAGCTGCTATAAGGGATCTTTTTTCATATAGTTGCTGTATAGCTGCTATAAGCTTATTGATAGATATATTATATTTATATGATCGAATCTAGGATCTGCATTTCTTGCTTTTCATTGCATTTCTTGATTTGCATTTCTTTCTTTGTAGGTATTTCTATTTTTTTCGGATGAAGAAATGCCCAAGTATAGTCATTAGTTATGCCCAAGGTATCGTCATCAGTTATGCCCAAGTTTTATTTTAGTTTCTTCGTTTCTTATTTTAGTCCTACTGATGGTCCAATTGTCATATATGAAGGTCAGTCGTGTCGATCAGAGGCATAGAGGCTTCAAATCCACTCGATTATTGGTTTCATTTAAGGAAGATATATTTTTTATATATGTATTTTGTAACGATGAATGAGACAAGCGTGACGTGGGAGATATAGGTGGCATGGTGTAAGATGCTTTGGTTGTAAAAAGATTGTTTATCGTCTTAACGTGAAAATTCGGCATAATCACTGGATGTAAATAGAATTTTCTTCAAAAAATTTTATTGTTTATTGTGATACGTTTTTTTTTCCAGAGTTGGATAGTTGATGATATATACGAGGGATTATTGGTTTCATTTAAGGAAGATAAATTTTTTATATATGTATTTTGTAACGATGAATGAGACAAGCGTGACGTGGGAGATATAGGTGGCATGGTGTAAGATGCTTTGGTTGTAAAAAGATTGTTTATCCTCTTAACGTGAAAATTCAGCATAATCACTGGATGTAAATAGAATTTTCTTCAAAAAATTTTATTGTTTATTGTGATACGTGTTTTTTTTCCAGAGTTGGATAGTTGATGATATATACGAGGTCCAAGATGGACTATTTTTATTAATTTTATAGTATTTTGTATTGTCTAAATAAGGTGGATAGTCATATAAACAAAGGAAACTCTGTCTAATTTTTATAAATATTTGTATTATGGATGGAACTTGAGCAAAGTTTATCATACCCAACGTGATACTTTAGAAATTTGACCACAATTGATAATTTGACCATGAGTGATACTTTGAATTTTTTTGTCGTTTCGCGATTACGTTCGTTTAAAAATTTTTGTCGTTTCGCAATTACGTACTTTGAAAAAATTTCGTCATGCCTTCAGGCACGGGAATACCCTAATCTCTCTCTCTCTATATATATTACTTCTCTTATGCGGACCAGTCTTCATTTTAAGAATGCGGACCGAACACGTGTCACCTAATGGTGCCCCTAAAAATTATCGCCTAAATTATAGGCACTCTCTCTCTCTTTTCTGGGGTCAGCGTCAGGTGACACATGTTCGGTCCACATTCTTAAAATGAGGACTAGTCCGCATAAGAACAGAACTGTATATATATATATATATATATATATATATATATATATATATATATATATATATAAAGGTGTTGTTTGTTTTTAACTCTTAACTCTGAATCTGAACCATTCACACTTAAGAGGTATCAAAAAGTGTTTATTTTTTTAAATGATTAAAAGACAAACGGCTATATTTAAGAGGTATAATTACGTCTGAATCTGAAGACTGAATAAGTCTAAATATATTCATTTAGAGGTACATCCAGACATAAAAATAAACATATTTTTCAGAGGTATATTCAGACATAAAAATATGTTCATTTAGAGGTACATTCAGACATAAAAAATAAACATATTTTTTTAGAGGTACATTCAAACATAAAAATAAACATATTTTTCAGATTCAGACTTGAGATTCAGTATTCAGATTTCAGATTCAGATAAAAAAACAAACGCAACCAAAGTCTGCGTAGGAGTGGGTTATGAAACACTAATTTTACATGTAGAATCGTCCACTACTCGTGTAAAAATCCCATACAGTCCGAATAAAAATTTGGAGAAGGAGAAGAAAAGTCAATATTGTAGTCTGTTGTGTTAGCCAAATGTAAAATCTCGCATCAAAATATAGAATAGATCCTACTTCAGGGCCGGTCCCGAGATTAATAACACTCCGTGCAAAAATTGTAAAAAGATCCCTTTATGTGTATTGATATAAAAAAATGGGCTCTCAACATATAAGTAATAACAAATAAATCAGCGAAGAATTTATGTGCAATCACTCACTTGGCATATGCTCAGCCGCCCCATCCTACTTAATTGATATGGCCGATTTTTAAGATCTATAAAGAGTAGAATTGTTACAATATTTATTTTCTTTCAATGTCTTTCAAACTAGAAAAGGGGATCAACACAATTATTTTGTATATAAATTCTGATTGTGATCTTTAGAAAGATATCTAATGTATTATAGTTTTACAACTGTAAATGTACTATACGGTTCAAAGTCAGTAGTATACATCTTTTACTTTCGGCTCAAAGTCAGTCCGAGTAAGCTTACTGACATACGCAAAAAAATCGACAATACATGCTATTGAAATTTAATCCCCCCATTTTTTTAATCAATCGTTATTAAGTTAACTTAATATGATAAAATAAATAGCAGTAATCCTTTTTTCTCTACTATAGAATTATTTATACACAGTTTATTTATTTATTTTGCCTATCTAAATATTCAAACTATCTTATATCTCAATATACATGATTTGTGATACTCATGACAGAAAAGATGCATGGTATATTTAATAGTACAAAGGAGCTAATGTAAGTGATGATACTTATCTTTGTATATCATGTGTCATTTTCATCGAGCTCTCCGTATGTGCACGCGGCGTTACACAATCAGAATTGCGAACACCTCCCCAGCAGAGTTGCCAAATGTAAGATGTGAGTCCAGATTTAGGGAAACACCACGTTAAGCGTGTTTTAGACTTGAGCAATATTTTTGCACCTACGTATCCATTTCTTCATGGAATGAAAGTCTGCGCAGTTTGAGGTTCGTACGATACGCCTAAAAACTCAATTCTTGGGTGGTTTTGGTGCGCGGGGGGTACCAAAATCGGACAGCCGCCTCCAAACGCCCGTATATCGTGTAAAATACGTAAAACTTGTGATAAAACCATGAAAATACGTTCATCACCATCAAACCCGTGATGGAGCTCAAGAGATTCGTGGGGGAAGAGAGTTGTAATTGCTCTCCTTACCTTGCCCCCAAGACCATCATTTTACTAAATGAGGGGAAACCCTCTTTTTATAGAAAAAGTTCCCAAATGGGATTGACACATGTCATCTTTCATGTGGAGCGAAGTGTCAATATTTATGGCGCCACTTGTCACAATATATGTGGTGGTATCTCAAATAATTAATTAAAATCACTACTAGAGTATTGTCTAGTTCAATTCGTCAAACCCACGGTATATCAAATCATGCGTAATAATATTGCAGTCAATGTAGTTCCCGTATATTAGTAGGGATTTTTATAAATCACTTTGCCTCACTTTCTGAAATATGCAGAGTTAATTTATTAGAGTGTTGGTGGTTAATTTCTTTAACCCCACTCTACAAATTTTAAGAACATCCTCTATCCGTATGATGATCCATTGGTCGTAAGTCTCATAGTTCACCAATATAATATTTCCCCAATATTCGTGGATAGGGGAAATTCAGTTGATGTGATGTTCTGGGACTGTTTCAAAGGGCTTAAGCTTAACGTTAAGCAACTTAATCCCTAGATGTAGGCATAAGTGCATAAACCACTTTGATTTGGGTGTCTTGGTCTATTTTCCCTATATTCTTACTCCTCACACACATTCCTAGATATTGTTCATCTTGATATTCTACCGAGTTCAAACATTAACTGGATTGATGCATTTTTGTGCACCAATAACTGAGATTGGATAAAAATAACAGAGTCCACTAAAACTAAATACATCGGTGTATATAAAGCCTACAATACAATATTCTCAAACTAAAATGTAAGCAATTTTGAACCATCTCGACGCATAGTAATTCCTCGAATAATAAAATACTTCATTGTTAACTAAAATGAAATTATAAATCCTACTCCAAGGATGATGAACTGGATATCCAACCACTTCAAATTTGATTGCTCAATCTTATTTCTCGTGTATAACAATTATAACTATCTTTATATATCATTGCCTTAACATACTAAGGCTATTAACCCACGTATAATAGCTACTCACGAGATAAACCAAAAGCAACAAGTTTAATGTTACAACTATCTATTAACCCAAAGATTTAAATATACAATAAAGACCACCAGTACTAGTGCCCCACTGTCTCTCAACTCCCAACCTTACTAAACTCCATGCATGTGATGTCTTAAAAATGAAATCTAAATAAGGAACCCCCTAATACACTTCTGTTTATCTCAATTGGTTACCAAGATCCATTGAACCGAGGCTCACAATATCATTATAGTAGTTGCAATACAAAATAAATAAAAACTAGGGAATTACTAAGGATCTCATACCCAATATATTCTAACTCTCGACCGAACTAGACTCTGTGTGTGGAACGTCTCACGAACGAAATTTAAATAAGGACTCGCTGATACATTTATGTCTACCCGACTCGTTTATGTGAATCAATGGTATGAGGCTCCCTAAGTGAATACCAATCATTTGAAACCACTATAAAATATTCTATATCATAAATCACTACCCCGATTCGCGTATCACACAAGTTACCGTATAGCACTAACCCAGCTCATACATTCACACGAGTAACTATAGAATATTCACCCAGCTCACATATTCACATAGGTAACCATAAAGCATTAATTCATCTCACATAATCACGAAAGTTACAAAAGAAAAATAATCCAACTCATAAATACCCTATGCCACATGTTACACTACACAATATAAATTCTCATCATGGTGCAGGGTAATCAACCAACTTTGAATCGTTTTAACATGAGTTTTTAACTAAAATTTTATTTTTTATCGTTTATATGATTAAACCAATCCATAACCATCCCACAATCGAGTATTCAATTAACTCAGGTCCCATCCTAAACCATATTGAGAGTGTAATCACTTTACACAAGCCATCGTTAAGGAACATACCATAACCATATATTGTTAATCATTATATATTCATTAGGATTAACCCACAACGAGAGTGTATTTTAACATTATAAATCCTCTATTTTCGGTTTTGATTTACTTTAACATGCATAAATATATCCATATTTGTTAAGCAAATAATCTCCCAAACATCTGTATACCCATACTCATATACATTTTGACCCATACCATTCTAACCGTATACTTTGAAATACATGTATCTGAGATAAACCAACTTGGAACCACAACACCCAATATTATATATACTCTTGGGGCACTAACCCCATTACTAATAAAGGGGTAGACAAACCTACAATCTAACCAACCCATAAACTCTTACTATATAACCTTTAGTGAAAACCGCACATAGGTTGTTGCCTTATTCCAAAAAATCCTTATCTAAATCCTTACTCAAAGGGATACTTACTACTGTGCACACGACATTATGAACAAACCTAGTGTGACTAGAATATTATATTTTCGGTTTTCTGCTTCCATAAATCCCAAGTTACCATTTTTGAATCCATAGTCTACCATTAATGACCCTGCAAAATCTATTAACACATATAGAACACATTTTTATGATCTCTAGTATATTCTAAATCAAAACCCACCCTTTTATGTTCCTAATCTAGGTTTTAAATTCATTAATCAGGGTAAAAACATTATTTTAGCTTATTTTTCAACTGATTCAACAACACCAGATCTCACGAAAAAAAAAAATTTATGCAAAATATTGCATTAGAAAATGTGAAGATTCTCTTTTGCAACCATATATGTTATTTGATTTGGGAAGCAACCTATTTTTTATGGTTGAGAATTATTTAGAGGGTTTGAGATCTTGTGCCCACTAGTTCTAAAACACCTATTTAATTCATTTTCTCCTTCCTCACAAAATAAAGTTAAGATTTTTCAAGAAAGGTTTTCATTGTTTATCAAGCTAAAGAAATCAAATTTTCTTTTGAGAAAAAATATTCTTGGTATTTTGAGATATCCATTATTATCATAATAATTTAAAGTTACTTGAAGTTGATTACTTCTCCCAATACTCGAACAAAACATTTTATAAAATTTATTCTTGGGGAACTTTAAATATTTTTATTGTTAAATTAGTTCAGCTTGTAAAATTTGATTTATCTTAAATGCTTTGTGAACATATATTGTTAAGTTATATCAACTTGTAAATCATTATTATGTTAACTATACGTTAGGATTAAATTTTTCCCAAATTTGGATTAAATCAAACATTGCCTTCATACTGGTAATAATCTAAAATTCTAGGAGTCCCTCTCTACATGCACATTCCTTCAATTTCCAAATCTCATAAGGGGTTTTATTGCTACCATACGTCTTATAGACTCGGTTCATAATGTGACAAGTTGTTCTCATGGTTTCTCCATATAATCTCTTAGGCACACCATTTCTTATCAATATGTAACTATCTATCTCTTGAATAGTTTGGTTCTTTCTTTCAACAATTATGTTTTGTTGAAGTGTTTAGGAGTAGAAAATTCATGGTGTATACCAGCATCACTCTACACCACTTAGGAATACCAGTTCTCCCAAATTCTTCTGCATGATCACCCCGCACTCGAACGATAGTGAAACCCATGTCTTTTTTGACTTGTTTACTCTTAAAAATCAAAACTCCTTAATATTGGAGTTATTAGACAAATATACTACAAAAGTGAGCCTAGGAAAGTCATTAATGATTATAAAGACGTAATTTTTTCCACCTATGCTCTACATAAGAATTGGACCCATGAGGTTTTTATCAAAGAGCTCTAAACTTGAGACATTGACATGAAATTCAAATTGTTGTGTGGATTTTGGATTTGTTTGTCCATTGGTTAAATACCATATAGCAGGAGGAAGTCGACTAAAAAATGGATATATAATGAACAAAGTCATTCATGAAAAGTTTGACAATATCTCTAAAGTTCACATGACCTAACCTCTTGTGTCAAAGATCCACCACATCTTCCTTATAATTATTACAAAGAACCTTGGGAGAGGTATTAACGATATTACTCTTGAAAGTTCGAGTGCCCTCCAAAATGCATTTACCATTAGGATTAAAATACCATTTGTAAAATTGTATATACAACTAAAGCCATGTGAATGACATGACATTTCATTTCTTTCCTTTTGGCCTAAACAAATTTTAATTAGGGCTGGTCTTGACATTCTTACGCAAATTATTAGAACAAATATTAACTCCTATAATTTTAAAAATCTTTTTAATATTAGACAAAATAGTTTAAAACTTTTCAAAAAGGTTGTTCAAATCATGCTTTAACAAAGAAGCCTCATCAACATTGGAACCACAGGGTTCATTGATCATATTTGTGGGCTTTTAAAGCTTAAATACAATATAAAAATGTGCAGTCAAACACAATGCGTTGATATTTTTCAATAGAATTCTTTAAAAAAATATTATCTCATTATGGAAGAGAATTTTTAAGATCTTAAGTCTCATGAGGATATTTAACAAATGTGGTTTTTGATTTCTCATTAGATATTTTTTCAAATTTGTTGTATCCCATACCACTTTTATCATTAAAAGATTGAGTGTGCGACAAAAGTATTTTTCTCAACTTCTTTGATCGATCTTTCAAATCGATATTTACACTTTTAGTGGAGAGAAGATTATTTTAAAGAGATATTATATTTTCATATAAAAAATTATTAGAATTTTTACCTTCTTCTAATTCGATTTGAAAAATACTTACTCTTTTTGTAAATTAAATTTCTCTTTATCCATAGAAAGAATATTCTCACTTAAAGTGGATATTTTATCTTCCATAATGCTCAAACTATGACTTTCCGTTTTTAAAGAAATGATTTTTTGAGCCATTATTAGCTTTAGGCAAATTTTCAACAAACGTTTTTATTTTTATCAATTTAGATACAAAGTTTATCATAATAATGTTATAGGTCATAATCTTCTTCCTCACAAGGTTCATCGATAGTATAGCTGGAAGAATATAAAATCTCAATCTTAGAAACGCTCTCATCACTTAAGAATGAAGATTGACATACATATTTTCATTTGTCTTAACACCATCCAAAGATTCAAATATGCTATGACGAGGTTATATATATATATACAGCTAAAAAACACTATTCTTCTTCTTATTCTTAAAATCATGTGAAACTGTAAATCTACACATAATACCAGTGTTAGGGTTTTATTCTTAAAACTATGATTATGATAATGGATTATATGTATTCTTTAAATATTTTTGTGGGGGCAAATAATATGCCTACATAATATCATAACACGTGGCGAGTACCCCGGTCAAGATGGTGAGCAACAGAAGCTCTAACAAGATAAGGACGACTAGAGTCATTGATAAACTAGAAGACCAAGGAGCCGTATCTCAGTCAAATCAAACTCCATGAATATAGAAAGGGGACACCCCCCATTGTGAAAGGGGGCTCAGAAGCTATAGAAACACATTCATGTAAACTCTCTCAGTAGCAGCCCCGTTGACGTAGGACATTTATGGTCGAACCACGTAAATCTTTGTCTCTCTCATATTTATTTTCTTATATGCATCGTGGTGAACTGGCACGCCCCCTGCGGATAGATTTTTTGACATCACAATTGACGCCGTCTGTGGGAATCGACAAAAAAAAATCTTTCCTCCTTGTTGACAAGACGAAGATTTATATTACGACGCAATGGTTTACACGCACAAAACCTCTTAAAGAGTAAGTTTTTCCTTTCTTTGCATATAAATAATATATTTTATGCACACATCTTTTTGTTCTACCATAATTCTCATACGTTTATATTCATAAATATTGTGTTGAATTCTTTTTTATGAATTTGCATAATGTGGTGACAATTATTATGCAACACAAATAGATAAGAGAAAAGCAATCACCAAGAAAGAATAAGGAAGGTAAAATGGCAGTCACGCAACAAAGGATGTACGTGGTTCAGCAAAGATGTGCCTACGTCCACGGTGGTGCAGTCGGTGTTATTTCTATATACTCTGGAGAGTTATTACAGAGAATACAACTTGTCCTTTACCCCGGACCTAGGGTTCAATAAATACATGTTCATTTTAGTAAGTGGGGGTGTTGGACTCCCCCACGTTTTCCATTTCTCCCTAAAACCTTTCTTAAGGGGAACGTGGGAGGAGACTGGATCATGAACAGTTTAAGAGATGGGGGGTCTGGACTTTGGGTCGTCAGCATTGGGCTACTCGTCTAGGCGCATCATTCTAATTTTGGGTACCCACAATTTCCCCTAAGTTTGTTGGGCCATACTTTGGGCTCAATAAATTTAAATGATTTGCCATAATAGTTTTTTCGTACATTGTGCAACTCTTCAAAAGTTGGGAAACTTATTCTGGCGGCACCCGCTTCGTTGTTTGTGCACTATGATTAGCAATACTTAAAGGTTTTCTAGAGTAGTCACTTTTCGACCGTCGTTTCAACCTTCTCAGCATTCTTCCATTTCCTATGAGCTCTATTGATTCACACTTTCTTCTCTCAGTCTCCATTCTCATTGCTTCCTTGTTATTTGGGCTCGTGATTCTTCATCGTTCGGGTCGAACTTCCATCTTGTAAGTCTCCTGTGCTTTCTCTTTGTACTTCTTCTTTGAATTTGTAGTTTTCTAGGTTTTCCAATGGCAAAGATTGGGAATAGGCCAGTCCCCGAGTTTAGGAAGTTTTATAACATCCTAGAGTGGGTAGAGATTGAGTGTTGTGCCTCCCCTAGAAACGTTAGAGAGATATATGATGCCCATTGGATCCATGTTTTGTTGCTTTCCCAGAGGGGACTCACTTTTCCTCCCAACAATCTGTTCTTGCACTTCTTTGGTTATTTCAATATTGTTACTGCACAGTGTTCGCCCAATGTGTGGAAGATAATTAATGGCGTCCATGGAATAAATCAGTTATATGGTACCAAGTTAGGGCTTACCGAGGTCTGCTTTTGCTACTATTTTTCTCGAACTAGCTCTGGTGTCCTCTATCTCAAAGGTAGGAGCCCTGACAGGGTGTTGGTAGTAAACCTACCTGATTCCCATAAGGACTATTGGTAAGAAGGTTTCCTTGTTAGAAACTGGCAGTTTTCTCCCCAGTTTGAGGGTTCGAGGTCTGATAGGTTCTCTGTTCCCTTTTATGGGGAAGAATACATAGGTAGACTTTGCTCTGCTCTTTTAATTTTTGTTGATTTGTGATTTTTTTTATTTTTCTCCATTTTTTCTTCAGCGAGGTCGAAGAATTTGGAACCTGCTCTCAGCGAGGTTCGTCTATCTGAATTGGTCAAGGCCTTGAATATCAGGGAGCCTTTAGCTGACGGCGAGCATCCCCAGTCCATTACTTTTCTTCTCAAATATAAGAACGTTGGCTCCAGTTTTATAGCGAGCCCGGTGGACAGTATCCCTGAGTTTAATATCTCTGAAGAGACTTCTGCGGATCCTATCTAGTTGGACGAGGAAGAGAGCAACTCTGAAAGCGATATCGCAGGTCGTGCTGGAGGCAATTTGGGTGAAGGGAGCTCCAGTAGTAGCAGTTCCTATGAACGTGGGGAAGTTCCTGAAGTTCGAGAGTCGTCGAGCACATCCAGCAGTTCAAGCGAGGAGATGGTTCCTTCAAGGAAGAATCTAATTCGGGACGATGATGATGATGATGATCACGTGCTCCTCGCTCAGAGGTCGAAGAAGCAGAAGTCTAGCTCTGGGGCTATGGCTACTGGTTCTTGTTCTTTTGCTCAGGAGCATGAGAAGAAGAGGAGAGAGGAAGAGCAGGTGAGAGAGAGGGGGAGAAAAAAGGAGGAAGAGAGAAAGAAGATGGAGGAGAAGAAGAGGATATAGGAGAGGAAGAAGATAGAGAATGAGAAAGAGGAGGAGAGGAGGAGGATGGAATCGAGGACGAAGGCTGGGCAGGCCTTAGTCCCGGTGTCTTCACTGCCCGAGGGGGCTTCTGTTGACATTTTTCCTCAGTTGGCCCTCGCGCTGATCGAGAGAGCAGTTCTTCCTGCTGATCGCCAAAGGGCGCTGGGGTCTGATCAACTGGCCCTACAGGCTAGCCAGAGGCTAGCTTTAGTAAGACTATTTCTTTTCTCCAATGTTTTAATGAATTCCATCATTTCCTTTTTCTAATGTCTTCTTCTTCCTGTAGTTTGTGACCAACTTTGTCGTGCTCTATCGTTCTCGCGATGAGCTGGTGAAGAGAAATGGTGAGCTGGAGCAACAAAATAAAGCCTTGAGGTTGAGGGGTACAAAGCTCGAGGCTGGTTTTAAAGACGTTGATGCTGCTCAGATATCATCCAACCTGGCTCTTATTACTGCCAACCGAGAGAAGGACGTGACAATTAAAGAGTTGAAAGAGTTGCGATAAGCTTACGACCTGGTTTGCTCGAGCAAGATGGCTATTGTGGAAGAGAATATAGTGCTATCCAAGGAGCTGAAGAAGAAGGAGTCTTAGGCCGTCACTACCAAGGAAGACTCATATAACTCTGGTTGGGCTGCAGTATACGAGGATGATGAGGTTCAGATAGGCTATATTAGTCGTTTGAACTTCAAGAAGGGCTGGAACAAGGCCCTCTTAGCTGCTAGTGTTTATATAGACTCTCCTCTGTTCGATGAGCATGACCCGGGTCTAAAGCCGACTGTGGATGAAGTCCCTTCCTCAGCTATCGAAGCCGTTCACCCTGTCTCCTAAACAATCTCTGCTGACGTTCCCCTTGCTGTGGCAATAGAGGTTACCCCTGCTGAGGGTGGTGCTCTTGCTGATGCTGATAAAGGGAAGCAACCATCAACTCCTGGGCAACCTGAGGTTGCTAGTTAGTTTTTACTTCTAGGACTACCTTGTATTTTTGCTTTTTCTGTTTGTAAATTTTCTTTTTACTGCTCGATGTACTTTTAACCCTTATCAATGAAAAGGTTTCTTTTTCCCAGTGCACTGATTGATTTTTCTTTCCATTTCCCTTTTATGTCTTATAGTTGACTGATGTAGAAGAGTATATTCCTGCCACATCTCATTTGGGCAGGACTCTTGGTCCCAATGCCAGTCCTCAGGTTCGCCAGGCCTTTATTAGGCTTTGCAAATCCCTTAGGTCAAGGAATCAAAAGTATAAGGATCAGTCTGAGCTTATGGCCAAGTTGAAGGACAGGCTCGAGGAGATGGAAGAGGTTGGTGCTTCAGTGCAAGAAGAGGTGAATGCGTTGAGAATAAAGCTTCTCGATGCTTCTCAGATCAACCAGGTTGGTGAAATTCTTCAGCAAGAAAATGAAGCTTTAAGGAAAGAGGTCTCGCGTCTTAGGGAGCACGCGCCGAGCACCACTCCTGCAGTGTTGCGAGGCTCTTCATCAACGCATGCTAGGGTTGGCTCGAGCGACGTTCCCCCTATGCTACGAGGTTTTTCATCGACGCGAGCTAGGGATGGCTCGAGCGACGTTCCCCCTGTGCTGCGAGGTTCCACTGGTCCATTCGTTTCGCGAGCTGACAGGAGCACCAGGCATTCAGATAGAGAAATGGAAGAGCTCCGCGGTGATGTCCAGCGAGCATATGTGATTGCTGCGGGGCTCCAAAGGGACGTTACTCGACTGCGGCATCTGTTTAAAAAAGGACCTCAGCGAGTATGGGCCGATGGTTATGACCAGGGTTGGCTGGATGCTCCAACGAGGCTGATAGAATTTGAGAAGATGCAGGTTCCAAGGAACTCTATGCTCTGGTATCGCCACAAAATATCTCCTTCCACTCGGATGCCCAATCCCTTCTGGAGAGATGATCAGTGAATACCCATCGATGCTATCCCTCGGCAGCTATTGGAGTCAGATGCTAACGAAGCCGAGGAAGAGTTGGTTCCTGCTCCTGATGATGGTCGAAGGGCTCAAGTGGCTGATTATCTCGTTCAGATGCCTCATCCCCACTGAGATTTTGCTAGTAGCTACTCGATGTATTTTGTGTTGTAGTGATGTTACGTCAATGTTTTGGGCAAGCTCGCCGACCAAACATGTATTGTACTTGTTGTGAATATGGTGGATTAATATAAAATTTATGTTTTGGGCTATTTTAGCCGATTAAACAAGTGTATTGTATTTTGCATATTCTCGCTCCTTTATGATCTCTAAATTTGTACTATCATACTAGTGTCCTTCCAGTCCAGTACACTATCGCGGTACCATTGTGCACCACTTTACCTTTTAGGTCGTGTCGTCACACTACCTTAGGCCTAAGTGTGGCAATTGGTGAGGACACACCTGGTGTTGGATGCTTTATCTGATCAGGATTTTATTCAACCAAAGATGGTTTGGCGACCAACTTTAATTTGGCCATATTGCCTAAGGATATCCTGTAGGGCTTCATATATTACCAAGGGCAATGCTAAGAGGTCTTTCGTGTCTCATAACGAAAGCATGAGGATGGTGATTTCCCTGCTATGGTGTAATGACCAATGTGCCTGTCATTTGGAAATGATGTGTAATAAAGATTATATGACTGTTATTCATTAGAATGCAGCCGTTAAACAACTTTCATTAATGACAAGGAAAATGAACTAATAGCTCCACAACAAAAGGATAAAATAAAAATCTAAAAATAGAATTTCTTGAGATTGGTTGCGTAAAAGCGTAAAAGAAGAGTTTAAAAATAGAATTTCTTGAGATTGGCTGCGTTCCATGCTCGGGGGATTTCTCTGCCTTCTATTGTTTCTAAATGATAGGCGCCTTGCAGATTATCTCTTGTTATATTGAATGGTCCTTCCCAGTTTGGACCTAGCTTGCCGTCTGGCGGTTTCACTGCGCTGCCCAGGACTTTTCTTAGGATGTAGTCCCCAACTCGGAATGTCCTCGGGTTGACCCTCTTGTTATAGTGCCTCGCGAGCTGTTGCTGATAGCTCGCTAGTTTTACCAGGACTAGCTCTCGGCGCTCGTCGGCTAGGTCGAGCTCAGCGAGCAATGCTGCATCATTATGGCCTTGGTCGACAAGTTTGGACCTCATTGTTGGCAAGCCGGCTTCTAGTGGGATAACTTCTTCCATCCCATACGTTAGTGAAAATGGGGTTTCTCCCGTTGCTCATCGTGGAGTGGTTCTATAGGCCCATAGAATGTGTGGTAATTCATTTACCCATGTGCCTTTGGCTCGCTCCAATCGCTTCCTTAATCCGTCGATCACTGTATTATTGGAATCTTCGGCTTGGCCATTTCTTTGAGGGTAGGCCACCGAGCTATAATGGTGTCTGATTCCATGTTCGTTACAGAAACTCTAAAAGGAGCCACTTTCGAACTGCGTTCCATTATCGGTGATGATGGTTCTGGGATGCCAAAACGGGTGATTATATTTCTCCATATAAACCTTATCATATCTGCATCACGGATGTTCACTAGGGGTTCTGCTTCGATCCATTTGGTGAAGTAGTCAGTTGCTACCAATAGATACTTGCGATTGCCATTGGTGGTAGGAAGTGGTCCTACGATGTCCATCCCCCATTGGGCGAATGGCCATGGGCTGGACAATGATTTTAGGTCGCTAGCAGGTTGGTGAACCATAGGGGCGTGTAGTTGGAATTTTAAGCACTTGCGTACGTACATCGCAGAGTCCATTTGCATATATAGCCACCAATAACCCTCTTTCATTGCTCAAAAAGCCAGAGATCTTCCTCCAATATGGCTTTCACCGATTCCTTCGTGAAGCTCATTTAGGACTTGCTCGACATCCTTTAGGTGAACACATTGAAGGTAGGGACCGGAAAATGATTTCTTGTATAGCCTGCCCTCAGGAGATAAGTGAAAGCGAGTAGCTTTGACTCTTATCTGGTGAGTAGTCTTCTTATCATCTGGAAGCGTGCCATCCTTCAAATAATCCCTTAGTGGGTCCATGAGGATTATGGGAGTGTAGGATAAGGGGAGTGTGTGTGTGTTTAATTGTGACCCTATTAAAATAATAAAAGGACTCAACTAAAATAAAAAAAATAAAACCTAACTTAAAATAAAACAAACTAAAAATAATAAAAAATAAAAATATTAAAACTAAAAAAAATAAAATCTTAAGATATTAAAAATAAATAAAAGAAAATAAATAAATAAAATGAAAAATCTAATAAAAACTAAAGTCCTAAAAATATAAAATCTAATAAACTAAAAATAAACTACTAAAACTAATCCTAATAAAATAGAATAAAATAAAACTAAAACTAAAAACTAATAAAAATCAAATTAAACTAAATAAAAAGAAATAGAAAATAAATCTAAGAAATTCTAAATAACTCTAAAATAAATCTTAAAAATAAAATTGACACAAACTAAAAATCTAAAAAAATAATAAAGAGGGACAAACAAAACACACAATGGGTTTGGGGTAGGTTTGGCTAGGTTTAGGCAGGCTAGGTTACGGGATAAGGGTATTTAGCTCCATTTATGCACAATTGCTTTGATTTAAACGCTTGAACTCTGCAACGCACAATTGACCTACAAGATAAACATTTAAGCACATAAGACCCATATTGTCAAGAATTATTAACAAAAGTACGTCTATTCGGGGTATAAATTGTACAGTTTTGGGTGCTTATCAGCCACCAATAACCCTCTTTCATTGCTCGAAAAGCCAGAGATCTTCCTCCAATATGGCTTCCACAGATTCCTTCGTGAAGATCATGTAGGACTTGCTCGACATCCTTTGGGTGAACACATTGAAGGTAGGGATCGAAAAATGATTTCTTGTATAGCCCGCCCTCAAGAGATAAGTGAAAGCGAGCAGCTTTGACTCTTATCTGGTGAGCAGTCTTCTTATCATCTGAAAGCGTACCATCCTTCAAATAATCCCTTAGTGTGTCCATCCAGCTGGGTGCTGACTCAATATGGAGCACCTGCTCCACGCTTGGTAACTCGCTGTCACGGTTAATGCTTGGATGAGAGAGGAAATCGATGGGGATTGTTCTTTTTAAGTCAGAATCGATTGTTGAGCTTAGGGATGCTAGGGCGTCATCATGGCTATTCTATCCCCTGGGGAACTGCTGGACATTGACTTCCTCAAAGTCAGCCAATAGCCTTTTTGCCAAGGCGAGGTAGGCTGCCATCCTTTCATCTTTTGCATTGTAGTCCCCGCTGTTCTGATTGGAGACTAACTGTGAGTCTCCAAACACCTGTAATTGCTTTGCTCCCAAAGCGTGTTCTCTTTGGAGGTCGGCTATCAAGGCCTCGTATTCTGCTTCGTTGTTGGAGACTTCAAATCCAAGCCTAATTTTCTGGAGCGATAAGAACGATGCCTACGCCTGCCCCCTTTGAATTGGAGGCTCCATCAATAAATAATTTCCAGATTCCCTCCGTCGTGTGGCTCTCTTTTTGTTTGGCTAGCTGTGGTTGGGTGCAAGGCTGCTCGCCTGTGAATTCAGCTATGAAATCAGCAAGGACCTGCCCCTTGATTGCGTTCCTTGGTTGAAATTGGATATCGAATTTTCCGAGCTCGACTGACCATTTAGACAGTCTACTTGACAAATCTTCCTTCCTCAGGATTGCTTTAAGGGGGTGCGATGTAAGGACGATTATAGTGTGGGCTTCGAAATAGTGCTTCAGCTTCCTCGAAGCCACTACTAGTGCAAAGGCGAGCCTCTCCAGAGGTAGGTACCTCTGCTCGGCTTCAAATAGTGTTTTGCTAACGTAGTAATCGGGGTGATGGATTGCTGCAACTTCGTACATTAATGCAGAACTGACAGTGTGGTTGGAAACAGAGAGGTACATGTACAAAGAATCTGTTTGCCGTGGTATGACGAGCAGTGGTGGAGAGATTAGGTAAGCTTTGAGCTCAACCAATGCCTGCAAGCAATCTAGGTTCCACTCTACCATTTTGTTCCCTTTTAGAAGCTGAAAGAAAGGCTTGCATTTCTCGGAGGATTTAGAGATAAAGCGATTTAAGGCAGTGAGCATGCCAGTGAGCTTATGTACATCCCGGATCGTTCGAAGAGGTTGTACCCTGATAATTGCATCGATCTGGTCTGGGTTAGCCTCTATGCCTCTCTTACTGACCAAGTACCCAAGAAATTTTCCTGACTGGACACCTAAAGAACACTTACTCGCGTTAAGTTTCATTCGGTATTTCCTGAGGATTTTGAAGGTTTTTGACAGGTCTGAGAGGTGGCCTTTTCTCTTCTTTCTTTTAACGAGCATGTCATCGATATAGACCTCCATGGTGTCTCCCATATGGTATTTGAACATCTTGGTGACCAGCCGCTGGTAGGTTTCCCCTGCATTTTTGAGCCCAAAGGGCATGACCTTGTAGCAGTATAACCCAACTGTGGTGATGAATGCTATTTTGTCTTGGTATGGAGCATATAAAGGGATCTGATGATACCCTGAGTATGCATCCAAAAAACTCATTCGCTCATGAGCTGCGGTGGCGTCTACCAGCTGGTCAATTTTTGGGAGGGGGAAACTGTCTTTAGGGCACGCTCTGTTGAGGTCAGTGAAGTCGATCCAAACTCTCCACTTCCCGTTACTTTTTGGAACTACTACTGGGTTGGATAACCACTCGGGGAATTGTACTTCTCGTATGGATCCTGCATCCAGTAGTTTTTCTACTTCTTTTTCTATGACTTTTGCCTTCTCGGGTGCAGTTCGTCGTGCCTTCTGCGTGATTGGTTTGAAGGTGGGATTGACATGCAACTGATGACAAACCATACTAGAATCAATTCCAGGCAGCTCGTATGGTTCCCACGCGAAAACATCTACGTTGTGTCTCAGTAGAGTTGTCAATTCCTTCTGTTCCTGGTCAGTGAGAGAAGATCCAATCAAGAAAACTCTATTACTGTCGCTATCATCAGCTGTAACCTCTACCAGGTCTTCGACGACCCTTTCAGAGGGGAGGAACTTGGTCTCCTCTACTCCAGGTCTTCCGTACTTTAATTGCTATTTAGAAGGTGTCAGACCTTCTTGTTCTTTAACTTTCTTGCTAGGCTGATCGGCCTTCTTCTCTGGCCTCGGTCGGATGGCTGCTATGAAGCACCTTCTTGCCATCGCTTGATCGTCGTGGATCTCCATTACTCCTCGCTCGGTTACATACTTGAGTTTCTGATGGTAGGTCGAGGAGACTGCTTTCATCGCATGGAGTCATCCTCTGCCGAGGATGGCTTGGTATGGCGAGTCGATGTCAACCACCAAAAACTCAATCATCTTGGAGATGTTTCCCGTACGCACTGGCAATACAATTTTTCCCAGGGGCATAGTTATTTTTCCAGTGAAGCCAACTAAAGGGACAGTAGCTTCCTTTAGGTCGGCGACGTTTAATTTCAATTTTCTGAACAAGTCGAGATACATTACCTCGGATGAGCTTCCTTAGCTGACGAGCAACTTGTCGACATCAAAGTTAGCCATCCTGAGGATAATGATCAAAGCATCGTGATGTGGGTCTCTCACTCCCACCAGATCTTCATCTGTGAAAATAATATGCTTATTATAGTTGACGTCTTCTGCTCGTCGACGCTTTCCTGACTGTGACTTTATTGGATCGATCTGAAAAGCTTGCATCACCGTTGTAAGTTTCTTCATCTCCATTCGAGATGAATTTCCCTGGATCTGTCTGGCATCAGAGGCCCCATGAATTACCGCGAACTCATGTCCAGCATCATCGTCGAGCACATTGTCGGGTCTCGCCTCTCTATTGGCAGCCGCTTTTTCTGCCTTCTTCTCCACGAATTCGTTCAAATGCCCGAATTGGGCTAGCTCTTCGAGGTGAGACTTAAGAGCTTTGCAATGCTCAGTCTTATGTCCTCCCTCTTTGTGAAAGGCGCATCTCAGTGCATTGTTCCTCTTCGAGGGATCTCCTCCCATCTTCTTGGTCCACGTGATGAATGGCTCGTCTTTGATTTTTGCGAGAATTTTGTAAATTGATTCTTTGAAGACGGCGTTGACCGCCTGAAATGCTTTCGACGCGTTATTATTGTCTCCGTTTTTGGATCCATTTTTGCCCCCATTCTTTACTCCTTTTTTCTGGTTCTCAATTTTTTCACTGCCCTTGGTAGTGAGTTTAGCTCGACCGTTTTCCCCTGTACTGAGGCGGGTGACATCTTCCACCCTAGCGTACTTCTCGATGCGAGCTATTAGGTCGTCAATAGTCATAGCCTCTTTCTTTGTCAGGGACTGGTATAGAAGGGAGGAGCTGGGTAACCCAGTTTTGAAAAAGGCCACTGCCACTTACTCCGAGGAATCCTTGACCTCGTTGAATAACTCCCAGTACCTCTTCGTGTAGTTTCGGAGGGTCTCTTGTGGTATTTTCTTCATTGTCAGCAAAGCATCCATCCTTTTAGGATAGGAGCTACTAGTAATGAATCGAGCTGTAAAGATCTCGTCCAGGGATTTAAAACTCCTAATGGACCGGTGGGGGAGCCTTTCGAACCAATTCTGCGCCACATCATGCAGGCTCGAGGGGAAAATTAGGCACATTAGTGCATCCCGATGGTTCTAGAGTGTCATGGCTTGTCAGTACTGCCTGACGTGATCAATGGGATCAGTCTTTCTGTCATAAATTTTGAACCTTGGAATGGCAAACTTCTTGGGGGCTTCTTCGTCTTCAATTTCCCTCGAGAAAGGTGACTTCATTTGGGTTTTGAGAGCTTTCCCAGTGAGTTCTCGGGTCGATCTGGTACCCTGATGGGCAGGATGCTGGTCCATCTCCCTTTGGACCAGAGTTCGTATGTTCTCATTGCTGTGAGTAGGGCTCTGGTAACGGTGAGCTTTTGGCAGCTGCTCGTGTAGGTCGTCCTCCGATTCGTCTCCCTCAATCTTTTGGGATCCGCGCTTGGGGCTCCTTCCTTAGCTGCGAGACTTGCTCGCCTGAGGGCTAGGAGTGCAGTACGGACGTCTCCTGGTATTACGATGGAGCCCTTTCTCCAGTCTCTCTAATCTTCTTTTCAGGCGAGCATTCTCGGCCTCGTGCCTGCGAGAAGACTCTCTCTGCTCATGGAGTCTTACCTCATACGCATCAATCAGTCTGGATATCTGTGTGGACCTTGCTGGTCCTTGGCTTTCTTCTGAGTCTGTCCTTTCTAAGCGAGCCCTCTGATCTGAACGTCGAATTTCAGATCTAATCCTGCGAAGAACAGGTGGTTCTTGAATATCCCCTGCCTGGGGAGCATTGCTACTGTGATCGGACATTTTAAACTCCTTTTTTGGTGTGGGCTTTCTCAGGGAAGATAAACGTTCCCACAGACGAAGCCAATTATGGTGACAATTATTATGCAACACAAATAGATAAGAGAAAAGCAATCACCAAGCAAGAATAAGGAAGGTAAAATGGCAGTCACACAACAAAGGATGTACGTGGTTCAGTAAAGATGTGCCTACGTCCACGGTGGTGCAGTCAGTGTTATTTCTATATACTCCGGAGAGTGGTTACAGAGAATACAACTTATCCTTTGCCCCGGACCTAGGGTTCAATATATACATGTTCATTTTAGTAAGTGGGGGTGTTGGACTCCCCCACGTTTTCCATCTCTCCCTAGAACCTTTCTTAAGGGAAACGTGGGAGGAGACTGGATCATGATCAGTTTAAGAGATGGGGGGCCTAAATTTTGGGCCGTCAACATTGGGGTACTCGTCCAGGCCCATCATTCTAATTTCGAGTAACCACACATAACATTAAGTTTCACATCCAAGAAATTTTATACGGGTCCTTAGAAATATGGATTCTTTTTTTTTTCAGGGTATACACATTATTTGCTGGGTTACATCATATATCATTATTCCCATATCCCAGATTTTATGGCAGGAGATAAACGTTCAAAACGGTTCTCTTTCATCGAAAAATTAATCATATCTTTATAGGCATATTTGAGAAATCACAGAAATCGATGATTTTTGGTTTTGATCATCTCCGATCTACAACCTGTGGTCTTGTCTGACCCGTAATCCGAGCAATCATCCAGTCGGGTGTGGACCTACCTAAGCCAAGGGGAAGTCGTTAGAAACTGGCCCGACATGACCATCGTCACCAACACACGAACATAGCATCCAACATGATTATAGAAATCAAACCATCCACGGTTGTCTTCGACCTCGGGAAATTTATTCATCACGGAACAGAGGGCTCCCCCCACGATCGACAAAATCATATGGACCACTTTGGTGGTCGTCGATCAACATGCAGGGATGATCTCAGCACACTCAATCTCATTGAGGTCGATCATGTATATGCCGGAACACCATCATTTGGTTGGCAGCATGTATTTAAGGATAACAAGATACACGTAATGATCATTCCAGAAGAAATGATTAGACATCAAGGTCGCTAGACCATCACCTATGCTCGACAGCTATGACAATCAACTCGAATAAGTCAAAATCACGGATGTGGAGTCCAAAGACTTTGCGACCAACATAACAGAGATGGAATCCAACCTTTTATGAATAGAACTAACAGAGATGTCCCTCCGGTATTCTCTTCGACAATGCTGACCAACTCATAATCCACCGATCTCCTGTTCGGCCACGCCGACCTTGGACTTAGGGGGTTACCTGCCAGCCGAGCAACAACGGAATTTGGGTCTGCTGCCTCATACTTATTTAGCCACGCTGACCTTCTTCTTCTTGATCGGTTATGCATTATTTGTCTACTGCAATGAGTATTTCTTTGGGTTTGGTTTTTACCATCTCTTTAAATGGAGTTTTGCTCCGTTAATATTAATTATCTCACTTACTGTTATTGTTTAGTCCGGATGAGTTTTTGGGAAATAATATATGCATTTTGCATACTTTCTGAATATTACCAATTGCTGCAGCAATTCAATCTCGGTAATAAAAGATAAAAGCACAGAGCAAATTTCTCTAGGGCTGATTTTCATCTGCAATGTCTTTCCTCTATCTGGTTGGCATCCACAACGAGGACGACCTGATAATAGACCTCTCCTATGACCTGCCGAGCACAACCAGTGATTGGAACCACCATACGAGGTCGGTGAACAGTGTGCCACAGCGACGAGCTCAGAGGAGATCACCACGACAAAATCACTGGTCAGTGGCAAAGACAAGCACGTCCTTCAGTTCAACACTCCATGTGCATTGATTAATTCAGATGAAATGACTTTGGGCCTGGGTTTTAGACCAATTTAACTTTACTAGAGCACAATTTGCATGGGACCATCTCCTTCACATCTTTATGTGGAAATAAAAATTTGAAACCATCTTACATTATGTGTTTGGAATTCACACAGTTTTGCGAAAATTCTACACAAACCTATGTCTTACATTTGAGATATATTTGACTAGTTTTTACATTGCTCGATTCTCTCTGAAATTTTTTTGAGGGACCATGCGACTAAATTACAATTGTTACAACGATTGTAGTTGGAACTTTTTTATGCGACCTTATTACTAATTATTTTTCTCACATAAATAAGTGGGGCACACTTATATAGAACTCATGTCATTTATTCTATCATTTAATTTTCAATATTGTCGTCTAGCTACAACAATTTAATCTCACCAGAAGGAGATTCATTGGTTATTTAATTCAGCACCGACGGATGCTCGGGCCCGGTTATCTTAGTGGGATTTTTATCATAAAAATCATTGGATCATTCATTACATTCATACACTACTATGAAACCTTTTCCTAGACAAATGGCCGAGCGGATGCGCATCAAATATACTTTGCTGAACAAATCATTCTCGTGATAACTTCTATTTGATTTAGCCTCAACAGATGGTCGGGAAATTTATTAACTTCTACAAGTACAAGAATCGGTCCCGACGGATGCTCGACAACAATCTTAAACTCTTGCGAATCTTGTTAATACTTGAGCACAAATTGCTCACCGTATTTACCAAGAACTGTACGACTTTGCCTCGATGGACTAACCAGGGACCACTTATTTTATTCATGCTCCAACAGGTAGTTGAGCACACTACAACACTTTAGACCCAACAAATGCCCTAGAAAAATTATTATTACTCCGACTGATGTTCGGGTTCTATGATTATCAACTTGAAGGACGATCAGGCATATCCAAGATTCATATCGGTAAAATATTTCTATATATTTAGCCCTAAGATACCTACCACACAAGTCTTAAATTATCCCCAATGGATGGTTGGTCAGGATAACTCTTATATATAGCGCATCCCCAGTTGATGGATACGCACATTTATTTGTGCATTGTTCATTTCTGTCTCATAATATTTTACTTGCTCAAAATTATGCTCACGATTTTTATCATCATAAATTTGTCAGCAGGGGGCTATCTATACTGCATACTTCACAATTGTCACTACACAAATTTTCTGTGAAAATGATTTTGTGAAACCAACTCACAATTGAGTATTTGCTTAGATCTATTTGCAAAAATTCAAAATTAACTCCCATGTCGTACATCTGGATATATTTGACAAATTTTGTAACTTTTATTCGACTTTATTACAATTATTTTGTTCACATAAATAGTGGGGCGCGCTTGTATAGTCCTCACGTCATTTATTCGATCATTTAATTTTCAATATTGTCGTCTAACTATTATTGGTTATACCAATGGATGGTCGGTATAATATTTTTACTAGTAATGAGCGGAGCCCCGACGGATGCTCGGGCACGACCATCCCCATGAGATTTTGATGAATGATAAATCTATTTGATTTAGCCTCGACAAATGGTCGAGCAACTTATTAACTTTCACAGGTACAAGATTCAGTCTCGACGAATGCTTGGCCACAATCTTAAGCCCTTGGAAATCTTATTAATGCACCGTTAGATGCTCGAGCATGGATCGCTCTCTATATCTACTCGACACTGTATCACGTTGTCTCGACAAACTAGTCGGGCGCTATTTGTCTTTTTATTGCTCTGGCAGATGATCGAGCACGCTATAATACTATTAAGACCCGAAAATGGTTGGCCAAGATTATATGTTATAACCGACGGATGCACGAGTGATGATATTTCTTCAACATTCAATATTGATTATCTGGCTCTATGGACGATCACGCAAATTCAATATTCATCTCGGTAAATGATCGGAAAAATATTTTTATATATTTAGTCCCGAAGATATTTTCCACACATATCGTCTTTTATCCCCAACAAATGGTTGGTCAGGATAATTCTTATATTCAGACCCGACATATGGTTATCACAGTCGATCAATGATCGACGTTACATTTATTATTGTTATTAAACCCTAATAAATGGTTTGGAAATTTAGTTTTCACTAACACTGCAGGATCGTTCGTAATACTTGATCGGTCCATTTTGTCTCGACGGGATGCTCGAGCATGGATCACTCGCAATATTTACTAGATCCTCTACAATTTTTGCCTCAACAAACATTCAGGCATCATTTATTTAATCTGGAAATATATTTTTCACTAACATTGCCGGATCGTTAGTAATATTTGTTTGATCCTTGATAATCCCTCGACGGATGCTCAGGCATTATTTATCTTATCAATTCTCCGATAGATGCTCGAGCATGGATCGTTCGTAATATTTACTAGATTCTTTATAATTTTGCTTTGATAGACCCTCAGCTTCGATGAGTAGTCGACATTATGTGATCATGGTGCGAGCTCCAATGTACAGTTGGGCAATGAAATTCTTATTTAATTCAACCTTGACGAATGGGAAGTTGGGCAATCTGTATAACAAAGATCCAATGACACATAAAGAAGTATGGAGTGCAATGATCAACTATATTCATCAATAAGAACGAATCCAACATGTAGGAACTCACATATCCAATAAGATTATAATCAACCATGGTTGCTAAGGATTCAAGCCGAGCACTACCAAACTCCTCTTTGTACATTCCGACCAACGATCTCATGGTTTAAGGATGACTCGCATCTCATCTCCACCAACCTGCTTCGTGGTCTATGGATTTAAGAATTTTTGGCCCGCCAACTTGCGAACTGGGGTTATCACAACCAAAGTCCCACACATTCCCTCTAATCCTATATCCAGTCATCCTCGGCCTGCTTTCGGGTCTGCCCCTACTGGTCGAAACATGCGACGAACAAAACGTGTTGGCAGTAACACTAGACCACCCCGAATGTAAATGCAACATCGTCGAACAACCCATGGTGATCGATGATCACTGGGCGATGAAAATTCTCTTATCGACGTCGAAAGGGTGTCATCAGCACTAAGATATCCACTCCAGAGGAACGACGTTTCTTGAATGCCATATCAAAGTAAGGCATTTCTGCACAAAGATGTTTTGAACTCATATCAATTTCTTCAGATGTACGAGCTATATGGAATTTTCCACAGCATCCAAGAACCACCATGCATGGTCGGCGAACAAGTGCCCCCCGAGGAATGATACATTACATGGAGATATAGGGGCAAGATAATACTTAATTGTATCTAGCTCAATGAATAATCGACACGATACTCTTCAACACAACAAAGCCCCGAGGAATGATCGGGAACACTTATCATCTCGGTTATACAGATCAAATAACTTGATGGACGGTTGGGCAGTCTTCTCTTCACAGCTCTATTGGGGGCTCCATGGCAATGATGACACGTCGACAGATTCACTGCAATATTTAAAGCTAAACTGAAGAGGCCAACTTAGGATGGCTGCCATCATGGTCAACATTGACATTAGTCTTTCAAACGATGATCAAGATTGAGCTTGATTTAATTACAACAACTATCTTGCTTGTTTCAATTAAGTTAAGGAAGTCCTCAGACCTTTGTTATCTCAAGACACAAATGGCCTCACGAGTTGCCCCGATAATAATAAAAGCCCTACGAGGGATCCCTAGGTAAAAAGCCAATTCGGGTTGGTCGCCAACTAGGTTGGTCAGTTAAAATCCTGAACGGGTGGATGGCCCTTAGACCAATGCATTTTTCCCATCGTCTTTTAGGCCTAAGGAAGTGTGACGACACAACCTAAAAGGTAAAATAGACGGATATGTACATGCGAGGCATTATAAAATGGAAAAATGCAAACAAAATTGTTATTACATTGACTTGCGGGAAAGTCCTAAGTACAATAAGCGTACCGATTACATATCAAATGTTATAAACCTAATGCAGGGTCTTACCCCTACTAGGTACATGCTCGAGAAAGGCTCGGCGCAAAGGCTTTTGGTCGTCCTCTCCAATTGGACCACATGAAAAACCTAATGCAGGGTCTTACCCCTACTAGGTACATGCTCGATCAAGGCTCGGCGCATAGGCTTTTGGTCAGCCTCTCCAGTTGGACGATATGAAAAACCTAATGCTGGGTCTTACCCCTACTAGTTATATAATCGAGCAAGTCTCAGCACATAGGCTTTTGGTTGGCCTCTCCAATTGGACCATATGAGAAACCTAATGCAGGGTCTTACCCCTACTAGGTACACGCTCGAGCAAGGCTCGGTGCATAGGCTTTTGGTTGGCCTCTCCAGTTGTACCATATGAAAACACTAATGCAGGGTCTTACCCCTACTAGGTACATGTTCGATCAACTCTCGACGTATAGGCTTTTGGTCGGCCTCTCCAATTGGAGCATATGAAAAACCTAATGCAGGGTCTTACCCCTACTAGGTATATGCTTGAGCAAGGCTCAGCGCATAATCTTTTGGTCGACCTCTCCAACTGGACCATATGAAAAACCTAATACAGGGTCTTACCCTACTAGGTACATGCTCGAGCAAGGCTCGGTGCATAGGCTTTTGGTCGGCCTCTCCAATTGGACCATATGAAAAACCTAATGAAGGTTCTTACCCCGACTAGGTACATGCTCGAGCAAGGCTTGGTGCATAGGCGTGTGGCCGGCCTCACCAAATGGACCACACGAGATTAAAATACAGGGATATGCCTTAAACTTGATGCACGCTCGAGAAAGCCTCAGCAAACGAATTCTGAATAGGCCTGTGGTCGGCCTCACAAATTGGGTCATGGAATAAAACAGAACAATGGACTACGTTCGACCAGATCCCATGAGGTTACATAGGTAGCTCGACACTCTTGAGTCCGGTTCCCATATCAACTGAACGTCTCTCAACTCAAGCCAAGCATTCACCTAAAAAACTTATAAAGGAAAGAAGAACAACCAAAGATGGTTAAAAGTTGAACAACATCTCAAAGAACGCCAGTCCAGTTCACATCAGCAACTGCGCACGTTTAAAGAGATTATAGACCAGCCCCGAGATCATCTCAAAATCAACTCAGTAGAACTGTGACCTGTAGGGCTATTGTGGGGGAAAAAAGTATGCCTACATAATATCATGACACATGGCGAGAACTCCGGTCAAGATGGCGAGCAACAGATGCTCCAACAAGGTAAGGACGACTAGAGTCCTTGATAAACTAGAAGACCGAGGAGCAGTATCTGAGTCAAATCAAGCTCCACGAAGATATGACTCATCCATATTTGTAATCCTAATGTAACCCCTAACTCTATAGAAAGGGGACACCCCCCATTATGAAAGGGGGTTCAGAAGCTAGAGAAACATATTCATGTAAACTCTCTCATTATTCTAATAGAACACAGTAGCAACGCCATGGACGTAGGATATTCATGGTCGAACCACATAAATCTTTGTCTCTCTCATATATATTTTCATATATGCATCGTGGTGAACTGGCACCCCCCTGTGGGTAGATTTTTTGACACCACAATTTTGTATACATGTCGGTCAATTGAACATAGTAGGAATTTCGGTGAGTTAGGTCTAACTTAATCACGAGAGATCAAAATTTTGATTCTAGTACGATTGAACAGATCACAACCTCGACAGGGAGTTAACATCCTATTAGAACAGTTATAATACAATCCTAGTGGTTTATCTCAAAATACAGGAACCTATCTAATGGTTTGGAGTCTTCTGTGATAATTCGATGAAGGATTGTGACTGGTACATCCCGTAATGTATTGAACATGATTACCCATAAGATTTTTAGACTAAAAGTTGTCTTGATTAGACTTAGGTAAGGGTGCATAGATTCTTAATCTCGAGAATTGTGAGGATTTTAATGGTTGCACACTTATTGCTTTGATTGATATGGGTGAGATTCGATTTTATATTGAATCAAATGATCTCCTCATATTGGAAAATCGTTATGTTAATAGGTTTGAGATCATAATTCAAAGGAATTCGTGTCAAGAAGATATCTTAGACTTATATGTTTTGTTTCCACTACTAAAACTTGGTCGGAGGATTATTTAATAACCCTCGTGGATTAGCAAATAAGTTAAGTTTGAGAATTAAGAAAATTATTAGATGTTGGTTAAAATCAATTGGCGATAAATTGATTTGACTAAGCAGGTATCAGATAGTTAATGCGGGAAATATATTATATACCATAATCTGCTTTGCAAATAATATCTCTTTATTCAAAGTGATTTAGAGATAATTAAATTAGAGTACATTCATGATTATTTAGTGAAGTTAATAGTGATTAAATAAACAAAGAAAATAATTAGGATAAATGTAATTAGGATTTTTGAGTATTTATTTGGAAACTAATTCAATTTTTTATCTTGGGTCCCTGGTATCATCTATTTCCCAAGTAGCGGACTCGAAACTCTCTGGAAGCCTAGTTTAGCTAAAGCTCATGACTTATACCTATTTAAGTAAGTGTTAGCTATGGTTTTAAGTTAATGATCCATTATGGAAGGTTAAAGAGGCAGAAGAAATATACAATTTACATTTTTTTGAGGAGGTAAGGAAAGATAAAGTGATTTCTCTCATATTCCATAATCTCCATACGTTCCCACACACAAGGCTTATTTTGGGTGGATGATCATATGCAAGAAGATTCGATATGTTCAAAGCTTTCTAATAAGGTTTTTGGAGACCTTCAAGGGCTGCAAGATCTACACTATCATCAATATATCTATCCTTATATGAATCACATCATGATTAGCCTTGGTATTGTATTCTTGAAACCCTAGGTTTAATTTTTAAACCTAGTTCTTGATTTCTTTTTAATGCATGGGTAATCAAAGATATTAGGGCTGAAATTTTTCTAGGTTTTAAATGTCGGTCCTAGTTTCCCGATAATTAGTATCAGAGCCCCTTATTATAGAATGATTGTGCTTTAGAAAGTTCCATGTTATCCACTATTAAAACTCTAGGTTGCTTGTTAGAAAATATATGTATGGTTGTGTATTTTTTGTATTAGAATGGTTTTGTTGGGTTTGGTAATTTTTATCCCTCCATCATAGCCTTATATGTTTATTTTATGTGAATTGATCCTACGATGGTTTATCTGTAGCTATTTTTAACTTTTGGATATGATATGATTGTAATAATTAGTTTTTTAGTTTATTTATTTCTCTATGTATTTAAAGGTGATTGTGAGGGGTTGTAATGTTAACTTACTATTAGAATCATGTATTTACATGGTTCTGGGTGTTGGACAAAGTTTCATGAAGATCTAGAAGAGTTATGGCCATTTTTTCATGCATATTATGAAATAGAGACGACGCTGCAAAAATACAAAGAATGATCAATCCATGGGCTTATCGAATCGATTCAGAGAAGGGTCAGATCGATCCAACAAAGGGAGTTAATGACAGTTTGTTCCTTTTATGGAAATTTTCGAATGATTTGCATAGTAGTTCTTCTTCATCATTCTTTCCAGGCTCAAATGGATTATTTCCAGTAGAAAAGAACATCAAGAACTAATGTTTTAATTGAAGTCTACTTCTAGTGCGACTCCACATTATGAAGAAGTCTTCTTTGTTGGAATTATTATTTAATTATTGATTAATTATGAAATTCGGCCAAATTTTGTAATTATAAAATTAAATAAATTATTGCTCCTATTAGCGTGGTCCATATAAGGGGATGAATTTGATTATAATTAGTCTTAGAAAGTATTCAAAAATAAAATTTCAAGAGACATATGACTCTAAATATCCATGAGAATCCCTTAAGCTACTTTAATGGAGAGTAAATGATGAGAAAAAAGGAAATTTCGGGTCCCCTTTCACACTATATATAGTGAGCCATTCTCTACCAAATGGTTTGCTAAAACACACACAAATATATCTGGGTTAGGAATGCAAAGTTTCGAATTTCCAAATTATCCCATTTTCTAAGAAACTCTGGGTTGTTTTCTAAGGGCTGTTCAGGGGCTTTAGGAGGAAAAGCTAAGGAGCTTTAGAAGTCATTCAAGGATACATCAATAACAACAACGAATATCAACGTTCAATGGACAAATGTAATTTTACATTACTATTTTGTAGTCAATTTTATATGGTGATTGCATGAAGAAATTAAAGATCCTATAAGAACTAGTAATATTTGTATATATTCTTCTTACTTATGTTTATAAAATATTACATGTGGTATCAGTTCCTTGTTTAAATATTTTCTTGCTATCCATCTATGGATTTGACTGATCAAAATATTATTGTCTATATACCCAGTATTAGTGATTAATTTTGCAATTTTTAGGCCAAAAATATTTATTTTGGCTATTCTGTCATATGCACTGGGACCATATATGTTGTTTTGATGATATTTTAATGGTTTTCTAATCCGTTTTTGTCAACCCTACAAATTTCAAACGATTCTGGAACAATAAATTTCAAAAGCGCTTGTGGTGAATAGTGTTTTTTTCCACCAAACTTGTTCCGATTGTGATGAAATTCAATCATCTGATTGGAAATGGTCCAGAGACCAAATTTCACATCCTTTGGTCATGATATAAACTGTTTTTCGACGCTCCGAAATCGTTTAGGCTCTCAAAACTCTAATTTTTCCATTTATGGAAATAATATCGGGAGGTATATCTCACTCTAGAAAAATTATTTTTCAATTCCATTGAAAGTTTTGAGATTCTTGAGTATTTTTCTACAGTCTCATGATGCTAACTCATTTGTTCCAATTTGGCAATTTTTTTATGTTTTTACATAATTCATGAATGTTACATCTAGAACTGTTTTAAAAACGTTGTTCTAATGACCCTATTATGGTTGAATATTTTTGCCAATCTGATGCCAAACACATGCCAATGATTCATAACATTGAATATTAAATAAATTTTGTTTTAATATTTATTTTTTATGAGTGTCGTGCAAACACAGGCTAATGATTCGTAACATTGAATATTAAATATTTTCTATTCATATTTTTTATGAGTCTCGTACCAAACATAGGCCCACGACTACTGATATTCATGTTTTAATGAGTCTCATGCCAAACACGGGCCAACGACTCATAAAGTGGAATATCAAAATTATTGTTTATTCAAAAGTTTGTTATTATTGATGCGAAGTAGAGGTACAATATCAACTTATAAGTATTGATTGAATATTAAATTGTCAAATAATGCATTTGTTAAATCACCATTTTCTATGTTAAACATCCAATATAGATTATGCTTTATGGTGTTGTGATTAAATAAACATAAATTTATTATAATTCTGCCATTAAAATTTTGACAATTATATATATTCATTTCCTTACAAATTTCAGTTATGTGTGTTTTTTATTAACTAGAGCGAGCATTTTGTAGCAAATATTAGCCTCTTTTCTCAAGCCTCGACCTTTTCAAAATATAACGGAACAAATCTATCGAAATGGTGTGAGAAAATTGAATTCAACCTTGGTGTCTTGGACCTTGATGTTGCAGTCTTTACTGATGAACCCGCTGCTATTATTGTACAAAGTAGTGAGGATGATGTGCTCATTAACAGTACATAGTCAAGATCGAACATGCTTTGTTTGATGTTCATTTGAATCTGGATCGCAACAAATATGAAAACTTTCTTACCTGAAACCATCAACGCGAAAAAATATTTGAACAATATTAAGGATAGGTTTCGCGCTGTTGAAAAATCCCTGGCTGAGAAACTTATGGCTGACCTGACCACTATGAGGTTCGATGGCACTCGAGCCATGAACGAACAAATAATTAAGATGACCAACATTGTTGCTAGACTGAGGACTTTAGGCATAATAGTGGATGATTCTTTTTTAGCCCAATTTGTCCTAAACTCCTTGCCTCCTAATTATGGGTCTTTCCAGATTCATTACTATACCATCAAAGATAAATGGATTATTAATGCACAACAAAGCATGTTGGTTCAGGAGGAAAGACGTATCAAGCAACAAGGTGGTAAGGTGTCCAAATTACAAGTGACGAATGTGGTGGTCAATAAAGGAGCTGGTAAGAAAAATAAAGGAAAGGGCATGAAGCGAGGTCTTGGTCCTTCTATTAATGAACATGGTCCCACCAAAAGAGGGATAAAGCAGTCACATATCAGTTCCATCACAAGAAATAGCATATTCTGAAAGACTGAATTAAGCATAAAGCTTGGTTTGAAAAGAAAGGTAAGCCTTGTGCTTTTGTTTGTTTTGAGTCAAACTTGATTGATGTTCCTTCTTACACATTTTGGATTGATTTTGGTTCTTTATGTCATGTTTCAAATTCTATGTAGGGATTCCTTTCAATTCGAAAAATAAAACCAAATGAAGATTTTCTTTTAATGGGAAACTAGGCAAAAGCAAAAGTTGTAGCAATTGAAGTTTTTCGATTAAAATTATAATCTGGGTTTTATTTAGATCTTGAAAATACTCTTTTTGTACCCAGAGTTTCTAATATTTTTTTGTCTAAACTCTCAATAAGGGGCTTTATTTTTACCTTTAAGGATAATGATTTTATTTTAGATAAAAAATAATTCTATTTTTGGCTCGGGTTTTTTGTCAAATGGTTTGTTTTAAATTAATCTTGATCATAACTTTTCAGAATCCTTATTATCTCTGCATACTAATGTTAGTTTTAAACATACCTCATTCATTGAGAATTCTGCTTTCTTTTGGCATAAAATATTAGGACACATATCTAGAGAAAGAATTGAAAGGCTTATAAAAGAGGGAATTATTCCTCATCTGGATTGATCCCATTATAGTGTATGTGTGGACTGTATTAAGGGTAAAAAAACCAAACACACTAAGAAAGGATCCACAAGAATCACACAACTTCTTGTAATTATACATATATACATTTGTGGTCCTTGTGGTATTCCATCCATTAGTGGAGAGAAACACTTTATCACTTTTATAGACGATTTTTTATGATATTGTACATTATATCTATTGAATGATAAATCTCAACCTATTAATGTAGTTGAAGTTTATATTACATAAGTAGAAATACAATTAGGAAAAAAAATTAAAAAATCATTAGATTGGATAGAGGTGGTGAGTTTTATGGAAATTATGATGAATCGGGGCAACGCCCTGGTCCTTTTACTAAACTCCTTGAACGTTTAGGTATTTGCAAACGAATCACTATGCTAGGTTCACCTTGGCAGAATGGTGTAGCTGAAAGGCACAATAGTACTCTTATTTAAATGGTTAGGAGTATGATAAGTATAACCAATTTACCTATGTTTTTGTGGATGCATGCTCTCATGACTACTGTGCATATCTTAAATAGGGTCCCTAGTAAGGCAGTTCCAAGGACTCCTTTTGAATTGTGGTAAGGATGGAAACACTCTTTAAATCATTTTTCGTGTTTGGGGATGCACAGTAGAAGCAATAATTTATAATCCACATGAAAAGAAATTGGATCCTAGAACATTAACTTATTATTTTATTGGGTATCCACAAAAATCCGAGGGGTATAAATTCTACTGCCCTAACCATACAACAAGAATTTTTGAAACCGAAAATGATAAATTCATTGAACATGGTGATGTTTGTAGGAGTAATGAAGTTTAGAATGTGATTATTCAAGAAATCAAGGAAAATACTCATCTTCCACGAATTCAGGATAATAACAATTTTCTTAATGAGGTTCATAATGTTCCTATTGTTCATAATGTTGTTGTTGAACCGATTATTGATCCAGCCAACAACGAATAACAAATGAATGAACCACATAATGAGACTATTGTTAAAACACCACAAGATATAGCTTTAAGGACATCTCAGAGAAATTGGAGATCAACTATTTCAAATGACTACGTGTCACTCTACAAGATAATGAATTTAACATTGAAGATATCGTTGATCCAGTATCCTATGAAAAAGCTATTTCTAGCATTGATTCTGATAAATGGATTGAGGCCATGAATGAAGAAATACAATCTATGGATTTTAATAAAGTCTGGGAGTTAGTCTATTTGCCAGAAGGTTATAAAGCAGTCGAGTCTAAGTGGATATATAAGACCAAACACAACTCACATGGAAAAATTAAACGACATATGGCTAGACTTGTTGCCAAAGGTTTTACTTAAAAGTAAGGCATTGATTATAGTGAAGCCTTCTCTCCTATTTCAAACAAGGATTGTCTTAGAATTATATTAGCGCTCGATGTTTAGAGGAACAAGTCTATATGGAATAACCAAAGGGCTTAATTAAGGAACGAAAGAAACACAAAGTCTATTTGTTAAAGAAATCAATATGGACTTAAACAAGCTTCTCGTCAATGATATTTTAAGTTTCATTATACCATTACATGCATTGGGTTTAAGGAAAATACTGTTGATCGGTGTATATACCTAAAGATCAGTGGGAGTAAGTTTGTATTCTTGGTACTATATGTTGATGACTTGCTTATAGCCAGCAGTGATATTGGTTTATTAAAAGAAACTAAGAAGTAACTTTCGTCAAATTTTGAAATGAAAGATCTTAGCAAGGCATCCTTCATGATCGAAATAGAGATTTATCGTGATCGATCATATGGATTAATAGGATTATCTCAGAAGGCTTACATTAATAAAGTTTTACAAAGGTTTGGCATGCAAAATTGTAATTACATTAATGTTACAATTATAAAAGGGGACAAATTCGTCTGAAGTCAATGTCCACAAACTGAATTAGAAAGGGATCACCTGAAAGGTGTGCATATGCTTCTCTTGTAGGAAGTTTATTATATGCATTATTTTGTACTAGACTGGATATTAGTTTTGCTATTAGGATGCTAGGAAGATATCAAAGAAATCTGGATAACTTTAATTGGATGGCTACAAAGAAAATGCTAATGTACTTACAAGGGACCAAAGACTACATGCTCACTTATGGAGATTTGATCACCTTGAGGTGATTGGATATTCAGACTCATATTTTAAAGGATGCCTTGATAGCAAAAAGAGGACTTTGGGTTATGTTTACCTTCTGAAAAAAGGGGCCATCATTTCATGGAAAAGTGCTAAGCAGAGTTTCATTGCTTCTTCCACTATGAAAACTGAGTTTGTGGCTTGTTTTGAAGCTATAAATCATGTGTTGTGGCTATAAAATTTTATTTCAGGACTTAGCATTATGGGTTCAGTGTCTAAGCCGCTGAAAATTTATTGTGATAATATCGTAGCAGTCTTCCTTTGAAAGAATAATAGATATTCTAAAACAACTAAGCATATTGAGATGAAGTATCTATCTATCAAAGAAGAAGTTCAAAAACAAACTGGGTCAATTGAACACATTAGTACTAATGTTAACATAACAGATCCTTTCACAAAAGGTATATCTCTGAAGATATTTTTGCAAAATACTAAAGATAGGGGTCTCGAGTAGTTTATTGTGTAATTTTTATTTGCTTAGTTATTTGACACAACTTTTGATATCAATAAAGCGTTTTCGAATTCTAAATTTTTGTCTTTATTGTATACATGCAGGTGAATGAGTTACTATGACTGAAATAGTCTTTTATAAAGACATTATAAGATCATTATGATAACTAACATATTTATCCTTATTAAGTACGACATTGGTGGCGTGGTATATAGAAGGAACCATGCTCTGGAATTAGTATGGAACTGCTATGACTCACACTAATGAAGTATTTAATTAAGGTACTTATTGATTGTCTAATACACTTGTGAAACTCATGTTGATCAAATCATTATGCATAGCCTTATTAGGACCAAGTGGGAGATTGTTGAAATTATTATTTAATTATTTACTAGTTACGAAATTCGGCCAAATTTTGTAAATATAAAATTAAATAAATTATTGCTCCTGTTAGCGTGGTCCATATAATTGATTATAATAAGTCTTAGAAAAGATTCAAAAACTAAATTCCACGAGACACTTGACTCTAGAAATCCATGTGAGTCCCTTAAGCTACATTAGTGGAGAGTAAATGATGAGACAAAAGGGAATTTCGGGCTCCTTTGCACCCTATATATAATGAACCATTCTCCACCAAATGGTTCACTCAGAAACACTCAAATATATTTAGTCTATAAAGGGAAAATTCCAAATTTCAAAATTATCTTATTTTCCAAGAAATTTTAGGCTGTTTTCTAAGGGCTGTTCAAGGGCTTTAGGAGGACGAGCTAAGGATCTTTAAGAGTCATTCAAGGATACATCAACAACAACAAAACATATCAATGAGAAATAGACAAGGGTAATTTTACATAACCGTTGAGTAATCAATTTTATATGGTGATTGCATGAAGAAATTAAAGATCATATAAGAACTAGTAATATTTGTATATATATTGTTCTTATTCATGTTTATAAAATATATAATGTGGTATCATAGGCCTTGTTTAAATATTTTCATGCTATCCATCTACAAATTTGACTGATCAAAATATTATTGTTGATATACCCAATATTAGTGATTAATTCAGCAATTTTTTAGGCGAACCATTTTGCATTCTTCTCCACACTTGCGATGAAACCGATGTTCATCCCGTAAGATTTGTGCCTCAATTTTTTTGTATTTACTAAAAAAGAACCTAGACCATAAGGAATTTGAGTTAAAAAACTTCCACCCCAAGTTAATAGCATAGGCACAAGATAAATCAAACATTCATCTCAAGTTTAAACCACCTCTTCTTTTGGTTTACAAATATCCGGCCACCCCACCCATTGAAATTTTGATTTGTCTTCTTGTTTACCCCATAAGAAGCAAGCAAGGATTTTATTAATATGAAGAGAACCGTACCCGGGGGATTAAAAACAGCAAGAAGGTGAAGTTGCATGGATTCCGCCACAGAGTTAATAAGGGTAATTCTTCCTGCTTGAGAAGTACTTTGATGATTCCAAAAATTGAGGGGTTCCCTTAAATAGAGGGGTTCTAAAGTAATTGATTGGGAGTTTTTTTAATTGAAATACGATAATATTCTCCACGGATCTCTTTGTATCTTGCGTCTCATTTTTCAATAGATAGAAATAACTCTTGTTGTTATTTATCTCTTGACCGAACGTCTCTTCATAAGCCCTTAAAAATTCCATTAAATTTTTTACGGATCTTTTTCCTCTTTTAGCAAATATATAAGTGTCATATGCAAAAGAAAAACAAGAAATTATAGGGCAAACCCCTTGTTATAGAAAAATGATTTATTTCCCCCAATTACATCATTTTTTTGAATTCCACTATTCAGTATTTTCGCTGCTATCACAAATATAACAGGTGACAAAGGGTCCCCCTATATCACTCCTCTTTTAGATTTAAAGAAGCCACAAGCTTTACTATTAACCCCAATTGAATACCAACAATTCAAGACAATCCTCCAAATTAAGTCAATGAATGTTTTCGAAAAACCAAATCTTCTACAAGTATTGATCATAAATAACCATGACATTCTATCATAGGCCTTGACATGTTCAATTTCAAAATATGGTTTGAACACCTCACTTTCTTTTTAAATGATGACATAAGTTCTTGGGTCAAAAGTATAGTTTCCAAAATAGATCTCCCTTAAATAAAACCGGATTGGAAAGGAAAAATAATTTTAGGTAAGACTGACCCTAATATTTTTGCCAAAATTTTTGAGAAAAAATTACATAGGCTAATCGGACAAAAATCATTACAATTTTTTGGACTTTTAATCTTTGGAATAAACATTATTGGGTCAATTATTAAATAGTCCCTACTATAAATATATATTTTTTAAAAAGGACACATATTTTAGTTTAATCCATTTAATCCCTCAAGCACTCAATATCCTCTTATTTTTAGAGGTCTGCGCCAGCGGCACTCAGGTCGAAGTCCAACTAACTGGAAGCTCGTCGTCCAGAAAAAAAGAGGAATCACTTTGAGTAGGTCATATTTAATAATATCCCAACAAGCTTTAAAAAGCTGACCATTAAACCCATCTGGACCAGCATCTCTGTAATTGCCTCGTGAATTTCTGCCATCTCCAGAATATTGCTCAGATATTGATTGTCCGCTATATCCACTACATTCGGAATACTCTATCATATGTCAACTTTGTACCACATAGCAGGTGTTGAGTTATTCTCAGATGAATAACAAAACGTGTTATACCTCTAGAAACAGGTATCTCCCAAAATGATCTAACAAGCGGATCTTCAATTGCTTTCTCTTCTTTTATCCACGTACCGTCGCTGTTTTGAATCCGGGAAATATTAAGAGCGCTCCTGTTCTTCTTCGTTGTAGAATGATTTTTTTTTGTATTCGAGTCTCCTTCTTTTGTCCACTTGAATCTAGTTTTTTGTCTCTAAGGTTGCGTTTGTTTTTACCTCTTAAGTCTGAATTTGAACCTTTCAGACTTAAGAGGTACCAAAAAGTGTTTGTTTTTTTAAGTGATTAAGAGGCTAACGGCTATATTTGGCTCTTAATGATTAAGAGGTAGAGTTACGTCTGAAGTCTGAATCTGAAGTCTGAATCAGTCTAAATACATTCATTCAGAGGTACATTCAGACATAAAAACAAACATAATTTTCAGATTCAGATTTCAGACTTCAGATTCAGTCTTCAGATTTCAGATTCAGACTTCAGATTCAGATAAAAAAACAAACGCAACCTAAATATCCTCCTCAATATTTAAAGCCTTTAAGTAGTTCGCTTGATATTTGTGGAATTTAATTCTATTTTTCGTAGAGGGATTCGCATGAAAGTCCATTTCATGTTTCAACATATCATCCTCCGCTTCTCTAGCTCCATGAAAAATATCGCCAAATTTGGATCTTGACCAAATCTTAAGAAAAGATTTAACCCTTTTAAACTTTTACGTAAAAATATTAAGAGGCTTACCCATCAATTCAAAATTCCAAGCTTGCTTCACCACTTCAATAAATTCTTCATCTTTAGTCCAAAATGAAAGAAATTCAAATCGTCTCGATTGACTCTAATTCTCCATCATGAGCTTAAGAATTAAGGGGCTATGGTCAAATTTGGTCCTATCAAGGTGTTCTACCGAACTTATAAACTTCCTGTTAATCTAGTCCATGTTTCCCATCACTCTATCAATACGAGCCCAAATCCGGGCATTACCTTCCCAATTATTACACCAAGTATATCTAAAACCCTTGAAAGGGATATCTTGTAACCCAACGTTGAGAAGCACTATATTAAAATCCAACACACCATCCCAATTAACCCCATTTCCTCTAATTTGTTCTTCACTATTTGCCACAATATTGAAATCTCCACTCACTATCCATTCTATCCCCCACGTTTGAAAGTTTTTCAAGTTCCTCCCATAGCTCTAATCTTTCCTCTTTTTTACATTTCGTATAAACCGTTGTGAACAGATTAGGGACTTCAAATAAATTGTTTCTAAGCTAAATCGATAAAGATTATCCTTCATTGATAGCCAATGTAATCGAACAATTATTTTTTCAAAGGATCCAAATATTATTAGAAGAGTTGGCAAATCCTCTCGAGAAATTCAATTTTCTACATACATCTTCTATGTTAGGCTCTTCAATCTTTTGTTCCAAAAATGTCACAACAGTAATTGAATAAATACGGATGAGGCATTTTAGTCTACGAATTGAAGGGCCATTTTCCACCCCCTAATATTCCAAAAAATAAACTGCATCATTTGGAAACTACAAGTTTTAGAGTTTTCCCCCTTACCTCTTGAGCGAGTTTGAATTCCGGATGTTTTAAGAGCCGAATAATTTTTCCTTGGCCTTCTCTTTTTCACTACAGTGAATTCTTCCAACATCTTAGTTCCATAAAAAAAAACTTTATCATCGAGTCTAGGGAATCTTTTTGAAATTCCCATAGAAAAAGTGTTTCAATCATTGTTAGGTTCCCTCACCTAAGAGGTTTCTAAATTTGAACCATAAAATGACGTCAATCTTCTAAAATCAAATTTCCCCATCAAAATCTTAGAGCCCTAGGAGACAGTGAATAATTTTTTTATTGTTGACGGATGCATCAATACCTTTTAGATTTTTGGAATGTCACTAATGTCAAAATCCCATTCTTTATCTTTTCGTTTATCCAAGATGCTAGGAGAGTCATTTTGAGGTACTTGAGAAGTTTGAGTAGTGTTATTTTCCTCCACAAGATCAATGGGTGATATCTCATCTTCTTCCATTATTGGATCTTCTACAACTAAGAGATCAAATTTTTAGGACTTCAAAACTTTCTCCTCCCTCATTGGTACAGTGCCCATAAACACTGAATATACATGCTAGATTTTCGAGGTATTAGCAGTTTCAACATAACTTCTCTAAACACATTTTGATTCGCAACTTTACATCCCATAATATTTTGTCAATTCTTTTGAAACCCTAGAAAGTTTCTATATCTTGTATAAACTTGTCGAGAGGATTCTCTATGGATAAACTTGTGACCCGAGGGATCACGGTTGAAAAGGAAGGAAGAAGGTTGATCGGTGGATACTAAGGGTATACCGCTACATGTGGACGACTTTGGACTGAGCCATTTTCTTTAGAAATTTTGCGAAGATTGCGCATTATACTTAGTCGGTCTGAGTAGTCTGCAAGTCGACGATCTCGTAAAACATTCTAAAATCTTGAATATAGGTTTTACCCTGAAAATGGATTTTCCTCATATTTATGTAATTTCATGGATATAATTTTTTATGATTGGAACTTTGATCGTATACATACTATATTTAATTAAAGATTAAAATTTTACTAAAAATTAGATTTGTGTGTTTTGGACATTTAATTATATAAATCAATCCATTAGGTTCACATTGTGCATTCTCAAATTGGTATCAGAGCATCCACTTTCATAAGTGGTATTAGTATCGATTACATAAAAATACAGTATGATCATTTTTCGTAATTTTTTTTATATAATTTTTTTGAAAAATTATTAATCTTTAAGAAATCAAAATTTAATAGATAATTTGCATAATCGAATGCCCATTTTTTATGGTTCCAATTACGTTTACTGGAAAACTAGGATGATGTCTACTTTAAAAGCCATTGATGAATGTGCTTGGTTAGTTTCTGAAAGAGGGTGGACTCCACCCACACTGTCTATAAACAATGTCATTGGCCCTAAACCTGTCTCTCAATGAACAAATAATGACTTTAAGTGAAGTAATTTTAACTCTCACGACTTAAATGATATATCTCGAGCTGTCACCCCTAACAAGTTCTGCCGCATTATGACGTGTATCACGTCTAAAGAAGCTTGGCATAGCCTCTAGTTCACTCATGAGGGAGCTGACACTGTACTAGAATCCAAGTTACAAAATTTCATCACTCAATTTGAGACCATCACCATATTAGAGTCTGAGTCTTTTAATGAATTTTATGAACATGTATCAGACATAGTTTATTCTAGTTTTAATTTAGGTGAGACAATTACGAGACGGGAGTTATTAAGAAAATCTTGAGGTTGCTCATTGCTCTCTTTATTCCTAAGGTCACCGTACTTAATTCATTAAGGTTCCTAGACACTCTTAAGTTATAAGAACTTATCGAAAATCTTCAAACATATGAGATTGATTTGTTCCCTAAAATAATTAAACTTAAGGAAGTCAGTATTGCTTTAAATACTCAAACTAAGAAAAAGAAGAAAAATAAAGTTCGTGAGTCCTAATCTGAAGTTAATTTTGATTTTGATGATATGGCCCTGTTTGCGAAATATGTCAAAAAGTTTCTGAAATTTTCCAAAGAAAAGATTTTTGAGAAAAAAATAAGAATGAGGGCATGAGCGGGAGAGAGAAAGAGGAAGACATTAGGTGTTATGAATGCGAGGGTAAATGGCACAAAGCACATGATTGTCCTACTAAGTTTACGAGAAAGGGAAAGAAATTTTCTAACGAAGCCACTCTTAGCGAGAGTGACATCGAGTAGGTTGATTCAAGGGGAGAATCACCACATAAACCATGCATTTCATTCATGGCTATTCATGTTAGTAACATTAATTTGTCACACGTCGATGAAGAAATATCTAAACGTGAAAGCCTCGATGATGTTTCGAGTCATTCTAGAGAGAGTGAGGATGAGATTGTGAGTAAAAGAGAAGGTGATCTCCAAAAGGCATTTAGTGATCTTTACATCGAGACCTTGAAAACGAAAAGGCTAAATAAAGATTCATCTCTTAGGGTGTTAGATTTGGAGAAGGAGGTGAAAGTTTTGAGAGAGTGTGAGATGTCGGTGAGTTAACTCGATAAGGTGAAGATTTCTTTATGTGTGGAGTTGATTGTTATTTGTAGCAAAAAAACTCGATTTGATTAACATCGTGACTAGTCTTACGAGAGATCTTCAATCTTCATTAGAGTCTTATGAGAAACTTGAAGCCCATGTATCCCAACTCGAGAGAAATCTCAAAAGTTCTCGAGAGGTCAAGGTCACTTTAGAGGACACACCTTAGAAGGTTGAAAATGTCCTCCTAGGTCTTGCATTAGGTAATGTTGAGAGACAAAAAATAGGAGAGCTCATCCTAGACGTTTTGAGAAAGGTGGACCCGAGCCCATTTATGTTTTCTCCCATTGAAAATAAAGAGGTCACCTTAGAGAGTATTATTTTAATCTAGGGAGAGTGTCTTATAATTATGTTCCTCGATATGCTCGCACATGAGTTCCCACATGAGTTCTCGCACGCAGTCCCACACACGTTACTCCTCATGCTCTCGCATATCATTTGAGATATTTTGAGAGATTTCGAGAGCAAGTAGAGTATTGAGTCAAGACTTCAAAAATTTTTATAGAGGAATTTCTTAGGATGTCATATTCTTTTGAGAACTCCTCCGGGCCTAATGATTGAGGTTGAGACTTGATTTCTAGAATATGGTGACTTTCATGCTCATATGTTGCATTCATATTGCTAGTTTGTACTATTATTGTATATCTATATTTTTCATTTTGATATTTTTAGAAAAATAAAAAAGAGTGTGGTTTTCTTGAAATTTTAGGAAAAATACAAGAAGATTTTTTGTTTTTAAGAAAAAGGAAAAAATAATTTATTTTGATAAATTTTGATAAAGAAAAAAATAGTTTTGTATTTTTTCTACACTTTATATGGATGAACATTTAGTATGTCTGAATCACCCATTAATTCCATATCCATGTGATAGTTTTATAGTGTTTTGAGACATGACATAATTTCATATATATGCTTAATAATGTGTGGAATCATTACGTTGTGATTTGACGATTACTTGCTACATGTTTGACTCCTTGTTTCCTTTAATGCACACGAGCAAGATCTTATTTGAATATTGCACTAACCTATCACTTGTAGTTCATATTGTTTTCATCTCAATTTTTCTTTAAAACGAACCAAATGTAAAAACGAGATAAAAAGTTGTGCATGTAACAACCATTTCCCGTATTTAAATCATATTTTCGGAGAATTTGTTGAATATTAAGTAATGGAAATGAGCTATAGAAGATAAAAGTCTTCGCGATAGAAGCCACCATTTGCAATGAAAAGAGACACAAAATATTAGAGCTGCGTAAAAATTGAAGTGCCAGGCCAATTGTTTGAACATTTGATGCTTCGCTACAAATGAGCATTAATTTCTTCAAAAATAATTGAGAGTATTCTTAGTTATGCGATATTTTGAGGGAGTTAAGTTGAAGATCAATCAGTTTTCACAAACTATATAAATGTCGAAAAACATTACATACTTTTGAGCGTCATTGGTGTGAAAATCACTTACGCTATTGATTTGTTGATTAGGTTAAGTCAATTTCACATGAGTTCACTATTTTTACACCTAACGTAGACTTTGAGATTCTTCGTTAGTGGAATTTCAATCATTCTTACACATATGTCATGATTGTCTATGTTGATTAACCTATGGAATAAGTTCACACCCCTACATTCTGCATTCATGATTCGAGTATTTTTGTACTAATTCATAGTGTGTTGTATTTGTAAAATCTTATACTTGATTTTTTTTTGAAAATTTTCAAAAATAACTGTTGAAACGTTTGAGATTATCATCACATGTCTCTTGTGTCTATATATTTGCGATGATATCTTAATTCTTATATGTGATGATTTATATTTCATGTTTAGATTCTACTCCCTTGTCTATTCCAGACAAAAAATAGGGAGAACAAATTAAGGGGGAGTTTGATTTATAGGGGAGAATGCATTATGAGTTTTATTTTCTATTTCGAATTCTATGCGTCACGGTTATTTTCTTTGTTTCATGTGTGTATGTATCCAAACAAATAAAAAATCACACCGCATGAAGTCAAAGTTTTCCAAGGGAAGAAAAAGATAGGATTGAAGACAAAGATTCACTATGTTGTTCCATTTCTAGGGTTTGAAAAGGGTATTAGGATATTTTGTGTCGTAGAGGGATAATTATTATAATTTGGATTTCGGTTAATTTTGTACCGCAATAGCCAAAGGGGGAGATTTGTATGAACAAATATTTTAGCTTCGGCTTTTTATTTGTATTATTTCCACTTTGGCATATTTGGCGTATTTCGTACCAAACCATCACGTACCGACATGTCGAATCGAACTCCAACATCTCCAAGTTCAATACTCCTTTACATTTCATGAAGGGATAACAGTTTAGGACTTCTTAATTATTCATATTTATATTTGGGATGTATTTTTTTATAAAAAAATTGAGATCGAATTTTTAGTTTTAAAAATAATTTTTTTATGGTCTTGGTGAAACGAGTTTGAATCTTGTTCGAATGAAATTGCCATTTTATTAGAAGGTCGTTCGATATTTGCTTAGAACGAACCACTAATGAGTTTGAACTAACTAGTTATATGTTTATCGTGAATTCTCGTTAGAAGCTCATTGGACACATCGAATGAAATGCCTGTGTTATTTGAACTAACTTATGTTCTCGTTCAAACGAACTAGCTTTCTCTTTCGAACAACCTCTATTTTTGTTCGTACATGTTACCACCTTGAATTTGTGTCAGACCTATAAATATCTATTTTGATTCCTTTCTTCATAAGACTTTTGAAAAAAAAATTCCTTTATATTTGTTGCAAAAGTTTTCATATTTTATGTTTTCCAAACACCTTTTGATTCACAACTTTACATCCCCAAATATTTTGTGAATCTTTCTGATACCCTAAAAAGTTTATATATCATGCATACATGTTGTGGATAGGATTCTCTACGACTGAACTTGTGACCCGAGGGATTACGGCTGAAAAATAAGGAAGAAGGCTAGTAAACCGATACCGGTGAATGACTCTGGACTGATCCATTTTCTTTAGAAGTTTTATGAAGACTGCGCATTATACTTAGTCGGCCTAAGTAGTCTATAAGTTGATTATCTTGTAAACATTCTAAAGTACTGAATATAAGTTTTGCCCTAAAAAAGGATTTTTTTTCTCATATTTGTGTGATCGCATATGTAGAATTTTATGTGATTGGAACTTTGATCGTGTACACACTATATTTAATCAAAGATTAAAAGTTGACAAAAAATTAGATTTTTGTGTTTGGGACATTTAATTATATAAATCAATCTATTAAGTTTGCAATACGCACTCTCAATTTGGTATCAGAGCATCCACTCTTACATTAGGGACACCCATTTTATGGACAACGTGAATTTAATTTAGAGACCAACCAATATCACTTTTTTTTCCTACTAGAAAACCCAATTTATTTATTCTTTTCTAAATTGAATTTAATCAGGTAATAAATATAAATGTATAAATTATATTTTGATCTTCGGGTTTTATTTTAATTTAAAATGATTTTATTTTTGAAAAATTAAAATAATAAGATCATGTAATTTAATTTGTATAAGTAAATTGACAATTACAAAGAATTTAAGTCGAGCATTTAGAATCGACTGAATTATTTTTCTCAATAGCCTCTAGTTTAAAATATTTAGTGGGAGAGGAGTTTCAACATTAACCTCGTGGTCACCATTGGTATTTTGAGAATTATGATGTGATAACTTCCTCGCATCAGCTTCGGTCCCCCCCCCCCCCCCCCCCCATCTAATGGATTTAATAAGGGTATCAGGTATTCTCGATACTCTTACTTTATAGTTGTAAGAATTGAATGTAAGTGAGGTTGGTCCCACTAACAGGGAAGTTCTTCATGAGCAAATTCAGATTCACGAAATGAATTTATGGTATACACTTAAATAGAATTAATGATATCCTTCTTAACGAAGTCGTTGTCAATAATTATGGGACCAAAAGACTTCGGTTATTCTTATGTTGGACATAAGTTTTCTTGAACTTTCTGGTAACATAATGAAAGATGAAAATCTATCTAGTTCAAGTTGGGATGACTTAAGATCCCAATAATAGACCTCATTACATAAAGTAGCTAGGATGTCTGATGAGTTTAGTTTTTTAATTGGTAGTAGAGGGAAGGAACTTTAAAATTAATAGAAGTAATTCTAGCTTTTAATTCAAAATTAATTTTTTCAATTTGATGATTCTAAGATTTTAAAAATTAATTTAACCTTTTCTCACTGTTTTAGTCTTAAAGTTTTAGCTCGATTAATCTTTAAGGACTCAATATCTAACTGGACATTTATCTAACTTAAGGGGATAATAAACTTAGTTGACTCACAATTCTCATCAATGTTTTAAAATTGTGATGTGATTAACTCCTTGCGTTAGCATGTCTGGCTCCTCATCAGATTGTTAACCATGGAATCATGGTATTTTAAAATATACGAGAATTCTTTTAAATTGAGCATTACATATGCTTGGTCCCCACAACGAGGAAGTACTTTGTATACATGTTTAGTTTTAAAAAATTATCAATAAGAATTTGTTAACACCTATATTGGTTGATGAAGATCAAGTCAAAATCATGTTCTTTAAATGACTTCCATCATTGATTGAACAAGTAATTATATGGATTAGATATGGTGGGGAAAGCCAAGTCCATTTCGTTATTCGACAGTGAGCATCATCGATAGCCAAAAGAAGGTGTTGATTGTTGATAAGAACTTTACTTCTTTTTGGAAAGAAAGTAGGAGGTTAAGGCTAAGTTTTTGGTACAACGATTTTTATTAAGAATGTTCATATTTTTAGCAAAAATACGGGTATTCTCACTACAAGTAGTTAGTTTTTTTAAAGCAACAGTGTTTGGTTTTTTCTTGCTCTGTAAGAAAAAAGACAAGGTAATGATTTTTCTCTTAAAAGTACATGCATGATTTATGGTTCGATCTATGGAACCTAGAGTGGAGACTCATGAACCACAAATCAGGACTGCAACTTCAAGGTTACCGACCAATTACTTAAAAAGATATGTTCCTAATGAGCAATTAGAGTAAGGTAATATTATTAAAAATATGGTATCTTTTGGTTATGGCATCGATATAAAGTTGATGTACGTAAATAAGTTAATGTACCTAGGTTTAGAAAAGTAGGTTTGGGTTTCTAAATTTCTTTTGAATAGATAATCGATAATAAAATTATTTTTATCAAAATTGGATATCTTTTATTTGTCCTGGTATATTAGAAAATAATTATTACATTAAAAGGTTTTTCTCTCCAATACTGCCAAATACTGATATGAATGTCATCTTAATGGACAAAATCTTTAAAGAGAAAGTTTTCTTTTAGAGTTAAATACAATTTTGTCAGTTATACTGAGGTTTTTTTATTCTAAAAAGAATTCAAAGATTGGTTTGAAAATGAACAATTAAGTTCTTTAGAAGTGGAGGCATTTCTAGTCTTGAATCCCGTTTATAAGGTAAATTGACCAAGGATCCCTTCTCGACCTATATCTAAATATCCAAATATGTGTTAGAAATGATTCATTTTAATTAGTATGGTTCTATGACTATCTGGTAAAGAGGGTTTTTTGAGTTCTTCGTCGAATTAGTTTATTATTACTCAAGGTTAGGATAAGTTTACCTTATGCACCACAAGTTAAAAGCCTTTGATTAGTTCGAAGCGTGAAAGACTAAAGAGGAAAATTGGTAAGTTAAAGAAATTCAAACTTTACGATCTTAAAATGGGGTATTACCTCCTGGGAGAGTTTAATGATCATATGTCGGAGGTTGGGATTATATCCCAGTTGTCTACACTGGTATTCCTTTTCAGAATGGCATAGATGATGGTAGTAAATAAAACTTTTTTAGGTGATAAGTTCCTTGTTAAGTGTTGATGTCCAAAATATGTAGAGACTTTATCATAGCTAGAAATTATGAATTTCATAATCATAAATATTTAGTTGAGTAATGTAAATGAAAATAATAAATAATAACAAAGATTTTTAAAGTGGTTTAGCTTAGGGAAAGCCTACGTGCATTGTTATGGTATTATGATTGAAGGTAGTTAGAATTTTGGGTAGTCTTACTTACATGTGGTAGACTTGTCCCTTGAGCTAAGGGGAATAATGTATTTATAAGGGTCCCAGAAACCAAGTGGCAAAATGCCTTTATATATCCTGGCGTTTACACCCGTACATAATGAAAAAGACTATTGATCTTTTGAAGCACGTGTGGAACGTCTCTTGATAATTCCCATATGAATAACCTTTCTTCTGCTTGATGGTTCATCTTCTTAAGCTATTTGACAAGTACGCCAACCAATTAGTTTTGCAGTCGACCATGTGTAAAAGGGAATGCTGATATGTGTGCTCAGGAGGACAAGTGTCCCAAGATCATAGGTCCACATGGTATGAATAATTTGACCCACAATAATAACCCCCCAATGATCCATGCTTGATGTTTTGTTGAAAGTTTCTCAGCACTTCGAGTAGACGATGTTCGGCAGCCGCCCTCCTGTACTTGTAAATTTGTCACCATTTTATCTGGTGGTGGCATTTTTGTGAATAATTTGAAAAATAGCGAGTCGCCAAAGGCTATGCTGGTCTTTTCACATCTTTGGGAACTGTTCAATTGTCAAGAGTTCAATCCTTGGCTCAATTAATCATTACTTTTCAACCTTCGAGGTAAGCTTTAAAAGAACGAAACTCCCCCCCCACCCCCCCAAATTTTCTCACCTTCAACCTTCGCACTTATGCATTATATGTTTCTTCATGATTTTCCTTTGCCATTTCTTCCTTATTGTCGTGTAGTAACTTCTATAAGACTTTCTTTCTTGTTATCCCTTATTTTATTTCATTTAAACAATGGTGTATATTGTGGATGAGGATTCCTGAGAAGAGTTTAAGGAAAGAAGGAAATTTCTAAATGGGGTATCCTTGGAATTGGTGGAAGGTCCTGTGCCCTTACTGTCACTTGATGAGGGCCATTGTATCCCCACCTTATTTATTACGGAATGTGGAATAACTCTCCTTCCAAACCTCTTATTCCTTGAGTTATGTCAACACTTCGATGTGGTCCCTGCTAGAGTAGCCCCCAACACTTGGAAGGTAGTAAATGGGGTCCATCATTTGAACAAAATCTATGGGACCCACCTTGGGATTCCTAAACTGATGTGTTGTTACAAATGGGAAACAACAGGGGATAACACTTATTACCTGAACACTAGGTAGGCCAATAGGGCGCTAGTACTTAATCTTCCCGATTAAAATAAATACTATTAGGATTAAGGTGTAGTGGTGAAGAACTGGCAATATTCCCTCCTTCCTGAGGGGGTAAAATACATTGGTCCCAAATTCCCCCAAGAAGGGCGTGGCATAGGTCAGTTTAGCACCTTGATTTTTATTTTTCTTCCATGCTTACTAACTGTTTGATGATATTCCGACTAACCACTCTTGTTTTATTTTTACAGAGGAAAGTTAAAAATAAGTGTCCCGAGGAGGGTGAGGTGAAGTTGGATGAATTGAAGTTCCTATGGTCTATTCATCAAAGATTAGAAGAAGATAACCCCCAAGTAGCCTCTGTCTTGTTGGAGTATAAAAGATTCATTAAATATTTTATTATCAAACCGATTGTAGTGGTTCCCAAAGTTACCATCAATTTGGACGAGGAACATATTTTTACATCTTCTGCTGAGTCATTTGGAGTATATAAGGAATTGGCACTTGGAAGGACATCCTCCTCCTTCAAATCATTCGATATCACTGCTATATAAACTTCCCCCACTACAGAGATGGGGAAAAGAAGAGTTCCAAACCTATTGGCTAGTCGGTCTCCCCCTCCATCCAAAAAGACCACTGATATTGATAAGAGACCTCTGGTTCTCAATGTGGAGGAGGTTAAAACAATAGATCCTCAATTCAAGAGGTTAAAGAGGAGACCAGTTGTCCAGCAGGAAATGGTCCAAAAAAGTCCTGCTGACCAAGCAGCAGCTGATATTATCTCTATGGAAGTGAACCCCGGGTTGGTCAGGGGCTAATTGGTGCTGGAGTTCTCCCAACAGATAAGTTGGTGTAACACCTCGTGATTTTCGAAAAAAATAATTTTTGTGATCTATTTAATTTTGGTATGTAAAAAGGTTGGTATTTATATATAAAAATAAGGTTTTAAGTGGAATTTAAATTTGGATTAAAATTTGGAAATTATAACTTTTTGTATAAAAATCGGGGGAGGATCCAATCCAAGGAGAAAAAAATAAATACAAATTTTCAACCGTTCGATCGAGATGAATTTTTTTAAGCAATTTTATCTCACCTTCAACTAAAATATATTAAAATTTTAGCCAATTCCAACGGTCCGATCGTTTGTAATATTTTTTACTGTTTGTGTTTGATTAGGACTTAAATTCTTTTTCGTATATAAACATAAAGTGATGGGTTTAGGACTTTTAAAAATTATTTTAGCCTTCTTAAAAATCAGTGGCCTCCCATAATTTTATTCTCTATCATCTACAAAATCTAAACCCCATTGAACACAACTTTTAACCCAAGTTTTGAAGATCTAAATCAAGTTCTTTCACGATCGTACAAGAATGTGTCTTATTGTTTTGTCGAGAGGAATGCAACCGTGCAATTTTATTCTTCAAAAGACTTCTTTATAGGCATGAATAGTTCTATTTTTATCTTTAGTATTATGCGTTTTAAATATCGCCTAAACATTAAATTACATGTTTTTCTTTAAATAAATTAGAAACTTTAATTAGGGAAAGTGAAATCTATATTGGGACTGTTTTTATGAGAAGTCTTAATATGAATTAAGACTTATAACCCTTGTGTGCTTAGGGTAGAGGTTGTATTTTTGTTAATATGCATGTAGAAATCATAGTAGCTTTATTTAATTAGAAGGGACTTTTAAAATCACATAAAATTACGTAAGTGTAATAAATGGGAAATCTTGTTGTTTGCACCATAAACTAACATGATGTTAAAATTATATTAGTTACATAAAATAAGTTGTTTAATAACGAAAATTGATTGAATGGATGAAATTAGATTTACTTGTGATCTTATGAGGAATTGGTAGAATTGTGATAAATGTCTCATGCAATTTATTATTTTAATTATATTTGACACCGTGGAAACGACGGGGGTTTTAGGTAGTTATGCACTCACGTTAATTTTAGGACTATGTTCTAGGTATGGGACTAGTAAGTGTACCATAGTTGTGGTTAACACTTTCTAGGTATGGGTTAGTGTAGATTTTTACGAATGAGATATTCTGGGGTGGGGTTGATTTTTGTGTCGTTTTGTTAATTCGATAGTCTATATGTGAGACTCGAAAGAAATTAAAGGTAGAAATTCACCTTATATGATAGGATATGACGCATTTATGTTGGAGACCTCTAGATATGGGACTAGGGGTAGATTTGAGGATTTATGCTTTATAGTAGGGTAGGGCTAATATAAAATAATGAGAAATCAAGAAATTGAGAATTAATGCCTAAGATAATAAACGAGTATAAAAATGGTTTGGCATTGCTAATATGTGTAGGGCTAACAATAAGGGACGAATTGGCTATAGCGACGTGGGTGTGTGTTGGCGTCATAATATGTGCTGGGCTATTAGAATACGGGTGAACTGACTATAGTGAGGGGATTGTGTGTTGTGTAAAACTTTGCGTGTGTCAGCAATATGTGCAGGACCCGGGAGAGGGTGAACTAGCTATACTAGTGTCGAAGAAATTAAAATGAGAAGAATGAATTAAATTAAATTAAATTGTTAAAGTTAGTTGAATATTATCACATGATAATTGGATCTAAATAAGGGCCTAGTTATGTGGCTAGATACTGATAGTTATTTTTATGCGGATGTTAATTTATATCTCGTTTAAATTAAAATACTCCATTCTAGTGTTTATCATGTATAATGCTAATGTATGGGTTCATGAACCCTAATTGGGGAGAGTATATATTATCCATATGGTGGACTCTAACCCATTACGTTGACTAACATTTCAGGTATAACATTGGAGTAGCTGCATAAGAGTGATTAGAGATATTTTTGGACATGCAACTGGAGTTTTATTTTAGATGCTTTAGTAGTTTAGGATTGCTTTCTATTCCGTCGCTTTTATTATGAGACTTTTATTTATAGATTTGGTGGGCTAATCGGTTTCACAATTGTTTACCATTTCTGAGAGATATTTACAGTTGGATCATTTCATTTGAGTTTATATTTATTTAGAGTTGGAATTATTTTGGAGATTAACATGGTGATGGATTTTATTATTGCATGAATAGTTATGATTATTGTATCAATTTGATTATTATCTTGTGGAAATTTTTTATATATCTCATATATCTGTCACGTGATAAGAATGATAACTTATTTAGTGACGTCCGAAGTTGTTTGGAAATAGTGGCTGGGCACCTCGCTTGCCAGATCGCGTGGGGGTGTTATAGTCAGTTCCAATCTCTTTGACAAGAGCCCGTATGTTCGAGAGGGATAATCAAAATTTATCTTTGGTAAGTTTTCTATCCTTTTTCTTCTTTCCATAATTTTCCTTAAGTATAAATGATAATAACTCTGTTATTGTTGTCTTATTCTACAGTTTTTGATTGACTACAACCAGTTCTTGACTAGAGATCACCAACTAAGGTCATCATCAACTAATGTAAATGAGGCCTTTGAAGGCGTGAAAAAATCCTTAAGAGATTTTGAGGAAACTTTTGAGAGAGAGCAGAAACAATGGAAAGAGAAGATGAAGTTGACTGAAGATAGGGAAACCACGATAGAAGATAAAATAAAGTCTGACGACTATAAAGTGAAGGCTATCGAGGACAAGGCAGCTAGCTCGACTAGGGAGGCAGCTATTGAAAAAAAGAAATTTCTAGAGTTGAAGGACTAATATAAAAAAGATAAGGAATATGCTTTCAACGGGGGCTGGGATAAGGCATTCTCTGCAGCTTCCGTCTAGATCTAGTATGGGAAGAAGGTGTCCTTCAAAGATGAACATCTGCCTTTAAGGAGGTTATCATTTCAGTTGACTTAGATATGTTCTAGAGGCATGATCCTAGTTCCCCTCCCAGTGTGGGCTAGGAAATTGAGGATTAATAGGGGTAAGTGAATACTCCCTGTCACATGTGATTGGGAATGAGACAATACTCCCAGAGATAACATCAAAGGTCACCGAAAAGGTGTAAAAAAATTTCATGTCTGCTGCTCCCTTATTGTATCTCTTTCCATTGATGTTTGCTTTTAATTTCTTTTTTCTTTTTGGATTTGTAATAAAACAATCCTTCGTAACACATTTGTTTAGTGATGAATGCAAATTTTCCTTTTAGTCACATTGCTAAAACAGACCTTTAATTATGATTGATTACTATGTTTTGTTGGACTCACTGTTCTGATACTATTTCTCTTCAATTTAGTACCAATAAAAATGCAATTATCTTTACTAAAATTGGCTTTTTAAGGCGTAGCAAAAGCTTGTTAGAATCTAGCCATGTAAGCCTGACTAAGACTGAATTAGAGGTGTTGCTCGGCAGAGGTGTGTCCGACCAAGTAAAAGAGGCCTATGTATGCCTGCATTGATTCTTTGACAGGGCTATGGAAAATAATGCAGCATACTATGAGATGATTAAGATGCTTTGGGATGATCATCATCTTGCTCAGCCTCTACTGCATTCTGACTATGATGCCAAATATGAGGCATTAAGTGCAAGTTTGGGTTTTGATAAAAAGTTGAAAGAGATCTCATTTGCCTTCAGGAAGAAAGAATTCATGTTACATAGGGAAGTGGAAAGTGATAGCGACGTTGCTACTCTTCTTGAACAGGAGAATAATAATTTAAGGAATAAGTTGGAGAGCTTAAAAAATTCAGCTGAGGTTGGACCGAACGAAAGTGCTTCTTTCCTGGAGCTTAAGAACACTAAACTATTGGAGGAGCTAGAAAGATTGAATAATAATAAGAAGAAGATCAATTTGGCCAGCCTTCTAGACAGTGGTTGTTGCTCGGCCAACTAAGGATGAATAAAGAAATAAAAAGACATTGGTTGACCAAGCAACACTGTTAAAAGATACAGATAACAACATTAAGAAGCTCCAAGACAGGGTGGATCGACTAATTTTTCACTTCCACAAAAACCCAAAGCTTTATGGATGGATGGATATGACGAGGTCTCAACGCACCTAGATGATCACCTCGAGAAAGATACTCGGGAAGGATACAAATGGGTTTGATTGAGCATACTGGGGTTGCTGAAGGTAGATGACAAGAGTGATTTATAGCACTGACCTGATCCAGGCATGTTGGATTATCCTTACCCTCCATTCAAGGTTGATGAGGAGTGGATTCCAATTAACACCATTCCTTAGAGCTTAGTGAGACAATACTTAGGGGACAATGGGCTTCAAGGTGAAGATGAATACATTCGTGCCCTTCATCTGGTTGATCGATCGAGCAATAACGGGTATTATAGGTTGATAGATTTAAATTAAACTTTACCCAACACTCTTGATGATCCTCCTACTGGGATGGATAGGCTGAAGGAAAACGCCCCACGGAATGAATTTATTTTTATGGCTTGTTTCTGATTGCATGAAAGTTTTATGGAATAAAAGACTATTTTTTAACATACGTGTTTATTTATGTACATATAGTCTTTGATCCATAATTAAGCTTTTTGATTAGTGTATTGGCTATCCAACTAACTAACCTGCTTAATATATTTGTATATGGTCAAGTTGTGGACTTAAGTTATAGGGCCTTAGGTTCTACTAATGCACTTAGGTAAAATATTTTTAGAACTAAGTCTTTGCAATAATTACCATTGATGACCAAGTGTATTAGGAATGTAGGTTTTTCCTGAATTTAACTTGGTCGGGTAAAACCCCTTGTTTGTTTACTTTAAGTCATACATGAAGTTTCAGGGACTTCTTGGTTATGAGCTGTCAAAGACGGAGTTATACATGAAGTCCAAAATTTTTCTAAATTTCGTTTTGAAGTTGAAAAGGTTTGAATTTTGAAGTTGGAAAAGTTTGTTAGTATCCTAGGTGTATAATCGCTTATTTGAAAAAAAACATAAAAAGAAAGAATATTTATTAGGAAATTGCAACTTTATTAAAATGGATGAAATAAGTACATCAAATCAAAATTACTGATAATATTTCCTGAGGTGATCAACGTTCCATAGATTCTTAAATTCTTCCCCTTTAAGAGTTTCCAGGCGATAATTTCCTGATCGGATGATGGTCAAGATGTGGTAAGGATCGTGCCACTTTGGTTCTAACTTTTTTTCCTTCTAGATTACCCTCTTAAGTACATAGTCTCCTTCTTTCAAGTTGGTCAGCTTGACCCTCCTTTTATAGAATCTAGCAGTCGTTTATTGATAAGCAACCTCTCTGACTTCTTCAATCATGCCTAAATCGAATCTCGTCATGATATCACTTTTGGGGAATCAAATCTTAACACCTTGTGAGTCGATAGACCTACCATGATTGGTACCATGGCTTATGTTCCAAAAGTAAGCATGTAAGGAGTCTCACCGGTGGCTGTTCTTGGCGTAGTTATATATGCCTAAAGAACACAGTGTGGTTAATTTATCTAGTTTCCCTTAGAATCATCCAACCTCTTTGTTCAACCCGTCAAGTATGGCTTTGTTGGTAATCTCTGTTTGGACATTACACTATGGGTGTCCAGGGGCAGAGTGAAGTTTTTAGATCTTGGACTGAATACAGTGCTCTTCAATTTCCTTGCATATGATATGTTTCCATATGATCTGGCAAACTCTTTTATAAGGCGTTTCAACTAATAGGTCAGCCTCTACTCATTTGGTGAAGTAATCCATTTCTACTACAAGGTATTTGAACCTTTCTTTGGTCCTCGATAATGGGCTGACTAAATAGATTCCCCAAATAGCAAAAAGCCAAGGGGAAGTAATGGGAGTTAAGGGGGCCTACGGTCTTCTGTGAATTGGGGTAAACTTCTGACATTTATCACACTTCTTTGCAAATGAAATACAATCTGCTCTCATAGTTGACCAGTAGTATCCCTGTATAGCTATCCCACATACTAATGATCAGCCAGCTGAATAAGCCCCATAGAAACCTTCATCCACTTCTCTTATTAGGTTTGGTACATCCCTAAGTGAACACAACAAATCAATGAAATAGTGTATCCTCTTTTGTATTGGACTTCTCGCTCTAACACATAACTAGCTGCCTTGAACCTTAGTTTCCTAGATTCTTCCAAATCAACATATAATATACCTTTGTTAATGTAATTTCTGATATGATCCATCCATAAAGGTCCCAAATCCATTGCAATGAAACTAACTATAGCCGCCACATCTACACTTCTATATATAAGAATTTCCATAAGAATGGATCACCTGAGTTTTATCTTAGTTGTTGAGGCTAGCCGAGCAAGTGCATCTTCTCGGGCATTCTCTATCCTTAGAATTCTCACAATTTTGACTGTGGCAAACTTGGAGATGACTTCCATGGTTTTGGATAGATACTTGATTATGAGATCCCACTTGACTCCATATATTTGAAGCACTTAGTTCACATTGATCTAAGAATAACTATACACCATAATCTACTCGGCTCAGGCTAACTACTTATGATCAATGATTCATACTCTACTTCATTATTGGAGGCTTGGAACTGAAAACGAAGTGCATAATCCACATAAATATTGTTCAGAGTGTTGGGGATTAGACCTGCTAAATTTCCCATAGCACATGAGGTTTCATCTATATACAATTTCCAAACTGGAATGTCATTATTGAAGCTTTCCTCAAACAGTACGCCTTGTTGGAATATTTTCTTGTTTTGTTCATTGTACCTTTAAGCCATCTCATAGGAAACTGATGTTTCAGATTGGCGACGATCATTTCAGCTTGCTTTGGGGCAGATTTTTCTTCTAAGGAAGTGTTCTCAGCAGGCAAACTTAGAGTAATGATCGCCTCTAGATATGTGAATTCAGTAATAAAGTTAGCTATGACCTGTCCCTTCAACGCTGTCATTGGCTCATAAAGGATTTCGTATTCTCCCAGATCAACTTCTTAGGACATCAATCTCCCTAATTTCTTTTTTTTGTGAAGTGCTTGACGCATGTGTAAATCTATGCAAACAACAATGATGTGTTCTTCAAAATATGGCTTCATCTTTCTTGAAGCTTCAATAAGAGCAATGACTAGATTTTCCAGGAGAGGATACCTGACTTAGGCTGCTCTGAATGCTTTGCTTGTCTAATACATTGGCTTTTTAACTGCATCTTTCAACCAGATTAACACCGAGCTAACACCAGATTCTGAAATAGCCAAATATAGATATAATTAATCTCTTAGAACTGATCGAAAGACCAACGAAGGAGATACCAAGTACCTCTACAACTCTTGAAAGGATTTTTTCATTCTTAATTCCATTCGATGGTCTTCCCAATTACTTTGAATAATGGTAGGAACTTATCAGTAGCTCTTGACACAAATCGATTGGGGGCATCCACTCTTTCAGTCAATTTCTACACATCTTTCTTGCATGTCGGAGATTGCATCTCAATCCGTGCCTTTATTTTATCAGGGTTAGCTTCAATGACCCTTATGGACATCCCGATATAACCTCCCTTCTCTACCTCTCCTCCTAAGGTGGTTAGGGAAAAAAGGGGGATGAAAGGTCTCACACCCTCTCTGATTTAGGAATGCTTCGACCATCGTCAATGTGGAGTGAATGTAAAGAGATGGAGACGTCATCTTATTTTGCATAAAAAGGCAAAAGAATATATCGCCACCTCAAGATAAAGGCATCAGAGACAAACTGATGCTGATGAAACCAATAGTTCGAAGGTCCAGGGACTAAGTTATGGACTTGTGTTACTGTTTTTCTTTATTTCTCCGTGAAGTGTTTGTGCATGTATATATGTAAATGGAGATCAGAATCGCTCAACTCATACCATGGAAGAGATAAAGTGAGGTCATCCACATGAATATTCCCAAAATAACATTAAAAATATGATTTATGCGCTTATCTTGATATTGATCGCTATAATGAAATGATAATATATGTTGGATGAAATGCTAATAAGAATGAAAAAAAAATGTATATTAAATTAATGTAAAAATATGACAAATTAGGAAATGGGAAATTTGGAAATTAGAAAATTGGAAAATTTGGAAAATTGGACTCGAGTCTCGGGTTATAACCCGAGATGCCTACATAGCTTATAGGGGCATCAATGTCCACGTAGTTTGCATGTGGCATAATAGTGAGGTTTATCCCATAGATTTGAACGAGAATTTATTATATGTGCGTGTGTAGAAAATGTGTTTTAGCTTTGAAATTTTGTGATGGATAATCCCGTTGGAATTTATGCTTATAAACCTCTTTTTTTGTTTTTGTTTTTGATAGAAAATAAAGAATGTGCAATACAACTAATAAAAAAATGGGATGTTAATATGTATGAACTAAAGTAAAAACTAGATTATGAGTTTATGTTATTAATGAAAAAACCAAAAAATTAAAGAGAAAGGGTAGGATTTAGACCTTCTTTGAAGGATTGAAGCTTGATCTTGATCTTGGGTGAACTCCCTTTAATGTTGATATGAATGTTGGATGAGAGAGAATGAGATTTTTCCAAATTGAGTATAAAAAGGATGGGAATGTAAGATGGGATGGAATTTCACATAAGGAAACTTCGCTGATTGCAAGAGAAGGTTGATGAGATCATTGATGCTGATGGATCTGAGTTGTCTGTTAGGAGTGAGGTCATGCCCTCTATTTATAAGGTCAGGGGATCGCCGATCGGCATAGCCCTATCACTGCCAATTGGTAGTCTCGTGCAATGTTTTTTAGAAAAATGGCCGTAGAATGCAATCCGTTGACCAAATTTCTCACAGGGCATACCATTAGAAAGGTAATTCAGAGACCTTTAAGAGTACTTGGGGCAACTGCCGGGACTGGGAGTTGACTTTAGGTCAAATGGGGCTCGAAAGCGCTCATCAGTCTTTTGGACGGGAGATCGTCGGACGAAAAATGGATCATTCGTTCGAACGGTAAGTAAGAATCGCGAATGGGATGGATCGTTGGAAAGGTTATGTGAGGTACTTCAACATTATAAAGAGCGTCTCTTAGTTTGAAAAGTTGACATTGGTCAACTGGGGCTTAGAAACACCCAGTGTCCTTTCGGAGTAAAATAGGTCGTTCATCCGTACCGTATGGATGATTCGCTCACAGGGTAGACCGTTGGAATGGGTATTCAGTACTCTTCAAAGAACCATTTAGTCTCATTTGAGTTGAAGGGTTGACAATGGTCAAATGAATCCCAAAAGTGCCCGGTGGCCTCTAGATCAATTTTGAGGGAAAACGGATCGTTCGTTCGAATGGTTGTCATTTCACGCACGAGATGGACCATTGGAAAGGGGTTACTGTGCCTTTATAATATTCAAAGAGATTTCACTCTGGAAATTAATCTTACTAGGGTCAAATCGGAGCCCGAAAGCGCCTGGTGGCCTCCAAATCGATTTTTAGTGGTAAAATGGTCCATTCGTGTGAATCGTTATGCCGATTTGTGCATGGGCAGACTGTTGGAAAGGGGATTCAGAGCGCTTTGATGATTAAAAGATATATCTTTTTGATGATAGAGTTGAATAGAGTCTAACGGGGTTCGAGGGTACTCGATGGCCTCTAGATCAGTACTCGGAGTTTAAACCTAAGGTTTGTAGTGAAATAAAGGAGTGCTAGGGAGATAAGGAGGTACTTAGGGGGTCCTATAATATGGTGTTTATAGAGACCCTTGATGGGTGAGCTTGGAACAAGTGAAAGCCGTCGAATAGACACCACATGATGTTTTGGAAAGTGGTCAATTCTGTGGACCTAAAGGACGAGGATGAGGCTGATTATAAGGACCTAAGGAAATACTAGGGATGGTCGATTCTATGGGCCGAGGTCGATTATGATGACTTAGGGTAGTTAGCGACCAATTATGTAATCGAGGTCAATTCTGAGGACCTAAGGTAAGGAGCGATCGATTCTACGGGCCGAAGTTAATTCTGAGGACCTAAAGTTGAAATGGTCGATTTTACGAGCTGAGGTCAATTCTGAGGACCTTAAGTTGAGGTGACCAATTCTGAGGGTCAGAGCCAATGTGGAGGGCTTAAGTAAAAATGACCAATTCTGAGGGTCGAAGACAATTTTGATGGCTTAAGTAGAGGTGATAAATTCTGTAGGTCAAAGCCAATTCCGAGGTTTTGAAGGTGGGGAGCGACCGATTCTGAGGGTAGAATCCAATTTTAAGGGCTTAAGTAGAGGTGACCAATTCTGCGGGTTAAAGACAATTCTGAGGGCTTAAGTAGAAGCGACCAATTTTGAGGTCTTAAGTAGAGGTGACCAATTCTGTGGGTCTAGGTCAATTCTAAGGACCTTAAGTAGAGGTGACCAATTCTGCGGGCCAAGGTCAATTTTGAGAACCTCAAGTAGAAGCGACCAATTTTGAGGGTCGAAGCCAATTCCGAGGGTTTAAATAGAGGTGACTAATTCTGTTGGTTGAGGTCAATTCTGAGGACCTTAAGTAGAAGCCACCAATTTTGAGGGTCGAAGCCAATTCAGAGGGCTTAAGTTATAATTTTCTTTTGGAGACTCCACTAGAGAAAATTTATTAATCTGAGAGTTGGATATTTCCTTGTTGAGGATTTTTTACAGTGTCCTTTGGAGACATTGCTTGGAAGATATCCGATTGACTTTGGGAATTCTTCTGGGGAAGTAAGTGTGGTAAGAATATTATCATGGTGAAAAGTAACTAAAATTTATTTGGCAATTTTAGGAATTTTCTGTTGATTTTTTGGTATTTTTTGTGAATTTTTGTATAAAATTTTAGGGAGGGTGTCGACCCGCATGATGTGAGTGGTGCCAAATGGAAGTGGAACGGTCTTTCTAAGTACCTCAAGTAGGTGAATGGACAATGTCGATCGGTACATTGCTGCAAACTATTTTAGCATGCCAAAACCAAGAAATGGCTTATTTCTCAAGCAGCGAGGTCCATATGGCGTGGCTAAAGGTCGATGATTGGGCGAACTGTAATACCCCGTATTTTTGTGATATTTATTTATGAGATTAATTGAATTAAATGCGTATTAATTGGAAATTAATCCAGATTAAAATACTAGCGAGATGCGAGTTGGTATTTGATCATAATGTGCATATATGATTATACATGAATATTGAATTATGAAATTTGTTGTGAGATAGAAATACGGCAATTTGGAAATTTTGTTGAGACGCGTGTGACAGTCGCATCATGGAATATAATTATGATAATTAAAAAGTAAATTTTATTTTTATAAACCGTATGGTCATTTTGAGTGCGCCAACGCGTCCGGAAGGGTCGAAATAGTCAGAAAACACTAGCCGGGGGTTTAGTTTGGGTCCCGGGGCATTTTTAGGCCATGCCGGCAACGTATAAGGGCAGTTTGGTAATTTTAGAATTTTGGGATTTTTGATTAACGAATTTTAGGAATTTTGAATGGAAAATTAAAAGACCCACTAACCCATTACCATCCATTAACTAATTAGAGGGCTACGGGGGTTATTAGAATTAACCCCAAAAGTTCCTAAGAAAAACCCTAGCCTCCATTGCCACCATTAGAGAAGAAAGCTTGGAGAGAGAGAGGAGGAATTCTGCAGAAGAGAGAGAGAACCATTCATCAGATTCGTTATCAAATCCAGAGTTACACTTAAGGCAAGTGGTTTAATTTCAATTAATTGCAGAGAATGCTTCTCCCATGCGTAGGAATTTGTTATAATTGTATTTGTTTGGGAGATGGATGAAAACCCATTAAACTTGGAATTAGAAAATTACATTTTTGATGAGGAATCGCATATAGATTTGTACTTAGATGATTATTCTGATGATATTATAATTTGGATGAAACAAAAACGGATTTAATCAGGCTCTTGGATGATTTATAAATTCTAGGGTTCATATTCTTAAAATTGGGGGAAATATGAAGAGATTTGATAATTGAATGAGGTTAGAATGAATTAACCCCACAAATCACGTTAGTATATGACCTAAATATGTTTAGGGATGATTAGTGGCTTTGAACAATCATTAGATTAATGTTTAGATGAGGTTAGAGGTGAAGAGAAGTTAGAAAAACGAGATTTGGAAAATCTGGGCTCGAAACTGGCCACTCGTTAGAAGACCTGCCCAGCTCGTTCGAATGAGCTTCTAACGAGTTGACAGTTTGGTTTCTAACTAGAGGGATGTTCATTAGAAGACTTTCGTTCGAACGATATCTCGTTAGAAGGCCCAGTTCGTTCAAACGAACTCTCGTTCGAACAGCCTCGTTTGAACGAGACTTCTAACGAGCTGATAGTTTAGTCTTTTTAGCCTGTTTTAATCCCGAGTGTCCCGTAACCTTGGTTATATGTAGAGATAACACTTCCTTGTTGATTGATTGATATAGTAGGGACAATTGAGGTATAATAAAGAGTAAAAACCTAGAAGTGTAATTTGAACCTAAGGGGAATTACGAATTAGGACGTGAGTGCCTATACGATGCGAGAACTATTGACGGCCTAAGTAATTATATTAACCGGGAACATATAAATTGTGTAGCATTATATGTCGGTACGAATGATAAGTGTGCCACCAATATATTATGGTGATTACTAAGATGTGTGCTTACTTAGTATATGTATTGATTTTATGTATATGACATACCTACCATACTTGCTATCACGGGAGGTTTGCGTTCGCTTAGGGCCCTCTAATCCTTATGTTGCCCGGATTTAGACTGGTACCTCGATGAACATAGGTCAGAGAAGGACTTATTGGGATGTTAATAAGTCTGCAGATCGTGGGAGCGCAGGTATGTGCGTGACCCATGTGATGTGATTGTGTTCGCCTCCATTATTTGTGATGTTGTTATCTGAGAACGATTCCTGAGAGATTCAGAATGCGTGATCCTTATGTACGTGATGTACCGGGATGGATAGCAGAGTATGTGTGCACCGCAGCTTAGTCTTGGGGTGCTTGTATTGTATATTTATGACGTGAATAATATACACTTAATTAATGGGAACTTTCATGTTAATATTGTGAATATAATGATGGTAATGTTTTGGGAAAACTTAACGGGTTAATTGATAGTGAATTGTATTACTTATTGAGAATCCGAGTGTATGTAAAGCCCTCTATTTAATTGATAACGCTAGAATGTAATTTGGGAATCGAGTAGTAAGGGATAGAATGTATTACAGTTTGGTTAGATATGTATGTTATTTAGATGGGAACGATACGTTAGGAGTGCACATGTAGTCGAGAGGTGAGAATTTCATGTGAGTGCACGCCCTAACATGTATTTTGCATTTAATGTTTTAAATGTTATTAAAACACTTGCTGTTTTTAAAATGATTTCCACTTTCGGGCTCTGACCCATTTTCTTTCAAATCTATTTTTGTAAAAACCATTTTAGGTGCCCATCCACAAGAACACCATGCTTAGGATTCTCATTCAGGAGACGAGCTGTAGCTGTTTGTGGAAGTTACAAGACTTTGCTTGTAGACGCTTCATCTATATTGACTCTATATTCATCATTTATCAGTTGTAGGGCATGTCGCCCATTTCTTTAGAGACCTTTCATTTATTTCAGTTATTCAGACTTTGGGCATGTAATTAATTCAGGATTCAGACTTGTCTTATTATTTTCAGTTGTTGGATTGTTGTGAGAAGTTTCCTCCGGACTCTTATATTTATTTGTTGGTTATTTCATTACTTCGTTATGGTGAATGGATTATGTTGTTATTCCATTATTCTTTTATTGCATGTTAATCAGACTTAATTAAAATTTGGCAACTTACTTTTTAAATACTAGGTGGTTAGTGATTATTAAAAATGTTTTCGACAGTGATGCTATTAACTGAACCAACTTGGCATTTTGTCTTGATTTAATAAAGGAGTAGCTACCCGGTATTTAATTAGTCGGGGTGTCATAGGTGGTATCAGAGCATCAGGTTCTAGTGTCCATTAGGATCTGTACGGCTTATTATGTTTCCGCTGAGCTTTCTTTGATGTAGAGCCCTATATTTTAGGACTGTTGTACTCTTTTGTATATGCTACGTTCTTCAACTATTTTAAGTTTATAACTGCGAACTTATAAACTTCATTCTTATTTCAGATTCCTCCACGACGTGCACAAAGGATTCCCAAGGATGCCACGCCAGAACCACAGCCCGCACCAGTTCAGGGCACGATAAATGCCGCCGAGGTTGCAGCCATTGTGGCCCAGGCGGTAAATGCCGCATTAGCCGTAGTTCAGCAGGCACCACCTCAGGCACCGATAGCCACAACAGTTCAGGCACATGCATTCCCGTCTACTTGGGAACGTGTACGTGATGCTTTCCAGAAAGCACACCCTCCGGTGTTCGCAGGTAGCTCCGATGTGGTAGTTTCGAGTCAGTGGAGGAAGGATATTCAGTGGCACTTGAGGATGTACGAGTGCACTGAGGTTCAGAAGAAGGTACTAGCTACCTTTAAGCTAGTGGGGTCTGCACTGCAGTGGTGGGAGTCTATTACCACCGTGGAGGAGAGAGACACTCTCACTATTCAGGAGTTCTGGGTGCGGTTCGACCGCAAGTACTTTTCGTCATCTGTTCACACGGAAATGAGGAGGAAGTTGATGAGCCTTCGATAGGAGGGTAAGACTGTGGCCGAGTATGAGGCCAAATTCACTAATCTTCTGAACATTGTTCCGGATGAGATACCGACAAAGGAGAAGAAGATACAGAAATTTACAGACGAGTTGACTTGGAGGATCCGTCAGCATTTATTGGGGAACCTATAGTTGGCCACTTATTCTGATGTGGTTAACGCTGCATTGCTCCATTGTCAGGATCACCGCTTTCACATGGCTGAGGGAAAGCGATCGGGAGAGTCCATCCATCAGGGCAGGACTGGAGGAAATGGTGCCAGCGGGGCACAATCTGTTCAGGGGCAGAGACAGGGCGACCAGGGTTCCCAGCAGGGGGATAACAAGAGGTTCAGGTCGGGAAATTTTATGCACAAACATGGAGGTTTCCGGCAGGGCCATCAGGGTCCGAACGGCCATCAGAACTAGCAGGGTCAGAATGGTCAACAGCAGTTTCAGCAGGGCCAGCAGGGCCGGTGGAGGAACGATAACGGCCACCAGGGCCAGGGACAGCAGGGATAAAGAGGGGGGAACTTCCCGGGGAAGTATTTTGTTTGTGGCAAGACTGGCCATAAATGACAGGACTGTTCTGATAGGGTCAGGGCCCCGCAGCAGCAGCAGGGTGCTCGACATGAGCCACAGAGGCCACTTTTTCCACCTGCTCTCCCAGCTTCGGGCCAGGTGCCAGCACTTCCAGCCATTCCAGCAGTTCCTGTCTATAACGTCCACCAGGCAGCGGCTCCACAGGCACCACCCGCGATTGAGGGTATGTTTCCTATCCATGGTACTATGGGTCAGGTTTTGTTTGATACGGGGGCAACGCATTGTTTTATAGCTACACATTTTGCGAAAGCCTTAGGGTTGTTAGCCACAGCAGAGAGCACAGTGACGTGTGTAGACTCACCATTGGGGAGTGGGTCGCTTATTTTCTTTATATGCCGAGGAGTGGGGGTAGAGATTGGTAGCTTGGTATTACCTGCAGACATGTTGGTATTAGATATGCATGTTCACGATGTGATTATCGGTATGGATTGGCTCGCTGATTATAGAGCCATGATTGATTGTTTCGGTGGGAGCATTGTTTTTACCATTCCAGGGCAAGAGATGTTTGTAGTGGCGATGCCTCGCCCAGAGGGAGGTTCGACTGCTCATTTGTATTACATAGAGGAGGATACCTCTAAGGAGGTTGTGATTCCTTTAGATTCGATCCCAGTTGTCAGGGAGTATTTCGATGTGTTTCAGGAGATACCAGGCCTACCCCCGAGTCGAGAGATAGACTTTGTCATAGACTTATTGCCAGATACGAGACCTATAGCACGCTCACCGTACCGTATGGCTCCGACAGAGATGCGAGAGCAACGAGATTAGATTGAGAAGTTGTTGGGTCAGGGGTTTATACGGAGGAGTAGTTCACCGTGGGGTGCCCCTGTGTTGTTCGTGAAGAAGAGAGATGGTTCACTGAGATTATGTGTGGACTACCGAAAGTTGAATAAGGTCACGATACGGAATAAGTATCCGTTGCCTTGAATCGATGACTTATTCGACCAGTTGAGAGGAGCTTCATTCTTCTCAAAGATTGATTTGCGATCGGGATACCATCAGTTGTGTATCAGGGAAGAGAATGTCTCGAAGACCGCATTATTAATGAGATATGGTTCTTATGAGTTTTGGGTTATGCCATTTGGTTTGACCAATGCTCCAGCCGTGTTTATGGACTTGATGAATAGGGTGTTCAGAGATTTCCTAGATCAGTTTGTCATTGCCTTCATTGATGATATTCTGGTTTACTCCCAAACAGAGGAGGAGCACGCCGAGCATTTGAGGCAAGTTTTGCAGACGCTAGTCAGAACGAGCTGTATGCAAAGTATGAGAAGTGCGGGTTTTGGCTGAAGGAGGTCCAGCTTTTGGGACACATTATTTTCGACCGGGGGATATCTGTTGATCCAGGGAAGGTATCCGCGGTGAGGGAGTGGGGACAGCCCACAACGCTGACAGAGATCCATAGTTTCTTGGGTCTAGCAGGATACTACAGGAGGTTCATTCGGGGATTTTCGAAGATAGCGGGTCCTTTGACACATCTGACTCGTAAGGGTGTGCCGTTCATTTGGAGTGATGCCTGTCAGTTGGCATTTGACGAGTTGAAGGACAAGTTAACCTCAGCACCTGTGTTAGCATTGCCGAGACCGGGAGTTGAGTATCTAGTTTACACTGATGCGTCCTTATAAGAACTTGGAGGTGTATTGCAGGAGGAGAGTCAGGCCATAGCTTATGCTTCCCGTAAGCTTAAGTCTCACGAGAAGAATTAACCCACCCATGACTTGGAGTTGGCAGCAGTGGTATTTGCCCTTCGGATTTGGAGACATTATCTTTTGGGGGAAAAGTTTCGATTATTCACAGACCACAAGTCCCTACAGTACCTATTCACGCAGAAAGAGTTGAATATGCGGCAGTGAAGGTGGCTTGAGTTTGTGAAGGAATATCAGTTTGATATCCAGTATCACCCGGGGAAGGCTAATGTGGTAGCAGACGCGTTAAGCCGTAGGCCAATAGAGGAGGTGGCAGGGGTATGGAAGGCCAAATGGAAGGAGTTGGGACACCAGGATGCAGTGGCCCGATCGTTCATGTCTGTGATGACCGTTACACCTTAGATTGTCACGAAGGTAGTAAGGGCACAGGAAAATGACTCGTTCTGTCAGGAGAAGATAGTTCGATTACTAGCAGAGGGAGCTGAGTCCTATACCGTTAGCTCAGACGGGGGATTACGCTTCAATGGGAGATTGGTAGTTCCGGAAGGGGAGGAATTGCTGCACGAGGTGATGGCAGAGTCGCACGGCTCACGGTTCGCGGTACATCCCGGTGGGGACAAAATGTACCAAGACATGAGATGATAGTATTGGTGGAGTGGGAAGAAGAGAGATATTGCCGTGTTTGTTTCAAAATGCGCCACTTGTCAGCTAGTAAAAGTGGATCATCAGAGACCGACAGGACTTCTACAGCCGTTGGAGGTCCCGATGTGGATGTGGGAGAGCATCTCCATGGACTTTATCACGGGGTTGCCTACGTCACAGAGAGGTCACGACTCCATTTGGGTAATTGTGGACAGGTTGACTAAAGCCGCTCATTTTCTACCCGTAAGGACAGACTACACTACGGGACAGTATGCCCAACTCTTTATTGTAGATATAGTGAGACTTCACGGTGTGCCCCTAAATATCGTGTCTGACCGAGACAAGATATTTGTTTCACGGTTTTGGGAAAGTTTTCAGGAGGCCATGGGCACGGAGTTGCGGTTGAGTACGGCGTATCACCCGCAGACCGATGGGCAAACCGAGCGTACGAACCAGATGTTGGAGGACATGCTACGTATGAGCATCATTGATTTTGGGGGTGGATGGGAGCAGTATCTTCCACTGGTGGAGTTTGCTTACAACAACTCCTACCAGTTCACTATTGGCATGGCTCTATTTGAGGCGTTGTACGGTAGACCTTGTCGTTCCCCAGCATGTTGGTTGGAGGTGGGGGATAACAAGCTACTTGGGCCGGAAGTGATTCAGGATACTTCGGCGAGGATATAATTGATACGGAGTCGCATTCGAGTAGCTCAGGATCGGCAAAAGAGCTATGCTGATGCGAAGAGGTTCTTTAGGGAGTTCCAAGTGGGGGACCAGGTTTTGCTCAGAGTATCTCCTATGAAGGGGATTATGCATTTCGGGAAGAAAGGGAAGTTGGCACCTAGATATGTGGGACCATTTCCTATTATTGAGCGGATTGGACCGGTTGCATATAGACTTGGGTTACCGGAGCATTTGCATCGGATTCACGATGTATTTCATATTTCCTCGCTAAGGAAATATCTTAGAGACGATTTGGCTCATTCTCATATTGCTTTGGAGGACATTGATCTCCATCCTGATAGCTCCTACGAGGAGGGGCCGATTGCTATTTTGGACCGAAGTGAGAGGAAACTGCGGTCAAAGATAGTCCCGTTAGTGTGTGTTCAGTGGCGACATCATAATGTCGAGGAGTCCACATGGGAGCGCGAGGATGAGATGCGCGAACGTTATCCAGAGTTGTTCTTACCAGGTACTTTTTAGTTCCGAATTTCGGGACCAAATTCAGTTATTAGGGGGGAAGTATGTAATACCCCGTATTTTTGTGATATTTATTTATGGGATTAATTGAATTAAATGCGTATTAATTGGAAATTATTAAAATACTAGCGAGATGTGAGTTGGTATTTGATTATAATTTGCATATATGATTATACATGAATATTGAATTATGAAATTTGTCGTGAGATAGAAATACGGCAATTTGGAAATCTTGTTGAGACGCGTGTGACAATCGCGTCATGGAATATAATTATGATAATTAAAAAGTGAATTTTATTTCTATAAACCGTATGGTCATTTTGAGTGCGTCAACGCGTCCGGAAGGGTCTAAATAGTCAGAAAACACTAGTCGGGGGTTTAGTTTGGGTCCCGGGGCATTTTTAGGCCAAGCCGGCAACATATAAGGGCAGTTTGGTAATTTTAGAATTTTGGGATTTTTGATTAACGAATTTTAGGAGTTTTAAATGGAAAATTAAAATACCCACTAACCCATTACCAGCCATTAACTAATTAGAGGGCTACGGGGGTTATTAGAATTAACCCCAAAAGTTCCTAAGAAAAACCCTAGCCTCCATTGCCACCATTAGAGAAGAAAGCTTGGAGAGAGAAAGGAGGAATTCTGCAGAAGAGAGAGAGAACCATTCATCAGATTTGTTATCAAATCCAGAGTTACACTTAAGGCAAGTGGTTTAATTTCAATTAATTGCATAGAATGCTTCTTCCATGCGTAGGAATTTGTTATAATTGTATTTGTTTGGGAGATGGATGAAAACCCATTAAACTTGGAATTAGAAAATTACATTTTTGATGAGGAATCGCATGTAGATTTGTACTTAGATGATTATTCTGATGATATTATAATTTGGATGAAACGAAAACGGATTTAATCAGGCTCTTGGATGATTTATAAATTCTAGGGTTCATATTCTTAAAATTGGGGGAAATATGAAGAGATTTGATAATTGAATGAGGTTAGAATGAATTAACCCCACAAATCACGTTAGTATATGACCTAAATATGTTTAGGGGTGATTAGTGTCTTTGAACAATCGTTAGATTAGTGTTTAGATGAGGTTAGAGGTGAAGAGAAGTTAGAAAAATGAGATTTGGAAAATCTGGACTCGAAACTGGCCACTCGTTAGAAGACCTGCCCAGCTCGTTCGAACGAGCTTCTAACGAGTTGACAGTTTGGTTTCTAACGAGAGGGATGTTCGTTCAAAGACTTTCATTCGAACGATATCTCGTTAGAAGGCCCAGTTCGTTCGAACGAACTCTCGTTCGAACAGCCTCTTTCGAACGAGACTTCTAACGAGCTGACAGTTTAGGCTTTTTAGCCTGTTTTAATCCCGAGTGTCCCGTAACCTTGGTTATATGTAGAGATAACACTTCCTTGTTGATTGATTGATATAGTAGGGACAATTGAGGTATAATGAGGAGTAAAAACCTAGAAGTGTAATTTGAACCTAAGGGGAATTACGAATTAGGACGCGAGTGCCTATACGATGCGAGAACTATTGACGGCCTAAATAATTATATTAACCGGGAACATATAAATTGTGTAGCATTATATGTCGGTACGAATGAGAAGTGTGCCACCAATATATTATGGTGATTACTAAGATGTGTGCTTACTTAGTATATGTATTGATTTTATGTGTATGACATACCTACCATACTTGCTATCACGGGAGGTTTGCATTCGCTTAAGGCCCTCTAATCCTTGTGTTGCCTGGATTTAGACTGGTACCTCGATGAACATAGGTCAGAGAAGGACTTATTGGAATGTTAATAAGTCTGCTGATCGTGGGAGCGCAGGTATGTGCGTGACCCATGTGATGTGACTGTGTTCGCCTCCATTATTTGTGATGTTGTTATCTGAGAACGATTCCTGAGAGATTCGGAATGCATGATCCTTATGTACGTGATGTACCGGGATGGATAGCAGAGTATGTGTGCACCGCAGCTTAGTCTCGGGGTGCTTGTATTGTATATTTATGACGTGAATAATATACACTTAATTAATGGGAACTTTCATGTTAATATTGTGAATATAATTATTGTAATGTTTTGGGAAAACATAACGGGCTAATTGATAGTGAATTGTATTACTTATTGAGAATCCGAGTGTATGTAAAGCCCTTATTTTAATTGATAACGCTAGAATGTAATTTTGGAATCGAGTAGTAAGGGATAGAATGTATTACAGTTTGGTTAGATATGTATGTTATTTAGATGGGAACGGTACATTAGGAGTGCACATGTAGTCGAGAGGTGAGAATTTCATGTGAGTGCACGTCCTAACATGTATTTTGCATTTAATGTTTTAAATGTTATTAAAACATTTGCTGTTTTTAAAATGATTTCCACTTTCGGGCTCTGACCCATTTTCTTTCAAATCTATTTTTGTAAAAACCATTTTAGGTGCCCAGCCACAAGGACACCATGCTTAGGATTCTCATTCAGGAGACGAGCTGTAGCTGTTTGTGGAAGTTACAGGACTTTGCTTGTAGACGCTTCATCTATATTGACTCTATATTCATCATTTATCAGTTGTAGGGCATGTCGCCCATTTCTTTAGAGACCTTTCATTTATTTCAGTTATTCAGACTTCGGGCATGTAATTAATTCAGGATTCAGACTTGTCTTATTATTTTCAGTTGTTGGGTTATTGTGAGGAGTTTTCCTCCGGACTCTTATATTTATTTGTTGGTTATTTCATTACTTCGTTATGGTGAATGGATTATGTTGTTATTCCATTATTCTTTTATTGCATGTTAATCAGACTTAATTAAAATTTGGAAACTTACTTTTTAAATACTAGGTGGTTAGTAATTATTAAAAATGTTTTCGACAGTGATGCTATTAACTGAACCAACTTGGCATTTTGTCTTGATTTAATAAAGGAGTAACTACCCGGTATTTAATTAGTCTGGGTGTCACACGAAGTTGGAATAGAAGGCCTGGTGCCACTTGCACTGGGTAATGATAATTGTTTTAACTCATTCAAGCAAGGTGCGGATGGGCGGACTCTTTTGCACAAGCCAACGCATCATCAATCCACTAAGGTGGTTAACCCTGGTGACTATGTAAGTGTTGATGACCTTTGTGCATGTCAACCATGGAAGTTAAGGTAGCATGTGCATCGACTAGGTTGTTCTTTGCTCAAGGCAGGTAGTGGAAGGTGATATTTTGATATTGGGGGCCTAGCTCTTTTAGGTGGGCATGGAAGGTTAAGAGTTTATAGTCCTTGACTTTCCATATTCTGAGTACTTGACCGATGATGAGGGTTGAATCCATGTAGATATCTAGGTATCGAATTCCTTTATTGAGAGAAACTTTACGGCCTCCCATGCATGCCTTGTATTCGGCCATGTTATTGGTGGAGGTAAAGTCCAATTTGATGGAAATAGGAGTGAGGGGGTCATCAGGGGCAATTAGGAGTATCCCAATGGTATACCGTTTCTTGTTGGTGTCGTCGTCAAAGAACATTTTCCACCGAAGGTCTTCTTGGTAGGTGCAAAGAATTTTTTCATCCGAGAACTCGGAGATCCAAACATTAGTTTCTTTTATAGGGAAGTCAACAAGGTAGTCAAATATGATTCTTCCTTTTATAACTTTCTGCGTGACATACACAATATCAATTTTGGCCAGAAGAATCGACCATCGGGCCATTCAGCTAGAAAGGCCAATATTCTCGAGTAGGTACTTGATAGGATTCATTCGGGAGAAAAATTTGGTGAGAAAGGCAAGCATGTAGTGTCATAGTTTTAGTGTGACCTGAACAAGGGCGACACATGCTTTTTCTAAGGCTATGTAGTTAACATCATACCCGACCAAATTGCAACTGGAATAGTAGATGGCTCTCTCTTTGCAAGATTATTCAAGATATTGGGCCAACAAAGCCCCAATAAAGCCCCAACTACTGTGTCTGTTATGGTTAGGTATAAAAGTAGGGGAAGACCAAGCTGTGGAAGCATGAGTACCAGAGGTCGGGTTAGATATTAATTGATTAGGTCAAATGCACCTTAGTGGAATTTTTTGGAGGAGTTTGAAGATGGGTTCACAGATAAAAGTGAACTGGCTAATGAACCGGATGATATACTTTAATTTTCCAAGGAATCCGTGGACTTCCTTCTCCATTCAGGGTGGTGGCATTTCGAGTATGGCTTTCAGCTTGGCAAGATCTGCTTTTATTCCTTTCTCAATAACCATTAATCCCAAGAGCTTTCCTTTGGTAAACACTAAAGAAACATTTATGTGGGTTAAGCCGCATCTGATATTGTCATAGTCGCTAGAAGAACGTTGGGAGAGCAAGAACATGACCTTCCCTAGTCTTAGACTTGAAAATAATATCATCCATATAAACCTCGATATCCTTATGTATCAGACCATGAAAAATCGTTGTGGCATCCCTTTGGTAGGTAGCCCCTGTATTTTTGAGATCAAATTGCATAATGGTGTAGCAAAAGGTTCCCCAAGGGGTGATGAATGCGGTTTTCACTTGATGATCCAGGTGCGTCTTGATCTGGTTATATCTAGAAAACCCATCAATAAATGACTTAAGAGCGTGACTGGTTATGTTGTCCATAATTATGACAATATTGGGTTACGGGTAATCATCCCTTGGAGATGCCATGTTCAAGTATAGGTAATCAATGCACATGCGAACCTTTCCCCATGTTTTATCACGGGAACGATGTTGGCTAGCATTGTGGGATAGGCAATCATACGAATGAAACCCACGTTAAACTGTTTGACCACTTCTTCCTTAACCTTGAGCCACTATTCGGTGCAAAGCTTTCTCAGCTTTTATTTGATCAGTTTGCATTCTGAGAGCATTGAAATCTCATGTTGAGCGATTTCGGGATCAATACTGGGCATGTTGTCATAGGACCATATGAAGATATCCATAAATTCCTTAAATAATTCTTTAAGTTGCACATGCTTATGCTTGTCAAGGGTAGAACCTATCCTAATCTCGCGTAGTAGTCTACTAGAATCGAAATTAATAACAATAGTTTTATCTTCATTAACTTGACCGCAATTATGTTGTTTGTTATTAACCTTATTTAGATCAGTTAAGAATTATTCATCTACAAAATCATCATCATCATGAAGAGTTTGATTATAATCAATACAATTAATGTAAGTCACAACAAGATACTCAAAGTCTTCATTTATTTCATTGTTAGGAAAAATAGCGTTGAGAACCTCATCGAATGAGGTATCAATTACATTAGAATAGGGAGGAACAACAAAAGATGAGGAAGTGGGATAAACATCAGATTTGGGTTGAATTTAAGCAGGTGGAACTAGTACAACATGCCAGTTCAGGAGAGATGCATCAACAGCTTTGATCAGGCATGATGGATTCGATGATGTAGCGCTTGAGTGGATCATATAGAGTGTCAGCCCAAGTGTCTATAAATTGAATGATTCCTCAGAGTCACTTCCCTTAGAAATTTTAGTATTAGCAACGGTCTTCTCAATGAGTGGTCGAACATGATGCTGGGAACTTATAGCCCATGAGTAGCTATCATAGAAAAAGATATCCATTCGTGGTTTAATCTTCTTTTCGATATGATCATACCACGGTTCAGGAAAGCTGTAAAATGGGAAATCTTCACATTCTTTGATGAATCTTCCATTTAAGGAATCTCTTAAGATAGTTTTAGCACTTTCTCACCTTCTCTTCAATCGAGGTTGGTGGATAATTCTTTGTTCTTCTGATAATGGATGATAACCCAGGCTACAAGGAGGAAAGGCCTTCTTCAACACTATGGGCTCAAGTATCCCCTTTTGTCATCGCTCTAGCCCTAGTTCAGGCATGAAGTGCACATTCTTGAACATATAGATTATGTTGACATTACCATCAGGGCTATACTCTGGATAAACCCTATCTTTTAAATCGTCCCCTACTGGGAGTAAAAGTGGTTCGACTTGGAAACATGACAAAAGAATATCATTTTCCCCATAATATATCTTAAGTAATGGTTTGCTGGTGCTTGCATTCTCAGCATTTTTGGCATCGCCCAAGATGGTGATGACCTACCCATTGCCGAATAACTTCAACTTCTAATGAAGGAAATAAGACACAACCTTGATATTATAGAGCTAAGGTCATCCAAGCAACATATTAAAACAAGTCGGGATGTTGATGACTTAAAATTTAACAACGAGATTTATAAGGCCGACCCCTGTTGTAAGCTTTATGGACTCCATCACTTCTCATCGATTATTATCATAAGTGCACACCGCGACAGAGGATGGATCAAGGTTTCTCACTTGCAGTCCCAAATAATTAAGGGTTCTCAACGGGAAAACATTAAGAGTTGATCCATTATTGACAAGAGAATGTGGGAGGCTCTTTCCTATGACTTCGATAGAGATGTTGAGAGCATAAATGTGGTTTAGTTCAATCTTAGGGATTTTTTCATCGGAAAAGGAGAGCATTCTAGTAGAGGTTAGGGATCCGACCAGATTCATTACTTCTTCTGGCATGGTGGAAGGAGGGATTGTGGGTTCGGTGAGTAGTTTGATCAAGGTATTTTAGTGCAACTAGGAATACATAAAGAGTCCTATCCCCACAGAGTGATGTTAGCTTGGGTCTTCTTTAACTGATCGAGGATCTTACTATCCTAGAGGATTATTTCTGGCATAGAAATATTATCGACACCTTTTACCATGTCGATTGCTGATGATTGCGGGTTTGGAACTTGGTAATGGCTCCCTGATCTAGTCATATGGTTCACAGAAGAGGGGAAAAATAGAAACCCCATTTCCTCATATATCTCAGGTTGTTTATCCACCTTGTTGATTTTTCCTAGAAGTTCCTCAAATGATAACATTCCACATTTACTGACTATTGGTCTAGTCTTTTCAGGGTTTTTCTCGTCATCTGAACTATCGAATTCATCCCCCATGCGATGGTAATGAAATTTTCGTTCCATGAAACTTCAATACACTCCATAACCTCAATGGCCTCTTCATATAGATGCTCCCATTTGACAAGGAAGAGTAGAAGTGAAGGGATTAGGTGCCCTTATAGTTTTAAAATTCCAAGTAGTTCGATGATAGTACAAAATTTCATCAGTCCATCGAAATAAGTTTGCGATGATCTGGACGAAATTATACAAGATGACTCCATCGGTAGGTACTACCCATATATCTTAATCTCGAGCCCATTTTCGAGCTTCCAAGAATACAGTACTAAATCTCTGGCAATCAATGGTCATCTCTGAGGGTAATTTCAGCCTGAACTCTAAAAGCTGGTTCAACATTATTGATAATTCCATATCTTTCCCTTTGGAGCGGGTACGAACTGCAATGTATGCTCGTATATTGAATGACAGAGCTTGATTGGAAAAAAAAGTAGGATACAGGAGAAAATATGTGCAAACTTGGAGGGGTTTCGGGTAATATATGGGTATGATGGGTGATTTACTAGGTACGATCTGGGTAGATGTGTCAAATTCTGGGACTTCTTCTATGAAGATGGCATTTGTATGATTTGGGAGTGGATTGTGGCTAGTTTTTGGTTTAGGATTGGATGGTGGGGTGATGACACCGCGGTCAATCAGACCATGGATTATATTTCGGAAGTGGAAACATTGATTAGTGGTATGGCCAACACTTTGGTGAAAATCGCAATAGGCATCTAGTTTGAAATTTTTGGGAAGTGGGTTTGGTAAAGGACGAAGGTCCAATGGCTTGATAAGATTTCGGCTTCAAAGGACTTGGTAAACTTTAGAGAGGGGAGCGTGAAGTTCAGTTTATTCCTTTTTGGCTTAGTTAGGCAGGATTTCCAAAGCCCATGAAGTGGTAGGTTGAGAGATGTTATTGATGGTTGAAACTGAGGTATTGGCAGGCTTCTCATACTTTATGGGAGTGTATTGTCTAAATATTTTTTTTGGCTCAACTTCTATCTTGCAAGACTTTATTCGTTCTCTACTCATACTTCTCGAAAGGCTTGGAAATGAGGGTAGTACTCTCCCCCCATCGTTGCTCGAATGTGGGGTAAGAAATTATTCTTCACGATAATGACTTAGACCCCTTCAGAAGGTCGGTTGGTTGCTTTCTCTCTCCACCTTGCTATGAAGTTACTGACAGGTTCACCAGGGTTCTATTTGAGCAGTTCTAAATCATGACGGGTAACCTCTAATTCTTCGTTATACTTATACTGTGACATGAATTCTCGAGCAATATCTGCCCAATCGCGAATTCTGGACTCCTTAAGAGATAAGAAGCAACGAAGAGCATTGTCCTTCAAAGTCTGTTGGAACATTTGTGCTATTATTTCCTCGAAGGCACCAGGAAAGTCATTGCTCGGCGATAACTTAGAAGATAAACAATTAGGGGTCCACTAACCCCTAAACTTCTCGATGTTGGGCATTTTAAACTTTTTCAGCAACCTTGCATTAGGATTGGGAGACATATCGGTGTAATCCATGTATTTCTCGGAGATTAAGACTTGGTCAAGCTTCTTGGTCAACATCTTGAGGTCCTCCTTGACCTTGTTTAACTCTTCTTCCTTCGAATTAACGGTCACGAGTAGGTTAGCCTCTGATTGGGCGAGCTTCGTCATACGGAGCTGAGATGGTGGTGGCCCATTATTAGGAGGGGCATGTGGAGTGTTATGATATTCCTCGGGGACCCAAATAGGCTTAGATGCGGGCGAACACATAGCGCAAGGGAAGAGGACCTCGGGATCTTCAGGAATAAGGACCCGATTTCGTTGCATCTTATGAATCTCGGATTGAAGTTTCCTAATCTTGGTAGTGACTTGGGCTAGGTGTAACACCCCGTATTTTTATGATTTTTACATATCAGATTAATTAAATTAAATATGGAAAATTAATTGATTATTAATCCGAATTAAAATAAATATTAATTAGCGAGATAAGAGTTATTTGTTAGTGAGAACTTTATTGAATATTATTGAGTTAATAAAGTAATATATAATTGTGGATATGATTGTGAAGTGATATAAATTGTCGTGAGTGAGAAATACGACAGTTACAGAAATTAAGTCAGGAGGCGCGTGTCAGGACTAAATTAATGTAATAAAATTAAATTATTTATAAGTAATGCAAATGGTCATTTCGAGTGATCCATTGAGTCTGAAAGGGTCGAATTAGTTAGAAAAGTCTATCCGAGGGTTTAGTTTGGGTCCCGGAGAAATTTTAGGCCTAACTAGCATCTCGAGAGGGCGTTTTCATAATTTATATTTTTGGGCATTAATTACTCACGAAACTAGGAGAGGTATTATGTCAGTTATGTAAAGGAGGTCATGGTTATCATTCACAATTTCCAAGGGAGAGTTACAGAGGAAGAGGGAGAGTCAATTCTAGGAGTCTAAAGCCAAGAATAACCATCTTCACCAACGAGACCACCACCGCATAGATCGAAAAACGTAGAACACAACCATACCAAATGCATCAATGAATCAGACATTCACTTTTGAGTCAAGTGTTTAAAGTTACTTAATTTAGAGCAATACTGGAACCCATGTTAGTGTAGCTTTAATTTGATTTGAATATGGTATTTATTTGATAAATTTGGAGAGTTAGAATAGCTAATTCGAATCTGGAAATAATTATGTTGAACTCTTCATGTATCTAGATTAGGAATCATGAATTGAGAATTCATTATGATCAATGAATAAGAAAATTTTGGTATTTTTTTAATGTGAATTTGAAGAACTAAAGTTTAATTAACCAATTTGGTGATTTCAAAATTTAATAAGAGTTATGCATGATTTAATGGTCCTAGATTATTAGAAATCGTATAAATATATCAAAACACCGTTTAGAATTGTTGGATTGGTGTTTGGCATGATTCTGTAGACGTTTTAATATCATTAATGGTGGGAAAATGTAGTTTCAGGAGGTAGAGATCCGTTCAAACTGAACCAAATCGAACCGATCAAACAGGACCGGATGGGTTCATTTTTTGCAAATTCGGATCGATTCATTTTTCTGCAAATTTCTGTAAAGGCCAAGCCGAACCGATAATTCAGGACCGGATCAGTTTGTTTTCTGGAAAATTTATTCTGCAGTTATTTCGTGACTCCTTATGATATGTTAGTAGTATAAAAGTGGAATCAGCTACTATAAAAGATACTTGGGATTATGAATTGCTTTAAATGATGTACGATAGAGAGAATAATCATAATTAAATAATATCAGGAGTATAGTGAGAGGTATACTGCATACAAATATGTATTTAGGTTGTGTATACCTACTAATTGGAATAGGTTGCGTGAATACCTACATGATTGATTTACTGTGTCTATAACATACCAACGCTGCTTGCTATCGCGGGAGGTTATTTAGGAAAGGGGACAGTCTTATCCTGATGAGCCCAATTGGGGGGGATTTTAGATTTAGTACCTATGAACATGGAACTTAGGTACGAGCTGTCTGTGAGAATGATAGTGATGACGGTTATATGAGTGCGTAGGTATGTGCGTAGCCCATAGACTTGGAACCATGCTCGCCTCCAATATGTGTGATTTGTATTTTGATGGTTCATGAGTGATTCTGAATCATTAGTCCTTACTTAGTACGAGATGTATCGGGACTTGATACCAGAGTATGCATGCACCGCAACTGAGTCTAGGGTGCTGTTTTAGTATATATATATATAATAATATTGTGATATTTATGTATATATGCTTGTAGTGTTATCTACCGTGTGATAATTGTAGATAAAGAAGATGATGAATTCATAAATAACTTAAGTATGTGAACCCTTAAACAACATTTGTGAAGCTTATACTCGGGATAGTATTTATAAGAATATTGAACAGTAATAGTGAGGGGGATTTCGAGATATTACTACGAATGATAGAAAGATAATTTATATCTACAAACTAGTTAGATGAGAATTATGTCTAGAGTAGTTTAGCGGTAAGTTAGGCGTGCACATTAGTTGAGAAGTGAGAATCTCAAGTGAGTATGAGAAAATCCAACATGCGTTTTATATTTCTTTACAACATCTTTAAATTACTTGCAAAATTGTTTTAAAATCTTTTACAATCAGGCTATGCCTCGTTTCTTATAAAATTATTTTTTCTTGTGAATTATTTTAGGTGCCCAGCCACAGGGACACCAGGGTTAGACCATTGGGTCTTTTGACTTGCTGCAGCTATTGTGAAAGTTTCACGTCCTTGCATTTAGAACCCTCTACTTCTATATTTTTATCTCTAGTATTTAGACATCTCAGTTAGGCCATGTGTCGCCCATTCTCAGTTTATTTATGCCACAGGAACATTGTACTTATTTATTTCAGCATTTCCGTTTCAGTTGGATTTATTATTATTGGTTTGGATTTTATTTGATTGGGACGATTATTCCAGTTTGTTATATTCAGTTAGATGATGTTTATTCCTCAGTTATTTATGCATGAAAATGGTGAATGTTTTAATAGTTTAAATTAATGGACTCAAAATAATTCAATAAAATATTTTGACATTAGCTTAATTAATTATTAGGTGGTTAAAACGAAAATTGTTTTTCGATAGTGATGCGAAGAATGAACCAATCGGCTATTCTGTTTTAAATTTTATAAAGGACTGTCAACCCAGTATTTAATTTGGGGGTGGGGGGGTGTCACACTAGTACCGTCATCAAATTCGGCTGTACATTCAGTACTTAGTCCGTGTTCTCTATGAAAAGCATGTGAAGATGAATTTCGATCTCAGAAGAAGTAGCGAGGGCACTGACGAAGCCTCGGGGTAGTTTGACGGAAGACCGAAGCCAATAGGGAGACAGGCCAAGGGTCGGGTATGTGCTTGACCTGAGAAGGAGACAAATTCAAATTTATTTTCAAAAGAGAAAGGGGGAGTCTGTTATTTTTTTAAAAGGATGGAAAATATTTTTGACATTTTTGGAAAATAAGAGGACACAACGTTTTTGAGTAAAAAGGAGGAAAAATCTTTTTAGTAAAAGGAAGAGAAAATGCTTTTGTTATTTTTGATAAAAGAGGGGGAAAATGTTTTTGACACTTTTGGTAAAGAAAGAGGAAAAATGAGAAAAAAGGGTTTCAGCATGATTATTATTTTATTTATTATGTTCTCACTTGTATTAGGTTTACCTAAATGAAAAAAAATGTCCGACGGGACCCGAGCCTGGTAAAATTGGATTTGGAAAAATATGTAAAAACATGGTTGGACTTGTTACTAGTCTCATGGACATGGTCCCATTTTAAAAAAGAAGAAATCACGCTAAAGTTTGGGCGGCATGCCGACAAGTCATTTCGCCAGAGTTTTGAGTAGAAACCGACAAACTAAATATGAGTGTCCTAGGTTTGATACCTATATCAGGGTATGCAGTTGCTAGGTTAATTGGAAGGGTTCCCCCCTTTGGCATGACTTCCACGATATACGTCTTGCTTTTCAGGGAAATTAATGTGTTGAGAAGCCATTTGATTTACCTAAGTGTACGTGAATTGCCTCATTATATACCTCATGGGGATAGTGTCTGTGAGAGAGAATTCAATATATTCGATTTACGTGAGCGAGTTCCCTGCGATATACCTCCCGCCATGACTTTGGTCAAGAAGTACTATACGGGGGGAACCATTCGATATACGCCGAAGGTACTTGGATAATGGAAGGTGAGTGTCATATCACTTAGGCTAACTGCGACCTGTCAGACCAGCGCCCATCACGAAGTGACCCCCCAGTTATGGGACAAAATTTTGGTCAATAACCATGCTCTTTTGTGGTATAGTGTGAAAAATGCATGGTTCTTGATTAGCATATTATGGAGAGAGTATCTTCATTCGGCATGATGAGCATTTTACTAAGTAGGGGAGAATGTACAAGTATAAAAAGGTAAATCTAGGATGGAGCATGAAGATTATACTAAGCATGGATATGTGAGAGTGAATGATGTGTGATTATCTACAAGTGAGTGTGTGGTAGTGAACCTAAGCATAGATCAACTACAAGTGGTGTGTGATAAGTGTGAGTGATCATGGATATATACAAGTGTAATAAGTGGAGGTGTGTGTTAGTGAACCCTAACCAGTAATATTTAAGTGGTGTGTGCAACATGTGGATATAAGTGATCCTAGGTGCACGTAGTGTGAACTGTACATGGATAGGTATCTACAAGCGTGTAAGTGAGTAGTGATATAAGCATGAGGTATATATGTATAAGAAATAATATAGGAGAAAAGGGAACGTACAGGTAGGTGCATACACACACCAGAAGAAAAATAAAACACCCATGCAAATGGAGTCTAGCCCTCTTATGAAAAATTGTCCTCGGCGGAGTTGCCATTGTGGCAATACCGATATATCCTCTATTCTCTCTCCACTCCTCCCAAGGGGGTTGGGGGAAAATGGGGATAAAAGGTCTCAATCCCTCTCTAATATAGGAATGCTTAGGTCATCATCGATGTGGGGTGAATGTAAAGAGATGGAGTCACCAGTCTATTTTGCACAAATTGGCACGAAATTGGTATGAAACAAATATTTCAAAGGTCTGGGGGCTAAGTTACGGAATGGGAAGGTGTTAGGAACCCATCCCACCCTTTCGGTCTTTCATGGGTTTGTGTTATAGTTTTTCTTTATTTCTCCATGAAGTGTGTGTGCGAGTATATATCTAAATGGAGATAGGAATCGCTCAACTCTTACCATGGAAGAGATTGAGTGAGGTCATCCATAAGAATGTTCCTAAAATAATATTAAAAATATGGTTTATGCGTTTATCTTGATATTGATCGCTATAATGAAACGATAATATATATTGGATGAAACTCTAATAAGAATCACAAACATAATATATATTAAATTAATGTAAAAATATGACAAATGCAGAAATGGAAAATTAAAAACTTGGACCCGAGATGCCTACTTAGTCTATAAAGGCATCAAAGTCCACGTAGTTTGCATGCAGCATAAGGGTGGGGTTTATCCCATAGATTCGAATGGGAATTTATTATATGTGCGTGCGTAGAAAATATGTTTTAGTTTTTAAAATTTGTGATGGATAATCCCGTTCAAATTTATGTGTAATACAACGAATAAAAAAGCGGGATGTTAATGTGTATGAACTAAAGTAAAAACTAGATTACGAGTTTATGTAATTAATGCAAAAACAAGAAATTTAAAGGGAAAGGGAAGGATTTGGACCTTCTTTGAAGGATTAAAGCTTGATCTTGATCTTGGATTAACTCCCTTGAATGTTGAGACGACTGTTGGATGAGAGAGAATGGGATTTTTCCAAATTGGGTATGAAAAGGATGGGAATGTAAGATGGGATGGAATCTCACATAAGGAAACTTTGTTGATTGCAACAGAATGTTACTGAGATCACTTATGCTGATGGATCTGCGGTGTTTTTTGGGAGTGGTGTCATGATCCCTATTTATAGGGTTAGGGGAATTCCTATCGGCAAATCCCTAGCCCTACCAATTGGCAGGTAACCCAAGGCACATTGCCGACAGGCAGGGAAATGAACCTGTCACTCGTGCAATTTTTTTCGAAAAATGGTCGTCAAACGCCATTCGTTGATCCAAATAATGCACGGGGAATACCATTAGAATGGTAATTCATAGAACTTAAAGGGTCCTTTGGTATGCTCCCGAGTATGGGAGCTAACTTTGGATCAAACGGTCCTTTGAATGGGAGATCGTCAGACGAAAATGAATCGTTCGTCCGAAATATAAGTCAGAATAGCGCATGGGCAAACCGTTGGAAAGGTTGTGAGAGGTACTTCAACATTGTAAAGAGATTCACTCGGATCAAAAAGTTGACATTGGTCAACTGGGGCCCGAAAGCACCCGGTGACCTTTCAAAGTAAAAAAGATTGTTCGTCCGTACCGTAAGGCTGATTCGCGTACGGGGTGGACTGTTGGAAAGGGTATTTAGTGCCTTTCGAAGAATCATTCTATCTCGTTCGATCTGAAGAGTTTACCTTGGTCAAATGGAGCCCGAGAGCACCTGGTGTCCTGTAAATCAATTTTTTAGGGGAAAACATATCATTTGTCCGAACGGTTATGTCATTTTGTGCACGGGGTGGCCTGTTGAAAAGGGGTTTCAGTGCCCTTAGAAGATTCAAAGAGCCTTCGCTCTGACGATAAAGTTGAGTGGGTTAAATCAGAGCCCGGGAGCGCTCGATGGCTTCTAAATCAATTTTCAATGGTAAAATAGTTCGTTCATTCGAACCGTTATGCCGATTTACAAACGGGGTAGATCGTTGCAAAGGGGATTCAGAGCCCTTTGAATATTGAAAGAGGTTTCGCTCCAAGTATAGAGTTGTCTAAAATCAAACAGGGCCCAGGAGCGCCTAATGGCGTCTACATCGGTACTCAAAGTATGACCTAGGGTTTGTAGTGAAATTGGGGAGTGCGAGGGACCTAAGGAGAAACTTGGGGGGGGGGGGTCCTAGAATCTGATGTCTACACCTCTTTAATTCACTATAAATCCAATGGACATTCCTTCATGTACACCGAACACACACACTTGGTTAGATTTAACTCCATTTAATGTTTTTCCAACTGATCAAAAGTTTAATTCAAATCTTCGATGTGGTTGGCATCTACCTTGCTCTTGGTAAGCATGTCATCCACTTATACTTTCATCTTCTTCCAAATTTATTCTTCAAAAACTTTATTCTCTAGCCTTTGTTATTATTGATACAAAAAATTGTTCACTTACGTGGACCAATAAAAAGTGGACAAATGTCTTCCTATGTGGTAGAAATTCCAATCAGCGGATAGTAACTCGACAGGCATGCCGATCAACGTGAAGAATGCAAACCATCAATACCAATAAAGCACTACCATATAAAAAGTACAACCAAGGGTGTTATCGCACGTGGTTCATGCAACCAACCATCACATTCATTATGTACGGGTGTAAATGCTTAAATGTTTGAAAGCATTCCAACCCATGGGTCATTATAAATACATTGTATTCCTTTCATCAAAGCCAAGATAGAACGAATTCTAGGATATTATTATTAACAAGAGTACTTAGCTTTATCTAATCTCTGAAATCAATATCATAACAGTGGACAGAGTCTTTCATACATAGCCGAACCACTTTAAAACTTGTGTCTCTCTTTTTATTATCTCATTACAATCTCTATATTTTATCTGTGATTATAAATTTGGATCAAGTCCATTTTTTGACATCAACATATTGGCGCCACCTATGGGAATAAGTGTCTAATTACCGTTCTCAATCTCGTATATCATTGTTCAAGGAAAGATGAATGATCCAGAACCCAGTGCCAAAATGAAGGCAACCCTCATGTTCCATCTGCTTCGCCTACAGTAGCCAACCTAAATGGGATTCTTGCCAGTATATCTAGGGGTCAATATGCTAGGCAAGAAATAATTAGACAATGGGTGCAATCAATCCAAGCAAGATCTCCAACCCTATAAGGCAACAAGCAGTTCCATCACCAAGGAGAGAAATGCTTGCTCCACCTCCTAGGCATAGCCGACAAAGCTATTCCAGATCATCCTATGATAGGACTTATCACCAGAAGTCAGTTCATCAATCAGAGCCATAGAGTTCTATGATGGACATTCTTTCTTTCCTGAAAGGCCAAGCGTCCTGGAACGATTGAGTAGAGCTTCACCTTTTGATCGTTTGGGACGCCAAGAAAACATGAATTTCCTTAGAGTGTTATCCAGAACTACACCAAGCCCAGCTGACCATCATTAAGCCTCAGTCAGGTCAAGGTCAAGCGTCCGATGACCTGTACATGACGAGCAAACTTCTCAAGAAGAAATCTCAGCACGAAAATATGATCGGGACAGCTGAGCTGCTTCACACAAATTTGACGTAGGCAATCCATCTTGGAAATGATCAATCTAGCAGTTGGAAGATCGGTTGAGATAAATGGGAAAAGTAAGAATCCCTTGCAGAGAATTTTATTAAAGGATACTCTTTATTCAGGTAATTGCTGATTTTCTAACTCTGTATAAGTTTAAAACCCTTGTGATCACCCCCAAATATGATGGCAAAACTGATCCGGTTTTGCACATTAAGAAATATCAAGCTCCCGCTAACATTTATTCAGTTCCTGATGAGATGAGATTTAGAGCATTCTCGAGCAATATTATAAGTTCTACCCAAATATGGTATAATAACTTGCCCCGAGGACAAATTGCCAACTTCAACCAGCTTAGCGAGTTGTTTATCAGTAACTTCTATTTTGGTCCAAGCCAATGAAGAGAGTAGTTCATCTTTTGAGTGTAAGGCATCGAGTAGGTGAAACAACTAGGGAGTATATCACTCCTTTTAATAATGAGAAATTGGAAGCGATTTATTTTGAATAGAAAATAACCATCACTGCTCTAATGAGTGGCTTGCTTCATGAGAAACTGTATTATACTCTGGTAAAAAATCCTCTTAAAACTATGATGGAGCTCATGGCTAAGGCAGGAAAAATAATGAATGACGAGGAAGTAATGGTTGTAAAGAAGAGTCCGACCACAAAGCCTGATAAGAAGGACGAAAAGGAGCAGAAGCCGAAGAAGGAAGATAAACTCAAGAAGAATGGAACTTATACTCCACTGACTGTTAGCATTCTCCATATCCTAGAGTAAATTAAACACGATAATGATTTGTGATGGCCTGAAAGTTTGAGTGCACCTTCTAATAGGAGCAAAAAATCTAAATATTATGAATTATATAAGGATCATGGCCATACAATACCCATGCTTTTAGAGTTTTGATTTGAAAATCAGCCAATTAGAACCATACCACATGCCACTAATAGGTTTCTCAGGTGAAAAGTATACACATTGAAGTGTTGTTCAGCACCTGGTCGGCAAGTCGTACTGAGAAAACACGCATTTTGTGATGGATAAAAATGTCCAGTTTGGCTATAATGTGATCCTCGACAGGGTGGGATTGAAGAAATTTGAAGTTGTACCGTCAATAGTCTATCAATGTTTGAAGTTCCCAACTCATTTTAGGGGCAGGTGTTGTGAAAGGTGACCAAAAGGTGACTAAAGGGTGTTATTACTCATCCGCTGAGCAAGACGACTTGACTAATTTGAAGAATAAGACTACCACTAAATTGAAGGTAGATACCATAGAGCCTAACAGTGAATCTGAAGTTAAAACTTTGGATCCACGAGATGAGACTGAGTTATTCAAAAAGAAGATTATGGAAGCTACTGAAAGCATTATCATGGATGACGACAAGCCCTAGAGGACTACACAGATCAGCTCGACACTGGATCCAATCCTTAAACAGGAATTGATCGCATTCTTAAGGCAGCAGAAGAATGTATTTTCTTGAAGCCATAAGGATATGCCTAGAATTGACCCCAACTTCCTATGTTATGAGCTCAACATCAATAAGGATGCCAAGCTGATCAAGTAGAGACGTAGGGTCTTCAGTCTAGAAAAGAATCAAGATATCCAAGAAGAGGTTGAGAAACATTAAAAAGCCAATTTATTAAAGATGTTAAGTACCCAACCTGGTTGGCCAATTTTGTGATGGTAAAAAAGAAGAATGATAATTGGAGGATGTGTGTGGATTTCACTGATTTGAATAAAGCCTTCCCAAAAGACCACTTTCCCCTACTTAGAATCTATCAATTGGTGGATGCAACATCAGGACATGAGCTTTAAGCTTCATGGATGATTATTCTAGGTATAATCAAATAAAAATGAAACCTGAAGATAGGGAAACTACTGCTTTAATCACCAGCCAAGGAACCTATTGCTACAACGTAATGGCCTCTGGGCTTAAAAATATTGGAGCAATGTATCAGAGGTTGATGAAGAAGGATTTGAAGAGAAGATAGGCAAGAATATGGAGGTTTATGTGGATGATATGTTAACAAAAAGCAAGAAGGGCTCAGATCATATTAGCAACCTCAGTCAAACCTTTGGCGAGTTAGAAAAGCATTAGATGAAGTTAAATTCGACCAAGTGTGTGTGCAGAGTGAATGAAGGAATGTTTCTCGGCGTCATAGTAAACTAAAGAAGAATTGAGGCTAATCCAACCAAAATAATATCTTTGATAGAAATGCAGTCGCCAACTTGCAATAAAGATATGTAAAGGCTTATTGGAAGAGTGGAAATTTTAAACATATATGTTTCTCGAGAAACGAATAGATGCTTGTCATTCTTCAAAGTGTTGATGAAAACTTTTGAGTGGAATGCCGAATGTGAAGAGGCATTGTAAGGGTCAAAGAAGTATTTGGGATCACCACCTTTGCTATCCCGACCAGTTTTTGGAGATAAATTATAAATATAACTGGTTGTTTCTAAATCTCCAGTTATCTCGGCCTTGGTTAGATTGGATAATGGGATCCAAAACCGATTTATTACACCAACAAAGCATTCAGGGGAGCTTAGATCAGGTATCCACACTTAGAAAAGTTGGACTTAACACTCATTGAGGCCTCATGGAGTATGGACACCTATTTTCAAGAACATACTATAATCGTGTATATTGTTATACCTCTTTGGTAAGCAATGCATAAACCTGAGAAGTCAGGTAGATTGATGTACTGGGCAGTAAAACTGGGTAAATATGATATAGTTTATGAACCTCAGTCTTCATTAAAAGGCCAAGATTTAGCAGATTTCATTATAGATTACACATATCCAGAGGTTCCCAACCAATAACACTTGTTTGTCGAGCGAACTTCTAAGGAAGAGAGCTCAGCTCAAAATAAATCTGAAGTAGTGGTCGATCAACCTGAATCATCTAAAATTCAGGAAATGGCCCAGAAATACGCAGAGGAGAGTAAGAAGACATTCCACCATGGAGTACTGTCCATAGAAAGTTTTAACAATGACATACCGCTGTGGAATTTATACGTAGATGAATCTTTATGTGAAACTGTAAGTGAAGTGGGCATAACACACAACACTCCTGATGATATTGTTGTTGAATATTCACTTAGGTTTCAGTTTAAGGCATCGAACAATGTGGCGGAGTATAAATCTTTGATAGTTGGACTGGATTTGGCCCATTCATTAGGCGCCGAGAAGGTAGTAGCGTACAGTGATTCACAGCTAGTGGTCAATTAAGTGCTTCATTTATACGGAGTCAAAGGAGAGTTGACGACCAGATACCTCGCCAAATCCATGGAAGTTATTTCCAAGTTTCCATCCTTGTAAATGAACAGGATCCCAAGAAAAGATAATGCCCGAGTTGATTCACTTTCTCAGCTATCTTCAGTAACCAGAATTAAACTCAAGTGAACCATTCCAATAGAAATCTTATCGAGCAGGAGCATTGATGAGGATTTGATGGTAAGTTTCATTATTGTTGATTTAGTAACTTATTCGATGGACCCAATCAAGGCTTATATTGAAGATGGAATCCTACCACCTGATCCCAAAGAAGCAAAAAAACTCCGATATAAAGCAGTAAGATATGTGTTGGACAAAGGGGTATTGTACCAAAGGGGATTAACCATATATATACTATGTTGTGTTCATACATTGGAAGTGGAAGATTTGATTAAAGAAGTGCACGAAGGTTCCTATGGAGCTCACTCAACTGGTCGGTCATTACTCCAAAGAGTTAACACTCAGGAATATTATTGGTCGACTGTAGAGCCTTCGCAAGAATGTGTGACAAATGCTAGAAATTCTCTATTATTCATAAACCACCCAACGCTGCTCAAGCACCAATAGCATCGCCCTAGCCATTCTCTATCTAGGAAATTGGCTTGGTTGGCCCACCGTCGACCACCAAAGGCAGGTTCAAGTACTTAGTAGTCGTTGTTGATCACTCCACCAAATGGGTGGAGGCAGGGTCATTGGTAGACATGCCTTATGAGAAAGTGTATCAGTTCATTTTGAAAAATATCATATGTATATATGGGCTTCCCTATGCCTTCATTATAGACCATGGAAACCAATTTGACAAAGATGAGTTTGAAGCATATTATGTCCAGTTTAAAATTCAGAAACTCTATTTTTCACAAGGCCATCCTCAAAGTAATGGTCAAACAAAAGTAACAAATAGAAATTTGCCCAATGGATGAAGAATAGGCTTGATATTTCTAAGGGCAACGGGATTAATGAGTTGCATTATGTTCTTTGGGCCTACAGAACAATGCTGAGAATAGTAACTGGTAAGACACCTTACATGCTTGCATTTGGGACTGTAGCCATGATGCCAGTGGAGATAATCCTACCAAATCATAGGCCTACCAACTCATTTCGATTTTCCAACTACTGACTTAATAAGGCGACTAGATCTAGATAAGTTGGAGGAAGTTCGAGAAGATGTTTCTCTAAGCAATGCTTCATATAACCATAGGATGACTCGCTTTTATAGTAAAAGGGTCAAGCCGACCAACTTAAAAGATGGTGACTATGTCCTCAAGAAGGTCATCTATAAGAGGAACAAGCTTGAAGCTAACTGGCATGGCCCATATCGCATTTCAGCCGTCATCCGACAAGGGACATTTTGGCATGAGACATTAGAAGGGGAAGAGTTCAAAAACCCTTGGAATGCCGAGAACTTATGAAAGTATTATCAATAATTCAAGGGATTGCAATGATTGTATTTCTTTTGTTTTATGTTTAAGATAACTAGTGAGCAATTTTTAAAAAAAAATTGATTTCAGCACCTTTAATTTTTTCAAATTTTTTCAGAGTATGGCATTATACATCCCCCCCAAAAAAATAAGTAAAAATGTCTATTGGTCTTTATATCTTACCGATCAACAACACATATCTACTGAATCTGGTTGAATTTATCTGCCGATCAGCACAACATACTTAAACAGATCGAAATTATTAACTTCAAGATGCACCAACAGCTTGAGGCATAATTATTTCTCGCTCATGTTTAAGCTTCCTGCATGACTTCGCACATACAAGTCATGAACAAGAAGTAATTATTACTTAATTTATGGCTTTGTATAAACAAGTCACGAACAAGAAGTATTATTCGACTAGATTACAGGAATACAATCCTAGACACTTGGTCAGGAACAACAATTTACTACATATATGACTTTGTCATTGACAAGTCAAGAACAAGAAGTTTGTAAAACTTCGTATACGACTAACAAAAGTTACAAACAAGTTTTACCCGACTGAGTTAAATGAAGGAAGACATGAAAACATTCCTAAACATTGGAATACAAACACATTTTCCTCATACACTTGGTCCCCACTGATAACTAATGCTAAACTTGGATCAATAAAATTATCTAAGTGCATTAGTAGAATCTATGGTATTATAATCATAATTTGACTGACTGATTAAATAATCAAGAGTTGACGATAAAAAAAATGAGGATTTTTATTCGTATATCTTTGGAATATTATTTTCGAGCGCTAGAACGAAACCCATTCTTACCACAAGCTTTTAATAATATGGTCGCGATCTGTCATTACGTGCGACTATCTCCACTATAGAAAGAAAAAAGGAAAGAAAGATCAAATCCGTTAGTAAATACTAGAAACAAAATAGGCTTTCTACGTATGCATCGTCTAAAACAACGATTTTTATCAGTTGTAGTAAAGAAAGAAACTTCATACTGTATTACATTCAAAATCAAGTGAATGACAAAATGCAGAAGAGCTCTTCAACATGAATTTTTCCTTGAGCTTTAGAAGTCGGTTGAGTTGGTTGCATTCTCTCCATTCCAGCAGGAGGATCATCCAAAGTATAGGGAGAATTAATAAAGTTATAATATCTCAACGTTCTTCTGATGTTGCTTCTCGGCGCATTGATTAGGTGAGGGGGACGAATTATTTCATGAACATCATGCAAGTCGTAATCTTCCAAGTATTTGGTGATTAGACATTAGGGAATAACATCATCAAACATCCATGAGGTGTCCAAATTGAAGGGAGAAACATCACAATCTAACAGACCAGGTTCACTCTTATACCACAACTCACTCTTACGATCATGCTTTAGCAAAGTCAAGCAGTTGGTCTACCCCCACTTATAAACTTCACGATGGCTTTGGACAAGTTTGAAAAAAAAAGATACCACTTAAGTCGTTTAATTTAAGATTAAATTATCTAAATGGCTCCTAACAGTTTGTTGAAGAAACCCTTTTCTTAAAACAAATTTCTCAACACAAGATGTGTAAACTAGTATGAAAGAGTTATTTAATGTATAGGTTTACCAGTTTTGAAAATCAAAACTTATAAAGAAATCAAATCAACACATCCTCAGGAAAGGGATGAGAGGAAGAGGAAGTATACAAGTACAATTTTAACGTGGTAAAATCCCACCTAATTGGGGAAACATCCATGGAGGTCTCTAGACTTCGAAAGTAAAAATCCACTAAAATAGAGTAACAGGTTAAAAACTATATAACAATCAAGACACACAATCAAGCCTAAACTAAGTTCAGAAATTATATCAACTCCTTTGGCATTTTCTAATTTCTCCTAAGGCTCTGATGTTGTTGATGTTCTGTGAGCTTTGTAACTTCACTCCTTTTAGCTTTATGTCGACTCAAATGTTCAGAATCTCTCTACCAACAAAGTTTAGTGTTGTAGTGTGAAAGTGTAAGTGGTTATGTACTCTAAATCACATGCATGCAACCCATACACACTTATTACAGACCAAATGATTATCAAATTACAAACAAATTCTAAAATGCAATAAAAATTTCTAAAATCAGTTTGATCAAAACTTAAGACTTTGGATCTTTTAATTTATCCACAGATCAAGAGGGAATCATTATATACAAAAGAGCCAAGATCCCAAACACTTTCCTTATTCGAAAATATTTACAAATATTTTACAAAATGTGAAATAATTGAAAGTGTAAATCCTCAATCAAGATCTTAACTAGATCTAAGTCTGAGTATTCTCAAAAACTAAAACTAAAAATGATTTTGTTGGTTTAGGGTTTGAACAAAACATAACATTTTAAAACAACCAACAAAATTGAGATCTCTCGAAAGAAGAATTAAAAAAAATAATATAAACGTGAAGTGTATCACAGACTCACAAATCTCATATTTATATGAAAGAAAATAAGATTTGGAAAACGTGACTAGTTGGACAAGAGATTAAGAACAAAGAGATGATGGAACCTCTCAAATTTGGAACTAACTCAACTCTCTTAACTATTTTCAGGTGAAATTTGGTCGGAGTTAGGTTAGTTTTTTTTTCACTCTTTCTTTCTCTCTCTCTCTCTCTCTCTCTCTCTCTCTCTTCTCTCTTCTCTCTTCTCTCTTCTCTCTCTTTTTTTCTCAAAAATGAGGTGAACCAAAAGTTAGAATTTAAATGACGATGTCTCCTTTTATACAAGGAAGATAAGTCTCTGGAATATCTCAGTCAAATGAACGAACATGATTTGATCAAAGAAAATCTAATGGCTACCAACGCACCGCGATTATAAAATCTCTGATTGGTTTAAATGTAAACACAAGGATCAGGTAAGAACGCATGCAAGCCATAGATTAAAACGATCCAAGGGTTCTCAATCACTCTCAGGAATGTGAGTGTAAATAAATACAGATCGAACTGATATAAATGCAACACATGTAAGGATGTGATGACTTAATAAATGCATATTTTTGGTCTTACAGGAATACAAGTTTTACCCATAATATTATTGAGCGCTTTCGATTTCTATCTAAGCCAAGTTTTAACATCCACAACATTTTGTAAAAGCCAATTATAAATGTTAAAAAAAATCTTAGAAATTATTTAAAATATCCCAAAAATTATGGAAAAATTATTGTAATGTGATTTAACTAACACACATCCATATTATGAATAATGGAACATATGAATGAAATCCTAGGTAAGGTGCTGGTGTTTTACCTTTAAGAACAATTTGAGGAATTCAAAATGAAGAGTCTGAAGTCTTTTTGGACAAACTAGGTTATGACTCAATTTTATCACTATTTCCAAACTAGATGAGCACCTATATAATATAGACTCAAGTGAGTCAAAGATATAGGGTGCTTCAATCTCCCCCTTTGAAAATACGAGAAAATCTCATTTGAGTCATCAAGGATCGTAGGGATACAAAAGAAATAAGAAAAATATATTCCTATGCAAAATTCTATCTACCCAATATCCTAGGAAAAGAAAATTACATAACTCAACTAATTACAGAGAAATACCCTATCAAAATTCTGATGGAACTAAAGGTACTTTTTCCTGAAAATAATATAACTAAGATCAAGCTTTTTAGTTGAGAATATGGCAAGAATGTCTAAGAAGACTCAAATTTCTCCCCCATTTTGTCTCAAATGGACAAAGGGCAAACAAATGGACAAAGGGCAATAAATCATTATTATGCCATAACCATACCAATATATTTGCAAAATTATTCAAATAGAAGATAATCCATTGGTTTAGTAAATAAGTCAGCTAATTGCAATTCAGTAGGTAGGTAATTAATTTCTAACTCTTTAGATTCAACTAACTCGCGTATGAAATGATATCTGATTTTAATTTTTTTGGTACGTGAGTGATGAATTGGATTTTTAGAAGTATTAATCGCACTTTGATTATCACAATAGAGATGTAAAGTATCTTCATTTATAACGTAATCTTTCAACGTTTGTTTTAGCCAAAATAATTGAGCACTGTAATTTCCTACGGTAGTATATTCGGATTCGATAGTAGACAAGGAAGTTAATTTTTGTTTTTTACTACTCGATCCTATCAAATTATTACCAATGTAATAACATGCTCCTGAAGTACTCTTACTATCGTCAGAACAACCGGCCCAATCAGCATCGGTGTAACCTACTATAGTACTAGAAGTGTCTTTAGTGTACCAAAGTCCTAACTTTAGAGTGCCTTTAATGTATTTGATAATTCTTTTGACGCACAATAGATGATTCTCTTTAGGATTGTTTTGATATCGAGCACACATGCAGACAAAGTACATGAGATCAGGACGGAAGATAGTAAGGTAAAGTAAGCTTCCGATCATACTACGGTATAAGGTAGAATCGATGGATTTACCATTCTCATCTTTAGAAAGTTTGACAGAAGTACTCATAGGAGTACTAGCTTCTTTTGTTTTTTCTAGGTCAAACTTCTTGACAATCTCTAAAGCGTATTTATATTGTGATACAAATAAGCCATCTCAATTTTGTTTAACTTGGAGCCCTAAGAATAATTGTAACTCCCCCATAAGTGACATTTGAAATTCTTTGTGCATAATGTCCGAGAAGGTCTTAACTTCTAAAGGGGATGTGGATCCAAAAATTATATCGTCAACATAAACTTGGGCTATAGTGATATTGTTGTCAAAATGTTTGACAAATAAGGTTTGGTCATTCCCTCATCTCCTAAAATAGTTGTCTAAAAGAAAGGTGGATAGGCGTTCATACTAAGCTCTAGGAGCTTGTTTTAACCGATAAAGATCTTTTTTAAGACGATAGACATAATTTGGATGGTGAGGGTCAATGAACCCTTTGGGTTGTTCTACGTAGGTCTCCTCAGTCAGGATGCCATTAGGGAAAGATTATTTTACATCCATTTTATATAGTGTGAAATGAAAATGATAAGTTATTACAAAAAGTAAGCGAACATACTCGAGGCGAGTGTCAAGTGCAAAAGTTTCGTCGAAGTCTGTTCCTTAAATTTGAGAGTAGCATTGGGCAACTAATCTAGCTATATTTCGAATAACCATCCCAAATTCATACGTTTTATTTTTAAAAATCCAACCTGGCCGATAACCTTTTTATTTTCAGGCTGGGGTACAAGATACCATAAATTATGAATGATAAATTGAAGAACTTCCTCCTGCATAACACTTATCCACAAACTGTCATTCAAGGCTTCATTTATGATCTTTGGCTCAATAAGAGACACAAAGCATGAAAAATGCGCAATGTTACGAAGTTGAGATCTTGTACAAACTGGCTCAGTAGGATTATCAACTACACTATCTAAAGGATGTTCTTTAGAAACCCAGTTAGGTACTTCAGGGGTCTCAGTTGATAAGGAATCAACTATTTCTGGAGAATCATAATTTAAAATGTTTTCGAAATCATCCACAATAGTTGGTTATTTGATCTTACTTTCTATATTGGTGTCACTTACAACCACATTAATGATTCCATCATGGTTTTAGTACGAATATTGTAGACACGATATGATATACTATTTGGAGAATATCCAAAGAAAATGGCTTTATCCCCTTTGGTTTCGAATTTAGACAGATGTTCTCTGTCCTTACAGATATAATAGGTTCTACCAAAGGTTCTAAAATATTTTAGGTTAGGTTTATTCACATACTAAAGCTCATAGGATGTTTGTTTGGTATTATTCCTTAAGTAAACTCGATTGATTATAGGACAGACTGTGCGAATGGATTCTACCCAAAAATATTTAGGCAGGTTCTTCGCATGAATCATCACACGTGCCATTTCTTTAAGAGGGAAATTTTTATGCCCAACAATTCCATTTTGTTGAGGTGTCTTAGGGGAACTAAATTCATGCTTGTAACCATTATAGTTACATTATTCGATGACAACTGAATCTATCAATTCTCCCCCTCTATCACTACGAATTCTATCTACTTGGGAATCCTTCTCATTTTCTATACGAACTAAGATTTTCAAAAACTTATGAAAAGTTTTCAACTTGTGTTTTAAAAGGGAAACCCAGGTAAATCGAGTTAAATCATCAACCATAACTAAGATATAATTATTGCCACAAAGACTAACAGTACGAAAGGGACCCATTAGGTCCATATGGATGAGTTCTAGAGGTTTAGTGGATAGAACTTCTTTAACTTTCTTGTGGGGAGCCTCAATAATTTTTCCTTCTTGACAGGGACCACATATGATGTTTGAAATTGGTTTGATCTTAGGAAAACCTCTAACTATCTCTTGGGAGCACAATTTGTTAAGACTATCATAATTAATGTGACCCAACCTATTATGCCATATCTCATTGTCATCCATTATGTCAATGTTAAAAACCTATGTACTTGGATTGACTGTGTAACAGTTATATGGAGTACGGAGTCCTGTAATAATACAATCACCTTTTTCGTTTAAAATTTTTCAATTGTTCTTTGAAAAGGTGACAGTATGGTTGGAGTCAAAAAACAGTGATATACTTAGTAAATTGGCTTTAATACCCTTTACCAAGAGAACATCTTCAAGAATGAGTAATACTTCTTCATGGAGTGTTCCTTTACCAATGGTCTGGGTTTATACGCCATCTCCAAACAAGAATTTTCCTACGGAGAAGTTAGTTTTGTTTGAAAGTTTGGAATCATCCCCGATCATATGTTTAGAACATTCAGAGTCTAAATACCATCCAGATGCTATGTGTTAAACTTTAAAATCACTGATCACAATTTCAACTGGGGTAATAAATCATCTTTTCCGACCCAAATTGCTCTAGTTTTCAATTTGTGCTTATCATCTCGTGTTTGATAAAACTTGCGAGATTCTATCTTTTCTTTAAAAGATTTTTGTACAGGTTTATGAGTACTATAGACAATTTGAGTAATTGGTTTAGAAAGAATCTATCATTCCTTCTTGTTGATGCTCTTTTAGTATTAGTCCTTATCTTTCTATTTCGATAGTTAGAATTCTTGTCTGGATGTCTAGGAAGGACATAGTTATTTCGGCTTCTCCTAGAATAATTGAAGTTATGGTAAACATGAGAGTTATAGACTAGATTACATAGACATATGGAATAACAACCATCAAGGGAATGCCCATAGACATCACAATATGAGTAGTAAAGATGGCACGTAGAACTCATAACCTTAGGAAAATTGTTATTCAAAGGATTATCTAGGTTTTGAGCTCTAGTCTTGTTCCTAGCTAGCATAGGATGAAATGATGAATCAGCTTGTCAAATAGGTAGGCATACATATTTAGCCTTATGTTCAAAATTATGCTTAGAGTTACTTGATTCACCAATGTCTAACTTCTATTATTTTATGTCAAACTCATTTTTTAAACCTTGAAAATCTGGACAAGTTTCAATAGGTCTTTTGCCACTAAACACAAACTTTATTGTTTCAAAGTTTTTAGTTTAGGTCTTAGAGTTGTGACAAAATCCTATTCCAATTCGGTTATCAGAATTGGTCTTACTTTCAGCAACACAGTCTTTAAAACAGTTATAATTATTTTCAAATTTTGCAAATTTTTTTAAGACTGTTGATGTATTTTTTTTTGTTCCAATTATAACAACGTTTCTTTATATTTCTTTTCCAGAATTTCATTTGAGTTAGATAATGCTTTCAGTTTTTGTTTAAAATTTCTGGTTTCATTTTCATGAGTTAGACATTGAGTATTATACTCTTCAACATTCTGTTTGATCATATGACTTAGAGTTTCTATCTTCTGGGTAAGAGCTTTGACAATCTTTTCAAGTCTAGTGCTTTTCTTGAGAGTTTTTGTGTACATTGTGTTAATGTCACGAAGGTCATCGTTATCGAAGTCACTAAGTGTGCAGTGTGCAGTATCCCCTAGTGGTTCATTTTTAAGACTCACACACCCATTGATATCAATAATAGAGCGTTCCCTTTGACTCACACACACGGCGTTTGAAGTATTATCGACATTCTCAAGCAATAAGGTAGATAAACCAGTCCGCATAGTATCAGTTAACATAGCATGATCAGATTCCTCATCATCAGTGTAGATTATCTTAGCAAAGAATGACATACAAGAGTAAAAAATGTTAGATAACTCAGTTTCATCATTTTCAGATTCACTTGAGTTATCCCAAGTCTTGCATAGATGATCCCTATTATGTTTGTGAATTTTGTCTATGTTAACTCTATAGTCACTAGCCATGTGTCCTAACTTCCCACATCTATAACATTCAACATTTTTAAGGTCTCTCTCAGGTCTCTTGTGATTATCATTTTGGTGTTTGTCTTGTCTTTTCTCATGAGGCCTACTATTAGATTGGTTTGGATAAGTAGGTTTGCCTTGTCTTTTTGCTATTTTATTTCGAAAGTTCATAATTTTCTTAAACTGTTTAGACATTAAGGCAAGTTGATTATCTAGACTATCTAAATTACAGTCCGCATCAGAGTCTAAGTCAATGTCAGTTATACTAAGTTCAGGTGTGGTCAACTTAGATGAAAAAATAAGATTGGAAGTAGACTGTTTCTTTTAGGACTAGGTTAATTGTTTCTTAAATTCTAATTCCATTTCCACAGTTCTCAATTTGCTACTAAGGAGTTCAGGTGTGAGATTTTGATCACCCACCTCCTCAATTGCATATCTTTTATTATCAAATTTTTGTGGACGTGATCTTAGTATTTTAGATCCAATTTCCTTTCTGTCATAGACCATCCCACTGGCATGAAATTTGGTCACAATGTTTGTCAATCTAATATAGAAGTCATCAAATGACTCAGTCTCAGTCATGATCAAGGAGTTTTACTGTTAAATTAGCATTTCTATTTTAGCAGCTTTAACTCTGGTGTAACCCTCATGTGCAGTCACTAGGGTGTCACATGCTTCCTTAGAGGTAGTAAAGAGTGATTTCCTCTTAAATTCGTGTTCATTGATAGACATAAATATGGAATTTTTTCCTTTGGTATTGTTAAGGGAAGTCTCTTTCTCTTGTTTAGTGAATTGACTTAGTAACTTTCTAATCCTCACCATACTTCCTTCAGCGGCTGGTTTAGTAGGAAAAGTTTAATTATTTTCAATAGCATCCCAGACATCATCTCCCAATGTCCCTTGGGTGAAAACAACCATCCTTACCTTCCAATAAGGAAAATTGGTTCCATCAAAGAGAGGGGGCCTAGATAGGTTACTTAGCCTCTCAAATTTCTCATCCATAATTTAATTTGAGAAAAAAATTTCAGAAACGCAAGGTCTAAATAAGTTTGAAATACCAAGGCTCTGATACCAATTGGAAAAAAAAATACCAGTTAAGTCGTTTAATTCAAGATTAAACTATCTAAATGGCTCCGAACACTTTGTTGAAGAAACTATTTTCTTAAAACAAATTTCTTAACACAAGATGTGTAAACTAGTATGAAAGAGTTATTTAATGTATAGGTTTACCAGTTTTGAAAAACAAAACTTATAAAGAAGTCAAATCAACACCACCTCAAGAAAGGGATGGGAGGAAGAGGAAGTATACAAGTACAATTTTAACGTGGTAAAACCCCACCTAATTGGGGAAACATCCATGGAGGTCTCTACACTTCAAAAGTAAAAATCCACTAAAATAGAGTAGAAGGTTAAAAACTATATAACAATCAAGACACACAATCAAGCCTAAACTACGTTTAAAAATTATACCAACTACTCTGGAATTTTCTGACTTCTCCCAAGGCTCTGATATAGTTGATGTTATCTCAGCTTTGTAATTCCATTCCTTTTAGCTTTATGTCAAATAAAATGTTCAAAATCTCTCTACCAACACTATTTAGTGTTGTAGTGTGAAAGTGTAAGTGGTGATGTGCTCTAAATCAAATGCATGCAACCCACACACACTTATTATAGACCAAATGATTATCAAATTACAAACAAATTCTAAAATACAATGAAGCTTTCTAAAATCAGTTTCATCGAAACTCAAGACTTTGGATCTTTCAATTTATCCACAGATCAAGAGGGAATCTTGCTATACAAAAGAGTCAAGATCCTAAACACTTTCGTTATTCAAAAATATTTACAAATATTTCACAAAATGTGAAATAATTGAAAGTGTAAATTCCCAATCAAGATCTTAACTAGATCTAAGTCTGAGTATTATCAAAAACTAAAATCAAAAATGATTTTTTTAGTTTAGGGTTTTAACCAAACATAATAATTTAAAATAAGCAACGAAATTCAGATTTCTCAAAAGAAGAAATCAAAACAAATAATATAAACGTGAAGTGTATCACAGACTCACAAATCTCAGATTTCTATGAAAGAAAATAATAGTTGGAAAACGTGGCTGGTTGGATAAGAGATTAAGAATGAGAGAGGATGGAAATTCTCAAATCTGGAACTAACTCAACTCTCAGAACTATTTTCAGGTGAGATTTGGTCGGAGTTAGGTTAGGTTTTTTTTATTTTCATTCTTTTCTCTCTCTCTCTCTCTCTCTCTCTCTCTCTTCTCTCTGTTTTTTTTCTCAAAAATGAGGTGAACCAAAAGTTATAATTGAAAGGATTAAGTTTCCTTTTATACAAGGAAGATAAGTCTCTGGAAGATCTCAGGCAAATGAACGAACATGATATTATCAAAGGAAATCTATTGGCTACCAACGCACCGCGATTATAAAGCTCTGATTGGTTTAAATGTAAACACGAGGATCAGCTAAGAACGCATGCATTCCATAGATTAAAACGATCCAATGATTCTCAATCACTCTTGGGAGTGTGAGTGTAAAGAAACACAAATCCAACCGATATAAGTGCAACACGTGTAAGGCTGTGATGACTTAAGAAATGCATAATTTTGGTCTTACAGGAATACAACTTTTACCCACAATATTATGTAGCGCTTTCGATTTCCACCCGAGCCAAGTTTTAACAGCTTTAATTAATTACAAAACAGCCCACAACATTTTGTAAAAGCCAATTTTAAATGTTTCAAAAAATCTTAGAAATTATTTAAAATATTTCAAAAATTATGGAAAAATTATTTTATTGGAATTTAACTCACACACACCTATATTATGAATAATGCAACACATGAATGCAATCCTAGGTGAGGTGTTGGTGTTCTACCTTTAGGAACAATTTGAGGAATTAAAAATGAAGAGTCTGAAGAATTTTTGGGCAAACTAGGTTATGACTCAATTTTGTCACTATTTCCAAACTAGATGAGTACCTATATAAGATAGACTCAAGTGAGTCAAAGATATATGGTGCTTCAAAGTTGATCATCAACATGGCCAAGAGCTTCATTGTAGCCTTCCATCCACACCTCTCTAGGTTTCTTGTGAAATTAAAAGATCAACCTTTTAACTTTATGTTAAAGTTTCTTTAAAACATCACTCTTCACCTTCAGCTGCACAAATTGGTCGGCAATGGCCTTATCCTTAGCTTTCAGCTTTGTAGACAAATTAGCAATAACTTGACTCTTATCTTTCAGTTGTGCATCTTGGTCGTCTAAGATTTGTATAGTCCTGGCCTTATCAACAGTTGGTCTGCTTGTTTTTTACTGTCTAGAAGTTTGTCAAGGTTTTAATAGTCCTGGCCTTATCAGCACCACTAGCAAAAGATTGTTTCACAGTATCCAATTCATTCTGAAGTTTATTATTCTCCTCCTCCAGGAGCTTGGAAATATCCCTAGCTTCATTAACTTCACGACTCAACAAAAATTCTCTTTTCTATACATGGAAGCGTATTTCTCCAAATTCTTCTCAAAGACCCAACCTTCACTCAAAGATTTATATTTAACTATATACTTAAAGTGAAGAGAAGTCAGAGAAAATTTGTGATCTATCTGCAGATCTTCAATCATTTCATGGTAGGCTGCATTATTTGCTACATGTCCGTCCAACAAATAGTAAAGATGAATGTATGACTCTCTTACTTTAGTGAATGCTCTTGGTCTAAGTAAGCCGACCAAGTCTTCTTCAGTTAAAGGAACATGGTCAACTTCCAAAAGACTCATACTTTGCTTAAGTAGGTCAAACTTAACACAAACTATTGCTTTCTATCTAGCATCAAACTGAAAATTAAAAGTTTAAGTAAATAAGCATGCTTATTGAGCAATAATGGCATAGGTATAATAATAAATTCATCCAAGCAAAAATTATGATATGCACAACGCATATAGCAAAAAATAGGAAATGATTTCATTGATAACCAAAAAGGTGTTAAATTTTTTTGATATTGTGGGTCCTATTACAAAGCAAAGAAACGTAAAAAAAATAAGGAGTTAAACCTTATCCTTACTGCTTCCAGAAGGATGGTTGGAAAAAGGATCAAGTTCATCAATGGTCTTCAAAGTAGACTCATCAGGCTGAAGAGAAGGTTCCTCAGATCCCTTCTCATCATCAAATTATTCCTCCAAGTTGGAAGGGGATCCTGGGTCATGCCTCATAAATAATTCAAAGTCTGTTGGGGTTCTAACCTCCTTAAGTTCCTCCGACCAAGCATCCTTAAAAGACTTCTTCCTCATGAACTTGATCTAAGCAATGGCAACAAAAAATACCTTGTCCTAGCCCTTGTTGAAGGAGTCTTACTTAAGCTTCTTATTTTTGGCCTTCTCTGTGACCAACTTAGAAGACAGGCCAGTAGTTTTCTCCTCAAAAGATTTTAGGAGACCTTGATTTACAACCAATTTCTCCTCGTCCAACTTGGCCTTATTTTCAGTAGATAGTAAATTGGCCTCAATTATGGCCAATTTGCCTTCAACAGCTGTCAAACTGGTTCGAGAGTGATCAGTTTTCCCCTAGCAAGAGTGGTCCTATCAACAACCTTCTTCATCTCAGCATCCCAAGATTTTTTCTTGGATTCCAGTAGTTTGGATGCCTCAGCATACTTCCTTAGACCCTCAAGGGCCTCTTCAAATTCTCCATAAGAAGAACGGACTTTCTCATCCTTTTCAAGCATCTGATTAAAATTTGCTAAAAACTACACAAAGGACAATATCAGATTAGAAGGATCATCAAGATAAAGAAGGAATTAACAGAGGAAAAAGGGATTACCATTGCCAAACTTTAACAAGCATTTTCTACCAACTTCAGTCTTGGTAGAGAGGCTAAAGTTGCTCTGTTAATAGAGCGAGTACCAGTTCTGATTAATTTCTTGGCAACACCAAGATGAATAACAATTGAGGATGACTCAGTAACAATCAAGTCCTCCTGAATTTTCTCAACCAACTCCTGGTCAATCGAGTTTTTTTCCACTTGCTTCTCGGGCAAGCCTTTCTTTAACCTCTTAAATTGAGGAGCAACAACATTCACTTCCTCAATAATGATGATATGAGGAACTTTCTTAGTATCAGTAACTTTAGATGCCTTTTCCTACTTCTTAGCATCACCAGCCTTACCACCCTTCTCGAAAACCTTCTTAGTAGTTGGAGATAAAGCTCCAATGATCAAATCAGTAATTTTCCTCTTTCCCATAGCAGCAAGTGGAGAGGAAGGAATTGTTGAAATATCCAAAGATTCACAAGAAGATGAGGTCCCCAAATCTTTTTCTGCACCAGCAGATTTTTTAGCAAAGGAAGTAAGGATTGGTTCTTCCTCAATATTGATGGGATCATCAACTATAGAACTAATGGGGTGAGCAATATACGAAGTTATAGATCTCCTATACTGCAACAGATAAGAGGCAGCTCTGGGGTGTTCCTCGCTAATTCTTTGATGGGTGCTCCAAAGGAACTTCAATTCACGAATGTTCACATTTTATGACACTTCTTCTTGCTCTCAACTGTGAAAAAATAGCAACAAGACAAGAAATTATGGATTAGCATATCATCAAACAGATGGTAAATAAGAACAAAAGAATACAGTAATAGAAATTGAAAACTTATGCCATGACCCACTTGAGGGCACCTGGGCCCACCATACACTTCTCCAGTTTATAAATGAGCATGTTGCTAATTTTTAGCAATGACTCCATAATCAAAATAATCCTTCTTAGAGTCTGGAAAATCAACAACTAAGGCCCTATTGACAAAACTAGTCTTCAAATAATATGTACCGTTACTGGTGACCCATTTGTAACAGAAAATTATCTCAGGGATGCTAATATGGGTTATATCTATCTGATTCAGCCTATGAATCTCATTTACTACCCTCAAAGTATTGGGGGCTACTCTAGCTGGGGCGACGTTAAAATACTAACAAAATTCAAAACGAAACCTATTGGGGGAAATGTGAAGCCACACTCAACAGTGAAGAGAGAGGGAATCCAGTGACCCTCAGACAGTGAAATACATCTAAAGGTGGTATGTGCATCTCTAAATCAACTCAATCAGGAATATTTCATTCCCGCCTAAATTCCTGTAAGGAATCCCCATGTACGATATAAACCATGGTTACAGTAAAGGAAAGAATAAAAGACAAATGAAAGGAGAGAATAAATCTTATAGAAAAATGGAGACTGAATAGAAGGAAGAATTCAAAGAAAAGATAAAAAATAAAGAACTTGGGGAAGAAGTAGAGTTCGAATGCTTGGAATAGTTTTGGTAAAGAAAATCCGATAAAATATCACCTTTTATAGCTTACATGGGAAATCATGTAAGAAATGATTACTTTGTATCAGCGATTGACATTCTGATGGCTTCATAGTACGAAAGGTGAAGAAATACCCATTTACCCTTTGATGGTTCTCTAATTTTCAAATTATTTACAAAAATGCCATTGCAAAATTAGAAGTCCCACACTCGACATACGCCGACCAACTATGAAGAAAATATACTCCATCCTTTCAACAAAAGCATAAAGAATGAAGTATTCGGGGATTTTGTAGATATAAAAAATTAGCCACTTACATGGACCAATCAAAAGTGGACAAATGTCTTCCTACATGGCAGAAATCCCAATCATCAGATAGTAGCTTGGTAGGCATGCCGACCAACGTGAAGAATGCAAACCATTAATACCAATGGAGCGCCACCATATGGAACGTACAACTAAGGGTCTTACATCACATGGTTTATGAGACCAACCATCGCATTCATTATGTACGAGTTTAAATGTTTAAACGTATGAAAGAATTCTAACCCTTGATCTCTGGGTCATTATAAATGCATTGTATTCCTTTCATCAAAGGAAAGATAAAATAAATTCTAGGATATTCTTATTAACAAGAGTACCAAGCTTTCTGTAATCTCTGAAATAAATATCATAATGGGGGATGTAGGCTTTCTTACATAGTCGAACCACTTTAAAATCTTGTGTCTCTCTTTTTATTCTCTCATTACAATTTCTATATTTTATCCATGACTACAAATTTGGATTAAGTCCATTTTTTGACATCAACGGGTATGTTGCTCTAGCATTTTTAAGCTCAAATGGCCTAATGTTGTAGCAGTGGGCACCTTAATTTGTGATAAAGACATGCTTTCTTTATCCCCGGGTTTCATTTTGATATGCTTGTAACCAGATTAAGCATCTATGAAGCTCAGAAACTCGCGACGTGCTATTTTATATGCTAATTGATCAATTTTTTTTGTAAAGGAAAGTGATCTTTTAGGCAAGCTTTATTGAAGTTGGTAAAGTCCATACACATTCTACATTTGTCATTATTCTTTTTTACTATTACTACGTTGGCCAACCAACTGGGATACTTGACATCTTTAATAAAATGAGATTTCTATAATTTGTCTACTTCTTCTTGGATAACCACAATTTTCTAAATTCCCTGTGTTTCTTTTTGATCTGTTTAGCATATTTGTTGATATTGAGTTTGTGGCATATGAAGTTAGGGTCATTCCGGGCATTTCCTTATGGCTCTAAGTAAACATGTTCTTCTGCTCTCTAAAGAATGTAATTAATTCATATTTGAGGGAGGGTGTTAGGTATGAGCCAATCCAGGTTGTTCTTTCTGGCTTTTCGTCCTCTAGTATAATGGTTTTTGTGGCCTCCATAACTTAACCTTTGACTAAATCATCTTCTTTATGTGGGTCCAAAGTGTCGATTTGATAGTCGTCATATGTATATTAGCACTTTATGGCCTCCATCCGATTACCCTTTACCATGACAATCACATAATGAGGGGGAAACTTCATACACTGATGAACTGTGGATGCCACTGCTTCGAACTTCTTTAATCGAACTCCAATGAGGATCATATTATAAGTTGAGGAAATGTTTTTATCTAAGGAAAAAAGTGAATCTTCCTTGTTCTGCTTACTGGCCAAGTGCCGATCAATACTTTTAGTTTGAGAGTCCCCAAAAGATACACCTTTTCTCCAGAAAAGTCGATTAAATTCCTATAGTAAGATTCTAGTTTGTTATCTCTCGTCCCCAAGCTATGAAAGAAATTATAGAATATGATGTTTATCGAGATATCCTTTTCTAAAAGAATCCTTGCTATCCTAGCATTATGTACCCGATAAGTAACAACTAAAGGGCCTTCATGAGGGTACAGAAGTCCTAAAAAGTCATTCTTGGAGAAGTTGATGATTAGTTTATCTTTATTCACCTTTTGGGTCGACCATTTACTTCGTCTCTTAAATTAACTTGCCAAATGTAAAAGAAAACTTTGGCCTCATATAAATAGGCCTTACTCTTGGCTACTTCATCTCCTCCTTCAATATCCCCTCCTGCAATGAAATGTCACCAAAAGATAGCATGCCTATCTGAAGTTCAAATTCCCTGAGTTTCTTCAGCAAGTCGGGATCATCTTCAGAATCATCATTTCGACCACTTTTCTGACCGTTTTTATTTTTATAAGAGGATTCTGATCGTCATCTGGTGTCTCGACCTTCAGTCCAATAAACAAACTTGGTCAATTTTCCTTGGCAGATGAGAGATTGAATTTCATTCTTTAAGGCAATACATCTATCAATGGTATTTCCAGGATCTTTATGAAAGTCATAATACTTGGGCTTATCTCTCCAATTAGGCGGCAATTTCAGCTTCTCGGGCCATTTCGAGTCTTTACTACCACTACTTTCCTCCATAATGTAATTTACACCTATAATGAGAAAAGCATACTCCTTATAATATTTAGGTTATTAGGATTTATTGTCTTTCTTCCTCTTTTTCTCAGAGCTTTTCTGACCCTCAGATTTTTTTCCTGGGAGTTTTCTTAGCAGTCATAGCCTCTTCGACATTCATGATCTTCCAAGATTTTGCCATCAATTCAATTATGGTTTTCAAGGGTTCCTTTACCAACACAGAATACATATTTTTAGGATGAAACCCACTCATTAAGGTTGTAATGAATGTTTTCTCTTCATAATCAACTACCTCCAGCTTCTCTTTATTGAAACGAGTGACGTATTCCCTAGTAGTTTCTCCTGGTCACTTGCGAACACTGAGTAAATGGGATACTCTCTTGACTGGCTTTGCTCTAAAGAAGAAATTGATAATGAATAGTTTGATAAGATGACGAAAATTAGTAATATGTCCTCTGAGTAAATTATTGTACCAGATCTGAGCTAGACGAGTGATCATACTTGAAAAAGCTCTACATCTTATCTCATTAGGAACATAATATTTATTAGTAGAAGCCTAGTATTGTTCTATATGAAGGATGGGATCAATTTTACCATCATGTTTACATGTGACCACAGGTGGTTTGAACTTGGAAGCTATGGGGTAATCCATAATAACCTGGTTGAAAGGAGAGACTTTCATAAAACTCTTTTGCAAAGGATTTTTGGTCTTAGCCATTTCTCCTAAACAATCTTCCAATCTCTGCATGGATCCCTCCTAAGAGTGCTATTCTGGTTTGTATTTGACAGAGGAAGCTTTGGTGGATTTTCTATGCATCTATGTTGAGCTCTCTTCCTGTGAAGTTTGCTCAGCACACATAGATCCTTTGATCCTAGACCTGGACCAAACTGATCCTTCCCTACACTTGCAGGATCAGACTGACTCTCTATGATGACCTCTAGTTTCTCTAAGACTAAGATGATCAAAAGAAGACACTTTGCTCAGGTATTCTAACATGCTCGACTGTTCATAGGTGAACGACTAATCATTATAGTAATCAGTAGATCGGATTAAAGATGTTGCTCTTGGGAGGTAAGATCTGTTATGGGAGGACCTAGAATATATACTTCTCTTATTTTTGGTGGGAGGTATTGGAATGTCCCTCCGGGATGGTGTTGAAGTGGACTTGTCTTTCAACATTCGAGTCAATTGCCTAACTGAGTCTTGCATGATTTCCTCCCATTTATCAAGATTGAGTAAGATTCCTTAAATATGTGCAACACTAGGTGGAACAAATGGATGTTGATCATTGCCCTTAGCAATAAGGATGTTCTGAGAAATGTTCATCATCCCTTAGAAAACTTTCTTGGGGAACAAATGAATAGGATGGGTAGAGAATGATGACAAGTAGTAGTTCCTACAAGCGGCGCCAATCTGTTGATGTCCAAAATTATTAGGAGCTTTATCTTAGCTAGAAATTACCAATTTCATAATGACAAAAAATTAGTTGAGTAATGTAACTAAAAATAATCAAAATAACAAAGATTTTTAAAGCGGTTCAACTTAGGGAAAGCATATGTCCACTATTATGGTATTATGATTGAAGGTAGTTACATAGAATTCTGGGTAGTCTTACTTGCATGCTAAAATTGTCCCTTGAGATAAATGAATAAATATTTATAGGGGTTCCAAAAACCAAGGGGAGAAATGCCTTTATATATCAAAGCATTTACACCCATAAATAATGAAAAAGACTATTGGTCTTCTAAAGCATGTGAGGAACGTATCTTGATAATTTCCATGTAAATGACCTTTCTTCTTCCTGATGGTTCATCTTCTTAAGCTATTCGTCCGATACACCAATTAAGTAATTATGGATCCGACTATGTGTAAAAAGGAAAGCTGAGATGTGTACTTGTGAGAACAAGTGTCCTAAGATCATAGGTCCCCACGAAATGAATAATTTGACCCACTTTAGTAAGTAATTCAGGACTATAACATTCTTTTGGGGATTTTACACAAGAGATGACTATATACATTCTGAATTAGTTTCTTCTTAATCTGTCTCTTCAAATCCCGTTAAACATAATAATGGGTGCAAGCCCATTCTAGGACATGCCCGGATTTGTTAGTGCTTGGAACTCATGATATGGAGGGAGCTAAGGAACTTGAATTTAAGGGCAGTGGTAAGTCTTTTTGTTAGTTATCTCAAAATTATAAAGGTACTTTAGATCATATCTTCTAGCACAAAAGGCCATTGATTGCACCAATGCTCGGTTTTTTTTTTATCAAGGTCTTTGTTCAAGAAAAGTGATGTAAGATTGTGAGATCTATTTATCGATTTAAACTAACATCAAGGTCTTGGGTCATTTGGTTTGATAAAGTAATTAAGCTTTGATTCTGATCAAATCTCGAATAATACTTATTAGTATAAAAAGCATGACGAAAATTTGGTTATAATGTTAAATTTCCAATAAAGTCAACTTATGTGTATTTTGGCTTTATTCTGTTTGGAGAAAACCATTTGAGTCATAGGTTAGGATTTGGTTTTTCTTTTCCTTTAATCCTATAATGCGTGATTGAAGACCGTAGTAGCCAAGTAAACTGACTTCGTCAATAGTGTCTTATTTTTGTGTCGAGTTTCGTCCTCATCTTTATGAGATCTCAAGAGGTATGAATGCCTATACATGTTTTATCCCTGGATAATTTAGGGTATTGTTTTACAAGATTATTTGAGGCGTTTTTCATAAAAATGATTTAAAAGATAAAATGTTTTGAAAAATCTATTCAAAGGAGATTTATGTTATCCTTTAAATGAGTTGCTGAAAGTTGTTCGAAGGACTTGCTTCGTTAGTTTAAATGAACTGAGTATTTTTTTTTCAAATGGCCATTCAAATATCTTCAAACAAGTTCTCTCTATTAAAAAATAATGTTGTTTAAATCTTGTTCGAATGTTGTTCTAACGAATTTAGATTTTTCATTCGAAGATTTTTTTGTTCGAATGAGATTTCCCACTTCAATCGAACAACCCTTATAATTTCGTTTGAACAAGATTTCTTGGCATGCATCTCGACTTGAATTTTGTGAAAAATCTATAAATACTGGGTTTGCACAACAGTTTCATTTGTAAGGCTTTCAAATTCAGTTCTTAAGAAAAGTCCAAGAGCCTCAAAACCCTAGTTTACACCCAATCGTTCGAGATCCAAGTTTCATTCAAAGATGCTAGTTTGAGATCTCGTGTTTTTGCATCGAAGTTAAATTAATCTTCATTTTTTCTTAGTATTATTTCTTACGGTGGATTTTATGTGTATTACGATTTGATATCCAAGATCGATGGATACCAAGATGTGCGAGGAGCACGCATTGTGGCATTCATGGGTGGATTCTTAGGTGTCATTGTGAAGAAGATAAAATATTGAAGATAGCATTAAGGATTTAATGATTAGAGTCGGTTGAGTAAATCATTTGTCGTACTTGTGTAATTCCTATATTATAGTGGAATATGTGTGGCTGGGCCATCCGAGGTTTTTCCCATTTGTATTTTCTTCGTACATCGACATGTTGTGGTTTGCCTTCATTTTATTCTTTCTTATATCACCTATATCCATGAAGAGATTGAGATAAAATTAGTAAACTTGGTTACACAACACTTTATTTTAATTGGTTCAAGGTTTTAAATTGATTTAAATAGTTTAGGAAATTAAAAATTGGTGTTTGTTTGGCAATCCATATTATTCTTAGTGTAGTAGTACTTTTAAAATTGGTATTTAATTAGTTTCAGAAATTAAAAATTGGTGTTTCTATTGAAATCCATATAAGTCTTAGTCTATAAGTTATTTAGGCATCAATCCAAGAGGTTTTTATATGGAGGGTCAATCTATATTTAGGCCGTCTTTATTTTATGAGTTGAATTACGTGTACTAAAAAATGCCTATGGAATTTACGCTTAAGTCCCTTGACGAACGGTTTTCATTTATTGTAGTAACGAGATCGAGCTCGTTTGCAACTCTAGTGTGTGAACTTTATGTCCCTAAACCCATTCAGAGTTGGAGTGAGGATAAACATAAATTGTGTAACAACAATTCTCATGTTCAGAATGCTTTATTATGTGAGATTACACCAAAGGAGTTCCATCGTGTAATGATATGTGAAACATCTAAAGAGGCTTGGAACATACTGCAACTCACCCATAAGGGGACTAATGTGGTTAAAGTTTCCTAAATTTAAAATCTCACCACTTAGTTTGAAATCATCAAGATGGATGAAGGTGAAACCTTCGATGAACTTTATGTGAGATTTTCTCATACTCCCCGAAACCAAAGTTGTGAAGAAAATCTTAAGGTCTTTACCTAAAAGATTTAATCCCAAAGTCACTATTTTGAACTCATTAGGAACTGTTGACTGAATAAAACTCGAAGAGCTTTTAGGTGACCTCCAAACCCATGAGCTCGATATGTTTCCTCAAAATAAGAAGAAGAAAGACAAAGGCATTACTTTGAAAGCTCGAAAGGAGGAAACAATCATTTTTAATAAAGAGTCTTGTATTAATTTCAATGATATGGCCTGTTATCTAAGAATTTAGGAAATTTCTCAAGTTTAAGATGCACAATTATAAATTTGACGAAAAGAAATTTGAGAAGAATAAATTTAATAAGTCTAAAAAGTTCCCTAAAGATCGTGATTTTAAAAAGAATCAAAATGAAAGTCGTAAAAAGGATGAATCAAACAAATGCTTTGGTTGTGAGGGTTAAAAATTAGTTAGGTGAGTATCCTACTAAGCTTAAGAGATAGGGAATGAATAAAGATGCTTACAATGCTCCTCTTAACGATAGTGATTCGGAAGAGGAAGCTTATTCCCCCATGGAGCATAACTGTAGCTAGTCACACGAGCCTAATGAACAATCTTTCGCTGAAGATGATCATATGCATAATGATTTCAAGACATAATCTTATGATTATCAAACTAGTGAAGGTGAGGAATAAGAATAGGAGGAGAGTGATCTTCAATCTACCTTCTGTGAATTGTATACAGAGTCGTTGAAGTTAAAAAAGGAAAATTTGAAGTTGGAAGCTAATTTGAAGCAACGTGTCATAGAAAACAATGAATAGAAATTGATTGAGAATTTGAGGGCACAGGAGAAAACTCTTAAAGAGAACTCAAGACTAATGAGGAAAAGAAAGATAAACTTTGGGGGTTATTTGAAAATTTAAAGATGGAGTCCCTAATATTTGGAGATTCTAAGAGTTTTCTTAAGTCTTGGATTGAGGGGTTAGAAGAGAAATTAAGAGACTCGAGTTGTGTCGAATTTTATTTGGATTCTAGGACGGAGAAGTTGGATAAGATGTTAGGAACCATCCAAATAAAAAATGATAAGGCTGGAATTGGCTTTGTTGATCCCATTTCTTCCTCTACTGGAGCTAAGACTAATATTTTGAGAGGGTCAGCCATGGCTAAGGATGTTCGAAATGTTCAACCCAAAGGTAACATTCCTCATGTCTACACTTGCACACATTGTGATAGGAAAGGTTACCTTAGGCCCTTTTCTTATGATCTTAGAAAATGTCCTAGGAAATCTAAGTCTAATTTAGAGGCATTAAATGTTAGACTTGTTGACTCTTGCGTGGTTGCATATAATTCTTATCATGATATATCTAATGGTTTCTTATGTTGGCATGTTTTCATATACTAGATTTTGTTCGTTATGTTATACGTTATTGCTAGTGGTATATGTTTTTTCATCATTTGTATCTTTATTTTTCATTTTTGGGTCTATGTAAGAAAAATTCAAAAAGATTGTGTGTATCTTTTGAGTCATTTTGAAAAATGTTTAAAAACTCAAAAAGATTTTTGTTTAGTTTGTGTAGTTTGATTTTACACATTTTGTATGGCATATAGGTGTGTATGAATCCCATCCGTTCCATGTTTTCCAAGTGGATAGGATATCTGATTATGGTTCACAATGCTTTAGAATGTCCTTAATTATGCTTGCATGGAGTTGTTCGAAATTAATTTCTTAATGGATCCACTTTGCATATGCCTCCACACAGACTTGCACGAGCTCTTTTGGATTATAGCTACTTATGTTTCATGAGATAAATGAGGTGTTCTCCTATCAATCTTGTCATATACATATCTTTTTTATTGGGGTGTTTGTGCATGTAAGTACCATTTCTTGAGAATTTGTTCTAGATTAAAATAATATAAGCAACCAATGAAAAAGGACTACGAAGGGAGTAAATCTCCTTTACATTAAAGACCAACATTGGAAAGAGCCTAAGAGATAAGAAAGGCAAAGAAAAGAAAAGAATTGCCAAGGGTATGTTTTAGAAATTGATGCTTCAAATTTGGTATCTTAAAAAACAGAGATAAAAAAATAAATATCTATAATTTTGATGGTGTTATAGTTCAAGATCAATGAGTTTTCTCAATGGGTTCAAGTTAGTCTGACTCTATTGATTTGAGGATCATCAAGATTTTTAGGATAGTGTGCATTGGGTATATTTGTCCATTTTGAGTTTATTATTTATCATTGAGGCTAAATCGAATTTTAATAAATTAATGCGATAAAATAGAACTCCTTGGACTATCTTGAGTGATTGGAACATATTTATTTTGTTTATAGTTCACGCCCCCTCACTCCGTACCATAATTAGTTTAGACACATTTAAGCCATATGAGTGTGGAAACCTTATATTTTTTGTGTCTTTTGTGGTGTGTGTGTGTGTCTCTCTCTCTCTCTATATATATATATATAATGTGTTTTGAATCTTCCCATTGCATTTAATACAAGTTTAGCTTATGCTTCATAGTTGTATCAAATTGATATCATATATGATCATATTGGTGTCTTTTGTTTCACTGTTTACATTAGAATCATTTGTGCATTGTTTGGATTATTTATGCTTGTGTTGACTAGTTAGTTGATTGCTACATGTTTCACTTCACATCATCGCATGATATACTTATTTCCTTTATGTTCACATGTGCTACACTCAGGGGGAGAATTTCTTTATATTATGCACTTTACCTTCGTATATTCCCGAACTAAAAAATGGGAGAGATCGTACCTAAGGGGAATGCATACTTTAAAGGGGAGATATCTAATAAAGGGGGAGTTTTTTTTCATATGCAGTTTATATTGTTATATTCTCTTTTCATTTGAAAGGTGTTCTAAGTGTGAAGGTTTAGCGACGATGTAGTAAATTTTCATAAGAGCAAAGCTACTCAAGTTCGTGTCGCACAAGTGTCTAAAATTTTTCCTTTGGGGTTGGGATTGAGTCTTAGTAAGCTTAACATCCCTATAGATTTTTATTTTTGGTTTTGTCCCAGAAAACCCAAAATGGGAGATTTGTAAGGATAAATCTCTAATTAAGTCAACTTGTATGTATTTTGGCTTTATTTTGTTTGGAAAAAATTGTTTGAGTCAAAGGTTACAATTTGAGTTTGTTTATATTTTAAACCTATGATGCATGATTGAAGATCGTAGTGACCAAGTAAAGCAACTTCATCAATTGTGTCATGTTTTCGTACTGAGTTTCATCTTCACTACACCAATTTGGCAAAAATGTCACTCTTCACCCAGCCAAGTTTGTCAAGGTCAAAGAACATGACAAGCCCATGACAAAGAGTTGTCATGGTCTTTAACCGTGACAACTAAGTTCTCACAGACGTGTCACAGTCAAAGACCATGATAAAATGAGAAATTTTTCATGGTCTATGATCGTGACATGTCTATGACAACTTTAATAACTTAAAACCCTATCCACTCATCAACTTTCCTTTCCCTTGTTTCCTTTCCCTTATTTTATTTCCCTTGTTATTATCTCTTTCTCTCTCTCTCCCCCCTATGTGACCATTCTTTCTCTCCTTCTGTGATTCTTACTCTCCTCCCTCCCTGACTAGTATATTTTTCTCGCTCCCTTGCTGATATGTTTTAGTGTTCGCGTGTCTGTGTTAGGGTGTGTTTCAGTGTGTGTGTGTGTATGTGTGTGCGCGATCGTGTGTGTTTCAGTGTGTGTTTTTCACAGTGTGTATGTGTATGTTTCAGTGTGTGTGCATGTGTTAGTGTGTGTTTCAGTGTGAGTGTGTTAGTGTGTGTGTTTGTGTGTGCTTCATTATGTGTTTCAAAATGTGCGTGTGTGTGTATTAGTGTGTGCGTGTGTATAAATTGAAATTGAAAATAAAATTGAAATTTGTATTTGGTATTTGGTATATAGTGTGTATTTGATTTTTGGTTTAAATTAAAATTGGTTTTCAATTCTGAAATTGGTATTTGGAATAAATTGAAATTGGTATTTATATATTGAAATTGGTATTTGTATATTGAAATTGGTATTCTAAAATCGGTATTTATATATTAAAATTGGTATTTGTATATAGCAATTAATAATGCAAAATGAAATATAACTATGTATAAATCATCACTATAAACATTACTACCCGAATAAATGAAACATTCTTACCATGGAAATTTATAACTACTTTGAATTACATATAGTGTGCATAGATACTAGCCTTCTAATTCTTATGCATACGCATTCAAAAGCCCTTAGACCCGTTCGAGAGTCATTACCCCTATAATGAGATCTCTCGAATTGTCCCGTTTGGATAGTTTGGGATAGCATAGTTTCTGTATAATAATATACTTATTGACTTAAACTTGTTACTTTTGGGGAAAATTTTGTTGCCGTCTCATAATGTTATTGGGGTACATATTAAATGATATGGTGTTATTTCAATCGACAAATTGAAATAACACCTACACTTGTGAATCTATGTCGTGTACTTGGAGAACTATGGGGATATGCTGCCAAATTTTCCTCAAATTAAAACAATGTGCACGAGATGCTAAGTATATTACAGAAATATGCGGTCTTGAATGGGATAGCACCACTCACCCTTTAGAGTAGATGGAGGAAATATACAGTCTTCAGTGTGTGTATTCTTAAATTAAAATTTGTATATTGAAATTGATATTCTGAAATTAAAATTTGTATATTGAAATTGGTAATTGGTATAAATTGATATATTGTAGTAATTGGTATAAATTGGTAATTGATATAAATTAATTTATAGTGGGGTTTCCCTTACAATCCTCTCTCTCTAATTGCAGCTGTGGCTACCCCCTTTCCTCTTCCTCACATATTCTAGCGACCGCCTCTCTCTCTCTCTCTCTCTATATATATATATATATATATATATATATATATATATATATATATATATATATATATATAAAATACATTTAGGGTTTTGATTATACTGAATATAAATAAGACAAAAACGAAACATACTATAAATTTTAAAAGCTTATTGTTAAACAATTAATAATGCGAAATAAGATATAATTATGTATAAATCATCACTATAAACATCACTACGGAATAAATGAATATACACTTATATATATACAGAAAGTCTCCTGTAAGGACTCCTTATGGTACAAACCCCGGTACATTCCATTTTTTTAAATAGTAAAAAAATGATTTTTTTGATGAAACTTCATGGATACGATCTCCACATTAAGAATATCATTTTCAATTTTTTTTGTCAAAAAATTCAATAAAAAAACTATTGAGATTAGGTGATATGTAAAAAAATGGTATAAATATGCATTTTCAATCGTTGAAATGTTGGGTCGATGCCAGCCGCTTTATTGATTGAATTTTTTTATTAAACTTATTGGATATGATCTTCTCACTATCAAGATCATATCCATGAAGTTTCATCAAAAAAATTCAATCAAAAAGTGGGTGAGATGATCACCAACATTTCAACGGTCAAAAATGCATATTTATACAATTTTTTTGCATATCACCTCATCTCAACGGTTTTTTTTTCTTGAATTTTTTGATGAAAAAAACTGGAGATGATCTTCCCAACATGGAGATAATATCCATGAAGTTTCATCAAAAAATTCATTTTTTTACTTTTTTAAAAAAATGGTATGTACCGGGGTTTGCACCATAAGGTGTGCAATATCGCCACGATCTCTTCTATGAATCTGTGGCTTCAACGTTTAAGTCACGTTAATTTTGGAGATCTGGAGCATTTAGTGAAAATAGACCTAGTACGTGGCTTGTCGTTGTTTGGAATGACAACTTCCATGATTTGTGGTCCTTTCCATCAAGGAAAAAAAGTTCGTAGTCCCCATCGAAAGTTGAATTCCATTACCACTTCATGTGTGCTTGAGTTGATTCACATGGATCTTATGGGTCTTACTCCAACTGAGAGCTTAGGTGGTAAGAGGCATATCCTCGTGATGGTACATAATTTCTCTCATTATTCGATAGTTGGTTTCTTGAGAGAGAAATCTGATGCTTTCGAGTTTCTTACGACCAAGTGCAATGTCCTTCAAAATTCACACAGTGTCGCTATCAGCAGAATATATAGTGATAACGGCAAAAAATTTAAAGATGAAAAGGTGGATCATTACTATGATAACCTAGAAATTAAACCTCAATTTTCGATCGTGAAGACTAAAATGGGATTATTGAGAGGAGGAACCTAACAATTAAGGAAATGGATAAATCTATGCTTTTAGGTCGTAGAGTTTCTAGAAGATTTTAGGCAGAGGTTGTGTCCACCTCATGCCACTTGGTGAATAGGCACTACACCAAATCCTGCGAATGGTCACACCCAGTTGGTCACGGCCCAAATCCGTGACCAACTGGTCACGGACTTGGGCCGTGACCATATCAATTTCAGCATGACCATATTCATTACCACACTAAGTCATGGATGTTCTGGAAGTGGTCATGGACCGAATCCCTGACCACTGTGGGTCACGGACTTGGGCCATGACTAAGGCATGACCATCTTGGAGCGAAATTCGGGCCAAAATTCCCTCTAAGCTTGGTCGTGAATGGGTCACGGACTTGGACCATGACCATAGGCACGAAGAAGCACAAAACATACACTTATGGGGTCACGACTGGGGGCCGTGACCATTTTTTGACGTGGGTAACGGCTATGGGCCATCACGATATGCAACCTGATGGGCTGATATGATTTCATTAAAGGGTCTCATAGGTGGGTCACGACTGAGAGTCGTGACCAAGTTCAATCATAAAAAAAATACCCCCACTGCCTTCTTTTTCCCTCCAACGGTGCCTTCATTTCCTTTATTTATCCCAAACGAAACCCTCTCTCTCTCTCTCTCTCTCTCTCTCTCTCTCTCTCTCTCTCTCTCTCAGTTCCTCCACACGCAACAAGAAGCCAATCTGCACATCACTTTAAAGAAGGCAAGAAGTAGCGTTGGTGCTCGGAGCAACAATGTTGGCGGGAAAATAAGCAGAAGCGCACCACTGCGAGTGGGTTAGACCCGATTTCGAAACATCCATGGTTGTAAACATCGAACATAGACGGATAAACACAATTTTTTTAGTTTTATTCCTTTCTTATATTGCTGATTTAATTCTAAGAAACCGTAGAATTAGTCACAGAGTTAGCCAGTTTGATTTTTTGCTCAAATTTTATATTGCTCAAATTTTTGCCTAATTTTTTTAGGCCAAAACAGATTCATAAAACTCAAAATAACCCTAAAAAATTTGATTTTATATTGCTAAGTTTGATTTGTTGCTTTTTAATTTTCGTGTGCCTCTATTAAGGGTATGTTGTTATTTTTATTAATTATTGATTAAGGATTTAAGGGAAGTTAAGTGGAAATAAAGAGCAAAAGGTAAAAAAATATAAAAAATTCAGTAAGATCAATAGTAATTGGAACTAACAATGAAAACTACAAATTATGATATTATTATCATCTTGCCACCAATCTGCTAGAATATACATCAAAGTTTGGTTTAAAAAAATAAGACTTTAGGGAGTAGAGGTGGGAGGCATTAGAGAGGTATTTGAATTCTCTCTCTCTCTTCCCATTTGAATTCCATCTTTATTTTTCTAAGTCATATTTTTTTATTCATCTTAATGAGATGCTTCAAAAATAGGGAACTAAGATTGAAAAGGTATTCAACTTTGCAGTTGATGATTCCATATTGGAGGAGAGGATTATTGGTCGTTGAATCCACCATTCAAGTGGTCGGTACCACACAAAATTTGCACCTCCCAAAGTTCATAGTGTTGTTGATGTAAGTTGAAAGTTATAGATTAAATAATAATATTAGTATCCTTTTTACTTACAAAGCTCATTAGCGAGTGTGCCCTAATTGAACCTATGTAGTGACTTTTTTTGTACTTCAAAAGAGATATATGACAACTGATTAGAATGTAAAATAATTTCTCTCACTTTACGCTAATGCTGGATAAGGCCTCTAAATGCAGTTCCATTGCGCATAGTATCAGTAGCAATTCAAATCCATATGAAAAGAATTAAATTATAACAACATATCAGCCAGTAAGAAACTATTACTAACAATTCAAATCCATTGTTTTATTTTGATCTGATTCCGCATATTCATATCATAAGCACTCGCGATATTCTGGATCTCCGCATGTATAAGAACGATGAAATTTCCCCTTCACTAGTCTATTACTTGAGACCTATTAAAAACCACTCACCATAACTCACCATAGTCTATTTTTTGTGTATGTACTTGTACATTGCGTGTGTGTATTTATGTAATGTACATCTATTGCTCATTATCAAAGTTCCATTAAATCTTGATGCAACTTTACATTCTCTCTTTGTTATACGATTAATTATTTGATGCCCCAGCTTATGAGATTTGGAAGTTATATAGGTATATACTTTGAATGAAAATAAAATCTCTATTTGAACATATAAAAAATTGATTATGTGTCTGATTGGACTATATTGAAGTATCCTCAGATTGGTGCCAGTTCTAGAGGACGTATCTCTTTGTATAATTTTCTTTCGTGGTTTTTTCTTCTTCCAAGAATGTTACTTATTTAATGCTTTTGTTTTCAGAATCCTAGTGAAAATGCAAGACCATATGCAAAAAGATCAGGAAGGACTCAGGTATTCTCTCTAAGAAAATTCAGGTTCGGAAACCAAATGTTGTGCCTTTATATAATTATTATTCCAATGGTTTGATTTAATATTGTGAAATCTAATTTGAACTTCTGCGGAATGGATATATTCCTAATTCAACCAAGATTGTAGTTTTACTGGAATTACTTTTTTGGATTCTGATAGATTTTTTTTAACAAAGACACACATGCTTCTGGGGAATATATTAATATCTCAGCTATTTAATACAGTGAGTCAAGATATCCGGGATATATTCTAAGGTGATGTTGTAGCTTTTTCTAGAAGAAATACCTCAGGTCCGGGTCGACATGGTGAACACTCCAGACGCAGAACTTCAGAAGGAGTTCCTTCATCTAAGGATGTGGTATTTTTCCTTTTTCATTCTTCCTAAGAGATTGTGAATTTCCTTTTATTTTTTTTTGGTTCTAAATTTGAATTCTGGTCTGAAAAATCTTGCATGTGTTTGTAACACCCTGCCCGGCCGGGGAGAGCAAACAGAGCGCTACTCTCGATAAAACTAAGATCATCTAATTCCCACAACAACAAAAGAGAAATCACTAATCTCAATCTCTTCAAATACAAATACAACCAAGTCTCTCGAATTACATACAACGGCTAACTCAAAAATAAAATAAATCTCCAATGCTCTATACATAAAAATTAAATACAATCTTATCAACTTGTATTAAAAATCTTCCCAAAATAATCCTCGTTAAAATCAATCTCCATAGCGCCCCAAAATCCGCGCTACCCTGCCACTAAAAGAAAATATGGGAAAGTACACAATACGACAGGAAATATGCTCAACAAATATTAGCGGTGAATAAAACGTCACAATACGAATACGAATATTCAAATCGAAAGCGAATCTCATAAGAAATTATATCAATATAATTTCTCAACAACACATTAACCGGGTCACCAGGCCTCACCACCATACCGCGCCTATGCATTTTTAAGCATATCCGAAAAAAGGAATATTGGCGGGTGCCCAACCTCAATGCCATATTAAAATCTCAGGACAACATGCTTAACACAAAATATAATACCACATGAATCAAAATTAGATTCCAACAAATATTTCTAGATTTCCAAATGAATTTATCAATTCAAATATGAGTCAATAATCACAAGAAAATAACGAGAATAATACTCGTGAGATTAAGGAGCATATTGTGTAAAACCTCATACTTTAAACCACCAACAAGAACCAACAACAATCTGCCCAGAACTCACAGAATAATCCATCAAAAATTTTCTCTAAGAATTATCAAAGACTCCTCCAAGAACAACCTCAAAACAGTCCCAATAACACCTCCAAAAACCTAAGGTTGAATGCATAAATTAAAGGGACAAAGTGTGTATAAAAGACGGGAATTAAAAACATGTTTGCTGTCAAAAAATTGGACCAAAAAGGGTCACCCACGACCTTATTTTATAAGAAAAAACCAAAAAGTTGGAAACAAAACAAACTCTCAAAACTGCACGTTTTCTGAAGGCATCGATCAATCGATTCCCAGGCGTCGATCGATCGATCAACCCGAAAAACTGACAGTTCCCCTTAAAAATGCCTATAAGGCAAAATATTAAAAATTCCACTAAAAATCCATTTTAAATCCGGCTTCAATTCCGCTTCAAGTTCTAATCTTCTAAAATCATAACCAACATATTTAACAAATAAGAATTTTAAAAATTCAAAATTTTATTTTTCCTCTATATTTTGAAAATACCCCCAAAATTACGCGGGTTATTACACTTTCCCACTAACAATGGAATTTTGCCCTCGAAATTCGCTGAATACCTAACTCTAAAAAATCAGGCCAACAATCTCCAAAAATAATCTCGTCACCAAAAATTAAACTCCTCACATCTAATCTAGATGCCTAACGCGAAACGATTCTCTAACAATTTCTCTCTCCAAAATACGTGCCACAAAAACCCAACAGACCCAAAACCCAAGACTCGAGGGTGGTCGTATACCTAAGCTCTGATACCATTCTGTAACACCTCGCCTGCCCGGGGAGAGCGAATAGAGCGCTACTATCGATAAAACTAACTAATTCCACAATATAACAAGGTATAGAGCATCTAATTCCCACAACATCAAAAGAGAAATCACTAATTTCAATCTCTTCAAATACAAATACAACTAAGTCTCTCGAATTACATACAACAGCTAACTCAAAAATAAAACAAATATCCAATGCTCTATACATAAAAAATAAATACAGTCTTCTCAACTTGTATTAAAAATCTTCCCAAAATAATCCTCGCTAAATTCAATCTCCATAGCGCGCCAAAATTCGCGCTAACCTGCCACTAAAAGAAAATATGGCGAAGTACATAATACGACAGGAAAGATGCTCAACAAATATTAGCGGTGAATAAAATGTCTCAATATGAATACGAATATTCAAATCAAAAGCGAATCCTGTAAGAAATTATATCAATATAATTTCTCAACAACACATTAATCGGGTCACCAGGCCTCACCACCATACTGCGCCTATGTATTTTTAAGCATATCCGGAAAAAGGAATATTGGCGGGTGTCCAACCTCAGTTCCATATTAAAATCTCAAGACAATATGCTCAACACAAAATATAATACCACATGAATCGAAATTAGATTCCAACAAATATTTTCAGATTTTTAGATGAATTTATCAATTCAAATATGAGTCAATAATCACAAGAAAACAACGAGAATAATACTCGTGATATTAAGGAGCATATTGTGTAAACTCCATACCTTAAACCACCAACAAAAACCAACAACAATATGCCCAGAACTCACAGAATAAGCCATCAAAAGTCTGCTCCAAGAATCATAAAAAACTCCTCCAAGAACAACCTCAAAATAGCCCCAAGAACACTTCCAAAAACCTAAGGTTGAATGCATAAATTAAAGGGGCAAAGTGTGTATAAAAGAGAGGAATTAAAAACATGTTTGTTGTAAAAAATTTGTACCAAAAAGGGTCACCCACGACCTTATTTTATAAGACAAAACCAAAAGAGTTGGAAACAAAACAAACTCTCAAAATTGCACATTTTCTGAAGGCATTGATCGATCGATGCCCAGGCGTCGATCGATCGATCACTCCGTAAAATTGACAGTTCCCCTTAAAAATGCCTATAAGGCAAAATATTAAAAATTCCACTAAAAATCCATTTTAAATCCGATTTCAATTCCGCTTGAAGTTCTAATCTTCTAAAATCATAACCAACATATTTAACTAATAAAAATTTAAAATTTTAAAAATTTATTTTTCCTCTATATTTTGAAAATACCCCCAAAATTACGCAGGTTATTATAGTGTTCCATTTTTTTTTATTGGGGCGGGTGGATGAGTTGGTGGTGTGTAAAGGGGTTGATTTATACCTCAGTTTGTTGGGGTCGGTAGTTGAATCCACACAATTTATGAAGATTGGCGAGTTAAGTTCAAAATCCATTAACTCCTCAAATCGATTCCACAAAGTTTGTACGGAGTTTTGCTATAACATGCATTTTGTATACCATAAAACAAAATTGGTATAAATTGGTAATTGGTTTCTCTCTCGAATTACAGCTGCGACGACCCCTTTTCCTCCTTCCTCACATATTTCGGAGACCATCTCTCTCTATCTATACACACATTTCGGTGCATCTTTCTCTCTTTATATATATATATAACAAGTAACGAGGTTGAAATGTAATAAGTAATCATATATAAGTTGATTTAGACGGTTCTCATTATTATAACCTAAGTAGGGGTAAATTTACACTAAATCAACTTGTATACGTCACAAAATCAAAATATTATTTTATCCTTGTCAATCTTATTTGTATCCTATTAAAATGGGGGAAAAAATTTGTGACATATGTAAATCTACGACATATTATAGGCAACTAATAATTCTTCAAGGGTTTTCTGAGGTACTTTATTTAATTTTACAAATTAGTTCTTCATTACACATTATTTACATATTGCTGATCTAATCAATTGCATACAAGTTCTTCATTACATACTAGGTACTCTTTAATTTAACTAAAGTAGTCATATAGTTGATATGCATTATCTATTAAATCTTTTTGATGATAAAAGGAGTACGTAATAATTATTGGTTTTGTTTGGTTTGGTTGTTGGATAATTATTAGTTGTTAGCTGGTTGTTGGATAGTATGTTAGAAAGAGTATGGGATAATTAGAAGAAGTACGGGATAATTATTGGTTTGATTATTGGATAATATGTAGAAAATATTTTAGACTCCCAGTTTGAGTACCAAACCCGAAACAGCCCTCACCAATACCTAGCACGGGACTAATGCAACTCGTAGGAACTGATAGCACGATCACGGGACCCCCGGTTTGATTATATGATGATAATTTGTAAATTTCTAGACTTAGTCTTATAAACATGGCATTAGTGGGTGAAAACTCGAAACAGCCCCGAACGACCCTGTGAGTGGCATCAACACCTCGCATGAGACCAATGTAACTCGTAAGAACTGACCGCACGATCACGGGACTCCCAGTTTAAGAATACGGTGATAATTTAAAAAATATTAGGACTGCAGTAAAACATGGAATTAGTGGGTGAAAACCTAAAACAGTCCCCGAACGGCCCCTTGAGTGGCACCAACACCTCGCACGGGACCAATGTAACTCGTAGGAACTGACCGTGCGATCACGAGACTCCCAGTTTGAGAATACGATGGTAATTTTCATATTTCTAGACTTAGGAATAAAAACATGGCGTTAGTGGGTGAAACTCGAAACAACCCCCAAACAGTCCCGTGAGTGGCACCAGCACCTCGCATGGGACAATGTAGCTTGTAGGAACTTATCGCGTGATCGTAGGACTCCTGGTTTGAGAATACGATGATAATTTGCATATTTCTAGACTTAGGCTTAAAAACTTGGCGTTAGAAGGTAAAAACCAGACACATTCCCCGAACGGCCCCGTGAGTAGCACTAACACCTCGCACGAGACCAATGTTACTTATAGGAACTTATCGCGTGATCACGGACTCCCGGTTTGAGAATACGATGATAATTTTAAAATATATTGACTTAGGATTAAAAAATAACATTAGAGGGCGAAACCCCGAAACAACCCCCGAACGGTCCCGTGAGATGCACAAACACCTTGCATGGGATCAATGTAACTCGTAGAAACTGGTTACATAGTCATGGGACTCCCAGTTTGAGAATATGATGATAATTTAATAATATGAGGACTTAGGGTTGAAAATAAGGTGTTAGAGGACGAAACCCCGAAACAATCCCCGAACGTCCCCATGAGAGGCACCAACACCTAGCACGGGACCAATGTAACTCATAAGAACTGATCGCGTAGTCACGGCCCTTCAGGTTTGAGAATACGATGATAATTTGAAAATATGACGACTTAGGCTTAAAAACGTGGCCTTAGAGGGAGAAAACTTGAAAAAAACCCCTGAACGGCCCCGTGAGAGGCACAAACTCCTTGCACGGGACCAATGTTACTCATAGGAACTGACCATGCAGTCACGAAACTATTGGTTTGAGAATATGATGATAATTTAAAAATATATACACTTAGGCTTAAAAAATGACATCAGAGGGCGAAACCCAAAAACAAATGCGTGAGCGGCACCTACACCTCGAACGGGACCAATGTAACTTGTAGAAACTGGTCGTGCCGTCATGGGACTCCTGATTTGAGAATATGACGATAATTTAAGAACATTAGTACTTAGTCTTGAAAATAGAGTGTTAGAGGAAGAAACCCCGAAACAGCCCCCGAACGGCCTTGTGAGAGGCACCAACACCTAGTACGCAACCAATGTATCTCATAAGAACTGATCACATAGTCATGATACTCCCAATTTGAGAATACGATTATAATTTGAAAATATGAGGACTTGGGCTTAAAAACACGACCTTAGAGGGAGAAGAGTCGAAACAACACCCGAACGACCCCGTGAGAGGCACCAACACTTTGCACGGGACAAATGTTACTTCTAGGAACCGATCCTGCAGTCACGCAACTCCTGGTTTGAGAATACGACGATAATTTAAAAATATATAGACTTAGGCTTAAAAAATGGTATTATGGGCGAAACCTAGAAACATCCCCCGAACGACCTAGTAAGAGGCACCAATACCTCACACGGGACTAATGTAACTCGCAGGAACTGACCACGTGATTATGGGACTCCCGATTTGATTAGAGGATGATAATTCATAAATTTATAGGCATAGGCTTATAAACATGGCGTTAATGGGAGAAAATCTAAAACAGCCCCCGAACTGCCTCGTAAGAGGCACCAACACCTTGTACGAGACTAATGTAATTCGTAGGAACTGACCTGCCTTCACGGGACTCATAATTTGAGAATAGGACGATAATTTTAAAATATCAGGACTTAAGCAAACACATGGCGTTAGAGGGTGAAAACCTGAAATAGCCCCCAAACGGCCCCGTGAGTGGCACCAACACCTCGCACAGGACCAATGTAACTCGTAGGAACTAACCGTGCGATCACGGGACTATCAGTTTGAAAATATGATATATTTCTAGACTTAGGCATAAAAATATGGAGTTTGTGGGTGAAAACCCGAAATAGCCCCCGAACGCACACCCACCCCCCCGCTGAGTGGCACCAACACCTCGCACAGGACCAATGTAACTCGTAGGAACTTACCGCGCGATCACAGTACTCCCAGTTTCACAATACGATGACAATTTGCATATTTCTAGACTTAGGCTTAAAAACGTTGCGTTAGAAGGAAAAAACCCGACACAGCCCCCGAACGGCCCCGTGAGTGGCAACAACACCTCGCACGAGACCAATGTAACTCGTAGGAACTTACTGCGTGATCAGGGGACTCCCGATTTGAGAACGTGATGATAATTTGAAAATATATAGCCTTAGGCTTAAAAAATAGCATTAGAGCGCGAAACCCCGAAACAACCCCCGAACGGTCTCGTGCGACGCACCAACACCTCATATGGGATTAATGCAAATCGTAGAAATTGGTCGCGCAGTCATGGGACTCCCGATTTGAGAATACGATGATGATTTGAGAATTTGAGGACTTAGGCTTGAAAACAAGGCGTTAGAGGGTGAAGTCTCGAAACAACGCCCGAACGGCCCCACAAGAGGCACTAACACCTAGAGCAGGGCCAATGTAACTCGTAAAAACTGATCGAGTAATCACGACACTCCCGATTTGAGAATACGATGATAATTTTAAAATATGAGGACTTTGGCTAAAAAAATACCTTAGAGGGAGAAAACTCAAAACAACCCCCGAACAGCCCTGTGAGAGGCACCAACATAATGCACGGGACCAATGTTACTTATAAGAACTGACTGTGCAATCACAGAACTCCCGATTTAAGAATACGATGATAATTTAAAAATATATAGACTTAGGCTTAAAAAATTTCATTAGAGGGCAAAACCGAGAAACAGCCCCCGAATGGCCCCGTAAGAGGCACTAACACCTCGCACGGGACCAATATAACTTGTAGGGACTGACCGCACGATCACGGGACTCCCGATTTGAGAATAAGATGATAATTTATGAATATCTAGACCTAGGCTTAAAAATATGGCGTTAGATGGCAAAAATCTGAAACACCCCCCGAATGGACCCGTGAGGGGCACCAACACCTCGCCCGGGACCAATGTAACTCATAGGAATTTATCGCATAGTCACGGGACTCCCGATTTGATAATACGGTGATAATTTTAAAATAAATAAACTTAGGCTTATAAAATAGCATTAGAGGACGAAACCCCAAACAACCCCCGAACGATCCCGTGAGAGGCTCCAACACCTCGCACTGGACCAATGTAACTCGTAGAAATTGACCCACAGTCACGGGACTCTCAGTTTGAGAATACGATGATAATTTGAAAATATGAGGAATTAGGCTTGAAAACAAGGCGTTAGAGGGCAAAACCCCGAAATAACCCCCGAACGGCCCCGTGAGAGGCACCAACACCTAGTATGGGACCAATGTAAGTCGTAGGAATTTATCAGATAGTCATGGCACTCTTGATTTAAGAATAAGATGATAATTTGAAAATATGAGGAGTTAGGCTTAAAAACATGGCCTTAGAGCGAGAAAACATGAAACAGCCCCCAAACGGCCCCATGAGATGCACCAACACATTGTACGGGACCAATGCTACTGATAGGAACTGACGGTGCAGTCATGGAAGTCCCTATTTTAGAATAGGATGATAGTTTAAAAATATATAAACTTACGCTTAAAAAATGGCATTAGAGGGCGAAACCCAGAAAAAGCCCCCGAACGACCTCGTAAGAGGCACCAACACCTCGTAAGGGACCAATGTAACTCGTAGGAATTGACCACATGATCACAGTACTCCTGGTTTGAGAATACAATGATAATTTGAAAATATCTAGACTTAGGCTTAAAACATGACATTAGAGGGTGAAAACCCAAAACAGCCCTCTAACGGACCCATGAGGGGCACCAACACCTCGCACGGGGCCAATATAACTCATAAGAATAGATCGTACAGTCACGGGACTTTCGTTTTGAGAATACGGAAATAATTTTAAAATAAATAGACTTAGGCTAAAAAATAGCATTAGACGGTGAAACCCCGAAACACGCCCCGAACGGTCCTGTGAGAGACACCAACTCCTCGCACGGGATCAATGTAACTCGTAGCAACAAACCATGCAATCATGGGACTTCTAGTTTGAGAATAGGATGATAATTTGAAAATATGAGGACTTAGGCTTGAAAACAAGGCGTTAGAGGGAGAAACCCCGAAACAACACCCGAACGGCCTTGTGAGAGGCACCAACACCTAGCACGGGACCAATGTTACTCGTTGGAAATGATCGTGCAGTCACAACCGTAAGGACATAATTTTATAAATGTTCGGGTAGTATCTAGAAATTTTCTTTTTTCCTAGATCACAGTTTGTATGGCTGATACCGCTATATTCCGCACGTCTCTACACGATCTCATATGACGGCCTCAATCCGAATTCTGGGAATCAAGCACTCAACGTCGCCATCATGTGTCCCACTTCTACCACAATGACTTCACATTCCACGATTTAGGCATTTTATGCAAGTGGTACGCAAGAGAAGTCAAAACAGTGAAAGAAGACACAATATGAAAGTTCAAGGGCATTTTTATAATTTTTATAACCACCATACAGAGGACTGGTCAACTGGAAAGTTGAAGATCTCGACGCGATCAAGATACTGGAAGAAACGACACCTCAATCCGAGCTACGGTGAAGAAGTTATGGCCCTTTGAAAATGGAGAAGAAAAATAATATGGAGTGACGCAAATCTCTTTTTAGTCTTCATCATTTTAAGGTTTTAGACTTCATCATTTTAAATCTTTTTAGACTTCATCATTTTAAGTCTTTTTAGTCTTCATCATTTTAAGGCTTTAGACTTCATCATTTTAAGGCTTTATGCCTCTTTAAATGCACACGTAATTTCCATTTATTTAGTGCACACAATAAATCTTCAAGAGATTTATTTTACTCATTTAGGAGTGTTTTTGTGGAGAAGCCAGTCCCTTCTTCATTGCTTCCCATCTGAAATTCTTGCGGGAGATTCCAGCCGACGATATCGGAACCGACACCTGCGGGTATTTTCCTATGTCACAATTATTTTCATTATAATCCGTGTAACCGTTCTTTACAAATTATAGTGAAAATAATATGGTTTTGCCCTGGGGGGATTTTTCCTGATATTTTGTGTCACATGATTTATTTTATTTGATAAATCATATAGATGCATGTTTTTAGGATTTAATTGTAAAAACTGTGTTTGATTAAATAACTTCTTAATTTTAACACATAGGTACATGTTTATGGGCTGTATTTATTTTGTTCAAAAATAGACTCTAATTAAATATAGTTTAATTGGAAACTTGCGAATAATTTTTTATTCGATGTCACACATCGCATTTATTTACGACTTTTCAAATTAGTATCAGAGCGGGTTGAGCTAATTTATCGCGTATTCCTATTTTCCGCAAAATCGCGTGATATAGATTTTTTGAAAAATCAGTTTTTTATTTATTCGCAATTTTTCCAATGGAACACTCATCTAATGTGGAGCCTATTTTTGAAATTGTTCACAATAGTGCTAAAAAATTAAAACTTTTGAATTTGACACTTTGCAAAAGAATTAAAGTTTTGGAAAAAGAAAATTCTTGTTTTAAATCCGCAATGGATCTTTTGCAAACGGTTCAAAATGAAAGAGATTTTTATCGTGAAAAATTTGTTTCCTTGGATCGTGACTTTAATGATTTAAAATTTTCCAAGAAGGAGAGTGTTACTAAAGTCCTATTTTTAGAAAAGGAAGTGGAGGACTTACAAAATTCTAGGGTTCCCGTTTGTGCCGTCGAGGATAAAAAATTAATCGATAATTTTATGGCACGTGAAAAGACTCTTAGGGATAAGTTTGTTTTAATTGAGGGAGAGAGAGATACCCTTTTAGGAATTGTTGAAAATTTGAAAAAGACATCCTTTAATTTGGAAGAGTCTAATTCTTTGCTTGAGTCAAAAATTTTGAAGTTAAAAAATGATTTGACTAACTCGAGTAGGTTTGATAGTGATGGTAATGGCTCATCTGCTTCTAGTGCTAAAGCCAAAACCATTATTTGTTTTATAGGGTCAACCAATCCCATGGATGTTAGAAAAGATCACTCTTTAGGTAACATTCCTCCCGTTTACGCATGTTCATATTGTGGAAGGAAAGGTCACCTTAGGCGTTTTTGTTTTGATCTTGGAAGATGTCCTAGGAAGTTTATGTCTAGTGTTTCCGTGGTTCCCAAAAACCCCACGCGTCATATCACACTTATTTTCATTATAATCCGTGTAACCATTCTTTACAAATTATAGTGAAAATAATATGGTTTTGCCCTGCGGGAATTTTTCCTAATATTTTGTGTCACATGCTTTATTTTATTTGATAAATCATCTAGATGCATGTTTTTAGGAATTAATTGAAAAACTATGTTTAATTAAATATCTTCTTAATTTGGACACACATATACTTTTTGTATAAATTTTTGTTTTTGAAAATTTTTGAAAAATATAAAAAGATTTTATTTTGATAAAAAATAAAATAAAATAAACACAAAAAGATTTTTATTTTGTTTGCACCGTTTATAGATAAACACTTAGGATGACCAAGTCACAACATCATTCCATTTTTCATATGAATATTTGATAGTGTTTTGAGACAATATATCATGTCATCTTTGTGCTTTATAATGTTTGGAGTCATTAAGATGTAATTAAGTGTTACTTCCTACATGTTTGACTCGTGATTTCCTTTATTGCACACATGCACGGATTTATTTGATTATTTTACTTGTCTTATCACATGTTGATTGGGTGTTTTCACTTCAATCATGTCCTTAAAACGAACCAAGCGTGATAAAACTTGATAAGAAAGGCGTTCCTATAAAAACTGTTTGGTGAGATTGTGTGGTAATTTAAAAACGGGGAGGGGATACGAAAGGTAATTATCTATCCTTTGCGCTAAAGCCACCATTAAAACGGACCTAAAAAATTGAGGAATTTTATTATCCGGGGTCCAAATAGGTTAAAAGAGCCCGAAAAAAGTTAAAGGCAATAAAAAGAAACTCATGCCAATTATGGGCCAAATAGGTTTTGCATCAATTCTCCAAAGTTTGAGAATTTAGTTTAACACCTCTAAAAGAAAATTTGAGGGTGTTTGGTTGGAGAATTTAAACGGGTTTGCACGACCTTGAAAATCTTGAAAAAACACTAAATAGTTTTGGACGTTATTGGTGTGAAAATCACTTTGACATTGATTTGTTGATTTGTATAAGATGATGTCATCTAAATTCAATATTTTTACACCAATGGATTCTTTTGATGTTCATTCGTTAGGAGTACACATATTCATCGTGCACATATGATTGATTGAGTTTATTTTCCTATTGAATGTGTTCACACCCATACATTCCATCTTCATGACTAGGTTATTTGAGTTTATATCCATGGTGTGATTTTTAGTATCTTTTTGAAAAATTCAAATATAGAAGGTTTTTTTGTGACATTTACCATATTCTTTGTTTTATATTTTTGGTACAAAAATTCACTTAAAAAAATAAAAAAAATTCAAAAATTCATAAAAATAGAATTTTTTTTTTGTGACATTTTCCATATTTATGCTTCTCATATCTATCTATTTAGAGACATCATAAAAAGGGGGAGAATGAGTTACGGGGGAGAAATTATGTTGATTTATTAATGATTTGCTTAAGCTTAAATGATCTTTGATTTTTGCATATCACTATAAATCAAACTGTTGCGTGTCACGAGTGTTTGCTTTATCTCACGTGTGTAGGTACAAAGTTGATATCTATCGGATTGCACACCCTGACGAGAAAAGCTTTGGGAGTTTCTGAAGTGTTGAAGATTTGAAGATGTTGAAGTTTGATTGAAAACATGTCATTTAGTATTCTCAGTTTGAGGGTTTAATGGGGATATTATCTTATATGTCATTTATTTTTGGGAGATTTCATAATTCGGATTTGTATGTATGTACTAGCATAGACATAGGGGATATTTGTAAGGACATAATTTTATAAATGTATGGGTAGTATCTAGGAATTTTCTATTTTCCTAGATCACGGTTTGTATGTCGGATACCGCTACATTCGGCACGTCTCTACACGATCTCATATGACGGACTCAATTCAAATTTCGAGAATCAAGAATTCAACGTCTCCATCATGTGTCCCACTTCTGCCGCAGCGACTTCACATTCCACGATTTGAGGCAATTTATGCAAGTGGTACCTAAGAAAAGTCAAAACACTGAAAGAAGACACGATATGAAAGTTCAAGGGCACTTTGGTAATTTTTACAGCCACCATCCAGAGTACCGGTCAACTAAAAATTTGAAGAGCTCGACGCCACGAAGATACTGGAAGAAACGACACCTCAATCCGAGCTACGGTGAAGAAGTTATGGCCCTTTGAAAATGGAGAAGAAAAATACTAATGGAGTGACGCAAATCTCTTTTTAGTCTTCATCATTTTAAATCTTTAAGACTTCATCATTTTAAGTCTTTTTAGTCTTCATCATTTTAAGTCTTTAGACTTTATCATTTTAAGGCTTTGTGCCTCTTTAAATGCACACTTAATTCTCATTTATCAAGTGCACACAATAAATCTTCAAGAGATTTATTTTACTCATTTACGAGTATTTTTGTTGAGAAGCCGGTCCCTTCTTCATTGCCGCCCATCTGGAATTCTAGCTGGAGATTCCAGCCGACGACATCGGAACTGCCACCTGCGGGTATTTTCTTATGTCACAATTATTTTCATTATAGTTCGTGTAACCGTTCTTTAAATTTATAGTGAAAATAATATGGTTTTACCCTGCGGGGATTTTTCCTGATATTTTGTGTCACATGATATATTTTATTTGATAAATCATCTAGATGCATATTTTAGGATTTAATTGAAAAAAACTGTGTTTAATTAAATAACCTCTTAATTTCAACACACATGTACATGTTTAGGGGTTGTATTTATTTTGTTAAAAAATAGACTCTAATTAAATATGGTTTAATTGAAAACTTGCAAATAATTTTTTATTCGATATCACACACCGCATTTATTTACGACTTTTCAATAGCACTCCCGGTTTGAGAATACGATGATAATTTCAAAATATGAGGATTTGGGCTTAAAAACATGGCCTTTGAGGGAGAAAACTCAAAACAACCCTCGAACGGCCCTGTGAGAGGCACCAACACCTTGCACGGGACCAATGTAACACGTAATAACTGATCGTATAGTCACGGAACTCCTATTTAAAGAATATGACGATAATTTGAATAGATATAGATTTAGGCTTAAAAAATGGCTTTAAAGGGCGAAACCCAGAAACAACCCCCGAACGGCCCCGTGAGAGGCACCAACACCTCGTACGGTACCAATGTAACTCGTAGGGCTTGACCGCGTGATCACGGGACTCCCGGTCTAAGAATATGATAATAATTTGAAAATATATAATCTTAGGGTTAAAAACATGGCGTTAGACGGCCTAAACTCGAAACAGCTCCCGAACGGACCCGTGAGGGGCACCAACACCTCGCACGGGACTAATGTAACTCGTAGACTAACCACGCAATCACGGGACTCCTAATTTGATTATACGATGATAATTAGTAAATTTCAAGACTTAGGCTTATAAACTTGGCATTAGTGGGTGAAAACTCGAAACAGCCCCCGAACTGTTTTGTCAGTGGCACCAACAACTCGCACGGGACCCATGTAACTCGTAGAAACTAATTGCGCAATCATGGGACTCCCAATCTCAGAATACGACGATGATTTGAAATTATCAGTACTTAAGCAAAATATGGTGTTAGTTGGTGAAAACCCAAAACAGTCCCAAGACGGCACCGTAACTGGCACCAACACCTCGCACGGGACTAATGTGACTCGTAGAAACTGACCGTGCGATCATGGAACTCCCGATTTGAGAATACAACGATAATTTGCATATATCCATACTTAGGCATAAAAACATGGCGTTAGTGGGTGAAAACCCGAAATAACCCCCAAACGGCCTCGTGAGTGGCACCAACACCTCGCACTGGACCAATGTAACTTGTAGGAACTGACCGTGCAGTCACGGAACTCCTGGTTTAAGAATACGATGATAATTTGAAAATATATAGCCTTAGGCATAAAAAATGGCATTAAAGGGTGAAACCCATAAACACCCCCCGAACGTCCCCGTGAGAGGCACCAACACCTCGCCCCCCACCAATGTAACTCGTAGGGACTGATCGCGCGATAACGGGACTCCCAATTTGAGAATACAATGATAATTTGAAAATATCTAGACTTAGTCTTAAAAACATGGCTTTAGAGGGCAAAAACCTGAAACATCCTCCGAACGGACCCGTGAGGGGCACCAACACCTCGCACGGGACTAATGCAACTCGTAAGAACTGATCGCGTGATCACGGGACTCCCGATTTGATTATACGATGATAATTTGTAAATTTCTAGACTTAGGCTTATAAATATGGCGTTAGTGGGTGAAAACCTGAAACAGCCCCCGAACTGCCTTGTGAGAGGCGCCATCACCTCACACAGGACCAATGTAACTCGTAAGAACTGACAGCGTGATGACACAACTCTCGATTTAAGAATACAACGATAATTTAAAAATATCAGGACTTAAGAAAAATATGTTGTAAGTGAGTGAAAATCAAAAGATCCCCCGGACGCCCCGTGAGTGATACCAACACCTCGCACGGGACCAATATAACTCGTAAAAACTGATCGTGCAATAACGGAACTCCTGGTTTGAGAATAGGGTAATAATTTATAGATTTTTAGAATTAGGCTTAAAAACATGGCGTTAGAAGGCAAAAACCCGACACGCCCCCCGAAGGGCACCGTGAGTGGTACCAACACCTCGCACAGGACCAATGTAACTCGTAAGAACATACCGAACGATCACGGGACTCCTTGTTTGAGAATACGATGATAATTTGAAAATATATAGACTTGGGCTTAAGAAATAGCATTAGAGGGCGAAACCCCAAAACAGCCCCCCAAACGGTCCCATAAGCGGCACCAACACCTCGTACAGGACAATATAACTCGTAGAAACTTACTGCACAATAACGAGACTCTCGGATACATCGATAATTTGAAAATATGAGGACTTAGGCTTGAAAATAAGGCGTTAGATGTCGAAACCTCGAAAATGCCCTTGAACGGCTCTGTGAGAGGGACTAACACCTAGCAGGGACTAATGTAACTCGTAGGAACTCACCACGCAATCACGGCACTCCTGGTTTGAGAATACGACGATAATTCAAAAATATATAGACTTAGGCTTAAAAAATGACATTAGAGGGAGAAACCAAAAAATAGCCCCCGAACGGCCCCGTGACAGGAACCAACACCTCGCACGGGACCAATGTAACTCAATTGAACTGACCGCGCAGTCAAGGCACTCCAAGTTTGAGAATACGATGATAATTTGAAAATATGAAGACTTAGTCTTAAAAACATGGCCTTCGAGGGCAAAAACTCGAAACAACCCCCGAACGGACCCGTGAGGGGCACTAACACCTTGAACGAGACCAATGTAAATCGTAGGAACTAACCACGAAGTCATGACACTCCCGATTTGAGAATACGATGAGAATTTGAAAATATATAGACTTAGGCTCAAAAAATAGCATTAGAGGGCGAAACCCCAAAACAACCGTCGAACGGTCCCGTGAGAGGCACCAACGTAGGAACTGACCGCGCACTCAAGGCACTTCAAGTTTGAAAATACAATGATAATTTCAAAATATAAAGATAAGCTTAAAAACATGGCCTTAGAGGGTGAAAACTCAAAACAACCCCCGAATGGCCCTATGAGAGGCACCAACACCTTGCACGGGACAATGTAACTCGTAGGAACTAATCCTGCAGTCACGAAACTCTCGATTTGATAATACGACAATAATTTGAAAATATACACACTCAAACTTAAAAAATGGCATTAGAGGGTGAAACCCAAAACCAGCCCCCGAACGACCCTGTGAGAGGCACCAACACCTCGCAAGGGACTAATGTAACTCCTAGGGACTGACCGCGGGATAACGGGACTCCTAATTTGAGAATACAATGATAATTTGAAAATATCTAGACTTAGGCTTAAAAACATGGTGTTAATGAGCGAAAACTCGTAACAGCCCCCGAACGGACCCGTGAGGAACACCAAGACCTTGTACGGGACTAATGTAACTCGAAGGAACTGACCACGCGATTACGGGACTCCCGTTTGATTATACGATGACAATTTGTAAAATTCTAGACTTAGCCTTATAAACATGGCGTTAGTGGGTGAAAACATAAAACATCCGACGAACGGCCCCGTGAGTGGCACCAACACCTCGCAAGGGACCAATGTAACTCGTAGGAACTTACCGCGCGATCATAGGACTCTCGTCTTGAGAATACGATGATAATTTGCATATTTATGGACTTAGGCTTAAATACAAGGCGTTAGAAGGCAAAAACCCGAAACAACCCCCAAATGGCCCCGTGAGTGGCACCAACACCTCGCACGGGACCAATGTAACTCATAGGGACTGACCGCGTGATCACGGGACTCCCAGTTTGATAATACGATGATAATTTGAAAATATCCAGACTGAATCTTTAAAACATTGCGTTAGAGGGTGAAAACTCGAAACAGCCCCCAAACGGAATCGTGAGGGGCACCAACACCTCGCACGGGACTAATGTAACTTGTAGGAACTGATCACGTGATCACGGGACTCCCGGTTTCATTATACTATAATAACTTATAACTTTCTAAACATAGGCTTATAAACATCACGTTAGTGGGTGACCTAAAACATCCCACGAACGGACACGTGAGCGGCACTAACACCTCGCACGGGACCAATGTAACTCGTAGGAACTGACCGCGTGATCACGGGACTCCCGATTTTAGAATATGATGATAATTTTCATATTTATAGACTTTGGCATAAAAGAAGGCATTAGTGGGAAAAACTCGCAACAACCCCCAAACGGCCCCGTGAGTGGCACCAACACCTCGCACGGGACCAATGTAACTCGTACGAACTTACCACAAGATCACGAGACTCCCGATTTTAGATTATTTTGATCATTTTGAAATTATATAGACTTAGGCTTAAAAAATAGCATTTGATGGTGAAACCTCAAAACAGCCCCCGAACGGTCCCATGAGAGGCACCAACTCCTCGCACGGGACTAATGAAACTCGTAGGAACTGACTGCGCACTCACGGCACTCCTGGTTTGAGAATACGATGATAATTTGAAAATATAAGGACTTAGGCTTAAAAACATAGCCTTAGAGGGTGAAAACTCGAAATAACCCCCGAACGGCCCTATGAGAGGCACCAACACCTCACATGGGACCAATGTAACTCCTAGGAACTAATCGTTCAGTCACGAAACTCTTAGTTTGATAATACGATGATAATTTAAAAATATGTACACTCAGGCTTAAAAAATGGCATTAGAGGGGAAACTCAAAAATAGCCCCCGAACGGCACTGTGAGATGCACCAACACCTCGCTAGGGACCAATTTAACTCGTAGGGACTGGCTGAGCGATAACGGGACTCCCGGTTTGAGAATAATATGATAATTTGAAAATATCTAGACTTAGACTTTAAAACATGGCGTTAGTGAGCGAAAACTCAAAACAGCCCCCGAACGGACTTGTGAGGGGCACTAAGACCTCGTACGGGACTAACATAACTTGAAGGAACTGACCATGTGATCGCGGGACTCTCGATTTGATTATATGATAATAATTTGCAAAATTATATACTTAAGCTTATAAACATGGCGTTAGTGGGTAAAAACCTAAAATAGCCCCCGAACGGCCCCGTGAGTGGCACCAACACCTCGTACGGGACCAATGTAACTCGTAGGAACTTACCTTGCGATCACAAGACTCTCGGCTTGAGACTAAGATGATAATTTTCATATTTATGGACTTAGGCTTAAAAACATGGCGTTAGAAGGCAAAAACCCATCACAGCCCCCGAACGGCCCCGTGAGTGGCACCAACACTTCACACAGGATCAATGTAAATCGTAGGAACTTATCGCATGACCACGGGTCTCCCGATTGGAGAATATGATGATAATTTGCAAATTTCTAGACTTAGGATTAAAAGCATGGCGTTAGAGGGCGAAAACTCGAGGCAACCTCCGAACGGCCCCGTGAGAGGCACCAACACCGTGCACGGGACCAATGTAACTCATAGGAACTGACCGTGTGATCACGAAACTCCCGATTTGAATGCACGAGGATAATTTGAAAATATTAGGACTTAGGATTAAAAAATGGCATTGGAGGGAAAAATGTAATACCCCGTACTTTTGGCTATATTTATTTTTGGGATTAATTAATTAAATGCGTATTAATTGGAAATTAATCCGGGTTAAAAATACTAACGAGATGCGAGTTGGTATTTGACTATGTGCATACATGTTTTATATGATTATTGAATTATGAAAAATTTGTCGTGAGATTAATATACGGCATTTTGGAAATTTTGTTGAGACGCGTGTGACTGCCGCGTCACGGTATAATATTTTGATCATAAAAGTGAATTTAAATTCTTTAAACCGTATGGTCGTTTTGAGTGCGTCAACGCGTCTGAAAGGGTCGAGATAGTCAGAAAACACTAGCCGGGGGTTTTGTTTAGGTCCCGGGGTATTTTTAGGCCATACCGGCAACTTAAAGGGTATTTTGGTAATTTTGTATTTTGAGGAATTAATAATGACGAAAATTAGGAGTCTTAATCTGATGTGGATTTAACCCACTAAACCCACTAACCAACCCATATTAACCCATTAAGCTACGGAGGTTATCATTTAGGTTTCCAACTTTCCCAAAGAAAACCCTAGCCACCATAGCCACCTTTGGAGAAGAAGCTTGGAGAAAGAGGGAGAGAGGGAATTCTGCAGAAATCTTCACCAAACCAACACCAAAATCAGAAATCGAATCAAGGCAAGTGATTTAAATTACATTCTTTATGCAGTGAATGCTTCTTCCATGTTAGAAATCTTGATAATCTATCTTAATTAAGATTTAAAGGAAAACCCATGAAATTGGAAGTTATTAGCTTAATTTTGGGTATAGGTTTGCATGTAGAAACATTGCTTGAAGATTGAATTCAGAGATTTCATTTTTATGTAGTGTAAAAACGGATTAAATTCTGGGATTTGATGATGACAAAAATCTAGGGTTCATGTTCTTGAAAAATTGGGGAAAAGTATAGGATCTTGTGATTTAATGATGTTTAGGATGCATTAATGCCTTAAAAGATGTTAGTGTATGACCTTAGCATGTTTTAGGATGATTAGAGAACTTAAAACATTGTTGGAACGAACTTTGGAGAAGATTTAAGGAGTAAGAATGGTGAAAAACGAAATTTAGAGAAATTTGGGACGAAACTGGTAGGTCGTTAGAAGCCCCTCCCCAGGTCGTTCGAACGAACTCGTTCGAACGAGCTTCTAACGAATTGACCAGTCGCTTCTAACGAAAGGGAACTTCGTTCGATAATCTCTTTCGAACGAGATATCGTTAGAAGGGACAGTTCGTTCGAACGAACTGGATCTCGTTCGAACAGTCTCGTTCGAACGAGACTTCTAACGAGTTGACAGTGGAATCTCGTTCGAACAGCCTCGTTCGAACGAGACTTCTAACGAGTTGACAGTGGAATCTCGTTCGAACAGCCTCGTTCGAACGAGACTTCTAACGAGTTGACAGTTTAGGCCTTTTTGGCCTGTTTCGATTTTTGGAGTCCCGTAAACTTGTTCGAGGATATAGATAGCCTTCCTTTGATGATGTATGGATAGATTTGGGACTTTTGGGTTATTACGAGGAGTAAATTATATACGAGAGATTTAAATCAATGAATCGTTTGGGTTGAGACGTGAGTGTCTACTACGACGTGAGAATAGATTATAACGCGTATGATTATAAATCGGAATCGTATAAAGTGTGTAAATTATATATTGGTACTAGAATGAGAATAGTACTACAATTAAACTACGGGATTACTAAGACGTGTGTTTACTTAGTATTGGTATATGAATTGTGTGTATGGCATACCTACCATACTTGCTATCACGGGAGGTTTGCGTTCGCTTAAGGCCCTCTAACCCTTGTGTTGCCCTGATTTAGACTGGTTACCTTGTTGAACATAGGTCATAGAAAGACTTATTGGGATATTAATAAGTCCGCTGATCGTAGGAGCGTAGGTATGTGCGTGACCTATGTGATGTGACTGTGTTCGCCTCCATTATTTGTGATGTTGTTATCTGTGAACTATTCCTGAGAGATTCGGAATATGTAATCCTTATGTACGTGATGTACCGGGATGGATAGCAGAGTATGTGTGCACCGCAACTTAGTTCTCGGGGTGCTTGTATTGTTTATTTATGATGTGAATAATATACACTTAATTAATGGGAGCCTTCATGTTAATGTTGTGAATATAATTACGGTATTGTTTCGAGAAATATAACGAGTTAGCTGATAGTGATATATATTGCATATTGAGGATCTGAGTTTACGTTAAACCCCTACTTAATTACGAGCATTATAATGTTAATAGAACCGAGTAATAAGGGTAGGACCTATGACAGTCTAGCTAGATATGATGGCACTTAGCTAGTGGTTTGTGTCGTTGTAGATGGTTACTTACGTTAGGAGTGCACAGTTAGACGAGAGGTGAGAATATCATGTGAGTGCACGTCCTAACATGTACTTTGCATTTAATGTTTTAAATGTTTTTAAAGCACTTGCAGGTTTTTAAAATATAACTCCACATTCGGGCTCTGACCCGTTTGCTTTTCAAATCTATTTTTCTTTGTAAAACCATTTTAGGTGCCCAGCCACAAGGACACCATGCATAGGATACTCATTCAGGTGACGAGCTGTAGCTGTTTGTGGAAGCTACAAGGATTTGCTTGTAGACGCTTCTATCACTTGGATTCCAGATTCATTATCTATCAGTTGTAGGGCATGTTACCCATTTCTATTAGAGTTGCATTTCTATTACAGTTATCAGACTTTGGCATGTATTGATTTAGTATTCAGTTTACTTATCAGTTGTGGGATTTGTAGTGAGGAGTTTTCCTCCAGACTTTATTTACATTGTGTGATGGTTATTCTATTTACTTCATTATGGTGAATGGTGTTATTATTCTTTATTACACTTATTGCATGTTAATCAGACTTAAATTAAAATTTGGCACTTACTTTTTAAATACTAGGTGGTTAGTAATCTTAAAAAGTTTTCGACAGTGATGCTATTAACTGGACCAACTTGACATTTTGAATTAATTTAATAAAGGAGTAGCTACCCGGTATTTAATTAGTCGAGGTGTCACAGGTGGTATCAGAGCATCAGGTTCTAGTGTCCTTTAGGATCTGACGGCTTATTATGTTTTCGCGAAGTTTCTTTGATATAGAGCCCTATATTTTAAGACTGTTGTATTCTTTTTGTGTATGCTTCGTCCTTCAGCTATCTTAAGTTTATAAACAGCGAACTTATAATCTTTGTTCTTATTTCAGATGCCTCCACGACGTGCACGACGAGTTCCCAGGGATGCAACGCCCGAACCCCAGCCCGCTCCAGTTCAGGGCATGATGAACGCCGCTGAGGTTGCAGCTATAGTAGCCCAAGCGGTAAATGCCGCGATTGCCGTTGTTCAGCAGGCACCACCTCAGGAGCCGGTTTCCGCGCCAGCACAGGCAAATGCATTCTCGTCTACTTGGGAGCGTGTACGTGACGCTTTTCAGAAAGCGCATCCGCCAGAGTTTGCAGGTAGCTCAAATGTGGTAGTCTCGAGCCAGTGGAGGAAGGATATGCAGAGGCACTTAAGGATGTATGAGTGCACGGACGTCCAGAAGCAGGTACTAGCTACTTTCAAGCTAGTTGGATCTGATCTATAGTGGTGGGAGTCTATTACCACCATGAAGGAGAGGGATACTCTCACTATTCAGGACTTCTGGGTGCGGTTTGACCGCAAGTACTTTCCGTCTGCTGTTCACACGGAAATGAGGAGGAAATTGATGAGTCTGAGGAAGGAGGGTAAGACTGTGGCCGAGTATGAGGCCGAGTTCACGAATCTGTTGAATATCGTTCCAGATGAGATACCAACAGAGAAGAAGAAGATTGAGAAGTTCACCGACGGGTTGACTTGGAGGATCCGTCAGCATCTGTTAGGGAACCTTTCGTTGGCCACATATTCTGATGTGGTTAACGCTGCTTTGTTACACTGCCAGGACCATCGCTTTCATATGGCTGAGAGCAAGAGGTCGGGAGAGTCTAGCCATCAGGGCAAGACTGGAGGACATGGTGCCGGTGGGGCACAATCTGTTCAGGGGCAGAGACAGGGTGAGCAGGGTACCCAGCAGGGGGATCAGAAGAGGTTCCGATCAGGGAACTACAGACAGGGACAAGGAGGTTTCCGTCAGGGCCATCAGGGTCCAAACGGTCATCAGGGCCAACAGGGGCAGAATGGGCAGCAGTTTCACCAGGGCCAGCAGGGCCAAGGGAGGAAAGGTAACAGCCACCAGGGCCGGGGACAGCAGGGGCAGAGAGGAGGGAACATCCCAGGGAAGTGTTTTGTTTGTGGCAAGACTGGCCATAAGCGACAGGATTGTCCTGATAGAGGCAGGGCCCCACAGCAGCAGCAGTAGGGTGCTCGCCAGGAGACACAGAGGCCTATGTTTCCCGCCGCTCTTCCCGCACCGCCACAGATGGCAGCATTGCCACCCATTCCAGCAGTCCCAGCTCAGCAGGGGCAGCTACAGTATGGACGTGTCTACAACGTCCACCAGGCTGCAGTTCCACAGGCACCGCCCACGATTGAGGGTACGTTTCCTATCCATGGCACTATGGGTCGGGTGTTATTTGATACGGGTGCTACACAATGTTTTATAGCTACGCACTTCGCGAAAGCTTTAGGATTGTTAGCAACAGCAGATAGCACAGTGTCGTGTGTCGACTCACCATTGGGGCGTGGGTCACTTATTTTCTTTATATGCCGGGGAGTGGGGGTAGAGATTGGTGGTTTGGTATTACCTGCAGACATGTTAGTATTAGATATGCATGTTCACGATGTGATTATCGGTATGGATTGGCTCGTAGCTTATAGGGCCATGATTGATTGCTTCAGCGGGAGCATTGTTTTTGCCATTCCGGGGCAAGAGATGTTTATAGTGGCGATGCCTCGCCCAGAGGGAGGATCGACCGCTCATCTGTATTACATTGAGGAGGATACCTCTAAGGAGGTAGTGATTCCTTTAGATTCTATCCCAGTTGTCAGGGAGTATTCAGATGTGTTTTAGGAGATACCAGGCTTACCCCCCCAGTCGATAGATAGACTTTGTTATAGATTTGCTACCGGGTACGAGACCTATAGCACGCGCACCGTACCGTATGGCTCCAGCTGAGATGAGGGAGTTATGGGATCAGATAGAGCAGCTGTTAGGTCAGGGCTTTATTCGCAGGAGTACCTCACCTTGGGGCGCTCCAGTTTTGTTTGTGAAGAAGAGGGACGGTTCACTGAGATTGTGTGTGGACTACCGAGAGTTGAATAAGGTCATGATACGGAATAAGTATCTGTTACCTCGAATCGATGACTTATTCGACCAGTTGAGAGGAGCTTCTTTCTTCTCGAAGATTGATTTGAGATCGGGATACCATCAGTTACGTATCCGGGAGGAGGTCTCGAAGACTGCGTTCTTGTCGAGATATGGTTCTTACGAGTTTCGAGTTATGCCTTTCGATTTGACCAACGCTCCAGCAGTGTTTATGGACTTGATGAACAGAGTGTTCAGGGATTTCTTAGACCAGTTTGTCATTGTCTTCATTGATGATATTCTGGTTTACTCCCAGACAAAGGAGGAGCACGCCGAGCATTTGAGGCAGGTTTTCCTGACACTTCGTCAGAACGAGTTGTATGCAAAATATGAGAAGTGCGGGTTTTGGCTGAAGGAGGTCCAGTTTTTGGGACACATTATTTCCGACCAGGGAATATCTGTTGATCCGGGGAAGGTATCAGCGGTGAGGGAGTGGGGACATCCCACGACACCAATGGAGATTCGTAGTTTCTTGGGTCTAGCAGGATACTACAGGAGGTTTATTCGGGGTTTCTCGGAGATAGCAGGTCCTTTGACACATCTGACTCATAAGGGTGTGCCATACATCTGGAGTGATGCCTGTCAGTTGGAATTCGATGAATTGAAGGACAAATTGACCTCAGCACCTGTGTTTGCATTGCCGAGACCGGGAGTTGAGTATTTGGTTTACACCGATGCATGTTTGCAAGGACTGGGAGGTGTATTGCAGCAGGAGAGACAGGCCATAGCTTATGCTTCCCGTAAGCTTAAGCCTCATGAGAAGAATTACCCCACGCATGATTTGGAGTTGGCGGCAGTGGTATTTGCCCTACGGATTTGGAGGCACTATCTTTTGGGGGAGAAGTTCCAACTGTTCACGGACCACAAGTCCCTACAGTATCTGTTCACGCAGAAGGAATTGAATATGCTGCAGCGTAGGTGGCTTGAGTTTGTGAAGGACTACCAGTTCGACATCCAGTATCACCCGGGAAAGGCTAACGTGGTAGCAGACGCGTTGAGCCGTAGGCCAGCAGATGAGGTGGCAGAGGTGTGGAAGGCTAAGTGGAAGGAATTGGGACACCAGGATGCAGTGGCCCGATCTTTCATGTCTGTGATGACCGTTACACCGCAGATTGTCACGAAGGTAGTACGGGCACAGGCTAATGAATCGTTCTGTCAGGAGCAGATAGTTCGATTACTTGCAGAGGGAGCCGAGTCCTATACCGTTAGCTCAGACGGGGGATTACGCTTCAATGGGAGATTGGTAGTTCCGGAAGGGGATGAATTGCGACACGATGTGATGGCAGAGTCGCACGACTCACGGTTCGCGGTACATCCCGGAGGGGACAAAATGTACCAAGACATGAGACGCCAGTATTGGTGGAGCGTTATAAAGAGAGATATCACTGAGTTTGTTTCGAAATGTGCCACTTGTCAGCTTGTAAAAGTGGATCATCAGAGACCGACAGGATTACTACAGCCGTTGGAGGTCCCGGTGTGGATGTGGGAGAGCATATCCATGGACTTTATCACGGGGTTGCCTACGTCGCAGAGGGGTCACGACTCCGTTTGGGTAATTGTGGACAGGTTGTCCAAGGTCGCTCACTTTTTACCCGTAAGGACTGACTACACTACGAGACAGTATGCCCAGCTCTTCATTTCAGAGATTGTGAGACTTCACGGTGTGCCCCTAAATATCGTGTCTGACAGAGACAAGATATTTGTTTCGAGGTTTTGGGAGAGTTTCCAGGAGGCCATGGGCACGGAATTGCGGTTGAGTACGGCTTACCATCCGCAGATCGATGGGCAGACCGAGCGCACAAACCAAATGTTGGAGGACATGCTACGCATGTGCATTATTGACTTTGGGGGTGGATGGGAGCAGTACCTTCCACTGGTGGAGTTTGCTCACAACAACTCCTATCACTATTGGCATGGCTCCGTTTGAGGCATTGTACGGTAGGCCTTGTCGTTCCCCAGCATGTTGGTTAGAGGTGGGGGACAACAAACTGCTTGGGCCGGAAGTGATTCAGGATACTTCAGCAAGGATTGAGTTGATTCGGAGTCGCATTCGGGTAGCTCAAGACAGGCAGAAGAGTTATGCTGATGCGAAGAGATTTTTCAGGGAGTTCTAAGTAGGGGACCAGGTTTTGCTCAGGGTATCTCCTATGAAGGGGATTATGTGTTTCGGGAAGAAGGGGAAGTTGGCACCAAGGTATGTGGGGAAGTTTCTTATTATTGAGCAGATCGGACCGGTTGCGTATAGACTCGGGTTACCGGAGCATTTGCATCGGATTCACGATGTGTTCCATATTTCCTCGCTGAGGAAATACCTTAGAGATAATTTGGCTCATTCTCACATTGCTGTGGAGGACATCGATCTCCAGCCAGATAGCTCATACGAGGAGGGGCCGATTGCTATTTTGGACCGAAGCGAGAGGAAACTGCGGTCAAAGATAGTTCCGTTAGTGCGTGTCCAATGGCGACATCACAATGTAGAGGAGTCCACATGGGAGCGCGAGAATGAGATGCACGAACGCTATCCAGAGTTGTTTTTAGCAGGTACTTTCTAGTTTCGAATTTCGGGACGAAATTCAGTTATTAGGGGGGAAGTATGTAATACCCCGTACTTTTGGCCATATTTATTTTTGGGATTAATTAATTAAATGCGTATTAATTGGAAATTAATCCGGGTTAAAAATACTAACGAGATGCGAGTTGGTATTTGATTATGTGCATACATGTTTTATATGATTATTGAATTATGAAAAATTTGTCGTGAGATTGATATACGGCATTTTGGAAATTTTGTTGAGACGCGTGTGACCGCCGCGTCACGGTATAATATTTTGATCATAAAAGTGAATTTAAATTCTTTAAACCGTAGGTTTCCAACTTTCCCAAAGAAAACCCTAGCCACCTTTGGAGAAGAAGCTTGGAGAAAGAGGGAGAGAGGGAATTCTGCAGAAATCTTCACCAAACCAACACCAAAATCAGAAATCGAATCAAGGCAAGTGATTTAAATTACATTCTTTATGCAGTGAATGCTTCTTCCATGTTAGAAATCTTGATAATCTATCTTAATTAAGATTTAAAGGAAAACCCATGAAATTGGAAGTTATTAGCTTAATTTTGGGTATAGGTTTGCATGTAGAAACATTGCTTGAAGATTGAATTCAGAGATTTCATTTTTATGTAGTGTAAAAAGGGATTAAATTCTGGGATTTGATGATGACAAAAATCTAGGGTTCATGTTCTTGAAAAATTGGGGAAAAGTATAGGATTTTGTGATTTAATGATGTTTAGGATGCATTAATGCCTTAAAAGATGTTAGTGTATGACCTTAGCATGTTTTAGGATGATTAGAGAACTTAAAACATTGTTGGAACGAACTTTGGAGAAGATTTAAGGAGTAAGAATGGTGAAAAACGAAATTTAGAGAAATTTGGGACGAAACTGGTAGGTCGTTAGAAGCCCCTCCCCAGGTCGTTCGAACGAACTCGTTCGAACGAGCTTCTAACGAATTGACCAGTCGCTTCTAACGAAAGGGAACTTCGTTCGATAATCTCTTTCGAACGAGATATCGTTAGAAGGGACAGTTCGTTCGAACAAACTGGATCTCGTTCGAACAGTCTCGTTCGAACGAGACTTCTAACGAGTTGACAGTGGAATCTCGTTCGAACAGCCTCGTTCGAACGAGACTTCTAACGAGTTGAGAGTGGAATCTCGTTCGAATAGCCTCGTTCGAAGGAGACTTCTAACGAGTTGACAGTTTAGGCCTTTTTGGCTTGTTTCGATTTTTGGAGTCCCATAAACTTTTTCGAGGATACAGATAACCTTCCTTTGATGATGTATGGATAGATTTGGGACTTTTGGGTTATTACGAGGAGTAAATTATATACGAGAGATTTAAATCAATGAATCGTTTGGGTTGAGACGTGAGTGTCTACTACGACGTGAGAATAGATTATAACGCGTATGATTATAAATCGGAATCGTATAAAGTGTGTAAATTATATATTGGTACTAGAATGAGAATAGTACTACAATTAAACTACGGGATTACTAAGACGTGTGTTTACTTAGTATTGGTATATGAATTGTGTGTATGACATACCTACCATACTTGCTATCACGGGAGGTTTGCGTTCGCTTAGGGCCCTCTAATCCTTGTGTTGCCCGGATTTAGACTGGTTACCTTGTTGAACATAGGTCATAGAAAGACTTATTGGGATATTAATAAGTCCGCTGATCGTAGGAGCGTAGGTATGTGCGTGACCTATGTGATGTGACTGTGTTCGCCTCCATTATTTGTGATGTTGTTATCTGTGAACTATTCCTGAGAGATTCGGAATATGTAATCCTTATGTACGTGATGTACCGGGATGGATAGTAGAGTATGTGTGCACCGCAGCTTAGTTCTCGGGGTGCTTGTATTGTATATTTATGATGTGAATAATATACACTTAATTAATGGGAACCTTCATGTTAATGTTGTGAATATAATTACGGTATTGTTTCGAGAAATATAACGAGTTAACTGATAGTGATATATATTGCATATTGAGCATCTGAGTTTACGTTAAACCCCTACTTAATTACGAGCATTATAATGTTAATAGAATCGAGTAATAAGGGTAGGACCTATGACAGTCTAGCTAGATATGATGGCACTTAGCTAGTGGTTTGTGTCGTTGTAGATGGGTACTTACGTTAGGAGTGCACAGTTAGACGAGAGGTGAGAATATCATGTGAGTGCACGTCCTAACATGTACTTTGCATTTAATGTTTTAAATGTTTTTAAAGCACTTGCAGGTTTTTAAAATATAACTCCACATTCGGGCTCTGACTCGTTTGCTTTTCAAATCTATTTTTCTTTGTAAAACCATTTTAGGTGCCCAGCCACAAGGACACCATGCATAGGATACTCATTCAGGTGACGAGCTGTAGCTGTTTGTGGAAGCTACAGGGATTTGCTTGTAGACGCTTCTATCACTTGGATTCCAGATTCATTATCAATCAGTTGTAGGGCATGTTGCCCATTTCTATTAGAGTTACATTTCCATTACAGTTATCAGACTTTGGCATGTATTGATTTAGTATTCAGTTTACTTATCAGTTGTGGGATTTGTAGTGAGGAGTTTTCCTCCAGACTTTATTTACATTGCGTGATGGTTATTCTATTTACTTCATTATGGTGAATGGTGTTATTATTCTTTATTACACTTGTTGCATGTTAATCAGACTTAAATTAAAATTTGGCACTTACTTTTTAAATACTAGGTGGTTAGTAATCTTAAAAATGTTTTCGACAGTGATGCTATTAACTGGACCAACTTGACATTTTGAATTAATTTAATAAAGGAGTAGCTACCCGGTATTTAATTAGTCGGGGTGTCACAAAAAAAACCCAAAACATCCTCCGAACGGCCCCGTGAGAGGTACAAACACCTCGCAAGGGACCAATGTAACTCATAGGAACTGACCGTAAAATCACAGGGCTTCATAAAATAATGGGACTCCTAATTTTAGAATATGACTATAATTTGAAAATGTCTAAACTTGGGCTTAAAAACATGGTGCTAGAGGGGAAAACCCTGAAACAGCCCCGTGAGTGGCACCGACACCTCGCACGGGACCAATGTAACTCGTAGAAACTGATCGCACAGTCACTGGACTCTCAGTTTGAGAATACGATGATAATATGAAAATATGAGGACTTAGGCTTGAAAACAAGGCGATAGAGGGTGAAACCCCAAAATAGCTCCCGAACGGCCCCGTGAGAGGCACCAACACCTAGCACGGGACCAATGTAACTCGTAGGAACTGATCGCGCAGTCTGGGCACTCCCGATTTCAGAATATGATGATAATTTTAAAATATATTGGAACTTAGGCTTAAAAACATGGTCTTAGAGGGAAAAAACTCGAAAAAACCCCCGAACGGCCTCGTGAGAGGCACCAACACCTTGCATGGGACCAATGTAACTTGTAGGAACTCACCATGCACTCACAGAATGCCCGGTTTAATAATACAATGATAATTTGAAAATATATAGACTTAGGCTTAAAAAATGGCATTAGAGGGCGAAATCTAAAAATAGCCCCCGAACGGCCCCGTGAGAGGCACCAACACCTCGCACGGGACCAATGTAACTCATAGGGACTGACCGCGTGATCACGAGACTCCTAATTTGAGAATACGATGATAATTTGAAAATATCTGGACTTAGTCTTTAAAACATTGCGTTAGAGGGTGAAAACTCGAAACAGCCCCCGAACGAACCCGTGAGGGGCACCAACACCTCGCACGGGACTAATGTAACTCGTAGGAACTGACCGCGTGATCATAGGACTCTCAGTTTCATTATACAATAATAACTTGTAAATTTCTAGACATAGGCTTATAAACATGACGTTAGTGGGTGAAAACTCAAAACATCCCACGAACGGACACGTGAGCAGCACTAACACCTTGCACGGGACTAATATAACTCGTAGGAACTGACCGCGTGATCACGGGACGCCCGATTTAAGAATACGATGATAATTTGCATATTTATAGACTTAGGCATAAAAATAAGGTGTTAGTGGGAAAAAAACCCTGAAAGAGCCCCCGAACAGCCCCGTAAGTGGCACCAACCCCTCGCACGGGACCAATGTAACTCGTACAAACTTATCGCACGATCACGAGACTCCCGGTTTGAGAATATGATGATAATTTTGAAAATATATAGACTTAGGCTTAAAAAATAGCATTAGAGCGCGAAACCCTGAAACAGCCCCCGAACAATCTCGTGAAAGGCACCAACATATCTCACGGGACTAACGTCACTCGTAGGAATTGATCGTGTAGTCACAGCACTCTCGATTTGAGAATACGATGATAATTTGAAAATATGAGCACTTAGGCTTAAAATCATGGCCTTAGAGTGTGAAAACTCGAAACAACCCCCGAACGGCCCTATGAGAGGCACCAACACCTTGCACGGGACCAATGTAACTCGTAGGAACTGATCATTCAGTCACGAAACTCTCGGTTTGATAATACGATGATAATTTGAAAATATCTAGACTTAGGCTTAAAAACATGGCGTTAGTGAGCGAAAACCATAAACAGCCTCCGAACGGACCCATGAGGGGCGGGGCACCAAGACCTCGTGCGGGACTAATGTAACTCAAAGGAACTGACCAGGCAATCACAGGACTCCCGAATTGATTATACGATGATAATTTGTAAAATTCTAGACTTAGGCTTATAAACATGGCGTTAGTGGGTGAAAACCTGAAACATCCCCGAACGGCCCCGTGAGTGGCACCAACACCTCGTAGGACCAATGTAACTTGTAGGAACTTACCGCGCGATCATAGGACTCTCGGCTTGAGAATACGATGACAATTTGTATATTTATTGACTTAGGCATAAAAACATGGTATTAGAAGGCAAAAACCTGACACAACCCCCGAACGACCACATGAGTGGCACCAACACTTAACACGGGACCAATGTAACTCGTAGGAACTTACTGCGTGATCACGGGTCTCCCAATTTGAGAATATGATGATAATTCTAGACTTAAGCTTAAAAACATGGCGTCAGAGGGAGAAAACTCGAGGCAATCCCCTAACAGCCCCGTGAGATGCACCAACACCTCACACAGGACCAATGTAACTCGTATGTACTGACTGTGCGATCACAGGACTCCCGATTTGAATGCACAAGGATAATTTGAAAATATCAGGACTTAGGATTAAAAACATGGCGTTGGAGGGAGAAAACCCAAAACATCCTCCGAGCGGCCCCATGAGAGGCACCAACACCTCGCAAGGGACCAATGTAACTCATGGGAAATGACTGTACAATCACGAGGCTTCATACGATAACGGGACTCCCGATTTGAGAATAAGACTATAATTTGAAAATGTCTAAACTTAGGCTTGAAAACATGGCGCTAGAGGGTAAAATCCCGAAACATCCCCGTGAGTAGCACCGACACCTCGCACGGGACCAATGTAACTCATCGGAATTGATATGTTGATAATTATTACTCATATATGCAATTTTTCATCTTGAATATTTTTTTTGTAAAACTAATCGGTTACTAATATATTTTTTTGTATCTTATCATTTACAAGATAACATTGTATCGTTTGCCTTTTTGCATGTGGAACAAATAAAGGAGGCAATGGTTTACAACATGAAGATTGTTTATATAATGTTGTGGACATTCAGGATTATGTTTTGTATGTGTTATAGCCGTGCGGGCTTTATTGTTTAGTTTTATGGCCATGCGAACTTTTATAATTTGATTGTTAAATTTTATGGTTGTGCGGGCTTTATAATAAGCAGGTTTTATATTTACAGGGTTTGAAATGTCTAGAAAATAAAGAAAAATCTACCCAATTTTTTTTCGGTTTGTGAATTATTAAGACGTGTAATATTTTTAAGTTTGTATATATATATTAGTTTATTAACAATGATCCCGATTCGCAATTTGTGATTTTTTTATTATTTTTCCAATAATAAATATTTGTAGCACCTCGTACGCATCCAACATTACACGTAGCAATTGACTGTGCAGTCACAGGACTCGCAATTTTAGAATTGGACCAAAAAAAGACATTTTTTTTAAATTATAGTTAAATATGGTCATGGACTTTGTCCATGACCATTTTTATTTTTTCCATCACGCATAAATATGGTCGCTGCCAAAGTCCATGACCCCCAATCGTGATGAAAAATGGTCGCGGTCAAAGTCCGCGATCATTTTTTTCCTTTTTTTCGATCATGGTGTAAGTCATGGACTTTAGCCGCGACCATTTTTTATCACGGTTGGGGGTCATTGAATTTGGCCGCGACAAATTTTTGTCACGGTTGTGGGTCACGGACTAAGGCCACAACCATTTTTTCCCCGTCGCGGTATGGGTCACGGCCCAAGTCCGCGACCATCTACGGGCCGTGAACATTTTTTAGTCACGGACTTGGGTAGCAACCCACGAAATTGGTCACGGCAAAAGTCCGTGACCCACAGTCTTGGTCAGGGATTTTAGCCGTGACCATTCATCAATTTTGGTGTAGTGAGGGTATATCTTTCTCCCCACATATGAGTTTTGGATAGGGTAGAAACCCAACCTTTCGTATTTTTGTGTCTTTGGGTGTAAATGTTGTATCCTTAAGGATAGAGATAGATTAGGAAAGTTTGAATCCCAGAGAAATGAGGGTGTTTAGTTAGGATATTTATCAATGAGTAAAGAATTCTGGGTTTTTAATCTGAGCAACTCTAAGGTTATCGAGTCAATAAACATCAATGTTAAATATGACGAGCCACCCGCATTTGTTGACCCTAACCATTTGTGTGAGGATGGTGCACATTTATGTGATGATCACATTGTCCCTCACATACCCACGATGGACACTACTCCTGATTTAGGGGACACACGTGCTTGGGTTCGCAATACTTATGACCCTCTCACCATTTTAGGAGATCCTACCTTAAGGGTCAAGACTTGCGCTCAGCTAGAAAACTTTGTTAGCTATTTGTGCTACACATATAAAGTTGAGCCCAAGAATATCAAAGAAAAATTCAAAGATGAACACTTAATATCCACTATACAGGAAAAGTTTCTTCAGTTTAGAAAGAATGATGTCTGGGAACTTATCCTTCGACATAGTGAGAAGAATGTGATTAGTACTAAGTGGATCTTCAAGAATAAGATGGATGAGAATGGTACCACTATACATAATAAGTCTAGGTTGTTTGGTCAGGTATACACACAGATTGATGGCGTAGACTTTAAAGAGACATTCTGTTGTGAGGCTCAAGTCCATCCGCTTGCTACTCGCCATCGCATGTCATCTGCACTTCAAGTTATATAATATGGATGTCAAGAGTGCCTTTCTGAATGGTATTCTACAAGAGGAAGTTTACTTGGAATGATGCGACTAATAATGTGTCTCAGAAGTGCGTACTCTCTAGGCTCAAGTGCAAGCCTGTCGCATTAGTAATAAACCCGGTAAGTTGGGATCGTATCCACAGGGAAATGGGACAATGGAATTGTAAAGACGTTGGACAGATGAATGAATCCCAACTCTGACTCTAAAGGAAAAGGAAAATATTATTTGATTTGTGGAATAACTACACTAGATGCAATTATGAAATTATGAAAAAATGCCACTATCCTTAATTACCTAAAATACTGACAAAGAATAATTTAAAACTTTAAACTGTATGATGAAGAAAGCAGGACGGGAATACAATCCCCCAACCCTAGTGTATTGTAGATATAAAACTAATCGTAAATTTAAATGATTAATTAGACCCAGAATTTAGTACTCCCAAGCATTACGTAAATGAGGTTCAAGCCCGCACCATACTTAATTAGCAGACGAGTAAATCGGTATTGCGATAGTTACACTCGAATTGCATTCTGAAGCATCTCGGTTACCTGGAAGCAAATGAGATCCAAAGATCTACAATTTTTGCGTTCCTATGCAATATGATCGTAATAAATCATTAAATTTAGAGGACTAATTTTATACACATGCAACTACCACATCAGGTTGGTTTCATGCATCCCGACCTTAGAAAATCTAGCCTACCATGATGAACTTAATGAAAATAATTTTTGAATTGTAGAAAACCATAATTAAACTAAGGAAGAATTGTAAAATAATGTATAAAGGATATTGAACATAAGAAATTAACTACTAATCTTACCAAAGCACTAAAATCAGCAATTAAAATTACTTTTAACCACCAAAATCTGAACAATCTTCAATCTTGGAATTAAAATAATAAGCTATCTCCAAACTAGGGTTTTTCTAAAATGAACAGAAAATTTGATAATTCTCCACACTAAGAATGATAATAAAACGGGTTTAAATACCCTACAAACTCCAAGAGTTTTAGCTGCACTAGGACTCTCCATTAGAGGAAGTTTAGAAAATTAAAATTTGACAGTCGGACCGGTCCGATCCTCCCTCAGTTCGTTCTGGATGGAATCCGGATCGATTAATTTATTTCTTGGGCGGATCAATCCAGCACGGATCAGTTCGTTTGTTTTCTTTCAGCTTCGATCCGTCTTCGGTGTGGGGTTCTCTAGAATTTGGCAATGCGGATCAGTCCCGCCCGGGCTTCCTTTGACTTTTTCTTCAAACTTTGACTACTCATAACTTTCACACCAGGACTTCGATTGAGGTGTTGTTTCTTCCTATGTACTTGTAATTGTAGGCTCTTCAACTTCTCTTTATATGCCTCATCCGAATTTTTGGTAAAAATTACAACTTTGCCCTTTTGACTTTCGTTCTTTTTTTCTCGATTCTTTCGGTTTATTTCTTTCTTTAATTGACATCAGATAATCAATACGAAATACCAGAAACTCGGGTTACTCATTAGAATAAGTCAGTAGCAAGATTATTAGATAAAATTAAATCAATTACGCGGATCGAGGTGTTAAAAGTAACTAAATTAAAGGGATAAATTTGGAAGAATTTATGCCTAATCAAATCCCCCTAACTTAGAACTTTGCTCGTCCCGAGCAATGTAAAAGAATCCTAGTACAGCTCAACTCTTGAAAATCATTTCATTGGGATAGAATACCTTTTTCTCTGGCAAGCGATTGCATTTAGCATATGCAACAAGCCTTTAAACCCCTAGTTCACCCTAGTAGGACGAGTTGTGTCTCGTGAGGGTTTGTAGAGAATATACCCACAAAATTCGACTCAAATAAACTTCAAAATCCGCAAAAATTGTATAATTCAAACTCTCCCAGAAAATAATCATCATCAAGTCATATTCACAAGTCTCAAATCATAGTGCGTGTGCGAAGCCAAAAATTTAACTTCGAATTTCCACCGATTGACCATTACGTTACTTATCCAAAAATTAGTTTGGATTCAATTTCTCACAAAATGCTCTCTCATACGAATCACTCGGAATGTGGCTATTCTCTCGGTATGCGTGATATAAAGAGTAAATATAGTGGACGCAAAGTCACCCACACAAGTAGAAAGACAGAAATTTTATAGTGATAGGATCTCATCAACTGATTACGGTTTTAAAAACGGGAACATTTCCTCTTATTCACGCATTCAATCTCTTTTATTATCTTTTAGTGTATTAGCTCTCCACGTGGTAACCAATTTTACAATTCGTACTCGGTTAGGACTTTTTCGGGTTTTAAGGTATATTGGGTAAAATGAAAATGGTAGGGAATGTTCGAATTGGAAAAGTCATTTATGATGTCCATTTGTGCTTTTTTCGGGCTATTGCTCATTTTTTCTTCTTTTTCTCTAATTTTTTCTATTTTTTTACTTATTTTCTTTTCTCTCTATTTTTTTTATGCATATCTATTTTCTTCTTGCCCCTTTTTATGCACTTTCTGGACTTTATTGAATATTCCTTTTTCGCAATTCCAGGCTACTTGGATTTTTCGGGGTACCAAACGAAAAGGATAACAGTTATTCGGCTCAATTTGGGTTACAAAAGGGATAATTTTTCGCTACTTTTTATGGCCAATATTTTTGGGTGACAAACTATGGCCTACTTCATTGTCCGAATTACTTATTAATTTACCATATGCGTCTCGAGATTAATTAAGTTTAGAGATTTATCACGCGCTTTTTAAGGCAATACCACACACGTTTTCCATAACCAATCAAAATGAAAGGATTGAGATCCACGATGACTTTTTAGGTGCTGAAAAGAACTTTGAGTTAACAATTAACTCGGATTGATTTATAAATTTCACAAAGATGAAAGGCTCGAATCTCACCGGGTTTGTTAATATCCACACTTATTCGTTAAGTCGTCAATTTTCGATCAATTTCCATCTTTGGTCAATTTCGGCTTTGTGTATGTTGAATTTTACAACTTGAGACTTCAATCCGACTTTTAATGATATTTTTGAAAATTTTGAATTCCAATTTTTATTTATTTTGAACAAAAATATTTTTGGGTTTTTCAAAATTTTATGATTTTTTTAAATTTCTGGGTATTTGTTAAGATTTGTGAAGTTTTAGAAATACGCACTTGTGACCCCCTAACCTAGACTTTTGCATTGTCCTCAAGAAAAAAGGACTAAAATCTAACAAGGCAAAATAAGAAGTGCAATAAATAAAATAAACAAATGGAGAAAATGCAATTTTTTTATAAAACAGGATTGTGGTACAAAAACACCAAAGAGCATACAGCATGTGGACAAGGGAAATAACTAAAAACTATCACAACCAAACAAAGCTTCACTGGGGCGGTGGTTGGGAAGAGCTGGGCGAATCGAGGCCATAGGGGTCATAGAAGTAGGATGGCAATGGCTCTCTGGGATCCCCTTGGCGTCGGTACAAGTCCGCTTAGAAATGAAACATCATGCTTCTGTCGCGACGGTAGTCAGTCAAAAGGCTGTTGAATCTCGTCTCAAGGGCCGACATACGGTTAGTGAGGTTGCTACCTACCCATTCAAAATCAGGGTCGTCTTCTTCTTCGGTCAACTCTTCATCCGCACCTACATCACCCATCTCCACATCAGCACCTGCTTCTTCTTCCTCTTCCTCTTCATCTTCCTCACACAAGGTGTAAGGACATTTTCACATGTCCGAAATGTTTCATTTATTTATGTCGTACGCCGCTACATTTGGCACGTCTCCTCACGATCTCACATGACGGCCTCTATCCGAATTCCGGGAATCAAGCATGCATTATCTCCACTAATATGTCCCACATCTGCCTCAATGACTTCACGTTCCAAGATTTTAGGGACTTAATGCAAGTGGTACGCAAGGGAAGTCAAAACAGTGAAAAAAAAGGCACAATAGGAGAGTTCAAGGGCATTTTCGTAATTTCACATCCATAATTCGGAGGTCTGGTCAACTATAAAGTTGAAGAGCTCGCCTCAACGAAGATACTGGAAAAAATGGCACCTCAATCCGAGCTACAGTGAAGGAGTTATGACCTTTTGAAGATAGAGAAAATTCCTTAAAGAATGTTGTTTTTTTTGTACGCCGGATAGAATTTTAGAGTTTTAAGAACGTGGGACTCTTCATATTTTTTCCTATAAATACCAACTTCGGGGGAGTTGTTTTGCAATACTTTAGGAGACAAATTTGAGAGTCCAAATACATCTAGTCTTCATATTTTTGAGTCCCAAGACTCATGTTTTGATTCACACATCATTGCCAAATCTTTGTGAATCCTTTTGCAACCCAAGAACACAACTTTGGTTTGTTCAACCCTTGTGGAGGAGACCGTTCTTCTTCTTCATTGCAGCCCTACTGGAAAGGGATAATTCCAGCCGCGACTACAGAATCCGATACCCGAGGGTAATTCTTAGTCAACTTGTATTTTCATTGTAATCCGATTGTAAGCCGTTTTCTTACAAATTATAGTGAAAATAAATGGTTTTGCCCCTGAGGCGGATTTTTCCTTAATTGCATGTGTTTGAATGTTCTTGCATAGATTATCTATTTATTCAATCACATACTGCTGCATGTTTAGGGTTTGTTTGTGTTAAAAGGGTTTTATATATGGTTTGATCATTTGAACGCGAGCACGCACGTTTCTCAAATTGGTATCAGAGCAGGTTACGCTAATCTATCGCGTATTCCTTTTTTTTTTTTCGCAAAATTTTTTCTAAGATATCAATTTTCTGAAAAAATTGATTTTTGAAAAAGTGCGTGTTCAAATGGAGAAGTCATATTATAAAATGCCTATTTTTGACGGGACAAATTATGCTTATTGGAAAGCCCGTATGAGGTCGGCTTTAAAAGCCATTGATGAACGTGTCTGGATTTTGGTTGAACGAGGGTGGACTCCTCCCACCGGGACTGTTGATAATGTGACCAACTTGAAACCTGACATTTCTTGGTCTGATGAAGAAATTAAATGGTCATCTTTTAATTCTAAGGGTCTAAGTGCTATTTCTGGGTCTGTCACACCTGATGAGTTCAAACGCATAATGACGTGTACCACGTCAAAAGAGGCATGGGATGTGTTGATACCAAAATTAATATGCTGATGTGGACGAATAATACGAAGACACATGTCAATCTACGTGGCACAATAGCAGCGAGGAAGATCATTTCCCGACCAACCATGCTTCTTTCCGAGCAACGAGGATACACCGAGGAACTCTATCGCACCGAGGAACTCTAACGCACCGAGGTACTCTAATGTTCCGAGGAACTCCTGATCAGCGAACAGCTATGGCGGTCCGAGCTGCATCTCGGTCGTATCATTAATTGCCATATAATCAACAGTTCAGATATTCATTGAATGCTTATATTCTTGGCACGCACTCTGCATTAAATGTATTACCCTTTCATATGTATGTCATTTAATGTATCGAACCTTTCATGTACAGCCTCAAGGCTATAAATACCTTGTATCATCCTCATTCAAAGGGGACCGGAATTTCTTGAAAGAACTTGTAATCAAGAATTCCACAAACACTCAGCAATAACATAACAGTGGACGTAGGCTTTATTCCTAGCCGAACCACTTTAAAAATCTTTGTCTTATTTATTTATCTGTGATTGAATAATTAGAGCAATCTAGTTTTTTACATCAACAGATTGGCGCCGTCTGTGGGAAGCGACTGTTATTATCGTTTCTCATAAAAATCATTTATCACCAATGGCAGATAATCCAGAATCCAGTAATCGAAATGTTGGAAATACTGGAAATCTTCCAAATCCATCTGCATCCCCAGATCTGGATGGAATTATGACGAATCTGGCTCAAGGACAAACCGCCATGCAAGAATCTGTGAGGCAACTCATTCAAACTCTTCAAGGCGGTGCACCTACCTATTCAGGGTATAGGAGTGATCGTGGGCAATCACAATCCAGACGTACTGGGTCATATCGCAATGGGGAGTCTACTGATTCTACGTATCAACCTGGGCGAACATCATCGATACGGGCTACGGATACAGATCAACGTGTCACACTCTCTCCGGAAAGAACCAGCGCTTTGGAAAGATTAAGCAGGGCGTCTCCTTTCAGTCGATTAGGACCAAGGAGGAATATGAATCCACCTAGAGCTCCGTCGAAAAGTTTTCGGCCATCATCAGGTTTGAGAGAAGGATCAGCACAATCACGACCAGCTACTCGTCGAGATAAATCTCAGGAAGCTACGTCAGAACACTCAGTTGCTCGGACTAAGCGGCCCGAGGAAGGGAATGAAGCATGGAAAGGTTCCATCCAACGGTTGGAGGATAGACTGGGAGAAATGGCTAAGGCGAGGAACCCCTTACAGAGAACTTTTGTTCAAGGAACACCTTTTGTGCAAGCCATTGTGGATTTCCCTACACCGTCAAAATTCAAAGCACCTGTAGTGACCCCCAAGTACGATGGAAAGACAGATCCCGTGCTTCATATAGAACAATACCAAGCTGCTGCAGATATCTACGCTGTCCCCGACGAGATGAGGTGTAGAGCATTCTCGGGAACTCTTACCGGATCTGCACAGATATGGTACAATAATCTTCCTCGGGGTAAGATTTCAACTTTTGTTCAGTTAGCCGAGTTGTTTATTGGCAATTTTTGTTTTGGAGCAAAGCCGGTAAAGCGAGTAGCACACTTGCTAAGTGTTAGACAAAAATCAGGTGAAAGTACTAGAGATTACATAACTCGTTTCAATAACGAGAAGTTGGAAGTCATAGATTATGAAGAAAAGACAGCAATCACTGCTCTGATGAGTGGTTTGCTGCCTAACAAGCTGTACTACACTTTGGCCAAATATCCACCTAAAAATATGTCGGAGTTGATGGCAAAGGCGGCCAAAATCATGAATGCCGAGGAGGCTATGGCTGCGAAGAAGAATATGGATAAAGAAGTTAAAGTGGAGGTCGACAACTCTAAGAAGAAAGATCAGAAAGGTAATGGTGGTGACAAACATTCCAGGAATAACAGGATGAAGATGGAAGTCCTAAAGAAGTATGATAATTATACTCCATTGAAAATGGGTATTAATCATGTTTTGGAAGAAATCAGGAATAACGAGGAAATCAAGTGGCCAGAGAAACTGAAGACAAATCCCGACCTGAGGAATAAGGCCAAATATTGCGAGTTTCACAAAGATCATGACCATATGACCAAAAATTGTATAGCCCTTCAGAACGAGATTGAAACACTCATCCGAAGAGGAAAATTATCAAAGTATGTAGATCGCAGAGGTGAAAGGAAGAATGATGATAGAACTAGAGAGAGATCTAGATCTCCTCGTCGTGCAGAGGAGAAAAAGAGGAGGGACCATGAAGAGGATCCAGATGATGACCCCGATCTTCCCAAGAAGCCAAGGAAACCTGAACGAGAGGTATTTTCCATACTTTTTGGGTCATTTGATTGTAATGTTATTACAGGAGGAGATGCAGGAGGAGGAGACCTTACTGCAGAAAGAAAAGCTTACCTCGGAGAGGCTCAAGCTTGTTCGTACATTCAGCGAATAAACCTGGCCGAGGATGATCGTCCGAGGAAGGTAAACAAAGAGAAGCTAGTGATTGGTTTTTCAAAAAATGACCTGGCAGGTGTTCTTTACCCTCATGATGATCCTTTGGTGATCAAAATGAGGATGAAGGATGTGGTCATTTCAAGGGTGTTAGTAGACAATGGTAGTTCGGCAGACATCATGTACTATTCATGCTTTGATAGCTTGAATTTAAAATTATCTCAATTAGAACCTTATCACAGACCCCTTCTGGGTTTTGCTGGCGAGAAAGTTTTTCCACTTAGGACGATCAAGTTGGATATACTCATTGGAACTTGGCCTGCTTGTCGAACAGAAAGAATACGCTTTTTTGTGATGGATAAGAATGTGCAGTCCGCCTACAACATCATCATGGGAAGAGTTGGATTGAAGAAGTTCGAAGCAGTTCCATCTACAGTACATCAGTGTTTGAAATTCCCAACGAATTTTGGAGTAGGAATTATGAAAGGTGATCAAAAAGTAGCTCGGGAATGCTATTATTCGTCTGCCGAGCAAGAGGAACTTGAAGAGTCAAAGAAAAAGACTACTACTTACCAAGTGGAGGAAGGCACAGAAATTGAAACTCTTGACCCTAGGGATGAATCTCAACTCGTAAAAGGGCAGGTTGTGGAATCTACAGAAATTGTTATCCTGGACGACGAGCATCCTGAACGAGTAACTCAGATAGGATCGTCGTTGGATGTTTCAATAAAACAGGAGTTGATAACTTTCTTGAGAAACAGGAAGAATACTTTTGCTTGGAGTCATGAAGACATGCCAGGAATAGATCCAAACTTCTTATGTCATGAACTCAATGTGAATAAGGAGATCAAGCCTGTGAAGCAAAGAAGAAGAGTGTTTAGTCCCGAGAAGAACCAGGCCATACAAGAGGAGGTCGAGAAACTCCAGAAAGCCCAATTCATTGAAGATGTGAAATATCCAGATTGGTTGGCAAATGTGGTGATGGTAAAGAAGAAGAACAACAAATGGAGAATGTGTGTTGATTTTACTGATCTCAACAAGGCATGTCCAAAAGATCATTTTCCATTGCCCAGAATTGATCAACTAGTGGATGCTACCTCGGGACACGAGCTACTCAGCTTCATGGATGCTTATTCTGGCTACAACCAGATCAAAATGAAACCTGAAGACAGGGAAAGTACTTCTTTTATTACCCCAAGGGGAACTTATTGTTATAATGTTATGCCTTTTGGTTTAAAAAATGCAGGTGCAACATATCAACGGTTGATGAACAAGGTTTTTACCGAACAAATAAGCCGCAATATGGAGGTCTATCTCGACGACATGCTCACCAAAAGCAAGAGAGCTGCAGATCATTTGGTTGACTTGAGTCAAACTTTTGATCAACTGGATAAATACCAGATAAAGCTTAACCCGACGAAGTGTACCTTTGGAGTACGAGAAGGAATGTTCCTCGGATACATCGTCAACCAACGAGGTATTGAGGCAAATCCAGAAAAGATCAAAGCTCTTTTAGGGCTGCGATCCCCAACGACGAGGAAAGAAGTACAGAGTCTTACCGGACGAGTTGCAGCCCTCAACAGATTTGTATCCAGAGCAACTGATAAATGCCTCCCATTCTTCAAAACACTGCGAAAAAGTTTTGAGTGGACTGATGAATGTGAGAAAGCCTTTCAAGATTTGAAGAAGTAATTGGGAGCCCCACCATTGTTGTCTAGGCCAATAACTGGAGAGAAGCTATACTTGTATTTAGCAGTATCAGAAAATGCAGTTAGCTCGGTGTTGATCAGATTGGAGAATGGAGTCCAGAAGCCAATTTATTACACAAGCAAGGCCTTCCGAGGTGCGGAAATCAGATACCCAAAGCTGGAAAAATTGGCACTGGCATTAATTGAAGCAAGTAGAAGAATGAGGCCATACTTCCAGGCCCATACCATCATTGTGTATACCGACATGCCGTTAAGACAAGCCCTTCACAAGCCAGAAAAATCAGGAAGATTGATGTACTGGGCAATAGAGCTCGGTGAATATGATATTGTGTATGAACCCAGATCATCGTTGAAGGGGAAAGCCATGGCAGATTTTATAGCAGAGTTCACATACCCTGATACCCCCGAGGAGCAAAAGGTGCTTGCTGACCTACCTGTGGACGATACAGGATCAACAGACACAGATCCAGACCAACCAAGGTTGGTAAAAGGACTTGTGGATGTAGAAAAATCATCATATTCAAACCCCGACCAACTCCGGTTGGTAGAAGGGCGCGAACAAATGACCAACGAGGAACGAAGGATACCCGGGGATGATGAAAGAAAATAGATGATATTTCACCGAGGAACTCTAACAGATAAGAAATTTGAAGACGAGTTACATACATGGAGATTATATGTAGATGGATCATCTTGCACGGCTGGTTGTGGAGCAGGGATTGTTTTAAACTCTCCAGATGATATTGACATGGAGTATGACTTGAGATTCCAATTCAAAGCTTCCAATAATGAGGCTGAATATGAGGCTATGATAGCAGGTTTTCATTTGGCGAAAGTTATGGAGGCACGACAAGTAATTATTTTCAGTGATTCTCAATTAATTGTGAATCAAATGATGGGAATATATGCAGTGAAGGGAGAGTTAATGGTGAAGTACCATGCAAAAGTGATGGAGTTATTGACAAAATTTGATGCTATTCAATTGGTGAGGATACCGAGAATGGAGAATGCTAGAGCAGACGCATTGGCCCGACTAGCGTCAGCTACGCGCACCGAGCTGCGAAGAACAATACCAATTGAAATATTAGAAAGTCGGAGCATAGAAGAAGATCTGACGGTGAAGATTATTACCCTTGATTTAGGACCATCTTGGATGGATCCTATCAGAGCATACATTGAAGAAGGAGAATTGCCGGAGGACAAACTAGCTGCCAAGAAATTGAAGTATAAAGTTGCTCGGTATGTGTTAACTAATGGTGTTTTGTATAGACGAGGAATTATGGCAGGTTTGCAGAGATGTGTGCATCCATCAGAAGTCAAAGAATTGATTGAAGAAATTCATGAAGGATCTTGTGGTGCTCATGTAGCAGGTCGGACACTTTTGCAAAGGGTAATGACACAGGGATACTACTGGCCGACGATGAGGGTTGATTGTATAGCCTATGCTAAGAAGTGTGACAAATGCCAACGTTTTTCCTCCATCCGAAGAACTCCACAGGCATTGTTGACACCCATAACATCACCTTGGCCATTTGCCATGTGGGGAATTGATCTGGTTGGACCACTGCCGACGACCCGAGGAAGGTTCAAGTATCTCGTCGTGGCAGTAGGCTATTTTACTAAGTGGGTGGAAGCTGAACCACTAATTGATATGACGTACGAGAAGGTGTATCAGTTCATATGGAAGAATATCATTTGTCGATATGGTCTCCCCCACGCTTTCATCACAGACCATGGAACGCAATTTGATAATGAAGAATTTACTGCCTATTGTCATCAGTCGAACGTCTTGAAGTTTCATTCAGCACCAGTCCATCCCCAAAGCAATGGACAGACTGAGGTGACGAATAGAACATTACTAAATGGGTTGAAGAAGAGGTTAAGTGAGGCTAAAGCAAATTGGATTAATGAGCTACAGTCAGTTTTGTGGGCTTACCGAACAACTCCCCGAGCAGCAACAGGAGAATCACCATATATGCTAGCATTTGGAAGTGAGGCTGTGATACCTGCCGAGTTGGGCCTACCAACACACAGGGTGTTAAATTTCAATTCTTCGATCAGTGATTTGATGAGAAGACTGGATTTGGATATGCTCGAAGAAGTCAGAGAAGAGGCAGCCATTAGGAATGCTGCTTATCAACAACGAACAGCTCTGTTTTACAACAAAAGGGTAAAGAAATGTGATCTAAAAGAGGGGGATTATGTGCTAAAGAAGGTCATTCAGAAGCAGAATAAACTGGAAGCAAACTGGCATGGACCTTACCGAGTTACAGAGGTTGTTCGACCAGGAACTTACAGAATAGCAACTCTAGAAGGAGAGGAATTTAAGAACGTATGGAATGCTGAACACCTGCGCAAGTATTATCAGTGATGTCAAATGTAAAGCATTTCTTTCATTATGAATAAAACGAGGATGTTTCGCCATTTTCTTTCTGGTTGAAAGTTTTTCGGGGAATACTAGTGTAATACACTACACAACAAAAGTGCTCTAAGAAGCCAACCTCCTTTGGTTAGGAGGACAGCTCTACGGAGCAAAAGTGCTATAAGTAGCCAACCTCCTTTGGTTAGGAGGACAGCTCTACGGAGCAAAAGTGCTATAAGTAGCCAACCTCCTTTGGTTAGGAGGACAGCTCTACGGAGCAAAAGTGCTATAAGTAGCCAACCTCCTTTGGTTAGGAGGACAGCTCTAAGGAGCCAAAAATATTCCTCTGGTTAAAAGGTGTACACCAGCTACACCAGCGTGATCAATTACGGTTGGTAAGATAAAAATACACTCTCATATTACAACTTATGTTGGTCGGGAGGTAATATTATTACAAAGAGTTCTTTGAAGAACAAAATATTCAAAAAAAACACCAAGTATAGTTGGTCGGGGATAAAAACCCAATAACTGTAGTTGGTCGGCGAGGACAAATTATTGATCTTAGTTGGTCGGACGCATTTTTTTTGAACCAAGTATAGCTGGTCGGGGATAAAAACCCATCAACTGTAATTGGTCGACAAACATTATTCAACTACCTTGGTTGGTTGGAAACAGTTTGAACAATTTACATTCATTACTTTATTGATCAACCTTGATACTTGTAAATTTTTAAGTTGGTTGATAAATAGCACGATATTGCCATCCTTTTAAATACATAGATACATATGCACAAATATAAAGGTGTGTGATAAACACAAGACAATAGCAAAATTGGCAAATAGAAAATGAAATTCTTTCATTAAATTTAAGATTACAGGATACAAGAATGTACTAAATTGTTACATGGATATTACTATTCTATTGGTTTCTTGCCCTGTGCTTTAGAAACAGGTTCCTCGCCGGCAGGAGGGTCTTCTAGGCAAAGGGGAGAATTGATGAAATTAACATCTCTGAGCATTCTGACGTTCATAACAGAAGGTGTATCCAAGAGATGCTCAGGACGAGATAATTCAACTTGGGAATGAAGGCTATAATCACCAAGGTATTTTGAAATTAGGCTGCGAGGAATGGAACGAGCTGGGATCCATGCCATGTCCAATTTAAAAGGTGGTACAGGCAGGTCTAATAATGATGGAGCATGATAGTCCCATAAAAAATGCCCTTGCTCCAATTTTAACACACCCAGTGCATTCACCCATCCTTGCTTGTAACCTTCGTTGTTGGCATGTTCAATACGAGCATCCAGGTGAACAAGGGCTTCATTGTATCCTGCCATCCAGAATTCCCTTGGCTGTTTATGGAATTGGAAGGTTAATCTCTCCAATTGTTCATGAAGGCTTTTGGCAAAAAGATCCTTATTATGCAAGGCAGATTTCGTCGATGTAAGCTGATCTTCCAGAGACAGATTTTTATTGGACATTTCAGTCAGAGCACGGTCTTTTACTTTCAACTGGAATGCTTGAGTTTCCAGAGTAGACTGAGTGCGAGCCTCTTCAACATTTTGGCTGAGGACTCTTCCTCGCCCTCGAGAACCTCTTCCTCGTCCCCGAGCAGTTACAGAAATGGCAGATCTTCTTAAGTCCTCCAGCTCTTGCCTTAGTTTGGCGTTTTCGACCTCTAAGAACGAGAAGCCTTCATCAGTAACTGGTATTAATGCAGTAGAAGATGAAGCAGCAGATTCATATTGAGCCAATTTTTTCTATAAATTATTATTTTCTTGTTCCAGGATCTCGGCAATCTGCCTGCAAGCTTCAACTTCACCTTTTAGGGTCCTTTCCCTAATATCATATCCAGCAATGATCTTCTTATGGCCTGTTTCAGAAGAAAGTTGTTGGTATCTATTTTCATAATCTTTGTGTAACAAAGCCATTGATTCATTGTGCTGACCTTGGAGATCCTCTATGGAACCATGAAGTTCCTCGATCAGTTCGTAATACGCCACATTATTGGCCACAGATCTATCAAGCAAATCCTTCAGATACCGGTAAGCCTCAACTTCTTGTTCTGAGGCACCGTGACCAAGGATGTCGACAATTTCTGATGTACTAAGGATTGTATGACCAGCCTTATAGTATTGGTGGCATTGCTGCATCAGCTCGGTATCATGTGAAGAGATCAATTCCATTCTAGCAACAAACTAAAGATGAGAAAAAGACAACAATCAACAAATATAAATCATCAACAACAGAGATGAGCAAAGATATATTTTATTAGATCATCAAAAAGTTACATTGTTCGATTACAAGGAAATATAGAAATGATACCGAACAACTGCACACCTTTTCCTTGTCCCCCAAGACTTTCTCGGGAGGCTGGGACGAGGAGCTCGGTTGCTCGGTGGTAACAACAGCTTGATCGGTAGGAATCTTCTCGGGAGGAGGAGGCATGGAAGAAACGTCCTCGGTGGCAGAGGGTTGAGAGGCAGAAACTTGATCACCCATAGCCATTGAAGACTCATCTGAGGCAGGCTCATCTTCTTCTTCCTCCACAATTGGTGGAGGAGGACCAGGGAGATGTTGTTGGAATAGATCAGAATCGTCTTGGACCTTTAGCTCTTGCAGAGCAGCTACCCAGCCTTCATGGAAGTATTTCGACTTCCCATATTGGACTTGGGATGTCATTGCAGCTATCCCTCTCTCCCATCCTTTCTCCCAACCAGCACTGAAATGTTTCTTGATTGCGACCTTTCTCCTCAATCTCTCCGAGGAGAGTTTCACCTCCAATTCCTCTTTCTTGACCTTGATATCTCGCAAAGTAGATAATTCTTCCTCTGCCTTCTTCAACTTATCATCAGAGTCCTGATGTTTAACCTCCAAAACTTTAACTTTCTCCTCCAAATTCTTGGAGGTTTCGGCCATTTTCACCTTCTCAGCCTCAACCAAAGCTAATTTTTTCTCCCAAACAGCTTTTTCGTCAATATGCTATTGACGAGATCTTTTTAAAGACTGGGTCAAACCCAAAAAAGCATCATCTACACAGGACGAGGAGATTGAAGCTTTGATAGCCTCATCCTTCTTCACAATGTTATTAAAATAATTCACCAGCTGAAAGATGAGAGAAAGAGCAAAGTCAATACAAAATGCAAGCTTTCAGAGAAAGAAAGAGAAATCATAAGTATGAGAAACTTACTGAAGCAAGGTGACGAGCAGCTAGGGATGTCAGCGTATCCCTAGGAATTCTTTCATCAAGACCATGGACCTCGGGTACAACCGAGCTCATTGCAGAGCTTGGAAGAATGATGTTTGGAACATCCGTACCACTAGCAGGTAAAGAAGAGGCAGTTTCAGCCGGAGTAACCGAGGATGATTTCCTCAATCTCTTCAACGGGCGGTCAGAACCTTCAACCAGAGAGGTCTTGGTCGGGGAGATTGTAATTACATCTGCAGGAGCATTTTTCTTGCTCGGGGCCACTGGGGGCTTCTCGGAAGCTTTGGAGGACCCAGCATCTACTTTTTTAGTCCCTTCTGGGACATCAGTTTTGCCTTTCTTGGCTCCAACAGCAGAAGAAATTTCATCAAATAGAGCAGGAGGAGCTCTTTTCTTGCCCATTCTTTGAGATAAAGGGATATGAGAATCTGAAGATGAACCTTCTGGAGTTGAAGCTGGTTCAACAGGGCGAGCAGTATAAGAGGTTGTGTAACTCCTATACTGTAGCAAATATGACGCAGACCTAATATGCTCGTCAGCAATCGTCTTATGCAAACCCCAGATAAGTTTCAGATGTTTAATATTCACTTCTGATTCCTTTGGAGTTTTTCTTTTGCTATCAACTGCAAATAGATACATAATGAAATATCGGTCATACATTTTATCAAACATGATGAAAGCATAATTTTATAAGTAAAATAAAATGAAAAATAAACCTATCCCATTGCCATATGGGGGGCATCTGGGACCGTTGTACGCTTCATCCCCAGCTAAAGGCGCATGTTGCCAATTTTTTATGATCAACCCATGCTCAAAATAATCTCTATTTGAGTCAGGGAGATTAACTACAAGAGCCCTATTCAGATACCTAGTTTTTAAATAATAAATATTATCTAGAATAGCCCATTTATAACAAAACATAATTTCAGGGATCCCAATACGAGTCCCATGAGTTAGGTTTAATTTGTGCACCCCATTAATTATTCTCCATGAATTGGGGGCTATTTTTGCAGGAACAAGATCAAAATATTGACAAAACTCAAGACATAATGGGTTTGGTGGAAAGGAAAAACCACATTCAGCAACAAAAAGACTGGGGAACCAATGTCCCTCAGCCAATCGAAAGTAATCTAAAGGCTCAGAAAGAACCTCTAGAGTTACCCACGAAGGAATGGAAAAATCAGAACGGAATTTCTCAACAGACTCCACAATATAAACCATATTGAATAAAAGAGATACAGAAGAAAGGAAGAATATCTTACAGAAAGAAAGGAGGTATGTTGGCAACGAACGGAAACAAGGATGAACGCACAAGAGAGAAGAAGAGAATAGAAAGCTTGAATGCAGAAAATGGAAAACGTAGACGACGGTATGGTTACCAAAGAAGTTTAAATACTTTGCATTGGGAAGCGGCGAAAGAAATGATTACCAAAAAGAAACTACTGAACTTCCGGCGGCTAAAAGGACAAAAATTACACGAAGATCGAAGCGCTTATAAAAAAGGCGGAAAATAGCGAAATAAGAAGGAAATTTGAATACAATGTTCCTGAAACCCAGGAAGGTCATTTAATATTGCCATATACCGAGAAAGAATGTTACATACTCCTCAAAATTCGAAATATGAAACATTGGGGGCTTCTGTTGATACCAAAATTAATATGCTGATGTGGACGAATAATACGAAGACACGTGTCAATCTACGTGGCACAATAGCAGCGAGGAAGATCATTTCCCAACCAACCATGCTTCTTTCCGAGCAACGAGAATACACCGAGGAACTCTATCGCACCGATGTACTCTAATGTTCCGAGGAACTCCTGATCAGCGAACAGCTATGGCGGTCCGAGCTGCATCTCGGTCGTATCATTAATTGCCAGATAATCAACAGTTCAGATATTCATTGAATGCTTATATTCTTGGCACGCACTCTGCATTAAATGTATTACCCTTTCATATGTATGTCATTTAATGTATCGAACCTTTCATGTACAGCCTCAAGGCTATAAATACCTTGTATCATCCTCATTCAAAGGGGACCGGAATTTCTTGAAAGAACTTGTAATCAAGAATTCCACAAACACTCAGCAATAACATAACAGTGGACGTAGGCTTTATTCCTAGCCGAACCACTTTAAAAATCTTTGTCTTATTTATTTATCTGTGATTGAATAATTAGAGCAATCTAGTTTTTTACATCAACAGGATGTTTTACAACTCACCCATGAAGGAACTAATGCTGTGAAAGAGTCTAAGTTGCAAAACTTGACAACTCAATTTGAAACAATCACCATGCATGATTCTGAATGCTTTGATGAATTTTATGCTAGACTTTCTGACATTGTGAATACTAGTTTTAATCTTGGTGAACAAATTCCGAATGCTAGAGTTGCTAAAAAGATTCTTCGTTCTTTACCTAAGCGTTTTATCCCTAAAGTCACTATGCTAAATTCTATGGGTAATTTAAATACACTAAAATTGGAAGAACTTGTAGGAGATTTGCAAACTTATGAAATTGATATGTTCCCTAAAAATGCTAAATCTAAAGATAAGGGAATTGCTCTTAAAGCCCAAGAGAGAAGGAGTGAGGGGTCTGCTAGAAAGAGGGTAGAGTCATCTAGAAAGAGAGAGACTGACACGTCAGATTCTGAGTGCGATTTTGACTTAGATGATTTGGCTCTTTTCGCAAAAAATTTCAAGAGGATTCTCAAATTTAAGAAAAATGGCAATTTTAAAGATAAAAAGAAATTTGAGAAAAATAATTTTGAAAAGAAAAATGAAAAAGTTTCCAAAAATCCTCCTCTGAAAGAAAGTGAGAAATGTTTTGAGTGTGATGGTAGGGGTCATAGAGCTTTTGAGTGTGCCAATCGTCTGAATAGAGAGAAAGGGAAAGCTGTTCTTAATGCTACCCTTAGTGACGACAGTGAGGTCGAGACGGTGGATTCTGGAGATGAGTCACCGCATGAGTGTAACTTCACCGCATTCATGGCCAGCCAAGTGAGCACTCCTAGTTCTCCTCACGACGTTGAGGATGATGCTTCACAGGGACACCTCGACAGTGAGAGCGATGTGAGTGAGGGGGAGGATGACACAAGTGAGAGCGAGAGTGATATACAACGTGCCTACGCTGAGTTATATTCTGAGTCTTTTAAAACTAAAAAGCGTAACAAAGCGTTAGTTCTTAAGATCACTTGCCTAGAGGAAGATTTAAAGAAAGCGAGAGAAAGAGAGTTCTCCACCTGCACCGCCCTGAGAGAGAGAGAGTCTACATGTGTCGAGAATGAGAATTTGTTTAGAGAGAGAGAGAGTACTCTAGAAAAAGAGAGAGGGGACTTGATCAAGCAAGTGTCTAGTCTTACGAGTCAGCTCCATTCCTCCGTGGAGACTCGAAAGAAACTTGAAGCCCTTGTTGCCCAGCTGACTCATGATCTTGAGAAAGCACGGGAAGTCAAGGTACAAATCGAGGACAGATCTGGGAAGATGGGAAAGATGCTCCTCGGCCCCGCTTTAGGTTTTGGTGATCGTCAAGGAATTGGATATGATGGTGCCTCCACGTCCCAAATTGCACCTGGACCAGTTCCTGAGTTTACTACAACTCCTTATGGTCACCGTAAAAAACCTCGAAGGAGAGTTCGACCAAGAAAAGCAAACCAAGGTCCGCCTTTGACTGAGCTCTTTTGTACTTATTGCAAAAGAAAAGGCCACCTCAGGGAAACTTGCTATAGCATGGGTCGAACACGACGTACTACTGCTCCACCACGACATACTGATGAGTTTTCTAATCTGAGAGAGCGAGTTGAGTTCTTAGCTGCCACAACTCAGAGTTTGATGAAAGAATTCCGACGGATGTCTTCGCCGTTAGTGAATGCTTCTTACATTCCAGCTAAAACCAACAAATGCAAACAAAAGGTCATCTCTGCTTGGGTGCCTAAGAAAGATAAAAAGGCCTTTGTTGTTCATGTTGCTCTCAAAGCACATAATACCTCACAGTGGTATTTTGATAGTGGGTGCTCCAGACACATGACAGGTGATGCCTCATTTTTTACTACTCTTGAGGATTATCAAGATGGCAGAGTCACCTTTGGAGATGGGAGTAAGTCTAGCATTATAGGACGAGGTACTATCGAGTTACCTGGTTTTCCTAAGCTAGAAAATGTTTTGTACGTCAAAGGTTTGAAAGCAAACCTTCTCAGCATTAGCCAGCTGTGCGACACTAACTTTGGAGTAAAGTTTGACCGCGATGCGTGTAAAGTCTACAATCAAGCCGGTAAACTTTTGATGCAAGGGGTGAGGACCGAGGATAATTGCTATGGGACTGAGCCCACATCCTCACTTGTCTGCAACAGCGCCACGATCACTCCTATGGATCTGTGGCACCAACGTCTAGGTCACGTGAACGTTAGAGATCTCAATCGTTTATCTAAAAAGGACCTAGTACGTGGCTTACCATCTCTTGGAAAGTCAACTTCGACCGTTTGTGGACCCTGTCAGTTGGGAAAACAAATTCGTAGTCCTCATAGGAAGTTACATTCCATTACCACCTCTCGTGTTCTGGAGTTGATTCACATGGATCTTATGGGTCCCACTCGTACTGAGAGTCTAGGTGGTAAGAGGTACATCCTCGTGATGGTAGATGATTTCTCCAGATACTCCATTGTAGGTTTTCTGAGAGAGAAATCCGATGCTGTAGATTTCTTAACGACCAAGTGTCGTGTCCTGCAAAATCAACACGGTGTCACTATTAACAGAATACGTAGTGACAACGTCACTGAATTCAAGGAAGCAAAGGTTGATTTGTACTGTGATAGCCTTGGGATCAAACATGAGTTTTCTGCTGTGAGAACTCCTCAGCAAAATGGGATTGTTGAGAGAAAGAATAGAACGATCCAAGAGATGGCTAGATCTATGCTTCTAGGTCGTAAAGTTTCTAGGAGATTTTGGGCAGAGGCAGTGTCTACTGCATGCCACACGGTGAATAGGGTGTATCTGCGTCCACACACACTTCACACTCCTTATGAGTTGTGGACTGGCAAGAAGCCCAACCTGGCATATTTCCGTGTCTTTGGGAGTAAATGCTACATCCTATGGGATAAAGAGCAATTAGGAAAGTTTGACTCCCGAAGCGACGAGGGAATATTTCTAGGATATTCATCGAATAGCAGAGCGTACCGGGTTTTTAACCTGAAGAGCTCTAAGATTATGGAATCAATAAACGTCACCGTACAAGATAACGAACCTCCGACGGTTATTGATCCTAACCTTCAGTGTGAGGATGAGGATTGTTCTGACAGTGATTTACCTGTTCCTCTCTCACACTCTGTGGACCCTACTCCTGTGTTAGGGGACACACCTGCTTGGGTTCGCAAGAGTCATGACCCTTCTGCCATTGTTGGTGATCCCACTCTAGGGGTCAAGACTCGTGCTCAGCTAGAGAACGTTGTTAGCCATCTTTGCTACACGTCCAAAGTCGAGCCCAAGAACCATAAAGAAGCACTCAAGGATGAACACTCGATATCTGCTATGCAGGATGAGTTGCTTCAGTTTAAAAAGAATGATGGCTGGGAACTTGTCCCCCGACCTAGTGAGATTAATGTGATAGGTACCCGGTGGATTTTTAAGAACAAAATGGATGAAAATGGTACCATAATCCGAAATAAGGCTAGGTTGGTCGCTCAAGGCTACATACAGATAGAGGGTGTAGACTTTGGGGAGACATTTGCTCCTGTTGCGAGGCTTGAGTCCGTCCTTCTTCTGCTCGCCATCGTATGTCATCTGCGCTTCAAGGTGTATCAGATGGATGTCAAGAGTTCCTTTTTGAATGGCATTCTACAGGAGGAGGTTTATGTGGAACAACCAAAAGGGTTTGAAGACCCTCAGCACCCTGAGCACGTCTACTATCTGAGGAAAGCCTTGTATGGTTTGAAGCAAGCACCCCGTGCTTGGTACGAGAGGCTTACTTCTTAACTCTTAGCTCGTGGCTTCAAGAGAGGGGGAGTAGATATGACGTTGTTTGTCAGGAGAGATGACGGTGCTATTTTGGTTGCCCAGGTCTATGTGGACGACATAGTCTTTGGATCCACATGCTCCCAGCATGCTCACCACTTTGAGGAGGAGATGAAAAGTGAGTTTGAGATGAGCATGGTTGGTGAGCTTACATTCTTCCTTGGTCTCCAGGTTCGTCAGCTAGAGGATGGGATGTTCATCTCCCAATCCAAGTATGCTAGAGACCTAGTGAAGAAATTTGGTTTAGACTCCGCTAAGCATGCACGTACACCTATGAGTACCACTACCAAGCTTAGTAAGGACACTTCAGGTAAGGACGTAGAGCAAACCTTATATCGGAGTATGATAGGTAGTCTCCTCTACTTGACTGCCAGTCGTCCCGACATCGCCTTTAGTGTTGGAGTCTGCGCGCGTTATCAGGCATCCCCAAAAGAGTCACATTTACTTGCTCTAAAACGTATTATTAAATACGTAAGTGGGACTCTCTCATACGGGATTTGGTATTCCTTTGATACCGATGACCGTCTGTCCGCCTACTCGGATGCCGATTGGGCTGGGGATGTAGATGGATGTAGGAGCACTTCTGGTGGGTGTTTCTATTTTGGTTATGCTCTTGTCTCCTGGCTGATCAAGAAGCAAAATTCCATCTCTTTGTCCACTGCGGAGGCTGAGTACATAGCCGCCGGGAGTTCTTGCACACAACTCTTGTGGATGAAGCAAATGCTGGAGGATTATGGGATATCACAGGACACCATGACCATTTCCTGTGATAACACGAGCGCGATACACATATCCCGCAATCCAGTTCAGCATTCGCGCACAAAACACATCAGGATACGTGAGCACTTTATTCGTCAGTTAGTTGAAGAGAAAGTCGTATCCCTGAGTTTTGTTCCTACCGACCGTCAGTTAGCCGATATTTTCACGAAACCTTTAGATGCCCTTAGATTTGAGAGTCTTAGGAAATCTTTAGGGATTTGCACAGTTGACTGAGGGGTTGGTCTATGTCTAGAATAGGATGCTTCTTCATTTTCATATCATATGCTTCCTATTGCTAGTCTGTTTTATATGTACCATTACTTTGTTGTACAGCTTTGTTTTATTCCTTTTGCTTTTTATATTTCTTTTAAAAAAAAAATACAAAAAGATTTTCCTTTAAGAAAAATTTTGAGAAAAGCACAAAAAGATTTTATTTCTTTTTTTCCAAATTTTTGAAAAAATCCAAAAAGATTTTTGTATTTTGCTTCTTTTATGGATGAGCATGTAAGATAGCCAAGTCACAACTTCATTCCATTTATCCATGTGACTGTTTGATAGATATTTGAGAGGCTACATCATTTCATCCATGTGCTTTACATTGATTGGAGTCTTTGAGATGTAATTAGTGATATCTTTCTACATGTTTGACTCCTATATCCTTTATTGCACACATGAACGGCTATATTTGATTATTGCACTTATCTATCTCATGTTGGCTTGCGTGTTTTCATCTCAATCCTGTCTATACAATGTACAAAATGCGATAAAACTTGACAAGATTGGAATGCATGTAAAAACCGTTTTGGTGAGACTGTGAGTTTTTATATAACGGGGAGGGGCTGCGAAAGGTAATCATCTATCCTTTGCGCAAAAGCCACCGTTAAACAGGACCTAAAAAATGGAGGAATTATAATATCCAAGGTCCAAAGAGGTTAAAAGAGCCCGAAAAAAAATTTAAAAGGCAATAAAAAGCAATTCATGCCAAATATGGGCCACTTAGGTTTCACCATCAATTCTCCAAAGTTTGAGAATTTAGAATGCCTCTATTCAATACAATATCTGAGGGAGTTTGGTTGGAGAATCTAAACGGGTTTGCACTTCCTTGAAAGTCCTGAAAAAGCATAAAATCATTTTGGACGTTATTGGTGTGAAAATCATTTTGAGCTTTGATTTGTTGATTTGATTGAGTCAATATCTTATACTGTCACTCTTTTACACCAAAGGAAGCATTTGAGTTCATTCGCTAGGAATATCCAATATTCATCGTGCACATATGTCATGTTTGTATGCATTGATTTTCCTATCGAATTTGATCACACCACTTCATTTACGCTATCATTGACTTGGTTGCTTTCTGTTTATTCATGGTGTGTTTTTATCCTAGTGACACCCCGCACTTGCTTATTTGATTTAGTTCTCTAATTTGTCCATTTGGGGACATCATAAAAAGGGGGAGAAAGAATTATCATATTATGGGGGAGTTTGAATTCTGGGGGAGTTTTTGAGATGTTGCTTATATTTTTATCATATATTGATATCCATGTTATCTCATTTCAAACTCGATATGTCACGTGGTACTTGCTTTGTCTCATGTGTGTAGGTATGAAGATTGCAGATTTATATGTTGCACACCCTGATGAGAAAAGTTTTGAGATTCCTGAAGAATTAAAGAACAAACGATGAAGACTATTCATTTGTACCTTTTCCAGTTTTGGGTTCATGGGAGGGTAGATTTGTATAGGCAATTTCATATTTGATAATTCGGATTTTTTATGTATGTACCGACATAGACATAGGGGGAGATTTGTAAGGACATTTTTCACATGTCCGAAATGTTTCATTTATTTATGTCGTACGCCGCTACATTTGGCACGTCTCCTCACGATCTCACATGACGGCCTCTATCCGAATTCCGAGAATCAAGCATGCATTATCTCCACTAATATGTCCCACATCTGCCTCAATGACTTCACGTTCCAAGATTTTAGGAACTTAATGCAAGTGGTACGCAAGGGAAGTCAAAATAGTGAAAAAAGGCACAATAGGAGAGTTCAAGGGAATTTTCGTAATTTCACATCCATAGTTCGGAGGTCTGGTCAACTAGAAAGTTGAAGAGCTCGCCGCAACGAAGATACTGGAAAAAACGGCACCTCAATCCGAGCTACGGTGAAGGAGTTATGACCTTTTGAAGATAGAGAAAATTCCTTAAAGAATGCTGTTTTTTTTGTACGCTGGATAGAATTTTAGAGTTTTAAGAACGTGGGACTCTTCATATTTTTTCCTATAAATACCAACTTCGGGGGAGTTGTTTTGCAAGACTTTAGGAGACGAATTTGAGAGTCCAAATACATCTAGTCTTCATATTTTTTAGTCCCAAGACTCATGTTTTGATTCACACATCATTGCCAAACCTTTGTGAATCCTTTTGCAACCCAAGAACACAACTTTGGTTTGTTCAACCCTTGTGGAGGAGACCGTTCTTCTTCTTCTTCATTGCAGCCCTACTGGAAAGGGATAATTCCAGCCGTGACTACAGAATCCGATACCCGAGGGTAATTCTTAGTTAACTTGTATTTTCATTGTAATCCGATTGTAAGCCGTTTTCTTACAAATTATAGTGAAAATAAATGGTTTTGCCCCTGAGGGGGATTTTTCCTTAATTGCATGTGTTTGAATGTTCTTGCATAGATTCTCTATTTATTCAATCACATACTGCTGCATGTTTAGGGTTTGTTTGTGTTAAAAGGGTTTTATATATGGTTTGATCATTTGAACGCGAGCACACACGTTTCTCACAAGGCAGCATCATCCTCGTCATCACTTCCCCGCCTCGCCCGGAGGATGGATAGCTGTTTGGCGCTCTGCATGCGGGTTCCCTGTCCAAAAGGACCAGGGATGCGAGTACGATCAAGTGGTGCCTCAATGCCAGCGTCCTTGAGGATGGAGATAATCAAACATGCATATGGAAGTGGTGTTTCACCTTTCTCATCCATGGCGGCGAAGATGATGTCGGCGTATAGGGTGCGAGCCAGGTTAATGGAAGTGTTAGGATCGAAGAGGTGGTATGTCAATGTGGCCTGATGGGATGCATCGCTGAATCGATGGACGTTTGCAAAATATTTGCACACACAATTTGGAAAGTGAGGAGTGTGAAATTCTGTTACTAAAGTCGTTTAATAAAATTAAACTATTTAAGTAACTCCGAACAGTTTTTTGAAGAAAATCTTTTCTTAAAAATCAAAACTATTTGAACACAAGATGTGCTTAAGAAAAGTATGTACGAGATCTATTCAAGATTTGATCAACAGGTTTATAAAACAGTTTAAACAATCTATAAACTCAGCACAACCAAGAATGAGATGAAAAGATGTAGGAAGATTAAGAACAAGATTTTTTACGTGGTAAAACCTCACCTAACTGAGGAAACATCCACGACTCCCTCTACGGAGTAAAATAAAAATTCCACTATAAACAAATTTTAATAGTTACAAACTATATAACAAACATGCATACAACTCAGACCTATATAAGTTTAGGAATGTACCCTCTGGTGTCCTTATAACTTCTCTGCAGTTCTGATTGTTGATGTTGTTCTCCTAGTTTATTAACTTCCAATTTGTTCAAGCTCTTTATGTCGACTCTTGTTCACAAGATCTTATTACCAACACTTTTCGTGTGGTAGGGTGAAAGTGTTTGTGGAGGTGCTCTCTAACACATGCATGCACACACACACACACACACACACACTTATTATGTACAAATAGTCCTAACAAATTACATGTAAGACTATATGCAGTGACTTTTCTTTTTCTCACTTCTCACAAAACTTAACCTTATTTGACCTTTATAACAATCCCAGAATCCACGACTATCTTGCTCAGAAGACGTATCAAGATCTTAATCAATCTCTGTTTTGAAAATATTTTTGAGATTGAAAATCACCAAGTGCGATTCCAAACTAGGTCAAAGGTCTTGTTTCAAGAGAACTATAAACAGAAAACATTATGGTTGATTTCAAAGTTAAAAATCTTTTCAGAAAAGAATCAACAATATATTTCTCAAGCTGAGAAATAAAAAATGCACACTAAGTGTAATATACCATGAAGAACTCAGATCTGAAATTTTTGTATGCCAGAAAAATAGATCTAAGAAAATGATTAAGTTGGAAACAAGATCTAAAGAACAAAGAGGTTACAACAACAAACCAACTCTCAAATCACCTCTCAAACACTCAAACACTCAAGGTTGTGTTTGGGAAAATACAGGGGTTTGAAGGTTTATTTTTGGTTTGAACTGTTTAGACGATTTAGGGTTAGGGTAGGTTTTCTAACTCATTCTCTCTCTTCTGGTTTCTCTCTTTCTCTCTCTTTTCTCTCTTCTCTCTCTACTCTCTTTTTTTCTCTCAAAGGACGAAATGGCAAAAAAGTCTTCGAAGGCTGAGAGTAGGAGCCTTTTTATAGGAGGCTGAGAAGGTTCGAGAATGAGGACCAAAATCAAAGGCTCAGATTGAGTCAAGATGGATTGACTTTAATCCAAGGGTTCACGAGAAGCGGTGATTAAAGTTCTCCTAATTGGTTCATAAGGGGTTCACATGGATTAAGAAAGGAGACATGCAGATTGTTGATAAAAACGATCCAAGGGATGAAAATGATCACTGGTTTAGTCTCAGCAAAGAAACACACTTCCCACCAATCAGAAGACAACACATGTTGACATATAAGACGAGATAAAACACGCGTCTAAAGTTAATTAAAATCACACCCTGAAGTCTCTGCCGCTTTCGGATTCTACCCAAGGTATCTTTAGGCCAATTAAGCTAACAATATGAAATAGCAGATTGACCCCACAAACTTTTAAAACCAAGTTTTAATTAATAAAAACTTATTTTAAAAAGTTTATAAAATCCTAAAAAAAATATTTAAAAACCAATATAAGGCATTTAAACACACTCAACATATGTACACACATTATTATGCAATATGAGATGTATATGATCCATTCTACTGTGTGTGAGTGTTGGTAATGAGGTCTAGATCACTTCAATCAATGATGAAATAGTAGTGCAAGCTCTGGGGTTATTTGGATTCTAGGTTAGACATAATTTTGTCACAATTTCCAAACTAGATGAACACTTATACAATATAGACTCAAGTGAGTCAAGAGTATAAGGTGCTTCAATCTCTCCCTTTGGAAATATGAGACAAAATCTCCTTTGAGTCATCTAGAACTCGTAGTGCAATAAGAATGAGGAAACCTACTCCTACAAAAATCTATGTACCCAATTCCTAGAAAGAAAAAGTACATAATTTAACTATTTACAATTGAATACCCTATTACAACTGTTGAGAATAACTGTACAGAATCCTGCAATGAATCACTAAGATCAAGCTGTTTAGCATATATGAAATTCATTAGACTCAAATTTCTCCCCCATTTTGTCTCAAATAGACAAAGGGAGAAATAAAGAGATCAAAGAGATTAATCAGCACACACCATACCAATAGATTTACGCAAAGAAATGAATCGATTGTAATCTAAAGGTTTGGTGAACATATCTGCGAGTTGCAAATTAGTAGGAAGGTAATTGATTTCTAATTCCTTAGTTTTAACTAATTCACGTATAAAGTGATGACTTATTTTTATGTGCTTTATTCGCGAGTGTTGAACAGGGTTTTTAGAAATATTGATCGCACTTTGATTATCAAAATAGAGATGCAATTGGTTTTTTTGAATACCATAATCACTCAGCATTTGTTTAAGCCATAGTAATTGAGCACAACAGCTGCCAGCGGCTATGTATTCAGATTCAGCTGTTGAGAGTGATGTGCAGTTTTGTTTCTTACTACTCCATCCTACCAAGTTATTACCAATATAATAACATGCTCCTGATGTGCTTTTACTATCATCAGTACACCCAGTCCAGTCAGCATCAGTGTACCCAATTATAGTGCTTGGTGTGTCATTAGTGTACCAAAGTCCTAGATTCAAAGTGCCTTTTACATATTTAATGATTCGTTTAACAGAATTCAGATGGCTCTCTTTAGGGTTATTTTGATAACGAGCACATACACACACATCATACATAATATCAGGACGCGAGGCAGTAAGGTATAGTAAGGTTCCAATCATACTACGATATAGAGTAGGATCTATAGATTTTCCAGTTTTGTCTTTAGAAAGTTTTACCGTAGTACTCATGGGTGTTTTAGAATTTTAGCACTCTCAAGGCCAAATTTCTTTACTATCTCTAAATCATACTTAGATTGCGAAAAAAATAGTCCTTATGAATTTTGTTTGACTTGAAGACCTAAGAAGAATTGTAACTCCCCTATAAGAGACATTTGAAACTCCTTATGCATTATTTTAGAGAAGGATTTTACTTCTAAGGGAGAAGTTGATCCAAAGATAATGTTGTCAACATAAACTTAAGCAATAATAATGTGTTTACCAAAATGTTTGACAAAAAGTGTTTGATCATTTCCACCTCTTTTGAAACATTTATCTAGGAGGAAACTGGAAAGACGCTCATACCAAGCTCTAGGTGCTTGTTTAAGGCCATACAAAGCCTTTTTAAGACGAAATACATGATTTGGATATTGAGGGTCAATGAACCCTTTAGGTTGTTCTACATAGGTCTCCTCAGTCAATATTCCATTAAGGAATGCAGATTTGACATCCATTTGGTAGAGTGTAAAATTCAAGTGGCAAGCTATAGCAAAGAAAAGACGAACAGATTCTAAACGAGTAACAGGAGCAAAGGTCTCGATAAAATATATTCCTTAAATTTGAGAATATCCTTGAGCAACTAATCTAGCTTTGTTTCTAATGATTATCCCACTTTCATCAGACTTATTTTTAAAAATCCAACGTGTGCCAATAACCTTTTGTGATCAGGACTAGGTACAAGATACCAAAGATCATGAATGACAAATTGAAGAAGTTCTTCTTGCATAGCAGAAATCCAGTGAGAGTCATTCAATGCCTCATTTACATTCTTTGGTTCCACTAGGGAAACAAAACATGCATAATGTGCATAATTTCTTAGTTGGGATCCTGTACGCATTGGCTCACTAGGGTTACCAACTATGTTATTTATGGGATGATCTTTAGAAACCCAGTTAGGTACTTCAGGTATCTCAATTGGTAATGAATCATCTATTTTAGGAGAGTCATTTTCTAAAATGTTTGTAGGCTCTTCTACAATAGTTGATTCACCAGTCTTGTTCTCTACATTAGTGTCACTCGCAATTAGATTTATGGATTCCATCAAGGTTTTAATGCGAAGATTATACACTCGATAGGCTCTACTGTTAGGCGAGTATCCTAAAAATATAGCTTTATCACCCCGGCTCTCAAATTTGGACAAGTGTTCCCTATCTTTGCATACATAACAAGTACTACCAAAGGTTCTAAGGTACTTAAGATTGGGCATTTTATTATACCAAAGTTCGTAAGGGGTTTGTTTGGAATTCTTTCTAAGATAGACCATATTTATAATGTGACACGCAGTACGAATAGATTCTACACAAAAGTATATAGGTAAATTCTTGGCATGTAACATAACACGTGCCATCTCTTGAAGGGTACGATTCTTTCTCTCGACGATTCCATTTTGTTGAGGAGTCTTAGGAGCACTAAACTCATGTTTGTAACCATTATAGTCACAATACTCTATTATACCAGTGTCTTCGAATTCTCCACCTCTATCACTACGGATTCTATTTACTTGAGTGTCCTTTTCATTTTCAATGCGAAGAAGTATTTTTAAGAAAGTTTGAAAAGTGTCAGAGTTTTGTTTTAAAAAGGCTACCCAAGTAAATCTGGTGAAGTCATCAACTATAACAAGAATATAACTTTGTCCACAGAGACTAACAGTTTGGGAGGGACCCATTAGGTCCATATGGATGAGCGCCAAGGGATTAGAGGTAAGAACATCATTAACTTTCTTATGAGGTGCCTTAACAATTTTACCTTCCTGACAGGAACCACAGACAATGTTGAGAATGGGTTTGATTTTAGGAACTCCTCTAACTATTTTTTGAGAGGTTAGTCTACTAAGATTATCGAAATTTATGTGACCCATTCTGTTATGTCATATCTCGTTGTCATCTATTCGGACAACATTACAGATTTCAGACTTATTCATGACAGTATAACAATTGTCAGCAGTTCTGAATCCTGTAATTATGCATTCACCTTTTTCATTTAAAATTTTGCAATTATTCTTTGAAAAGGTAACAGTATGATCTGAGTCACAAAATTGCGAGATGTTAAGTAGATTGGCCTTAAGACCTTTAACTAGAAGAACATTTTCAAGAACAGGAAGTCCATCTTCTTGGAGAGTTCCTTTGTCTATGATTTGAGATGATACTCCATCACCAAAAATAACTTTTCCACCAGCAAAGCTGGTTTTGTTCAAAAGTTTTGTATCATCCCCAGTCATGTGCTTAGAACATCCACGGAGTCTAAATACCACCCAGATGATGTGTGCTCAGCTTTTAATGCAGTAATAACTATATTACACTTCATCTGAGGTAATAGATCATCTTTTCTAACCCAAATTTCTCTAGTTTTCATTTTGCGCTTATTATCTCTCAATTGATAAAATTTGCGAGCATTTGATTTTTATTGAAAAATGTTTTGCGTAAGATTTTGAGTTTTATGAAAAACATGAGCATTTGATTTAGGAAAGTTCTTAGGAACCTTCAAGTAAATGTTCTTTTAGGTTTGGTCTTTCTCTTTCTATAATTAGAGTTTTTGTTTGGTTGTCTAAGAAGTACATAATTGTTGCGGCTCCTCCTAGAATAGTTAAAATTCTGATAGGTAGGAGGATAACAGACAGGTTTAACTAGTCTCCTAGCATATCAACCATCAAAAGAGTGACCGTATATATCACAGTAAGAGCAATAAATATTCCTCAAGGTTGGGGTCTCCTTAGTAAAGTCTCTAAACAATGGTTTAGAGGAATTTTGAGGTTGGACTCTATTCCTAGGTAGGACAGTCTTGAATGCGGACTCACTCTTCCTAATAGGAGGGCAGACGTATTTAACCTTAGGTAAACTTTCACGTTTAGAGAAACTTGATTCCCCAATGTTAAAATTTTGATGTTTTGAATCAAACTCAATTTTTAGGGAATGAAAATCTGGGCAGGTTTCAATAGGTCTTTTACCTCCTGACACAAACTTGATAGTTTCAAAAGATTTTGTTTGTGTCTTCAAATTAGGGCAAAACCCTATTCCAGTTCGATCATCAGAATTGGTTTAGATTCAGCAACAAATTCATCAAAACAGTTTGAATTATTTTGTAAATTTTTTGAACACAATTGTTGTCTTTTCTTTAGTTTGTTCCAATTCTAACAATGTCCCTTTGTATTTTTTCTCCAGAGTTTCATTTGTTTCAGTCAAATTTTTGAGTTTTTGAACAAACATTTTGATTTCACTTTCATGAGTTAAACATTGGGTAGTTACTCTTCAGCATTCAGTTTGACCATTAGGCTTAGATCTTCTAACTTCTTAGTGAGATCTTTCACAATCTTTTCCAGTCTAGTGCTTTTCTTGAGAGTTTTAGCATAGAGTGTGTGAATATCTGGGAGGTCTTCATTGTCCAAGTCACTAAGTATAGTGTGTGAAGTGACCCCTAGGACTTCATTCTTAGAACTCACACACCCATTGACATCGTCATTATCGCTTTCCCTTTGACTCACACACCCCGAAGAAGAGATAGCAATATTCTCAGTAATCAAAGCATCTAAACCAATAACAGCATTATTCGAAACATCAGTAGTAAAATTACTAGATTCATCCTCACTAACAAACACAGACATATCATCATTATAGATAATCTTGGAAAAGAAGGACATGCAAGGGTCAAAAATATCAGATGACTCAGGTTCCTCATTTTCAGAGTCACTTGAATCATCCCATGTCTTGCAAATGTTGGCTCTAGCATGTTTGTTTTGAGTGTTCAAGTTAACTCTGCAGTCTTGTGCAATGTGTCCTAGTTTTCCACATCTAAAGCATTCAGTCTTCTTAAGGTCTCTGTTAGGTCTAGTGTGAGAGTCCTTGTGATGTTTGTCATGGCTTTTCTCATGAGGTCTATGATTAAAGGGAGTTGGATAATTGGACTTGCCTTATTTATTTGCCATGTTGTTTCTAAATTTAATGATTTTCTTAAACTGTTTTGACATCAAGGCAATCTGATTGTTCAAACTCTCTATATCGCATTCCTCATCAGAATCATCATTGGAAGTATTAAACTCAGGCTTAATCAATTTAGAAGAGAAGCTTAGATTGGAACTAGTCTGTTTCCTATGGGACTGGGTCAATTGCTTCTTAAATTCTAGTTCCATTTCCACAGTTCTTAATTTACTACTGAGTAATTCAGGAGTGAGATTTATATCACACATTTCCTCAATAGCATATCTTTTGTTGTCAAATTTCTGTGGTAATGATCTTAGAATTTTAGATACAATTTCTTGTGTGTCATATGTTATCCCATTAGCATGCAGTTTTATCACAATATCAGTCAGGTTCATATAGAAGTCATCAAATGACTCAGTCTCAGTCATAATTAAAGAGTTATACTATTGAATGAGCATTTGAGTTTTAGCAGCTTTAACTCTAGTGTCACCTTCATGAGCAGTAACCAAAGTGTCCCAAGCTTCCTTAGAAGTGGTACAAGATGAGATTCTTTTGAACTCATGTTCATTTATGGACATAAATATGGCATTCTTTCCTTTGTTGTTATTACGAGAAACTTGTTTCTCTTCTTGTGTGAACTCACTTAATACTTTCTTAACCCTCTCATTACTTCCTTCAGTGGATGGTTTTGTAGGAAAAATGTAACCATTTTCAACAATGTCCCAGACATCATCTCCCAGAGTTCCTTGAATGAAAGCAATCATTCTTACTTTCTAGTAAGAAAAATTGGTTCGATTAAGGATAGGAGGTCTGGTCAAGTTACCAAATCTTTCATTTTTGTCGTCCATATTTGATTTTCAGAAACACGGGATCTCTTTAAAAGAAGTTTTTCAAAGATCTGATACCAATTGAAATTCTGTTACTAAAGTCTTTTAATAAATTAAACTATTTAAGTAACTCCCAACAGTTTTTTGAAGAAACTCTTTTCTTAAAACCAAAACTATTTGAAGACAAGATGTGTTTAATGAAAGTATGTACGAGATCTATTTAAGATTTGATCAACAGGTTTATAAAACAGTTTAAACAAACTATAAACTCACCACAACCAAGAATGAGATGAGAAGATGTAGTAAGATTAAGAACAAGATTTTTTACGTGGTAAAACCTCACCCAACTGAGGAAACATCCACGACTCCCTCTACGGAGTAAAAAAAAAATTCCACTATAAACAAATTTTAACAGTTACAAACTATATAACAAACATGCATGCAACTCAGACCTATATAAGTTTAGGAATGTACCCTATGGTGTCCTTATAACTTATCTGGAGTTCTGATTGTTGATGTTGTTCTCCCAGTTGGTTAACTTCCAATTTGTTCAAGCTCTTTATGTCGACTCTTGTTCACAAGATCTTATTACCAACACTTTTCCTGTGGTAGGGTGAAAGTGTTTGTGGAGGTGCTCTCTAACACATGCATGCACACACACACACTTATTATGTACAAATAGTCCTAACAAATTACATGTAGGACTATATGCAGTGACTTTTCTTTTTCTCTCTTCTCACAAAACTTAACCTTATTTGACCTTTATAACAATCCCAGAATCCACGGCTATCTTGCTCAGAAGACGTATCAAGATCTTAATCAATCTATGTTTTGAAAATATTTTTGAGATTGAAAATCACCAATTGCGATTCTAAACTAGGTCAAAGGTCTTGTTTCAAGAGAACTAGAAACAGAAAACATTATTGTTGATTTCAAAGTTAAAAATCTTTTCAGAAAAGAATCAACAATATATTTCTCAAGCTGAGAAATAAAAAATGCACACTAAGTGTAATATACCACGAAGAACTCAGATATGAAATTTCTATATGCCGGAAAAATAGATCTAAGAAAATGATTAAGTTGGAAACAAGATCTAAAGAACGAAGAGGTTACAGCAACAAACCAACTCTCAAATCACCTCTCAAACACTCAAACACTCAAGGTTGTGTTTGGGAAAATACAGGAGTTTGAAGGTTTATTTTTGGTTTGAACTGTTTGAATGATTTAGGGTTATGTTTAGGTTTTCTAACTCATTCTCTCTCTTCTGGTTTCTCTCTTTCTCTCTCTTTTCTCTCTTCTCTCTCTACTCTCTTTTTTTCTCTCAAAGGACAAAATGGAAAAAATTCTTCGAAGGCTGAGAGTAGAAGCCTTTTTATAGGAGGCTGAGAAGGTCCGATAATGAGGACCAAAATCAAAGGCTCAGATTGAGTCAAGATGGATTGACTTTAATCCAAGGGTTCATGAGAAGCAGTGATTAAAGTTCTCCTAATTGGTTCATAATGGGTTCACATGGATTAAAAATATAGACATGCAGATCATTGATAAAAACGATCTAAGGGATGAAAATGATCACTGGTTTAGTCTCAGCAAAGAAACACACTTCCCACCAATCAGAAGACAACACATGTTAGCATATAAGACGAGATAAAACGTGCGTCTAAAGTTAATTAAAATCACACCCTGAAGTCTCTGCCGCTTTCGGATTCTACCCAAGGTAACTTTAGGCCAATTAAACCAACAATGTGAAATAGCAGATTGACCCCACAAACTTTTAAAACCAAGTTTTAATTAATAAAACCTTATTTTAAAAAGTTTATAAAATCACAAAAAAAATATTTAAAAACCGATATAAGGGATTTAAACACACTCAACATATGTACACACATTATTATGCAATATGAGATGTATATGATCCATTCTACTATGTGTGAGTGTTGGTAATGAGGTCTAGATCACTTCAATCAATGATAAAATAGTAGTGCAATCTCTGGGGTTCTTTGGATTCTAGGTTAGACATAATTTTGTCACAATTTCCAAACTAGATGAACACTTATACAATATAGACTTAAGTGAGTCAAGAGTATAAGGTGCTTCAGCGTGTTTTCTCATTAAGACGGCCAACAGTGACAGTTTGCCCCCTCCATGTGACATCGGGGGCAATGTGCTCCATAATCAGTTCTTTGGCGAGCGGGGCGACATTCCTTGGGTATGTGAAGTCTTAAACATCGGTAACATCGTATTCGGCCAACTTGGTAGTGAGAAGGGCCAACGAAAAAGGAATGACGGTACCATAAACATATGCTTGAGAATAGAATTGGCCCGTTCGAACAAGGGAGCCATAGAAAGATCGGACCTCGACTGCCCAAATTTCTTCGTACGGTTGATTAAGGAATCATCACCAACCCCTAGGCATGAAGAGGGCGGTGACGGAATTGGGAGGACCTAACCATTAGACAGCGCACTCCATGTGGAGTTTACGATACGGACCAAAAAACCGATTGCACCACCGCTCCTCTTGGCGAGAACGGAATTCACTATGGCCGGAGGGTAGGATTTTAGTGGAGTCGTACTTGATGGGGGTGGGTCGTTGGGCCATGATAATGGGTAGAGTTTGCTAGAAAATTATAGAGAGAGAAGAGAGGAGTGAGTTGGTTGAAGGTCAAAAAGTGGAGGCTATGGGTGGGTATTTATAGGGGAGGGGTAGGTAGGGTTTTGGAAATGGAGGGAAAGGGTTTGGAGGGAAAGAACCGAAAGGATTTGAATATCCTAAGCACCCTAGGCACATCGATTATCTAAGGATAGCCCTGTATGATTTGAAGCAAGAACCCCGTGCTTTGTACGAGAGGCTTACTTCCTATCTCTTCGCATGTCGCTTAAAGAAAGGGGGAGTAGATAAGACGTTATTTGTCAAGAGAGGAGAAGGACTTTGAGGAGGAAATGAAGAGTGAGTTCGAGATGAGAATGGTTAGTGAGCTTACATTCTTCCTTGGAATCTAGGTTTGACAGTTAGAAGATGGGATGTTTATCTCCCAATCCAAGTATACAAGAGACCTCGTAAAGAAGTTTGCGTTAGACTCTACTAAGAATTCACACACCCCATGAGTAACTCAACGAAGTTTAATAAGGACACTTTAGGCAAGGATGTATAGCAAACCTTATATCGGAGCATGATAGGTAGTCTTATCTACTCGAATGACAGTTGTCCTAACATAGCCTTTAGTGTTGGAGTCTGCGCGATATCAGGCGTCCCCGAAAGCGTCACAGTTACATGCTCTTAAACATATTATCAAATACATTATTGGGACTCTCTCATACGACATTTGGTATTCCTTTGATAGCGATGACCGTTTATCTGCCTATTCGGATGACGAATGGGTCGGGAATGCAGATGGATGTAGGAGCACTTCGGATGGGTGTTTCTATTTTGGTACTTCTCGTCTCTTGGATGAGCAAGAAGCAAAACTCCATCTCTTTGTCCACTGCAGAGGCTAAGTACATCACCGTCGGGAGTTGTTGCACGCAACTCTTGTGGATATGCAAATGTTGGAGGACTATGGGTTATCATAGGACACCATGACTATTTCCTATGATAACACGAGAGCGATACACATATGTTGCAATCCAATCTAGAATTTGCGCCCCAAATACATTAGGATATACGAGAATTTTATCCGAGACCTAGTAGAGTAAAAGGTCATATACTTGAGCTTTGGGACCACCGGCCACCAGTTAGCCGATATCTTCACTAAACCTTCAGATGTCCCTAGATTTGAGAGTCTTAGGAAGTCTTTAGGTATCTGTACAGTCGATTGAGGGTTGGTTTGTGTGTCTAGTATAAGATGGTTTTTCACATGCATATTCTTGATTCTTTTTGCTAGACTGTATCATTTGTATTAATCTTCTATTATTTTTTTTTCCTTTTTCATATTTTAGAAAAATCCAAAAGGAGTTTTTTTTAAATAAAATTTAGAAAAATACAAAAAGATTTTTTATTTTAAAGAAAAGAGAAAAATACAAAAATATTTTTAGTTTTTAAGAAAAATGAAAAAGACAAAAATATTTTGTTTTTGTAAATTTTTTTGAAAGACACAAAAAGATTTTTGTAGTCTGTTTACACCTTTATGGATGAAAATTTAGGACGGCCAAGTCACCACATCATTCCATTATCCACGTGACATTTTGGTAGTGTTTTGAGACACAACTTCATTTCATCCGTGTGCTTTGTAATGTTTGGAGGCATTGAGATGTAATTAGTGACTACTTTATAGTTGTTTGACTCATTATCTTCTTTAATGCACACATGCACGAATTAATTTGATTTTTGTACTTATCTACTGCATGTTGGTCAAAATGTTTTCATCTCAATCATGTCTTAAAATAAACCAAATGCAATAAAATGAGTCAATGAAAGCAGTGCATGTAAGAACCGTTTCCTGTGAGAGTTTATTTAATATTGAAAAAAATACTGAGTGAACACGGGAAATGGCTGCAAGAGGCATGTGAACTCACCGTGAAAGCCACGGTTTAAAAACAACCCAAGAAAAAAAATTAAATAAATAAAAAGAAAATTATGCCAAAATGGGGCTGATAGGAAATCTCTTAAAAAGAGAATTTAGAACCTCAATAAAAATTGTATTATTATATACGAGGGAGTTTGGTTGGAAATCAACGGGTTTGCACGTCCTGAAAAAGTCACGAAAAATCATTACATAGTTGTAGACGTTAGTAGTGTGTGTGGAAATCATTTTAGACTTTGATTTGCTGACTAGATTGAGTGATTTTAATATAAATTCATCTCCTCACACCTAATCACGATTTTGAGTTCATTTGCTAGGAGTATCCCAACTTCATCGTACACATATGATTATGAATGTTTGAGTTGATTTTTTTATCTAATTTGTTCACACCCCCACACTTACTCTTTCACCGACTTGGTTATCTTAGTGTATATTCATGGGGTGATTTTTGCTCTACATTATTTTGTGCAAAAAAAATGGAGAAATTCAAAAAGAGAAGTTTTTAGTTGTGACACACTCCGTATTTATTGTTTTTGTTTTCTTTCATTGTCTATTTATTGCATCATAATAAGGGGGAGAAAGAATTGTGAAGGAGTGGAATTTTGATTATTTAATGATTTGCTTGTGCTTAATTAATTTATCATTTATGCTTATTATTTTATTACAAACTTTTGATCATCACGGGTATTTTTTTCTTGTTTCATGCGTGTAGGTACAGTTTGAAGATCATATATTTGGCACACCTTGATAATGACAAAGAAACTTTGGAGATTTGAAGTTTTGATGATTTTGAAGATTTCAAGACATGTATTTTGATATTTCCATCTGAGGATTTTAGGGGATATTAAATTAAATGTCTTAGAGATTTTTTTTGTTGCATAATTCGGATATTTTTGTGTATGTACCGGCATAGCCATAGGGGGTGATCTGTAAGGACATAATCCTGTCAATGTCTGCTATAATATAGGAATTGTCTAAGTTGTCCTAGATCACATATGATATGGAGTATAACAATACATTGGCACATCTACATACGATCATCCATAACGTCCACAATCCGAATCAGTAGAAACGTGCTCATCATCATGCTCACGTCATCTTCAACGTGCGTCACGTTTATCTTCAGTCGGTCTCCACTGCTCCACCATGTTCATGGTATTTTTTTTATTAGGAGTTCTTAATATTCACACTTATATTTGGGAGATTTTTACTTCGATTTAACAACTGATTTTATTTTATAAAAACTAAGGCTGGCATTTTTTTCGCTAACATTCGTTTAAATGACATAGATATGTCGTTCAAATGACATGCACATGTCGTTCGAAGGGGGTCGTTTGAAGTCCTTGATCGAATATGGATCAAACAAACCCATACTATTTTGATTTTTATCTGGTCATTTCTTAGGTCGTTCAAAGCATCATCAAATGACATCTTGATGTCATATTAACGACCTTAATAAGTCGTTCGAACGACATGTTGTCGCCTTGAATTTTGTTTGCCTATAAATACCTGTTCTCATTAGATATTTTGTATGACTTTTTAACTCCACCTTCTGCAGACCTGCTACAATTTGTCTCCATTTTCTAAATCCTAAAACACTTTTGATTCACTCAAACTTCCCTTATCATATATGTGAATCAATAAGAAACCCTTATAATCATATTACCCAATATTGGAATAGAAATTGTGGAGAAGCTATCTCTATTGTTGTTCTTAGAGTTCTCATGGGAGCTCTTACTGAAGATCTGTCAAAATGTTTGTATTTATTTATATACATGTAAGTCGAGTTTTACATGCAATAGTGAAATAAAAAAGGTTTTTCCCATTTCAGGGATTTTTGTTGAATTGTTTTTGTGATTGTTGGATTGTATGTAAGATAGATTGATCACTTTTAATCACTTAGTTGCGTGTTCTAGGCTTGATTAAAGTTAGTTATAAAATTGGAGTTTTATTAAATAATTTGAGACATTGAACCGAAGCGCACTCTCATATAAAATTTTAAGAGGTTGTGTTCTATTGTGATTGGGTAAGAGTTGAGGATCAAAATACTTGTGAAGTTGATCCTGGAACCAATTTGATCATGGTTAATTTGTACAAGTTGAATAGCAAAGATCACGTGAGCGATGAGTTATTTGTTTGTGTGCTTTTCAAAAGGTCAAGCAAGTGTTTTAATCGGAGTATATTAGTACTGAGCCGTGGTCAATCATCCTACACGTGCCAAATCGTCTAACTAGTAGTGTGGATGACTTGACTACTCCTACAGAATATCAATCTATTTTAGATGATAATCCGAATTGGAAATAATTTTTAGATTTGTAATGAGTATTCCAATTATTTGAAACAATGCTTAGTTTGGTTTATGATATGAATTTGTATTCTTATAATGTCATTAAGTTTTATTCTTCTAGTGCTTGATTAATATCAGACGGTAATTTAATGCTTTTATTCATTTGGATTTGATTACTTGCCGTGGATGTGAATAAAAATTGGTGGGTTGGTTATTGCGTATGTTAGTTTGGATCTTACTTACTTTAACCATTAATTCTTAGTCCGTGACATGACCCGAATTTGAAATAATTTTTAGAGTTGTAATAAGTATTCCATTTATTTGAAACAATGCTTAGTTTGGTTGATGATATGGATTTATATTCTTATAATGTCGTTAACTTGTATTCATATAGTGCCTTAATTCATTTGGATTTTAGTCAATTTCATGATTTTATTCATTTGGATTTGACCATTTTCTCATATACATGTTTGTACTAATAGCAACAATTTTTGCAGGAAATGACTTCATCAGGTCATCACAGTAGCGGAGGCGATGACGGCTCATCTACCACTAAGCCCCCAAAATGGGGCAAATTAGGGTTCATCGTCGAGGCAAGATGGCGTTACTGGATAGAAACCTAGATTTGGATCGTCGGCCCGGGGTACATGGATTGGAGGAAGGTTCCACAGGAGCTCAAGATGGCCATCTAGGGGGCACTACAAGTAGTTACTCACTTTATTTTTATTTTGTATTTATATTTATGTATATATTTATATTTATATTTACAATTTATTATATTTTTAATTTAAATACAATTATGACTTACTTACTTTTTGGTTTATATTTGTTTGACAAGAACAATTCGGCCTGCCCCCACATGCCCGCGACTCCACGTTAGAACAATTGAGAGATAAATACAAAACGTGGAAGAAAAACATGCGGGAACGGTACTTTGGGTAGGATCGGGAATCCATATTGAGGGTCCGTGACACTGTATCGTCAAAGGAGCCGATCTCATTAGCACACTGGAAGCAGTTTTTCGACAATGAGATCCAGGAGGGGAAATTTACATCTTGTCAATCGGGGAGGGAAAATCGAGCAAAAATGGTCAACGTGCACTACTCCGGGTGTACGTCTTACGCCGAGGTGGAGCACAAGACGGTAAGTTTTTAATTTTCTTTCATTTTAGTTTTATGTTATTCTGATTTAGCATTATTTTGCATTACTTACTAATTTTGCAATATTTTTTTTCAGAAGACGGAGTGGGCCTGGGTAGGCCACATAGGCTCTATGCTGATGTGGCAATTCGGACAAAGAACGAAAAGGATAAGAAGGTGTCCCCAAGTATGGAAGCCACAATTATAAGTTATAAAATTATCTTACAATTATTTTATTATTTTAATTACATTATAATTTATTTATTAACTTAACTAATCGTGTACTTTCTATCATTTTAGGAAAAGCTACAGGAAGTGCACAACTCCAAGTGGCTACGGACGCACTAAGCCAAGTGATTAGGGAGGATCACAAGGAGAGGACAAGGGGGATGAGACCTCAGGTGGGGAAGTCGAGGCCCATCGGGATTGAGAGGTGCAACACCAGGTTGGATCGTAAGGTGGACACCCATGGTGATAAGTTAGAAAGGTTGGAGGAGATGATCCTCAATATGTTCGAGTGCATGATGCTTAAATTAGAGTACACCTCATATAAGGGAAAGGGGAAGGCGGTAGACGAGGACGTCACTGCTACATCTCTCTCACCCTCAATGCTGATACACACTGACTCACCACCTACATATGATTCATTTGACAACTTCACCCCGATCGAACGACCTATGTCAACAATGGGTTGCCCGAGTGTATATTTAATATACCAATTTGGTGGCATGCCTATATTTAGGGGGTTGAGGGACCTGGACACATGCTCGGATAGTGTGGTTCATGGACGTGTGAGCCAAAATATTGAGGCAAAGGTTATCGTCATGCATATTGTGCCTGAAAGAGAGAATATACCTTTATGGTTGGAAGATCAATGCGGCATTCGGTAAATTAATGGATGTATCAATTCATATGTAGTGTGGCCTACCTTCCTTCTCAAACCAGTTCAAAACCCAAGACCTTGACATTATTTGTATTTATTTTATTTGAATATTAAATATTCAATGTTGAATATTGTTTATATTTATTTAATTTGAATATTGAATGTTGGTTGGTTATGAATTATTTAATGTTGCTTGATATATATACTGTTTGAACAGGATTAAATATGTTATAACGGGTTAAAATATTCTACTGGGCAGTGCAGTGACCATACAACCCAACAGTTTTTTTTAATTCTGCCCACATTTGTCATTGACGTTGATCGTGACAAGTCCATGATAAATGAAAATCATCAGACTTGTCATGGTCAAAGTCCGTGACAATTTTTTATTTATCACGGACATTGATCGTGACAAGTTTTATTTTATCACCGAATTTTTACGGACTTTGACTGTTACAAGTCCGTGATAATTTTCTTTGTTACCCCCAAACTTATCACGGTTTTAGACCGTGACAAGTAAGAAATTTTGGTTTAGTGCTTCATCATCCATGGCATATCAAGAGGTATGAATTCATATTTATGTTTGATAACTAGATGATTTGGATGTTGTTTTAAAATATTCTTTGAGGCAGTTCTTGTAAAAAGGTTTAAAAGAAAAAATGCTTTATTTAAAGTTGTTCAAATGAGGTTTATATTATCTTTCAAATGATTTACTGAAAGTCATTCGAATGACTTGTTTGGTTGTCTCAAAGGAATTGAGTATTTTCATTAAAACGACCATCAAACGAGGTTCAAATGAGTTCTCTCTGTTTAGCAAAAGAATGTCGCTCAAATGTCGTTTGAAGGTTGTTCGAACGGATTTAGTTTATTTTGTTCAAAGGATATTTCCCACTTCGTTCGAATGACCCTTAATATTTTTCTCAAAAATATTTCTTAAGATGCGTGCTGATATAAATTTTACAAAAATCTATAAATATGAGGTTTTTATCGTAGTTTCCTTTTTAAAGCTTTCAAAATTAGTCTCCAAGAAAAATACAAGAGCCTCTAAACCCCAGTTTATACCCAATCGTTTGAGATCAAAATTTCATTTAAATATGATAACATATGATCTCCTGTTTGAGCACCAAGGTTTAATTAATCTTCATCTTTGTTGAGTACTTTTTCATATTGTGGATCCTATGTATATTGTTGTTTCACGGTTTATGAGCCAAGATCGGTGGATACTAAGACATGTGAGGAGCACGCATTGTGAAATTCATGGGTGGATTCATGCATGCCACTGTGAAAAAGGTCGATTAGAGAAGATAGCATCAAGGCTTGAAGGATTCAAATCGGTTGAGTAAGTCATCTGTCGTAATTGTGCAATTACTATATCATAGTGAAATTTACGTGGTTGGGTGGCCCGAGGTTTTTTCCATTTGGGTTTTCCTCGTACATCAATGTTTTGTAGTTTACCTTCATTTTATTCTTGCTTATATCACCTAGATGCATGCTTAGGTCAAGATAAAATTGGTAAACATTTTTACACAACACTTTGATTTAATTGGTGCAAGGTTTTAAATTGGTTTAATTAATTTATAAGAGTAAAAATTGGTGTTTGTTTGTCAATCAATATAATTTATAAGGCTTGAATATTTCATATTTATTCCCTTAATTTCGGTCCTTTTATGATCCCGTTCATTGTAATTATCTCGCATTTATCTCATATTTTAGCTACTAACCCTCTTTAGAGAGTATTTCTTGTTTTGTATATGTATCATGCATTTTATAGGTATTTCATGCAAGTAATTGGGGGAGAGAAACCTAAACAGTGAAAGAAACCAAGGAATGGGAGTTTAAGGGAATTTTCGTAAATGTTTAGCCTTAGTTCGGAAGTGAGGCCTGCTGGAAAGTTGAAGAGATTGAAGTCACAATAATACTGGAAAAACGGCACCTCAATCCGAGGTATATTGAAGAAGTTATGCGCGTTTGATGTCGAGAAGAAAATCTAGGGGCAAAGGAGGAATTTTAGAAAATTGATAAGGGAACCAGTTCGGAGGTACAAGCAAACCGGTTCGGATGACCTGAACGCAATTTTTTTATTTATTCTGAAATTTTACCAGAGTTTCATGGGTTTAGGACTCTTATAAAAAAGGGTTAATTGAGTTGCAGAATATAATTAGTCATATCTAACTTTGCTTTAACCTAGTTTTTGAGAGGAGAAAAAGAGGCAAAAACATAAGATATTATTTTGGCACCAAGTTTACACTTTGTAGAGATTTTTCATGCAATAATTAATATAAGTTGTCTTTCTCTCTCTTGATCTTTGCTTTTAATTATTTTCCTGAATTTCTTGCATCCTTTATTCATTCTTGGATGCTTAGATACATATTAATGATGACTACTTTCACATGCAATGTCAAAATCATGTCGTTAATTAGCAAATTTCATGTCCGGCTAGGTTTTCAAGGGTTTCAATGGATGAACCTAACCCTAAATGGTTCGCATGGATATAAAAATTAGTTCTTGAGTTAAATAATTTATTAGAAACGTGTCATTTTATTAACGCAATCGTCGTAGGACTTATAACTCTGTTTGCCCGAGGTAATCGGAGTGCTTAAGAATGAGATTCACGTGTTGACAATCTCATCATCTACTTTATTTTTATTATTGATTCCGTATTATATGGGTGAATTCCTTCATATATGTAATGCTTGAAATAAATAAAGTCTTCGTTTCAATTAAGTACTTATTTCTCGATTAGTTTTGTATCCGGTGAAATTACTAGGGGTTGGAGGATTGTATTCCGACCTTATCTTTCTTTCATGTTAATAAATCAGTCAATTGTTAAGTCTTGAAAGCGTAGTTAATTTAGATAGCATTTTATTACTTTCATAGTAGTAATACATAGTCTCATCACAATCCTCTTTTCTTTCCTTTTCGCGAGTCAATCGTTAGAGTTAATCTTCTTACTATTAGTCGTCACAAGCATTTGTCCTATTCCATGAGTTCTATACCCGACCTTAATGGATTATTACTTACCCGATCGACTTACACTTGAGTCGTATTCACACTCACTAGAGACAATTTTTTAGTCACGTCAAGTTTTTGGCCCGTTGCCAGGGACTAAGTAAATATACTTGGTTAACTCGATTAAATCCCATAATTTGACTCTAATTCTTTAAAAAATATATATATTCTCCATAATTAAATTCATAACACTCTTCATAATCACATCATTACTTGATTACACGAGAATCCTATGATAGAGCTTAACTCTAATAGCTCCCGCACCCATAACACTCCAAAATTTTAGGTTCCGCCTCCTACACCGCCCAACTCCATCACGAGTCACACTGTGAGTCACAAGTCTAGGGCAACCAGTGAGGATATTGAGTCATTAATGGAGAGTATGATGTCTGACAACGCTAGTTATGGGAGCGAACCGTCACTCTGTGATGCATTATACTCCCGTATAATGTGGGGCAGTTTCATTTTAGAAATTGGATGATCCAAATTCTCCCAAGATTTTACAGGATGGAGTCAAAAAATCCCTACCTCCACATTCGAGAGTTTGAGGAGGCGTGCGAGACTTTTACAAACCACGCATCCACCCGAGATGTAGTGCGTCTCACGCTTATCCCCTTCTCCCTAAAAGATAAAGCTAAGACATGGCTTTATTCACTAGCACCGAACGCGATTGCCACTTGGAGGGATATCCATGCCAAGTTTCTCTAAAAGTTCTTACCGTCCATAGGAACAATGCGATTAGGGATCAAATTCAAATATTTAGATAAAACGATAATGAGCCCTTTGATCGATATTGGGAGCGTTTCAATGAGTTAGTAAACATGTTCCCACACCACGGTTTTGAGAAGTGGAGACTCAGATCCTACTTCCATCATGGGATAAACTTAACTTCCAAATAACTCATTGAAACCATGTGTGTAGACACCCCATTCTGTTACCCCCTAACTCTCTTTAGGTCCCTAGTACCTCCCTTCATCACCACAAACCCAGGTCATGTCCCGAGTACTGACCTAGAAGCCATCAGGCACTCCTTGGCTTAGTTTGACCAAAAAGTCAAACTATTCGTCTCGATCGAGACTCAATGAATCTTCGAATACCCTTTCCAATGGTCCATTTCGTGCGCGATTCCGACTTACCATGCGGACGAACGATCCGTTTGCGTTTGAAACCTGACCCAGAGGCCACCAGGCGCTCCCGGGCTCTGTTTGACCTAAGTCAACTCTTCAGCTCAACTAAGGATGAATGAATATTCAAAGGTAACTGAATACCCTTTCCAACGGTCCGTCCCGTGTGCGATTCTGACTTACCATGCGGACGAACGATCTGTTTGACTCCAAGAGGTCACCGAATGCTTCCAGGGCCCGATTGACCAAAGTCAACTACCTAAACTGGGTCAAACTCTTTGGAATGTCAAATTATATATCCTAACCTTTCCAATGGTCCTCCCCGTGTGTGATTTGGACTTACCATGCGGACGAACGATCCGTTTTCGTTCGAACGATTCCCCGTCCAATGGACCGACAAACACTTTCGAGCCATATTTGACACAAAGTCATCTCCCGAACCCAGGAGAGGTTCAAAGGACTTTCAAAGATCTCTGAATTATATTTCCAACGGTATGCCCCATGCACAATTTTGATCAACGGTTTGCCCTCGGCAGCTAATTTCTCAAAAAGACCTGAAAACACACTCCCAAATGGCAGGATCAGGTCTATACCGATCGGTAGTGACCTGATCCTATAAAAGGAGGCCTTCACCTCATTTTCAAGAAGAGCCCAGATTTGATAAAATTCACTCTCAACGAATCCTAGAAACCTCTCTCGAAGGCAGCGTGATTTCAACTTCAAAATCCTTTTTTTACTTCCACTTTTTATCATCCTTTTCATCAAACTTGGTGAATTAGCCACTCTCCATCGTCATCTAAGTGCAAGGGCTGCTATCCAACATTCAAGATCAAGCTCAAGATCTTCAAGAAGGTACAACTTTCTCAAACTCTCTGTTAAATTCTCAATAACATGTTTTATTACATAGCACTTTTATTATCTCATCTCACACATCCTAATATACTTTTTATTTAGTATTATTGCACATCTCCTACTTTCATATAAATAAAAACCTAAAAAAACAAGAAAAAGAGGGTTTGCTCATAAATTCCAAATAGGTATTCTCACACTTTTCTCACAACTAAAACACTTTTTCTACACACACGCACATTCACAAATAAAAGATCCCCCATTTGGATTTATGGGATAAGACCCACCCCTTGTTTTGTGTGCGAACTACGTGGACTTTGATACCTTTATAGGCTACGTAGGCGTCTCAGGGTAAAACTCGAGACTCGAGTCCTTTTCTCACTTTTTCTCTTATTTTCCTATTTCCTCTTAATCTAATCTTATTATATTCTATATACTTGCCCTTAGTGACGTATTACTACATATGCGTTGTCGTTCCGTTATAACGATCAACGTAGGGGTAATCGCGTAAATCTTATTTTTCTAATATTATTGTTATATCTTCCTACGGATGACTCTCTTTATCTTTTCCATGATACAAGTCGAGGATTCCTATCTCCATTATATTTATACACATGCACACATATCACGAGGGGAAATATAAAGGAAAATAGCAAATATCCATGAGAGACCGAAAGGGCGGAATGGGTGCCTAACACCTTCCAATTTCGTAACTAAGCCTCCGAACCCTTCTCGAATCATTTTGGTTTCGCATGCACCAGTATGTCTTTGGATGGCTTCCCCTTCCTCTTTTGTCTGTTTTGAGTAAAATAGACTGGCTACTATGAATCTCTCTACATTTTTACACCTCATCTCACATGACGTCGGCCGACGCACTCCCGAGAGGGATGCGCGGAACCCGAAGGATCCTTTCTCCTTTCATGTGCCCGCCTGTACAGGCGAGGATCGGGGATGGCCACAATGGCGACTCTGCTTGGGATATGTGTGATATTTTGAGGGCTTGACTCTATTTGCGTCGATGCTATATTTGTTTATGTTTCCCCCCATATGTGTATGTTCCCCTTTTTCATGTATATCCCATGCTTATGCTTATGTTCACACACTTGTAGAAAACTCTTCATGTACACTTCGCACCATGTGCACCTAGTATCACATATATCCCCATGTTGCACGCATCACCTATCCATACTTGGTGTTCCTTGGGTACTTTTACTTTGCCCCCTGCTTGGCATAATCAAGAAAGGCATTCTCCTCATAAGATACTAATAAGAGAATCATGCATGATTCACACGATATCACCAAAGAGCATTGTTATTGACCAAAATTTTACCCAGTAACTAGAGGGTCACTGCGTGATGGGCGTTGGTCCGACAGGTCGCAATTAGCCTAAGCGATATGACTCTCACCTTCCATTGGCCAAGTACCTTCGACGTATATCGAACGGTTCCCCTGCATCATACCGCTTGACCTATGTCATGACGGGAGGTATATCGCATGGAATTTGTTCACGTATGACGAGTATATCAAATTCTCTCTCACGCGTACCGTCCCCACGAGGTATATGGTGAGGCAATTCACGTACACTCAGGTATATCAAATGGCTTGTCCACACGTACCGATTGCCCTCAAGAGCAAGACGTATATCGTGGAAGTCACGCCAAAGGGGGAACCCATGCCGATTCACCCAACCAACTGCATACCTACATATAGGTGTCAAACCTAGGACACGTACTTTAGATTGCCGGTTTCAACCTGAAACTCTGCCAAAATTTTGGGTCGATCTGTCGCCCAATTTTTGTACATTTCTAAAACATGACCCTGTCCTCAAGCCTGATTACAATTCCAACTGTAGCTTTGCATATATTAAAAACCCCACTTTTCTAGGCTCGAGTCCCGTCCAGTATTGCATTTAGGAGAATTAAATATAAGTGAGAACATAATAATCATAATAATCATGTTGTGTTTCGCCTCCAAAAACATTTCTCCCTTCTTTATCAAAAATTTAAAAACATTTCTCCTTTCTTTATAAAAAATCCAAAAACATTCCTCCCTTCTTTATCAAAAATCCAAAAAGAGTTTCTTCCCTTTTTCTCAAAAATAAATCGCATTCTACGCCTTCTCAGGTCGATTGCAAACCCTTGGACTGGCTCGCTATTAGCTTCGATCTTCAGTCAAATCACCCCGGAGTTTCGTCTGTTCATCTTCTACTTCCTTTGAGTCTGAATTCCATTCACTTTCCATAGAGAATATAGATCAAGCACCAGTCATACAGCCGGATATGATGATATTCCTATCTCAGCTCGTGTCTAAGATTGACAACCTACAAATTGAGGTCCGAGAGATGCAATGAAACCAGATTCCAATTCCTCAAGAGCCCGAGGCCCTATTCCCTTGTGATATGGGTCCACTCGAGCCTATCTGGGTTCCCGAAGAATATCAACACGCTCTACGTTCCTTTCTTGTCAATGGGTCGCCGCCTGCCCAGCTTCCTATGCCAAACATTGCCCAGCCTGTGGCTAGCCTGCCTATGGCCGTTGATCCAAAAGAGTACGAGTTGAACAAAGTCAAGGAAGATCTCAATATGCTCACCAAGAAGTTCAACCAAGTCAGGATCTCTGGGAATTATATGAACTACACTCACATGTCTCCTTATCCTAAAGCGAGATTGCCCGAGAAGTTCAAGATGCCAAATATCGAGAAGTTTGGAGGGAGTGGACCCCTATTATTCATCTTCGCAGTTATCACCGTTCCATGACTCTATTAGGAACTTCTGAAGAAGTGATGGCCCAATTGTTTCAACAAACTTTGAAGGATAGTGCCCTCCGATGGTTTTTATCCCTTGAGGAATCCAGAATCCGTAGCTGGGAGGATGTAGCCCGAGAATTTATGTCGCATTATAAATACAACGAAGAGCCTGAGGTCACCCGTCATGATTTTGAGCGGCTCAAACAGAACCCTGGGGAATCATTCAGTAACTTCATAACCCGGTGGAGGGATCAATAAGCTACCATGACCAATCGGCCATCCGAGGAAGAACAGGCCAACATAGTGAAGAAGAACTTCTTGCCCCATGTTCGAGTGATGATGGGAGGAGAATATTATCCCCACTTTCGAGCTCTCAGAGAGGCAGGAGTAGAAATCGAGGAAAGCCTTGTTAAAACAGAGGTTGAACCAAAGAAGGTGTCCGGACAGTTCACCCCTAGAAAGTATGATAAACCTGCCAGTGCTATAGTCTCAACCATCAACAACATCTCTCAACCAACCACATCATGGGCACCAGAAAGCCACCCTGCCCCCATCCGAAGGGAATACACTGAGCTCCATGCTCCCCTCTCCGAAGTTTACCAAGCCCTGTTAGGCCGAAACCTCATCAAACCCTTGGATCCCCGTCCATTGCCCAATTCACTCCCAAAAAACTTCAAGGCCAATTCTCATTGCGCCTTTCACCAAACTATCGGCCATACCACCGACCAATGCTTTCAACTACGAAATATAATCCAAGATCTCATTGATCAGGGTACCATCACCCCACCAGCCAATCCTAAGCCAAACACTACTCACAATCCACTTCCGAATCATACCAATGCCCTCTTCTTAGATGAAAACCCAAATTTCGACCCATCAACTCAAATCACACCCATATACTCTCTTAAACCTCTTCAAATTTGCCCATATTTCCTCCTACACCCTACTAGCCTCGCTGATTAGGCACTGTCACTCCTTACCAGAGCATTCATCGCTGTCCGTACCCATTCTGAAAATGGAAATATGGAATTATCAGAGGTGTTAAACGAACTCCTAGAGTTCGGGCTGAAATTTCCCTCACAGATGGTCATCGATTGCCAAAGGTTCAGCACACTGTTCTTGGAAGCACGAAAGTGGGCCCGAGATTCAGACAGGTGGGTGGTACCAATCGATGAAGTCAGCGTAGATGATATTGTCTAGATTATGGCAGAATTATTCGAGCAAACCAACATAATTTGTAGTATCACTGGGTTACTTGACACTTTGAGGCTACAAGGGCGCTTGGTCCCTTCGATCACACATATCCCCACAGAGTGGGAGGACCTGTATGAAAAAGCCGTTGAAGTTGTGGAATGTATTGACTTTACATGGAAAGACAGAATTGTTACCACCGTATGGGGAGGAGAATTCAAAGATTCGAGCGAAGAACAAGCTTTAGGAAGAACTGGCCCACTAACCAACATATGTGGGATGATATCATATGAAGAGCTCCTTGGAGAAATAAATAGGGTGGCAGAACAACCTGATATTGACAAGGAAATGGGATTCATGTTATTTCCTTCTTCAGTAAATCACATGACCAGATCAGGGAGACATTACCAAGTTCCAAGCTCACTACCATCAAATGACAAAGGGGAGGGCGTTGAAAATCTTCCTATGCCAGAGATGACCATTGAGGAGAGAAAAATCCTCGATCAACTGAAGAAAACTCAAGCTACCATCACTCTATGGGGACTTTTCATGTCTTCCCAGCTACACATAAATGATTTAATTAAATTGCTCACGGGACCCACAATTCCTCCCTCTACCTTACCAGAAGAAGCGGTGAATCTGGTCGGATCCTTGACTTCTACCCGAATGCTATCATTTTATGAAGAAGAAATCCCCAGAATTGGTCCAAATCACAATCATGCACTCAACATCTCCGTCGAATTTATGGGGAAGGTCGTGCCACTCTCCCTTGTCGATAATGGATCCGCCTTGAATGTTTTCCCTTTGAGAACCTTCAAGTGTTTAGGCCTGAAGGAAAGCAACCTCGCTCTAACCTCCGTTGTTGTGCATGCCTACTATAATACCCATCGTGAGGTGATGGTATCCATAAAACTTGTAATAGTGGTTGGCCTTATAAACCCTGTCGTTGAATTCCAAGTCATAGACATCCTAGCTTGTTTCAAACTGTTGATCAGATGACCCTCGCTCCACAGTATCAAGGGTGTGTCTTCCTCACTCCATCAGAAATTGAAGTTCTTCATCGATGGGCGAGTCATCACTATTTTGGGCAACAACGAAAAATGTCGAGGGTGGAAGCACCAGCAGTCCAATCCTTGAGATACAGCATGGGTCAAATGATATGCTCCTATTAGGATTTCGAGTTGAGCCACTCCTACTCCCGGCAGGGGACGGTTTCAAAGAAAGGGTTTGTCCAGGATATGACCCTCATGGCAATGGAAATGTGATTCAGATGTTCAGAAATATGCACTTCATGCCCGGACTGGGGTTAGGGCAAAGGAAACAAGGGATACTCGAGACCATCAAACTGAAGAAATCTTTCCCTCCTTGTGGCTTGGGGTATCAACCATCAGAACAAGAGCTCAGAATGATCCACCAGTCTCTACCAAAAATAAGATTAGACTACGTCCCAACTATCTCAGGGGACTTATTGAATGGACGATTCATCAAAAAAGGTGAAGATTTCCCCTTTTGAGGTTTCTTAGAACTATGGTACGACCATACAAACAAGAAGATGAATCTGGGAATGGAGATCTTTTTCCAAGATAGCTACTCATGGGTAAAAATTTCCAACACCGCATACAACCAATTATCAAAGATAGCAAGGAGACTGAGGAAAGTGATTCCAAAGATTCCTTCAACTTATAGACATTGGGGCTGACACTCTGCATGGTTCATTCAGGCACTACATCAATGGATCCATCCCATCTGATTAAATCTGCTGATACACCTCTCCTCAACTAGCATGTTGCGCCACTTCTACCTCTTGAAATCTCCCCGAACCCCAATGTTTACCCTATTTATTCTTCTGTTGTCTATCCTTGTTCAAATGTAATCGAGACCTCTTTTGATAAGGTTCTCAATGTTGTTTTTCCTATCAATGAAATAAACGAAGATTTTGAGTATATTGCTATGCCTTACATTAAATGCTTGGATTCTAATCAAACTTTTAATGATGATGATTTTGCACATGAATAATTCTTAACTGATCTAAATAAGGTTAATAATAAATAACATAATCGTGTTAAAGTTAATGAAGAAGAGACTGTTGTTATTAATCTCGGTACTAGTATCAAACTGCGCGAGATAAGGATAGGGGCAACCCTTGACGAGCATGAGCGTGCATAACTCAAAGAATTGCTGAAGGAGTTCGTGGATGTCTTCGCATGGTCCTATGATGGTATGCCCGAAATTGATCCTGAAATAGCTCAGCACGAGATCCCCACTCTCCTAGATTACAAGTCGGTTAAACAAAAATTGAGAAAGCTCTGCACCGAATGGTCGCTCAAGGTCAAAGAAGAGGTGGTCAAATAGTTAAACATGGACTTTATTCGTGTGATTGAATATCCCACATGGCTAGCCAACATAGTACATGTACCGAAATTAGGGGAAAGGTTCAAATGTGTGTAGACTACCGAGATTTAAACAAAGCTTCTCCAAAGGATGATTATTCGCTACCCAATATCGACATGATCGTGGATAACACAGCCAATCATGCTCTTAAGTCATTCGTCGACGGGTTCATTGGATACAATCAAATCAAGATGCACCCCGACCACCAAGAAAAAACTGCATTCATCAGCCCATGGGGGACCTTTTGCTACACCGTTATGCCATTTTGTCTCAAGAATGCTGGAGCGACCTACAAAAGGCTTCCACAACCATATTGCACGATCTGATTCACAAAGAAGTTGAGGTTTATGTGGATGATATGATTATCAAGTCCAAAACTAGAGAAGGTCATGTTCCCTCTCTCTGGAAGTTCTTCAAATGACTGCGATGGTATCAGATGTGACTTAATCCACAGAAGTGTGTCTTAGGTGTTACAAAGGGAAAACTCTTGGGATTCATGGTCAGCAAAAGGGGATAGAAGCAGATCCTGCAAAGCTGAAAGCCATACATGAGATGCCACCACCCCGAATGGAGAAAGAAGTTCGAGGTTTTCTTGGGAAATTGTAATATATCAGCCGGTTCATCATCCATCTAACCTCCATCTGTGAACTGATCTTCAAGATCCTCCAAAAGGATTCAACCAAGGTTTAGAACGAGGCCTGCCAAGAAGCTTTTGATCGAATTAAATAATATCTGACCCAACCTCCAGTACTCATGCCACCACAGCCTGGCCTCCCTTTACTCCTATACCTAACTATAACCGAAACTGCCATTGGGGCTTTGCCATCCCAATACCTTGAGGACTCCTGTAAAGAAATAGCCATCTATTACGCCAGTAGCAAATTGGTCGGGTATGAGGTCAACTACACTGCTTTGGAGAAGGTTTGTGTCGCACTTGTCTGGATCACCCAAAAGTTACGACACTACATGCTCGCCTTCGCCCATCAAACTTGTATCCCAAATGGACCCCATCAAATACCTGCTTAAGAAACTTGCCTTATCCAGTAGAATGGACTAATAGTTGATGGTCCTAACCGAGTTTGATATCGTGTACGTCACGCAGAAAGCTATAAAAGGAAGAGCCATCTCTGACTACCTCGCCGATTACCCTGTAGAAGAAGCAGATGTTCGGATCTCCGAATTCCCAGATGAAAATATCTGTTGCACCGCTCAAGACCACCTTCGATGGAAAATGTTCTTTAACGGAGCTGCCAATAAAAAGGGATATGGCATTGGGATACTTCTGATCGCCCCATATGACTCCCACACTCCCATCGCCATTAAATTGGATTTCCCTTGCACCAACAACATGATGGAATACAAGGCATGCACAGTAGGCCTCAAAGTTGCTCTCAAGAAAGGTATTCAATACCTTGACGTCTACGGGGATTCTACCCTTATCATCGGTCAAGTGCTCAGAAAGTGGAAAGTCAAGGACGAAAAATTACAACCCTTTCATGCCCAATTAGAAGAGTTAGCCTCCCGATTTCGAGATATCACCTTCCATTACCTACCCCGATCAAAGAATACCCTAACCAATGCTCTCGCTACCTTGGCCTCCATGATCGACATGCCCGAGGGAATAACAATGACCCCCTTCCTAGTTCAACATCAAGACAAACCAACCCATTGCTACCATATTGAGCTTATCTCCCTTGAAGATCCCGAACTAGCCGATTGTTGGTACTATGATATCTGGTGCCTCCTCAAACATAGTAGGTATCCCGACGGTTCCAATAAGAAAGATCGAACAACCCTCCGAAGACTGGCCGCCTAGTACATCATCTATCATAAAGCTCTAATCAAGAGGAATTTCGATGGAACTCATCTATACTACATCGCAGGGGCTGAGTTGAGAAGATAATACAGAAAATCCACAGTGAGGAATGCGGACCCCACATGAACGGTCACATGCTTTCTAAAAAGATCATCCGACAGGGCTATTGCTGGACCACTATGACCCAGGACTGCACCACCTATGTCCAAAGATGCCTCAAATGCCAATGATTCTCCAATCTTCATCACCTACCTCCGTGAGAATTATACAACATGACCTCTCCCTGGCCGTTCTCCACATGGGGTGTCGACATCATAGGGAAGGTTACACCAAAGGCTTCAAACGGACATGAATTCATCCTAGTCGACATTGATTACTTAACCAAATGGGTCGAAGCTGAGTCATACGCAGTGTTGAACGCCAAGAAAGTGGCCAAATTCATCAAGAATAATATCATCTGCCGATATGGGGTCCCGTATGAGCTAGTGTCAGATAACGGGTTGCATTTCGAAGCAGAAGTCACAGAAGTAGTCAACAAGTACGGGATTTAAAGACACAAATCTTCTCCCTACCGACCTCATACCAATGGTGCAGTTGAAGCCGCCAACAAGAACCTCAAAGCAATCATCAGAAAGATGACCAAAAGTTGTAGGGATTGGGCCAATCGGATCCCGTTAACCCTTTGAGGCTATCGAACCTCAATCCGAACCTCTACTGGGGCTACCCCTTATTCCCTAGTCTGCGGTATGGAAAGAGTCCTACCTGTGGAGCTGGAAGTACCCTCACTACGCGTCATGCTCGAAAGCAAAGTTAGTGAAGAAGACTGGTGCCAAAGCCGTCTTGATGAGCTATCCCTCCTGGATGAAAGAAGATTAAAAGCTCTTTACCACATACAGGGGTACCATCACCGAATAGCGCGATCATTCAATAAGAGAGTCAAGGATCGCGGTGTTCGGGAGAGGGACTTAGCCCTCAAAGAGATAATAGAACCCATATGGGATCCCAGAGGGAAATTCAAGCCTAATTGGAGCGTCCCCTACATTGTGAAGAAAATCTTATCCAGCGGTGCCGCCATGCTCACTGACCTAGATGGGGAAGAGATGGATCGTCCAGTCAATCTGGATCGTCTCAAGAAATTCTACCCCTAGTCCGAAATCTCGACGTGCTACGACTCTTCTCATCCCCCTTCTATTCTAAAAAAAAAAACTCTTCATTTCCCTCTACCCAAAACTGTGGGCCTGATCTTCTGCAAAAAAAACTACTTTCAAACAGATAAAAAAACCTTTTTAAAAAACCCCAGAGGTACGTAGGCAGCTTATACACCTCACATGAGTGCGAACCTTTCTTTTTCACAAAATACCATTATTTTCTTACCTCCGAGAACGGCGGTTCATTCTAAGGAATGCTTGAAAAAAAGGATTATGTATGCCTTAGTGATTAGTATAGATAATTCAAAATACAAAACTCATAGAAAGGCACAGTTGGATGATCAGAAACTTGCTTATTTCATTAATAAGAAATTGCAGTACGGATTACATAAGAAAAGGAACGGATAACTCCCTTCCACCTACTACCATAAAAGCCAAATAAAATCCCCACATCTATCACACAAATAAACTCCCCAGGAGTCCTACCCACAGTTGCCAGAGGAGCCTACACCCTCATTATCTACATCCTGAGGTCCCCAAGTTTCCCCTACCTGAATAGAGTGTCATAAACACTCTATGAACCGATGAGCCCGAACATCTTCGAAAAGACCACAACACCCCCTTCCGTGGTGTTAGATAAAATAAGCCATCTTTGTCTAGTCTCCACTGCCAACATATTACTGACTACTTTCCTCCACAACCACTTCATATAATCTTTAGGAACATGCCAAAATTTCCCGACAGACTGAGAGGGACGAGTCGACGGACGCCGATTTTCCCACAGAGATCCAAGTAACAGACGCAGGCGCTCAGTCAAATCTTCTAACGAAAAGAAATTTGAGGTCCGAGGTGGCACGACCTGAGCCCAGCTAAATTGGCACAGAAGCCGCCAAGGGAAATAAAAGGAGGTCTGCCTAAGACCAACCAGCCGCACATATGAATACTCTTCTAGCTCCAGAACAGGATGCAACTGCCCCCACCAAGGCACTGGCCAATACAGACCACGAGCCCCATACTCCATAAGCCAATGCTCCCAGTTCTCAACATACAGACCAACACTAATGAAGTAGCATGAAAAGAAGTTGGGTACGGCCGACAAGGGATATTTTGGAAGGGTTACCAAGAGGAATCTTTCAGACAACCACATAAATAGCATCACGGGGCTACCCCTCAAAAAGTTAGAACGACCTTCTCTCCAGGCGTCCAGGCCATTCAGGGTCTTCGCCAGTATCACCGCCGTAGGATTACGACGGTAAGACATCCATGAAGTAATGGCTGCAAGTTGCGGGTCCACCTGCAGTTCTCCAGTCACCAGTAATAATTTTGAAACCAGACCCAGAACAACGGCTCCAGCATAGCCAGCATCACCTAGTTCCTGTAAATGCACATACTGCAGCACCACCAGGAGGGAGATCATTCTTCCAACAACCAATGATCTGGCCGTCGAAGGCGAAATATGAAGAAGTCCGACCAATAAACCCCTGGGAGAATGAGAAAATTCGGGAAAAGCCACAGCAACACTAGGATTTACACCCAACATGGCAAAAAATTCCTTGTAGGTAGGACAAACTTCATCCAACCCAAAGCGAAATACATGGTCTTCGGGGTACCAGAATTATACCGCCGCCATCAGCACGTTCCACTCAAGAGGCCGATTGCACCACAGGAAGACTCAACGCATGTTGAAAGCATCATAGTCGACATTATAAGAGGAGATTGCTTCCAAGGCTTTGAGGTAATTAGAAAACTCAATGCTATTAGGGAGAGCCATCTTGCAAGGCTAAGAAATAATGGGTAAGTAGGTGAAAATGCAAGATGTGATGAAAACACTCCACCCTTACCCCTTTTTATACTTGAAAACCCTCACAAGAGACATAATCCCTACAGAAATCGGAGGGAATCCTTCCCCACAAGGTACCAAAGGCTGAAGAGGGTACCAATCAAAGCCTTGAATTGATGGGACTGGACTGAACTGTTGATAGGCAGAACAGGGTGCTTGCCGATCGACAATCCCCCATTTTAGAAATTTCCTCTTTTTTCCTTTTTTTTCAAATCAGAAAACTCAATAAAAATAAATTGATATTCTCAACAGAATTTTAAAATCCCTTTAATAAAAAAAAAACTTTCCTTCAAAATATTCCTTTTTACGGTCTCAACAGCAAAGTAAAAAGTGCATGTGCATGCATTTATTCATCATTAATAAAAGATAATCAAAAAACTCCATTTCATTGCATATATCTGTTTTCTGTGTTACATCATTTTTACAGGAAATAAAAAGAAAAAAGCCGAAAACAACGGGACTCATCCCGAACCCACATTCTCTCTCACTCTCTCTCTCTCTCTCTCAAGATCTTCCACCCCTGCGACGTGCTCTCATCCCCATATGGCGAGACGACGCACAACCACTACCCAAGCTCGAGTCCTCTCCGGACGAAGCAGACGGCACCAGGCAAGAAGGAATAGGAATCACATCCCAAATATGGGCAATCGTCGAAGATATCCAGTCTCTGATGTCCCTTAACCAAGTGTTTGACACCCGAACTTGCTACAAGAAAAGGAGAAATCAGTATCAAAAGAGAGGTGACCAAAACAGAAAAGAAAGAAAGAGAGGAACAGAAAGGTATACCGCAGGTCGGAGGACCTAATCTTTCAAACCCAACTCCTCCGGATCCATCGCATGAGGACGGTGCAACATAGGCACCATCCCTCCATCAGCCCGCCAAATGCTATACGAGGGGGTGTGCAACCGCACAAGAGAAACCTTTGAAGTCGCCGAAGATGCCGACGGACCACCGCCGCTGTGGGAAGATCCCACCGCCCTACTCGAACCCACCGGGGGGAAGGCAGGACATCATGTGTGCTGGGCGCCATCAACCAGCTCGTCACAAAGTCCATATAGTTATACGGCGCAACCGTATCGGTGTACAACAATTAGGACTTGCCGATCATCGCCGTGATCCTCTCATCCTCCGACAGCAGTCACTCCCACCTCATAGACGTAGGAGGCTGCACAGGTGGCACCACCACCTCCTCCTCAGTAATTTGACGAACCACCCGCTCCCCGCGGTACCAGGAATGGTCGAACTCATGCGCCAGCAAACGCCTCATCCGCGCGTTCACCCCGATCGCCCCCGCATCCTGAATGGTTGTCCCCTAGGGATAAAAGGTCACCTAAAAATCTCCAAGCAGGAGTAAATCAATACAAGATCAGAAGGTGAAAAAACCAAGACTGAAATGGAAAGAGTCTTACCCTACCATTGGTCAGGTCATTCAAGACCTGACGCACCGCCTCTAGAGAGAGACCCCTTCGACTGCCGATTAGCCTTACGCCATCGATACAATCGGTAGAAGTCCCCAACAGTGTCATCCTTCAAAGCGATCAGCGGGGTATTGCACCCAATCACCTCATAGAACCATGTCTGAACTCACAAAGCGAAAATAGACGCATAAGGAAAATGCTAATGCATAAAAGGAAAATGCGAATGTATGAAAAGAAATACGCAAAATGAAGAATACCTCAAAAAGGTACGTGGCTCCCGTAAAGGTCTATCGGCAGCACCGACTGAATGCATCCAGATAAGAGTAAAGGGTTGCCAAAGTCAGACTCCCCCAATTATAGAAAAGGATGTTCGAAAACATCCTCAGGTACGGCAAAAACCACAAATGGACGACATCGCCGCCCGACGCCCCCATGAAACCTCCCAACACCAGTAAAATGAATAACCGGGCCATCTGCCTCACTTGCAGCCCGTCCTCCACATCAATCACCCTGCTCAGTAGAACATCCTTCAGCAGGGACAACCGGATAGAATCCCCAGAAACTATCCTCCTTACATCACCAAGTGTTGCATGCACTACCTCCGGTCTCACCCATAAAGAGCGATCCACCTCTATCTGCTCTCCATCACAATCCAGCCCCGTAACTGTTGCGCGTCTATGGGAGTCACATTCATCTCCCCGAAGCTGAAATGGAAGGTGTGGGTAGTATCCCACCACCTCTCTCCCAAAGCACACAAGACCGATGTCGAACGAGGCATCTCATCCAGCACCGATGCCAACCGCCCAAAACCAGTTGATGATACCATCCAACACACCACAGGTGGGAGATGCACCCAGACATCCCTGAGCCCCATCGTCCCGCGAGCACACATGTTCTTCAAGGAAATATCAGACTAGTAAAAAGGAAAAGTCTCATCAAAAGTCAAATCACCAAAAAGAAAAGAATGCCAAAGGTCAGGTTACTTACATAACCGTCAGGACTCTCTCTCGAAGTGGGATGATGCAATGGCTCCCGCAGCAAGGACCGCTCATCCGCAACAGGCTCAAACGCATCAAAGGAGTTCTCACTCCCCAAATCAAGAGGAGCCCTAGCCCTCCACTCCACGTTCGCCCAGTCATCAACGGTCAACCACTCCTGGTGGACTGCAGTACTCACAAAAGCGGCCATTTCTTGAAAATTGAAATGCTAGAACGATATACAGAGAAATCGCGAAAAGAGAGAAAGCAAAGAAGTTATGAAAAAATGAAGGGATTCGCCTCCTTTATATAGGATGCCAAGCGCTATGTCGATCGACACTTCCCCCCACCATACCGATCGGCACTGACTCCTTACCTTCCTGAGGTAGTCCAAAAGTCCGTGCCACTGCTGAATGGCACCCTTCATACTATGCCGACCGGCACCCTCCCTTAAATTTCGTATAAAAATTCCTAGAAAATACCAGAAAACCCCCAAAAATCCTCGAAAAATTCCTAAAAATCCCAAGAAGGATTTAGCGCCTTTTTACCAGGAAAATCTTCACATTCCCTCGAGCGGAACCCCTCTTTCCCAGTGGAATCCTCAAAAACCAAGTGGTTCTCCTCCCGGCAGAGCACCGGAGGATCCCTAAAGATCACCTGATCACTTCCCCAGCGGAATTTTTTATAGCACCAAAATAGGTTGTTCCCACCCCTGCGAGATCTCCTAAAGAAACTAAAGCTTCCCCAGCTATCAGCTCCCCAGCTCAAATCAAAAGGCATTTCCTCCAGCAAAATCAAAATCCAATCTTCAACCACTCTTAGGTCAGAATTGACCTCGGTCTTGGATCATCACCTGAGTTGGGTCAGAATTGACCTCGGTCTTAGATCGTCACCTGAGTTGGGTCATAATTGACCCCGATCCTCGGTCGTCACCACTCTTAGGTCATAATTGACCTCGATCTTGGATCATCACCTGAGTTGGGTCATAAGTGACCCCGGTACTCGGTCGTCACCACTCTTAGGTCAGAATTAACCTCGGTTATTAGATCTTCACCCCAAGCCCGTAGATTCGGCTTTGACCCGCAGAATTGGTCACCCCCCAACATCACTTCAGGTCCTCAAAATCGAACTAAACCTTAGATCATCATTCCATCCCTAGAACACTCCTCAAGTCCTCAGAATCAGCCTCGACCCTCTGAATCGGTCATACTTCCTCAAAAGCATCATGTGGTGTCTATTCGATGGTTATCATTTATCCCAAACTCACCCATCGAGGGGCTCTGTAGACACCCCCAATAACTTACCCCCTAACTCTCCTTAGGTCCCTAGTACCTCCCTTTATCACCACAACCCCAGGTCATGTCCCGAGTACTGACCTAGAAGCCATCGGGCGCTCCTCAGCTCAGTTTGACCAAAAATTCAAACTATTCATCTCGATTGAGACTGAATGAATCTTTGAAGGTCACTGAATACCCTTTCCAATGGTCCATTATGTGCGCGATTTTGACTTACCATGCGGACGAACGATCCGTTTGCGTTCGAAACCTGACCTAGAGGCCACTGAGCGCTCATGGGCTCTGTTTGACCTAAGTCAACTTTTCAGTTCAACTGAAGCTGAATGAACTTTGAAGGTCACTAAATACCCTTTCCAACGGTCCATCCCGTGCGCGATTCTGACTTACCATGCGAACGAACGATCAGTTTGACTCCAAGAGATCACCGAATGCTTCCAGGGCCCGGTTGACCAAAGTCAACTCCCCAAACCAGTTCAAACTCTTTGGAATGTCAAAGTATATCTCCTAACCTTTACAATGGTCCACCTCGTGCACGATTTGGACTTACCATGCGGACGAACGATCCGTTTGCGTCCGAACGATTCCCCGTACAATAGACCGACAAGCGCTTCCGAGCTATATTTGACCAAAAGTCAACTTTTGAACCCGGGAGCGGTACAAAGGACTTTTAAAGGTCTCTGAATTAAATTTCCAATGGTATTCCCCGTGCGCAATTCTGATCAACGGTTTGCCCTAGGCAGCCGATTTATCAAAAAGGCCTGAAACACACTACCAAATGGCAGGTTCCAGACCCTGCCTATCGGCAGGTGCCGATAGGCATGATCAAGGCTATGCCAATCGGTAGTGACCTGAGCCTATAAAAGGAGGCCTTCACCTCATTTATAAGAAGAGCCCAGATCTGATAAATTCACTCTCAACGAATCCCAGAAACCTCTCTCGAAGGCAGCGTGATTTCAACTTTCAAATCCATTTTTTACTTCCACTTTTCATCATCCTTTTCATCAAACTTGGTGAATTAGCCACTCTCCATCATCATCCAAATGCAAGGGCTGCTATCCAACATTCAAGATCAAGCTCAATATCTTCAAGAAGGTCCAACTTTCTCAAACTCTCTCTTAAATTCTCAATAACTTATTTTATTACTTAGCACTTTTATTATCTCATCTCACACATCCTAATATACTTTTTATTTAGTATTATTGGACATCTCCTACTTTCATATAAATAAAAAACAATAAAAAGAGGGTTTGCTCATAAATTCCAAATAGGGATTCTCACACTTTTCTCACAACTAAAACACTTTTTCTACACACACACATATTCACAAATAAGAGATCCCCCATTTGGATTTATGGGATAAGCCCCACCCCTCATTTTGTATGCGAACTACGTGGACTTCGATGCCTTTATAGGCTACGTAGGCGTCTCAGGGTAAAACCTGAGACTCGAGTCCTTTTCTCACTTTTTCTCTTATTTTCCTATTTCCTCTAAATCTAATCTTCTTATATTCTATATATTTTCCCTTAGTGACGTATTACTCCATATGCGTTGTCATTCTGTTATAACGATCAACGTAGGGGTAATCGCATAAATCTTATTTTTCTAATATTATTCTTATATCTTCCTTTGGATGACTCGCTTTATCTTTTCCATGATACAAGTAGAGGATGCCTATCTCCATTATATATATACACATGCACACATAGAGCGAGGGGAAATATAAAGGAAAATAACAAATATCCATGAGAGACCGAAAGGGCGGAATGGGTGCCTAACACCTTCCCATTTCGTAACTAAGCCTCCGAACCCTTCTCGAATCATTTTGGTTTCTCATGAACCAGTATGTCTTTGGATGACATCCTTCGGGATGGCTTCCCCTTCCTATTTTGTCTGTTTTGAGTAAAATAGACTGGCGACTTTGAATCTCTCTACATTTTTACACCTCATCTCAAATGACGCCGACCGAAGCGCTCCTGAGAGGGATGCGCGGGACCCGGAGGATCCTTTATCCTTTCGCGCGCCCACCCGCGCAGGCGAGGATCTTGGATGGCCACAATGTGCGAGGGAAAGTTCTCAAGGTTTGACGCGAACAATGTAGAGACCCACTTTAAGCACATCATTGAGACTACTCAAGTGTGGGACACATCGGACCCAAGTACCCAACCCAAGCCAAGATAAACTTCCATGACTCTTTTCGCATCCGGACTATATCAATTGGATAAGGAAGCCGAATTAAAAGTCCAAATTAATCAACTAGAGAAGAGGCTAGATGATGTATTTGAGGCTCAGGGGAGAGACATACTTAAATCCACTCGAACATTGAGAGATAAGGTGTGTGCTATTTGTGAGGCGGGATATTCAACGATGGAATGCCCGATGATACCCTCCTACAAAGTGATGCTCTAAGAGAAAGTGAAAGCGGTTGGAGATTTTAAGGGTAACTTTAATGCCCCACACGGGAATTCTTATAACCCTTCATGGAGGAACCATCCGGGTTTTAGTTACAAGCAACCAAATGCTTCAATGAATCCGAATTTGATTATTTCCTAACACCCTCCACCACTCCCGCCTTTCTAACAAGCTCCACCTATGCAAGCCCCACCTCTGATCCATCTATTACCCCACTGCGTAGAAATCTCGAGGACACTTTAAACCAATTCAAGTAAACTTAGTTAGCGATTAACGCTCAAAACGCCCAAAATTTTGCAGACTTAAAGGTGCCATTGTTTAAGTTACAATCTTCTATAAGTGTCCAATATAAGGGAAAGTTTCCTGCCTAAGGCCAAAGACCTCCCCAAGGTCAAAATTGTGTTAGCTCTAACCTCGATAAAAATACAGAGCAATGTGGTGCAGTAACCACTCTACGTTGTGGAAGATTTATTGACTTGTCACCTCCTCCACACCATGAGAAAAATGACAAGGATATTTTTCCCTGCACGAAAGAGGCCGAAGATGTCCCTTTGAGAAATAGTGGAATTGACGACACAGTGAGGACCGAGGTGGTTGTGAAACTTTGCATTGCTTCTCCACACCATCAATGGTTAGTATAACACTCTAATGAGACAACCCGTGATGATATTTGGACGTTGTTATTCAAGTAAAGATTAATTTACCTTTACTTGAAACCATAAAGCAGATTCCCGCATATGCTAAGTTTCTTAAGGGATTGCTCACATTGAAGCAAAGGCTAAAGGTAAAAAAGATGTGTTTTATCACATCATGTAACTTCATTAATGTTAAGCGACCTTCTACTAAAATATAAAAATCCCGGTGCACTAACCATTTCGTGCATCATGGGGAAGAATTGAATTAAGGGTGCTCTAATAGATTTAAGGGAGAGTGTTAACATTCTCCCCTATTATATCTATAGGAAATTAGATTTGGGGGACCTTAAGCCCACAAATATGACTCTCCAACTCGTGCATCTTTCTGTGGAGATACCTCGGGGATCATTAAGGACATGATCATCGAAGTTGACACTTTCTACTTCGCAGTAGATTTTGTTATTTAGGACGAATAGCCCTCCGCTTTCTCGAGTAATCATGTTCCCATGATTCTTGGACGCCCATTCTTAGCTACGGATAATGCATTGACTAATACATGTAATGGGAAAATTTAACTCACCTTCAGGAATATGAATCTCAAAATAAATATATTCAACATCACCAAGCACAAGGGTGATGAGGGTGAATTACGAGAGACAAATCTTATGGAAGAGACAATACACAAACACGTTAAGAGGAATCACACGAGAGATCCATTAGGGATATGCCTTGTTACATCAAGTGAGAGCGATAATTCTGACGTTGAGCGAGAGGTGGAGGAGGCGTGTTTAATCATGCACATTAAGATCGAAAGAGATCACATAGATGTGAATGGGAGAGAGAGGAGAGTAAAAGAGAATATTTAGAGATCGAACAACAGAGAGAGTTAGGAGATATGAGCCTAGAGGACTTTGAGAAAGAATTCAGGTCGGAGAACGAGAATCTCAATGTCGAAGTCAAATCATTATTGGACAATTTTTGTCACCTAGAGGAGAACGATTGGAATGAAAAGATAGACGAATTCCTTCTTTGTGACCATCCACCCATGCCACTTGAGTTCTCGGATGCGATTGAGGAGAGGACTACTACTTCGTCCGAGGTAGGGCTCGATTCAAGCGGTCTCGAGTGTAAGTGGAATCTTGGTTCAGCATGTCCTTTAAATGTTCACCGAGATATTCTCTTCAAGTTGGGGCAAGTATGATTCGATTCAATTAGCCACCACGATGATCTCATTCACATCATTCATCATGAGCCTCAAGGTGTCACCCATAAATATGGCGATTATCCCCACTTGTTTCTATTACTTATTTATGATGAGAGGAAGATGAAGATAAAGAGATCATCACGGATTCGGGTGAGGTTTTAAGAGGGAGAGAGAGGTCATCGCACCCCCAATGTGTATGGGGTAATTCTTGTTATATAATAGTGAGAAGAGTTAGTTTTAGGGTAGTTTAGAGGTCCATAGAGGTCGTGATTAAGGAAGGTTAAGAGCACCACATTGGGTTTTCACGCACGGGAGAGCATACGCTCATTCCAAGAGCAAGGTTCAAGTGTCCCGGGGTCCCAAGGTGTTTAGGGAGGTTTGAGATACATGAGAGAGGAGAGATTTTGGATTTTACACTTAGAATCGAATAAACAAGAGGCATTGGCAAAACTGAGCCAAAATGAATTTTTGAACCGTAAACCAAACCGGATCACAGGCGAACCAGTTCGCTTCCAACTCTCGAATCGGTTAGGATGACCTGTTCCAAAATCCCCCTTCTTTTTTTATTTTTTCCACCAAATTGATTCACACATCCCTCCCATTTCACCCGTGATCCTGCACCACCAGCCCCTCGTATTAGCTCCTATGTTGTGATGTTTTGTTTCTCCTTCCTTATGTAGTTATTTTACTCTGTATCACTTCATCATTGCAAGAACTATGTAATTTATCCTTTATTGCACTGTAATAAATTGTAGTGGAAATGAAAATTTTGCATTTTAAATATTTGCTTGTTTTATTCTTTCACTTATTATTTTTTTCTTATTTAGATTTTAGTTCATTTATTTCAGGATAATACAAAAGTCTAAGTTGGGGGGGGGGGGGGGTGACAAGTCCGTCTTTTAAAAACTTCACAAATTTTTAAAAAATTTCGAATAAGTCAAAATATATTTCTTCGAAATAAATAAAAATTAGAATTTAACTTTTTAAAAAATATCACTCAAATTTTTGTTTGAAGTCTCAATTTGTAAAAATCAAATGCACAAAGCCGAAATTGACCAAAAATAAAAAAATTGAGTAAAAATTGATGACCTTACGAATAAGTGTGGAGGTTAATTAACCTGGTGAGATTTCGAGCCTTTAATTTTTTTTTTTTGAGTAATTAAATTAATCCGAGTTAAAATTTACTCAAAGTTCAATTTTGCCTTAAATAAGTCGTTGAAGATATCTATTCCTTTGTTTTGATCGATTACGGAAACAAGTAAGATGTTTTCTTGAAAACATGCTAAAAATATCTCGAAATTAAATGAATTAGGAAACGCATAAAAATAATTAGTAATTCGGACGAATGAAGTTAGGCCATCGATTGTTACCCAAAAATATTAACCATAAAAAGTCACAAATTTTTTTTTATTACCTTTTCAATCCCAATTGTGCCTAATAAAAAAATTCAATTTCCTTTGATAACTCGAAAAGCCATGTATCCCAAAGTTGTGAAAATCGGAAAATTCATCAATTAAGTCGATATGGCGGAATAACAAGGGGTAAGAAAAAAAATTAAAGAATAACGCTCAACAAAAATAACAATAAAAGAGAAAATTGAGGAAAAGACAAAAAAATAGAAAAAATAAGGAAATTCCCGAAAAAGTACCCACGAAAATCATAAGTAAAATTTTTCAGCTCTAAATTACCCGACCATTCCCATATTATCCAATACACCTTATAACCCGAGAAAGTCCTAATCGAGTCATAATAACGAAATTAACTACCGTTTGGAGAGGTACAACATGAAAAGATAATAAGATAGATTAATTGATGTGGGCTAAAAGATGATGTTTCTCATTTTCCATTGTCCGTATTTTGATAATGTGATATTTTCATCGTAAACATTTCATCTTTCAAATTGTATGCGTGAATTCGTGTTCCTTTACATTTACTCTTTATATCATGGATATCGAGAGAAAATAGTCACATTCCGAGTGATTTGTTTGTGAGTGCATTCATGAGAAACTGAATCAAAGCGAATTTTCGAAAAGTAATGTAATGATCAATTGGTGGACGTTAGCGGTTTGATTTTCGGCTTCGCATACACACACTATTAATTGAGATTCTCGAATAAAAATTTAAAGTGATTATTTTTCTAGAATTTAAATTGTATGATTTTTAGTTATTTTGATATATTTGTTTAGTCTAAAAATGAATTTTGTGGGTAAATTCACTGCAAACCCTCATGAGACACCATTCGTCCTATTAGGGTAGCCTAGGGGTTTAACGGCTTATTGCATACGATAAATGCAATCGATTGTCAACGAAAGAGGTATTTTATCCCAATAAAGTTTATGAGAGTATTTTTATCACGTACTATTATTTTTTTACATTGTTCGGGATACGCAACGTTCTAAGTTAAGGGGATTTGATAAGGCATAAATATTTCATATTATCCCCTTAATTTAGGTCATTTTATGATCCTGTGTATTGTAATTAAGTCGAATTTATATCATATTTATGATACTAACCCTAGTTGGAGAGTATTTATTATTTTTTTGTATTTCTCATGTGTTTTACAGGTAATTCATGGAAGTAAATGCGGGAGAGAAATCAAAATAGTGAAAGAAATAATGGAAAGGGAGTTGAAGGGTATTTTCATCATTTTTCAGCCAGAGTTTGAAGGTGGGGCCAACTGGAAAGTTGAAGATCTTGAAGTCATAAGAATACTAGAAAAATGGCATCTCAATTCGAGCTACGATGAAGAAGTTATGTGAAGTTTGAAGTCAATAAGAAAATCTAGGGGAAAATGAGAAATTTCAAAAAAATTGACAAGCGGACCATTTTGGAGTTACAAGCGAACTGATTCGGATGACCTGAACGCGAAATTTTTATTTATTCTGAAATTTTACCTAGACCTGTATGGGTTTAAGACTCTTATAAAAATGGGTTATTAAATTGTAAAAAATAATTAGTCATATCTAACTTTACTTTAACCTAGTTTTATAGAGGAGAAAATGAGGCAAGAATATAAGAGATTATTTTGGCACCAAGTTTATAATTTGTAGAGATTTTTCATGTATTAATCAATATAAGTTGTCTTTCTCTTTCTTGATCTTTGATTTTAATTGTTTTTCGAAATTTCTTGCATCATTTATTCGTTCATGCATGCTTAGATATGTATTGGTGATGACTACTTTCATATGCAACATCAAAATCATGTCTTTAATTAGTAACTTCATGTCCGTCTAGGTCTCCAAGGGTTGTAATGCATGAAACCAAGCCTAAGTGGTTCGTATGGATAGAAAAATAAGTTCTTGAGTTAAATAATTAATTGGAAACGTGTCACCTTGTTAATGCAATCATCTTAGGACTTTTAACTCTATTTGTCCTAGATAACCAGAGTGTTTAAGAATGCGACACACATGTAGACCATCTCGTCACGTACTTTATTTTTATTATTGATTCCATATTGTGTGGGTGAATTCCTTCATATATGTAATGATTGAAATAAATAAAGTCTTTATTTCAAGTATTTAATTCTCGACTTGTTTTGTATCCGATGAAATTACTAGGGGTTGGGGGATTGTATTTCGACCTTATCTTTCTTTTATATTAATAAATCAGTCAATTGTTAAATCTTGCATGCATAATTTAGATAGGATTTTATTTCTTTTGTAGTAGTAATACATAGTCTCATCACAATCATCTTTCCTTTCCTATTTTGTGAGTCAATCGTTAAGGTTAATCTTCTTACTTAGTAGTCATCACGAGCATTCATCATATTCCTTGAGTTTGATACCCGACTTGCTCGAATTATTACTTACTCTACCGGCTTACACTTGAGCCATATTCGCACGCACTAGAGACACTTTTTGAGTCACGGTAATAATCCTTAATGTAAAAGCACTTCCAGTAGTGGTATGTCTAAGTAAAATTTGTGGAAAATATTTGACTAATTGGGAATGAGGTGAGAGTATTATCTTTAGTTAGACTGTGGTTGTCTATCAAGCTCGATATAAAGTTCTTAAGATAAGCCAATCACATCCTTATGATCAAGTTATCAGTAGATTGGATAAAAGGATGTTGGGTTTATCTTAAGTCAATTATATCGATGTTTTATACACAATATTAACATGAAGGATTCAATGGAAATATTTTTAACTCTTAAAGCATTTCGTCTGGGAATCAGTGAAAACACTTGATTAGACAAAAGGTATGAAGAACTTACCTAATTATTCGATAGCAGGCAACCTCAGGTATGTTATATCATGTGTTAGACCGAGTATGTGCTATGCGTTTGGTATTGTTGGCATATTTCATCTTAATAGTCTTATAACTTGTAGGTACAAAGACTAAGTTTTCATTCAGATAAGGATTCTAAGTTTTCTACCTAGGAATATATGTTTATCCATGGAAGTTGAGTTATACGTTGGAGGAGTATTAAGCAATCTTGGATTGCTAACTCCACCAAGGAGGCCGAAGTTTTTTTCCATTTTCGTGGAAGCTAAAGAGGCTATATGGCTAGCTACCTCCTAAGTAACTTAGGTGAAGTTCTTTTAAGAGAAATTGAGCGTAGTTTTCTTAGCGATGCGATTTCAGGTTCGAGAGAACCCATAACCCATAAAAAGGTTACATACAAAGGTTAAACACATTGAGCGTAGGTTTTACCTACTTCGAGAGATTGAACAGTGAGGTGATAAGTTTATCAAGGTTGTATCAGATAACACCCGGCTAATTCTTATACCAATAGGTAGAAAACTACTGTGTGGATGGATTGGTAGTTGGAAACATGGCTTTAAGACTAAGTGGGAGATTGTTGGGGTTTTATTCTTAAAATCATGTATGGGGTTTACTTTTTTCGTAAAGGTGCATCAGTTCATTTTGAAATAAGAATCATGTTTATAAGAATGACTTATATTTATTCTCTCAATATATTATAAACATGTGTCAATTATACCTAGTAGGAATTTTGGTGATCCGGCTTGATCACATGACATCGAAATTCTGATTCTCATGTAATTGAACATCCTATGAGACTAGTGTTAGTACAATCCTAGTTATTTATCTCAAACTACGGGAACCTTTTTGATGGTTCGATAACTTGTACGATAGTTCGATTGGGGTTTGTGATCGGTATGTCTAAGCATGTATTAAATAGGACCACCCTTGAGATCTTAAGGCTAAGGGTTGTTTTAAATAAACTTAGGTAATCTCACACCATTTGCAAATGGTGCTTAGATTCTTAATACCTAGAATTATGAGGATTGGAATTCTTGCACAATTGTTTCTTTGATTGTTATGGGTGCAAATGATCCTTGCATATTAGCCAATCACTGTGTAGGTAGGCCTGAGATTATAATTTGGACGAATATGCATCCAAGAGATATATTGAATTGTAATACCCCCTTGATATAATTAACTATTTTGTTTACAAGAGTAAAACTAGTCCGGTGGATTATTTTATAATCTTAGTGGAGTAGCAAATAAGTTAAGTCTAAAGGTTATAAATTATTTGACCAAGCGGGTATCAGGCACTTAATGTGGGGAATCATGTTATGTAGCATAATCAACTTTGCAAATAAGACCACTTTATTCTGAGTAATTTAGAGACAATTAAATTGGAGTGGAGTCTTGATTAGTGAGTTAATCACCATTAAATAAAGGAAATATATGCGATAAATATAATTGAGATTTTTTAGTATTTATTGGAAGCCAATGTAATAATTTTTTGGGTCCCTAATTTAGTCCATTGCCTAAGTAGTGACCCCGAAACTTTATGGAAGCTCAATATATTTAAAGACCATAACTTATACCTATTTATATAAGTGTAAGATATGGTTTTAGGTTAATGATCCATTACAGAGGGCTAGAAAGGGAGAGAAAAAGTACTATTCTTTTTGTGAAGGGGTGAGGAGAGAGAAAGTGATTTCTCTCATATTTCACCATAGTGTCATCTCCAAAAAGTCACCACATATAAGGGTTACTTTTGGTTGAATTATATGCAAGAAGATTTGAGAAGTTTTGAGCTTTCTATGAATGTTTTTGGAGACCTTCAATGACATTAAGATCTTCACCATCATTAACATATTTCTCTTCATACGAATCGCAACATGATTAACTATAGTATTGTATTCTTGAAACAATGGGTTTAATCTTTAAACTTAGTTCTCGATTTATTTTCAATGCATGGTTAATCCAAGATCTAAGGGATGAAATGTTTCCATATTTTAAATGTCAATTTTGGTTTCTTAACAACCGGATGTATGAGAAAAAACCCATTAACAGGAAATAACCTCCGAACAATGCAATAATCTCACTACAAACTTGGTAAATACTTAGAGAGGGGAAAATGTCTTACAATTAACGTTCATTCACACCTCACCCTTTTCCCACCAATTCCAAGCAAGCAAGAAGCCGACAAGAATCTCAACATATCCTATATCTTGATAAATCAATTAAGAATGGTGCCCTTGAATCAACTCGAAACTCCTTTTCTTTATTGATGAAGAATCTCTTTATAAACCATGGGATCACAACAATCTCCAAAGGAATAAAGGTCTTAAGTTGAAAAGGACTAAGGTGATATAAGTGTTTGGAGTCTTATAAATTTTCTTATTTCTCATTGTTATTGAACAATCAATGAAAGAATGATCAAATGCAAAGAAGAGAAAGAAATCATTAACAAGGATTAACTTATCTTTATTTTCCTTTAAAGGTTTTTGAGTTAGTAAAAATAAAGAACTAAAAATACTTGGCCTATGTCTTGAATATTTCTGTCTTTAAAATATTTGAAGCTTGGTGAAAAAGAAGAGCATGGAATCTATGTATATTTGAAAACATTTTCAGCGATGACGAAAACCTATGTCAAGCTTAGCCTTATAAATCATGCTTCCACCATGCATATGATGAGAAAATCATGTAAGCTATAATGTACCATCAATCAAAAGGTGTCTTGTGAGAAAATCTAAAAAAAAGATATATGGATTTGCAAATAAAAGATCCTGTAAGCTAGTCGTTGTTGAGGAGACATGGACACAAAAAAGTCTTCGCGGTCGCGGAGGATCAACGATCCTAAGTCGTGGATGATTCTGGAGAGTTTCTATAACATCAAAAGATTGATGCTTCTAGCACAAATTATTTTTGTGGGAGAGAATTACTTCTTTGCTTTAGTGAATCATTAGCGAAGAATGTGCAATACTTCTAGGGATTTACTAAAGTAGTTTTAGAGTTTTCATATCAGGGAAGCAGAAGCTTCACTACAACGAACTCTCCTGAATTTACACACAAATGTCTTTTAAAATATTTTTTTGTAAATAAAAATATTATAGCACTTGGTGAGGGTAAGTAAAATACACTATATGGTTTTGAATTTTTTTTATCATTTTGATTTCATAACTATAAACGTTCAGTCCTCTAGGTTTATTTACCTTCATTTTGAATATGATCATGGAATTACGGGGATGAAAAAGCTACAACATCAAGATACTGAACGTTGATAAATCTTTTCGGTAGAATAAGGGCCTCTAGGATGAACACACAACATATGTTTTGGAAATAGAAATAAAAAAAAATATAACAAATCAAGGGTACTTGTGTATACTATACTCTTACAGAGTGCATCGTAAGTTTTATATGGTTTAATTTCAATTGAAGAAAGGTTAATAAGGGTCAGTGAGTCATTGTTGACTTATGTGGTTAAAATTTTATTTTCTATATGATATCTATGACATAAATTATAATATGATAAAATGTAGACGTAAGAGTGTAATTCCTACTCTTGTTTAGATTATCTTATTCCATGTACAAAAATACACATACGAGTCTTAGTTTAGTTTGATCCACAAAAAGTCATCATTTAATATTTTATGTCATACCTCATCTAAAGCTTCAATCATGAGATGTGCCACTTAGGAGATAAAATAGACTTTAGATCCCTTAGTTTACTCTTGGTTAATAACTTATTAAAAGAAAAAAATTTATTAAATATGAAAAATATTTTTGAAAAGTAAAATTGGTTGTAAGCTACCATATACACATTATAATTTTCGTATAAAACTTATTTTAAATTAAGTTCATATTGTGTATTTCGAATACTTGAACCAAAGTCCTAAACTTTTTCATGTTTCGTGCCTATGAAATTATGTTTGCAACCCGCGAAGTTTCCTTGCAAGAACTTTGCACCTCATGATCTTCTCGCAGCTTGTTCGCTTGATACTTTGTCGCCCGCTAACCCTTTTAAGTAATTTTAGCAAATTTTAGTCGAAATTTAGAAGAGCTCGCAATTTTTTCATTGGATGCTCACTACATGCTTGCGAAATCTAATTCACATATTGTGAAACTCCTTAAAGCTTGACTCTTGAATTTTTCCTTTGGATTTACATTTAAGTTCATTGTTTGGTCTAAGTTTTCCGTTAAGAAAAACAATTAGTTGATAAAAACATAATTTAATGAATTAAATTGGTTAAATATTTGGCAAAAAAAATTTAGTTGTCATGGTTAAATTGTTTATCGAACACTTTATCAGTTTTTTTAACAAAGGGGTTTTATATAAATTTGAAACAGTTCAAGAAGTTTACTGCAATTTATCGTAAAATATAATATAAATTAAATATAGAAACAGATTTAGATATTAGTGCCCCTTTAAATAATAATAAATTATAAATGGGGTTTTTCATTTTAGTCATCGACCAATACTTTCATCGACACTAATCCACTTACCTATTTTTGTAGCATTAAGGTCCTTCACCTCTTAATATATATCTTTTAAGTTTGGGTATACAAAGTTTTAATACGTGTATATTATGTTAATTCATGTATACATAATAAAATTCCATGAACAAATTATAATTTTTTTTCCAAAATACATAAAAAAATTATGTATACTTTAAAAAATTTAGTGTATATATTATTTAAAATTGTGTATACATCAAGAGAGAGAGACCTTCGTGTCCAAAAGTTATATTAGTGAACTAGACCCCCAAAAAAATTACTAATAAATAAACTAAATTATAAATATCAAAAGAGTAAATAGAATAAATATAGATATTATAGCAACTTTTAATATAGTTATAAAGGACAGTGAGTCCCCTAACCAAAGCTGACAAGCCTCCATGTTTCTTTCTTAAAACTCCTTATGATTGGTAAGGTCCAATTTGGTGGCGATGACCATATAAAATTAACAAAAATAATATTAAGTTCTATATTATGATATTCCTTTTTACCGCGGATATTAGTCAGGTCAGTCACTCAAGTCGCCTAAGGAAAGTTTAGGCAGCTCTGTCTAGCTCAATTATTTTGTTTCTTATGATTTTTGTAGTGCTGTGAGTACAAAATAATTATATGGTTTTCAATGGGTTGCTTAGAACCTACATTCTTCTAACTGTCGTTCTCATAAAGTAGTTTAAATGCCTAACTTGATTCAGGATATAATAAGGTACTCTTAAAATTGAGTAAAAATATGATGGTTTGCTTAAATGATACTGTTTTATAAGCATAACCATTTTATCTTTAAGTCAAATCGTTCTTATGTTGACAAATAATATCATTCATGGAGTGCACGATAAGTCCGTATCCAATACAAATAACGACATGATACGTATTTTTTGTATAGTGTAATATACGTGGGACACCTATAGCATATAGTTGAGCACAGACACGTGGTGCCCTCCACACATGATATTATTTTTTGCTATTTTTCAATATATATATATATATATATATATATATACACACACTAGCAGAATGCCCGTGCCTGAAGGCACGGGGAAAATATCCAAAGTAAGTAATCGTAAAACAACGAAAATTTTCAAAGTACATAATTGCAAAACGATAAAGATTTTGTTCCCCAACATTTGCGGTAAACAATTTATAAAATTTATGTGTAATTTCCTTAGTTTGTAAGATTATCCACCCCTTTAAAGAAAAAAATGCTCTAACAACACTAATAGTTCGTCCTGAACCTCGTATAAGCAATATCGTTTTAACGGAATGCACGAAGATATATCAACTACGTCAGATCACACACTTAAACTAATAAAAATAGTTATAGTTTAAAACAACCACAGTAGCATATTTTGTTGGAACTATAATCAATAACAACCAAAATCCATGATAACAATACTCGTTTATGTTAAAATTCCAAAAAAACAAAGAGATGGTATGATTAATTCTATACAGAGATTCACAAATTGATCTACAAAACTAACTGCCAAAAATATAAGATAATTACGAATAAAACGGCTTCAACAAACTGTTCTTTTATCACATAGCTGTGGTGAGCCACAATAAACAATTATTTTGAAAAACACTGTTAAAGTAAAAAAAAAAAAAAAAAAAAAGTGAGAAGCCCTGCTACAATCCTACTACAAAATGGTTTAACTTTCTTTAATAAAACTTGCAAACAAAAAATAAAATAAGAAAAAGTACCATACAACACTACACACTAACCAAACTCCCTCACTTGCTATACATACAATTCACATATAACAGTATCAAAATTTTGGGTTATTAAGGTTGTATTCACATATAACAGTATCACCAAACCATAATTTGGTTAAATTTATCACAAATAGAGGGAAAGAGAGAAATAAAATAGGTGGCCATAAGGTCAAAAATGCAAATGTAAGCCAACATAATTAAGAAATTATGTGATAAGTTTAAACTCAAGTCATTCCCGCAGCTGTGCATCCATATGAAGACAAAGTTTCTAATGACATTTTCAAATAAGAGGAGTAATGTCACAAATTAATTCCTTAAAAATTCACTGCAGGACCCTAAATCTGAAATGAAAACCCTTCTCTAAAACTTACAAATCCGAGATGTCAATGGTAGTGTGCAATCTATAAGATAAAATAGAGTAAGGGTCAACGGCTACATAACTATATATCAAGGCCACGGACCATAGCCGCTAGAGTCGCACAAAAATGTCGTTAAATAAAACATAGAATCACAAAATGAATTTCATTGAGAGAAAAAAGCGTTACACCAGCATGATGGTTATTAACAGAATTCATTATACAGACTTAAAAGAACACGATACAAAAATAAAATAACCAAATAATATTTGAATGACTGTAACAAATATTTGCCAAACCATATAAGTTGTAATTACTTACATCTAATCCGCATAACTTTGATTGTTCCCACAAACAACTTCTTTAACTGTCATTAACAAAATATTGTTAACGTAACAAATCTAAAGAGTGATCAACTCAGAGCAAACACTAGTAGTTTAAAATTCAGTTAGTAATTATGGAATAAATAAATTACAGTTAGTAAGTGTCGAATAAATAAACTACAGTCAGGAAGTTTCGAAGATATAAATTACAGTCAGGATGTGTCGAATAAATAAAATACATATATAAAAACAGTATCAAGTGAAAGAGAAATGAGATGAAGCAGAGGTCGTCACTTTATATGGTACTTCTGTCTGGTCCATCTCCAATAACATACCCGTCACTTTCCCTGCATGCTCACGCTCAAGACGCTCCACCAGAGGAAATAACTGTTGCCCAAGCATCATTCGCTGAGCTTCAAGAGTAGCAGAGCCCAAAGCAAAAGCAAGTGTTGACATGGTGACCAGTCCAAAATATTGGATACAATATGGGGGTGTTGACACTCCCGAAACATCAAACGACATCGACATCATTGGACCCATCATATCTTGAGGAATGATAGATGGATCCATAATGTAAGGCACTTGATATAAGTTAAATTAAAATATAAGGTCTAAAATAGTAGTACAGAGTTTCTTCACTTCTATAGTGGGATCTAGCTGGATCTTATGCCAAGCCTACTCACATTTTCAGAATTTAAATGAAATTAAATGACATAGGGGTAAATAATATGTGAGCAGAAAGCATGTAATGTTCTTACCCCCTCGGTTGATACCTTTCGTACTGATAACTAAAGTTTTCCCAATTGATTCAAATGCCTTTTGAGGTGCAATAGAGAAATGAAAAAATGTCATTAAAAATGCAAGCATACGTCACACCTATTCGGGGTTGTTACTCAAGACAGGCTAGGAATTTTGTGATTTATAACACTTAGCTATCTATTAATAAAAAATAGTATCCAAAATTTATGATCCAAGATTTAGTTCTTAAAGTAACCACTATTGGAACATACATTATAATTACATAACTAAAAAAAAAGTTGATATTCAATATAATAACACCATGGACACATTCAAATAAGTTCACTGTGACATCCCGCCCAATTAAATATTGGATGATCAGTCCTATATAAAATTTATAACAGAATGATCGATTGGTTCATTCTTAGCATCACTATCAAAAACTTAAATCCAATTAATTACCTAACATTTAATTAAGCTAGTGTCAAAACATTTTCCAATTAAACTTGAAACCAATTAATTCATTTAATTTCTGAACATTTAATTATAAACCATACACAAGAAATGAATACTGACTGAATCAAATACTGAATAATTAAGACTGGATAAAACCTTCCAGTTCAAAGTCACAAACCAAACCATAATAAATACTCAATCCAACTGAAAAGAACTACAAAGGAAACTGAGCACAACCTCGCTAATGAGAATGGGCGACACATGCCCAAACTGAAATATCTGAACTAGGAACAAAATGAAATGAGAGAAGCGTCTATATATATATATATATATATATATATATATATATATATATATATATATATATATAGCAAAAGAGAGAAGAGATGCAAGAGATGGGTCAGAGCCTGATGTTTTAAAAAGATTTATTAGCAAGTATTTAAAACTACATTAAAGAAAGTATTATGTGCATATTAGTTATCGAACTCTCGCATGAGATTCTCACCTCTCTTCTATTGTGCAGGCTTAACGCATCTTCTAAACCATACTAGCTAAGCTACCCAGGCTAACAAGTTCGAAGTCATCATAGAGCTATCTACTTTCACCAGTAGTATACCCGTATCTCCCATACAATACGCTCACAAGTAGTCTATCCCATATCACTACCTTTCATAATTATCATTCGAGTAATTAAATCTTTCTTACTAAGATTATTTTATTTATCCTTATTACCATGACTACTAGTTTCACTTACTAGAAATTCATCAAATATATATATATATATATATATATATATATATATATATATATATATATATATATATATATATATATATATATATATCCTGCACCCCCGGGTTAAGACCCATTAGCGCAAATCATAATAATGTATATAACTACATATAGTCACATCATCTCTATACATATGTATATACTATTCCTTCCCCCTGGTTAAGACCCATTAGTGCCATAACAATAATAACCCTGCACCCCCAGGTTTCCACCCATTAGTGCACCTAAAATATAATAATCTAGCAACTCGGGGTTAACACCCATTAGTGCGCCTAACAATAATAATCCAGCACCCCCGGGTTAACACCTATTAGTGCGCCTAACAATAATAATCCAGCACCCCCGAGTTATCACTCGTTAGGGGGTTAACACCCATTAGTGCGCCTAACAATAATAATCCAGCACCCCCGGGTTATCACTCATTAGTGCGCCTAACAATAATAATCTAGCACCCCTGGGTTATCACCCATTAGTGCTCCTAACAACAATAATCCTACATCCCCGGGTTAACACCCATTAATGCACCTATTAATCATAATCCTGCATCCCCGGGTTAAAACCCATTAATACACCTAACAATAATAATCTTGCACCCCCGAATTAACACTCATTAGTGCAATATAATAATTATAGGCATACACACATCTTATTAAAATCCATAGGTATTCTCCCAACCTACTCATATACTTCCCATACGTATTTTATCTTCATTATTACGTATAGTATAATTATTAGATTACCACCTCTCTCTCGTAATCTCCAAGGTAAATCTTATTCCACAATAATAAAAGCATTTCCCTCACATACTTTCCCGTAATCTTGTCCTACGTTAAATTCACCAAATGACAGTTTCTCTCACTTCGATAAACTATATAATCGATTTGGGGTAAAAATATAAATTTCCAAATTTTTCTGGACATGTCGCTCGAACCAGAGGACTCTGTCGCTTGAACAACTTCCACGTGTCGTTTGAGCGACTTCGCGCGACCTGGGCAGTTCGTCTTCAACCTCTAGCCCAATACATTTTTCCACCATTTTTTTTTATCTTAAAACCTCTATGTATCAAGCCCAAACTCCCAACAACCAATACCAAACCATATTCTAACATGTAAGGAGAATTTCTAATACTCCAGAATCATTAAATCCTCATTAATCATCCATGAATCCAATTAAGTGTCCCCCACTTAATTAACAAGGTTACAAATCACTCAACATAAGCCTTAATTCAATATTTGGATTTATTCTGGAATAACAATTTAAAAAAAAACTTTCTTAAAAATTTGCCCCACATTCTGCCCAGATTAATAAATTGATGTTTTGAGGCATTTTGGAGCCGTTTTGGAGGAAGTTCATAAGTGAACAAAATGTAGAAAACATAATTTTCTATAGGGCATTGCGGGCAGAATCGCCATTAAGGCTCCAAAACTTGTGATTCCGCCCAAATCCTTAAATCACCAACATGCAATCCCCAAATTAAATCATTAAAACCCTAGTTCTTCCAATTTCAATTCAAGAACCATTAAAATTCAAATTCGATTCTCAATCACATCATATATTTTCAGGTTTCCTATTCTACATGTATAGGGGTTAAATTCTTCATTAAGATAACTCTCAATTTGTGATATTAATTCTCTACAATCACCCATTTCCTATTCAAATCATGTAATTAATTCCTATACTTACATGGGCACAATTATCGCTAATGGAAAGCAAGTCATAAACACTTGCCTTTATTTCGAAGGTCTGATCCGTTGGTGTTGTTGGTATTGGTGCGTTCCTCACGTTTCGATTTATACGATGGTGATGGTGGTTGTGTAAGGTGGTGCTGATAGGCCTCCTCCCTTGGGATTTGCTCTCCGTGACCCATTGTGGCTCTCTCTTGATTTTGGTCTATATTCACCCTAATTGTCCCCAATTAGCTGATATAATGCTTCTCTAATTTTCATCCATTTAATTTCTCCAAAAATCCAAATTACAAAATTACCCCTGCGGGGTGTCGTTATGGCCTAAAAATATCCCGGAGTCCAAATAAAATACTCGGGTAGAGTTTTCTGACTATCTCGACCCTCCCGAACTCAACGGTGCACTCGAAACGATCATACGAGTTACTTAAAAATAATTTACCTTTATACTCCATTTAATTGATCCCGACACAACTCACACGCGCGTCTTGACTTAATATACCAAACTGTCGTATTTCTCTCTCGCGACCAGCTATATAAAATCTTCATTCCATTTTACTTATTCTCACAGTAGTATTAATAATTACTAACTCTCGCCACACTAGTAAATATTCAGTTTTAATTTGGATGAATCTTTCAATTATTTCTCACATATTAATTTAATTAATCCAATAATAATAATTAATCACATTATTATTTAAATCCTCAAAAATACGGGGTGTTACATACTTCTCCCCCAATAACGGAATTTCATCCTTAAATTCGAAAAATAAGGCATTTCTGGTAAGGACAACTCTGAGTATTTACCTCACATCTCATGTAATCTACGCAGTACCGCCCATACAGTACATCACTGAATACCCTTAATAATGACTCATCACTGATGTTATAATTTAAACTTCAATCCTTACCATTTAAGTTTCACTACTTACATTTTAGATAATTACTATCTAGCCTCCTACTATTCGCACTAGCAGATAAATCAGTCTTTAGATACATATAAATTCGTCTCACTACCATGTATCATCAGTAGTTTATTCTTGTTTGTACGGTATATACTTTACACACAATATATACTATAAGTGCCAACACATTTTCTCCATACTGCCTCAGCAAAATACTATGGAACCCAAGACTATAAGCTACTGGTTCAAACTTAACAATAATAGGAAAGATCCCACATCACTCGGTACCAACTTTCTCATTCCAACATGAAATAATGCAACTCCAAATCATGTCAATCTTGGTTAACGGCCCCTAATTTCCTCCAGCCCTAGTAGCACGTTGTTCCCCAACTCTATCCAATAAGCACAAGGATGACAAGGCTTTATATATAATGCCTCAAATGGAGTCATATCGATAATGAGCTAAGGGGAGTCATCGTACACTAACTCTACAAGTGGAAAATATTACTCTAAACCTTCCCATAATTGGAAATACAACATATCTCGCAATATGTAACTAGAACTCTCAGTCTACCCGTCCGTCGAAGGGTGTGTTAGGTCGTAAACATACGCATTTCGATACTCATGGCCTCTCGAAAACCCTTCCCAATAATTGAGTCATAACTCTCTTGACTCTATCAGCCAAAGTGTCTAATTGTACCCCATGTAACCTTACTATCTCAGGAATAATGGTTAGGTTTTACTGTCATGTAACACCCCGCCTAATTAAATACCGGGTGATCAGTCCTTTATTAAATTATAACCAAGGTGAACGGTTGGTTCATTCTTAGCATCATTGTCGTAAAATAACTTTTCAAATTAAACACCCTAAATAATTAAGCTAAGTGTCAAAACCATTTAAAACATTATTTCCATATTTAATTAAATCCCAATAATAAAAACCTTTCATAATTCATAGTTTACGAGTCACACAAATAACTAGACTAGAATAGATCATCTAAGAAATTTAAGCATTCAAATAACTAATTCCAACTTTAAAACTTCAAAGGAAAAACATCCTGACAGTAACAAATCCCAAAATAAAAAATACTGAAAATAAATGAATCACAGTCTCTGACAAAACCAACTGAATAAGGAAAAAGGGTGACACATGCCCAACTGGATTAAAACAGAACTAGGAGTGGAATCAATAATGAGGTCATCTAATCAAAAGGCCTACAACTCCCACCTACGCTGCAGCACGTTCCTTCCAAAGAATCCTAAGCATGATGCCCCAGTGGTTGGGCACCTGCAATATATACATATATATACAAGAGAGAAGAGATCACGGGAAACGGGTCAGAGCCCGATTATAAAACAGTTTAAAAATTCAGTTTAGCAAGTATTTAAAATGCTTACCGTCTAATACAACAATCATATTAGTATGTGGCACTCTCTTGATAAATTCTCACCTCTCTTCTAATGTGCACACCTACCGCACTATTAATCCCCACAAGTTTAGCTTATCTTAAATTTCTCATAAGGTTTCATGCCGACAATTACTAGGGCTAAGATAATTAATGTCTTTGAAAAGAATATTTTTACACAACTCTCATTTCATTATAAAGTCTTTCAGTATTTCCTCAAACTTTTCAAACACTTATAATAAAGTCGGAATGTTTATTCATTACTTACTACTTTTAGTCCCAATAGAAAGTTCCCAATTTCAAGTCTATATATATATTAATCACTCATATAATATATATATATATATATATATATATATATATATATATATATATATATATATATATATATATATATATATATATACTATCGGCACCCCACATAAAATTTATGGTGCTGGCATACTCTGCTATCAAGTCCCCATATCACTCGTACTAAGGGAAATACTAGTTTGGAATCACTCTCGAACTACATTAACACAAAACACATACAAATTGAGGCGAAGCATATTTTCAAGTCACTAAGAGGTCTTAAACACATACCCTCACGTCTCTTAGGACCGTCTGACTATCAATCAGATAGCTTGTACCAAGGATTCCTATGTTTTAGGGTATAAGTCAATATCCCACATAAAGGTCCCATCGAGATAAGACTGTCCCGACGTGGTAACCTCAGTGATAGCAAGTAGTGCGGGCATGATTTTTACACGTATATAGTAAATGCACAACCACAGTCATATATATGTATACTACCATTCCCATTTCTAAATTAGGTACACCCACGACCCATATTTATAATATTCGTTCTTAGTACACATTACTAGTTTATCCCGTATAACGCCTCGTCTCTTTTATTCTTATTTATGGGATCATCCCAAACTTACTCTGCATCACTCGTAGTATCTTATCTCCCTAAGTATAATTTCAGTAGGTACTCTCTTATTTCACAACGTAACTTCCTTACGAGTCTCACTCCTTTAAACACACGTTCCCATTATTCCTTAAGTGTAAATCACTCCCCGTTAACACTAATTTCGTCTTTACATTAAATCCTCCACTTTTACAAAGTCTTACTGGTCCTCTTTATGTCCCAAAATGTTCTAACAATAATGTTCAAAGGTTACCACTCATTGTAATCGAATTAAACTATTCAAGGTATATGAATTTTTCAGGAGGGGTCGATCGATCGATGCTCTTTGGTCGATCGATTGATCAAGCAGTTATGGCAAAACTGCAGAAATACCAGTTACGGGAATACTATTCCAAACTCATCCAAATCATAATTTTTTACTCCCAAATGATACTACAAGTGTTATATACCCAATTAAATAATAGTCTACGTAAGACATGTGAGTTTCCATCAAGTATAACGAATTAAAAGGCCAAAATCTATATAAGTCTCAAGAACCCTAATATTTTCTTTAACTTAGTTCTTCCCATTCTTTTTCCAGATTTTCTGCTCCCAACTCAATGAAAATTTGTGGTTGAACCTCTACATATAAAATAGATTTCCAGAATATGATTTTTACCTCTACAACATATAAATTCTAGTCTCCAATATAATTTTCTTTCACGAAAACTAGTTCTAATCAACCCTAGACTAATATAATTGAAGCATTAACTAAAATAAAGCAAGATAGATACTTGCCTGGAAATCTTTATTTCTGATTTGTGAAAGAAATTGGTGTGGTTATGATCCTCGTCGGGCAATCTATAATTTGGCGGTGACGGCGGTGCAAACGGTGGAGTTCTTGGCCTAGAACTCCTTGAAAAGCTTTTCCTCTTCATCTCCAATGGCCGTTCTTAGTTTTTGGTTATGCTAACCCTAGAAGATAACCCCTAACATCTGATAAAACCTTAAAAAATTCATGGGTTTCCATGCCCAAAAATACAAATGTCTAAAACGCCCTCCCGAGATGCTAATTAGGCCTAAGAATGCCTCGAGACCCAAACTAAAACCCCGAGTAAATTATTTTGACTATCTCGACCCTTTCAGACACATTGACCCACTCAAAATAACCATAAGGGTGACTTATAATTTATTCACTTTTAATAATTTGAATTTAATCCTGACACGACACAGGCGCGTCCCGATAAAATTTCCAAAATTATCAAATTAGATTCTCGTGATAATTTTACTAAATTTAATTACACATCTTACTTTAACCGTAAAGTAATTTACAACAAAATTCCAATAATTACTAACTCTCATCATGCTAGTAAATATTTAAATGATTTTCGGATTAATATTAAATTAATATCTCTAATTAAATTTAATAAATCCCCAAAATTTATAAGTCATAAAAATACGGGGTATTACATGTCACACATTATGATTTGTCCTACCTTAGTCTTACTTCGTTTATGCCATCACTACTACAGTTTTATATCAAGATGCATTTTACCTTTATCACAAATGCATCCACATCCATGACTAGTGCAACAATGTCATCACTACGTGTTGCAAGTCCTTGCCCCTCTCTTTAAATTTTAGATTCTCGTGAAACATGGTCTCTACCTGTCTTACCAAGTAAGTTTTAACTTTCCCGGGTTAAACTTTATCGAATTCTTCCTATACCATCCTCGTGGAAAATTTGGGAACTATCAGTCCTAACTGACCTAAACCATCAAACAACTAAGTTCTGAAGTCACAACTTCTACCTTCATTTTCCTCGAAAATACGTATTGTGACCAAATTCTCAATTATGGCAAATACTATAATCCAACTATCTAGGGCGCCCATACACCCTATGTTTCGTGCATTTTAGCACCACTATACTAGACGTGTTATATTAGTCTCAAATGATGTCTCACATACTTGGCATGACTATATGGTAAGGTCCTACTCAGCCACCCTACCTTTTCCACCTAATTATATCTTAGGTTGTCCCACCGGTCTGCTCGTGGTGTCAATTGTTGTAACATTTTCACACATTAACCTTATACGGCTTTATCGGCCTTACTCTGTAATATAGCCATTATCTCATAGTTATAACTATGTATATGTGTAATAACTACGGTACTAAATCCATGTACTAAAGTCAAACTTCCCCCAACTTCCAACGTTCTCTAAGTTTCATGCATGGGATGTCTTGCAAAGCGAAATCCAAACAAGGAACCCCCAAATACACTACTACTTAACACTGATGGTTGTCGAGATCTGTTAAGTCCTTCATCCATAACATATACCCCCGAATTCCAGTCTGCGAACATAAAAAGTTTACTCGTCCACTCTCATGTCACTAAAGACGGCATACAACGTGGCACTCTCACTATCACAGGTTATTGTCGCTATATAATTAACGAGATATATCTCTCTGCCCTACTACAAGCCAATATACCCTGAATTATATCAGTAAAACATCCCTGCTCACCAGGATCGAAATAGTAAGACAACATACTCACTGAAGTCTACGATACAATACAACACATATGCAGGCTCAACCGTCTTTCAGGTGATGCCTCGCCAAAACCATATATTTAAACTTAAAATTTCACGCACGATAGTCTTATCACACAATTTACTACCGTTCAAACTCTCGGTATTTAGTAACCATACAATACAATAATAATAGGCTCCACTACCATAGAACTCAAAGGAGCACAAATCATTATGTAATACTACGTACAAATTTCTCTTAGTGTCTACGCCTGCTCCTCCCCGCAGATGGTACAAAAATAACGCTACCAAATGGTAGTCATATGAATAATAAGGTTGCCATCGCCAGCGTACTCAGTAAACCCGATGCACACTCGAATAGTAAGTTTAAACTGTCCACATTTGTTGTAACACACCCATGTCACTTGAATTCATCATTTACTCAAACGGATAAAATAAAACTTCATCAGTCTAGCCTGATCATAAGGTCCTTGCATGCACTTTTTGTGACCCATAATTAACTACAATCGTTATACATTTTGGATTTCATTCATTAGTTTTCCCCCTCTCTGTTGTGGGGAAATTATTATGTTTGGCGTCTTACACACCCGACATTGATAAGTTGGCCCCATATCTCTAGTCCTCAATTAGGCCTTACTGGCCTTCCCTTTATTTACTGGGCCCTGTCGACCATAAAATATAGTATGCTACAGTTATTGAGGACTACACTGGTCCAACCTAGATCCACTACTCTCGGGTTGTTAATTCCTGGGCCTAATCCCTTTGGCCCAATTTTCTACACAGGATATTTCACTTCTCCAGCTGTTATGCCTTACAGGCATGGTTTGATATTCTCGATCCTATAAATTTCACTTCTCACTTGAACATATTCAATACTGGAAATCCCTTTCTCTACATATAGGGCAATTTTCCTTCACTGGTACTACTGTCCTTTTTGGGATGTCCTTCTCTCGGACTTGACAGTTGTGACAACCCTGCTTTTTATATCTAATTCGATTAGCTACGCTAAATTAAATTAAAGAGGAGCGTCAATATGTTGGCATTAGAAACAGAATTTAAATAAACGCAGCAAAGTAAACATGTACACTTTCATACGTGTAACTATATCACATCATAACAGCTATAACAAGTGAAACCAACTCAGAACTATTAACTGTAATAATCCATCAGTAATCTCAAACTAAAAATATAAAATGCCAATACATGCAGCCCAACACAAAATGAGAAAGCGTAATACAACAATTCTACCAAATCCCAAGTATAAACAAAGTGATATTAATCTCTGATACCACCCTTAAGAAAAGGGAAACAAACGACATAAATTAAAATAGAATAACTCCACAGCTACAAGAATCCTAAGATTGATATGATATCACCAAGCTCCAAAGTCTACTGTCCAACGGGACGAGGACCTCTCATATATTATATATATAGGAGAGGAGCAAGAAGCAAGATAGACGAACGTCAAAGCAAGAAAATAAGCTATAAGATTATAAGATGTACTTATAATGAAAGCACACTAGTCATTACTCGTCTCCAGTAATTAAGTTGTTCAATTACCCAACCAATGTTCCTATGCCGTGACTACCCAACCCAAACTCGAGTAACGTGTAGTCTCATATCGTATCATGATTAATCATTATTAATCTCATTTCAGTATTTAATGTATCAAAATATTTTCTTCAATTATAATATCAAATACATCGATTCGGGATATTACTTTAAGACACAAGCATAATATCTCACATAACAAGTCATATCGGGTCACTATTGTTACCAGGGGGAACAAGTCGTAACACTAGGACTACACATAAATATTCACCAATATTAAGTGGTCAGGGCAATCATACTAAGTCCTAAATTACAAGGCATTCCAAGGTCTTTCTATCCAATCCGCATTACAACCATGTGTCCAGTTCCAGTGGTTTATCTCCGACACGTCACTCAAGCGAAACCCAACCGGATCAATCACAAAAAATCGCATTCAGCATGTGCCTACGTCGACTGGAGGACTAGTCTAGTGTATAATCGACAATATACATGTAAAACAATTTCACGCTTATGTATATATACAATCGTGTCAAGTCTCTTACTCGAGTTAGACAATAATCATTATTTACAATATAACATAATTTACATCATTAATTTACTAATTCAACATCAAATCATTTCAAGGTTATATATCCCTAATAACCATAAGTATGTGATCAAGTTAGGATATTAGGCACAACACCACAATTATCTTTCTAAAAACATGAACAACCTTAGCGCTCTTATTTCCACAACATGCTGTCCAGAATTTAAAGTGCAGATTCAATGATCTTCCGATCCGTTTTTGGAAAAACTTAAAGCTAAAACGTTGTTCGGAACGTGATTTTCTACAATGACCCGCGAGCACGCTACCATAACCGGCCTAAAAAAGACCCAAAATTAACATATAATATTAGCCCCTATTTTCGACAACTTTCTGCCCAGAATTGCAAAACGCCGATTTGAGGCTTTTCCGATCCGTTTTTGGAAAAACTTAAAACCACAAAGTTATTTGAAACATGATTTTCTATAAGGACACGCGAGCACGCTACCATAGCCTGCATAAAACATACCTGAAACTAACATATACAGTTCGGACCTGTTCACGACAAGTTTCTGCGCAGAACAGTAAAACGCATATTCAAGGATTTTTCGATCCGTTTTTGAAAACACTTAAAACTACAACGTTGTTCAGAATATGATTTTCTACCGGGCAACGCGTACGAAACATCCATTTTCGGAACCAAAACAGCTCAAAATAGTTTTTTGTATGACGATTTACTTAATTTCATAGATTTCTCAAATTCAAGAGGTTGTTCTACAACTCAATCCCTATAATGATGTTATTGCATTTGAATATACATGGAGGGTGATCCTAATACATTACATATCATTTTTAACATCAATTTCATATTAATTTAGGGATCCAAATACATGTTCATGTGAAATTTCATTATAGATACATATTATACACATATAGGGTATTAACTTGCCTTGGATTGTATGGAGAAATTGAATCCTCTTGAAATCCTCTTAGCTTTCTTCTTTTCTTACTCTCTCTCTCTCCACCAAACCCTAGCCCCATTTTGTGAAATGATAAAATGAAGACTTCTTCTCTTATTTTCTATTTATACCTAGGGTTAGTTTATTTACAAAAATGTCATTTCCCCAAATTTAACCCTCTCGATCCTTTTACGCGTTAATTCGCTTCTAATATTTAAGTCGCACATTCGTATTTCATTGAATTCATTTTAACTTTCCATTTCCAAACATTTTGAATATATATATATATATACTGACATAGTTTCATTTCCAAACGTTTCTAATATATATACTGGCATATTTTTTTTTCAATTTCAATTCAATCAAAAATGCATTCAAGTCAAGTAAGGTAGTTTCGCACGTACCTTCCATGAAGAGATATGGGTGACTAATTCGCAAGTCATCCTCTCTCTCCCAAGTGGCCTCAGACTCATCATGATTACTCGATATAACACGAATAAGAGGAATGACTTTTTACCTCAACTGCTGCTCACGGCAATCTAGGATCCTGACCGGGCTCTCCTCATAGCTCCCATTGAGTTGTATCTCAACCCCATCTAAATCTATGTGTAGGTGTGAGTCCTCGGGACGTAAGAAGTTCCTCAACATGGGTATATGAAAAATATTGTGTATTCGCTAAAGCTGGTCGGATAGGACTAAACGGTAGGCAACTGAACCCACCCTGTCCAACACTGTAAATGAACCCACGTATCGGGATGAAAGATTCCCTTTGTCACCAAAGAGAACAACGCCTATCATGGGTGAGACCCTTAACAGAACTTGGTCCCTAACGACGAACTCTAACTTCCTCCGCCTTATGTCAGCATAAGTCTTCTGACGATCTCGCGCGATCTTCATCCGTGCACGAATCAGGTCTACATTCTCTGAGGTCTCCCTAACAATATTTGGACCTAGCATCCGGTGCTCTCCGAACTCCAACCAACGTGTAGGGGATCGACAAGGCTTACCGTAAAAATCCTCGTATGGTTCTCTGCCAATAGTTTGCTGATAACTATTATTGTATGCGAACTCCACTAGTGATAAATGTGTATCCCAATAACCTTTGAAGTCCAACACACAAAATCGTAACATTTCCTCCAAAATTTGGTTTACCCGCTCCGTCTGACCATCAAAATGAGGGTGGAACGTAGTACTCAAACTCAACTGAACTCCCATCGCCTCCTGAACATCGCCCCAAAAGTGCAAGATGAAGACACTGCCACGGTCAGACACGATACCATGCAACTTCACAATCTCGTTAATAAATATCGTGGCGTACTGTGCTGCCATATAATCCATCCTCACTGGAAACAAATGAACCACCTTTGTCAGTCTGTCGACGAAGACCCAAATCGAATCATGATCGCGCTGCGATCTTGGTAACCCAATAACGAAATCCATGGAGATACGTTCCCATTTCTAATTGTATAACCGAACTCTCACCACGAAGCCTAACATAACTGAACTACTAAGATGATCCAGAAATCAATACCCCCATCTCCCGACTCGTTAAGTTTCATGTGTGGAGTGTCTTACAAGCAAAACCCAAACAAGGAACCCCTCCGATACACTACTGTCAGCTTGTCGAGATAAGGAATTTGTCGACTTAAGACCCTTAGTGATACAAGAATCATCTAACTCCAAACACTACTTATCTCTGGACTCAACGATTCATCACACAACAAATAATTCAACTTCACCTATTTAATACAAATGTCATTATTCATCAATCATGCCTCGATACTCAACTCAGAATCGACTAATAGATGGTACTGAAATCTCAAAAGCCAACTCTACTCTGAGTTGTCAATAACACTTGTCTTGCACTTAAATTGATGGTGAGTTAAACGATATGGCAACCCTTATTATCCACTAAGGTTGCACATGTGCATAAGCATACAACTTCTATGCACTTACAAATACTATTCCATCTTTCCAAGTCTGGACTTAGGTAAATAATATCAGCATGGTTCATACTCTCTCGAATAAGACAACACCGATAAAGTTGCATTATGGGCGATCAACGATCCCTCAGCTAAAGGTTTCGAACTAACCCGAAATGCAATATGCCCCCTCGCACACTCCCACTTCTCACGGTTTGGTCGCTCTAACCCAAGGCGACAGACCCTCGCTTGATTCGACTTACCTCTCTTTTGTTAAAAACACGTATAGGAATTCAACCTCTCCGACAGGATTTTCCTTGGATTGTGAGTATATTAGAATTTTCTCACCGAAAATGAAATGAACTTAGTTCTTCAAACCACGAATAAGGCTTGTACATTTGCCAAGCAATGAGGTAAGACCAAAAATTCCCACTTATCACACCAAATCAGAATATCGGATTTAGCACACTCACCATCCGGATACTCATCTTCCAGCACATCAATGCTACCTGATCTTTATGAAGAACAGTGTGCTATCCAACAGGTCAAAGGTCGTATATATAAGATAGCGGGTATCTTCACGTACCATGACCCCAATTAACACTCAGTACTCCACACATAACTGAAGTAAAAATTAAATATCTTACGAACCCATTCGCGGGTGTTTGCCCAAGAGTACACACACTCCTTACAAAACTTCTCAACAATGGTCGAAACACTCTCTTGTTGTCCCCCTATAGTGGAGGTTATGACAACCATTTCAATGAATGGGTCCAACATTTGAAACCCCAAAATGCCTCAATCCTTGCCATTAATGACGACACTCACTTGGCAACACTATCATAAATCACGCAAAAATTGACTGAGCTACACGCGACTCTTCCATTATCAAAACACCATCATGGTGTGACTATTCACTAGTATAGACGTCACCATAATCGAACATCTTACACTTGGTTTTGAAACTTCTTTAATCACACACGATCTAAGTAAACAACATGTCACTAACTACTCACTCGTGCTCTAATTCATATTAATACATAACTAGGGCCACAACACAGCCACATTACCATATCTGATGGATTTACAATCAAGAACCACCATTATCACAGTGCAATAAATTAGTACCCCCAATCACCGGGTGATAACATAAAATCGAACTAGGGTATATATCACCAACTCAAGCGATCACACTCGCATAAAATGAAATGCCTATTGAACACTCCCTTATGATGTTCTCACTCGACAACTCGTCCCTCGAGATTCGCTACTCACCGTAGGGTTCACAACTGGTAACTCCAGCTTAAGTCCATCCCTTAGAACACCCATATTCATGTCCCGGTCTCGATAACTTTTAAAAAGTATACCGGTATTACAAAGCAAGATAACCACATCTTATCGAACACCCATTCTAATCTAGGGCTTTATGAAGAACACTGAACTCCAATCGTTACCAAATAACGAAAGAATACTCCCTCAAAAATTCTGGACTTCTCTAATGTCTATCCTATTATGACCTTGCGATATGGACTTCCTCATCCCTAGTGTTTATGGCTAAGACATCGTAACATTACTGATACATTCTCACAAATTTGTTCGGGATAACTCGTCAAAACATTCCACTCTGAACATGTGAGTTCCCAACCCACTAACATATCTTGTACATGACCGAACACACACCTAATCGGCCTTAAGTTCATTCCATTACGGATTTTATCCGATCAGAACATTATGACACCACTATACCACCCCAATACAACATTTATCTCTTGTGTAGACAACGTGTAGGTTTACATGCCTACCAAACTTCCCTGATACCAACACAATATTTCAAGGATAATCACTTATCCATTCCATATTCAGACTCATGAATCTCCCATCATACATCATCACACGGATGAATCTAGTTCGTGCTTTTCACAAGTACGATAACACTCTTGCGTACACCAAAATTGGACCCCTCAGGTTATCCTTTGACGGGGTGGGACATACACCAATTTGGAGTAGTCCTCTCTCAAATCACAACCCTTCCTTTATATGTTCATGAGTAATAATATACTCTTATTATCACAAGACTTACTTCGTTAACCATTCACTAATTAATACATCATCGAATGCCTCAATAGTTTGTCCATCACGGGTGGAGCGCTATAATTTCTTCTAAGGAAAATGTCACAACAATAACTGGACCACATCATTTTAAGGTATGCCATATCTAAAGCTCTACCCTTCCACATTAGAAACAACTTCAGACAACTACACACGTAAGTGGTACCAACAACTCAATGGTACTACAGGGTGGGCTATAACTAATACCAACTTCTTCACACCCATAAGAGCGATGATATTCGAAGTTGATAATGCACAGCAAATATATGGGTGTTTCCTCCCCCTAAAGCACCAAAATTAAACTCAATCATTGATTTAAACATCAGTGCTCTCACCTATTGGTGGGTGATTAAACTACGATAGTTGCACGTGAATCGCGGTCTCCCAAAATGCTTGGACCCTATGCCCTAATAGAGTCCACGTCTCATCAAATCACCATCTTAAAAGATGGTAAGTTAACACGTATCCTAAAAAAATTATTCAAATGGAGAACTAGTCATAATTACAATAAGTACTCACACATGGACCTCACGCGTACTATCATGTGGTCGATCGAAGATTCACCTCATGTGTGGGACGTCTCACGAATAATATCCAAACATGGAACCCTGCCTATACACGAGGCTAGCTCTGAATCACCCGTCAAAATCATAGCGTGAAGATTTTCCAAGTCATTGAATACAAGACCTAATCATAAGTCTCTACATATCAAGAAAACGATGCGCAAAAAACGTAACGGATTCCCTCAGATCCCTAAAGGCTCTAAAATTGTGTTCTGATACCAACTGTGACAACCCTGTTTTTTATATCTAATTTGGTTAGCTACGCCCAATTAAATTAAAGCGGAGCGTCAATATGTTTGCATTAGAAAGAGAATTTAAATAGACGCAGTAAAGTAAACATGTACACTTTCATACGTGTAACTATATCACATCATAACAGCTATAACAAGTGAAACCAACTCAGAACTATTAACTGTAATAATCCATCAGTAATCTCAAACTGAAAATATAAAATGCCAATACTTGCGGCCCAACACAAAACGGGAAAGCGTAATACAACAATTCTCTCAAATCCCAAGTATAAAAAAAGTGATATTAATCTCCGATACCACCCTTAAGAAAAGGGAAACAAATGACATAAATTAAAATAGAATAACTCCACGGCTACAGGAATTCTAAGATTGATATGGTATCATCAAGCTTAATAGTTTATTTTCCAGTGGGACGAGGACCTGTCATATATTATATATATAGGAGAGTAGCAAGAAGCAAGATAGATGAACGTCAAAGCAATAAAACAAGCTATAAGATTATAAGATGTACTTATAATGAAAGCACACTAGTCATTACTCGTCTCCAGTAATTAAGTTGTTCATTTACCCAACTAATGTTCCTATGTTGTGACTACCCAACCCAAACTCGAGTAACGTGTAGTCTCATATCGTATCATGATTAATCATTATTAATCTCATTTCAGTATTTAATGTATCAAAATATTTTCTTCAAGTATAATATCAAATGCATCGATTCGGGATATTACTTTAAGACACAAGCATAATGTCTCACACAACAAGTCATATCGGGTCACTATCGTTACCCGGGGGAACAAGTCGTAACACTAGGCCTAGACATGAATATTCCCCAATATTACATGGCAAGGGCAATCATACTAAGTCCTAAATCATATGGCATTCCAAGGACTTTCTATCTGACCCGCATTACAACCATGGGTCTGGTTCCGGTGGTTTATCTCCGACACGGCACTCGAGCAAAACCTAACCAGATCAATCACGAAAAATCGCATTCAATATGTGCCTACGTCAACCGGAGGACTAGTCTAGTGTATACTCGACAATATACATGTAAAATAATTTCATGATTATGTATATATACAATCGTGTCAAGCCACTTACTCGAGTTACATAATAGTCATTATTTACAATATAACATAATTTACATCATTAATTTACTAATTCAACGTCAAATCATTTCAAGGTTATATATCCCTAATAACCATAAGTATGTGATCAAGTTAGGATATTAGTCACAACACCACAATTATCTTTCTAAAAACATGAACAACCTTAGCGCTCTTATTTCAATAACATGCTACCCAGAATTTAAAATGCAGATTCGAGGCTCTTCCGATCCGTTTTTGGGAAAACTTAAAACTACAAAGTTATTCGTAACGTGATTTTCTACAAGGAAAAGCGAGCACGCTACCATAGCCGACCTAAAACAGACCCGAAACTAATATATAATATTCCCCCTATTTTCGACAACTTTCTGCCCTGAATTGTAAAATGCCGATTTGAGGCTTTTCCGATCCGTTTTTGGAAAAACTTAAAACCACAAAGTTATCTGAAACATGATTTTATACAAGGACACACGAGCACGCTACCATAGCCTGCATAAAACAGACCCTAAACTAACATATATAGTTCGGACCTGTTCACGACAAGTTTCTGCGCAGAACTGTAAAACACATATTCGAGGATTTTCCGATCCGTTTTTAAAAACACTTAAAACTACAACGTTGACCAGAATATGATTTTCTATCGGGCACCGCGTACGAAACATCCATTTTATGAACCAAAACAGCTCAAACAGTTTTTCGTATGACGATTTACTTAATTTCATAGATTTCTCAAATTCAAGAGGTTGTTCTACAACTCAATCCCTATAATGATGTTATTGTATTTGAATATACATGGAGGGTGATCCTAATACATTACATATCATTTTTAACATCAATTTCATATTAATTTAGGGATCCAAATACATGTTCATGTGAAATTTCATTATAGATACATATTATACACATATAGGTTATTAACTTGCCTTGGATTGTATGGAGAAATTGAATCCTCTTGAAATCCTCTTAGCTTTCTTCTTTTCTTACTCTCTCTCTCTCCACCAAACCCTAGCCCCATTTTGTGAAATGATAAAATGAAGACTTCTTCTCTTCTTTTCTATTTATACCTAGGGTTAGTTTATTTACAAAAATGCCATTTCCCCAAATTTAACCCTCTCGATCCTTTTACGCGTTAATTCGCTTCTAATATTTAAGTCGCACATTCGTATCTCATTAAATTCATTTTAACTTTCCATTTCCAAACATTTTGAATATATATATATATATATATACTGACATAGTTTCATTTCCAAACGTTTCTAATATATATACTAGCATATTTTTTTTTCAATTTCAATTCAATCAAAAATGCGGGGTATTACAACAGTCTTAGTTCCTAGTTGTTATTTCCGTATGTAATTTAAATTCTGAGTGTCACTGCACTCTACCTTACTCTATTGCCCTTGAATTACTCCTTCCATTGGCTTATCATACTTAGTTATTACTGTTGGTGACTTCTATCGCGATCACCGTTCCCCGAATGCTCCATAGTTTCAATTGTTTCCCTCCTCCTACAGTCCCGCTAACGGCCTTCGTTGGTCGTCCCACATTGTTCGATGTACGAAGTCCAATAAAACTTGCATATGAATTGGATTCACTAAACTTAATCGCAGGAGAGCGTAAATCGCATAAGCAGTGGAATACATCAATCCTATAATAAGGCTATATATCAAAGAACGCTAAGATGAAACGTAAAAATCCGTACAAATCCTAAAAGACTCTAGAACCTGATGCTCTTATACCACCTGTGACATCCCGCCTAATTAAATAGTAGGTGATCAGTCCTTTATAAAATTTATTACATAATGTTCGGTTGGTTCATTCTTAGCAACACTGTCGAAAACTTAAATCCAATTAATTACCTAATATTTAATTAAGCTAGTGTCAAAACATTTTCCAATTAAACTTGAAACCAATTAATTCATTTAATTTCTGAATATTTAATTATAAACCATACACAATAAATAAATACTGACTGAATCAAATACTGAATAATTAAGATTGGATAAAACCTTCCAGTTCAAAGTCACAAACCAATCCATAATAAATACTCAATCCAACTGAAAAGGACTACAAAGGAAACTGAGTACAACCTCGCTAATGAGAATGGGCGAAAAATGACCGAACAGAAATATCTGAACTAGGAACTGAATGAAATGAGAGAAGCGTCTAATCTTAATGACCCGCAACTTCCACAACTGTTGCAGCTCGGCAAACCATCTAAGTATCTAGAACCGGTGTCCCTGTGGCTGGGCACCTGCACACACACACACACATACACACAAACACATAAACACACGCACACACACACACACACACACACACACACACACACACACACACATATATATATATATATATATATATATATATATATATATATATATATATAGTAAAAGAGAGAAGATATGCAAGAGATGGTTTAGAGACCGATGTTTTAAAAAGATTTATTAGCAAGTATTTAAAACTGCATTAAAGCAAGTATTATGTGCATATTAGTTATCGAACTCTCGCATGAGATTCTCACCTCTTTTCTATTGGGCAAGATTAATGCATCTTCTAAACCATACTAGCTAAGCTACCCAGGCTAACTAGTTCGAAATCATCATAACACTATCTATGTTCACCAGTAGTATACCCATATTGCCCATACAATACACAAGTAGTATATCCCATATAACTACCTTTCATATTTATTGTTCGAGTAATTAAATCTTTCTTACTAAGATTATTTTATTTATCCTTATTACCATGACTACTAGTTTCACTTACTAGAAATTCATCCAATACATATATATATATATATATATATATATAGTCCCCTCATCTCTATACATATATATATATATATCCTTTACCCCCGATTAAGACCCATTAGAGCAAATCATAATAATGTATATAACTACATATACTCACATAATCTCTATACATATGTATATACTAATCATGCACCCCCGGGTTAAGACCCATTAGTGCCATAACAATAATAATCCTGCAACCCCGGGTTAACACCCATTAGTGAACCTAAAATATAATAATCCAGCACCCCCGGGTTAACACCCATTAGTGCACCTAATAATAATAATTCAGCACCCTCGGGTTATCACCCATTAGTGAGCCTAACAATAATAATCCAGCACCCCCGGGTTATCTCCTATTAGTTCTCCTAACAACAATAATCCTACATCCCCGGGTTAACACCCATTAATGCACCTATCAATCATAATCCTGCATCCCCGGGTTAACACCCATTAATGCACCTAACAATAATAATCTTGCAACCCCCAAATTAACACTCATTAGTGCAATATAATAATCATAGACATACACACATCCTATTAAAATCCATAGGTATTCTCCCAACCTACTCATATACTTCCCATATGTATTTTATCTTCATTATTACATATAGTATAATTATTATATTACCACCTCTCTCTCTCGTAATCTCCAAGGTAAATCTTATTCCACAATAATAAAAGCATTTCCCTCACATACTTTCCAGTAATTATGTCCTACGTTAAATTCACCAAATGGAAGTTTCTCCCACTCCAATAAACTATATAATCGATTTGGGGTAAAAATAGAAATTTCCAAATTTTTCTGGACCTGTCTCTCAAACCAGAGGACTCTGTCTCTTGAACAACTTCCACGTGTCGTTTGAGCGACTTCGCGCGACCTGGGCATTTCGTCTTCAACCTCTAGCCCAATACGTTTTTCCACAATTTTTTTTATCTTAAAACCTCTATGTATCAAGCCCAAACTCCCAACAACCAATACCAAACAATATTCTAACATGTAAGGATAATTTCTAATACTCCAGAATCGTTAAATCCTCATTAATCATCCATGAATCCAATTAAGTTTCCCCCACTTCATTAACAAGGTTACAAATCACTCAACATAAGCCTTAATTCAATATTTCGATTTATTCTGGAATAACAATTTTCAAAAAAAAACTTTCTTAAAAATTTGCCCTACATTCTGCCCAGATTAATAAATTGACGTTTTGAGGCATTTTGGAGCCGTTTTGGAGGAAGTGCATGAGAGAACAAAATGTAGAAAACGCTATTTTCTACAGGGCATTGCAGACAGAATCGCCATTAAGGCTCCAAAACCTGTGATTCCGCCCAGATCCTTAAATCACCAACATGAAATCCCCAAATTAAATCATTAAAACCCTAGTTCTTCCAATTTCAATTCAAGAATTATTAAAACCCAAATTCGTTTCTCAATCACATCATATATTTTCGGGTTTCCTATTATACATGTATAGGGGATAAATTCTTCATCAAGATAACCCTCAATTTGTGATATTAATTCTCTACAATCACCCATTTCCAATTCAAATCATGTAATTAATTTCTATACTAACATGAAAACAATTATCTCTAATGGAAAGCAAGTCATAAACACTTGCCTTGATTTCGAATGTCTGATCCGGTGGTGTTGTTGGTATAGGTGCGTTCCTCATGTTCCGATCTATACGATGGTGATGGTGGTCGTGCAAGGTGGTGCTAGATTGGCCTCTTCCCTTAGGATTTACTCTCCCTCACCCATTGTGGCTCTCTCTTGATTTTGGTTTATTTTCACCCTAATTGTCCCCAATTAGCTGATATAATGCTTCTCTAATTTTCGTCCATTTAATTTCTCCAAAAATCCAAATTACAAAATTACCCCTATGGGGTGCCGGTATGGCCTAAAAATATCCCGGAGTCCAAATAAAATACTCGGGTAGAGTTTTCTAACTAACCCTCCCGGACTCAACGACGCACTCCAAATGATCATACGAGTTACTTTAAAATAATTTACCTTTATACTCCATTTAATTGGTCCCGATACGACTCACACGCGGGTCTCGACTTAATATACCAAACTGTCATATTTCTCTCTCACAACCAGCTATATAAAATTATCATTCCATTTTACTTATTCTCATAGTAATATTAATAATTACTAACTCTCGTCATGCTAGTAAATATTCAGTTTTAATGCGGATTAATCTTTCAATTAATTCTCACATAGTAATTTAATTAATCCAACAATAATAATTAATCACATAATTATTTAAATCCTCAAAAATACGGGGTGTTACATTCACTTAGCCTTCCATTAGATCAAGCACTCCACTGCAATTAAATGGTTCCGGGGTGATCGAAAGGCCATGATCATGGCCTTAGGATAGCCCAGCTTAAATAGGCCCAAGTCTACTTACAAAGAGCTCTAAGTCAGGGTGGGATCGAGGAGAGACACTCAAGTTACTTTACTGAAGTTCGGCATCAGAAGTTTCTTCTCTTATTGCATGTTGACATATTCTGGAATGTTTGACCACTTTTGTTCCTAGATTTTGCCATGTTTGCATAAGCTTTCGCCAATATGATTTGATCACGCATAAGTTTCAAGGTAGCATTGGAACATAATTTTCCATAATCTTTTTTCCAGATACTATACTTGCCCTTGACAGTGGTATCATGCTCTTTAGCTAACTGAATGGTTGTTCTTTGCATCTTGTTGTCAATCTCTTGGTCATGTTTGATTAGCTCACCAGTTCGATTACTCCTTTCATTTTGTAACGTCTTGTTTGAATGACATTTTCGAGAAGTAAGAAAACGCTGAACCAAGCAACCAAATGTGTATGGGGATAAAACTCAATTAACCATAAAAATGTAGTATATAGCTTAAATCTTTAAAAGCATTTTTAAGAAAAAAAAACTCATTACCAATGAAAAAATAAAAAACAAATGAAATGGATAAAACATGTTAAACTAACAATCTCAAATCTAATCAGCTTACCACATAAATTTTTGTGTGTTTGGTTTGAGTAGTGCTCATCACATTGGCTCAAATAACGGGGTGAAACCCCAAGCTTTGTTCAGACTACCCGGTAGAATCCCCCACTGAGTTCCACATCAGACTAACATTTATGCCAATAATAGAGAAGTTCGCAAATCGAACAAATCTAAGAAGCTCTATAATGGGTAGATGAGAAGGTTGGATGTATCCCATCCATCTAACAACCACCGTCATCAGGGATTAGTACATGTAACTTATAAGCTGAAAGAGAATAATATATGTCATGGAAATACATATGAACATTTATGAACATTCTTTTAATGGTAATATACACCCCTACTGACATATCAAAATGAATGCAGGCTTATTATAGAAATAAAAAATAGAAAATATCTAACAAAACATATAATTGTACGAGACCATACTTGTTTTGTACTCGAAAAAATATTGTACACGAACATACTTTTCATTAGATATTCCCCTTATATTTATAATCATTAGACCTAGCCTATGGTCGTCTTAAATATCAATGTTATCACAGAGGTTAGGACTTAATACTATGGAAATTGTTGGTGGGTAACTCTTATATCAGAATTATAATAAGGGGGTAACTCAAAAAAAAGATAAAAGATGGCAGTTAAAAGAAGTTACAGAACGTTCCCCCGTTCCATACCATTTTATCCATATCTGAAGGGTTGAAATTTGCACCAGGTGGTTTCTACATAGGAGAAGTAGTTCAATATACAATACCCTTCCACCCGGTTACTACTTTTGTAGTTTCTGGAAGCAACACAACGGCTGAGTCAGCAGACGTAAAAAAAGCCTCATTTTCATCAAGGCAGGACCATTGACATCTATTTATCAAATAATATATCTATTTTAACTTGTCCAAATAAGATATGCCAATATGCTCTTTTAACGAATTCCTTAAAGATGGATTGTTGTACCAAAGCTGCAGTTGAAAAATGTCATCCATTATTCTCGCAACTTTAATAAGTAACACCATAGCTTCCTTGTCTGAATTGGTGAAACCCGTTAACTCTGTAGTTAGAGAAATATGATCATAACATTGGAGCTTTTTTTGTAGATCTAAACTCCGTGCTTTTATATTTCCTTTATACCTTTTCGTATTAATATCAAAGAGTTGACCATGTACATCGTAGGAAACAAAGTCAGGGTCTTCATTATTAAGTAATCTTCTATATTCTTCAAGTGAAATATATTTAACAGATGAGACTTCTGATTCCTTAAGAGTAAGGGCCTCCAAAGGAATCATTCTAATGTTGTCTCGGGATATATATCATTGAATTCGTTATTTATGAATCTTCCGTCATTTATGATGCATTCCTGAAGAAAATATATATCAATTAAAATACATCCTTTGGAAGGATTACACCAAGCTCTTCATGAAGCTCTCTTAAATCCCTCAATGAAGAAGCACCGAAAATTGATGATACTTTAAAAGAGCCTAATTATGCACATTATTTTAAATAAGAATCCTTTTAAAAAAACTGATCTATAACCATATAAAATAGATTTCTAACGATAGTTCGACAAATAAATTTTTGCGATACTTAATGATATATAATTGGAAATAGTAAAAAGTCATTTCAGCTCATCAATTGCAATACTTATGGTGGATGGATGAAAAATATGATGTAGTGCAACTTTAGTGCAGTAGTGTACATGGTCAACATGTTATGTGAATGGTTAGTAGGTTCTATCTAGCAGCGACGTATTAACAATTGGATAAACCCAGACTATGCATTTTAAGCAGCAACAAACTAAAGATAAATGTTTTCAGTAGTAATAGGACCATGCTTAAAAGTCCCCAAACCGCATAATAATGTCCACACCAACAGAATTCACTAATATAAATCCCACGTACATCCAAGAAAGCATAATTACTATTAAACCAAAAGGGAAAAACTTAGATTTACATATAATAAGTTTGGACATGCCTGTTTAAAACCAAATTAGCGGATTCTATTTTTTTGCTCTTTTAACTCATTAAATCAATAGAATCTAAGCAAAAAAAAACAGGTTCAACCCCTTTAAAAACTATTAAGTAGATATATTGAATGATAAAGAACAAAAAATTGAGATAAAATAGTTCATGGTTAAGTGTTGATAATAAGTACATGTTAAAATAACATAGTAATTATGTATCTAGAATCCAAATTATGATGGCAAGGGGGTTCCTAGAAGGAAAAAAAATTAATAATAAGTCTAACCAAATGAATAGAGACCTAAGGTTCAGAGAACCATACAATATAATTGATGTCTAGGTGGTAAACATCATCTACTTGCTATTGGTTCATAGTAAATTATTTAGTTAAACAATATATTTAGCAAATCAAATACGCAAACAGGATGGGATGAGAAACTTGTATGATTAAGATTGGAAAAATTGTAATAAATTTGTACAAAAGCACCATTTTATGCAGTTTAAAATCACCCTTTCAAACTGAATCGGATGAGAAAAAAAATCAAATTATCATATCCTTATCATCACATTACCATAAGCCTCAACTCAACTATAAATATTATCTTTCCAATTAAAAATTCATGAAACTGACCCCCTCATTTAGCTCGTGTTTTCTTTTAACTCTCTTTATTTTCCCAGCGACTATTATTATCAAAAGGATCCCAAATGTAATTATCTACCACTCATAAATGACACGAACCATTGCAGTTTTAAGCAAAAAAACTCCAATATATTCTTCAAAACCCTGCAACATATTATTAAAGGTCGTGCATTATATTTTCACAGTAATGTTGTTACTACTGTCTACGAATTCAATTTTAAAGGAGCATGTAAATTAAGCGAACTTTGATGAAGGCGCATCTTCATAAGAATTATAGATCAGGATTTTGTCAACTACATACATGTCATCGTCATCTTCTCATATATGGTTGAGCTCCTAAAAACCTTCGACTTTGCACCAAGAAATATAAAACAGTTTGGCGCTGCACACAGATTCAGAAAGCTATGAGTCTATACTCTGAAATCAAGAAACATAAACCATGAGTTCCTATTTATACCCAAATAAAAAAACAATATCAGTGTCAACATCAAACAATAAAATAAACAGTAATCAAATAATGGGTTAACATGGATTAGTAGTAAAAAAAGGAAAAAAAGACACTCTTAATAATCTGAAAAGCAAACAAATAGAATTAACATGGATTTTAAGCCGCGCATAGTTAAAAAGAGAGAGATAATTGCAATACAACTCTTTTAAGCATTTTAGCAAACACCAGCCTACAATGGAGGGGTAAAATGATATCATAATAAAATGATTAAGATCAAACGAAATAGAGGGATAAAATGAGGCAACAAATAAATGGGAAAATACAATACAAATTCTCATAAACAAAACACTAACCAACATCACAACCCCGCAGCCGTTCACCTGAATCAATCAATAAATCGAAACCATAAATTGCAGAAGAACCCCAACCATAAAAATGGTAGCAAACAAAAGCCAATAAACACATAGACACAGTAATAATACAACGTCAAACAAAATATTTCGTAACTCAACAGCTCTTACCTTAAAAATATGACAACCCTTGAAGAGAAAGAAGGATACTGAGAAATCGTGGCCGAAGAGAGAGGGTCGGTGAGTTACGTGTGAGAGGAGAGAGTATAGTCAGGGTAAGGGTTGAAAAGTGAGATACAAAATGGTACAATACCCTTTTTCCCTTATTTTTAAATTTTGAGGATAGGGGGTTATATATTTGACTCTATTAAAAGAGAGAGAAACCAAATATTTAAGGAGAAAATATGGTAACATGGGTATTTTAATCTCAATCATTGGATCGTTTCCTTGGTGGCTCAATCCTAACCTCTACTTAGCTTAACATCTTATTGAATAGTAACAAAATTCTACTTATTATTTTATATATATATATATATATATATATATATATATATATATATATATATAGAGAGAGAGAGAGAGAGAGGCAAGACCAAGTGCAGACCAAGTCCATACGAACTTGGTACGAACTAATTTTTTTTAAATACTAAAAAAAAATTGAGCTTATTTTTTTAACTTGGGCTTTAAACATTTCAAGGTACCCGTGAAAAAAAATTCAACTCAAAATGAATTTTTTTACTATTTTAAATAAATTGGTCCAAATATATTAGTTTTTAAGCAGTATAGAACTGTCATATTTTAACCGATTTTTTTTAAATAGTAAAAAAAATCATTTTCAGCTGATTTTTTTTAGGTGTACCTTGAAATGTTTAAACATCAAAATAAAAAATCAACTCAAAATTATTTATTTTAGTATTTAAAAAAATTGGTATGCACAGACCAGTCCTTAAGTTGGTCTGCATTTGATCGGCTTCGTGTGTGTGTGTATATATATATATATATATATATATATATATATATAGTACTGCTCTTGTGCAGACTGTCCCGCATTTTAATAGTGCCCAGAAAAGAGAAAGAGAGTGCCTATAATTTACTCGATAATTTTTGGGCTCACCGCCAAGTGACACATGTCCGTCCGCACTGTTGAAATGCGGGACAGTGACTGTCCCGCATTTTAACAGTGCCCAGACAAGAGAAAGAGAGTGCCTATAATTTAGTCGATAATTTTCGAGCTCACCACTAGGTGACACATATCCCTCCGTACTGTTGAAATGCGGGACAGTCCGCACAAGAGCAGTACTCTCTCTCTCTGTCTCTCTCTCTCTCTCACTCACTATATACAGAAAGGATCTCATGCATACCCTCTGCGCGGACCTTTTTTTTAAATAGTAAAAATAATAATTTTGGGCTGATTTTTTTTATGGTTTATAAACATTTCAGTAGGACCATAAAAAAAATTCAACTCAAAATGAATTGTTTTGCTATTTTAAAAAAATCGATCAAACTTTGTCAGTTTTTAAGTTGTTAAAAACTGACAAAATTTGACCGATTTTTTTAAATTTGCAAAAAAACTCATTTTGAGCTGAATTAGTTTTTATAGTCTTACTGAAATGTTTAAAAATCATAAAAAAAATTAGCTCAAAAATATTTTTTTTACTATTTTATCAAAAATGATCCGCCAGCGGTAATGCAAACTGGGGTATGCATGAGAACCTCTCTCTCTCTCTCTCTCTCTCTCTCTATATATATATATATATATATATATATATATATATATATATATATTCTCTTTCGTTAGAAATGGACATGTGGACTTATTTATAATACGCTTCCGCATCTACTACTTCTAATATAAAAAAAGGAACTCAAAAGCAACATCTATTGCATTGCCCATCATTTCTTCTTCGCAACATGATAGACCTCTTTGTTGTCCTACTCAAATTTTTCACTTTTCGGTTCCCAATATGCACCATTTGGACAAAATTCCCAGAACCACGTTCCGCTATAGAAGTGACACGAGGCTTATCCTTAACTTCTGTAGCTACTTTTTTTTAAATACGTTTTTTGGCTTTAGTCTCATCTATATAGATGTATTTAGGCTTCACTCCTATGTGTTTTTAAAATTGTAAAAAGTCTCCTAACCAACCAAAATCACCTATAACTACACATCATTCTTTTTGTAGACAATGACACTTGTCCTATATAGAACTAACAATTAAAAAATAAATAAAAACATGAAAGTGATGACAAATAAATTATAATAAATAGGACTAAATACTTAATATTCCTTTTTAATATGGGGCATATACCAAATAATTCCTCGAACTTTTTTTAATACACGTTTAGTCCAAGCATTTTTATTTCGCACCAAAAAGTCTTCAGCATGCCAAAAAGGTTTTACCATGCTGCAGGTGCAGACCTTTAAAGATAAGAGAGTAATCGACTTTTTGGTACAAAATAAAAGACTCCGACTAAATGTGTATTAAAAATGTTTGAGGGCTTTTTGATAATCCTTTTAATATTGTTACGATATTATTATAAGCTTGGAAAGATCCCCCGAGAATTAGAGAAGGGTCAAAATGCGCACCCTCTTCACCACCAGAAACACCAATTTTGAGGTAGAGTAGTTGTTGACATCGATTATTCTACGTTCGGTGTTTTCATACCACTCTTGGCAGCCATCGATGATGGTGTCACCGAGGTCCATGTGGGCGGAGATGGTTTGGTCAACGGGAGAGCCACCTTTGACGAGGATGATGACGGATCTGGGTTTTTTTATGGAGAGGATGAAGTCTCGAGGGGTGTAATGGCTAGTTAAAGGGAGTTGGCCTTCGAGGTGAGCGCGTTCGAGGGGTTCATCCACTTTTGAGGTGGTGTGGTTGTAGACCGAGATTGGGAAGCCTTTGTCGGCAATGTTGTGTGTGTGTGTGTGTGTGTGTGTGTGTGTATATATATATATATATATATACAATCCTGCTCTTGTGCGGACTAGTTCGCATTTTAAGAATATGGACCGGACATGTGTCACCTGGCGGTGACCCAGAAAAGAGAGAGAGAGTGTGTGCCTATAATTTAGGAGATAATTTCTAGGGGCAGCGTTAGGTGACACATGTCCGGTCCGCATTCTTAAAATGCGAACTAGTCCGCACAAGAGCAGGACCTGCTCTTATGCAGACTAGTTCGCATTTTAAGAATGCAAACCTGACAGGTGTCACTTGGCGGTGCGCCCAGAAAAGAGAGAGAGTGTGGCTATAATTTAGGCGATAATTTCTAGGTGCACCGGTAGGTGACACGTGTCTCCGTCCGCATTCTTAAAATGCGGACTAGTCCGCACAAGAGCATTATTATATATATATATATATATATATATATATATATATATATATATATATATATAATAACAATCTTTCCCATGTTATTCATGTTTTTTGTTTGTTTTCTTATTCTATTTTCTATGTGTTTTTGGCCGTTTGAGTTTAGGTACCATGAATTTGCTAGGTTTTTATTTTAGATTTATTTATATATTGAATGTGTATATATGTGCAATCTAATGAGATTTACCATTTTGTTTCCTCTGGATGGTTACTTAGCTATGGCGGTGATAACTTTGTGGTGGAAATGTGTACTATTAGGCTGCTTTAGTTATAAAAAGTATTTTGATCAAATGCAAGCGCATCTCGTACCAATATTCACACACATGCATGAACATAATTTTTTTTAATGAGGTGTTCAAGTTATAGCCTTATAGACAAGGGCTTATATTCCAATTGTTTGTGATATTTTGGTGTATAATTTGAATTTTTTTATTTTGATTATAAACTAATATTAACTTACGAAATCAAATGATTGGGTTCTATTGAATTGAGTTTGATTATCGACCATGCATCGCGTGACCTGCATGCTAGTGTATATATATATATAGAAATAGGTAAATATCTATTGCGATTTTTATATCCTGGAATGGGCTTAGTATTTTCATTATATGTTTTAGTAGTTGCTTCTAATTTTTGGTGAGTAGAATAATTAGTGTTGGTTGTGGTTGAACTTGAGGTTTCAGCTTCCATTTCTTTAGTGGGGTTTATTTCTTCTAATATTTCTACAATTTCATCTTCTTTTATAAATTTATCTATTCCTATATTTATTAATTTTCTTTTATTATCTTCATTATTTTCTTCTGCACAGTACTAAATGATAATACTTATGACGATAGTTATAAAATCCCCAACAAAGATGAATTAATTAATAAAATAAGAAATATTTTTCAAAATTTGACTATAAATCTAGTTTTTGACAAATAAAAATGAATAAAAACGTAATAGAATGGACTGCTTTTACTTGTCCGGAAGGACATTTTGAATGGCTAGTCATGCCATTTGGTTTAAAAAATGCACCTCAAATATTCCAAAATAAAATGGATACTATCTTTAAAAAATATTCAAATTTTTACATAATATATATAGATGATATTATTGTATTTAGTAATACTAAACAGGAGCATAGAAATCATTTACAAATTATTTTTAAAGAACTTATAGGTACAAGCAAAAAATACCAAGTAATATAGGAGAAAAAATTTGGAAAAATTGGAAAGAACACATAGGAGCAAAGAGAGATTGCTCTATAGGAAATAGAATAAAAATTGTGTATGATACATTAAAATCAGAATGTAGGAAAACTAAAAGAAGGAAAAAAAATTAAAAAATAATATTATTATACCTGTCAACAAATAGATTTACCATCATATTACGGATGTGATACTAAACGTATAATAACTAATAAACACAAAACTAAAAAGAAATATAAAAATTATAAAAACTATAGAATACGACCTAGTAAAACTTATAAAAAATATTATAAATATAATAAATATAAAAGAAAAAGACTATGGTATGGATGGGCAGGAATTTTGTTACAAAAACCTAATAAAAATAGTAATAAAAATGAAGAAGCAATTTGCAAATACTGTTCAGGAAATTTTAATGAAGCACAAAGTAGGTTACCCTCAACTGACTTAAATAATAGGAGTAATAAATACTATAGAAAGATTTCAACTTTTTTTAGGAAAAGAATTTTTAATTAGAACAGACTGTGATAATATAGTAAAACACTTTAACAAAACTAATCAAAGTAAATCAGCTACAAAAGGATGGCTAAATTTTATTGATAATATTACAGGAAAAGGTTTTACCCCTCAATTTGAACACATAAAAGGTAAAGATAATCAATTAGTTGATATTTTGTCTAGATTAATTACTAACAATTCCTAAATTTTGCAGATGTCTCATCATTAAGGCTCTTCATCAGGCACAAAAGAAAACACTAACCAATTATTTATTGTTCTTAATAAGAGGCAAAAATTTAGGTCAAAGGTACAGGTGACATCAGAACAACAGAAGATCCATGTTCATACATTAGAAGCAAGAGCAAAATATTATAGTCTTTCTAATAATAAACAACAACTTATCAAAGAACATAATACCATAATAAAACACTATAAAATATTAAACATTAAGGACCTTTGTATAGTAAATTAGGTAAAAATGGGCAAAAATACTTTAATAATGAAGACACAAAACTAATACAAAAAATAAAACAAATAGTTAGTAAATTAGAACCTTTATCCTTACCTATAGAAAGTAGTTATAAAATTATACAAACAGACGCATCAGCAATAGGATGGGCAGGAATTTTGTTACGAAAACCTAATAAAAATAGTAATAAAAATGAAGAAGTAATTTGCAAATACTGTTCAGGAAATTTTAATGAAGCAGAAAGTAGGTTACCACCTTTTTTACTATATGTTTTTGTAATTCTATTTTTCCTCCTTTTATGAATAATCCTAGAAATTATATTTCTTGCTTTTCTAATTGCATCCTTTTGTTGCTAATTATTAATCATTGATTTATAAATTCTTTAAAAACAATTTGTAAATGATTTCTATGTTCCTGTTTAGTATTACTAAATACAAGAATATCATCTATATATACTATGCAAAAATCTGAATGTTTTTTAAAGATCGTATCCATTTTATTTTGGAATATTTTAGGTACATTTTTTTAACCAAATGGTATGACTAGCCATTCAAAATGTCTTTCTGGACAAGTAAAAGCAGTCCATTCTATTGTGTCTTTATTCATTTTTATTTGTCAAAAACCAGATTTACAGTCAAATTTAGAAAAATATTTCTTATTTTGAATTTTATTAATTAATTCATCTTTGTCGGGGATTTTATAACTATCTTCATAAGTATTATCATTTATTCTTTTATAATTAATTACCATACGTGCTTTATCTCGTTTTAATTCTGCATGATTTCTTACCATAAATGTAGGGCTTCTATGTCTACTGGTGCTTCTCTGTATTACGCCTGAATTTAGAAAAAGAATAATAAAATTACAACATAAACTTTTCAAAATAGGCATAAAAGTAGGAAATTATAAACTCGTAACCCGTAGTAGTAATATAATAATTAATCAAGAAGAAGAAATAATAGCTTTAGAAACTAAGGTCTCTCTCTCTCACTAATACACTAGACAAAAATTCTAAATGATGTTGAGGTTATGTTATATAAATATAGGGTCCTTCTATAGTGACTCAAAATTGGGACTCGCTGACATGGAGTGTCGTGATTCGTTAGTGCCGCTGGCACGGACCCATGTTCATAAGGAATCAACCAATGATAGCACGCCATGTCAGCAAGAGTCATAATTTTGAGTCCCAATCAAGAGTCAACCTATCATTTTCCATATATATATATATATATATATATATATATATATATATATATATATAGATAGATAGATAGATAGAGAGAGAGAGAGAGAGAGAGAGAGTGGATCTAGTGCGGACCTAGTTTGCAGACTAAGTATGCGGACTAGCTACAGTCCAAAACTTACCTAGGGGTCACCTTTGTCTTTATATGTTTTCGTCTTTTTCTAAAGTTTTTAGGATTAGGATTTTCTACCCCAATGATTTCTAAAGTCTTTTAAGCTTATTTTAAAACTTAATTAATCTGGGAGTCTAATTGTAGAAGTTTCAGGGCTACTGCTACTTCTTAAGCTTCTTCCGTCACTATCGCACTAGAGTTCTGAATAGCGAGGATTATCTATATAAATTGTTTCTTCAGGGAGTCTAGAAATTGGAAGAGGTTTTAATGGAAAATATTCTAGTCTTAAATACATTATACGGTATCTTGGGTTTATCTGTTTAGTTTCTTTATATATTTGATTAACAATATCAATTATATCTTTGTCTATGAATTCGTCTAAAATATTATCACCATAAGATGACAAAAATCTACGGTATGTTCTAGGGACAGCTGTCTCTACGTTTTTAATAAGAGGACGGATTCCTCCGGCTCTAATTAAAGTAGCCTTTGTTTCAGCTAATCTTTTTCGTCTAATAAATTTTAATACGCTATACTATCTTCAAGTATTCTAGTGTATTCTTGGTATTTTTCAGGTCTAAATAGTTCTTCTGCAAAATCTTCAGTTATTATTTTTCGTCTAAAGAGATCACGGATCCCTGTTTTAATTATTTCTATTCTAGGTATTTCTCTTCCTACCCACTCAATAATCTGGTCTATGTATTTAAGCGTACCACCTGCGTATATTAAAGCAGATTCTATAAGCTCTTTATCTTTAGGGTCTCTAAGCGTCCAGTCTTGAATTTCTCTAGTTAAATCTAAATTTGTTTGGTTAACAAATTCTAAAAAGTCTTTAGTGATTTGTAAGCTCATATAAGTTTCTTTTTTAAAACAATAATATGTAAAATAGTTAAGGGTTTGGTTCGAGTTATCCAAGAGTCTGAGCATAAGTCTGAGTCTGAGGTTTAGGCACAGCAGTACCACTGAGCTGGGTAACTACAAGTCTTTGAGTCCTCATGAATCTGGCAATGGCTACCAAATTTTGTTTGAACTCAATCCATAGTCTATTCTTTACATTCCACCATATGGCATCTATAAGGGTATTTTCGTCTTCTGAAAATTCTTTTCTAGATTTTATCAAGTCTGGATATCTTTGATCGGGTCTATATTGGGGAAAGTACATTTTTCCAATGAGTCTATTTTGAGCAATAATCTCTTATCTAGATTTTCCAGGAGGAACTAAGATATCATCAAAGTTCTCTAGGATTGGTCTTTCTTAAGAGTCTTGAATATGAGTTGGTATTTGCGTTACACCAGCATTTGGTCTTACGCGTCTAAGATAGTCTGCAACATCTTCCCTGCTCAGTCTATTCGTTCTAGAGGAACTCATGTCTTTTAGGTCTTCTATGTTGCAACATAAAACATGAAATTTGTTAGTGTTAGAAAACATTGGCTCTTTTGATATAATGTCTAGAATGGTATTTTTACTTCCTTTAATATGTATAACAGAGAAGTCATAACCATTATGCAATTGTTGCCATCTAATTAGTCTATTAGTCCTTGATTTGGACAAGTCTAAATCTCTGAATTTTACTGCATAAGAAGAGTCAGTATAAACAGTAAAATGTTTAGGTCTAAGAAATAGCATATATTTTTCTATTGCCCTTACTATGGCTAAAACTTCTTTTTCATGGGTAGTGTATCTTGTTTCTGGGTCTGTAAAGGTTCCATAACTATGTCTACAGAGTTTTTTCTTTTTTTTCTGATGATCAATGGCAAAGTATATTGCTCCCCATTTCTTATCAGAGGCATCTGTTTCTACTATGAACTGGTCTTCTGCATTAGGCAGTTCAAGTAAAGGAATGTTCTTGATTGCATCTTTAATTTATCTTATTACTTCAAAATCATCTTTGGTCCAATAAAAGGGATTGGTTTTGTCTGTTCCTTTTAATTTGGATGTTAAGTTTGTCTTTTTGAAGCAAGATCTTTAATAAAGTCTACAGCATTATTAAGCAATCCTAAAAATAATTGTAATTGTTTTCTATCTTTGAGTTGGTCTCGAAACTCAAGAATTTTTTTAGTTATGTGTTCTGCTAAGGATAATTTTCCTTTATTAATGTGCATTCCCACAAAGTCTATTTCAGTATGAAATAATTGCATTTTCCTTTCGGAAATAACAATACCATGTTTGTCTAATTCTAAAATAATCTTTTTAAGATGGTCTACATGTTCTATCTCAGTCTTATTGGCTATAAGAATATCATCTATGTAAACAAGACAAAATTTCGAATAAGGTCTAAATATATTATCCATTCTTCTTTGGAAAACTTGAGGAGCATTTAAGTATCCAAATGACATGACTAGCCATTCGTATTTTCCTTGGGGCACACTAAAGGTCGTCGAAGTAATACTGTCTGGATGCACCTTAATTTGCCAGAAGCCTGATTTGCAATCAAACTTACTAAATATAATTCTATCTTCAATCAAATTGATTAAATTATTCTTGTCTGGTATCTTATAAGAATCAAATTCACAATCTTATTTAATTGTCTATAATCTATAACCATGCGTCTTTTTTTTCTTATACGTTCAGATTCATTTTGAACATAGAAGGCTAAGCTATTATGTCTACTTTTACTTTCTCTAATAATGCCTAACTTAAGCATTTCATCTATGTCTTTCTTGAATTCTTCCCTATCTTCTTGTGGGTATCCTTTCTTATAGGTTCCGCCATTAATAGTGACATCTGGGTTAATATGGATGATTTCACAATAGCTTTGGTCTTTATCCCACTTAGCGATGGGATTTTCTCCTAAAGTAGGCTCAGCTAGTTGCCTAATCTTTTCTTTTTCTACTTCTATATCCATTTTCTTCTGTTTGGATATAGCTTGAACCTGTAATAAGGTATGATGGGCTTGATCTAAAATGTCTTTCTGTATAAGCTCTATTTGCTTATAACACTTTTGGTCTGGACATTTACACTCTTTTTGTAAGGGTTTAGTAATTTCTAAGTCTTCTTGTTGGGTTGTGGGTCTAGGTCCACCATGCTCAGCTAAAGAACTCTGATGTTTTATGGGTCTATAATTGGGTTTGACCTGTATAAGGTCAAAAGCAGTATTATGATCTATTAGAGGAGCTTTAATATTAAATTCCTCTTGGTCACTGATTAATATCTTATCGTTATACTGAGTATAAGGATGATATTTACTAATAAAGTCTTGTCCTAAAATAATGTTTTTTGTGAAACTAGGACGAGGATTCATTATCCAAAACCGATGATTAACGGTTTTGTTGGTCTGATTTCCTAATTTAAAATAAATAGGAATAGTATGGAAATATAAGGTAAATGGATCTCCATTAGCCACTTTACCATAGATTTCTTGGGTACTTTCTAAAAAGTAGTCTTCAGGGAAGACATTAGCCTTGCAAATACTCTGAGAGCATCCTGTATCTATAAAGGCTGAAAGTATTTTAGGATAGTCTTTATGTTGAATAAATAATTCTACAAAACAAGCATGTGGTTTAGTAGAAATTCCTAAATTGTTCTTTTCTAAAATAGATATTCCTTTCTGAGGTTTATCTATAACATCTAAGGGTATTTGGTCTTCTGAACTACTATCAGAATGGTATTCTTCTAAGTCATAGGAAATTCTTTTTCCTTTGATGTCTTCAGTTTCTTGCAGTCTTTTGGCTATATTCTTATCAATGTCTTGATAATATGTTTTAATATCTAAGTCTATTTGAGCGTCATACTGGCTAGTATAAATTTCTCTAAATCTAGTTCTCCAACAGTTTTCATGGTAGTGCAATTGACAAATAACACAAACCATAAATAACTCTATTTGTATAATCTCAAAGCATTCTACGCATCTAAAGTCTTTTTTGCAACATTTCATTTAAAATGTGCAATAATGTCTTTCATCAAAGTAGCATCTAGGTATATAGGTTAGTAATCCAGGATTACTAATTGTCCATCTTTTCTTCAAGAATGGGCTTAATATACATTTATACCAAGCTTTTTCAAAGTCTATATATTCATCATCTAAATCGTCTTGATTAGTTTGCATCATATACAAGTCTAGAGTATCCTAAGAGTCTTCATACTCATTAGTATCATTATAGTCTTCTGAATCACTATCTGTATATGCACTATAGATACTAGTGTTGTCATCATCCTCTATGTCTGATATTTCTATAGCATATAGGATATCTAACTCTTCTTGCTCTGCATTGTCTAATATTGTATTAATAATCTTAATACTTTCTTTATCTTTCTTATTAGGGAAGTCTTTAGCAAAGTGTCCTTCTTTGCCGCAAGTCCAACATTCTTTGGTGGCAGTCTTAGATTGAGCTACATCTTTCTCCTTTCTATAATTAGGAACCTTCTTATACTTACTAGTATTCTTCTTAAAATATCTTCTTTAATTAAATCTATTTTTCTTAGTCTTAGGATTCTTTTCTCTAAAGGTAGTAGATTGTCTAAATTTATATTTCTTTGGAAATCCTAAAGGTCTAGTCTTAAACTTCCTATGTTTCCATTCTACTTTCTTTTTGAATTTCTTAGATTCATTTCCACATCCCCATTGGATTGGAGATATGTCTCTTTCGTCTTTGATTGGAGGGATCTTCCTGAAAGTTTCTTTAATCAACTTTTCTTGGGTTATATCACGTCTCTTAGATATGATATAGTCTTTGGCAAAATTGATTCTTTCACCAAGGGAGTTATTCTTAACTCAAGCTACTTCTGGCCAATTCCTATATTCATTAAGTAGGATTTGTCCTATGGCTGGTATCTTTCTAAAGTATTAATCTTTTAAGGTCTCACCAAATTCTTTAATTTGGTAATATAGCTGCTCCTAATTATTGCTATATTCATTTATCTTATCTAATTTGCAAATCCTAAGGAGGGCTAACTTAGTTTTTGCTAGGTCTTGTTCATTGATTTGAGCTCGATGTCTAGCTCCAATGAATTCTGATGTGAACAATTGAATATATTCTTCAATTGATCTTTCTTCTAGGTTTTCCTTCATCTTGTCAATTTTAGCTAAGGAGTCTTCATATGTAGCCTTTCTTAAATTATCTAAGTAATCTTTTGCAATACCTCTAATGGATTGCTCAGCGTACTGCTTACATGAACTTGCATCCCATTGTTCATTAGATGCAAAACACATGCTCATCTGATTACGCCATTCGTCTAAGGCCTTCTTCCTATCTTGAACATTTTCTAGGTTAAGGTATATACCTACTGGATTTATGGCTTGGCTTGCTATAGTCTTAACAGGAGTGAAACTCTTATCACTAGTTGGGAAGTCTTTTATATAATCGGGTTTAGTCTTTACTACGGTGTTTGAGTATATAGGAATATTTATTCCTATTAGTTTACTAAAAAGTCTAGGAGCATATTCTAGCCTACTACTACTTCCTATCTCTTTCTTAATAGGTTCTACTTGTGTAGCTGGCATTAATCTTTGTTCTCCTTCTTCTATTAGTCTTCAGTTTCTAAGAAGTTCTTTAGTATTCTTAGATTCTTTTAATTTTAATATGCGATCTTGGGCTATCATATTAAATTTTTCTCTTTCTTGAAACCTAACAGAATGACTTTTCTTAAGGTTATCTTTAAATGTCTTCATTTCCAATTCTGAGGGTTTATGTCCAAAGTTTTGGATCCTAGATTTTTCTTTAACTAAGTCTTTTTGTTCAAATGATCTTCTAGGTCTAATTACAGGGGCTTATCTTAGTAAACTAGCACTAGTCTTACTACTACATTCTCCTTTTGAATGATCATTGATTATGGCTTCTCCCATATTCCTAAATCTAATTTCTTCGGTGTGGATATTCTTATTGACAATCTTAGGAGGACCAAATTGGATGGTAACATTTCCAGTGACGTCGTCTTGATTAATAAACAAAGGTTTATTTTGTATAGTCTTAGTTTCTTGAAATTCTGGCAATTGTGAGAGAGTCTTAGATTTTTCTCTCATAGGTCCAGTATTCCTAATAATGTAAGTATGATTGATATGCACCAAGTGTGACCTCGGCTCGGAGACACCAACCTCGGCCGAGATCATAGCCGACATTGGAGAAGCCTTGGGTATGCGGCATCAGCACTCGGCCATAGTAAGGTCGGCCCGGGCAGACACTACCACCAGCCTCTCGAAGGGACATCACATGAATCACAAGGATCAGCAGCATTCTCGTATACCTTGGAATGGAAATCTCGGCTTAACATAGGCTGAGCTTGCAAGAAGCCACCAACAACCTCATCAAGACATTAGTCTATGCTCCAAACACACCAGCTAGACCTCCATGGCTCAGGCCGACCTTATCCATTGTCTCGGCTAGGATTAAGCCGAGACCTCCATGGTCACCTCGGACTGAACTAGAACATTGACTTACTAACCTCGGCCTCTCCCAGGCCGAGGTCATACACCAGGTGCGATAGCCGAGCATCTGCTGACATTTGGATAACAAGATTATTCCCCACACGTGGGGAGAATATTGCATCATCATTCTCTACATGTGACAGTGACAGATGGCTTTCCCATATTAGTGGGGCAACCACACACATACACATTACATGCATGGGGGGTACAATTCACCCCCTAGGTACTATATATAGAGGTCACCCTCTACCTTATAAAGGATCTAAAATTGGTAACCCTAGCTAAAACTCTGTCTAAAACACACAGTAGAGAGAGAAAGCTTGAGAGACTGTATCCATGGCCATTAGAGCCCTCATATAGTGATATATATATCATACACTTGCATAGTGGATATAAGCCTGATTGGCTGAACCACTTATATTTCGGTGTAAATCTCTTCTCATCACCTCCTTCTACTATATGTGTATATCTTCTATCTACCTCTATCTTGCCATTGTTGACATGGAATAAGAGCTTGCAATCACCTTGAAGGGTGGTGCCGTTTTCAGCATCATCATTTTGGCACCGTCTGTGGGATCGAAAGAAGCTATCTCTTCCTCTTCTTCAGCTTAACCTCACCGGAGACTCTGGTGGTGAACCAGGCACCACCCCCTTGCGTGGAGCTGCTTCACCCTTGAAAGGGGTCTTTGAGGTACTAAGCTCATCTCCTACTCAAGCTCTATAGTGTTAAGATATGGCACCAAAATTACCACCGCCTCTTCCGCCACCTGGAGGTGGGGGGCCTAGTTCCAGTCAGGCGTCGCCCCAGTCCGAAATGGAGGAGGTAGTTGCAGCCTTGAGGTCTTTAGCTGCAACACAACAAGCTATGCAGGAGCAATTTGCACTGCTCAGCCAAACTATGATGAGGCCACCTGAAGTTTCACCGGATATGATCACTCCGGCGGCTGTTCAGCCTCATCTTGACGCTAGGGGACCACCCTAGGCACCAATGAAGGACCAGCCTGCACCCCAGCGGAGAAGGGACATTACTGACCCTAGGAGCTTGCACCTGGGGAGGCAAGGAAACCCTTGCCCAGAGGACAGGTATGACGATCTAGAGGCGGAAGAAGCCCCGGAAGACTACTGGGAGCCGTATGAGGTGTCGAATAACACTGTACGGTCTCTTCGGCAAAGTCAAGGTTGCGGCTGTCGAAGAGGTGAAGAGGCCCAATAAAGAGGGTCAGCCTTTGATAGGTTGAGCAGAGGTTCGGCCTTTGAGAGATTGGGCCCGGTGAATGACCTAAGACAGAGATTATCGAGATCAAGGAGCGCAGCAGGCTCTCAGAGAGGGAATAGGCAGGGTCGGCCAGATCAAGGCCGACACTGTGAAAGAAGAGGAAAGGAGCAGGAAGAGGTCAACAGCCGATGTGCTGCGGCAGGGGAACCCTCGGTCCATCCCATGGAGGTAGCTGGGGATAACCTTGACCAGGTCGATGGCAGAAGACCGTGGAATGACTCTATCCAGCACCTTGAGGAGAATATAGGAGACCTCATCAAAAGCGGGGACCCATTACAAAGGGGTTACTCAAAGGGCTCTCCATTTGTGGCTAGGATAGTGGGCTTCCCAACCCCAGCTAAGTTCAAACCTCCTACAATGTCTCCTAAGTATGATGGCAGCACTAACCATGTACATCACATCGATATGTACCAGTCAGCAGAAGCAGACATCTACTCGATAACCGATAGATGAAGTGTAGGGCCTTCTCTGGGAGCTTATCAGGGGCAGCGCATAGTTGGTTCACCTCCCTTCCGAAGAACTCAATTGAGAACTTCAAAGGCTTGGCTGAACGATTCATCCACAACTTATGCTTTGGGGTGAGACCTCAGAAGAAGACTACTCACCTGATGTATGTCAAACAGGCCAAGGATGAGAGCCTAAGAGACTACATAGCGAGATTCAACAAAGAGAAGTTGGAGGTCGAAGATTATGAAGAGAACATATCCATGACCGCCCTCATGGGGGTCTATAGAAAGGGAAGTTGTTATGGAAACTCGCGGAAGACCCTCCTAGGTCTATGGCGGAGATCCTGGCAACCGTAGGGAAAGTAATGAATGCAGAAGAGGCAATGGCCGCCAAGTATGAGGATGAGAACCGCGGTGGTAGTGGAAAGTCCCAAAACAAGAAAGATGGGAAGAAGAGGTTTGGTGATGACAAATTCGCTCACTATACTCCTCTGACTGTGAGCTGCGAGCACATCCTCAACGAGATTAAGAACAACAGGACTCTGAGATGGCCAGAGAAACTGAAAGCCCCACCACATAAGAGGAACAAAAACCTATGGTGCGAGTTCCACCAGGATCATGGCCATGTCACGGACAGATGCTTCGCCCTGAAAGATGAGATTAAAAAGATGCTAAAATCTGGAAAGTTGAGGAAGTATGTGGACGGTAAGGCTCCTAAGGGTGGAAGAGATGACCCTAAGAAAAGAAGAAATGACAGATGCCATGACAATGTCCCGGCCAGAAGAGACGATGATTCAGAAGGTGATGACAAAGACGATCTGAATCTTCCGCTGAAAGATGATAACACCCCGGTGAAGAGGGTTGGTATAATATCGTTTGGTGTTGACACCATATGTGGAGGATTTGAAGGAGGTGGCTCTGAAGTAGCTGATAGGAAGGCTCACGTAGCAGAGGCCAAGTCAGTGGCCAATCTTGAAGTTGTGAATTTAACGTCTTCTGATACAGTGCAGAAGAGGAAGAAAGTAGACATGGACACCCTCGTAGTTGGGTTCTACAGACTCGACTTCAAGGGTATCTTAGCCCCCCATGATGACCCTCTGGTTATAACAACAAGGGTGCATGGGTGCGAGGTGCAGAGGATCCTCATAAACGGGGGGATCTCTGCGGACGTGATGTTATGGCCTTGCTTCAAGAGCCTAGGTCTTAGCAGAGCAAGATTGGTACCCTATTACCACCCATTGATAGGCTTCAGTGGCGAAAAGGTACACCCCTTGGGCATGTATGAGACGGACGTACGGATGGGTGATGAGTGGCCTAAGAGGCTGACCAAGAAGATAAAATTTTTCGTCAAGGACGAGAACGTGTTTTCGGCCTATAACCTCATCATAGGAAGGGTGGACCTTAAAGAGTTTGAAGCTGTGTCGTCGACGGTCCATCAGATGCTAAAATTCCCGACTCCTTATGGGGTATGGGAAGTGCAAGGTGACCAGACCACAGCGCGAGAATGTTACTTCAACTCGACTGAAGAGAGAGAAGCCCATAAGAGGGCAACCACCACTTATAGCATCGATACGCTTGACCTAAGAGATGAGACAAAGTTGAAGAAGGGAGAGGCCGCGGAAGAGGTAGAATCCATTGTCCTCAATGAGGACGAGTCGGAAAAAACCGTCCAAGTCGGTAAAGCCCAAAAGGTAGAAATCAAGGAAGAGCTGATAAACTTCCTCAGGAGGAGACAGAGTGTCTTCGCATGGAGTCACGCCGACATGCCCGGCATCGAGCCTGAAGTTATGAGTCACAATCTCAACGTGTCCAAAGACGCCAGGCCAATCAAACAGAGATGAAGAGTCAATTCCAGGGAGAAGTACGACGTCATCCAAGAAGAGGTCAAAAAATTGGAAGAGGCTGAGTTTATAAGAGAAGTCACATATCCAGAATGGTTATCAAATGCAGTCATCGTACCCAAGGCCAATCGGAAGTGGAGAATGTGTGTTGATTTCACTGACCTGAACAGATCTTGTCCTAAAGACAACTATCCCTTACCTCGGATAGATCAGATAGTGGATGCTACGGCGGGACATGAGCTCATGAGCTTCATGGACGGGCATTCAGGCTACAACCAGATCTTCATGGATGCAGAAGACTCGGAGAAGACGGCCTTCATTACCGACAAAGGGACGTACTGCTACAAAGTGATGCCCTTCGGCCTGAAAAATGCAGGGGCAGCATACCAACGTCTTGTTAATAAGATGTTCAAAGAGCAAATAGGTAAGACTATGGAGGTGTATGTAGATGATATGCTAACAAAGAGCTTGAAGGTTAACACTCATGTAACGGATCTCTAGAAGACCTTCGATATTATGGACTCATACAGAATGAAACTCAACCCCATGAAGTGTGTCTTCGGAGTAGGAGCTGGGAAGTTCCTAGGGTTTATCGTCAACCAGAGAGAGATTGAAGAGAACCCAAAAAAAATCAAGGCTTTACTTGACACGAAGACACCGAGGAGTATCAAAGATGTTCAAAGACTTACGGGGAGAGTGGTTGCCCTTAACAGGTTTATTTCTAGGGCAACAGACAAGTGCCTTCCATTCTTTAAGGTGCTGAGAAATGCCTTCCAATGGGATGACGAGTGCGAAAAATCCTTCAACCAGCTCAAGTATTATTTAGGGTATCCCTTATTGCTGTCTCGGCCTATAGCAGAAGAGAAATTGTACGTGTATCTGGCAGTCTCTGAATCAGCCATCAGCGCAGCCATAATACGGGAAGACGCTTGAATCCAAAGGCCTGTATATTTCAACAGTGGGGCCCTTCAAGGGGCCGAACAGAATTACCCTCGCATGGAAAAGCTAGCTTATGCCTTGATACATGCCTCGAGAAAGATGAAACCTTACTTCCAGGCCCACTCCATGGTTGTCCTCACTGACTCCCCACTAAGACAAGTCCTACATAAACCAGAGAAGTCCGGACGATTGATGACATGGGCCATTGAGTTGGGGGAGTACGATCTTACCTACCAACCTAGGATGGACATCAAGGGGAAAGCCCTCGCAGACTTTATTGCTGAGTTTACATGGGAAGAGGCCGAGGCAGAGAATAGCCTAGAGGGTGTTGAAAACCGTGGTGTCTTCCGAAATTCGGAAGAGACGACACCAAATATCTTCCAAGATCAGGAAGAGACCGCATCCAACGGGGACAGGAACCAAGTTGTGGAGAACGAGGAAGATCGGTACCTTTTCAAAAAAGGAGTCATGACATAAGGGGTCTTCTCATCAGATACAGATATTTGGAGCCTCTTCGTTGATAGCTCTTCCTGCGACAATGGAAGTGGTGCGGGGTTGATACTCTCAGCTCCAGATGGTGCCAACATTGAATACTCTTTGAGATTCAACTTTCGAGATTCTAACAATGAGTCCGAGTATGAGGCCATGTTAGCAGGTCTCTCATTGGCAAAGACTCTTCGCGTAAAGTGACTCCTACTCCACAGTGACTCAAGGTTAGTTGCCAATCAAGTATTGGGAATCTATGAGGCCAGAGATGAAAGGATGGACAAATATCTGAAAAGGGTGAGAATGATGTTAGAACATTTTGAATAAGCGAGACTGAAGAGAGTGCCTCGACAAAGTAACAGCCATGCAGATGTATTGGCGAGGTTGGCCTCGGCAACGAAGACAGATGTTATAAGGACCATCCCGATCGAGATCTTGGGGAAGGCAGACATTGAGCAAGAAGAGGTATATAACCTTTGTCACAATTTGAACTTAGGAGACTCGTGGATGGACCCCCTCTTCAGATATATCAGAGAGGGAGAGCTACCTAAATCCAAGTTAGAAAGGCAGAAATTGAGATATAAGGCTGCCAAGTTCTCAGTAGTAGGAGACGTCCTGTACAAGAAAGGATTCTTGCTACCTCTCCTCAGATGTGTGCACCCCACAGAAGTTCCCCGGGTCTTACAGGAGGTCCATGAGGGTTCTTGCTCTAGCCACATAGGGGGAAGACCCTTGGCCAAAAGAATCATCACCTAGGGGTACTGGTGGCCAACCCTGTCCAAGGACGCTGCAGCCTACGTGAGGAAATGTGATAAATGCCAGAGGTTTGCCTCCATACCTCATCAACCTCATCAGCCTATGACGTCAATCACTTCTCCATGGCCATTTGCAGTATGGAGAATTGACTTAGTAAGGCCCCTACCAAGAGCTGCCAACAATTATAGATTCTTGATAGTTGCCATCGACTATTTTTCAAAGTGGGTGGAGGCAGAGACGATGATAACGATCACAGAGTAGAAGACCTTCCAATTTATTTGGAGGAATATCATATGCAGATATGGCCTCCCAAACACTCTCATCTCGAACAATGGGACCGAGTTCAAGAACTCCTCTTTATAAAAGTATTGCCTAAGAGTAGGAATAAAGCAATTCTACTCATCTCCCGGCCGACCTCAGGCAAATGGTCAGACCGAGGTCACAAACAGAACAATTCTCGATGGAATCAAGAAGAGGTTAGAAGATGTGAAGGGAAGATGGACTGAAGAGGTCTACGCTGTGTTATGGGCCTACAGAACCACGTCAAGGACACCAACAGGAGAAACCCCATTCATGTTGGCACATGGCTCAGAGGACATCATACCAACAGAAGTAGGTCTCCCAACTCATAGGATTCAGACCTATGACCCTGATAATAATGGGGAAGAGAGGAGGTTAAACCTAGATCTTATCGAAGAAATAAGAGAGGATGCAGAGGGTCAGACAAGCAGCCTTCCAACAAAGGGCAGCAAAATTCTACAACCAGATGGTGAAGTCAAGACCCATTGCAGTGGGAGACCTAGTACTAAAGAAGACCTTACAGAAAGCAAAAAAACTCCACCCAAACTGGCACGGTCCCTACAAAGTGACAGAAGAGGTTGTGCCTGGCACTTACAGGCTAGAAAATCTAGAAGGAGAACCTTTCGCTAATCCATGGAATATTGACCACCTAAAGAAGTATTACATATTATGTTGCATAAAGTTGTGTAAATGTACCATCTTGTCATGAAGAGGTTATTAATAAAAGATCAGTTCCCATGGTGGTCCTTGCTTCATTTTGCACTTATATCAGAAATTAATGGGGATAACATCTAAGGTGATGACCTTAGACCTTCATAACACCATTCAGTCGTGACGAGGTCTGAGCTCAGACACCATAATGGGATAACCTCAGACCCTTAACATCATTAATTTGGTGAGATTCATTAATGGAGTTAAAATCTTAGGTGATGACCTCAGACCCTCATAACACCATTCAGTGGTGACGAGGTCTGAGCTCAAACACCATAATGGGATAACCTCAGACCCTTAAACATCATTAATTTGGTGAGATTCATTAATGGGGTAACATCTTAGGTGATGACCTCAGACCTTCATAACACCATTCATTGGTGACGAGGTTTGAGATCAGACACCATAATGGGATGACCTCAGACCCTTAACATCATTAATTTGGTGAGATTCATTAATGGGGCTAACATCTTAGGTGATGACCTCATACCTTCATAACACCATTCAGTGGTGACGAAGTCTAAGCTCAGACTACTAATTTAGTTTAAGCAAACACCATTGCATAAGCTTGAGAAAAAATATCACGACATACATACAACAAAAGAAGATGGTCCTCTTCAAAGAATAACACATTCAGAGATAAAAAATATTCAGAGAGTACAAAGAATGCAAAAGTAAGAGCCATATTCATTCAGAAATTATAGATGTGCGGGGATTACAATGTCAAGGGTTACAAATAATGTTCAAAAATTATCTAAGGGTTTGAGGGGGGAATGCTGGTATCTTCGGCTTGGTTAGGCTGGACAACGTTGGTCACCTCGGCAACGTCATCATGATGGTCTGCCCCTCCAACCTCAGTGTCGTCCAACGTGGTAGTCTCGGCAGGCGCGGAAGCCTCCTCCTCAACCTCCTAAAGGGCCTGGGCAAACTAAGGATCAGCAAATCCAAGGCCTATGAAGTCAGAGGCTTTCAAAGTGCCAGCCTCCCTCTCCTTGACATCAGCCCACTTGATAGTGGCTTTGATACCTCTTTCAAGGTATTCAAAGCCGAAGCTCATAAACTCATCAGAGCTTTTGTACTCGGCTATTATCCCCTATGAGGCATCATCAAGGGCTGCCTTCATGGCCGAGCTGGCCTTCTGCTGCAGAACATCGTCCTTGGCCTTCAGAGCCGCATCATGGTCCTTGTTAAGCCGAGAGACCTCCTTCTCCAGCCCCTTCACCTTCTTATCAGACGCACCCAACTCAGACTTCAGCCGATCAATTTATGCATTCAAAGAACTCTGAACCTTCTCAGCCTCTTGACCCTTCTGGATGAGGGGAAAATTCCTCAGAGTCCAATTGGAGAGGTGGTGTATCGCTGCCAGGCCCTGCAGATTTTGCGATCAGGAATGAGCAAAAGATAAATCAGAGGTTACACTTAGGAATTGGAAAGAAAAGTGAGGTCATACCTGAATGGCTCTATGAATGCCGAACTCAACCAGCAAAGGAGTATCAAGTGACCTGAAGAAGCGCTTATCGGTCTCGGTCATTGTAGAGCCGAAGGCATCTAGGGCCTGAAGACTATGGCCGACTATGCTATCAGTAATCTTCAACTGCTCTAGACGAGCTGACAAGTCGTCTGCTGAAGAGATGGGGATGGCAGTATCAGCATTCTTTTTCTTTGGCCTTTGATCCTCAGGGGCATGATCAGCTGGATCCCTCTTCTTTGTGGCTTGGGGCTTCGAGGCAGAGGGAGCTGGGGGAGGAGCATTAAGTCCAGATTTCTTTGCAAGTCTCGTCAAGCTGGGTGCAGCCATTTCCTAGAGTTCGTCTGAGATATCCTGTGGATGCTCTGCAAAATTAATAGATCTGAGTTAGAAGATCAGACAAAAATAAACTCAGAGGTTCAACTTCAAATAGAAAGAGCTTACCAAGCTCGGAAAGAGGACTTCCACCCAGACCTGTCTCAGAGAGGTAGTGGGGGGTCATCAAGTGTTCGAACCTAACGAACAGACCATGTACCCCCTGATCTTGAAGGGCTTTCACCTTCTGAAGATTTTGTGGGCTCAGGCCAAGGTCAGCCCTCGCAGACATTGTGACCTTACCCCACCTAAGGGGCATCCTCGTCTGCAGAATGGACGAGGGAACACATGGGCCAAATTCCCATGGTCCAGAAGCAAAAAAGTATCTCGACTTCCAGTTGTGGTTGGAAGTCTGAGTTATTTGAAGCATTTTTTTTCAGGCTTTCGAGCTATGAAATGATAGTAGCGAAGGATGATTTTTGGCTGAGGAATGGACATAGCAACCTACAAAGACCTGAACTGGGAGATCTGAGTGGTGGAAAAATTTCCATAAGACTATGGCCCCTATTATCACCCTCCAGGTATTAGGGGATAGTTGAGAGGGGGCCAAATTGATATAGGCAAGGATAAATTTGATAATGGGATGGATGGGCAGACGAAACCCCAACTTGAACATCTGCTCGTATAAGCAGATTTTGTCGTCTTGGCCGTGAAAAGCCCTCTCTTCCCTCAGAGGTCTTCTTAGCTTTATAGAGGGACTAATGGAATACAGATATCTGAAGCAGAGGAGGTCTACCTCAGTTATAGTACTCTCGATCTCGGCCGCCTCAGAGACGTCGATATCACTTTCAGCGTCATCGTCATCTAGCTCAACGTCAGCCGGAGCAGATGTTGATGGGTTACTTGGGAACCTCTGAGCGAACTCGGCACCGGTAAAGGCCGACAGAGGAATGGTGTCAAGTGGTGGTGGGATGGACACACTCGGCTCAACGATCTCAACCTCTGAGGAAGAGGCTGAGGCGCTTGAGTTGTTATGAGAGGAGACCCGGCTGGAGACCTCGGCCTGATTAGGGGCCTGATCTTCCCGAATTGAGAAGTCCATGGCCTCCTTGAAGGAATCCACAGACATGGGGTCTGAGGTGGAAGACTCAGACTCAGACATTGGTATAGGATCAACAGGAACCTCTGCCTGGTTAAAAGACTCTGAGGGATCGGGATATATCACCTTCAGGGGTGGTGGGAAGAGGGGTCTAATAGGGAATTCTTGTGACCTACGAGCCTCCTCCTGTGCTCTTTCTATTTGTCTGATTTTTTCTAAAGTCTTCTCCCTAAGGGAGGGGAACTCCTCAAGAAGTTGGTATAGGGGTCTGAGCATCAGAGGCAAACACTACACTTAGGGAGGCTTCCTAAACTACAAACAAGATTGGGTAATGAAGTAAGGTAATTTAAAGATCAAACCAAGAAACCTAAGGCAAATACAGTTCACCTGAAAGTATGAAGTTCTCGCCTGAAAATCCCTAAGCTCGTTGGAAAACACAAAAAACAGGGAAAAACGAAGGGAAAAGGAGGGCGGAGAGTACCTGAGGAAGTAGTAGTGGAAGGAAACGAAGAAAACTCGAGAAAATCCCCACCAAAGACCTCTGCAGTGGAATCGTGAAGAGAATGCCTTTAGAGAGAGAAACACTTGGAATGAAAATCGTGCAGGAGAAAGAGAATTGAGGATGGAGGGGAAAATGAGGGTTCAAAACCCTTAAATATACAGGCGCGATTCCCAAGGTCCATCATTGCCTTGGGAGCCCCAAAGGGAGGCTGACAACACACGCTTGCCAAGCAAGCCATACTTCAACACTGGACAAGTGTCAAACAAATACTGGCTCATATTGGAAAGACCTCGGATTTGTAAACCCCATAGTCACCTGCTTTCACATGTAACTAAGGGCTGGGGGTGATTGATATGCCCCAAGTGTGACCTCGGCTCGGAGACACCAACCTCGGCCGAGATCATAGCCGACATTGGAGAAGCCTTGGGCATGCGGCATCAGCACTCGTCCATAGCAAGGTCGGCCCGGGCCGACATTACCACCAGCCTCTCGAAGGGACATCGCATGCATCACAAGGATCAGCAGCATTCTCGTATACCTTGGAATGGCAACCTCGGCTTAACATAGGCTGAGCTTGCAAGAAGCCACCAGCAACCTCATCAAGACATTAGTCGATGCTCCAAACACACCAGCTCGACCTCGGCTCTGGCCGACCTTGTCCATTGTCTCGGCTAGGATTAAAACGAGACCTCCATGGTCACCTCGGACTGAACAAGCACATTGACTTACCAACCTCGGCCTCTCCCAGGCCGAGGTCATACACCAGGCGCGATAGCCGAGCATCTGCTGACATTTGGATAAGGGCACGAGGACACGAATCAGTTATAACAAGATTATTCTCCACACGTGGGGAGAATATTGCATCATCATTCTCTACATGTGACAGTGACAGATGGCTTTCCCATATTGGTGAGGCAACCACACACATACACATTACATGCATGGAGGGTACATTACACCCCCTAGGTGGTCACCCTCTACCTTATAAAGGATCCGAAATTGGTAACCCTAGCTGAAACTCTGTCTAAAACACACAGTAGAGAGAGAAAGCTTGAGAGACTGTATCCATGGCCATTAGAGCCTTCATATAGTAATATATATATCATATACTTGCACAGTGGATGTAGGCCTGATTGGCTGAACCACTTATATTTCGGTGTAAATCTCTTCTCCTCACCTCCTTCTACTATATGTGTATATCTTCTATATACCTCTATCTTGCCATTGTTGACATGGAATAAGAGCTTACAATCACCTTGAAGGGTGGTGTCATTTTCAGCATCATCAATGATTATAGTCTGACACATTAGTTCTAACTAAGATTTCTTCATTAAGTCTACCGCTTGGAATTCCCGACTGCATTCCTTCATAAGGAAATTGGGAGAACTTCACATAGCTTTGGAATTCTATATTTATATTAGCCTCTGGGATAATATAGTCTTCATAGCCACTAGAATATAAGATTAACTTAAAATATTTGGATGTGTCTACAGTTACTGTAAATGCCGGAATGACATTAAAGTATCCTATGTTGTCTGACATTTCTAATTGGGCTATCCCAATAAGGCTTTTCTCAAAATCTTTCCATCTTTTGTCTACTAAATAACATAATATGTTGATATTATTCTGGGGTCTATGTAATCCTTGGATTCTTGCTTGAAAGGTCCAAAGGTTAGGAATTGAAACTTCCTATCAGTTCCTCTAGATCTAAGCCACTCTGAGTCAAATACTTGGAGCTCAGTATATGATTTGTCTAACACATGGTTTCTACAATGGTAGGTCATGTTATAATTATAAGTCTTAGGCGTGGCACCTTTATTAAACAAGCCTATGTATCTGACGGCTGGAAGTTGTCCATTATGAATGGAATCTTCAACAATCTTCTAGTCAACTTCACCCTATTTTTTCCATTGGAGAGGATTGGTGAAATTTCTTGCTTTCCACCATGTCCTAACATTGGAGGATGAATCCTTAAGTCTTTGAAGCATATGATTACTCTGTCCAATATTTGGGATAGAGCTAACTATCTTACTAGTCTTATTTAATCCGTCATTTATGACTCGTCTACTTATGGTATTCCTTTCTCTAGTTTCTATAGGAGGGGATTTTCTAAATTTACAGGTGGTTATCTGTTTTTGTTCAAGTCTTTTTTCAATTCTTTCTAAGAAGTCTGAATAATCCTTTTGTCTTTTTATCTGATTAAGGATTTCTTCTTTAAAATTCTTATTCTCTTTTCAAGTCTTCTCGGAAGTTTCTTCACTATGTCTAGCTAGAGAATTAAGAATGGTTTTACCAATATTAGTAATATAGTCTTTTACTTCATTGTCTTTTTCTTGTTGTTGCGTAGATCTAATTTCTATGGCTTCTACAGTCTTTTCAATTTTATCTAACCGAGTTAGAATAAAAGGAGAGTCTATTTCTGCTTGGGAAGGCTTATTATATATAGCCTTAATTCCATTTATAATTTCTTTGTATTTTTCTTCTACTTGGACCATGTCTAGTCTAAGTTCATTGATAATACTATCCATTTTGGATAGGTTATGGTTTTCCCTATTATTAAGGTAATTTGCTAAATTCTGTTGAAATTTAACAAAGTCTGTATAGAAGGTGGTTAATCCTTCTGTCTTAGCGTTAAGTCTAAATGCAAGTCTTTAACAAAGCTACTGTTATAGTCTTGGGTAGCTGCTATGGATGTAGAAATTAAATTCAATCTTTCTAATATAAGTCTAGTTGCTTTAGCCGCGTTAGAAATCTCATTTTCATTTATCTTATAATAAAATCTATCATCATTTATCTTTTCTAAAATTCTTTGATAAAATTCTGATAAAGTCTGAATGGAGAGGTCTCTTGGTACCTCATTCCAGTTCGATCTAACTATCTCCATTAGGAAGATAATTATCTAATCTAGGAATAAGCTTAGCTTGTTCTTTAGTAAGTTTAATTAACTCACTGTCTTGATTTTTAATTAAAGTCTTAATTTCTAAGATGTCTTTGTTAAGGACTTCTATATGATTAGTCTTAATATTTATTTCTTGTAAAACGTGTATTAAGTCTATTGGGATTTGATTATCTATGTCTAATAATCTTTTAGAGATATTTTTTATCTCTTTTTCTAGGGTTTGAGTGTCTTTTATTAATTGTCTTAATATAAGCAGTATACACTTATTTTGGTCTATTATGCTATTAATAGCACTAGCAGTGACTTGTCTACTGTCTGCGTGTTTGGTTGGGATATGTTCAATGTGTGAACAACCGTCTATGTGTGTGGTTAAACAACCTTCTAAGTTTAAATCAGTTATGGGTATAGGTTGGTAATCTGGGTTAGATCCAAAAATATCTTAGTAAATACGGGGGATAAATCCCAAGGGCATTAAAGTCTTTTTACTTTTAGTCTAAAAGGAGCGTCTTATGGCTCTGATACCAAAATTGGGGTTTGGTCAGAATTCGGTGAGTTTTTTATTTCTAAAGTCTTACGGCTTAAAATGCAAAATTGTTATCTAAAGGTATTTGGGTCTAAAATAGAATATTACTAAAGCTCTTACTTTTGTCTTATTATGGACCTCACATAAGGACCTCATTTAAGAATATCACTTGAGCCTATATATATATATATATATATATATATATATAGGCATACAACAAAACCTCAACCTCATTTTCAACCCCACTTCTTTCTTCATTTGTTGTTTTCTTCACTTCTCTTCTATCTATCTTCTCTATTTTTTTTTGGGAAAGTACTCTTATGTCCCTTACAAACAAATTTTAAACACTTAGATCCACTAATTCTCTTTTTTAACCACAGTGGCTAGTGGCGAGTCATAATCGTTTTAAGAAAATGAGTCCAAGTGACGATGAAATGATATGTCGAAGTTATGTTAAGTTCACGTTAAACTCGATCAACATAATAAGCAGCCAATCAGGCGATGCTTCCTGACCTTGTGGGAGATGCACCAATCACAACCTCGGGCAACCAGAAATTACCATTTTCGAAAAATAAGATTCTACAGAAGTGAGACAATATATCTGCCAAAGTTATGTCGTGCGTTTAACAATCGGCACATTGGCATACATTGGCGCAAGAAAGCAGAATAAGTTGTCCAATTTTTTAATTTCTTTCAATAAGTTTATTTTACTAATAATTTTACTATCTATCTATATGGATCAAGCTCGGGAAAATTATCATCAGGCAAATAGGGACGATTGGGAGACTACACTTGTGCACACGACAAAATCAACTTAATGCCACAAGTAGCAAAACAACAGGCATTGCAAGACTCAACCTTGTCAATGTCCTCGTGTATGGGTATTACTGAGGCACCATTAGGAGCATAACCAAACGGCTCTAACAATTTTATGTCCACTACATCTTTTTCAACCGCCATGTTTAAATAATTTTTTAATTTTACATTTGGTATACCTCCTTCAATTATTCTAAAAATTTCATTTTTAAAAAACATAATGCAATAATACTCTCCTCACTAGTGTCCAACTCTGCATTTTGCAAGTAGTCTGCATCATCATATGAAGATAGTAGTTTCCAAGCCCATTGAAATATCTTCAATAAAGAACTCAATTTAATAACAAATAATGAATTTTTACGTTTGCACATATTTAAGATTCAAAAATATAAAAATCAAAGTTACCCGCAATCACTGTTCTAAAAAACCCGCCTAGACTTGAGGCTTGGGAGAAATGCCTGGCCTTAAGATTTCACGCCTTATGCTTGGTAAAACCTTTAAGATGTACTTTTTTCTAAAAACAACAATTCTTTAGTGAAATGATATCACTTTTTAAAGAATTTTTTTACAAACCAGACCAATATCTCATCCAAAATAATAAAATAGTATTTTAATTTTCAGACATATTTTTTTGATATGTACAATTTTAGTTTTTTAATAGCCTTGTTATGGTTAAAAAATATTAAAATATATTAAGAAGGCCTAAACGCCTTTTTACGCCAAGGCCCGCCTAAGCTTCTAAGGCTTAAGGTTTGGCCTCCACTACTTGATCACGCCCCACATCTTTTATAACCTTGCCCGCAATGATATGGGCACCTGATAAGAATGTGAAATCAAAGGTCTTGATTCCAACCTTTCCTGGTAGTAGATGATAAGTGTGGGCCGTATCCCACCAATGTTGGACATATGCCGCAGCTAAACTCTAATCCTAGTTTGCCATTGATATCTCAAACCACCCAGATGAGCCATTCCCATCAATCATCCACTTCTATTCTTTTCACTTCTGTCACAGTTCACAGCCCAAACTTGAAGAATTTGACATCACGTTTGGGATTGTTCCAGGCATGTTTTTTGTAATTGCTACGCATTAGCATTAGTCTGAAACGGTTTTATTCACTGTACATGTTCTTGACACTGAAGCCTCTTGTTGTTTAACAGTAATTTTTCCAAAGAAAACACCTCATCACCATTTTGTCTATATGAGAAGGAATTCTTGGTTGAAGAGCTATGCTGAACTAGTACCAATTAAAAATGCAAAAATGAACTCAATGCTAAGCTTTACATTCTTTGGTTGCAACATATTTGTATATATAGGTTGTATGAGTAATATACGTAGGTGTGAAAAGGAAAAGTCACTGTTCCAAGGGTCAATTTAGCCACTTATACAACTAAATTATAGCGATTAAGGTGGGAAACAGACAATTGCCATTCATTCGATCATATAAAGTGTGACGTCTAGGAGGCATCAACCAGAGCAATTGAAAATGTGAAATGGAAAATGTTTAGTCGTCTCATATTGAGACCACCACGGTCATACGTTTGGCTTTTAATTCTATCCTTCCAAGACAGATAGCTTAGAGTTAAACTATCAGGTGCTTATGTTTAACTACCCATTAGAGATGGTCTTAGGGACAGTTGTGCACAGTCCCTTATAGTAACATGTTTAGCAAAGGCACGTATGATTGCAAGAAGCCTTGGTTGCAAATGGTGTGAAAATCAGAATCGAGTTTGGTAATGATACATAAAAATCAGCATTTTCAAAATCTGGTTGGAGTTGAGGGATAACCAGTCCAATCCAATGCCGCACCACGTTAAGATTTTTTCAGTTGCAAATTTTTTTCTTTGGTTCAGTGGCTAATACATCTTAGTTGATGATTAACTAGACCATCAGCTCCCAAATATATTTTGGAACACATAATATATATTAAGCATCCCTGAAGAAAACGAAAATATATGCTTGAATGCTTAAAGCTCATAAAATTCATCAATTTTATGACATAGTGGGACATTAGGTTGCGGTGGTAATTTATAAATTCCACTCATTTATCACCCTGTCGTCTACACTTGACCACACATTTCACTAGAGATGAGCTCATCTGCATCTCCTTGTGGGTTAAAGTGATCTCCGTTCCCTAAAGAGAAAAATTAGAGGTAGTTCTCCTATGATGAAGTGATTAACTTATGAGTTGTTCCTAAACATTTCAAATAGAAATAGTGTTTGAAAGCCTAAGAGTATTTACATAAGTAGCCAGGCCGGATTTACAAACCCTTTTTTTTCCTGGTTATCCCAGCAAGAATTATGCTTACACCTGCTGAAAATATCTTACATGTCCCACTTGGATACTGATATCAATGATGAGCCTAGCTAGAGTGTGAAATTTAGGGAGTGAAAACTGAAGATTTGTTTCTTTTTCTTAAAACTCTTATTGAAACCTTGAGAATTTATCTGGCACAAGGAAGCCACGGACTCTTTCATCTTTTCAGGTCCACACACCAAGACCCCTATATAAGATCCACTGGTTTCATCTCCAAACTTGGAAAATACACCTGTTCAACTCACCGCATGTTAGACCCTTTTTTATGTTCTGGAATGCTAAATTATTAGAGTAACTTTATGAACTGAAAACAGATGACTTCACTGTAAACTGATTATAGTTATATACCTTGAAGGTTAGGCCTTCCTCCAAAATGGACTTCGTGTTCCTCTAGAGCTCTATATGTGTCCATTGAAACCATTTTCATGGCTTGTCCATCTTTCTCAGAGATGGATGGGAGCTTTTTACGCAGCTTTCTCCGCCTCAAAATTACAGCCACCAATGAGCTGCATATGGTCGATATAACGAAGGAACATATTAGAAGGAAATCAGTTACCGAAGAGGAAGTCTTCTGTTTGGATGGCTTTTTAACAGGGTGAAGAAAGATGTGATTGAAACAACTAAGAGAAACCACGAACACAATGGATGAAAGCCCAGTAATTGCAGCCAGCCAATATGAACGCTCAACTCCATGTGTTCTATAACTTGAACACTTGGTGTCAAAATTTACTGTTTGCACTTGAGAATATTGGCTTAGTAGTTCTCTAATTGTTGCACCCGATTGCACTTCTTGGGTTACATATACTTTGAGTTTAAGATGCAGTTGTTCAAACTTCTGGTCAAGAAGAAGAGGCAAAATTGGATGTAATAGAGATATATCTTGGCACTTCTTCACAGTGTAGATAAGTTGTATTCTTGAGGGATATTTATTTCTGCCATTGATTTGGAATGAGGCAATTTCCTGCAAAATGCTTAGAAATGGTGTTACACCAACTCCCCCAGCCACCAGAAGTAGTCTATCATATCTGCAAAATATTTCAAACGACAAAAATAAATTAATTTTTTAAATTTCATAAAGTCTAGCTAATCGACGGCAGCCTGCAAATCAAATTGAAGACGTATAGGTCAAATTAATTTCATTGCAAGTGGAGGAGAATGCATGCTAAAAGTATCAGAGAATTATGAACTATAGATTAAATTGCACAGCCGTTTTTATGCATAAATGAGTTTGCAATTTAAGCTATAGTTCATTATCCACTAAAATAATCTATCTAAACAGGACCTATATATGTGATTATTGAGTTCTTATAAAATAATTCCATATAGTGGATTTTCCTGCACCTCAGAAAATCCATTGACGCAGGGCCATAAGGGCCTTCTATTGCAATTGGGATACAGTTAGGTTGATCAGCTTCAGGGTCTGGCTCAGCGTGAACCATATTGTAGAGAGAGTTTGTCCACCACCCCTCACATTTGATTATCACAGACAGGGTATTGACATCAACACTCGAGCTAGAAGTTACACTGAAGGAGTGCCATTGAAACTCAGATATACTCGGAATTTTCATGAATAATATGCTCGTTGGGGCATATTTCAAACCTGCAATTAATAAAAAAAATATAGTATATGAGAAAATTTAAAAACTTAATGGTATGTTTGATTATAAAGTTGGAATATAATTGAGAAACATAACATTTTTGTGAAAAGACGGGAAAATAGCTGACTTGGTACAGTGCCTTCTTACTTATATAGTTTTTAAGGGAATTTAATTCTTACCCACCTCCAAAGAATTGGATTCTATGAAAATGGAAAAAATAAGATAGTATCTGACCAAGTCACTCATGTCCTTTTTCAAACTTTTCAGAAAACTAACTGTTTGTCAATGTTTGTACACCCTTATTCATGTAAATGTCAATGAGCTGAGAACTTGTATATGTACCTGGTTCTTTTGGCAGAATAAGTTCGACGGCTTTGGATGGGAAGACTCGAGCAGAGAGAATGCATGTTTCTGGCTTTGACTGTATGATTCGGAGTAGCTTGTCGAGGCCAAAGAGAAATATCCCGGGGAAAACCATATAAAAGTGCCGATCTCCACTATGAAACAAGAAGAATACTAAGAAGACAACATAGAGGTGGTGTGTGTAGTAGAAAACTTCAAATTGTTGTCTTCTCACTTGTGGAAGTGATGTGACCCAAATAACAAGCCCTGTGACAAGAGTAATCTCCCCTGCAAGGTATATCCGGCCTGTCTTCTGCCATTTCCACATCTGTTGTTCATCAAAAGGAGTAAAACAGTGTGGAAGCTTACATTTGTCTATAAGATGAAACTCATTTCGTACTTAAAGGCTATGTTTGTATCGCATAAAGTATAGAGGAGACTGAACCAAATAAAAAATAAATAACACACAATTTGTTGTACAGTACAAGAAATTATAGTCTTTGTTTTCATGTATACATTTGGAGATACAAACATAGAGGACGCGTAAAAAATAGAAAATTACAAGAAATCCTGAACTATTACACTAGTTTCAACTACCTTTTTGTACTACTAAGTTTTCAAAGAATTACTTGAAACATTCTAATGGGTTGCAATTTGTACCCTATGTGTTGCTAATAGTGGGTTGTTAATAGTTGAAGAGGATTCAAATTTACCTCGTCCTGAATGCGGTGTTTGAGACCCCAGATGAAAAGGGTTCCAGCACCATGCAAAGTGCCGAAAAATATCATTGCAATTCCAAGCCAGATATGGTATCTTACAGATGCTTCGAACTGAATGCCAATTAACCGAAATATGGCCATTCCCCTCAAAACAGGCAGAAGCAGCAGAGCTAGACAGGCTTTTGCTAACAATCCACACCGGGTTGCCATTCTAAACAATTTAAACTGCCATCTGTGATACAAAGTAAAAACAACATTGAGAATGCTTATCTTGATTCCCAGTGTTAAATCATGTCTCGTTATGCGATCATATTAATAACACTCACTCGTTTAAGGGAAATGACTTGGCAGGCATATTCATCTTCTCGAAATCGTTAGAGATGTGGGAATAGAAAGTCCATGCTAGCAAGAGGATGAAGAGGGATACGACTATTATCTCACCGCTGGATAAAACTCCCAAGTGTGTGTTAACAACAAGCGGGTTGGAAAGAGCTGCTGAAATTGAACTCCGCTCTCGTCTGTCATCAAAATTTAACAAAATATGCCATGACATGTACATAGGTCACCCATCCCACCAAGGGTTGAAAGTAGCAATTCTAATAAAAATGAAAAAAGAAAAGAAAAAAAAAAAGACATGTTCATAGGTAATGATCTTATAGTGCAAAAAATAAAAAGGTTCCGGTAAAGTCACCTTAACCTTTATGGTTGGTCACTTTTTTTCGCACTATAAATTTCAACTTACTGTTCAATAAGTGGACGCCCTAATCTAGTTTTTTATTGGTTCATTTTAGAAGAACGTGCATTTATTGCTTAAATTATGCCCTGATGTGTATGAGACAATCTAAATCCAATCGGGTGGCATATGGATAATTCTGCTTTTCCTTTGCTGGCTTTTCAACTATGAGACTTCAATTTTTGGAAAACAAAAACATGTTTCCTTTTTTCTGCTGTCCAAAGACACTGTTTGCGCGTTCATTTTGTCAACTTTAACTTGTAATTATAACTTTAGCATGATACTTAAATATGTAATAATTTTAATCTTTATTGAAAATATTCCACCAATCCTATATCACCATTTGAAATCCAATGGTGAAAGGGTAGTAGTTGTTGGAGACGCGGTAAAGCAAATGTTGTGCTTTCAGCCGGAGGCTCCAGCCTAGTTCCATTCACTGTTATCTCCTTATTGCTATATAAGAGGGTCCATATGAAGTTAGTAGACACACCATTTATATGGTAGACGCGCCAATTCAGAAACTGAATTTAGTATCTAGTGTTCCAAAATAGAGAATAATCTTGTTGAGTGAAAATTTAAAAGTTCACTCATTTTATGTAAAATTTATTATTTGATGAATTAATTTTGAGTAATGTCTAGTGAGAATTTTTGGTAGAATTTAGGAGCCTTTTTATGAAGGGATTAATAATTGTGTGTCTTTTAATATATGTGAAAGGGTTATTTCATGGGTGCCGATAAAGGTACCTATTATTTATTGCTTAGGCACTTTTTTGATATATCAACAAATTACAAATTAGTTAGTTATATATTAATAAAGGCACATCTTTATTAGTTATCGGTTAAAACACTACTTCATCTTCACGATTCAATACTCTACTCATTTAAGGATTCTAATCACCTAAGGACACTCGGGGGCGGAGTCAGGGGGTGGCTTGGGGGGGCACCAGCCCCCCCCCCCCTTCCCCCCCCCCCCCCCCCACAAAAAAAAAAATAGTGTTAATTTAAAAAAAAAGTATTAAAATATAAATTCAACCCACTCAAAATAGGACTTTTGGTGATTTTTCTCAAAATAATTTAAATGACCTCAAAAAAATTCGGCTCGGGGGCCCCCGAGACCCCCGGAAATCACCCTTAAGGTAGCCCATCCTAACGTGAAATCCTGGCTCCGCCACGGAGGACACTTTAAACCTATTCTTTTTATATCAAGTCCATATCACGAGTTGAGAATCATCCATGTTGTCTAAAAGACCTTTGTTGTTTTCATATTGAACAAACAATCAAGAAAGTCTTTCTCGTCCCACTTTTCATCATTCTTTTTACCCTTTTAAACCATTAATTTGTCATTAATTCACTATAGTTATTTTAACGAAATATAACCACCTATAAATTTGTCATCCTTGTAGTGACTTCTTAACTTCTTGTAAAGAAGATTGGGAACCAAAAAACCCTATTGATAGAAAATATTATTCATGCAGCTTCAAAAAAAAAAATCATTACAAATCAACTCAAAAAACAAAGTTAATTGCTATACACACACAAAAAAATAAAAATAAAGCTCATGTGAGGTTCTTTAATGAATACCTTAAATGTAAACTAATTAATTAAGAATAGAATAAAAAGTTATTTATGTTTGATTTTTTACATACTATCGAAACATTTTATGGATATCCTAAAAAAATAAATCACGCAATTTTTTTTATCATTTCAAAAAAATTGGGTAATATGGTAGTTTTCTTTCTTAAAATCATTTAAGATAAGATATCCTAAAAAAATCAACCCAATTAATTTTTTTACTCTTTAAAAAAACGATAACTATGTTAGTTTTTTAAACTGGTGTATTTACCCTTTTTTTATTTTGTAAAAACTATGTTTTGGGTTGATTTTTTATATGGTATCCATAGAATGTCTAAGTAGTCTGTACAAAATAGTGCAAAATAATATGTTTTTTACTATTTTACTAAAATCGATTCACACTTAAGGTATTCATTTAAATATCTCATAGGAGCACAACTAGGTTTATTTTTTTAAACAATGGACAACATATGAGCAATGGGATTTTATTTACAAGTTGAAAGTATAATTTCATACCCCATACAAATTAAGAACTAATTATTTCTTTTTTGGCCATACCCCCATGTCCTAAAAAGAAGTGCGAATGGGTTTACATTGTTGTGATTCAGAGGAAATAACAATCGAAGATGTTAAAAATGATTTGGTACCACTATTAGAATAAATAAAAGAACTACATATGAGTGTAGATGTAACACTATATTTAACTATCGATAAGGTAATTGGTATTTAGTATTAATTTCTAACCATTTCTAGTAATTACCATAAAATATTTTTCTGATTTGTCATTTTTCTTTTGAATCTATATAGGTGTTTGAATCGTTATTAGAACATATCCAATGGGCTTAGGATGTTGGTAAGGGATTGAACATGGTTGTCATAATTGCAAACTCCGATGCAAGAAATATGTCAAAGAAGCCAAAGCTATTATTAGGTTGCGAGAGGGGTGGTGTATACTGTAGCCACCAAAAGCAAAATATTTTATCTAAGAAATGTGAATTAAAAATTAATTTAAGGAAAAAGAAACGCTTAATAGGGACAAAGAAATGAAATTGCCCGTTTAATTTGAGAGGCATATCAATTGAAGATGACAAGTAGAAGCTTGTGGTAGTTTGTGGTTTACACAACCACTCATTAAGTAAAACAAAGGTTAGTCATTCTTATGCTGGGAGGTTAAAAGATGATGAACAAAAAAACTGTGGCGGACTTAATGCATAGTGGTGTCAAACCCAAAGAGGTGCTCACAACCTTAAAACAACGAAACAAGTCTACTATTTTGACGGTTTACAATGCCCAGAGAAAACTTAGAGGTGCTCAAACACAAGGATGGTTTGCAATGAAATAGGTTATGAAGTTACTTTATGAAAATGATTATATCAAATGGATTAATCAAGATCCATATAGTGAAGAGGTTTTAGATCTCTTTTGGGAGAATCTAAAGTCTATAAAATTGGAAAAATGTTTTCCTTCCGTAATGTTATTAAATTGCACGTACAAAATGAGCACGTTCAAGCATCCGTTATTTCAGTTAGTTAGAGTTTCATGCACTCATAAAAAAATTTGTGTTGGGTTTGCATTTCTCACAGTCGAAAAAGAAGAGAACTACATTTAGGCACTTTATAAGTTAAAAGATGTGTTTGATCACTTTTCGATCACCGAATGTATTTGTATAGATTGGGAGCTCGCACTTATAGGTGTTATTCATGAGTTCTTCCCCAATGCAACTAACTTGCTTATGTACTTAGCACATAATGAAGAATCTTATAACAAACTGCAAGTACTCATTCTCAACTAATGAATAATGGATTATATTTAAGCGTGAATGGATTGGATTAGTTTATTCATCTTATGAGAAAGAGTATGCCGAGAGGTGGCATGAATTTGAAAAGAAATGGGAGTAAATTATACCCCATTACATTCAGTACATTCACAATACGTGGTTACCATAGAAGGAATAATTTGTTTGTGTCTAGACAAAAAGAGTAAAGCACTTTGGGAACACGATAATGGCTCGAGTGGAGGGTGCACATTCAAAGCTTAAGAAGTATTTAGGGTATTACCAAGGTAATTTTACTACTTTATAACATGAAGTCCATCATATGATCATAGGGGAGATTACAATAGTCACATATTCACTTGAACATAGCTTAATCCGTCTTATGTGTGCTCACCATTTGTCAACTTTGAGGTACTTGAAAGGTCACATATCTCACCACACACTTGACTTAATGGTGGAAGAAATTAATAGGAGCCATGGCATCAACATTATCAACGAAACATATGGATGCATTCTTAGGATCACTCATGGCCTTCCTTGCGCACATGAGATTGTAGAATTTTGTTATGAGGGTAGGGCCATTGCTTTATTGTCATGTGACTCTCATTGGTCACAACTCTGCACTCTCTGAGCACCATAAGATTATAGCGAGTTTGACTCCAATTTAATGGTTCAGAGGTTGAAGAAAAGATTCGAAGAATTTAGTTATGAACCACAAAAAATTTTGTTGAAAAAATAAAAGAGCTTGCTGACCCAGAGATAACATGTTTAACTGAACCATTTGCTCCAATTGTTTAAAGGGGCGACCTCGAAAAATGACAAAAAAATAAATTATTATTTTACATAGTACCAAACGCGGTCCTTCCGAGTTTGATTACGTAAAGATCGCTGAAGAGAGAAAACAACTAAATAAAATGAGTTTGAAGAAGGAATCCAAGAATAAAAAAGTAAGAATCATCGATATAACAAATGCGGGTTTGATTAACAATGTCTTGTCTCTCTTCAATCTAAAGACCAGGTGATTCGATGTAAATTCTTCATATTTAACCCCATAATTTAGGTACTTTTATCACTCCGTGAGATGTAAATTAAACAGTTTTATATCATATCATTGTTACTGACCCTTTTCTGCTAGCATATTGTGTTTAGCGTGTTTCTCTTACATTTTTTAGGTACTTCATGCGCTTGAAAGAAGAAGATAAATCAGAATAAGGACATTAAGCAAGAAGAAAAGTGAAGAGAAATTTCGTAATTGTACATTCAAAATTCAGATGTCGAACCTAAAGAAGAGTCGTAGACATTGAGCTCATAAGCACATCGGAAGAAACGATATCTGAATTCGAGCTATGGTTGGAAAGTTACGAGCGTTTGAAGATAAGAATAATCAAAAGACCAAAGTGAAGAAATTTGGAAAATCAAAACGGTATGGTTCAAAAGGGAACTGGTTCGATCAAAATGACTTGGGTAATACTGGAAAAACGAACCGATTCGCTTTTAAGAGGAACTAGTTCGAAAATCTGTGTGCAAATTCTGATGTTTATCCACTTAATTTTATAGTTATACATAGGTCAAACTCTTGTAAAAACGTATTAGCTTTATTCCCACATTATTCTAGAGTTAGTTAGAGAGCTAGAAACACAATTTTGAGAGAAAAAGGAGGAAACGATCCTTGGCAATCTACTTTTTCATCAAGTTTACATTTTTGTGGATTGTTTTCAAGCTTTTAATCAATAAAGTTTGCCTTCTCTACCTTGTTCTTGATTATTATTATTATTCTTTTGCATGTTCTTGATTATTTCTTTGGCTTTATGAGAAACTCTTGCATGCTTAGATACAATTTAATAATGGTTATGATTCCATGAAATGTTCAAACCTTATTTATTCTTCATATCACCATGTCCGGCTAGATTTCTACAACCCAACCTAAAGAATTATGCATGGATGTAAAATTTATTCTTGAATTGAACAACTAATTGCAACGTGTTATTTTGTTGATGTTAATGTCGTAGGACTTTTAACTCCATTTGCCCTAGGTAACCAAAGTGTTGAATGAGACGCGCTATCGATAGTCTTGTCATTCGCGTATCGACAGTCTTTTCATGCGCTTTACTTTTATTCTTGATTATATATTGTGAGGGTTAAATCCCCCAATATATGTAATTCTGGAAGAAATTTAAGATTTCTTTTCAATTAGATGTTTAATTCTTGATAGGTTTTATATCCAATGTAATCACCCAAGGTTGGGGGGATTATATTTCGATCCTATCTTTCTCATACAAGTTCACATATTTATTCTCTAGTTCTTGCATGCATAGTTAATTTAGTTAGGAATTATTTTTCATTCGTTAAGAATAGAATGATTTTTCAACAATCATCATCTTTTCTTTTCTTTTCTTTTCAGTAAGTCGGTCGTCAGGATTAGTCGTCTTCCTTAGTATTTGAGAGATCGTCTTAGTCCCTGTGTTCGATACCCGGTTTTGCCGAATTATTACTTAAGCGACCAGTTTACACTTGAGAGCCGTATTTACACGCGTTAGAGACACATTTTGAGTCGCGTCAAGTTTTTGACCCCGTTGTCGGGGACTAGGTTGATATACTAGGTTTGGTCGAATAAATCCAACAATTTGACTAATTTTAGAATAAAAAAGGCAAAAAAAATCATAAAAATAAAAATTACAAAAACAATTAGAAAAATCCAAAAATATCCTAAAAATACTCTCTCGTGCTTTAAATGCAAAACACTCCATCCAATCCCACTCTTACTCATCATACGGTACACGAAAATATCATAGTATAATTCAATCCCGATAGCCCACACACTCCAAACACTTCAAATATCTAGGTTCCACCTCCTACACCGCCCAACTCCATCACGAGTCACACTGAGACTCACACGTCTAGGGTGTCCGGTGAGGATATTGAGTTATTAAGTGAAAGCGTAATGTCTGACAACTCTAGTTTCGGGACGGCTGAGGGAGTGATGTCATATCGCCCCATAAGAGACCTCTTATACTCCGAGCGAACCGTCACCCCAGGGTGCATTATATTTCCGTATAATGCGGGGAAGTTTCATTTTAGGAATGGAATTACTCAGACTCTCCCTATATTCCATGGTATGGATTCAGAAAATCCCTACCTCCACATTATAGAGTTCGAGGGGGCATGCGAGATTTTCAATGACCAAGCATGCATTCAAGATATAGTGCGTCTCAAGATTTTCCCCTTCTTCCTGAAGGATAAGGCTAAGACGTGGCTTTAGTCACTAGCACTAAACTCGATAGCCACTTGGAGGAATATGCAGGTCAAGTTTCTCCAAAAGTTATATCCCTCACATAGGACCAATTCGATTAGGACTCAAATTCAGACCTTTAGACAAAATGAAAATTATCCCTTTGATCGATGTTGGGAGAGATTCAATGATTTGATCAACATGTGCCCTCACCATAATTTTGAGAAGTGGAGACCCATCTCCTACTTCCATCGTGGGCTAAGATTAAGTTCTAAGCAACTCGTCAAGGCTATATGTGCGGGATAATTCTTAAGATTAGACGCGGACGATGAGGAGGCTCACTTTAAGTACATCACTGAGACTACTCAAGAATTGAACACATCGAATTCAAGTACCCAACCCAAACCTAAACAAATGTTCACAGCTCCCTTCGTATTTGGACTCTATCAATTGGATAAAGAAGCCAAATTAAAACTCCAAATTAATAAACTAGCAAAGAGGGTAAAGGACGTGGTCGAGGCTAGGGGGAGAGACATATCCGGTTCCATTTGAGCATGGCATGTGATATTTGTGAGGCGAGACATTCAACAAAGGAATGCCCGATGATAATTGCTTATAAAGTAATGTTCCAAGAGAAAGTGGAAGCGGTAGGAGCTTTTAAGGGTAACTTTAATGCCCCACACGAGAATTCTTATAACCCTTCGTGGAAAAACCATCCAAATTTTAGTTACGGGAAACCAAACTCAATGATGAATCTGAATTCACATGTTGCCCAACACCCGACACCAGTCCCGCCTTTCCAAGAAGATCCACCTATACAAGAAACCCCTCATGCGCTTTATATTACCCCACAGCGAATAAGTCTCGAGGTCACTTTAAACCAATTCATGCAAACTCAGTCAGCGATAAATTCTCAAAACACCTAAAATTTTACTGACTTATAGGTGTCGTATTCTAAGTTGCAACCTTTCCTAAGTGTCCAAGAGAAGGGTAAGTTTCCTGCCAAAGACCAAAGACCTCTCCCCAAGGCCAAAATTATGTTAGCTCTAATACCGATGAGAATAAAGAGCAATGTTAAGCGGTTACCATTCTACATAGCGGAAGGGTTGTTGACTTGTCACCTCCCCCACATGACGAGCAAAATGACAAGGAGGTATCGCCCGACATGAAAGAGTCCAAAGATGACCCCTTGTAGGAGAGTGATAAAGAGGACACAACTAGTCCCGAGGTGGTAGTGAAACCCCCTAATTCCACTCCTTACCATCAACAGTTCGTCCTTCCCATTAAAGGGGCCACGCGTGATGATATCTTATAAGTGCTTAAGCAAGTAAAGATTAATTTACCTTTTCTCGAGACAATAAAGTAAATTTCCACCTATGCAAAGTTTCTTAGGGACTTGGTAATGGTGAAACGTAGATTAAAGGTAAAGAAGAAGGTATTCCTAGCACAAAACGTAAGTTCTGTACTTTTGAGCGACCTCTTGCCAAAGTATAAAGATCCTGGTGCACCCACCATTTCATCTACCATTGGAAAGAGAAAAATTGAGAGAGCATCATTAGATTTAGGGGCGAGTGTTAATATTCTCCCTTATTCCATCTGCAGACAGCTTGATTTGTGGGACCTTAAGCCCATAAAAATTATTCTCCAGCTAATTGATCAGTCCGTTAAGATACCTCGAGAGATTATTGCGGACGTGATCGTTCAAGTCGACACTTTCTATTTCTCGGTAGATTTTTTCATTTGGGACACGGAACCCTCCTCTCCCTCAAGCCATCATGTTCCTGTAATCCTTAGCCGCCCATTGTTATCTACGGCTAATGCATTGATTAACACACGAAATGGGAAAATGTAACTCACGTTCAGGAATATGACACTCGAGGCTAATATCTTTAACATCACCAAGAAAATGGGTGATGAGGACGAGTTGTGAAAGACAAATCTTATCGAGGAGTCATACACGAACACTTTGAGGGTAATCACACTAAAGATCCGTTAGAGGCATGTCTTGTTATGATGCGTGAGAGCGATAGTGCATACAGCGAGTTCAAGAGATAGGTGAAGGAGATAGGAGAGTTGTTAGACGAGAGTGAAAGCGATGAGGATGTGAGAGATATTAGTTGGGTCTCTCTATTCGAGGAATTACCACCGAGGGAATCACGTACAGTTCCCTCCGATGAGAAATTTCCTACCCTTGAATTGAAAAAGCTTCCTTTAAACGTCAAATATGCTAACTTGAGAGAGGATGAGACATTTCCTATTATTTTCTCCTCGAGCCTAAGTAAAGATCAAGAGGGAAATCTTATGGACATTTTGAGGAAGCACCGAAGTGCTTTATGTTAAAGCATTGTGGATTTGAAGGGTATAAGTCCCCTAATGTACCTATAAAATCCACCTCGAGGAGGACGTGAGACCCTCGAAGGAGATGCGGGGGCATTTCCACGATGAAAAATGTCGCAAAAGCAAAAATTATAAAATTATCGTAAACGAGCATCATTTATCCCAAAACGTAAACGTACCACCACTCGGATAGCAAATGAATTAGTCCTATTCAAGTCGTCTTGAAGAAGTCAGGGATGACTGTGGACGAAAATTCTAAGGGTGAACTTGTCCCTAAACGTACCACCACCAGGTGGCGCATTTGCATTGACTACTGGAAGCTCAATGCCGACACTTAGAAAGATCATTTTCCCCTACCGTTTATTAACCAAATGCTAGAGAGAGTAGTGGGCCACCCATTTTATTTATTTTTAGATGGTTATTTCGATTATAACTAATTCGAGGTGGACGCGTTAGATTAAGAAAAGATGACGTTCACATGTCCTTTTGGCACATTTGCCTACAAACATAAGCCATTTGGATTATGTGATGCACCCGCAACCTTTCAACGGTGCATGCTTAGTCTTTTTAGCTATATGGTCAAAAGAGGACTAGAAGTGTTTATAGACGACTTCATCATTTTTCGATCCCTCCTTTGACCATTGCCTCGCTAATGTTGAGAAGGTGTTAGCCCGATGTGTGAAAAAGAACTTGGTATTTAATTGGGAGAAGTGCCATTTCATGGTTACCGAAGGTGTAGTTCTTGGCCAAATAGTTTCATCCAAAGGTATTGAGGTAGATTGGGCGAAAATTCATGTCATCGTCGATCTTCACCCACCTAAGTCACTAAAGGATGTCCGCTCTTTCTTGGGCTTCGCGGGGTTCTACAGTATGTTTATTAAGGACTTTAGTGCCATCAATAGGCCCTTAAGTAAACCTACTAGTGAAGGATGCCCCCCTTTGAGTGGAACGAAGCATGCTAAGGAGCTTTTGAAAAATTGAAAAGCATGCTCGTCTCCACTCCCATCATGCAAGCTCTGGATTGGTCCCTTGCATTCGTGCTTATGTATGATGCGAATGACTATGTGGTTGGGGTTTTTTTGGAGAAAATACAGGATAATAAGGCCCATGTCATTTACTACGCTAGTCGGACCTTAATCGGACCCTAACTTAACTACTCCACCATGGAGAAAGAACTGTTGGCCACAGTTTTCACCCTAGACAAGTTTTGTTCTTATCTCATCGGTTCACCCATCACTTTTTTCATCGACCACGCAGCTCTCAAATATCTCCTTTCCAAAAAGGATGCGAAGTCGCACCTGATTAGGTGGATCCTACTCCTGCAAGAATTTGATCTTTCCATCAAAGATAAGAAAGTAGTAGAAAATGTCATAGCCGATCATTTATCGAGGCTTTCATCTGACGTACCTAGAGATCCTATGCCCATAGGCGAATATTTCCCGAATGAGCAATTATTTTCCACTTATTCTCTCCCCTAATTTGCGGATATAGTGAATTATCTTGTCACGGGGGTCGTTCCCCTCGATTGAACATCGCAAGACAAGAGGAAGTTCCTCACGTGGTCACGCATGTTCTTTTATGACGATCCCTATTTGTTCAAATATTGCATGGACCAAATCATCCAAAGATGTGTGCCGGATGATGAGATACTTAGTGTCATCCGTTTTTGTCATACGAAAGCATGTGAGGGACATTTTTTCATGAATAAGATGGCCACTAATATTCTTCAAAACGGTCTCTATTAGCCCATAATTTTTTGGATGTAATCACTCATTGTAAATCATGTGATAGATTCCAGAGGATGGGAGCCATCACTGGACGAGACATGATGTCGTTGACCCTTATTCTCGTTATCAAGATATTCGATTATTGGAGCATCGACTTTATGGGCCATTTTATATATCCTCGTCGCGGTAGATTATGTGTCAAAATGGGTTGAGGACATAGCTACTAGGATGAATGATAACAAACTGGTGATAAAGTTTATCCAAGAACACATAATTTCTCTCTTCGGTGCTCCGAAGGCGATCATTAGTGACAACAGCAAGCACTTTTGAAATAGGTCATTTGAGAAATTAATGAGAAAGTATGGCGTCATCCACAAGGTTGGTACGACTTATCATCCACAAACAGACTTCCAAGCCGAGTTAGAAAATCGTAAGATGAAGTAAATTCTTGAGAAGACCATCGATCATAGCCAAAAGGATTGGTCTATTAGATTGAACGATGCGCAATGGGCTTAACGGACCGCCTATAAGAACCCCCTCAAAATATTCCCATCCAGCTTTGTCTATGGCAAGCCCTGCCATCTCCTCGTCAAGCTCGACCACAAAGCGTATTGGGCAATTAAGTGGCTGAATTACAACTTAGATAAAGCATGTGAAGTATGAAACTTCAATTGCATGAGTTGAAAGAAATACACACCAACGCGTATGAGAGTGCACGGATATCCAAAGAAAGGATGAAACTCGCGCATGAGCGCACTATCCATCGAAAGGCGTTTCATCTCGGTCAAAAGGTGCTTCTTTACAACTCGTGATTACACTTGTTTCCATACAAGTTGCGTTCGCGGTGGACCGTACCTTCATTATAAAAGAAGTATTTCCACATGGTGCGATAGAGATAAAAAATCCAAAAGGGTGGGGATACATTTAAGGTAAACGAACAACGCCAAAATCCAAATCTACAGGCGTTCATTGAGGTAGCCGATATAATTTGGTTGTCGGACCCAATTTACAGGGAAAAATAAGCTAGTCTGAGAGGTCGTCGCACCCCCGACACGTATGGGGTGATTCTTGTTATGTCTTAGTGAGTTATGTAGGTTAGGTTAGTTAAAGATCCGTGGGACGCAAGTTTAGAAAGGTTAGGAGCACCATTGCACAACAAGAGAGACTTTAGGATGATTCACGGTGAGATTTTAAGGTACGTCGAGGTAAAAAATGTGTAGGAGAGCCTTGGTTACGTTTAGGGAGTTAGAGAAGAGGATTCCCAACACTTAGTTTCCGAGAGAGGAAGAAAAAATTCAAGGGCGAACACTATTAATGCGAACCGATTTGCCCTGGGTATACTATTAGGGTCGAACCAATTCGGATTAACAGTAGGGACTGAAGAGGAGCGACTCGATTCTCCCTGGTTATACTATCGGATTAAGAGACGGTTTTAATGAAAAAAGAACTGCTTCGCCCTAGGGCCTAACCGGTTCAGATTTCTAGGCAGTAAATTCATCGCCCCCCCCCCCCCCCCCCCAAAAAAAAAAAAAAATCACCCTCCCAAAATCCCGTCCAAACCCAAATTTTCCACCCCATTCATTCCCTACACCCTTTCCCACCCATCCATCCCCCTTTCCCACCAAAAGCCAATTCACCTCACCTATAAATACACCCCATCTCTTCCATTCATTCCCACCACCATCCAAAGTTCAAATTCAACTCTTCCAAACATTCCAAGCTTTTTCATTTCATGGCTTAAACTACAAATGTCATCGTAAAATATGACGAGATTGAAATTCTCAACGACGGCGATCACTCCTATCGCTCGATCCAAAAGCGAGATTGGAACACGGTCTTCTTCTCCGTCGCACACACGATTCACATCGACCGACAAGTGCTTTGGAGGGAACTACCTCAAGCGATGACCTCCTTGTTCCTCCACCGGGGTGGTGCAATTTCTTTAAACATCCTAGTGAGGATGTTTGGATCGACGAAGTACGCACCCTTTATCGCACCCTAGTCAAATTATCAAATTTGGAATATGAAGCTTATGTGGAGGAAACTCGGGTCCCTTTTCTCTCAGTCTAGTGATCTAAAAAACGCGTCAAAAAGGGGTACACATACCCCGATAATTTGCTTACCCACTCTCGAAATCCCACTCTCCAAGTCCGCATGCATTGCTTGACTTGTGCCCAATCACGATTGGGTCCGAGACACTTTTCTTGTGGGAGATTTAGATGAGAGAACACGACTCTCATTTTTATCACGTGTCGCTCAATTTTGCGAACCTCCAATAACTCCGCCCTCCGAAGCCGACAAGCCAACTTTCTCTATCACTAACTCAACAAGGGGAGTGCCATTCACCTCAATCGCACCTTCTATGGAGAGATCGTGCATACCAGATACGGTAGGAGTAGTAAGGTCACTTTCCCTTACACTCGGTTTATCATTAATTCTCAAGGATGCAGGGATTGAGGAACCTAGCACGTAACCCTACCTCCCTGATCCGATTGGGCAAACCTCCGTCATATGGAGCGTTAGCCAAATGGGGATCTCCCATCCTCCTCTATTGGTGTTGCAAGAGGAGGAAGATGCTGAGATGGCAGAGAAGGAAGCAAAATACGATGAGGAAGTTGATCCCGACTGCATCTTTCACACCGCATTAACGTATTAAAGACTACCGTCAGTGACTTTATTACAGAATATCGAGATGATAGGAGGACACATATCTGAGATTATCGACGCGATATGAGCATGATGCTACGACTCCAAATAGATATGTACCGGTTGCAAGTGGGACCGGACACTCCTCTTTCGAGCTACTTTTATGATACCTACACTCACAATCCTAATGTGCCCGGTCCATCCCAGTAGCTCTCGATGGCATTGTTCTTAGTTGCTCATTCCTTTATGTAGTTCTTGTATGCTTTATTATTTTGTCATTGTTAAAGAACTATCTACTTTCCTTTCTATGCTTCTATCTCATGATTAGTTGTGTAATATAAAATTGCATTTTGATATTTCTTGTTCTTTTTTTATTTCGCACTATTCTTTTATTTTAGATTTTAGTCCTTTTGCATGAGGACATTGCAAAGTCTAAGTTAGGGGGTACACGTGCGTTTTCAAAATCCCATAAATTTCAGAATGCCAAAAATATTGAAAAATGACAAAAATTTCAAAAAAAAAATAGTAAATTTCAAAATTTTCCAAAATAATAATTTAAATTTTTTAAAAATATTCAAAAATATTTTTCTTCAAAATAAATAAAAATTTAAATTTAAATTTTTCAAAAATATCGCTAAAATTTTTGTTTGAAGTCTCAATTTGTACAAACTAAATGCACAAAGATGAAATTAACCAAAAATGAAAATTGAGCGAAAATTGACGACTTAACAAATATGTGTGGAGATTTATTACCCCGATGAGATTTCGAGCTTATCGATTTTTACGAGTATTTAAATCAATTTGAGTTAACTCAACGTTCAATTCAGCGTTTAAACAAGTCGTTGAAGATCTTTAAATTTTTGTTTTGATCGATTACGTGAAACGAGTGAATGTCGCCTTAAGAATGCGCTAAAAATATCTCTAAATTAAATTTAATCTCGAGATGCATACGGTAAAATAATGAGTAATTCGGATAAATGAAGTTAGGCTCTCGTTTGTCACCCAAAAATATTAGTCTTAAAAAATTATGAAAAAATAACCCTTTGCTTTAAACCTAATAAATTTTCCCTTTTCGTTTGTCAACCTGAAAAACCTAGTTAGCCTGAAGTTGTGAAAATAAAAAATTCATCAAGTAAGTCCAAATGGTAAAATAAAAAAGGGCAAGGAAAAAAATAGAAAAATGCTCAACAAAAATAACAATAAAGGAAAAAGTGAAAAAAATAGAAAAATAAGAAAAAAAAATTAAAAAAATGCAAATGCCCGAAAAAGTGCCAACGAACATCATAAGCAAAGAAATTTTCTAAGTCCAAAATTTTCGACCATCCCATTCTTTACCCAATATACCATAACCCGACAAAAGTCCTAACTGAATCCGAATAACGAAATTAATTATCGCGTGGAGAGATAAGACACGAAAAGATAATAAGAGAGATTAATTAGTGCGAATAAAAATCGATGTTTCCCGTTTATCACTAATCGTATTCCGATGATCAGGTCTATTCACTCAAATAATTCCGTCTCATTAATTGTATGCGTGAATTCGTATTCCATTATATTTACTCTTGATATCACGCGCTTTGACAGAAAATAGCCACATTTCGAGAGATTCATTTGTGAAAGCATCCCGTGAGAATTTGAATCAAAATGAATTTTTGAAAAGTAACGTGATGATCAATCGGTGGAAGTTAGTGGTCTGATTTTTAGCTTCGCGCGCACACGCACACACACACACATTATGAATTGAGATTGTTAAATAAAAATTAAAAGTGATTATTTTCTGGAATTTAAATTTGACGGTTTTTAACTATTTTGATACTTTCTTTAAGTTAAAAAATGAATTTTGTGGGTAATTCACTGCAAACCCTCACGAGATACTACTCGTCCTACTAGGATAACCTAGAAGTTTAAAGGCTTGTTGCATACACTAAATGTAATCGCTTGCCCGCGAATAAGGTATTCTATCCAAATAAAAAAATTTATAAGTGTTTGACCATATTATTATTATTTTACATTACTCGGGATGAGCAAAGTTCTAAGTTAGGCGGGTTTGATTCAGCATAAATTCCTCATATTTGTTCCCATAATTTAGGTACTTTTATCACTTCGTGCGATGTAAATTGTACAGTTTTATCTCATATCATTGCTATTGACCCTTTTCTTCTAGTACATCGAGTTTCGTGTATTTATTTTACATTTTACAGGTACTTCATGTACTTGAAAGTAAAAAATAAACCAGAATAACGACTGAAAAGAAAGAAGGAAAATCAAGAGAAATTTTGTAATTGTACAAGCAGAATTTGAATACGAAATCTAAAAGGATTGTAGACATTGATCTCACGAGCACATCAGAAGAAACGGTATCAAAATTCGAGCTATGGTTGAAAAGTTACGAGCGTATGAATATAAGAAGAATCAAAAGACCAAAGTGAAGAAATTTGGAAAAGAAAATCGGCTTGGTTCAAAAGGGAACCGGTCGATCAAAATGACTTGGGAAATACTGGAAAAATGAACTGGTTCGGTTTTGAAGGGAACTGGTTCGAAAATTTATGCGTGAATTCTGATGTTTATCCACTTAATTTTAGAGTTGTACATAAGTCAAACTTTTGTAAAAACGTATTAGCTTTATTTCCATATTTTTCTAGAGTTATTTAGAGAGCTAGAACACATTTTAGAGAGAAAGAAAGAGGCAACAATCCTTGTCAATCTACTTCTTCATCAAGTTTACATTTTTGTGGATTTTTTGTAGGCTTTTAATCAACAAAGTTTCCCTTCTCTACCTTATTCTTAATTCTTATTATTCTTATGCATGTTCTTGATTATTTCTTTGGATTTATAAGAAACTCTTGCATGCTTAAATATAATGTAATAATGATTATGATTCCATGCAGCGTTAAAACCTAGCTTATTCTTCATATCACCATGTCCGGCTAGATTTCTAGTGGGTTGGGATACATAAACCCAACGTAAAGTATTATGCATGGATGTAAAATTTATTCTTGAATTAAATAACTAATTGAAACCTGTTATTTTGTTGATGTTAACGTCGTAGGACTTTAGTTTTCCCTAGGTAACCGGAGTGTTTAAGAATGTGACGCGCATATCGACAGTCTTGTCACGCGTAAACTTTTATTCTTGATTATATATTATGAGGGTTATATCCCCTATATATGTAATTCTTGAAAGAAGTTAAAGATTTCATTTCAATTAGATGTTTAATTATTGTTGGGTTTTATATCTAGTGTTAACACCAAAGGTTCGGGGGATTGTATTCCAATCCCATCTTTCTCACACAAGTTCACATACTTATTCTCTAGTTCTTGCATACGTAGTTAATTTAGTTAGGAATTATTTAGCATTCGTTAAGAGTAGAATAATTTTTTAACAATCATCATATTTTCTTTTCTTTTTAGTGAGTCGTTCGTTAGGATTAGTCGTCTTCCTTACTATTCGTTACGGGAGATCGTCTTAGTCCATTTGTTTGATACCCGATTTATCGGATTATTACTTGAGTGACCGGTTTACACTTGAGTCGTATTTACACACGTTAGAGAGACAGTTTGAGTCATGTCACCGGGGAGCATGTTATTAACGCATTGGAAGATGTTGCACCTGATGGACTTTGTGGATTTAATGCTTGTGCGAAGTTGTTGGGAATGTGTAAGGATATTGGATAGAAGGATGTTAGGAGGGTTATGTTAAAGGGATTAATGGAGCACAAGGATCTATACAACTATCAATTGGGTGGTGAAAAAGACAGTTGAAGATTAGTTAGATTTTTTTTACGACTATGGGTGCAGAAAAAAGTTTTCGATGCAGTTTCTTGAAATGGGACCACTGTTTGCAACCACGTTTAATTGTGTTTTTTGTGTTCTCTTACCCTCACAGAGCTACACATACTTACCTTTAAGGATTGGACTAACAAATGATATCCAAGTTATCCCTATTATTTTATATGATGATATTTCTTTCGTAAAGGTTATTTTGAAACAAGATGTGCCTATTCCAAAGGTTGTACCAAGTTGGATCCAAATATGTCATGGCGATGCATCTAGATGGGAGATTTTTTTAAAGCCCAAAGTTGACAAATGGAAAGATTGTGTTGGTTGCCCATAAGGCAATTTTTATTAACTTTAATTTATAACAAGTAATAATTAGAAACATTGTTTTTAATGCATGTAAATTATTAATATGTGCAACATAATTTTTAATCTCTTTTACTTTTCAGGTGAGTTGTTGCATATTAGATGGAAGAATGGAGCATTTTTTTTATAATCAAGCAAGGATTGTATCCAAGAATAAAAATATATATTTTATTTTTGTACATATATACTTGTTTTGCCTTTTTGCATTTATGCATTGGTCTTGTCATTCAAGAGATAATTTATTTTAATACAGACCTTTAATTTCAAGACCTAAGTCTTTAAACTTTTTTTGGATCCACTCCTATGTCTTTTTATAATTAGTTGGAGGTCTTACTTTTCAAAATTCTCAGTGTCATTTTACTAATTGTAGAAACATTTTACCAACAATGCAAAGACATATTAACTATTTTGGGACTTTAAACAAAAGGTAAAACGGCATAGGACTAAAAATCAACAAATTAAAAAAAAAATAGGACCATCAACTAAATATCTAATTTTAATATTCCAATTAATTACTATTTTATTTATGATATTTTAAATATGAAAACCTAATACATATGTATGAATCTTTACTAGATAAAGTCACTTTTTAAAATTAGTAAGTTCACCCCTTTTTAAAGCTAGAGCGCCTTTATTATAAGAGGTATATATATCAATTTTAAAAGGTGCCTTTATCGACACCCTTTATTTGTAAAAAGAGAGATTATTAGTATACGAAGAAGGAATATGTTGTCCTTCCATTTGTAATCTTCTTATATTAGTGTCATAGCTCGCCCATGGACATAGCCAAATAAGTCAACCACGTAAATATTTTGCCTTCTTGCGGGTGTGTTCTCTACACTATATTTCTTATGTGTGCGTGCCACTTTGTATTTGGGATCACAATTATAGTCAATATTATTTGTTGACATACTTCCACATAACAAATTGCTATCAAATCCTAGGTCCCACGATCTAGGTGTTTTGGATTTTGGTGGAGAAATTTGTATATGCACTGTATTCATCAGTATTGTTCATACATACGGTATACATACAATACTGTTCATACATAAGGTTACTATTCATAGCCTAAAAAAATTCTAAATTTGGATTTTTGTTTATCTTTTTGTGACTGTGACTATTTTGGTTATGGCATCCAAGATGAGGTATGATGTGGAGAAATTTGAGGGGAGGAATAATTTTGGCCTTAGGGAAGTGGAGGTGACAGGCACCTTTATCAAAGAGGGCTTGATCCCTACTTTAGAGGGTAACCGATACAATAAAGGATGATGAGTGGAAAAAGATAGATAAGGAGGCTTGTTCCGTGGTTTGGTTGTGTTTGTCTAAGGATATTAAACACAATGTTATGGCAGAGGCTTCCGCTAAGGTGATTTGAATAAATCTTAGGAAGATTTATTTAGAGAAGTCTTTAACAGATTGGATTAATCTCAAAAAGTAATTCTACCGATTTAGTATGGGTCCAAGAACTTAGTAGCAAGACCACCTCAATGAGTTCAATAGTATTCTATCATAACTATTAAACATGGAGGTGAAGATGGAGGAAAATGATAAGGTTGAGATTTTATTGGCTTCTCTTCCTGAGAGGTATGATCATTTGGTGACTATAATGATGTACGTGAAGAAGAGTATCATTTTAGATGAGATCAAATTAACACTTCTCTCAAAGGAAAATAGGAGAAAATTGGTTGAGGATAATAGTGATGCCGCAGGCCTAGTCGTTCAAAGAAGACTGAAGAACCGAGGTTTAAAAAGCTCAAGGTCCAAGTCAAAGGGTACAACGACTGGGAGTGTTACTAATGTCACGAGGTTATGCACGTCATTACCTCTTGTCCAAAACATAAAGACAAGAATGGAAAAGGCAAATATAAGGTTCAAAATGCAAATGAAACAGTGTTAGATGCAAGTTATTCAGAAGACGGTGATTATGCTTTCATAGCGACCTAAATTTGTGAGTCATTTAATGATGTTTGGGGTTCTTGATTCTGGTCATTCAATCCATTTATGTCCAAATCGGGATTCTTTTTCCTCCTAAAAATAGGTGAAAGTTGGTTCTGTTTTGAGAATTGGCTAAATCAAAATCAAAACATGCGATGGGTTGGTGAAAACTTTATGTGGCGTGCTATATGTTTCGGATCTTCGGGTGAATCTTATATCGGTGGGTCTGCTACACTCAATGGGTTACAAGGTGGTAACATCGGTTGGAGATATGAGGGTCGTGATAGGGTCTCATGTGGTGTATAGGGGAACCAAGGTGAAGAACTTGTATGTTCTCCAAAGGAATATGGTAACAGGTGGTGCTTTTGTGGGGACTTCCATTATGTTGAGTGAAAATTCACATTTGAAGCTTGACAACAGAGAACAGAGGAACTTGGAAGACTGACAATCTTTACTCTCATTCGAGTTGTGAGGGGACAACACAACATTTTGGGAGAGTATCATCCATTTTTTAGTGGCAATCGAAATTACCGCAGTCCTTAAAGGGAGGCAAACCTATGAGGATGGACATGTCGTTCACTTGCAGTAATATTGATGGCAATATGATAGTCTATTCGAATGCCATTAATATGTGTGGGAGGCAAGTAATTGGCCTTGATAAAGACGTGAGGGAAAGTCGAGGGCGTTCTATTCTCCAACGGGGGAAGAAAATGACTTTCAGTTACCAACCGGTGGTTAGAGGGCAGTTAACGGTGGTTGTTAGACGTGATATCGAACTAGGAGTTTCTGAGGGTGGCATGGAGCATTGTGGGTTTGATAAATATGGTGAAGTCATTCTTGTGGCTGCACAAGATATGCATCGGTTGAAGTGAAAGCCGAGGGTTAGGTTTAAGGAGGCCTCTATCTTAATCAGAAACGTTCGTCAGTGCTTCGTGGTTATGATCGTGTATTTTGGTAATATCCCCCACTTTATGTAGGTTTTGTGAAAGACTCCTTTTTGGTGTGGTGGTTGTGTTTGCCAAGGTGGAGAAGTCAGTTTTAGTTGGAAAAAGTTTGATAGAGTGACCTGTAAAATTTTGTCAAGGTGGAGATTGTTGGAAGAACTATGAAGCAAAAGTCATGAGCTTTTTCTTTTTCTTTTCTTTTTTACATGCTCTAGCCTAGTTCTATCCACCATTATCTCCTCCTTATTGGTATATAAGGAGGCTCATCTAAAGGAAGGTAGTAGACACACAAATCAGAGAGTGAGTTTAGTGTCTAGTGTTCTGAAGTAGAGAATAATTGTGTTGAATGGGGTTGTGTAAAATTTGTTATTGCAAGAATCAATTTTGAGTATTGTCTAGTGAGGGTTTGAGTAGAATTTAGGAGCGTTTTTGTGAGGAGATTAATATTTGTGTGCCTTTTAGTATATGTAAGAGGGTTATTTTATTTGTGAGAAGAGAGATTATTTGTGTGCGAGGAAGGAACATATTATCCTTCCATTTGTAATCTTCTTTTATTATGTGACATTAGTGTCACAGATCATCTGTGGATGTAACCAAATTAGTGAACCACATAAATATTGTCTTCGTGTGTGCTCTCTACACTATATTTCTTGTGTGTCTATGCCACTTTATTTTTTGAATCACACTTATAATCGATATCATTTGTTGACATGCTTCCTCGCAACAGTAATAGTCAAGGTTTGTGACATTTTGCAGAATATGGATCCAGTCTTACTTGTGCTGGCATAGCGAGGATTACAAAGAAATAAACGCAAATGCACTTTTCGTAAGCTACATATGAAAATTAGAATGTATAGATTGTTTCTAATTCATTGTTGTCCAAATCTTTAAACTGGTATCGTAAGAGCATCCACAATGGTGGAGCAAAAGGACACAAAAAATGGTAAATATGAAAATCGAAAGTGATACAGTGGGGGATGAAAGGTTACAAAATTTGCAAAAGAAATGGTAGCCGTTTGCTAGATTTACAGAATGGATACAAATTCAGTAAAAGGTTCCTACGAACTTTATTTATTCGTATCAATTCTTATGAATAAATAAAGTTCGTAACAATTGAATTTTATGTTTCTATGATGTAAGGACACAAATTTCCAATTGAGTCCATGTATTGTGTTGGCTCAATTCCGGACAAAAACATTTATTCATAGGATAGTATGTCATTGTAATACTCTCAATCCTATGAAGTGTTTATTGAAGACGTAGAGGCAAAGAGTATAAAGCTTCATCAAATATGACGATTTGTGTGCCTCGTTTCTACGTCATCAATCATAGTTCCATGCCCCCAAGGTATGAATGCAATTATATAAATATAGGAGCTTGGAACAAAGTTTGTTGGGTGTTAGGTTTAATAAAAACTGTGTTTTATTTTCAGAAAAATTTAATTGGAACTTTAAATTAAAGTATATAAAGTTTCTGGGCCAAAATCGAATTTTACAAAATTTCTGGAAGTCGTTCGAACCAGGTTTCGTTCGAACGAGTTCGCCAACGAGTTCTCACTAACCTATACTGGTCTGTCGTTCGAAATGTCCTTTGAACGAGATTGTTCGTTCTAACGAGATTTCCAACGAGATTCTAACGAAGTCCATACTGGAGCATCGTTAGAAGTCTTGTTCGAACGAGATCTCGTTCGAACGAGAGGCCAGGCGGGAACAGTTTTTGGCAGTTTTGCACCCACTTTCCCACTATGTTTGTAACCAACATTTTCAGATTTTAATAGGGACGGGAATCACTTTTGTTAATCTATCTTTTTCATATCATACAAACTCTTAGAGAGTGTTTTGAGAGCAAAAACAAAAAGAGAAAAAGATCATGTTTTGAGTGCAAATTTTCAAAGAGAAATTCATATACCACTCTAGTGTTTACACCCAATTCTTGTTTATCCAAGTTCTTATATACATATCAAATTGCTTGGAGTTTGGCACCGGTTTTTTTCTACCGAATTCAAGAAGAGAAGTTTTGGTTTGCTTCTACATCCATCAAAGAAGAAGACGTTTGTTGTGATTCTACGCACTTGGAGAAAGGCTCCTTGCTCGGGTGACGGTGACCATAGAAAGCCCTATCGGTGGATTCCGAGACCGCGGTGGTGTTCCAAGGTTATCCGCTAGGAAGAGGTGTCTACAAGAAGAAGCGTCGAGGCTTGAGAAGGATCGAGTCAGTCGTTGTAAGTCTATCTGTCTTGTACTTGTAATTCCGTATCTAGTGGATTTTTGGCTAGGGTCGTCCGAGGTTTTTTCCCGTCTTGGGTTTTTCCTCGTACATCGCGGCGTAGTGTGATATTGTTTATTTTATCTTGCATTATAACTTAGAGCGCATGCTTAGGACAATTCAAGATAAAATTCACTTTAAATTGTCACACTCATTTTAATTTGGACTTAAATTAAATATTGGGTAAATTTGATTTATTCAAGTCTTTTGCTAAAATTGGTTTCGCCTTACTTTGGATAATTGTTAATTATGACTTAGGCAAATTCTAGGACTTGAGTTGATTAATTAATTGGTTTATTGAACCATCATCTTCCTAACGCTTCCGCATTTATCTAAAAAGGAAATTCTCACGTTTTCAAATTGGTATTAGAGCCAAAAACGATAAGTTATTTCGTTAAAGATCTTTAAATAATTTCTGGCTAAAATGGATTTTTCCCCATTTTCAAAATTTCCTATTTTTGATGGTTCAAACTACGCGTATTGGAAAGCGCGTATGAGATCGGCACTAAAGTCTATCGACGAAAGAGTTTGGATGTCTGTTGTTAACGGGTGGTCCCCACCAACTTATTTAGTTGAAAATGAACGTGTTATCAAACCCGCCGATAGATGGACTGAAAATGAGTTTAAACTTGCTAATTTCAATTCCCGTGGTTTAAATGCATTATTTAGCGCTGTCATACCGGATGAATTCCGACGTATTATGACGTGTGAGACCGCTAAAGAAGCTTGGGATATTTTACAATTAACTCATGAAGGAACTAGTGTCGTTAAAGCTTCAAAACTCCAAAACCTCACCACTCAATTTGAAACTATCAAAATGAATGAAAAAGAAACGTTTGATGAATTTTATGCTAGACTTTTTGATATTATTAATTCATCTTTTAACTTGGGAGAGAAAATACCTGACGACCGTGTTGTAAAGCAAATTTTAAGGTCCCTACCCAATCGATTTATTCCAAAGGTGATCGTTTTAAATTATTTACCCACTTTAGCCTCTACGAAATTAGAAGAGCTTGTAGGTGATTTACAAACCTATGAACTGGATATGTTTCCCTCTAAAACTGAAAAGAAAATCGAAAAGGGCGTTGCTTTAAAAGCCCGAAAAGAGGTCAACCAAGTAGTAGGGAGCAATAGTGATAGTGACTCGGAAGACATGGCTTTATTTGCTCAAAAATTTAGAAAATTTCTTAAAATTAACAAAGATAAATTTAAAAATGATTTTAAGAAATTTGAATCTTCTAAGCATGACAAGAACGAGAAGATTTCTAAAGCGGAGAAGATCCCTAGAGCCGAAAAGACCCCTAAACCTAGTAATGAAAATTTAGATAGGGACGAGTCTAATAAGTGTTTTGGTTGTGAAGGTTATGGCCATAGGGCGTTTGAGTGCCCCACTAAACTAAGGAAAGAGGGTAAGCGACCCATTTCATATAATGCGACCCTTAGTGATAGTGATACGGAAGAGAAGCCCGATTCCCCCACTAAGAAAAATTTTGTGGCTTTTATGGCTAGTCATGTGAGTGATAATGAGAACTCATCGATTGATGAAACGATAGCACATGCCACTTCCAAGGTCATTGTACATGATTCTATTATTTTTTATGATAGCGAGAGTGAAGAAGATAGAGAGAGTGAAAATGAAGAAGAGGTTAATGTGAGTGAACTTCAAAATGCTTTTCAAGAACTTTATAAAGAATCTATTAAATTTAAAAGAGCTAATTTGAAGTTAGAAGCGAGTTTAAGAGAGAGTGTCAAGGTCGTTGATGATAATGCTTTAATAAAAGACCTTAGGACACGTGAGAGGACTCTTCGAGAGAAGCTTGATTATGTAGAAGGAGAGAGAGATAGCCTTAGGGGTTTAATGGAATCCTTGAAAAAGGAGCTTCTTGCTTTTGAAGAGCAAAATGTTTTACTAGAATCTAACATTAGAATTGGAAAATAAATTAAAAGATTCTAGTAATATCAAATTTGATTTGGAGTGTCGTTCAGAAAAACTAGATAAAATGTTAGGAACGATCCAAATTCAAAATGACATTTGTGGTTTAGGCTTCAATTCGTGTAATGAATTTACCTCTAAAGTCAAAACCAATGTTTTAGGAGAATCTACTAGGAATACATTTAAAGATCACTCCTTAAGTAAATCTTTTCGACATGTTTTCACTTGTACACATTGTGGTCGAAAAGGTCATCTTAGGAAATTTTGTTTTGATCTTAAACGAATTCCTAGAAAATCCCATAGTAAAGTAACCACGGTAGTTAAAGTTCCTATACCCCAAGATAGTCATTCTTCATTAATTTGGGTTAGAAAATCCGATTTGGTTGCCTTGCAAAATAGGGTTTATGATTCTCATTTACTTCCACATGCTTCCTCCCTTGCTAAATCTAAAGGATGAATGTGTTAGTCTTTTGCATACTTTAGCGTTTGTACTTCATGATATATTCACATGCTTAATGTATGCCTGTTTAGTCATTTTCTAGTCATTGCCTTATTTCATATCACATGCTAGAAATTTTGACTTGTTTATCTTTTTGCATTATATTTTGTGTTTGAATAAATTGAAAAATATAAAAAGATTTTTGTTTATCATTTGTATCTTATTTATTTCATTTAAACTTAATGAAAAATACAAATGATTTTTATTTATTCTTTTGAGTATATATATTTATTTTTGGTGAAAAATGTTAAAAACTCAAAAAGATTTTTTTGTGTGTATTTTAGTTTGACACACTTTAAGTGGCATATACTTGTGTTTGTATTTCCTCTTTTACGCTCTCACGTGGCTAGAACTTTTGGTTTAGATTTTCAATCCTTAAAATGTTCTTTACCATGTTTTATATGGAGTAGTTTGATTTTGTGTTGTTTAAATGGATTCTATTTTTATATGCCTCTTTTCACACATGCACGAGCTCTTTTGAAATCTTAATGTCACATGTTATATTTGAGCTTTTTGAGGTGTTCTCCTACCAATCTAGTCATCTTCATATCTATGACCTAGGAGGACTAGTGCATGTCAAAATCCGTTGCATGTGAGCTTTGTGAGATAAAAATTATATCTAAATGTGCACGGGGAAGGGCTCCGAAAGGATGAATTAAATCATTTGCGATAGTAAGCCACCGTTTATTGGATCTAAAAGAAATACGTGATCCAAAGGCCTAAAAACGGAATATTTGGCATTAAAAAGAATACAATTGCCAAGGCCTATGTTTGTTTGATATATTCATTCAACAGCAAAAGAATATATATGCTTATTAAGGGAGAATTGGATGGTATATCAACGGTTTGCACAAGGTCCGTTTATCCTAGTTGTCTTTAATGTCATGACTCTATTTGGTTTGTAGAATCATCATCATGCTAGGCTTGTATGCATTGTGTATGTTTGTTCATTGAGTTCAATATTTATATTGTCACATGAGGTTATATTTAAATGTGATGAAGTTTGCAATCAAATGAGAACTCCGTGAATGTTTATTAAGTGTTTGGGTCTAAATTTAATTGTTGCTAGTTCACACCCTTACACTTCCGTTTCCATATGACACATTTTTGCCATACGAGTGTGCAAACTTATTGTATTTTGTGTCATGCGGGTGTTTATATCTATCTATATATGCAAGTACTTATTGGTATATTTATAATATATATATATATATGGTATTTGTTTGTCTTTGCCTTACTTTTATTGTCCATATGCTTTAATGTCTTAACACTTTAAGCTTCACCGTGTTTATTAGTTCTTTATCCTTTGCCTATTCCTGAACAAAAAGGGGGAGAAATGATAGGGGGAGAAATGGTATCTAATCCTATTTTTATCGTATCTTAGTTTGGGGGAGATTTATCTTAGGGGGAGACGTCTTTCTAAGTAGGTCATGTGTTTGATAAAGGGGAGAATTAGAATTAACTTAGGGGGAGTAATTTAATTACTTGCATTTTATATTTTGATATTCCCTATGCATTTAATGAGTTTGCTTAAGTGTGCAGGTATTCTACTAAAGAGTCATCCTTAAAAGGCAAAGTGTTTAATCCTTGGGTTGAGTCAAGTCTGGGTGGGTTATGTTATGTTTTGAGTTTAATAGAGCTTGACGGCCTTTTAGGTTTTTTGTTTTGGTTTTTGTCCCGGAATAGCCAAAGGGGGAGATTTGTAAGGACACAAATTTTCAATTGAGTCCATGTATTGTGTTGGCTCAATTCCGGACAAAAATATTTATTCATAGGATAGTATGTCATTGTAATACTCTCAAGCCTATGAAGTGTTTATTGAAGACGTAGCGGCAAAGAGTATAAAGCTTCATCAAATATGCCGGTTTGTGTGCCTCGTTTCTACGTCATCAATCATAGTTCCATGCTCCCAAGGTATGAATGCAATTATATATATATATAGGAGCTTGGAACAAAGTTTGTTGGGTGTTAGGTTTAATAAACACTGTGTTTTATTTTCAGAAAAATTTAGTTGTAACTTTAAATTAAAGTATATAAAGTTTCTGGGCCAAAATCGAATTTTACAAAATTTCTGGAAGTCGTTTGAAATGTCGTTCGAACGAGTTTTTCGTTCGAACCAGGTTTCGTTCGAACGAGTTCGCGAACGAGTTCTCACTAACCTATACTGGTCTGTCGTTCGAAATGTCGTTTGAACGAGATTGTTCGTTCTAACGAGATTCTAACGAAGTCCATACTGGAGCGTCGTTAGAAGTCTCGTTCGAACGAGAGGCCAGGCGGGAACAGTTTTTGACAGTTTTTTGACAGTTTTGCACCCACTTTCCCACTATGTTTGTAACCAACATTTTCAGATTTTAATAGGGACGGGAATCACTTTTGTTAATCTATCTTTTTCATATCATATAAACTCTTAGAGAGTGTTTTGAGAGCAAAAACAAAAAGAGAAAAAGATCATGTTTTGAGTGCAAATTTTCAAAGAGAAATTCATATACCACTCTAGTGTTTACACCCAATTCTTGTTTATCCAAGTTCTTATATACATATCAAATTGCTTGGAGTTTGGCACCAGTTTTTCTCTACTTAATTCAAGAAGAGAAGTTTTGGTTTGCTTCTACATCCATCAAAGAAGAAGACGTTTGTTGTGATTCTACGCACTTGGAGAAAGGCTCCTTGCTCGGGTGACGGTGACCATAGAAAGCCCTATCGGTGGATTCCGAGACCGCGGTGGTGTTCCAAGGTTATCCGCTAGGAAGAGGTGTCTACAAGAAGAAGCGTTGAGGCTTGAGAAGGATCGAGTCAGTCGTTGTAAGTCTATCTGTCTTGTACTTGTAATTCCGTATCTAGTGGATTTGTGGCTAGGGCCGTCCAAGGTTTTTTCCCGTCTTGGGTTTTTCCTCGTACATCGCGGCGTAGTGTGATATTGTTTATTTTATCTTGCATTATAACTTAGAACGCATGCTTAGGACAATTCAAGATAAAATTCACTTTAAATTGTCACACTCATTTTAATTTGGACTTAAATTAAATATTGGGTAAATTTGGTTTATTCAAGTCTTTTGCTAAAATTGGTTTCGCCTTACGTTGGATAATTGTTAATTATGACTTAGGCAAATTCTAGGACTTGAGTTGATTAATTAATTGGTTTATTGAACCATCATCTTCCTAACGCTTCCGCATTTATCTAAAAAGGAAATTCTCACGTTTTCATACGAACTTCTAAAGCTCGTAACAAATATATTTTTGTTCCTATGAACTTCTAAGTTCGTAGGAACATAAATGTATTTGTTACGAACTTTAGAAGTTCGTAGCAATTTTTAACTTCTCCAGGTTGCAAATCACCATTGTAAAGCTTAACCTTGTGAAAGGCTAAATCCCACTTTTAAATTTGCATAGATACCTTTCATTCATGTCCTCCACTAGGGATGCTCTAAGAAACATGCCAGGTGAAATGTATAACACAAGTTTCTTGTTTTGAGTTCCCTTGCTAAACGCAAAGAATTGAGTTTTGACTTCATAATAAGATGCACTGATTAAATAGTTTAAGTGTCCTTACTGCACCCAAAAGAAATACCTGCTTGGCGGTTCCCTTGATTGCAATTCTAAGTATATAAATCCAAGTATAGCCGCGGTAATAACAGGAAATGTATAGACAGCAAAATCAAGACCTGCAAAATCCACTTTTTGGGATCAGTTGTTGAACCAACACTTGGAACAGTTTTTTTTCTTGTTGGTGATTAGATAGCAGGTGACTTCTTTTAGCTGCTACTTGAATAACTAATAACTAATGACGGATCTTTAAGGGAGTAGCATTATATTGCTCGATTATACATTCCTCCGTCCCAAATTAAAAGTCTTCCTTTTGGAGTTATCCCAAGTGCACTTCTATTTTTGGTGAACATCAATGGACCAAATGTCATGACAGCCATTATGTCTAGAAAGAGCATTGGTTACCTAGTGGTATCCTTAATAAAAACAAAAGTCAAATAGGTTCTCTTAAATTGGAACATAAGCAGTCCTAGGAAATTGGAATTTGGGGCAGCATGCAAACTTTAAGACATAAATTTTCAATGAAAATAAGCTCTACCATAATAGCCGAAAAAAGTATTTTGTGCACCGTCTTCAGCTCCACGCCATTTTTTTGTCCACAGCTCTGTGGGCTTAAGAAGCCAAAGAGATATCCAACCAGAACATAGTAAGAATATTAGAACTTTGAGCATAAAAAGAAGAGGTTTTTCCATTTGTGTACTAAACTTGTTATGATTTTTGAGTGTATATAGCCTGCAGCTAACCTGTTTATATAGATGTTTGAAAGACGTGCACTAGAAGAAAAATATCACTGAGTAACCCCACCATTAGCGTATGTGGTACGAAGAAAAATCAAGAGTGTTCTGCAGTTAGCACCACATTTTCTGATGGCTGGTTTCAAGGGGACTAAAGGTAATGGACAATGACGATGGAAAACATATCTTGTATTGTGACTATAACGTAAAGGTGATGTTAATTTTCAACCCATTTAGAGGATGTCACTTTTTGCTTTGTTATTGAAAGCCTCCACGTTCGGCTTTATAATCATATCCCTGATAATTGGTCCACATTTCAGTGGTGGACTCATGGACCCCCCCTCCCCTCCGGCCGCCCGCCCGCCAGCCACCCACACACACACCATATATTTTTATTTCTAGTTTTTGTTATTGTGTCACACTTGGTCAGGAAGATTGGACCGTGGATAAAAGTTTCCACTCCCTTGTAACTAATTTGGCATCATTTCAGTGTTATGTCAATCCACTTAAGAACTGACAGATGGTTGGAAATTTGCAGACTAAATTGAAATTTTGTGATCCTACAAAGTGGCCTGTTAAAATATCACTAATGAGGGCAATGGATGTTGGTTTCAATTTATATATTGTGAAATCACGTCAAAGAGTTTTAAAGAGAAATCGAAAAATGAAATTATAATTTAACTTTAGTTTATTATTCAAAATTAAATTATTACCTCAAATGATTATTGCAAATATGAATTTCATGCCTCGAATCCAAATAAATACTGCACAATAAAAATAAACAATATTATCTCAATTGTTAATAAATTTCGTCGCGGACTAGGTCGCTCTCTTTAAGACGTTTTGCGACTCTACCCTCTTTGTGCAGGTAGTCTATAGTCATGCTGTCCCCAGAATAAAACAAACCCAGAATCACATATGTATCATATAACCATGTACTGTAGTCATATGTCATACTAACACCCATTATATATAAACTGCTCAATTTTCGAAAAATATTTTGGGGTAATAAATATTTTCATGAAGAAAATATTTTCTAGTGAATAATTTTTATTTTTTTGCAGAGAGATAACCATTTTTGTGTATGTTATGTTTTCTCTACTCCTTTTTTTCCCCCTCAAAATCTCTCTTCTAATTTTTGGCCGGAGAAGGATATATAAGTGGTTTGATAGTGGGTAAACGAGTGGGGTAGTGAGTCATTTTTTTCTATTAGACAAAAGTTGAGAGGAAAATTATGATAGTGGGGCTATAGGGTGACAATTGTTCCCCACGTGTATTTTAAAATACAAAATTGACAACAATCCCCCACTTGGATTTTAAAAACACAATCATCGGTAACAATCCCCAGCTAGTATATTTTGAAAAATTATTGAGCAGTATTTCATAGAATTGTACATAAGGAAATGTGTCTTTCGACTTGAACCTTTACATAGTAAAGATGATTCAAAATATACTAGAGTAACTCGTAGTTTTGAACTCTATCTCTGACAACATCCCACACACAACCCTACTTGGGTGTAGTTCTTTAAGCCAGCACATTACGGTCGTGCACTTATATCCCAGTATGTGAACACTCTAGAAAATTTGCCAAAAATCACCATAGAAAGCGGTCACACTTCCACATTCACATAGGTGAGTCTATCAAGGATACTCCCGTAGCTAGGTACCCCACTCAAAATAGAGCTATAGATCTTCATTAAGAGTTATAATAAACTCAACCTTAACTCGCTTCAGGATATCATGCTCCATAGGGATGGACTCGGAGTAAAACCCTGTAAATAATTATTAGCATTATTCAACCCATATCACTGTGACTTGTTATTACCCTGTGAACCTATTTTGGGGGATCTCCAGTCTATAGGTTGGGTTACCACCACAAGTGATTCAATATAAACGGGCTTTAATCTGATCCCTTTTTAAGTGTTAAAACACCTTCTCCTGCACTAGTCCTTTCGTCAAAGGATAAGTGAGGTTTTGTTCTCATCAGTCAGAACACAATCCACACTCACAACTCATTTGTTTTAAAATCTTAAACTATGTTGTTCTTGCAACATATTTTTCGTTCTTGCTGTTATGATAACAGTTCTAAAATTTTACAATAGCCACGGTTCTATTGTTGTGGATAAAATGACTGGTATCAATCTTTACCGTATATGGTATCTTATAATAGGTATTCAATCTTTCATTGTCTTACTAGCCATAGCTAATGGTATCACCATAAAATCCATCATTAATTGTGTCAATAATTAATATTTCTTGGAGTTCCAAAAAAATAGCATCATAATATATGTTAGACACATATCCATTATTGATTCAGAATCAATTCTAGGTTCGTGGTTTTTATCAAAACACATAACCTGTTCTCAATAGCATAAGAATGCACTTTTTAATTATAAACCTTCATACTATTACCACAAAAAATAATTCCAAGTCAACTGTATTTAGTAGCTCAATTGAGACTACTTAATATGCTAGCATATTCATCTTTCTTAACACTTTATATAGTGATCTTATACTTGGATTATGTGGAGTACAAGATGGTTCACAATTATCATATATCTATTAAGTATATATTCTTGTATTTCAAGGTACTCGATCAATTAATGATCCATAGTTGGCCATATAATATTAACAAGTAATATTCTTGTTTCATTGAAACTCTTTATGCTAACACTTTGACTTAGCATGAATTTGGTTTTCTAGGTAACAAATATTATAACCAAATATTAGCTAATCATTATGGCATAAATGACTGATAGTGCATTCATATTTTAACATGCTTACTGATAAACACGATTCATAATATTCTCAATTCATTCTCATTTGATGATTTATCAAAATATTATGCCATTTATTGGTGCCTTCCATATTTATAAATTCTCCAACTTTAAGTTGGTCCAAGTAATTTACCTTACATAGGTCACCATTCGAAAAGCATTATATATATATATATATATATATATATATATATAGAGGCAGGCTCCTGTGCACACTAAATTTGCACACTAAGTTTGCACATTACCTTTTAAAAGTAGTAAAAAAAATATTTTTGAGTTGATTTTTTTTGTGTGATATTTAAACATTTCAAGGAACCCATATAAAAAAAATCAGCTCAAACAAACTTTTTTTGCTATTTTTAAAAAATCGGTCAAACTTTCGCAGTTTTTAAGCCCTTTAAAAACTGCGAAAGTTTGACCGATTTTTTAAAAATAGCAAAAAAAGTTTTTTTGAGCTGATTTTTTTTATATGGGTTCCTTAAAATGTTTAAATATCACATAAAAAAATTGGTGTGCACCAGCACTAAGTTTTACTACTTTTAAAAGGTAATGTGCAAACTTAGTGTGCAAACTTAGTGTGCACAGGAGCCTGCCTCTATATATATATATATAATTTTTAACTCAACATCATGTATAATATCAATGGTAGACAAAACAAATGAAGCTAGTTCATTTTCAAGAGAATAATTTAATGTGCATCATGTATAACTAAGTTATACCGATGAATCTTAGCTATTAAACAATGCTTATATTCATAAATGAAAATGGTCTCAATATTCTTTCAAATGATGTGTAAATACCTTATTATCTTAAAGTTATAAGACGAGTCAATTATAAACTAATTTATAGTTCATTCCAACGAATTCAATCAATCATTTGTGACATAACTTCTCTAAGGATTTTTGAAGTCCTTTTAAATAACATAAGCAAGCTTTTATTTTTAAGTCACTACTCAAAAAATTAAGAGTTCTCTTGAACACCAAAGTTTTAGATTCTATTAAATATTCTTCAATTATAATTTAGAGGTACTCGATTGAGTGCCCCCATTATTCTCTAGGTATAGCATTGAGAAGCAACATATAATGTGCCCCCACTATATCTTCAATTCATAACATGGAATCTAAACTTATAGAGTTTCAACATTTAATAAGAATTATTCTTATTTTTTAAAATAATGCATGCTTAATGCTTTCATGTATAGTCCAATCAAAAATACATGTTCATTCATTCTAGTTATAATTTTAAATTTTCAAGTGTCTCAAAATCACATATATATTATACAATTTATTTCATAAAAAATTATAATATATAATTTTTCATATATTATTTTTCACAATGTATGTAATAATACTTCGTATTAGAGTTTAAACCTCTATTCCAAATCATTCAACTAGAATATCTTTACCAAAATAAAGATTGCATTTGCACCAAACTCAATTATGATAAAATCCTCCAAAATTCTAATTTCGCGTGTTTAGCCCATGGCGGGTACGTGACCCCGACTCTCATTTTATTTAATATTGTTTAGACTTAACTTCTTATTTTTTCCTTTTATTTAAAATCACCCATCACCTTTTATTATTTTTATTCTTAAAATAATAAATCGATTACGAGATATACTAACATTCCCTGTGGATTCTCGATACCTGACTTACCACTATACTTGTATCGCAAGTGCAGTCATAATTTAGATTTTGTATTAACGCTGTGAAACAAATTCAACGATTAGTGTTTTCACGCGACGCTACTTTTCACGCTTAATCAAAATGACGTCGTTGCCGAGGAGTGCTTTGTTATAGATTGTAATGGTATTATTATTTCGTAGTATTTTTCTTTTGTATTTGTATTTTTTGTTTTAACCTTTTTTTTCAGGATTTGCACATTTGAGCGCTAAGAAAGGCTTGAATTTTTTCGGCCGCACATCATCTTTGTGGAAAAGGCCATCTCGAGCCTTTTGGGGGGTAAGCATGTCTTATTCCAAGTTTTTTTGGTAATCCTAATGATAATTCTCAAAATCCCCGTAAACCTGTGACTTTTGGTCAATACTTACAAGCCCAAATAATTGCAACATCTAAAATGACATTGGGTGAGTATTACGAAAGTCAAAGTTGGGATTATATAAATTTTTGGAATAATCATTTTGATTTTGGGTCGCAAGATCCTTATGATAAGAATTTTGAAACAGATTGTAATAGCTTTCAAAATTCTTATCTTAATGATTTTGGTATTCGTTCCGATGATAATTTTCAAAGTTCTCATTTGCAAGAATTCGTTCCTCTCCCTATGACTTTCCGTGAGGGCTTGCACATGATTGAAAATGAGAAAATTGAAAACCGTTATCGAAAAGAAAATCATTGTTGGGAATATGAGTTGGATTTAATATTTGAATTTGATGACGATTTTTCTTCCGAGACTTTTGAAGTCGGTGAATGTTTTGGACCAAATGAGGACATTGTACCTACTTTGGAAAAAATTATTTTTTACTTGACCCATGGTATAGTAGAGAATGAAAATAAGGAAGAAATGGGCATAGTATCCATTTGCAATGAACTCGTTTCATCTTTGATTCTCATAGAAGGAAGTTTTATTGCAAACGATCCTATTTCCTTAGAAATTCAACCTTCAAGTGATGATAACTCATCTCTTGAGATTGGATTTCTTTCATCCCCATATTTATTCTATACTATCACACCAATTTTAGTACCCGATGAATCGGTTCAAAACTGTATAGTTCTAAACCTTTTCACCGATGAGGAGTACTTGCTCGAGTTGCCTTCCATGAGGGAATCTTTGCCTCCATGTGCACCACCTCCCATTCCAATTAAAAAATATTTGGGAGAAAATTCAGTTTTTTTGGGAACCCATATGTACCTCTCCCCCTTGTTATCCAAATCCACCATTGTCCCTCCCAAACTTTTAATGGACAATGTTTCACTTTATCCGCCCCACGCATGCCTTATGTTGTTCAAACGGAATTCTTATTTTTCGGGAGGCATGTTCGCTTTAGAGGGACCACCATTGATCTTTCAGAGTCACATCCCTTTTTGGGTGGACCCTCAAAAATTTCAACTTCTAGTGTATAGTTAGTTAGGAGTCTAAATGGTAGACTGTATATAGTTAGTTTATTTTTCTTTTTGAAGAGTGCGCTTTTGTTCAAACAAAGAAATTATTTAATTAAACTCAGTTTTTCAATTAAATCTTAAACATGCATCTAGGTGTGATTACAATCAATATGATCATGCAAGAACAGTCAATCACAAACACAACACACAAATGAGAAAAAATCCCCCAAAGGGGCAAAACCTTTTATTTTCACTATAATTTGTAAAAGACGGTTTACACGAATTACAATGAAAATAAAAGTGACATACGAAATACCCTCAGGTGTCGATTCCGATGTTGTCGGATGAAATCTCCCATAAGAACTCCAGATGGGTAGCAATGAAGAAGATATAGCTTCTCCACAAGTTACTCCAGATGAGTAAAAACGATTCTCTTGAAGGTTTAAAGATTCACATACATATATGGGAGTGTTTTATGTGAATAAAGAAGGTATAAAACCTTAAAACATGAAGTCTATTTTTTGGGCTGTTAATTGCAGAAATCGGGTGTGAAAAAGACTTCGACAAAAATGTAGAATGAGACCAGATATTTATACGAAAATCGAGGTGGCGATGGCATTCGAACGAGATAAGCATGTCGTTCTAACGAAGTACACGTGTCGCTCGAATGAGATCGTGCGACATGCCTATGTCGCTCGAATGACAGTGCTATGTCGTTTGAACAAGCTCGTCAACCGAGGTAACTCCGCCTCTACACTTAGAAAATTTTTTGCTTTTGATAAAAACCAATCAGACTTCGAAAAAAATATTTTTTGAAAAAATTCCCAAATATTTATGCAAATATAAACAACTCCAATAAATTATTTTACCAATAATGGGAAGTGTAGTAGTGGGAACGATTGATCAGCACATCGCATGAAGCATGATGCACCTATGAAGATGATGTATGCATGGATTCTAGTCAAGGCCGTCGCGGATGATCGTGTTGACGTGCCGAATGTAGTGGTATCAGACATACAAACTGTGATCTATGGAAAATAGAATTCCTAGATTCTACCCCGGACATTTATAAAATTATGTCCTTACAAATTTCCCCTATGTCTATGTCGGTACATACATAAAAAATCTTAATTATGCTATCTCCATAAAACAAATGACATATAAGATAATATCCCCATTAAACCCTCAAACTGAGAATACTAAATGACATGTCGCCAATCAAACTTCAACATCTTTAAATCTTCATCTCTTTAGAAAACTCTCAATACTTTTCTCATCAGGGTGTGCAATCCAAAAATTACCAACTTTTTACCTACACACATGAGATAAAGCAGATACTCTTGACACGCAACAGTTTGAAAAATAATGATATGGAAAAATCAAAGATCAATTAGTCTTAAGCAAATCATTGATAAATCAACCAAACAATTCTCCCCCATAATTCATTCTCCTCCTTTTTATTATGTCCCCAAATAGACAGATATGAGAAGCATAAATATGAAAAATGTCACGAGGTAATAAACTTTCTATTTTTGAATTTTTCAAAATTTTTCACACAAAATGCACAACAAAGAATCTCACCATGAAAGAACGCAAAAACAACCAAGTCGATGATAGCGTACATGTAGGGGTGTGATCAAATTCGATAGGAAAATCAATGCATACAAACATGACATATGTGCACGATGAATATCGGATACTCCTAACGAATGAACTCAACATCTTCCTTAGGTGTAAAAAGATGGTGAAACCTAATGGCCCATATTCGGCATGTATTGTTTTTTATTGCCTTTAAATTTTTCCGGGGTCTTTTAACCTCTTTGGACCCCGGATAATAAAATACCTCAATTTTTTAGGTCCGGTTTAAAGGTGGCTTAATTGCAAAGGATAGATAAGAACCTTTCGTAGCCCTTCGCCGTTTTTTTTTTTGCATGCATTCCAATCTTGTCAAGTTTTATCGCATACGGTTCATTATATAGACAGAATTGAGATGAAAACACTCAAGCCAATATGTGAGAGATAAGTACAATAATCAAATAAAACTGTGCATGTGTGTAATAAAGAAGATAAGGTGCCAAACATGTAGAAAGATATCACTAATCACATCTCGAAGACTCCAAACAATGTAAAGCACATGGATACAATGATGTAGCATCTCAAATCACTATCAAATAGTCACATGGATAAATGGAATGAAATTTGTGACTTGGATATCTTAAATGCTCATCCATAAAAGGTCTAAAGAAAATAAAAAATCTTTTTGTGCTTTTCTAAAATTTTTATAAAAAGAAAATCTTTTTGGATTTTTTAAAAAATATAAAAAGCAAAAATAAGAATACAAATGATACAAACTAGCAATAGGAATCATATGATATGAACATGACAATGCATCTTATCCTAAACACGGACCAACCCCTCAGTCAACTGTGTAAATCCCTAAAGACTTTCTAAGACTCGAATCTAACGGCATCTAAAGGTTTCGTGAAAATATCGGCTAACTGATGGTCGGTGGGTACGAAACTCAGGGATACGACTTTCTCCTCAACTAACTAACATATAAAGGGCTCGTGTATCCTGATGTGATATGTGTATCGCACTCGTGTTATCACAGAAAATGGTCATGGTGTCCTGTGAAATCCCATAATCCTCCAACATTTGCTTCGTCTACAAGAGTTGCATGCAACAACTCCCGGCGGTGATGTACTCAGCCTCCGCAGTGGACAAAGAGATGGAGTTTTTCTTCTTGCTCAACTAGGAGACAAGAGCAGAATCAAAGAAGAAATACCCACCAGAAGTGCTCTTACATCCATCTGCACCCCCAGCCCAGTCAGCATCCTAGTATGCTTACAAACGGTCAGTGGTATCAAAGGAATACCAAATGCCATGGGAGAGAGTTCCACTCACATACTTGATAATATGTTTTAAAGCGAGTATGTGTGACTCTTTAGGGGATACCTGATATCATGCACAGACTCCAACACTAAACGCTATATCGGGGTGATTGCAATCAAGTAGAGAAGACTACATATCATACTCTGATACAAGATTTGATCTACATCCTTGCCTGAAGTATCCGTACTAAGCTTGATAGAAGTACTCATAGGTGTACTTGCATACTTAGCAGAGTCTAAACTAAATTTCTTCACTATTTCTCTAGCATAATTGGATTGGGAGATGAACATCCCATCCTCTAGCTAATGAACCTGGAGACCAAGGAAGAAAGTAAGCTCACCTACCATGCTCATCTCAAACTCACTTTTCATCTCCTCCTCAAAGTGGTGAGCATGTTGGGAGCACGTGGATCCAAACAATATGTCGTCCATATAGACCTAGGCAACCAAAATAGCACCGCCGTCTCTCCTAACGAACAACGTCATATCAACTCCCCCTCTCTTGAATCCACGGGCTAAGAGATAGGAAGTAAGCCTCTCATACCAAGCACGGGGTGCTTGCTTCAAACCATACAAGGCTTTCCTCAGATAATAGGCGTGCTCCGGGTGCTTAGGGTCTTCAAACCCTTTTGGTTGTTCCACGTAAACCTCCTCTTGTAGAATGCCATTTAGAAAGGCACTCTTGACATCCATCTGATATAACTTGAAGCGCAGATGACATGCGATGGCGAGTAGTAAGCGGACAGAATCAATCCTCGAAATAGGAGAAAATGTTTCCCTAAAGTCTACACCCTCTATTTGTGTGTAGCCTTGAGCGACCAACCTAGACTTGTTTCTGATTATGGTCCATTTTCATCCATTTTATTCTTAAAAATCCACCTGGTACCTATCACATTAGTCTCACTAGGTCGGAGGACAAGTTCCCAGACATTGTTCTTTTTAAACTGAAGCAACTCATCGTGCATGACAGATATCCAATGTTCATCCCTGAGTGCTTCTTTGTGATTCTTGGGCTCGACTGTGGACGTGTAGCAAAAATAACTAACAACGTTCTCTAGCTGAGCATGAGTCTTGACCCCTAAGGTGGGATCCCCTACAATGGAGGCAGGGTCATGAATCTTGTGAACCCAAGCAGGTGTGTCCCCTAACACGGGAGTAGGGTCCACAGGGTATGGGTGAGGAATAAGTAAATCGCTGCTAGAAAAGTCCTCATCCTCACACTGAAGGCTAGGATCCATAAACATCGGGGGTTCGTCATCTTACACGGTGACGTTTATTGACTCTATAACCTTAGAGCTCTTCAGGTTAAAAACTCGGTACACTCTACTATTTAATGAATATCCTAGCAATATTCCTTCGTCACTCTGGGAGTCAAACTTTTCTAATTGCTCTCTATCCCGTAGGATGTAGCATTTACTCCCAAAGACACGAAAATATGTAAGGTTGGGTTTCTTGTCAGTCCATAATTCATAAGGCGTCTTAAGTGTGTGTGGATGCAGATAAACCCTATTCACCGTGTGGCACGCAGTAGACAACGCCTCTGCCCAAAACCTCCTAGCAATCTTATGACCAAAAGCATAGATCTAGCCATTTATAGAATTGTCCGATTCTTCATCTTAATAATCCCAATTTGCTAAGGAGTCCTTACGGCCGAAAACTCATGTTTAATCCCAAGGCTGTCACGGTAAAGATCTACCTTTGCTTCTTTAAATTCCGTGTCGTTGTCACTGCGTATCCAGTTAATAGTGACTCCGTGTTGATTTTACAGGACATGACACTTAGTCGTTAAAAACTCTACAGCATCGGATTTCTCTCTCAGAAAACCTACAATCGAATATCTAGAGAAACCGTCCACCATCACGAGGATATACCTCTTAACACCCAGACTCTCAGTACGAGTAGGACCCATAAGATCCATGTGAATCAACTCAAGAAGACGGGAGGTGGTAATGGAATGAAACTTCCTATAGGGGCTACAGATTTGCTTTCCCAACTGACAGGGTCCCCAAACTGTGGAGGTTATCTTTCCAAGTGATGGTAAGCCACGTACTAGGTCCTTTTTAGCTAAACATTTCAAATCTCTAACATTCACGTGACCTAGACATTGGTGCCACAGATCCATAGGAGTGATCATGGCGCGGTTGCAGACAAGTGAGGATTTGGTCATAGTCCCATAGCAGTTATCTTTTGTCCTCACCCCTTGAACTAAAAGTTTATCGGCTTGATTATAGACATTACATGCGTCCCGATCAAACTTTACGGTAAAGTCAACGTCGCACAACTGGCTAATGCTGAGAAGTTTTGCTTTCAAACCTTTGACGTACAAAACATTCTCTAGCTTAGGAAATCCTGGTAACTTTACTGTACCTCATCCTACGATGCTAGACTTACTCCCATCTCCAAAGGTGACTCTACCTTCCATATAATCCTCTAGGTTGGTAAAAAATGAAACATCACATGTCATATGTCTGGAGCACCCACTATCAAAATACCACTGTGAGGTATTATGATCTTTGAGAGCGACATGAAAAACAAGGGCCTTTTTATCTTTCTTAGGTACCCAAGAAGTGGTAACCTTTTGTTTACCCTTATTTTCGTTGGTTTTAGCCGGGACGCGAGAAGCATTCACTGGCGGAAAAGACATCTGCCAGAATTCCTCCATCGAACTCTGTGATATGGTTGATAAAAACTCAACACGCTCTTTCAGACTGGAAAAATCATCAATACGATATGGTGGAGCAGTAGTACGTCGTGTCCGACCCAAACTATAGCAAAACTACCTGAGGTCGCCTTTTCTTTTGCAATACGTACAAAATAACACAGTCTTAGGCGAACCTTGGTTTGCTTTTCTTGGTCGAACTCTCCTTCGTGGTTTTTGGCGATGGCCATATGGAGTTGTACTAAACTCAGGAACTGGTTCAGGTGCTATTTGGGATATCGAGGCATCATCAAAACCTATTCCTTGCCTATCACCAAAACCTAAAGCGGGACCGAGGAGCATCTTTCCCATATTTTTAGATACGTCCTCGATTTGAACCTTGATTTCTCATGCTCTCTCAAGATTGCGAGTAAGATGGGATACAAGGACTTCAAGTGTCTTCCGAGTCTCCAGGGAGGAATGGAGCTCACTAGTAAGACTAGCCACTTGTTTAGTCAAGTCTCCTTTCTCTTTCTCAAAACAACTCTCTCTCTCTCCAAACAGTATCTCTCTTTCTTTAAATAGACTTTCTCTCTCAACACAGGCAGAATCTCTCTCTCTCAAGGTAATGTAGGTGGAGGACTCTCTCTCTCTCTTTCTCTTCTTCTAAATCTTCCTCTGAAGCGCTGATCCTAAGAACTAACGCTTTATTACGCTTTTTGGTTTTAAATGACTCATTATATAACTCAGCATAGGCGCATTGAAGATTACTCTTGCTCTCACTTACATCATCCTCCCCCTCACTCACTTCTTTCTCACTGTCGAGGTGTCCCTGTGAAGCAGCATCCTCATCGTCATGAGGACCACTAGAGGTACTCACATGACTAGACATGAATGGGGTGAAGTTACACTCATGCGATAACTCATCTCCAGAGTCCACCGACTCGACCTCACTGTCGTCACTAAGGGTAGCGTTAAGGACAGCTTTGCCCTTTTCTTTGGCAAGTCTGTTCAGCCTAGTAGCACACTCAAAAGCTCTATAACCCTTACCGTCACACTCATAGCATCTCTCACCGTCTTTCTTAGGAGGATCTTTAAAATCTTTTTCATTTTTCTTTTCAAATTTATTTTTCTCAAAATTCTTTTTATCTTTGAAATTTCCATTTTTCTTGAATTTGAGAATTTTCTTGAATTTTTTTGCAAATAAGGCCAAATCATCTAAATCAAAGTCACACTCAGAATCAGACGTTTCTATCTACCTTTTTCTATATGACGAAACTCTCTTTCTTGTCGACTCTTCACTCTTTCTATCCTGGGCATTAAGTGCAATTCCCTTCTCTTTAGGCTTGACAGATCTAGGAAACAAATCAATTTCATATGTTTTTAAGTCTCCTACAAGTTCCTCTAATTTAAGCATGTTTAAATTACCCATAGAATTTAGCACAGTGACTTTAGGGATAAAACACTTAGGGAGTGATCTTAGAATCTTTTTAACAACTCTAGCATTAGGAATGTGTTCACCAAGATTAAATCTAGTGTTTACAATATCAGATAACCTAGCGTAAAATTCATCAAAACATTCATTCTCAAGCACGATGATAATTTTAAATTGAGTTGTTAAGTTTTGCAGTATAGACTCTTTCACGGCATTGGTTACTTCATAGGTAAGTTGTAAAATATCCCATGCCTCTTTTGACGTGGTACACATCATTATCCGTCGGAACTCGTCACGTGTGACGGATCCAGAAATAGCACTTAAACCCTTAGAATTAAAAGATGACCATTTAAATTCTTCCTTAGTCCATGCACTCACAAAATTTAAATTAGTCACGTTATCAACAGTGATGGAGGGAGGTGTCCACCCTCTTTCAACCAAAATCCAAACTCTTTCATCAATGTCTTTTAAAGCAAATTTCATGCGGGCCTTTCCAGTAAGCATAATTTGTCCCATTAAAAACTGACATTTTATTATATAATCTCTCCATATTGAAGACGCCTGTTGATACTAAATTTAGTCTGCTGACATGGATCAATAAAGTGAAGACACGTGGCAGTCTACATGGCAACAACAAACACTTCCGAGGAACCATACTACAACGAGGAACACTGTTTCCCTGAGGAACTTATACGCTCCGAGGAATGAGAACTCTCTGAGGAACTCTCAAGCACCGAGAAGCTTAGGCGGTCCGAGCAACTCAGGCGGTCCGAGCTGCACCTCGAACAAAGCATTAATAGCTGGATAACCAACAGTTTGACTGTTCATTAAATGTTTATCATTCAGACGCACACGCTTAAGAAGCATTGAATGTATCACCCTTTCATATGTACATCATTTAATATATTACCCTTTTACATTACAGCCCCAGGGCTATAAATACATTGTACAATCCTCATTGTAAGGGGATCGAAATTTCTTGATAGAACGTGTAATCGAGAATTCCCAAACAATCAGCTATAAAATAACAGTGGACGTAGGCCATTCTTATAAGGCTGAACCACTTTAAAAATTCTTTATCTCATTTATTTATCTGTGATTGAATAATTAGATATATCTAATTTTTTACATCAACAGATTGGCGCCGTCTGTGGGAACGACTGGTAATATCGTTTTCCATCAAAAATAATCCATCACAAATGGCTGATATTCTAGAATCTAGCAATCGAAACGCTGGAAGCCCTCCAAATCCATCTGCTCCGCCAAATATTCCAGATCTGGCTGGAATAATGACAAATCTGGCTCAGGACTAGACCGGCATGCAAGAAACTATGCGTCAACTCATACAAACCCTCCATGGCGGTGCACCAACCCATTCAAGACCACGAAGTATTCAAAGAAATACCCGTACATCTTCTTCGCGTACTAGGCGTACAAATTCATATCGCAATGAGGAGTCTGAAGATTTTTCTTATCAACCTGGATGAACTTCGTCAGTGCGAGCCACAGATACTGAACAACGTATCACTCTCTCCCCAGAAAGGACCAGTGCGCTAGAAAGATTAAGCAGAGTATCACCTTTCGATCGATTAGGTCCTAGGAGGAGCAAAAGTCCTCCTAGAGCCCCATCGAGGAGTTTTCGATGACCATCATATTTAAGGGAAGGATCTGCCCAGTCGCGACCAGCTGCTCGTCAAGAGAGATCCCAGGAAACCACATCAACGCGATCAGTTGCTCGGACCAATAGGCCCGAGGAAGGAAATGATGCATGGAAAGGCTATATTCAAAGGCTGGAGGATAGATTGGGGGAAATGGTTAAAGCTAAGAACCCCCTACAACGAACCTTTGTTCGAGGAACACCTTTTGTCCAGTCCATTGTAGATTTTCCAACACCATCAAAGTTCAAAGCACCTATTGTGACCCCCAAATATGATGGAAAGACTGACCCTGTCCTTCATATAGAACAATACCAGGCTGCAGCCGATATCTATGCTGTTCCAGATGAGATGAGATACAGGGCATTCTCAGGAACTCTTACCGGATCTGCTCAAATATGGTATAATAATCTTCATTGGGGTAAGATTTCAACTTTTTTTCAACTGGCCGAGTTATTTATTGGGAATTTCTGTTTTGGGGCAAAGCCAGTTAAACGAGTAGCACATTTGTTAAGTGTTAGACAAAAAGCTGGTGAGAGTACCAGAGATTATATAACTCGTTTTAATAACGAGAAATTTGAATTCATTGATTATGAGGAGAAGACAACGATTACCGCTTTGATGAGTGGACTACTGCCCAATAAGTTGTACTACACTTTGGCCAAAGATCCACCTAGAACCATGTCAGACCTGATGGGAAAAGCGTCCAAGATTATGAATGCCGAGGAGGCTATGGCTACGAAGAAGAATATGGATGCCAAAGAAACCAAGGTGGAAGGTGATAAAGCTAAGAAGAAAGAGCATAAGAACAATGGTAATGACAAACATTCAAAAAATAGGTCGGTATGGGACGTGATGAAGAAATATGATAATTATACTCCTTTGAAGAAGGATATCAACCATGTTCTAGAGGAAATCAAGAACAACGAGGAACTAAACTGGCCAGAGAAAATGAAGGCAGACCCTGACAAGAGGAATAAGGCGAAGTATTGCGAGTTTCATAAAGATCATGGACATATGACCAAAAATTGCATAGCTCTTCAGAATGAAATTGAAACACTCATCAGACGAGGAAAGCTATCAAAGTATGTCAATCGTGGAAACGAAAGAAGAAATAATGACCGAACAAGAGAGAGGTCTAGATCTCCTTGTCGAGTAAAGGAGGACAAGAAAAGAAACCATGAAGTTGATCCCGAGGATGACCTCGATCTTCCCAAGAGACCAAGGCATCCAGAATGAGAGGTATTTTCAATACGCTTTGGGTCATTTGACTGTAATGTTATAACAGGTGGAGATGCAGGAGGAGGAGACCTTACTGCCGAGAGGAAAGCTTACCTCTGTGAGGCTCAAGCTTGCTCGTACATTCAACGAATAAATCTAGTTGAGGAGGATCACCCGAGAAAGGTGAATAAAGAGAAATTGGTCATTGGTTTCTCAAAGAATGACCTTGCAGGTGTTCTATATCCTCATGATGACGCACTGGTGATCAAGATGAGAATGAAGGAGGTTATAATTTCAAGAGTACTGGTCGACAATGGTAGCTCGGCAGACATCATGTTCTACTCGTGCTTCGATAGTTTAAATCTAAAACTATCTCAACTGGAGCCTTATCATAGACCCTTCATCGATTTTGCTGGTGAGAAAGTGTTTCCACTTGGGACGATCAAGTTGGATATATTCATTGGTACGTGGCCTGCTTGTCGAACAGAAAGAATACGCTTCTTCGTGATGGATATGAATGTTCAGTCATCATACAATATCATCATGGGAAGAGTAGGATTGAAGAAGTTTGAGGCTGTGCCATCTACGGTGCATCAATGCCTGAAATTTCCAATAAATTTTGGAGTAGGAGTTGTTAAAGGTGATCAGAAAGTAGCTCGGGAATGCTATTATTCATCCACCGAGCAAGAAGAAATGGAGGAATCAAGGAAAAAGACTACTACCTATCAAGTGGATGAAGGTGCCGAAATTGAAACATTGGATCCTAGAGATGAGTCGCAACTCGTGAAGGGTAAAGTGGTGGAAGCTACTGAAAACATCATTCTGGACGACGAGCACCCTGAGCGAATTACTCAAATAGGTTCATCGTTGGAAGCCTCACTAAAACAGGAATTGATAACTTTCCTAAGAAGCAGAAAACAAACTTTTGCGTGGAGTCATGAGGATATGCCTGGGATAGACCCAAATTTCTTATGTCACGAACTCAATGTGAATAAGGAGATTAAGCCTGTGAAGTAGAGAAGATGAGTATTCAGTCCCGAGAAGAATCAAGTTATACAGGAGGAAGTCAAGAAGCTCCAGAAGGCTTGTTTTATTGAAGATGTTAAATATCCAGACTGCTTAGCCAATGTGGTGATGGTAAAGAAGAAGAACAACAAATGGAGGATGTGTGTAGACTTCACCGACCTCAACAAAGCATGCCCAAAGGATCACTTTCCATTGCCCCGAATTGATCAACTAGTCGATGCTACCTCGGGACACGAGCTGCTAAGCTTCATGGATGCTTATTCTGGCTACAATCAGATTAAAATGAAACCGAAGGACAGGGAGATTACTTCTTTCATTACCCCTAGGGGAACTTATTATTATAATGTTATGCCTTTTGGTTTGAAAAATGCATGTGCGACATATCAGAGGCTGATGAACAAAGTCTTTGCTGAACAAATCAGTTGCAATATGGAAGTCTATGTTGACGATATGCTGACGAAGAGAAAAAAAGCTGTTGATCATCTAGTTGACTTAAGTCATACTTTTGATCAACTAGATAAATACCAAATGAAGCTGAACCCGATGAAGTGCCTATTTGGAGTACGAGAAGGCATCTTTCTCAGATACATTGTCAACCAACGAGGCATTGAGTCGAATCCTGAAAAGATCAAAGCTCTATTAGGGCTACGATCTCCAATAACGAAGAAAGAGGTGCAAAGTCTTACAGGACGAGTAGCAGCACTCAACAGATTTGTATCACGAGCAACTGATCGATGTCTCCCATTCTTCAAGACACTCTGAAAGACTTTTGAGTGGAATGATGAATGTGAGAATGCTTTTTAAGACTTGAAGAAATACTTGGGAGCACCTCCATTGTTGTTCAGGCCAGTGATGGGAGAAAAATTATACTTATATCTTGCAGTGTCCGAGAATACAGTTAGCTCGGCGCTGATCAGAGTGAATAATGGAGTGCAAAAACCAATTTACTATACGAGTAAGGCCTTCCGAGGAGCAGAGATCAGATATCCAAGGCTGGAAAAGTTAGCACTGGCGCTGATTGAGGCGAGTAGGAGAATGAGGCCATACTTCCAGGCTCATACTATAGTCGTATATACTGATATGCCATTGAGGCAAGCCCTTCATAAACTGGAAAAATCAGGGAGATTGATGTACTGGGCAATAGAGCTCAGAGAATACGATATAGTCTATGAACCCAGATCATCGCTAAAAGGGCAAGCTGTAGCAGATTTTATAGCAGAGTTCACTTATCCTGATACCCCCGAGGAGCAAAAGTTGCTCGCTGATCAACCTGTGGATGTTACAGGGTTAACAAACACAAGCTCAAACCAACTCCGGTTGGTAAAAGAGCAAGTGGATGTTACGGGATCATCAAATTCAAGCTCAGACCAACTCCGGTTGGTAAAATGGTAAGAAAAGATGATTGACGAAGAGCGAGAAATATCAGGGGAAGATGAAAGGAAGCAATAAATATTTTGCCGAGGAACTCTGTCAGATCAGAAGTTTGAAGACGAGTTACTTATATGGAGGCTATATGTAGATGGCTTATCTTGCACAACAGGCAGTGGGGCAGGGATAGTTTTGAGCACTCCGGACGAGGTCGACATGGAGTACGCCCTACGTTTCCAATTCAAAGATTCCAATAATGAAGTTGAGTATGAGGCCATGATTGCATGTCTTAATTTGGCGAAAATTATGGAGGCGCAGCAAATTATTGTCTTCAGTGATTCTCAATTAATTGTAAATCAAATGTTGGGAATATATGCAGCCAAAGGAGAATTAATGATCAAATACCATGCAAAGGTGATGGAGTTGGTATCAGAATTTATTGTTATTCAGCTGGTCAGAATACCAAGAATGGAGAATGCAAGAGCAGATGCCTTAGCTCGATTAGCATCAGCTACTCGTACCGAGGTACGAAGAATAATCCCAATTGAAGTTTTGGTTGGTCGGAGTATAGATGAAGATTTGGCGATGAACTTTATCACCCTTGATTTAGGACCATCTTGGATGGATCCTATCAGGGTATATATTGAGGAGAAGAATTACCAATTGATAAGCTCGCAGCCAAGAAATTGAAGTTTAAAGTTGCTCGGTATGTATTAACTAATGGTATTTTATATAGACGAGGAATTATGGCACGTTTACAGAGATGTGTACATCCCTCCGAGGTGAAAGAATTGATTAAAGAGATCCATGAAGGGTCCTGTGGAGCCTATGTAGCAGGTCGGACGCTTTTGCAAAGGATGATGACGCATGGATATTACTGGCCGACGATGAGGGATGATTGTGTACCCTATGCCAAGAAATGTGACAAGTGCCAGCGCTTTTCCTCCATCCGAAGAACTCCACAAGCATTGTTAACACCTATCACTTCCCCTTGTCCATTTGCCATGTGAGGAATAGATTTGGTTGGACCACTGCCAACGACTAGAGGAAGGTTCAAATACCTCGTCGTCGCAGTGGATTATTTTACTAAGTGGGTGGAAGCTGAGCCTCTCATTAATATGACGTACGAGAAGGTGTACCAATTTATTTGGAAGAACATTATTTGTCGATATGGTCTTCCTCATGCTTTCATCACAGAACATGGAACACAATTCGATAACAAGGAGTTCGCTGCCTATTGTCATCAATAAAATGTGTTGAAAATCCACTCAACACCAGGCCACCCTCAAAGCAATGGACAAACTGAAGTGACAGACAGAACACTGCTGAATGGTTTGAAGAAAAGGCTGGACGATGCAAAAGCAAATTAGATCCACGAGTTATAGTCAGTACTGTGGGCTTACCGAACTACTCCCTGAGTAGCAACTGGAGAATCTCCATATATGCTAGCATTTGGAAGTGAAGCTGTTATACCTGCCGAGTTGGGCCTCCCAACACACATGGTACTGAATTTCAACTCCCCTGTCAGCGACTTAACGAGAAGATTGGATTTAAACATGCTCGAGGAAGTTAGATAAGAAGCAGCCATTAGAAATGTTGCTTACCAACAGCGTACAGCTTTGTTCTACAACAAGAGAGTAAAGAAGTGCGACCTGAAAGAAGGAGACTATGTGCTGAAGAAAGTAATTCAAAAGCACCATAAGTTGGAGGCAAACTGGCATAGACCATACCGAGTTACAGAAGTTGTTCGACCAGGAACTTACCGAATAGCAACTCTAGAAGGGGAGGAGTTTAAGAATGCATGGAACGCAGAGCACCTGCGCAAATATTATCAGTGATGAATAAAATGAAGATATTCTGCCGAATTCTTTCTTTTTATTGAAAGTTTTTCGAGGAATACTAGTGCTACACACTACTCGGTAAAACTCAGGCTACTCAAATTTTTTCTCGAAAATGCCAACTAAGGTTGGTCGAGAAACCTATATTCCTCCGGGAAGTAAAGCTACCAATATTCCTCCGGGAAGTAAAACTACCAATATTCCTCCGAGAAGTAAAGCTACCAATATTCCTCTGGAAAGTAAAACTACCAATATTCCTCCGGGAAGTAAAGCTACCAATATTCCTCCGGGAAGTAAAGCTACCAATATTCCTCCGAGAAGTAAATCTACTTGTATTCCTCCGGGAAGTAAAATTTGTATTCCTAAGGGAAATGAAACTATATGTTTCTCGAGAAATAAAAGTATTCCTAAAAATGCCAACTTATGTCGGTTAGGAAGTAAATATGTAAAATTATTTCAAAAAGACTAACTATGGCTGGTCGGGGATAGAAACCCACCAACTGTAGTTGGTCGACAAGTAAAATTTACCGACCTTGGTTGGTCGGAAACATTTAAGAGAAAAATCTACCAACTATGGCTGGTCGGGGATAAAAACCCACTAACTGTAGTTGGTCGACAAGTAAAATTTAAAGTGATCGAGCAACATTTTTTATACTCGTAACTTTTTAATTATTACTAAGTTGGTCGAGAAACAAAATATTATTTTTGCCAAATGATTACCACAAGTTCAAACTACTCGACAATAAGTTGATCGACAAACTACACAATATTGTTATCTTTTTATCAGATACACATGCACAAATATAAAGTGTTTTACAAGACAATAGCAATTAAGATTGCAAACAGAAATGAAAGTCTTTCATTAAATCCAAAAACAAATTACATTGATAATAAAATGAAAGTTACATTGATATTGAAGTGTATACTAACTATTACATCAAAATTCCTACTCTACTGGTCTTTTCCCCTCTGCTTTTGACACAGGTTCCTCGCCAGCAAGCGGATCATATAAAGCCAGGGGAGAATTTATGAAGTTGAGATCCTTTAACATCCTGATATTCATCACGGATGGTCGATCTAAGAGGTGCTCGGGACGAGATACTTCGGCATTTGAATGGAGATTGTAGTCACCGAGATATTTGGAAATCAAGCTCCGAGGAATGGCTCGAGAAGGGATCCAACTCATGTCCAGTTTGAATGGTGGCACGGGTAAGTCGAGCAGCCCAGGATCATAATAGTCCCACAGGTAATGACCCTGTTCGAGTTGCAGCACACCTAAGGCATTCAACCAGCCTTGCTTGTAGCCCTCATTATTGGCATTCTGGATACGATCGTCCAAGTGAAAGAGAGCCTCGTTGTATCCAGCCATCCAGAACTCCCTGAGCTGTTTGTGGAATTGATATGTTAATCTATCCAGCTGCTCGTGGAGATTTTTTATGAAGATATCTTTATTCTCCAAGGTAGACTTCTGCATGGAAAGTTGTTCTTCCAGGTCCCTGATCTTCTTTGACATTTCAGCCAAAGCCTGGTTCTTTGCCATTAATTGGAAGGCCTGGTTTTCTAAGGCAGACTGAGTCCTCTGTTCCTCGACAGGAATTCGAGTTGCTCTTACTTATCCCCGAGGAGCTCTTGCTCGACCACGAGAAGGTGTAGAAGGGCCAGACCTCTTCAAGGTTTCCAATTCGTCCCTCAAGTTGGTGTTCTCGACCTCCAAGAACGAAAATCCCTCATCAGTCACTGGGATTAAGGATTTTGAAGTGGAAGCCGCAGACTTCAACTGTGACAGCTCCCTTTGCAGGTTGTTGTTTTCTTGCTCCAGCAACTTGGCTATTTATCTGCATTCCTCGACCTCACCCCTCAAGGTTCTCTCCCTTACATCGTACCCAGCAAAAAGCTTCTCATAACCCTTGTCGGCAATGATCTGCTGGTAATTCTTCTCGTACCCCTCATGCAACAATGCAGTGGATTTTTTGTATTGCAACTGAAGGTCTTCGAGGGTGCCTTGCAGATCCTCGATCATATCATAATAGGCCACATTATTGGCTACTGCTCGATCAAGTAGACACTTCAGATATTGATATGCTTCAACTTCCTGTTCTGAAGCATCTTGACCGAGGATGTCGACGACTTGTGTTGCACTCAGGTCTGAATGACCAACCTTAAAGTATTCATTACATTGTCGCAACAGCTTTGTATCATGGGCAGATAGTAATCCCATCCTGGCCAGAAACTAACAGAGAAAGAAAAAGCAACAATCAATAAGAACCAAGACAGAGTATGAAGAAGTGACAATAGTATGAATAAACACAAGTTCGAGTTTTATTATATCATAAAGGTCAAAAGTACAAGATTTCAGAGTTACATATTCATGGTTACAATTGATAAAAGAAAAATATAAAGATAAACCCTAACAACTCTATACCTTTTCCTTGTCTCCCAAAACCTTCTCGGGAGGTTGGGACGAGGAAGTAGGTTGCTCGGAAGGAGTAGAAAGTTGCTGGGGAGCACCAGCAGTTGCTCGAAAGAAGTAACGATTTGCTGAAGTTCCTCGGCAGCAGGCTGGATGGCTGGGGGATGATCACCCATCACCATAGAAGACTCTTTGGAGACAGCTTCGTCCTCTTCTAAGTCTTCAGGAGTTGGAGGGGGACCAGGGATGTGTTGCTGAAATAGTTCAGAATTTTCATCCACTTTCATCTCCTGAAGAGCAGCAACCCATCCATCCCTAAAGTATTTGAGACTTCCATAGTCCACTTGAGACACCATGGCATCTAATCCCTTGTTCCACCCCTTGTCCCAGCCAGCGTTGAATGACTTCTTCACAGCCATTTTCCTTTTCAACTTTTCCGAGGAAAGCTTCTCGGACAGCAGGTCATCAGCAGCTTTCAGTTTTCTCTCAGCCTCCTCCTTCTGCCGATTTACCTCCCGAAGTTGAGACAACTCCTCTTCAGCAACCTTGAGCTTATTCTCTAGCTCTCCAAAATTCTTGAGCTTATCTTCAAGCTCTTTATTTTTCTTCTCCAAAGCATTCACTTTTTTCTCCAACTCTTTGGAGACTTCAACAGCTTGAGCTTTTTTCTGCTCGGTGGAGGCAAGCTTCTTCTCCCAAACACCCTTGTCAGTTGCATATGTCTGGAGAGAATCCTCTAAAGACTTAATAGCTTCCTCTAGAGCTCCCTCCACACTAGACGAGGAGCATGAAGCTTTAATCGCCTCGTCTTTCTTCATAATTATATTAAAGCAGCTCGTCAACTGTGAAAAGAAAAAGAAAGCAAGTCAGAAACAGAAATGACAAGGGAAATATGAAAAGTTCAAAGTAAGAACACTTACAGAAGCAAGGTGGCGAGCAGCTAACGAGGTGACCATGTCCCGAGTAAGGTTTTCTTCAGTACCTTGGACCTCGGGAATGATCCAGGATTTATCGAGCTCATGGAAGAGCTCGGGGGAACAAAAGTAGGAACCCCAGTTCCAATGGTTGGGGGCTGAGTGATGGTGTCAGCCAAATTGACCGAGGATCTCTTCTTCAGCCTCCTCGGGGGAACAGGAACAGATTCAACCAAGGAAGAACCCTTGGTCGGTGATATTACAATCACCTCTCCGGAAGCAGCAGACCTGCTCGGAGCCACTGCGGGCTTCTCAACAACCTTCACAACAGCAGCCGCCGATGAAGGCGCATCAGTTTTCTTTGTCCCTTATGGGACATCAACCTTACTTCTTTTAGCCTCTCCAGCACCAGAGGCAGGCTTCTCGAAGAGGGTGGGAGGTCTTCTCATCTTCATCCTTTTTGCTTAAAGGGACGTGAGATTCAGGCGAAGAACTGGTGGAAGCTGGTACTGGCTCTGATTCACTTATTACTGGATGAGCAGTAAAAGAGGTAGTGTAGCTCTTGTACTGCAGCAGATATGAGGCTGACCTAATGTGCTCGTCGGCAACACTCTGATGCAGACTCCAGATACGTTTCAAATGCCTATATTAACATCAGCTTCCTTTGGACACTTTCTTTTGCTATCAACTGCAAATAAATAAAATTAAAATATCAGTAGCAGATTTTATCAAACACAAAAGAAGCATGATTTCAAAATAAATAAAATGAAATAAAAATAACCTATCCCATTGCCATAGGGAGGTCATCTGGGACCCTGATACACTTCATCTCCTGATAAAGGAGCATGTTGCCAATTTTTTATTACAACCCCATGCTCAAAATAGTCCCTATTGGCATCCGGGAGATTGACCACTAAGGCCCTATTCAAAAATCTAGTTTTTAAATAAAAGGTGTTATCACCAACTGCCCATCTATAGCAAAACAAGATTTCTGGAATCCCTATGCGAGTTCCATGGATTTGATTTAACCTATGCACCCCATTAACTATTCTCCATATATTGGGGGCTATTCTTGCGGGAACAACGTCAAAGTATTGACAAAATTATAGACATAAGGGATTGGGTGGAAAAGAAAATCCACACTCAGCAATAAAGATATTGGGGAACCAATGTCCCTCAGCCAAGCGAAAATAATCAGAAGGCTTAGAAAGCTCTTCCAGAACAACCCAGGAGGGAATAGAAAAATCAGAGCGAAACTTATCAAGAGATTCAACAGGGTAAACCATGATGAATAAAAGAAATGAAGAAGAAGGAAGAAAATCTTACAGAAAAAGAGTGGATCTGGTGACAACGGACGATGGAAGAGATGAATACACAGGGGAGAAAGAGACGATGGAAAACTCAAAAATACAAATTTGAAAAGGTAGAAGACGATAGGAGTGTCTGTGAAGTTTAAATACCTTCCCTTGGGAAATGGTAAAGTAATGATTACAAAAAGAAACAATTACGCTACCGACGGCTAGAGGAACAAAAAGGGCGCGGCAATCGAAGCGAGAAGAAACGATTACGCTACCGGCAGCTAAAAGGATAAAAAGTACGCAGAGATCGAGGCGGTTATGAAAATTCAAAAAAGCCTGATTCTACGAATTTGGAAAGAAAAATAAATACAAGGGAAACACTCCTAAAAATCAGGAGGACTATTTAAAGCTATCATATTCTGAGAAAGAATGTTCCACACTCCTCAAATTTCTAACTATGAAACATTGGGTGCTTCTGTTGATACCAAATTTAGTCTGCTGGCATGGATCAATAAAGTGAAGACAAGTGGTAGTCTACGTGGCAACAACAAACACTTCCGAGGAACCATACTACAACGAGGAACATTATTTCCCCGAGGAACTCATACGCTCCGAGGAACGAGAACTCTCCGAGGAACTCTCAAGCACCGAGAAGCTTAGACGATCCGAGCAATTCAGGCGGTCCGAGCTGCACCTCGAACAAAGCATTAATAGCTGGATAACCAACAGTTTGATTGTTCATTAAATGATTATCATTCAGACGCACACGCTTAAGAAGCATTGAATGTATCACCCTTTCATATGTACATCATTTAATGTATTACCCTTTCACATTACATCCCCAGGGCTATAAATACATTGTACAATCCTCATTGTAAGGGGACCAGAATTTCTTAATAGAACGTGTAATCGAGAATTCCCAAACACTCAGCAATAACATAACAGTGGACGTAGGCCATTCTAATAAGGCTGAACCACTTTAAAAATTCTTTGTCTCATTTATTTATCTGTGATTGAATAATTAGATATGATCTAATTTTTTACATCAACAACGCCCTTTTTCAAAAATTAATTTTTTAAAAAATTGATATCTTAGAAAAATTTTGCTAAAAATTACACCGTATAATTGCGTAATTGGCTCTGATACCAATTTGAAGAGTGCGCTTTTGTTCAAACAAATAAATTATTTAATTAACTCAATTTTTAAATTAAATCCTAAACATGCATCTAGGTGTGATTGAAATCAATATGATCATGCAACAATAGTCAATCACAAACACAACACACAAATGAGAAAAATCCATCAAAGGGGCAAAACATTCTATTTTCACTATAATTTGTAAAATACGGTTTACATGGATTACAATGAAAACAAGAGTGACATACGAAATACCCTCAGGTGTCAGTTCCGCTGACGTTAGCTGGAATCTCTTGTAAGAACTCCAGATGGGCAACAATGAAGAAGAGAGAGCTTCTCCACAAGTTACTCCAGATGAGTAAGAACGATCCTCTTAAAGGTTTAAAGATTCACATACATATATGGGAGTGTTTATGTGAATAAAGAAATTCAGAATTCACCTCATCAAAACGGTGGTTAAGTTCAACTAGTTGCTTATCCACACATTGGAAAAATATGTCCACTTTATAATGATGTAAATTTGTTATCACTGGACCTCTCCTTACTCTCCCTAAAAGACAAAAGTTATCTTCCATGTTAGGAACCACAATCTCATATTTAGTACAAAACGAAGATACTTCCATCAATAAATTACCCCACCCCTCATCCCTCATTGTTTGGAAATGACCGTTGGCAACTCTCACACTGTCCATTTCATTTACAATATCTTGATCCTTTTTTTGCAATAACTTAGAAAGTATATTAGTGATTGAAAGTATGTTCTTCATCAAATGCATGTTAAATACAAAATCAAAAGTTTGCATCTTCATTTGCAAGGCCACTGCTTCACCTCTTTTATCCGTATCATTATCTCCCAATTCATCCAAAACATCCACCACGGACCCAAACATAACCATCAAATTAATCAAAGTCCCATAATGTGAATTCCATCGTGTATCTCTGGGTCGTTTCATGGAAGTTTCTTGATTTAACCCTCTACCACTTGATGTCTCGCCGAGTTCTAACTGACTGAAAATTCGCTCAACCTATTTCTTTCGTAAAATGTCTCGTCGCTTACATGATGCACTAGACATATTCACTATCATATTCAAACTAAAAAAGAACTCATCAATGTGCTTAAGATCTTTTGCGACTTTTACTAGTGCCAATTGAAGTTGGTGTGCAAAACAGTGTACATAGTATGCCGACTTGCTCTCCTTCAAAATAAGTGATTTTAGCCCGTTATAGGTCCCTTGCATATTACTTACCCCATCATAACCTTGACCCCGTAAATTTTTTATACTCAAGCTGTGTTTGTTGAAAAATTGATCTAGTGAGGCCTTAAAGACAAAGACGTAGTGTCCGGAACATGGACCATGCCCATAAATCTTTCAATCACAAAACCCCTCTTATCCACATAACGCACAACAATAGCCATTTTTTCTTTAATAGACACATCTCGTGCTTCATCAATTAATATTGCAAATAAATCCCCCCAAGATTACTTCGAAAAACATGTAGAATGAAACCAGATATTTATACTAAAATCGAGGCGACGGCGTCGTTCGAACGAGATAAGCATGTAGCTCAAACGAAAGACACGTGTCACTCGAACGAGATCGCTTGACATTCTTATATCTCTCGAACGACATGTAATACCCCGTAATTTAACTGATTTTATTTAATGGGGTTAATTAAATTAAATGGGAATTAATTAGGAATTAATCCGAATTTAAATACTAGAGAGACGTGAGTAAGTATTTGATTATGATGATAATATTGAGTATTACTAAATATATATTATAATATATGATTATTGAAATTATTAAAATGATCACGAGTCATAAATACGACAATTCAAAAAATTAAGTTGGGACGCGCGTGTCAGTTGCGTCAGGAATCAATTTAATTAGATTAAAATGTAAATAATAATTTTTTCATCCATATGGTCATTTTGAGTGCATCAACGTGTCCAGAGAGGTCGATATATTCAGAAAACACTAACCGGGGATTTATTTTGAGTCCCGGGGCATTTTTAGGCCAAACCGGCAACCCGAGAGGGTATTTTAGTCATTTTAAATTTTAAGGAAGTTAATCCCACAAATTTTAGGGTTTATTTAATTCTTATTGTGTAGGCCATTAGTTTCATTATCAGCCAAAAAGTAAGAAGTGGGCTATGTCAGTTAAAGGAGAGGTTACAGGAGGGTTTCAAGCCATAACCACCACCTAACACCACTTTCGACGGAAATTGCGACCGAAGAGGAGGAAAGAACCAACATTTGTCATCACCAGAAGATCTGAACAACAATCCTAAAGCAATTGATTGGGTTTCATTAATTTTTAGCGAATAATTCTTCCATTTTAGTGTAGGGTTTGTTAATAGCCTTGAAAGATGATGAAAACTCATGAATTTGGAGTAGAACCCTAAATCTTGGATAGAAATTGCATGTAGATTAATTCTAGACGAATTTCAGTAACCAAAACATAACCCTTGAAGAACTAAAAACGGATTTAAGAAGAGAAATATTATGGTTATTGAAGAAAATAGAAAAACTAGGGTTTTATGAAGATTTGATCCAAATAAGACTAATTGATGATGGTTTAAAGGTTTTGGGACGTTAGAAATCATGTATTTAGGTTGTATGATGATCCTATATGATTATATTAGAATTTCACATCTTGTACTGAGGTTTTGGGACAAATCTGGGACTGAAAAATGAAGAAGTCCGTAGCCTCATCTGGTATGATCGATCGATCGACATTCATACGTCGATCGATCGACCATCGATCGATCGATGATCAGGATCGATCGATCGATCCCCCAGAAAGGGTGATTTTTCCCTTTTTGATCTTAAGTGTTTTCGGCCATCGAATGTTGTAGGTGGGGATTATGTGAATGCATTAGGACTTGAAGAAGACCAGTAGGGTATTATATTTGAAAACCGGAATACATTAGAATTGGGTTGAATTGTCGCACTGAATTCTCGAGTGTTCGACGACTAATTGTCTATGTTAAGATGTGAGAGCATAATTTAAATCCTTAGGAGTAATAAGTTAGGATTTGGGACATAAGTAAGGAGTTAAGAGTATTGAAATAATATGTGAGAATAATAGGAGACGTAGTAACCTCTTTGGTTAGATTTAAGTACTCGAAACTATACGACGTGAGACGTATTGGTGGATTATATTATATATTATCCGGAAGTATCAAAATGTACTAACTGGAGTAACGGTATAGGTATTGAGAACATACCTTTAAAAATATTATAAGTTATCTAAGTTGTGTGAATGCTTAGTATATGGACATACCAGCCATACTTGCTATCACGGGAGGTCGGCTTTCGGAATAGGGTCATCTAATCTTTGTGTGCCTACAGGGGGGATTCAGATTGGTAGTGTGACACCCCGCCTAATTAAATACCGGGTGATCAATCCATTATTAAATTAAAATCAAGGTGAACAGTTGGTTCATTCTTAGCATCACTATCGCAAATTAAAATTTTCAAATAAACACCCTGATTAATTAAGCTAAGTGTCAAAACCATTTAAAACATTATTTCCATTTTTTTTTATCCAATTATAAAACCTTTGACCATTAACATTTTAAGAGTCACACATTAAGTATAAAAATATAATTGAACATTCAAGAGTTTAACCATCAACAACAAATCCTAACTTTAAAACACCAAAGGAAAACATCCTGACAGTAATAAATCCCGAAGTAAAGATAGTGAAAGTAAAAGAATTATAATCTCTGACAAAACCAACTGAATAATGGAAAAGGGTGACACATGCCCCACTGGATAAAACTGAACTAGAAGTGGAGTCAACAATGAAGTCGTCTAAGCAATGGCCTGCAACTCCCACAAAAGCTACAGCACATTCCATCCAACGAATCCTAAGCATGACGCCCCTGTGGTTGGGCACCTGTATTACATATATATATATATATATATATATACACACAAGAGAGAAGAGATAACAGCAAACGGGTCAGGGTGCGATTGTAAAACAGTTTTAAAATAGTTTACCAAGTATTTAAAATGCTTACCGGCTAATGCAACAATCATATTAGTATGCGACACTCTCTTGAGAATTCTCACCTCTCATCTAGTGTGCACGTCTACCGTACTAATGAATTTCATATATCTCTCTAACTTATTCCCCATAAGTCTTAACACGTGAAATTAAGGTTATGATATTCACTTTAGAAAATCTATCTCTTCAAGATTTCTTACGTTATTTAGAATAATTACGTATCATTATAGCGTTTCCGAATACTTATAGTGAAGTGAAATATTTATTCATTTCTTAACTACTTATAAGCACAGTATAAAGTTCCCATATAGGTATCTGTATATATATTAGTTACACATATAATATATATACAAACGGTACCCCACATAAAATCTATGGTGCAAAGTTTCCATATATAAGTAGATATATATATATATATATATATATATATACCCATTGCTCATATAATATATATACATACTATCTGCACCCCACATACAAACTATGGTGCTGGCATACTCTGCTATCAAGTCCCCGTATCACTCGTACTAAGGGAATACTAGTTCGGAATCACTCTCGAACTGTATTAACAAAAAACACATACAAATGGAGGCGAAGCATAGTTACCAGTCCTAAGAGGTCAGCACATACCCTCACATCTCTTAGGACCATCTGATTATCACTCAGATATCATGTAATCAAGGATACTATCTTCTAGTGTACGATTCGTTATCCCCCATAAAGGCCCAATCGAGATAAGACTGTCCCGGTGCGGAAACCCCTTGATAGCATGTCGCTCGGGTACGATTTTTACACACAAATAATATATGCACAATCACACCGTCATATATATATATATATATATATATATATGTATTCACATCCACATTACTAAATTAGGTGCGCTCACGACCCATAATTATAATTATCCGTTATTATACATTTTACTCGATTATCTCGTATAATGGACTCGTTCATTTTATTCTCGTAATTAAGTTATTCTAAACTCACTTCTCGTCTCTCGAAGTATTCTCTTTACCTAAGTGGAATTTCAGTAGGCCCTCACTCACCTTCTAATCCAACTTCCTAGACATTTTGATTATTTAATCAACGCACGTATGATTTCCTAAGTATGAATATCTCCCCGTTTACCCTTCATTTTCCTTTCACATTAAAGTCCCACTTAGCGGGGTTTATCTTGACCCTACTGGTCCTTTTTATGTTTCATTATGTTCTAGCAACTCTAATCAAGATTTACTACGCATAAAATCGGATTAAGATAACACGAGCAAAAATGCAGTTTTCCAGGAGGGGTCGATCGATTGATGAAAGGGGGTCAATCGATCGATCTATCGATCTATCGATCAATCGATGCTCTAGGCTCGATCGATCGATCAAGCAGTTATAGCGAAACTGCAAAAAACCCAGCTACGGAAATCTTACTCCAAACTCCTCCAAATCATCATATTTCAGTCCCAAATTCCCAACAACTTATACTACAAATGTTGTATACCCATATAAATAATAAAACATGCGAGTTTTCATCAAGTATAACAAAATAAGAGGGTAAAATCAATATAAATCTCAAGAACCCTAATATTTTCTTTAACTTAGTTTCTTTCATTCTTTTTCCAGATTTTCTATCACTAACACCATGGAAATTAGTGGTTCAACCTCTACATGTGAAATGGATTTCCAGAATATGATCTTTATCTCTAAAACATGTAAATTTTTGTCTCCAATTAATGTTTTCTTTCAAGAACACTAATTCTAAACAACCCTAGACTAATATAAATGAAGCATTAACTTGATTAAAGCAAGATAGATACTTGCCTGAAATTCAAGGTTCTGATTTCGTGGATGAAATGGTATGATAGCGTTCCCCGTCGCGCGATCTACATTTTGGTGGTGGTGGCGGTGCAACCGGATGAATTCTTGGCCTTGGATTGCTTGGAAATCTTTCTACCTTCCTCTCTAATGACCGTTCTAAGGTTTTGAGTTTGCTAACCCTAAGAGACAATTCCAAATGACAGATATAACCTAATTAATTTCGTGGGTTTAATTACCCAAAAATGCAAGATGTCCAAAATACCCTCCCGGGATGTCAAATAGGCCTAAAAACGCCCCGAGACCCAAACTAAAATCCTGGGTACACTTATCTGACTATTTCGACCCTTTCGGACACTTTAGTGCACTCAAAACGACCATACGAGCAACTTGTAATTTATTCACTTTATATAATAATAATTTAGTCCTGACACGACACAGGCGCGTCCCGACTTAAATTTCCATAATTGCCATTTTATTCACTCATGAAAATTTTAATAAAATAAATCTCATATATTACTTTACTCGTCCAGTAATATTCAACAATTTTCCAATAATTACTAACTCACATCACGTTAGTAAATATAAAAATAAATTTCTGAATTAATATTAAATTAATATCTCAATTTAAATTTAATAAATCCCCAAATTTTAAAAGCCATAAAAATATGGGGTATTACAAACTTCCCCCCTAATAACAGAATTTCGTCCCGAAATTCAGAAAATAAGGCCTACCTGGTAAAAACACATTTTGGATACCTTGACAGTACGCAATCTATCCACATAGTAAGGCGCTCAATCACTATAGTCCCCGCCTCACAGCAAGCTTGTTTAGCACTCTTCATTAAAGATACTTCGCATTCTGCTCCTATCCGACAACATTCGCATAAGACACGCATATACACTATTAATTCCCATTATTTTAATATCATTGGGAGGCCGCACCTCACCACATGACAACTACTCGGATTTATCTAAACACAAAACTCCCATTCTGAGAGAAACCATACGAACATCTGACCACTCTTGTTCGCCTAAAACAATCGTGGAATTCCACCATAGTCTTCGGATTATTCTCGACCGATCCAAAATTCTGATTATCCACTCACCTCTAAACATACGCAGAGGGAGAGTAGTTAAGGTTTTTCCACACCAAAACTTCAATAAGCACCTCGTTCACGACAAACATGTACGAGTGCTTTCACAGAACCCTACCATTACGTAATATCCTCCCCCAATTATCGTATTGTTCCACTTGTTAGCTATCACCATTGTGGAAACGAAATGATCACCAAGATTCTAAAATCACCTTCACGCGGCTCCACTACTCGTTAATCACCGTGTGCCTACTCCTCGGCTATGGGTGATACCTCCTACTCAAAATGAAACGTTATTTCTGCTGTTTCCTGAAATCCCATATTGAAGGTGGGATTCACAAATTTCATCATGATTCAGATAATAATACCGTATAGGACTACGTACCGGTGCGATCCCTTCCTTTCAAAGGAAGACTGGGGCACACTAGTTAATATTGTAAATCACTCCAAAGGAATTCCCACCACCTCCTTCTTGGGCTACTTACTCCACATGTTCGGATGAACCCTTCATCTTGCCTTGAATATGGCAACCCATCCAAGGACTTCACCGACTTTACCGCCCTCTTCTGTTACAGGAATAGTTGATAACCACAAAATTCTCTAGTTGATCCCCTTATTCCAACCGATTTCTATCTATGAGTGGTGCATGCAGAGACTACTCATTATGTCCCGCTCAACATCAACTTTCCTTGAAATATCTCGCATTGAGTGACACTTGATACTCCCCTTCCTTCCTTGGTGTATATCGAAAGTTCTGACCCGTGCACTTTTCTCTACAATGCGCACTTCTGGATCTTTTATACCATACCAACATTATCACTCTTTGTATGCACAACTCGCTCTCAACATTTGACTAATTACAACTCTTTCCCGAGTTTTCTCCATATAGTTAAATTCTACCCTTCTCAAGGGATACCCCTTTGCAAACGGCTTCCCACAGCCTTCCAACCAGACTCGGTGTGCTAGTCTGATTGCACACGTATATATGGATTTATCATCTTTCACATGATTTTTAATCCACTCTACCACTTTCACTTCATTATATTAGTCCCACAGATATATATTCCACATGTCTATTCGCACGTCCTTTCAACTCGGACGATTTTTTTAACGTCAACCAACCAGGATGTCTACACACCCTATAAACCGTGTATACTAGCGTAAGCATCGCATATGCTTCACACCTAATAACCAATTCTTTGTTTTTCTAGTGCTCACAACGTGATTGCAACACTTGGGTACCCTCACTTACCCTAGAAATCGAAATTTTAAATCCTCCTTATCATCCCTCTACCCCTCAACTCGTGGTGGTAAAACAAAACTTTCAATGCTTTCTTATCACGCAACCGACTCCACTGGCCTTACATCATAATTCAACTACTAACTTACCGATATAATTATTTGCTCCTATTATGACCGAGGTACTTAACTCATGGACTAATAACCAAACATCTCCCTATTTCCAACCTTACGCTAAGTTTCATGTGTGGGATGTCTCACAAAGCGAAATTCAAACAAGGAACCCCCCCGATACACTACTAACTAGCATTGTCGGTTATCGAAATTCGTTAGGCCCTCTATCCATGGCATGTACACCTTTATTCTGTCTCTTGACAGAAAAGTTACATCTATTCCCGTAATTACACTTAACAAAGAACATTTGTCAATTGCACCATCGTTCAGCATCGGCGGTAATCACATTTCATAAACCTCGAATGCATACCATCGAGGTTCTCGAAATCCTGTTCCCAAACATATGGGTATAACTCTTAACTCTCACATCTGTAAAGGATAGATATATCAAGGCGCTCTTCCTATCACCAAGTCCTGAGCGCTGAACATAACAATGAGTTAAATCTTTTCGTTCACCCGTAATCCCAATGCATATCGAATCATAACAGGGAAGTCCCTACACACACCGGGATCGAATATCTCGAGCCCACTATCCCCTCTGAAGTTTCTAAAATATAAAATATAAGTGAGAGTCTGTCCCTCTCGCAGGTGAGGTCTTTCCAAAACAGAACACGCTGCACTAATGCAACCACTCCGATAGCCTTGCAATAACTGCCTACTATCGTACTGACCATTTCTATAAAGTTGTAATCAATAACATATTATACTGGTATATCACATCACTAAAACGTAACCTCATTAAAGTATATAACACTATTAATCTACTCATTCATCCTCCGCGGACAGTACTAAGGAAAATCCCTCTACACTAGGTAAAAATATTCACATAATAATATCGTTTGTAGTTAACACATTAAACTCATCTCATATGTTAATCTAGCAATGAGTAAAATACATTGAATCGCTCGTGCCACATAAAACACGCCTCAACCTCCGAGGATAAAATTCATACTTCTACCTTGCCGAACGCCTTGACTGTACAAACAATTTCCGGACGTAACACGTCTGTCCAAACCAGAACAACACTACTTTAATAGTTTTCCTTTACTAGGCACTATACTCTTGTACCCTATAATCGTTTCAGAAAGAAGAATTTGCGCGTGTGATTTCACTCTCCACAAAATACCTCAACAAAATAATCCACTCATCGCCTATCATACTAACCATGTTAGGATTGTCATTCTCTCGGACTTTGGTAAACTCGATTTCTGATGGCTACCCCTGTTATTCCCTTAGCCTTGTAGGCCCTAAAGAACATGTTACTGACTACACTAGTCCTTACTAAATCTACCATCGCTTGGTAAGAATTTAGCTATCTGAATCATTTAAATGGGTTCCCTGATGTGTATACACACCCCCTTGTGGTGCTACACTACCATCGTTGTATCCCGTCTTATTCTTGACTAAATTCGTTGATTCTTTTAGCTTCCCACACCAAGAAGAATTATCATCTTCATTGTTAAGGTAGTCAACCCCTGAATCGACCGTAAAGCAGAACTCCCTTTTCAAGTGTTATCAACTATTATTATGAGTTGATCTCCCACTTGGAGTTCTTTCCTCCATTTGTATCTATATCTTTCGATACAAGACTCGCTAACGGTTTAGACTCATATTCACAAAGGGACCTCTGTCAGGTCCTCCTGTGATGAGTTCAGAGCAGCATTCACTTCATATCCTGAATATCTGATGAAGGAACTTGCGGTCAAACTGTACCTAAGATTCTCCTATAGGCATAGCATTCTACTTCTAAAAGTAGTGTTTGACTCCCACCATGATAACCTTATTCCGACAAGTTAAGAAAAATTGTCTCCAAATTTTCACTTTCAGTTAGCCCCACTCCGTCCTATGTCCAAGCCTCTGGATACTTTACCTCCTTGGGCTAACACACATAATTTTCGTATTTCTAGAATTTCCAATGACAATTTTCTACAATGCTTTGGATGACTTTTCCCAGTCATACCATGTTGGTTGAGTCTACTCTTGCATCTCTTTCGACTATAGCAGCATTTGGAAATCATAAATTGCACCCTAGCCGTCTTTACAATCCCAGCTTCCCGAGTCATACTAGGGGTGACCTTAACTACGGTCATCCTCCTCGAATATGCTCAACAACCTCAACTGATCCTTGTCTCCTGTTGTCCGCCCAACGGCCCTTGCCTGCCATATTTCATTGTTCGAACACGTCCGAATGCAATTTAGAATTCACTAATGTATATACATAATAGAAGGAGAATGGAATCTCACCATAGAAAATAATAATCTTAAACATAGGGCTCTATATCAAACAAAGCGACGCTGGAATTAATAAGCCGTACAGATCCTAAGGACACTATAACCTGATGCTCTGATACCACTTTGACACCCCGCCTAATTAAATACCGGCACATCAATCCATTATTAAATTAAAATCAAGGTGAACAGTTGGTTCATTCTTAGCATCACTATCGCAAATTAAAATTTTAAAATTTAAACACCCTGATTAATTAAGCTAAGTGTCAAAACCATTTAAAACCTTATTTCCATTTTTTTTATCCAATTATAAAACCTTTGAACATTAACATTTTAAGAGTCACACATTAAGTATAAGAATATAATTGAACATTCAAGATTTTAACGATCAACAACAAATCTCAACTTTAAAACACCAAAGGAAAACATCCTGACAGTAATAAATTCCGAAGTAAAGATACTGAAAGTAAAAGAATTATAATCTCTGAATAAACCAACTGAATAATGGAAAAGGGCGACACATGCCCCACTGGATAAAACTGAACTAGAAGTGGAGTCAACAATGAAGACGTCTAAGCAATGGCCTGCAACTCCCACAAAAGCTATAGCACGTTCCATCCAAAGAATCCTAAGCAAGAAGCCCCTGTGGCTGGGCACCTGTAATACATATATATATATATATATATATATATATATATATATACACAAGAGAGAAGAGATAACAGCAAACGGGTCAGAGCTCGATTGTAAAACAGTTTTAAAATAGTTTGCCAAGTATTTAAAATGCTTACCGGCTAATGTAACAATCATATTAGTATGCGACACTCTCTTGAGAATTCTCACCTCTCATCTATTGTGCACGTCTACCGTACTAATGAATTTCATATATATTTCTAACTTATTCTCCATAAGTCTTAACACGTGAAATTAAGGTTATGATATTCACTTTTGAAAATCTATCTCTTCAAGATTTCTTACATTATTTAGAATAATTATGTATCGTTATAACGTTTCCGAATACTTATAGGGAAGTGAAACATTTATTCATTTCTTAACTACTTATACGCACTGTATAAAGTTCCCATATAGATATACGTATATATATATTAGTTACACATATAATATCTATACAAACGGTACCCCACATAAAAATCTATGGTGCAAAGTTTCCATAAATAAGTAGATATATATATATATATATATATACCCATTGCTCATATAATATATATACATACTATCTGCACCCCACATACAAACTATGGTGCTGGCATACTCTGCTATCAAGTCCCCATATCACTCGTACTAAGAGAATACTAGTTCGGAATCACTCTCGAACTGTATTAACAAAAAATACATACAAATAGAGGTGAAGCATAGTTCCCAGTCCTAAGAGGTCAGGACATAACCTCACGTCTCTTAGGATCATCTGACTATCACTCAGATAGCCTGTAATCAAGGATAGTATCTTCTAGGGTACGAGTCATTATCCCCCATAAAGGCCCAATCGAGAAGACTGTCCCGGCGCGAAAACCCCCGTGATAGCAAGTAGCTCGGGTACGATTTTTACACTGAAATAATATATGCGCAATCACACCGTCATATATATATATATATATATATATATATATATATGTATTCACATCCACATTACTAAATTAGGTGCTCCCACGACCCATAATTATAATTATCCGTTATTACACATTTTACTCGATTATCTCGTATAACGGACTCGTTCATTTTATTCTCGTAATTAAGTTATTCTAAACTCACTTCTCGTCTATCGAAGTATTCTCTTTACTTAAGTGCAATTTCAGTAGGCCCTCACTCACCTTCTAATCCAACTTCCTAGACATTTCGATTATTTAATCAACGCACGCATGATTTCCTAAGTATGAATATCTCCTCGTTTACCCTTCATTTTCCTTTCACATTAAAGTCCCACTTAGCGGGGTGTATCTTGACCCTACTAGTCCTTTTTGTGTTTCATTATGTTCTAGCAACTCTAATCAAGATTTACTACGCATAAAATCGGATTAATCTAACACGAGCAAAAATGCAGTTTTCCAGGAGGGGTCGATCGATCGATCGATGCTCTGGACTCGATCGATCGATCAAGCAGTTATAGCGAAACTGCAGAAAACCCAGCTACGGAAATCTTACTCCAAACTCCTCCAAATCATCAAATTTCAGTCCCAAATTCCCAACAACTTATACTACAAGTGTTGTATACCCATATAAATAATATCCTACGTAAAACATTCGAGTTTCCATCAAGTATAACAAAATAAGAGGGTAAAATCTATATAAATCTCAAGAACCCTAATATTTTCGTTAACTTAGTTTCTTTCATTCTTTTTCCATATTTTCTATCACTAACACCATGGAAATTCGTAGTTCAACCTCTACATGTAAAATGGATTTCCAGAATATGATCTTTACCTCTAAAACATGTAAATTTTTGTCTCCAATTAATGTTTCCTTTCAAGAACACTAATTCTAAACAACCCTAGACTAATATAGATGAAGCATTAACTTGATTAAAGCAAGATAGATACTTGCCTGAAATTCAAGGTTCTAATTTTGTGGATGAAATGGTATGATAGTGTTCCCCGTCGCGCGATCTAAGTTTTGGTGGTGGTGGCGGAGCAACCGGATGAATTCTTGGCCTTGGATTGCTTGGAAAGCTTTCTACCTTCCTCTCTAATGGCCGTTCTAAGGTTTTGAGTTTTCAAACTCTAAGAGACAATTCCAAATGGCTGATATAACCTAATTAATTTCGTGGATTTAATTATCCAAAAATGCAAGATGTCCAAAATACCCTCCCGAGATGTCAAATAGGCCAAAAAACTCCCCGAGACCCAACCTAAACCCCCGGGTACACTTTTCTGACTATCTCGACCCTTCCGGACACTTTGGTGCACTCAAAACGACCATACGAGCAACTTATAATTTATTCACTCTATATAATAATAATTTAGTCCTGACACGACATAGATGCGTCCCGACTTAAATTTCCATAATTGCCATTTTATTCACTCGTGACAATTTTAATAAAACAAATCTCATATATTACTTTACTCATCTAGTAATATTCAACAATTTTCCAATAATTACTAACTCACATCACGTTAGTAAATATAAAAATAAATTTCCGGATTAATATTAAATTAATATCTCAATTTAAATTTAATAAATCACCAAATTTTAAAAGCCATAAAAATTATGGACATAGGGTTGTGAATGACTTATTTGTCAGTTAATAAGTCAGCTGACCATAGGAGCGTAGGTATGTGCGTGACCCATGGGTATATGAACTATGTTCGCCTCCAATATGTGTGATTTTGCTTATTGAAACGGCTCATGAGAGATTCGGAACTCGTAGTCCTTATGTACGTGATGTACCGGGATTCGATAGCTGAGTATGTGTGCACCGCAGCTTAGCGTAGGGGTGCCCTAATTGTATATTTATATTGAGATTAATATACTTGTGATTATAACAGATTCTTTATTAAAGTGAATGTGAGTACTTGAACATTTTGAGATGGATTAAGAATGAGAATTTCCTATAATAATTATTATAAATTAATCTGGGAAATAAAAAGGTAGATACATGCAAGTTATATTAGAATGTCTTGAATAAATCCCTATATTATAATGTGAGGACATGAAGTGGTACATAGTTAACGGCATAATTCGTAAGGGTTAGGTTTATACGTTAGACGTGCACGTTAGCTGAGAGGGGAGAAACTCATGTGAGAGCACATAACTAACATGTATTTGATATTCACTGTTTAATGCAATTAAACACTTGCTATATTTTAAACTGTTTTCACATCGGGCTCTGACCCGTTTGCTTTCAAATCTATTTTCTTGTAAAACCTTTTAGGTGCCCAGCTATAGGGATGCCAAGCTTAGGAGTTCCATTCCTTTGACGTACTGTAGTTGCTGTGGAATTTACAGGACCTCGATAGTAGACGCCTCCACATTCTACATTGATTCTATTTCAGATTCATTCATTTGTTAGGGCATTGTAGCCCCTTTTCTTTTGGAGACATCTTTATAATACCCAGTTTCATTTCAATTTTGGAGTTATTTAATTATACAAACTTTGTATTTAGTTTTATTCAGTATTTGGATTATTCAGAGGAGTGTTACTCCAGACTCATTTATTATTCCCTTTATATTCTGTTGTGACTGTGATGTGATTGTGGTATCATTAGTTAATAATTTAATTGGTTGCATGTTAATCTAGTTTAAATAAAATTTGACAACTCACTTTTTAAATATTAGGTGGCTAGTAATTGTTTAAAAGTGTTTTCGACAATGATGCTAAGACTGAACCAACTTGATATTTTGTATTAATTTCATAAAGGAGTATCTACCTGGTATTTAATTAGTCGGGGTGTCACAGGTGGTATCAAAGCATCAGGTTCTAGTGTCCTTTAGGATCTGTGTGGCTTATTATGCTTCCAGCGTAGCTTTCTTTGATGTAGTGCCCTATGTTTAGGATTGTTGATTTCTTGGGTGAGATTTCAATCTCCTGCTATAATGTATATGATAGTGAATCTTATTTGCAATAGGGAGTGTTCGTGTGCCGAATAGTGCAGTATATCGTGCGAGTCGGGCGAAAAGCAGGAGGCAATGCTCAGTTGAGGTTATAAGGTATATTCGGGAATGATGACCGTAGTTAAGGTCACCCCTATTATGGCAAGGAGGTCCAAGACAGTAAAGGCGGCTTGGATACAACATACGACTTCCAGGAACCACTATAGTAAAAAGTGGGTTCAAATTAGACTCACCCAGCAAGGTTGGAATAGGAGAGAGTCAGACGAAATATTGAAGAGAACCATAAGTGAAAATACTAGAAATGTAGAGATGGCGTGTGTTAGCCAACGAATGTAAAATATCCAAAGGCATGGGCATATGTCAGAGTATGGCTAATCGGGAGAGAAAATTTGGGATAAATTTTTTCTTGCCTTGTAAAAGCAGAGTTACAATGGTGAAAGGCAACCACCACACTTAGGAGTGGAATGTATTATCAAGAGAAAGAACATACGTATGGCTTGGACATAAGTTCCTTAGGTGAGCGATGGTGATTTCAGTAAGAGTGGTTGAAGTCAGTAGAATGTTCCTTAGGGCCGTCAAAGCTAAGGGAATAAAGGAGGTATTCATCAGAGTCGAGACTACCAATGTCCGAGAAAAGGGAAACCTTAACATGGTCAGTGTGACCGGAAATAAGTGAAGTATGTGTAGAGGTATTTTTTGAGGAGTAAAACTTGTGCGTTAAAATGTTCACCGAAGCAAGTAGAGGGATAAGGGCAAGGTGCCTAGAAAAGGCAATAGTTATTGAAATTTTCGATTTGGTACGGACAGGTGTGTAAAGTCCCGAAAATATTTGAGTAGCTAGGACGATTGGCAAGGTAGAAATATGAGTTATATCCTCATATGATAATGCGTGTTGTATGTGTTAGGAATGAGTTATTGCATATTATTTTTATTATTGTTATATTGTCACGAGAGACGAGTTTAGTGAGTATCTCGACAAAGTTATTATTTATGTGTAACACCCCGCCTGCCCGGGGAGAGCGAGCAACGCGCTACTATCGATAAAACTAATCAAATCCACAAATAACAAGGTATAGAGCATCTAAAACCAATCCCACAATATAAATAAGAGAATCCACTAATCTCAATCTCTTCAAATTAAATACAACCAATAATCTCTCGAAATAAAACAACCATCTATCTCGAAATAAAATAAATCTTCAATGCTCTATATATAAAAAATAAATACAATCTTCTCATCTTGTATTCTCGAATATTTTTTCCAAAAATAATCCACGCTAAAATCCATTCTCCAAATCAAATCCAAAGTGCCCAAATCCGCGCTAACCTGTCACTAAAAGAAAATGTGGGGAAGTACACAATACGACAGGAAAGATGCACAATAAAAATTAGCAGTGAACAAAACATAACAATACGAGTACGAATATTCAAATCAAATGCGAATCTCAAGCATTTTTATCAATATAATTTCTCAACAACACATTAACCGGATCACTAGGCCTCACCACCGTACCGCGCCTATGCATTTTTTAGCATATCTGGAAAAAGAAATATTAGCGAGTGCCTAACCTCCTTGCCATATTAAAATCTCACGAAAATATGTTGAACACCAAATATAATACCACATGAATCAAAAATTAGATTCCAACTAATAATTTCCAGATTTCAATGAATTTATCAATTCAATTATGAGTTTAATAATCACATGAAATCAAATGGAATAACACTCGTGAGATTAAGGAGCATATTGTGTAAAATCCCATACCTCAAAATCATCACACGAATCATCACATTAGAGCTGTCAACGGGTCGTGTTAACGGGTTAACGGGTCGTGTTAACGGGTTAACGGGTGAAAACACCCTTAACCCGTACACGACCCGTTAAGACTAACGGGTCAAATTATAATACCCAAACACGACCCGTTAATATTAACGGGTACACGACCCGAACCGTTAACACTCGTTAATATTAACGGGTCTAAACGGGTAATGGGTTGGGTGACCCGTTATTACCCATTAATACCCGTTAATACCCGTTAGCACCCGTTAATACCCGTTAGTACCCGTTAATACCCGTTAGTACCCGTGTAATATTGGTTCGGGTCACACGACCCAATAAAACCCGGTACCACTAACGGGTGATAATGGGTATAAACGGGTTTAATCATGTAAGAGTACAAATCCAAACACGACCCGTTATGATAACGGTTCTACCGTGTTGACCCTTTAATGACCCAAACCCGATAAGACTAAGCCCATTAACTTATAATTTCGTGTCGTGTCGTGTCGTGTTATCGTATCGTACCTCATTTTGCCAGGTCTACATCACATAATTTCAGCCTCAAAATCTAAGCACACCATCACGTTCCTCTCGCAAAAATAATCAAATCTCATTCTAGCCCAAACTCGAGAAAACACCAAATAAGCCTTCTAATCTAAGGTTAAAATCTTGAATAAGTTTGGGGCTATGGTTTGTAGATGATAGGGAGTAATTTTGGAGAGGTCTTCTGGTTTAAAAGTTTGAGAAAAAGTGATTTGAAAAGTCCATCCACGAATTTGTTAATAAATAAAGGATTAAGAGTTTGATTAAGAAAAGAGTTCTAATCAGATATAAATACTAAAAAATTTATTCCGGACGATCGAACCGTTGGAATTGGATGAAATTTTATAGAGAATTAGATGAGGATGAAAAGAAGTTGTTCAAAAAATTTTAGCTCGATCGGACTGTTCAATATTTTTAAATTTTTTTTTTCTATAGAGTTTTATGTTTTGAGGACTCTAAGAGAGTTTTATATTTTGAGGACTCTTCTATATAATAAAAATTCAATTAAAACTCCATTTTAATTTTGATTTTGAAACTGTTTGAAATTCTTGCCTTTAAAAATAATAACCAACATATTTTAGCAATAAAAATAATTTTATGTCAAATTTTATTTTTCCTCTTTATTTCGAAAATACCCCAAAAATTACGCAGGTTGTTACATTTTGTGAATATTTTCCCTGGTATAGTGGGGTTACCTTTAGTGTTATCCGCGAAAAATGAATTGGTGTATCGATAGTGTTATATACTTTATTAAAATTAATCGTTTTAGTGTTGTGTTATACGAGTATGATATTATCATAATTATGGTTTTATGATAATGGTTAAACCGACTGTGTGCGGTTATTACTAGTCCATCGAGGTTACTACCTTAGTGTAGAATATTTTGTTATGGCGAGGCCCCATCTGCGAGAGGGACAGACTCGCGTTTATATATTTGTATATAGGTATATATATATTGTAAGACTTCGAAAAGTATAATGGTCTCGGATATTGGTTCCCGGTATGTGTAGGGACTTTATTGATATTATTTCGGAGTGTATTTGGAATACTGTTCAGTGAAAAGATTTAGCTGGTTATTATAATTAACGCTCAGGATGTGGTAATAAGAAGAGTGCATTGTTATATCACCCTTTAGATATGTGGGAGTTAATACTCATAGTTGTATGTCTGGGGATGGGATTTTGAGAGCCCCGATTATATTTGCATGATGTTTATGGAATGTGATTATCATCAATGTTAAGAGACAGTGTCTTTCGAAAGAAGTTCCTTCTTTAAGATTTTTATGAAAGGAGATGTAACTTTGTTGTCAAGAGATGGGAATATAGGGGTACATGTTATGAACTGAGGGTCTAACGTATTTCGAGGACCGACAATGTTAGGTAGTAGTGTATCAGGGGGATTCCTTGTTTGGATTTCGCTTTGCAAGACATCCCATGCATGAAACTTAGCGTAAAGTTGGTAGTAAGGAAATGCTTGGCCATTCGTCCATGATTTGGGTACCTCGATCTTTATGGAAGTATGTGGTTATAACTAGAAGTCAAAGGGGTAAATTACGATATAAGGCCAGTAGAGCCAGTTGTTAGTTAGGAAGTACTGATAATTGTGTTTTATTTTGGCAGATTAAAGGATGAAATGATGTTTAGGAGGATTTGGAATTTCAAATTCGAGGATGATTGAGAACACCCAAGTGTTATAGCCACGTTGCAAATGCAGGGGCAATAAAGAGTTTGGAGTACTTATAAAGCGTAGGTGATGTTTAAACCTGTTTGCACGATGTATAGGGTGTATGGACACCTTGGTTTGCTGGTGTCAAAATCACCGAAAGAAAAGACATAGATAGGTGAAATTTTTACTTGTGGGACTAACATAACGAAATGGAAGTGGTAGAGTGGATTAAGCGTTGTGATAAGGATGAAAATATATAGATTCATGTGCAATCAGAGTAGCACGTTCAAAATTGGTTGAAGGGCAGCGGAAAGCCATTTAAAAAGGGGATATCCCTTGAGAAGACAAATATTTAACTATTATAAGCAATTTGAAGCGGAGTTCCACCCAATCGAAGGTTGAGGGTGGCTTACGCGTAAATAGAGTGAGCATGTCAATAAGGTATAAGTAGTCCAAATGTGCACATCGTGGTGAATGGTGCACGGGCCGGAAATTTTGGGTATACGCCGAAGGAAGAGAGGGTTATTAAGTACCACATAATGGGAAGAGTTATAAGTGGAAGTCGGTATTGAGTGGGACATAATTAGTAGCCCTACGTGCACCACTTATAGATGGAAATCGGTTGGAGTAAGGTTACCAACCAGAAACTTGGTGTCAAGTCGATGATTCCAGTAGCGAAAGAGTCAAGATGGTAAATTTCTTCGATGGGTTGCATTCATAAAGATGAGTAACAAGTTCCTTCGAATGTATGTAACGGATTGTTAAGAAGGAAAGACATTGTTATATCCTTGGGTGATTTACAATACTAGATAGTGACCGCGTCGGTATGAGGTCCTATCCAATATTAATCCGAACGAGGATGAAATAGTCGAAATCCATCTTCAATATGGGGTATAAGGAAGTAGTGGGAAAAGTTCCCTTTGACAAAGTTGTATCACCAATAGCCCAAGGAATAGGTGCAAGGTGATTGACGAATTGCAAAACCGTATGAAAAGCGATCATTTCATTTTTAGTAAGTGAAGTATAATATGGTAATGGGGAGAGGATATTACCTAATAGGAAAGTTATGCGAAAGCACCCGCACCTATCTATAATGGACAAGGTACTTACTAAGGTTTAGAGTGGATAAACCTTACCGTTCTTCCTCTGAATGCTTAGAGGTGAGCATATTATCAGAGTTTTCGATCAGTCAGAAGTTGAAGTACGATTACTAGAATAGGTTCAACTAACCGTATGAAGTGGCTCTCTCTTGTGTAAAAGTCACAATGCCAGGAACAGAGATCCAAATAACGTACAAGAGTAATTCGATGTTTTATAGTAGCTCCCAGGAGGAGATTTTTTTGTTTAAATAAATGCGGGAGTTGACACGAAGTGAGGTACGATCTCCCAATAATATTAAGATAATACGGCCAATGATGTATAGGCTATTCTTATTCGAATGTTGTTTAGTAAGAGCACAACGTGAGGTGAGTTTATTGAGGTATAACCCTACAACTGAGATAGTATCAAGAGTGTGCAACAAACTTGTTGTGAAGCGAAGGTCGTAGTGATTGAGCATTTCTTTGTATTTTGTTTTGAGTACTGGAGGATATCTAATTTTTTCCAGGTATGCCTATTTTTCCAAATTTCGGGATGAAATTTTGTTATTAGGGGGGAAGTATAGGTAATACCCCGTAATTTTACTGATTTTATTTAATGGGATTAATTAAATTAAATGGAAATTAATTGGGAAATAATCCGGATTTAAATACTGGTGAGACGTGAGTTAGTATTTGATTATGATGATAATATTGAGTGTTACTGAGTATATATGGTAATACATGATTATTGAAATTATTAAAATGATCGCGAGTCATAAATACGATAATTCGGAAAATTAAGTTGGGACGCGCGTGTCAGTCGCGTCAGGAATTAATTTAATTAGATTAAAAAGTAAATTATAATTTTATCATTCATATGGTCATTTTGAGTGCGCCAACGTGTCCGAAGAGGTCGATATAGTCAGAAAACACTTACCGGGGGTTTAGTTTAGGTCCCGGGGCATTTTTAGGCCAAATCGGCAACCCGGGAGGGTATTTTAGTCATTTTCACGAATTTTTGGGTCTATTTAATTCTTATTGTGTAGGCCGTTAGGTCCATTATCAGCCAAAAAGTAAGAAGTGGTCTACGTGAGTTAGAGGAGATGCTATAGGAGGGTTTCAAGCCATAGCCACCACCCACCACCACCACTTTCGACGAAAATTGTGACCGGAAAGGAGGAAAGAACCAACCTTTGTCATCACGAGAAGATCTGAACATCAATACTAAGGCAAGTGATTTGGTTTCATTAATTTTTAGCGAATAATTCTTCCATGCTAGTGTAGGGTTTGTTAATAGCCTTGAAAGATGATGAAAACTCATGAATTTGGAGTAGAACCCTAAATCTTGGATAGAAATTGCATGTAGATTAGTTCTGGACGAATTTCAGTAACCAAAATATAACCCTTGATGAACTAAAAATGGATTTCAGAAGAGAAATATTATGGTTATTGAAGAAAATAGAAAAACTAGGGTTTTATGAAGATTTTATCCAAATAAGACTAATTAATGATGGTTTAAAGGTTTTGGGACGTTAGAAATCATGTATTTAGGTTGTATGATGATCTTATATGATTATATTAGAATTTCACATCTTGTAATGAGGTTTTGGGACAAATCTGGGACTAGAAAACGAAGAAGTCCGTAGCCTCATCTGGTATGTTCGATCGATCGATATTCATAGGTCGATCGATCGACGATCAGGATCGATCGATCGATCCCTCTTGAAAGGGTGATTTTTCCCTTTTTGATCTTAAGTGTTTCCGACCATCGAATGTTATAGTTGGGGATTATGTGAATGCATTAGGACTTAAAGAAGACCAATAGGGTATTATATTTGAAATCCGAAATACATTAGGATTGGGTTGAATTGTCGCATTGAATTCTCGAGTGTCCGATGAGTAATTGTCTATGTTAAGATGTGAGAGCATAATTTAAATCCTTAGGAGTAAAAAGTTAAGATTTGGGACATAAATATGGAGTTAAGAGTACTGAAATAATATGTGAGAATAATAGGAGACGTGGTAACCTCTTTGGTTAGATTTAAGTACTCAAAACTATACGACGTGAGACGTATCGGTGGATTATATTATATATTATCCGGAAGTATAAAATTGTACTAACTGCAGTAACGGTATAGGGATTGAGAACATACCTTTAAAAATATTATAAGTTATCTAAGTTGTGTGAATTCTTAGTATATGGATTATTATGTGTATGACATACCTACCATACTTGCTATCATGGGAGGTCGGCTTTCGGAATAGGGCCATATAATATTTGTGTGCCTACGCGGGGATTGAGATTGGTACCTTAAGGACATAGGGATATGAATGACTTATTTGTCAGTTAATAAGTTAGCTGACCATGGGAGCGTAGGTATGTGCGTGACCCATGGGTATGTGAACTATGTTCGCCTCCAATATGTGTGATTTTGCTTATTGAAACGGCTCATGAGAGATTCGGAACTCGTAGTCCTTATGTACGTGATGTACCGGGATTCGATAGCTGAGTATGTGTGCACCGCAGCTTAGCGTAGGGGTGCCCTAATTGTATATTTATATTGAGATTAATATACTTGTGATTATAACAGATTCTTTATTAAAGTGAATGTGAGTACTTGAACATTTTGAGATGGATTAAGAATGAGAATTTCCTATAATAATTATTATAAATTAATCTGGGAAATAAAAAGGTAGATACATGCAAGTTATATTAGAATGTCTTGAATAAATCCCTATATTATAATGTGAGGACATGAAGTGGTACGGACTAGTTAGTTAACGGCATAATTAGTAAGGGTTAAGTTTATACGTTAGACGTGCACATTAGCTGAGAGGGGAGAAACTCATGTGAGAGTACATAAGTAACATGTATTTAATATTCACTGTTTAATGCAATTAAACACTTGCTATATTTTAAACTGTTTTCACATCGGGCTCTGACCCGTTTTCTTTCCAATCTATTTTCTTGTAAAACCTTTTAGGTGTCCAGCCATAGGGATGCCAAGCTTAGGAGTTCCATTCCTTTGACGTGTTGTAGCTACTGTGGAAGTTACAGGACCTCGATAGTAGACGCCTCCACATTCTACATTGATTCTATTTCAGATTCATTCATTTGTTAGGTCATTGTAGCCCCTTTTCTTTTGGAGACAGCTTTATAATACCCAGTTTCATTTCAATTTTGCCGTTATTTAATTATTCAGACTTTGTATTTAGTTTTATTCAATATTTGGATTATTCAGAGGAGTGTTACTCTAGATTCATTTATATTACGTTTGTGGTTTTGATGTGATTGTGGTATCATTAGTTAATAATTTAATTGGTTGCGTGTTAATTTAATTTAAATAAAATTTGACAACTCACTTTTTAAATATTAGGTGGCTAGTATTTGTTTAAAAATGTTTTCGACAGTGATGTTATGAACTGAACCAACTTGACATTTTGTATTAATTTGAATAAAGGAGTAGCTACTCGGTATTTAATTAGTCGGGGTGTGACACGACAGTGCTATGTCATTTAAATGAGCTCGTCGACCGAGGTAACTCCTCTTCTACACTTAGGAAAATTTTTTCTTTTAATAAAAATGAATCAGACTTCGAAAAAAATATTTTCTGAAAAAATTCCCAAATATTTATACAAATATAAACAAATCCAATAAATCATTTTACCAATAATGCGAAGAGGAGTAGTGGAACGGTTGAGCAGCACGTTGCATGAAGCATAATGCACGTATGAAGATGATGGATGCATGGATTCAGATCAAGGCCGTCGTAAATGATCGTGTTGACGTGCCGAATGTAGCGGTATCAGACATATAAATTGTGATCTAGGAATAACAGAGAATTCCTAGATTCTACCCCGGACATTTATAAAATTATTTTCTTACACTTTTCACTTATTGTTTATTGTAATTAGTTAAAGTTTTATTTCTTCCTTTTGGTTTTGCCTTGGTACTAACATGTTTTGTAGAATCTTTGGACTTGTACTTTTAGGAGATCTCTCCATTTTGAGTAATATCGTTCTTTTCCTCTCTTTAACTCACATTGAGGACAATGTCAGGTTTTCCAATTAGGGGGTATGGGATATTCTATCCATTCACTGGTAGTTTCTTTAATTTGATTACATGTTATTTCCAACCATACTTTTATTATAAAAAAATTAAAAATTCCAAAAAGATTTTCTTTCTTTTTTCTCCTTTATTGGGCATTTTGCCTTAATTTCCTATGATAAATTTAATAATTGCCCTATCCAATTTCTAACTCAATGATGTATTTTATTTTATTTTCAGGTTATTAAACTTTAATCCTCAAATTATTTAATATTAGGAATAAATGCATGAATTAAACCTTGAAAACCCATGAGCACTTGAACATATTTTCTAAAATCATTTGGTAGGGAAATTATAGCTTGGTATCTTTTTGTTACATTGTGTACACTAAAAAACTAGCGAGCTTCGTGCTTTTCTTCATTTTTGAGTGCTTATACATTACTCTTTCTCTTTCTTGAAAAACGTATCTTGTTGACGATCTCATTTTCTTTTCATTGATTTCATATTAATTGAATTATCACTTGAGCGTGATTTTCAATAGTGTTGAGTCCCTAGAATCACATGAAACTTTTGGAAAGGATCATAGTCCCTCGTTGATGTTTAACCCTTATGACCTTACCCTTACACTTATACATGTCCCTAATCAACCCCGTTGAGCCCTATTATGACCTTTCTTTTCATCCTAAATCCCCTAACCAACTCCACATTGGAGTTTTACACCATATATTTCACCTTTCTTACCTATGTTTGGAATGATATTTGGGATTGAATGATGTTGTGTAGTGTGGTTGCAATTTAAGCATGAAAAGAGTGAGAAAAGAAGAAAGTGTAGTAAGAAAGAACGAAAAATAAAGAGAAAGTTTATATATGTGATGTGTATAGTTCAATAATCATTATTATTCTCTCGGTTGATTATATTTAATGCTTGTTTGGAAATCATTTTCCAATTTTGAAATTGCCCTCTATTTTTGGACATCCTAAATTTTTTATCTCCGAACATCATTAAATCCGTACATATTTACTTCATTTTGGACCGCTAACCCCAAGTCTACATTACAACCCAATAAAGTCATATTTGATCCTAGGGTAATGTGATTCAAAGGTTGAACATAAGAGATAATCTATTTAAGTTCATTTCATATCGGTTAATATGCGATATCCTTTCATGAGATTGTATTTTGCACTTTTGTATATCGTTCTTCATTAACGACATGTGCGCGGCCTTGTTTCCATTTACAATAACTCATTATACCCTCATGTCCCGTGTGTTATACCCAATACCGAGTGCTTCTATTTGTTCAGTGAAATATCCGAAGAGTATTGAGTGTAAGCATGCTTTAATTGTTATCCGGGCTATAGGCATTTTTATCAAATCAAAGATTTTTACATGTGCATGCACCCCACTCACATTTGAGGTTTCAATTCCATGTAGTTATTCTTTTAATATTGATAGTTACGGATTTGTGGGGAAACTTCTCTTTTGCTTTGTTAATAATATGTTGAAATATCTTGTTGTTGTTAAGTTTTGCATATTGGTTGGTTGGGCATGTTTTGAGGAAATTTGATGTTTGTGGGTTTCATCCCTGAAAACCCTCACGAGATGACACTCGCGCACTAGGGTAACCTAGGAGTATAGTGGCTTATTGCATACGTTAAATGCAATCGTGTTCCCTAAGAAAGTGGCATTTATATTTCAATCATATATACATGTTGTGTTTTTCTTATAGTTCTTCTTGCTTTGAATTTCATTACTAGGGACTAGTAATGTGTAAGTTAGGGGGTGTGATTCGTATCAAATATTGCACTTTATACCCTTTTAACTTATGCATTTTAGCCCCATTGGGTACTTTAATGTCTACAATTATGCTTATTAATCAGACAACCTCCGTTTTATGTGCTAATATATTGTAATACCTCCTAATTTTATGGCTTTTAATTATGAGATTAATTAATTGAAATTGCTTTTAATTATGGGATTAATTAAATTAATTTGGGATAATTAATTGGAAAATAATTTGGATTTAAATAACTAGGGAGACGAGAGTTAGTATTCGATTATGATGATACTGTTGAATATTACTCAATGATTATGGTAATATGTGATTATTGAATTTATTAAAATTGTCGTGAGTTGAAAATACGGCAGTTTCGGTAATTAAGTTGGGACGCGCGTGACAGTCGCGTCAGGAATCAATTTAAATGGATTTAAAAGTAAATTATAATTTTATCATTCATATGGTCATTTTGAGTGCGCCAATGTGTCCGGAATGGTCGAAATAGTTAGAAAATACTAGTCGGGGGTTTAGTTTGGGTTCCGGGACATTTTTAGGCCTAATCGGCAACCCGAGAGGGTATTTTAGTCATTTTAAATTTTAATAAATAGTGAACTACCAAATTAAGTTTTGTTTATCAGCTAACCATAGGGCCATTATCATTCAAAACCAAAGAGTGGGCAACATGAAAACGAGAGGATAAGTTCCAAGGGTTTCCAAGGCCATAACCACCACACACCACCACTAGCGCCGGATTTGTGACCGGAAAAAGAAGGAGAACCAACCTTTATTGTCATTAAAGGATCATAACTTCTAAATAGAGGCAAGTTATTTAACTTACAATGATTCGGTACATATAATACCCATGGTAGTTTATAATTAGAGATTAAACTATAAATATTATAAATCTCATGAATTGGAGAATTTAATCTTGAATATGGGTAGGTTTTGCATGTAGATGAACTTCTGGTATATAGAGACAACGAAATCATAATCCATGTGTACAAATTCACGGATTAATGTTGAGAAATTTGATGTTCTTGAAGAAATTTAGAAGAACTAGGTTTAGAGGAATATTTATGACTTTTGATCGAAGAAGCTATTAATTCATGATGGTTTAATGATTCTAAAATGTTAGAGATTGTGGGAACATGTTGATGTAATGAGTAGTATACTTGGTTGGGAGTTTGGGATATTGTAATTGAGGATTTGGGGTGTAAATTTGGAGAACCCGTAAATGTTTAAAGAATTTCTGGGCAAATACCTGCTTGATCGATCGATCGACTCAAGAATGTCGATCAATCGAACATTAACCTTCGATCGATCGACCCACCCCTCCGGATTTTTGAAAGCTTTCTCCTTTAAGATTTAATATAAATCCCAAGCCTATAATTATTCTTAGTGAGATTAGTATAGTATTTTGGGACTTAGTTAAGGTCAGTAGGGTCTTAGTTGATTCTCGAAAATATGGTTTACCTTATGGAATTGAATGTTATTACTTACGAGAGTCTACCGAGTGAGGCACGATTAGAAATGTTCAATTTGTGACTATAATGGGAATGAATGATGATATAAGGAAAGGAACTGTAACTGAGGGACTTTAAGTTACGGAAATAAGCTTAGAAACTAATAGGAGACCTAGTAACCTTTTGGGATAAGTTTAGGTACTCAAATTGATACGACAAGAGAGTTATCAAACTGAATATTTATTACGTAGAATGTTCGGGATAAACTTACTACATATGAGACTTATAAGATGGAATGTGTGAATGCCTATATTAATATACGATTACTTAGGTTTTATGAATTCCTAGTATTTGGATTTCTTATGTGTATGACATAGCTACCATACTTGTTATCACGGGAGGTTGGCTTTCGAAAAAGGACTATCTGATCTTTGTGTGCCTATGGGGGGATTTTGATTGGTACCTTAAGGACATGGGGTTGTGAATGACTTATTTGTGAGTTGATAAGTCAGCTGACCATGGGAGCGTAGGTATGTACCAGACCCATGGGTATGTGAACTATGTCCGCCTACAAAATGTGTGATTTTGTTTATTGAAACGATTCCTGAGCGATTCGAAACACGTAGTCCTTATCTACGTGATGGACAAGGATTCAATAACAGAGTATGCGTGCACTGAAGCTTAGCCTGGGGGTGCCATATTTGTATATATATGTTGAGAATGATATACTTGTATTTTTAACTCACTCACTGTTAATTTATGAATGCGAGTAATTGTGATATTTGAATGGGATTAAAAATGTGAGAATCCATATCATAATTGATGTAATACTCTGATTAATATGAAGTTGAGATTTATGCAGAATATATTAGAATAATATGAATAGACCCCTATATTTTAATGTGAAGATAGGAAGTGGTACAGACTAGTTAGTTAGCGGCATAACTAGGATGGGTTAAAGGTATAAGTTAGGCATGCACATTAGTTAAGGGGTGAGGAACTCATGCGAGAGCACGTAACTAACATGTATATAATATTTAGTGTTTAATGTAACTAAACACTTGCTATATTTTTAAACAGTTTTCACCTCTGGCTCTGACCCGTTTGCTTTCAAATCTATTTTCTTTTAAAACCTTTTTAGGTGCCCATCCACAGGGAGGCCAAGCATAGGAGTTCAATTACATTGACGTGTTGTAGTTGCTGTGGAAGTTACAGAATCTCGATATTAGACGCCTCCACATTCTGCACTTGATTCTATTCAGGGTTACTCATCTGTTAAGGCAAGTCGCCCATTTCCATTTAGAGATAGAATTCTCAGACTTTCAGTTTTATTTCAGATATTGGTCTATTTATTCAGACTCTTGTGTCGGGATTTTATCTTATTGGTCTATTTATTCAGACTCTTGTATCGGTATTTTATCTTACTCTGGTATTACTATTGGAGTGTTTACTCTAAACTCGATTTATTTCATTTCGTTGGTTATTCATATGACATTGTTTATGCGATTGTTGGATGATGATGATTTAATTACTTGGTTAATTTTTAACTTAATTAATAAAATTTGGCATCTCTCTTTTTTAAATATTAGGTGGTTAGTAATCAATTAAATGTTTTCGACAGTGATGCTAAGACTGAACCAACTTGATATTTTGTATTAATTTCATAAAGGAGTATCTACCTGGTATTTAATTAGTCGGGGTGTCACAGGTGGTATCAAAGCATTAGGTTCTAGTGTCCTTTAGGATCTGTGCGGCTTATTATGCCTCCAGCGTAGATTTCTTTGATATAGATCCCTATGTTTAGGATTATTAATTCCTTTGATGAGATTTTGTTTTCCTGCTATAATGTATATAATAGTGAGTCTAAATTGCATTCGAATGTGTTCGCTTGCCAAACCATGCAGTAAGTCAGTGAAGGCAGTTGGGAGGACAGCAGGAGGCAAAGCTCAGTAGAAGTTATAGGGTATATTCAAGAATGATGATCGTAGTTGAGGTCACCCCTATTATGGCACAGAAAACCAGGATAGTAAAGATGACTTGGACACAGCATATGACTTTCAGGGAACGTTATAGTAAAAAGTGGAGTCAAATTATACTCACCCAACAAGGTTAGATTGGGAGAGAGTCAAACGAAACATTGAAGAAAACCAGCTGTGGAAATTCTAGGAATGCGGAAATCGTGCGTGTTAGCCAACGAAGGTAAAATATCCAAAGCCTTGGGCATATTTCGGAGTTTGGCTAATCGGAAGTGAAATTTGGGGTAAAAAAATTTCTCAGCTCATTGGAGAAAAGTAATAAAGGTAGGAGCCAACCACCACTTTTATAAGTGGAATGTTGTGTCAATGGAAGGATATTAGGTAGAGTTTAACTGCCAGTTGCTTCATCAGATGTTTAGGATAAGATGCGAACGTTATTCTGAACTCAGACAAGAGGGTCGGACAGAGGTCTCTTTGTGAAAAAGGAATTTAATTTATTAGTGAATCTTGCACCGGATGAAGTAGGTACAATGGAGGAGAGGATTTTAAAGTGGTAAATTAACTCATAAGAAGAATTGCTAGCACTTATGGGGAATTCTGCTTTGTCGGTCAATGCAAATCGTGACAATGTCGCGTTTTGTCATTTTGGATGTTAACAGTTCCTTGTGCGGGGAGCTACAAGAATCAAATAATTTGTTTAAAAAGCAAGATTGGGTGCGACGGTGTTGGTGAAGCACCACATGGGGGAGACCCATCAGGGGACCCATTTAAATGATTCGGATAACAAAAGTTTTACCAAGCGATGGTGAATTCATTAAGGGTTATTGAAGCCAGTAGCGTGTTCCTTAGGGCCATCAAAGCTAAGGGAACAATTGAGGTAGCCATCAGAGTCGAGACTACCAAAGTTCGAGAGAAGGACAACCCTAAAATGGTCAGTATGACCGACGATAAGTGGAGTATGTGTAGAGGTATTTTTTAGGGAGTGAAACCCGTGCGTTAAAATTTTTCCAAAGCGAGTAAAGGGATAAGGGTATGGTTCCTAGCAAGGGTAATAGTTATTGAAATTTTCGATTTGGTACGGACACGCGTGTTAAGTCGAGGAACCATTTGAAAAGCCAGGTTGATTGGCAAGGTAGAAGTATGAGTTATATCCTCAGATGATGATGCGTATTGTACGTGACACGAATGAGTTACTATATCTTTATTATTGCTAGATTCGCATGTGAGACGAGTTTAGTGCGTATATCGATGACGTTATTATTATGTTAATATTTTCCCTGGTATAGTGGGGTTACCTTTAGTGATATCGGCGAAGGATGCATGGGTGCATCAACAGTGGTATATACTTTATTGAAATTACTTGTTTTAGTGATGTGTCATCCGACTATGATATTATCCTGATTATGGTTTTATAATATTGATTAAACCGATAGTGTGCGGATATTGCAAGTCTATCACGATTACTACCTTAGTGTAGAATGTTTTCTTCTAGCGAGACCTCATCTGCAAGAGGGCCAGGCTCTCGTTTATATATTTATATATATGTATATATATTATATAGACTTCGAAAGGTATAATGGTCTCAGATATTTGATCCGGGTATGTGTAGGGACTTTATTGATATGATTCGGAGTGTATTTACTTTACTATTCAGCGAAAAGATTTAGCTGGTTATTATATTTAATGCTCAGGACGTGGTAATAGGAAGAGCGCATTGTTATATCACCCTTTAGAGATGTGAAAGTTAATACTCATAGTTGTATGTCTGGGGATAGGATTTTGAGAGCCCCGGTTATATTTTCATGATGTTTACGGAATGTGATTACCACCAATGTTAAGTGACAGTGTCTTTCGGAAGAAGTTCCTTATTTAAGTGTAATTACGGTGGGAGATGTAACTTTGTTGTCAAGAGACAGGAATATAGGGGTATATGTTATGGACTGAGGGCCTAACAAATTTCGATGACCGACAATTATAGGTAGTAGTGTATCGTGGGGGTTCCTTATTTGGATTTCACTATGCGAGACATCCCACGCATGAAACTTAGCATAAGGCTGATAGTATGGAGATTTTTGGCCATTCGTCCATGAGTTCGGTACCTCGATCGTTATGAAAGTATGTAATTTTAACCGAAAGTTAAAAGGTAAATTACGATATAAGGCCAGTAGAGCCAGTTGTGTGGTGAGGAAGCACTAAAAATTTTATTTTATTCTGGCGGGTTGAAGGATAGAATGATGTTTAGGAGGATATAGAATTTCAAATTCTGGGGTGATTGAGAACGCCCAAGTGGTATAGCCACGTTGCGAATGCAGGGGAAATAAAGAGTTTGGAGTACATATGAGGCGTATATGATGTTTAAACCCGTATGCACGATTTATATGGGTGTAGATACCCTGGTTTGCTGATCGCAGAATTGTAAGGAAAAGAGACATGGGAATTGATGTGTGAAATATATGTTGTGGGACTAATATAATAAAATGAAAGTGGTAGAGTGGATTAAGCATCGTGAGAAGAATGACAATCTATATATTCATGTGCAATCAGAGTAGCACGTCCGAACTTGGCTGAAAGGCAGTGGGAAGCCATTTAAAAAGGGGGTATCCCTTGAGAAGGCAAATAATTAACTATTATGGACAAATTAGAGCGGAGTTCTACCTAGTAGAATGTTGATGTCAATAAGGTATAAAGAGTCCAGAAATGCACATCGTGGTGAAAACTTTTGGTATGCACCGAGGAAAGAAGAGGGTTATTAAGTATCACTTAATGGAAAGAATTATAAGTGAAAGTCGGTGTTGAAAGGGGAGTACTAAGTAATAGATAGGTCGAAGTAAGAGGATCAGCCAAAAAATTTTGTATCATGCCGACGATTCCAGTAATGGAAGAGTCAAGTTGGTAAATTTCTTTGAGGGTTTGCCAACTTCTAGATGAGTCAAGAGCCCCTTCGAATGTGTGGAACAGGTTATCCAGTCTGAACTGAATGAGATCCTTGAAACCCACCTTCAATACAGAGTATCAGGAAGTAGTGGGAATAACATTTTATTTTGAGCAGGTTGTATCACCTATAGCCCGAGGAGTAGGCGCAAGGTGATTGACGACTAGTGGAGCTGTATGAAAGTAATTTTGGACTCATTGCGACCATTTCATTTCCACAACGGGTATAGCTAGTAAATGAAGTATAATATGGTAATGGGGAGAGGATATTACCTAATGGTAGACTTGTGTGAAAGCACCCGTACCTATTTATAGTGGACAAGATGCCTACTGAGGTTTTGTGTAGATAAACCTTACTATCCTTCCTCTGGATATTTAGAGGTCAGCGGATTATCAGAGTTTTGGATCAGTCAAAAGTTAGAGTCTGGTGACTAAAATGGGTTAACCATAAACAATATTAGGTGGATTTTTCCTTTTGTTAAAGTTACACCACCGGGAATAGAGATTCGAAGAACGGACAAGAGTAGTCAGATGTTCTATGGTTTCTCCTAGGATGGGAGTTTTGTGTTTAGATAAACACAGGAGTTGATACGAAGTGAGGTGCGGCCTCCCAATAATATTGAGATAATACGACCAATGATGTATAGGCTATTCTTATTCGAATGTTATTCAGTAAGAACACAAGGTGAGGTGCATTTAGTGAGGTGTGACCCTATAATCGATAAAGTGTCAAGAGAGTTCAACAAGCTTGTTGTGAAGCGGGGTTGTAGCGATTGAGCCTTACTTTGAATTTTGTTTTAAGTACTGGAGGATACCTAATTTTTTCAGGTATGCCTTGCTTTTTCGAATTTCATGACAAAATTTTTTTATTAGGGGGGAAGTATGTAATACCCCGTAATTTTATGGCTTTTAATTATGAGATTAATTAATTGAAATTGCTTTTAATTATGGGATTAATTAAATTAATTTGGGATAGTTAATTGGAAATTAATTCGAATTTAAATAATTTGCGAGACGAGAGTTAATACTTGATTATGATGATAATATAGAATATTACTGCGTGATTATGGTAATATGTGATTATTGAATTTATTAAAATTATCGTGAGTTGAAAATACGGCAGTTTTTTTGGTAATCAAGCTGGGACGCGCGTGACAGTCGCGTCATGAATCAATTTACATGGATTTAAAAGTAAATTATAATTGTATCATCCGTATAGTCATTTTGAGTGCGCCAACTTGTCTGGAAGGGTCGAAATAGTCAGAAAATACTTGTCGGGGGCTTAGTTTGGGTCCCGGGGTATTTTTAGGCCTAACCGGCAACTCAGGAAGGTATTTTAGTCATTTTCAATTTTAATGAATAGTGACCTACGAAAATTAGGTTTTGTTTATCAACCAACCTTAGGGCCATTATCTCTCAAAACCATAGAGTGGGAAATGTGAAAAAGAGAGGAGAAGTTCCAAGGGTTTCCAAGGCTATAACCAACACACACCACCACTATCGCCGGATTTGTGACCGAAAAAAATGGAGAATCAACCTTTATTGTCATCAAAGGATCAAAATTTCTAAATAGAGGCAACTGATTTAACTTACAATGATTCAGTACATATAATACCTATGATAGTTTATAATTAGAGATTAAACTAGAAATATTATAAATCTCATGAATTGGAGAATTTAATCTTGAATATGGGTAGGTTTTGCATGTAGATGAACTTTTGGTATGTAGAGACAACGAAATCATAATCCATCTGTACAAATTCACGAATTAATGTTGAGAAATTTGATGTTCTTGAAGAAATTTAGAAGAACTAGGTTTAGAGGAATATTTATGACTTTTGATCCAAGAAGATATTAATTCATGATGGTTTAATGATTCTAAAACGTTAGAGATTGTGGGAACATGTTGATGTAATGAGTGGTATACTTGGTTGGGAGTGTGGGACGTTGTAATGGAAAATTTGGGGTGTAAATTTGGAGAACCCGTAACTGTTTAAAGAATTTCTGGGCAAATACCTGCTTGATCTATCGATTAACTCAAGAATGTCGATCGATCGACAATTTGCCTTCGATCAATCGACCCCTCCTGATTTTTGAAAGCGTTATCCTTTAAGGTTTAATATAAATCCCAAGCCTATAATGATTCTTTGTATGATTGGTATAGTATTGAGGGACTTAGTTAAGGTTGGTAGGGTCTTAGTTGATGCCCGAAAAAATGGTTTACCTTATGGAATTGAATGTTATTACTTGCGGGAGTCTACCAAGTGAGGTACATTTAGAAATCATTCGATTTGTGACTATAATGGAATGAATGATGATATAAGGATAGGAACAATAACAGAGGGACTTTAAGTTACGGAGATAACCTTAGAAACTAATAGGAGACCTAGTAACCTTTTAGGATAAGTTTAATTACTCAAATTGATACGACCAGAGAGTTATCAAACTAAATAGATATTACATAGAATGTTCGGGATAAATTTACTGCGTATGATACTTATAAGATAGAACTTTTGAATACCTATATTTATATATGATAACTTAGGTTATGTGAATGCCTATTGTATGGATTTCTTATGTGTATGACATAGCTACCATACTTGCTATCACGAGAGGTTGGCTTTCGAAAAAGGACCATCTGATCTTTGTGTGCCTACGGGAGGATTTTGATTGGTACCTTAAGGACATATGGTTGTGAATGACGTATTTATGAGTTAATAAGGCAGTTGAACATGGGAGCGTAGGTATGTACCAGACCCATGGGTATGTGAACTATGTTCACCTCCAATATGTGTAATTTTTTTATTGAAACGAATCCAAAGAGATTCGGAACACGTAGTCCTTATCTTCGTGATGTACCAGGATTCAATAAAAGAGTATGCTTGCACTGAAGCTTAGCCTGGGGGTACCATATTTGTATATATATGTTGAGAATGATATACTTGTATTTGTAACTCACTCACTGTTAATTTATGAATGCGAGTAATTGTGATATTTCAATGGGATTAAAAATGTGAGAATCCATATCATAATTGATGTAATACTCTGATTAATTTGAAGTTAAGATTTATGCAGAATATATTAGAATAATATGAATAGACCCCTATATTATAATGTGAAGACAAGAAGTGGTACAGACGAGTTAGTTAGCGGCATAACTAGGATGGGTTAAAGGTATATGATAGGCGTTCACATTAGTTGAGGGATGAGGAACTCATGTGAGAGCACGTAACTAACATGTATATAATATTTACTATTTAATGTAATTAAACACTTGCTATATTTTTAAACTATTTTCACCTCGGGCTCTGACCCATTTTCTTTCAAATCTATTTTCTTGTAAAACCTTTCTAGGTGCCCAGCCATAGGGATGCCAAGCATAGGAGTTCCATTACATTGACGTGTTGTAGCTACTGTGAAAGTTATAAGATCGCAGTATTAGACGCCTCCACATTCTGCACTTAATTCTATTCAGGGTTACTCATCTGTTAGGGCATGTCGCCCGTTTCCATTTAGAGATAGCATTCTTAGACTTTCAGTTTTATTTCAGATGTTGGTTTATTTATTAAGACTCTTGTATCGGGATTTTATCTTACTCTGGTATTGTTATTGGAGTGTTTACTCAAGACTCAGTTTATTTCATTTCGTTGGTTATTCATATGAGATTGTTTATACGATTGTTGGATGATGATTTATTTACTCTGTTAATTGTTAACTTAATTAATAAAATTTGGCCTCTCTCTTTTTTAAATATTAGGTGGCTAGTAATCAATTAAATGTTTTCAACAGTGATATTAAGACTTATTTTGTATTAATTTTGTAAGGACACAAATTTCTAATTGAGTCCCTTGTAGTTTTGGCTCAATTTCGGACAAAAACATTTGAGTCATATGATAGAGTTATTGATCATCCTTCAAGCCTATGACATACTAAAGTTGAAGACGTAACGGCCAAGATATTAAAGCTTCATCAAATGCCGAGTTTATTGTTCCTCGTTTCTACGTCATCAACAATGTTCCGTTTACTCCTAAGGTATGAATGCATTTTAATATATATATAGGAGCTTGGAACATTTTTATTGGGTGTATTTTATTTTAAACTGTTGTTTATTTTCCGAAAGATTTTATTAAAACTTTAAAATAAAGTATATAAAGTTTCTAGGCTAAAACTAATATTTTCAACTTTCTGGAAGTTCGTTCGAACGAGTTTGTCGCTCGAACGAGTTTGCCAACGAGTTTCCACATTGGCCACTGGAATGTCGTTCGAAGTGTCGTTCAAACGAGAATGATGTTCGAACGAGATTTCTAATGGGTTCACACTGGAACTTCTTTAGAATCCTCGTTCGAACGAGACTTCGTTCGAACAAAAATCTCATTCGAACGAGTTTTGGCGGGAATAGTTAATTGGCAGTTTTGAGCAGTTTTTTCCCACTTTTCCACTTCTTTTCCCACTAACTTTTTATCTGAATATGTAAGTGCGGGAACCAAGTTTTTTAACTTAACTTTTTCATAACTTTCCATCTTCTAGAGAGAGAAGAGAGCTTCAAAATTAAAAAGAAAAATTTCATGTTTAAGTGTTTTGTCTTCAAGAAAAATCCATAAACACTTGTGTTTCACCCATATTGTTTTAATCCAAGTTTTAATATATATATATATATATATATATATATATATATATATATATATATATATATATATATATATACTTTTCTTGGAGTTTTGGAACCGGTTTTTTACTCTATCATTTGAAGAGTTCGTTTGGGTTTCCTTCTACATCCCATAAAGAAGAAGTACGTATTTTTGGCTGCGGCATTCTCATATGGTGAAAGGCATCATATGTGGTTGACGGTTGCTTCCTAGTTCCTCATTGGTGGATTCCAAGGTTTCGGTGGAGTCCGGGATTGTCAACTAAGCGGAGGTCGGTACAAGAAGGAGCATCGGGGCTTGAAAGGGGTTGAGTCGAGTCTTGTAAGTCTTTCATGTCTTATACTTGTAAAATACCTTACTTAGTGGACTTATGGCTAGGGCCGTCCGAGGTTGTTTTTCGTTTGTGAGTTTTTCCTCGTACATCGCGGCGTAGTGGGCTCTTTATTTACTTTATCGTTTGCATAACTCACCTAGAACGCATGCTTAAATAAAAAGATAAAATTGGTCTAAATCACTACATGTTTAATTTGGTGCTAAATTAATTTGAATAATTTTTATGTCAATTTAATTCAAGTCATTTAATTTAATTTGATAAAATTGGTTTGGCATAATTTGGGAATATTGAAAATATGACTTAGGCAAATTTCTAGGACTTTAGTTAAATTAATTGTGTTTAAGTGAAATAAAAATTATGTGTGTGTTTCATCATATTTCACTTTGTATAATTTTAATTTGAATAGAAATTAAAATTTGTTTATTTTTTTGAATTTGAACCATCATCTTCGCTTCCTCATATTTAAAAAGGAAATTATCTTTTTGTAGTAAAAGAATTTAAAATTGGGGTCCTCGTGTTCCAACAAATTTCATAAAGGAGTAGTTACACGGTATTTAATTATTCCTGGTTTCACACATATTATTTGAGGTATAATTGAGCTGTTATAGGTATTAAAGTTCTTAGTATGAAGTTTCGGCGCGTTTCGATAAAGTTTCGTCGTGATTCGCACATTCAGGGGCATTTTTATAATTTCACACTTCGAGATTTTTTCCCAAAGCATTCACGGAAGTTGTAGACCTCGAGCCAACCTTCACGTGGTCGTGAACAGTGCTCGAAGCGGAGTCCGAACGAAGGAAACACGGACCTTTAATCGGAGAAGAAATATAAGAATACTTTTTATTATTATTTTACTTATTTAACTAATAATTTTAATAATTCCATCTATATCCTTCTTCCCAAAATTGCAGCAAGCTTCCATGGGCAATTTTTGTACCTTGCCCGAGTTTGGCTCGGGTTAGGCATTTTTTCGAAATTGAAGCCTTTCGTCCGAAATTGGAGTTTGGGACGCGTGTGGATTAGTTGTGGGTCGTTTGGCTCGGGTTTTTGGAGTACCCATTTTGGTATTTCCATGGCTTTGGCCATTTTTGGTGGAGGTTGTGGAGCTTAGTATTTTTTATAGGTCTTTGTCCAAACCAGCTATGGAGTTTTATTTTGGTCTCGTTTACAACACCTATGGCACCGAGTGATGACATGGGCTTGGATGTTGGCATGAGAGGAGGGTTGGTCTCGGCTTTCTCACCCATAGGGTGTTTTCAATTTTGGCAGAAAAATGCATGGAGGCTTCTAAGTGGGTTGTCCTAGTTACCAGCCCAGCCAGTCGATTGGTTTTCCCATTTTTTGTCTACGAGCATTCCAGTGGCCTCCCCTTTTCACCACGATCGACTGGCCTAAGGCCCCGATCGACCGGTTCTCTGTATTTTGTCGACCTCTTTGCTATTATCCCTCTTTATCTATTTTTTATTTTCTTTTTCTATTTTTCTTTCTTTTTAAACCAAGACTTATCCCCCCTTTATCTTCTTTTTCCTTTGTTTTTATTCCTTTATTCCCATTTGGTATAAAAGGAGCACTTGGTGTATTTTTTAAAAGGATTAGTTTTCTCTCATTTTTTTCTCTCTTAATACTTTAGTTTTAGGGTTTGTAAACATTGGGGATTATTTGTTGGAGACCTCCCCTCTCTACCACTTTGGGTATTTCCACTATTAATGTAAGTTTATTTTCTTCTTCTTCTTCTTCTTCCTTGTCTATTAGCTTGTTCATTTATTTCTTGCTTTGTATTTATTTTCTTACCTAGAAAATTAGTGTAGTTTAATTATTTCTTATTTTAATTGTTAAGTAGTTATTTTAATTAATTTATCATGTTGTGTGAATAGTATACGAGTTGGGATTGTGTGTCTGCCACTAATGGGCGTCGAGCTCCGAAAATTAGATTTCGTATAAAATTGTATTTAATTGAAACCTCGCGAATTAAAATGGGATTATTATGCGTTTAACTTTCGTTGTCACGTAATGTTTGTATTTAAAAGCGATAATCCGATTTTAAGTCGCGTGTGACCATTTTTTATTAAATGTTTAATCTCGCATCGTTGGCTTAAATTCCTTCATGTGTAATGTTTATGTTTAAGTAAAAATGCTTGGTTAAATATTTTCGAATCAAAATTCTAATTTCGCGTGTTTAGCCCATGGCGGGTACGTAACCCCGACTCTCGTTTTATTTAATATTGTTTAGACTTAACTTCTTAACCCTTTATTTAAAATCACCCATCACCTTTTATTATTCTTGAAATTAATAAATCAATTACGAGCTATACTAACATTTCTGTGGATTCTCGATACCCGACTTACCGTCATACTTGTATCAAAAATGCAGTCATAATTTAGTTCTTTGTATTAACGCGGTGAAACAAATTAAACGATTAGCATTTTGACGCGACGCTACTTTTCGCGCTTAATCAGCTACAATTTTGGCAAGCTGAAACATCGATCCAAAGATTGTCTAAAGACGAAGAACTTGTAATACCCGTTATTTATGAGTAATTATTTTATATTAAATTGCCTTATGGGTTAATTCTATAAAATAAAGGAAATCGAAGTAAATATTACTTTAAGTGATTTAAGAGATAATATTTACTGAGTTTTGCATATTTACCGTTAAGTGAATGTAAATAGTGTAACATCATTTTTGTTGCGTCATTTTGCTTTAAGCGACGGTTATGATTCGTATTCCAATCCGATTATTATAAAGAGTTAATATGACGTTGGAACATGAAATAATGAATGATATTCCATACGCCAGTTTAGAGGGCACGGTTAGTCCAGAAATCGTTGAGATAGTCAAAATAAGTGCCAGGTGTGTCTTTGGGGTTTCGGAGTACTTTTGACTAGTTATAACTTAATTATGATGTTACGAGTCATTTTAAGTGTATAGTAGCATTTAATGTTGGATTTAATGTATTTTGAAGGTTTTGGGTATTTTACTCTTGCAAGAGCATTTAAGCTCATTTGTGCTTAACCTGGAGAGAGAGAGAGAGAGAGAGAGAGAGAGAGAGAGGGAGGGAGCTTGGGAGAAAGAGGAGAGAAAGAAGAGATTTGCTATTTTGGGCTTGGAATCTTTGCTACAAAAAGAAAATTCGAGGCTACACTCTTTAGGCAAGTTTCTAACTTGCATAAATGTATGATTGAGTGTGAATAATTTGTATTTATAGTTAGTGTTCTTGAATTTGAACCATTTATGGATTTTGATGATTTTGGTGTTTAAACCCTTAAACATTTGATTTAGACATGATTAGAGTTGGATATATTAGTGGGTTGTTATGTAGGAATGATTTGGTGAAGTTATTAATTGATGATGTTGGGTCAGATGGAAGAAAATAGGATTTGGAGATTTAGGGTTTATATCAACCCGTAGCCATAACTGGGCATCTCGAACAGGGTGAATCTATTCGCCCTCCTCAGCGAATCGATTTGCTAAAAATGGTGGCTACAGGTCTGAGGAACCGAATCGATTCAGGCTAAGGACGAATCGATTTGGGCTGAGACAAAATGTTAGTTTTCTCAGCTGTATTATTCTCTTTTTTAATGAATCGATTCTCTTTCAGGGGCGAATCGATTCGGCCCTATGAGAATCGATTCGAAATCCTGCTGTTTTATTAAATTTTTCCAACTTGGTGTCTAGTCTTTTTCTTTTAGATTCGAGGCTTAGGAACCTTCTCATATGAAGTAATAAAGAGTATTAGGGTCTTACATTAGGTGGATTAACTCCCTGGGTTGGTATGGGGGCATTTGGGCTTGTGTCGGGGACTATCTAGTAGAACTTAATGTCTCATTTCATTTAGTAAACAAGTCTAGGACTAGGGTAGAGTTGGGTAGTATCGTCTTGAACTTTTGGGGGCTAGTATGAGAGTAACTATACTTGTAGCTCATATTGTTATGCACATATGGTTTCGAAAATAAGAAACATACATTTTAAATTGGCATATCTTGTTATTATGGCATAAATATACATACCTCTCTAAATGCTATCATAAGGGAAGTTACGTGAATGAGGTAAACACCCTGGCTAGTGAATGCAGGGAGAACATAGTCCTCGGACCATAGGCCTTGGAAGATGATAGCATTTAGGGGCGCATCCAATGGGGTGACTCCCAGAAGGACGGTCTTAGAATCGTTATATTATGATTGAAATTGTTCTCAAGAATATGGCATCTCATATGGAGGAGTTAATGAACCTATAAATCAACTTTACGGTATATGATCCCCGTATGATAAATTGACCTGTGAAGTTATATTTTATGAATTGGCAAATTAAGCAATGTTAATAGAGTTAAGTTATTCCTCTAAATCCGATGGGTAGTTTAACTTATAATGAAATGGTATGGCACTAGGATGTTCATTTAGATGAGAGGTGAGGATGATTCTGATAATGAAGAGTGAATTTAACTTCTTTATGATGTTAGTATTCATAATTGTTATTCATTTTATTCACACGTATATCATATCAAATCGAGACTTGATCCATTTATATCTCTCTTTATTGTATGGTTCTTACTTATGCCCAGGTGCTCCGCCACAATGCCGCCCGCTTTGATCTTTCCTTCTCAGTGGTAAGGAGCTACAGCATTTTGTGAATGTTGTAGGATTTTTTGTAGTAGATGCATCAATCTCTTGCATAATCTAGTTATGATCCGTGTGTATATTCGAGCGTGTTTCCCAGTTATTATTTATATCCATTGTAATACTTGGTGTAACCTTTTGTATTAGTCTATTAACCGATAGCTTATTCGGTTATGTTTTGTGGAATAATTTTTAAACTATTACATGTCTTTATTTATATCCACCTTCTGTCATAAATTGGAAATGTAGAAACTGTTTTATCAAACTTGCAAAATTATTTGACATCCCTTTTCTAAAATATTTGGTGGTTGTCTCATACTATTATTATGTGATAGTGACTTTAAGAATGGACCATTTATGATTCCTGTTTTTAATGAGTAGGGGGCTGGCCACCTCTTATTTTAATAAGTGGGGTGTCACGGAACTTTAAGAAATAATATGCTCACGCAGCTATGACTGAAGTGGAAAATTATCTTGATGATGTCAATGGCATTAACCTCTCCGCGATTATTTTCGAATGAAACATAGTGGGAATTACTAAGGAATGACGAGTAGACGTTGATATTAATGCCACATATGTTCCAATAGATGGAAGTTCTCCATATATAAGTCAATGGATCATAAAGAATTACTTTTTATGAGATATTATTTATCTTCAAAAGTTGATGGACGTGGAAATATGGTGTTAAAAATGATGAGTAACAAAGGGCTTATGCTCAACGATATGTTTCTTGTGCCCAATATTCACAAGGATTTAGTGTTATTGAGAAAGAATGGGTTTAAGTTAGTCTTTGTGACAAGTTTATCCTCACTAAAAATAATATTCTTACAGAAAAGGGTTCTTTAAGTGACGAGCCATGATGATTATTATACTAAAAAGTGTACTAATAAAATAATAAATAAATAATAATCACTATTCTGCTTGTCTGCTTGATTATTCTCACATTTGACATTCTAGATTAGTACATGTTAGTTATGATGATGTAAAAAGGTTGAATAGTTTAAATCTACTATCGAAAAGTGAATTAGATCCTAATCATAAATGTAAAATTTGTGTGGAATCCAAAATGAAAAGAATGCCCTTTCGTTCAATTGAAAGAAGTACTGAACCCCTAAAATTAATTCATAATTATATTTGTGACTAAAATTTATGCATACTAGAGGTGGTAAAAAAGTATTATTTTTTTTTAATTGATGATTTCACTAGATATTGCTATGTGCATTTACTAAGAATAAAAGATGAGGCAATAGAATTGCTCGAACACTATAAGAATGAGGTTGGAAACCAACTCAACAAAAGTGTTAAGAAATTAATAAGCGATAAAGGTGGTGAATATGATTCACCATTTTAACAATTTTGTTCAGAACATGGAATCATTAACCAAACTACCGATCCTTATTTGCCTCAATCAAATGGTGTTGTTCAACATAAAAGTGAAACATTAAAATAAATGGTAAATGTTATGTTAATTATCTTTGGTCTACCCCAAAACATGTTAGGGAAAGCATTACTTTCAACAATTATATTCTTAACAAAATACCTCACAAGACTTCCCACAAATTTCCTTATAAATTATGCAAGGTTTTTAGATCTAATTATAAATACTTACAAGTTTGGGAGTTTTTAGAAAGAGTGGTTGTTCATAAACCTAAAAATTTAAGATAGGACCGAAAGCTATTGATTGCATATGAATTAATTATACCAACAATAGTATTTCATATTGATTTATTGTTCATAAATTTGAGATTCTTGTTAATACAATTCACTACTAAACAAAGTACTATAAGGATCACCTAATTTGTTGTCCCAAAAGCTCATTTGTTGTCCCAAATAATATTTAGTACAACCATAAGGAGAGGAAGAGTTGTCTTATTAGGTTGGCGTTATAAAAGGTATGAGGGACAACAACGGCTTTCCTTTTATAGTTTTTAGGATATCTCACATCGTCCTTTTAAAACTAAAAAATATATATTTTTATACAATGTGTTGTAGTAGCTTAAATTCAAAAATAAAAATCACAGTCATTCAAAAATCGAAACAATCTATAATATAATGAAAGTAAATTAACAAAAAAAGTCATATTATACCAAAATCTAACCTTTAAAATAATAACAAATCCATATAGTACCTAATCCACTTCACAAAAATAAACACCACCACATACATTCAAATCATCATTTCCAATTTTAAGTTACTTACATCCATAACTTAATAATACATAGAAAAATAAACCCTTTATAGCAAATAATTTACCATTCGTAATCAAGTGTGGGTATCTAAAGTATCAACTGGCGGTGGTGGTAGCGGGATGCTGGCCCCTCATATCATATGAGTGATTTCAATCCTAGATTCTGCTAGAGTTTCCCTCTTGGCACTTTTGACTCTTTCTTGTATCTCATTTTTAAAATCGATATGCCTCATATCAATTTCTTCTTGATGAAGATTCTCCCATGCCTCAACCTCTTCTCGATAACGAATCTCTCGCTCATTGGCCTCCTTCTTTTGTTGAGTAATACCATTGTGATAATAATGAGATTATGTGGTTGATCATGAAGAAGTTGGTTTAACACATACTCCTATACACAAGGCTCGTCCATTTTTATCAGAATCTATTACGTCCTTAAATATAACATCCCTCACTTCTACCCTATTTTGCCGATCCAATGGTAACAGATCCAATTGTCTTTTAATCATTTCCTACAAATTGTAAAAAACAACATATATAAGGTAATAAAATAAGGAATGTTTAAAATTAGCAACTTATTGTATGCAATTATAGACATATTTATACCTCTCTACCAGTCGCGCCATCATTGACATAATATGTGATGTCATTTTTATTACATGCCCATTTCCAAACACTATTTGTCAGTGGGCTCCTTTTTTTTACTTCATTTAATATGTATAAAAATTGAAAAAGTCTTAACAAAATCCAAATATAAACTATACATATATATATAATCATAGTTGGTGTATAAAATTGGTATGGTGTTTACGATCCGTCTTGGCTTAGTTACACCAATAATTATCTACCACGGATAAATAATAAGATATCATGAGCTAGAGAGAGATGGAAGGCAAAAAAGGACACGAAGGTTTTTATGTGGTTCAGCCTAATGAGGTGCCTACATCCATACGTACTAAGTCACTAAGGATTAGGGTTGATTACAAGCTCTAAAGAACTCTCTAAGGTTGAGTGTATGCCATATTTCACTTGTCCCTCAGTTGAGGGGTGTAGTAGGTTATTTATAGTGGTGATAAGAAGAAGAGGTGGAATACCTTTATACATCAGGTATTTATAACCTTTTACATAATTGTTAACAACTAAGCACGAGCAAGCATGTGCTCATGTTTATGTACATGGGTGATAGTAGATATTCCCACGTGTGCATGTTTTACTTTGTTGATGGTTTGTATTCCTGAAGGTGGTCGGCCATTCTGCCAATCAATGAAGATAATAAGCCGACCACAATAATATCATGGGATTAGGCCCACTGGATGATGACAGGTGTAACATTCTCATTGGTCCACGTCATACTCTTATTTTAGGTTATAACAAAATTCCCAATACTTCATTCTTGAATGGAATAACCAGTGCCTGGTAGAGTGAATTGATGGTGTATTATCCATCACGAGTTGATTGGATTTATGAAAGATTTGGTTATCACCCTCCTTGGGTGATTTCTTTATGTTGTGGAATCTAGTCGGCAGTCGATCTCTGAAATTTTGTAAATTTTTGGTTTTGTTCCTTAAGGTAGTGGTAATTTTATAAATAATGGCAAAAATAGTGAACTGTCTAGGGGTATGCTGGTAATTTCATTCCTTGGGAACTGGCATGCCGTCAAAAGACATTTAATCATACCATTTCATGCAACTCAAGAGATGTCATTGAGTTTAATAAAATGTCAGCTCCCTCATTTGTTCACTTTACCCCGAATTTTAAATTCCTTTATTCTCTTTTAAGCTTTTCGTTCGCCATTTGTGAGAGTTATCCTTTCTCATTGTCTTATTCATTGTCTCATTGTCTCATCGGATGAGAATTTTGACTGCGTCGTGAGTCTCGAAATGGCCGAGATAGTCGAAAAAGAGTGTCCGATTGTCGAAATTGAGTTTCGGGGAATTTTAGAGTTAAAAGGGCTCGTAATTGAGTAAACGAGTCATTTTTGGGTTAAAATGGTTAAAACCCATTTTATTTCTATATAAAGAGGGAGAGGGGGAGAAAAGAGAAGGAAAAGAGAGAAGAGAGAGAGGAGGAGAGAAAAGAGGAGAAAAGGGGAAAATCCGACCAAACTCCGCGGGATTCGGCTCGAGGTCGTCGGATTATATCCACGAGGCAAGTGTTTACTTGCTTTATTTACTTTTGAGCATAAATCTCATATCGTAGTTTGGTATTAACAAACCCTAAAGATTTTGGGTTGGGTTTTCGTGGATAAAACGAGTTTTCGGGAGTTAAAATAAAATAACCCTAATAATATTTCCATTCGAGAAACATAGATTTTAATTGAAATTAATTGGGGATTTCGGGTTCTAGGACATTTAGAACCCGTATTATATGTGTATTTGTTGTTGGTTGAGGTTGTAGGATGTAGGGTTAGGAGGTGAAATCTTGGGAGAAGCTTTCATGGCTGAAACAGCTTCTCGGAGAAGAAGCTGCCCGCCATGATCGATCGATCGACGGCCAAGGGTCGATCGATCAACCCCTGCTGAAAGATTGACAATTTTTCTAGGGTGATTTGGATGGGATATATTCCAATTCACATTTCTTTTAGGCTAATTATGGGTTAATATGAGGGACCTTTTAGGACTATATGGTCCTCTAATTATGGGAATTTAGGAGGACCAGGTGAGGGTTTCAAATGTATAACCCTTAAACTATATTTTCGAGGAAAATAGAATAATTGATAAGTTAAGATGTTGAGGTTCCTAAAATAGGGTGGGGATCCCTAAATGACTAATTGGACGAGATGTAGTCCTTGGGTTCATGGAAATGAAATCCATAACCCACTAAATTTAAGGTTGTTCGGGAGAGATAAATCCCTACGATATTTTAGTGGGCAATTAGGCCTATAAAATTATGCGTATAGGAAGCATAATTATAAACGATGGTGGATTGGGTATATCCTACGAGATAGTTAGGATAAATTAGGAATATAAATATATATTCACTTAATGTAAAATGGTATAATTGGATATATCCACTAAATCCTTAGATGGGATTAAGGTATGTATTACTTATCAAAGTGAGGAAATACTTTGGGATTATTGGTCATCGATAAATGTGATTGCCAAATATGGCCATTTAAGGAAGAATATATGGTATATGTATATACTATGTGATTAAAGTATATATATATATATGATACGATGTGAATGATTTTGAGAAAGTAAAAAAGAATGTTTTCAAAATGGGAAAAGAAATTATTTTCATAAATAATAATTTATGGATACACACCTCTCTAAATCGCTATCATAAAGGAAGTTGCGTGTGTATGGTGAAGCCCCCTGTCTAATGAATACATGGTGGATATAGTCCTATAGGCCATATGAGCGATTATTGTATATTTTCTGCGCTGGTGAGGTAATTCTGGGTGTGCTTATGACTCTCCCGCGGGCATATGGCCACTTCCCGACGTCTTGCATTGTAGGATCCGAGGTTATCTTGATGATAGGTCCTAGAAGATGATAGACATTTAGGGGCACGCACAGTGGGGAAACCCGGACGGACGGTCTTAGAACGCGTTATATAATATGATATATAACTATTTTCAATAATATGGGATATTATTGGTATTAAAGTACTTTATGATAATAAATTGGCTTTAAGTACATTTCATGGATGGAAGAAGGGAAATGGGATAAATGAATTGGCTTCGGATACACTTCCCGGATGGAATAAGGGAAATGGAAGCATATGGTATGAAAAAGCATTTTTATGATAATAAAATTGTCTTTAAATACATTTCCTGGATAGAAGAAGGGAAATGGGATGTTATAAAATGAAAAAGCATTTTTATAATAATAAAACTAGCTTTTAAAAAGTTATAGGATATGTTAAAGCAATTCATGATAATGAATTGGATTTTAAATATATTTCCTGGATATAAGAAAGGAAATGGACAGTTTTGAGATAAAAATAAAAAATGAAGTAATTATCATTCCGGAAGATAGATCCGGATGTATATTGTAATATGAGTATATAAGCATAAATTGGGTACTGAGGGTCTACTGGATCCCGATGATCAACCTTGTCGTGTAGTAGTGTATCGGGGGGGTTCCTTGTTTGGATTTCGCTCTGCGAGACACCCCACGTACGAACATGGCACAGCGTTGAGACTGGGGAGAAGTTTAGCCCTTAGTAATTGGACTATCTAGGGTTGATAGTAGTTGGGTGATATACTAGTTTATCATGGTAGCTTGACTAAGATGTATAGAGGAATGCGTTAGAGTGCACTGTTAGAAGAGAGATAAGGGGTATCTCATGGGAGTGTGATACCAAATTTAAATATGAGATAAAACCTTTTTCTAAAAATAAGGCATTTATGCACTTGCTAAATATTTTCAAAACTCGGGCTCTGACCCATTTATCTACTTTTCCTCTCTTGCTATATATATATATATAGGTGTCCAGACACAGGGACACCTGGATGGCACTTCTTTCGAGTCACACGTCAGCTGCAGCAGCTGTGGATGCGTGAAGGTTCTCGATAGACGCTTCTATCATTGTACTCTAGATAGGAGGTATTGTATAAACATTCGGGCCAATGGCTCAATTATATTTATTTATTCTTTTAGTACGGCATTCGATATGGTTGTATATTTTGACCGAGTGTTCGGTTATTTTATTTCATTTCAGCTTCATTTACGCATAAACTGTGTGGATGTTTTATTTATTGTTGTTTAAAAAGAGTAGTTAAGTAAAATTTTAACACCGACCTAATAGGTTATTAGTAATTAAATGGAATTTCGACAGTGATGCTAAGAACGATCCATATGAGACTCCTATTTTAATTTGATATAGGAGTGATCGCCCGGTATTTTATTAGGCGGGGTATCACAGATGGTATCGGAGCATCAGGTTCTAGTGTCCTTAGGAATCTGTGCGGACATACTAGGCTTTCAGCGTTGCTCTCGATTTGTTATAGAGCCTTATGATTAGGATTGTTGAATTCCTGTTGTGAGATTTTGTTCTCCTGCCATATTATGAGATTTTAATAATATTTTGCATGCTCATTCGAGATTCGTGTGCGGATCGAGGAAGGTGGCAGGAGGTGGGGTTCGAAAGGGGTCTTACGGATAGTTTTAACCATGAGTCCCCATGATTTAGCAGGATTGAAAAGAATGTTATTTTGAATTATTCACCTAAGGTTCGGTCAGAGGCCGACAGTGGATAAAGAGTGATATGGAAAAGTGAACCTTGTACCTGAGTGAGTTAGGTGCAATGGATAATGAGTCCTTTCGAGGAACGATAGGCTCACTAGAGAAGTGTTGCTAGCCCTTATGGAGAATGTGTATGTTTGAGGACCCCATTGGTGGACATCCACATGGGAAATTTGTTAAAACAAAGTTATTGTTATGAGTTTCACTTCAGAAGGAAGAGGTATATTTGGTGTGACTAGATAAAGTCACGGTGTTTTGTTAGACCTAGACTCGTGTGTGTAATTTTAGTTTTGTGGCGGTCTCGATAACATTATATAATTCATATTCATGTCTTTTCCGCGGTAGCGGAATTTTATTTTTCTTCATTTGCCATAAAGGCGGGTGTTGATATTTTGAATACATATATATATCTGGTTTGTGATACTCGTTTTATATGTTTATACGAGTATGGTAATATGGTGAGTATATAATGTTATTGGTTGTTCGGAGCGATAGCATACTAATGATGGAAAGACTATCGTGTCCGTGGTTCCAGGGTGGAACAGGTTGTTGTTGCGGTATCTCGCCTGGATACAGGTGGAGCTCGCTCTTATTGTTATGGGTAAATGGAACTTCGATGAGCAGATGTTTCATTATCATAATTTGAATATGTGGCGACCTTATAGATATGATTTGAGGTGTGACGGGTTAATTGTTGAGCTGTGAGTCTAAGCTCATTGTTGATTGTGCAGAGACTGAGTGTAGTGTGATGCGCTTGATGGTATGGCTCCTGAATAAGAGATGGGAGTTCAAACCACACTTGGTTAAAAGAGGGGATAGGATTATCTCGGTTTCATGTTTGAAATAACGGACCTCCATGGCTGACGAAGTTAAGTAGTAATGTGTGGAGGGGTTCCTTATTTGAATTTCGCTTTGCAAGACGCTCCACGCGTGAACCTTAATGACGTCGGGAGTGGAGAGATGTTACAGGATGCAAGGATGTTGGTTTTATGGGAAAGTTTTATAGCGTGGATGAACCACTATAGACTATGAGTCATGTGATGATAGTATGTTTATGGAAATGTTGTGCTATGGAAAAGCACTAAAGTGGTCCTCTCGCCACAAGTAGGTGGGTGAAGTAGGACTAAGAGAAATTGATTTGAGGATAATAGCCACGCCTTAATGAAAAGGAAAATTTTGAGAATATGTGTGTTGGGTATGATGTACGTAGTGCTCTTACAGAGATTGGGCACTTCGATTAGTTAGATTTTCGTTCCGCTTGGGCGGGAGGATAGAATAGTAGGAATGCGTTTGTAGGTTTGTGTGGTAGGATTTAGGACGTCCCGCTGGTGTGCCTTAGGTCACTATATCTCAATGATCGACAACGCGAGGGAGTAGTGTAACGGGAGGATTCCTTGTTTGGATTTTGCTTTTGTGAGATGTCCCACGCATAAAACCAAGTAAATGTCGGAAGTTGAGAGAGGCCTTGGGCACTAGGGATATATTTAGGAGTATACTCATTTCGCGTAGGTAGAGTAATGCATAGACCGTAGCATTGTTAGGATGTAAGTTTAATTGAGTTAATGGCGTCGAGGCAAGGAGAATTAAATTTCGCTGGTTGGGAGGACCCATATATGAGTATTACACCGAGGAAAGGAGACCCAAAGAGAGTGTTACGTGTCGGACGTTCACAATGGATGTGCAAATGTGCACGGGTTAGAAAAGTGTATGGCACCTTAGTAAGTTGGTTTATATACCGCCTGAAATAGAAGGGGGGTAGTATATAAAGTTGAAGTTATGCCGTGTGGCACTAGAAATGATGGGTGCAATGTGACGTTATTGGAGTCACTTTACGACCGTGGTAGTGTATGGTTGGGAACCATTGGGTTAGTATCATTCCCCTGAGGTATTAGGATTTGGAGTGATTCTAGGATTGGCGGTGTAGGATGTATCTGAATTTAGAGGATGAAATTTCTTTGTAAGGGGGGGAGTATGTAACAACCCGTCCTTTCCGGAGACAAATTAAATTCCATAATTGGGTATAAATTGGCAATTTGGAGAATTTCTCGGAATAGTGATTTTTGGTATTAAATATGTCGAACTATTTTAATTATATGTCGTCGTTGAGTAAAGCGACACGAGGTAAGATTCTATTGGGAATACCGCTTTTATTATTTTGGGTTGAAATAGTGATTTGAGGTCAAGTACCTCGGATGGGATTTTCGACTGCGCCATGAGTCTCGGAATGGCCGAGATAGTCGAAAAAGAGTGTCCGATTGTCGAAAAAGAGTTTCGGGGAATTTTAGAGTTAAAAGGGTTCGTAATTGAGTAAATGAGTCATTTTTGGGTTTTATGGGTTAAAACCCTTTTTCTTTCTATATAAAGAGGGAGAGAGGGAGAAAAGAGAAGGAAAAGAGAGAGGAGGAGAGAAAAGAAGAGAAAAGGGGAAACTCCGGCCAAACTCCGCGAGATTCGGCTCGAGGTCGTCGGATTATATCCACGAGGCAAGTGTTTCCTTGCTTTATTTACTTTTGAGCATAAATCTCATATCGTAGTTTGGTATTAACAAACCCTAAAGATTTTGGGTTGGGTTTTCGTGGAACTAACGGGTTTTTTGGAGTTAAAATGAAATAACCCCAATAATATTTCCATTCGAGAAACTTAGGTTTTAATTGAAACTAATTGGTGATTTCGGGTTCTAGGACGTTTAAACCATATTATATGTGTATTTGTTGTTGGTTGAGGTTGTAGGATGACGGGTTAGGAGATGAAAGCTTGGGAGAAGCTTTCATGGCTGAAACAGCTTCTCGGAGGAGAAGCTGCCCGCCATGATCGATCGATCGACGGCCAAGGGTCGATCGATCAACCCCTGCTGAAAGATTGGCAATTTTTCTAGGGTGATTTGGATGGGATAGATTCCAATTCACATTTCTTTTAGGCTAATTATGGGTTAATATGAGGGACCTTTTAGGACTATATGGTCCTCTAATTAAGAGAATTTAGGAGGACTAGGTGAGGGTTTTAAATGTATAACCCTTAAACTATATTTTCAAGGAAAATAGAATAATTGATAAGTTAAGATGTTGGGGTCCCTAAAATAGGGTGAGGATCCCTAAATGATTAATTGGACGAGATGTAGTCCTTGGGTTCATGGAAATGAAATCCATAACCCACTAAATTTAAGGTTGCTCGGGAGAGATAAATCCCTAGGATATTTTAATGTGCAATTAGGCCTATATAATTATGCGTATAGGAAGCATAATTATAAACGGTGGTGGATTGGGTATATCCTACGAGATAGTTAGGATAAATTGGGAATATAAATATATATTCACTTAATGTAAAATGGTATAATTGGAGATATCCACTAAATCCTTAGATGGGATTAAGGTATGTATTACTTATCAAAGTGAGGAAATACTTTGGGATTATTGGTCATCGTTAGATTTGATTGGTAAATATGGCCATTTCTATATATTCTAGGAGGAATATATGGTATATGTATATACTATGTGATTAAAGTATATATATATATATATATGATACGCTGTGAATGATTTTGAGAAAGTAAAATGAATGTTTTCAAAATGGGAAAAGAAATGATTTTCATAAATAATAATTTAAGGATACACACCTCTCTAAATCGCTATCATAAGGAAAGTTGTGCGTGTATGGTGAAGACCCCTGGCTAATGAATGCAGGGTGGATATAGTCCTATAGGCCATATGAGCGATTATTGTATGTTTTCTGCACTGGTGAGGTCATTTTGGGTGTGGTTATGACTCTTCTGCAGGCATATGGCCGCTTCCCGACGTCTTGCATTGTAGGATCCCAGGTTGTCTTAATGATAGGCCCTAGAAGATGATAGCCATTTAGGGGTGAGCACAGTGGGGAAACCCGGACGGGCAGTCTTAGAACGCGTTATATAATATGATATATAACTATTTTCAATAATGTGGGACATTATTGGTATTAAAGCAATTTATGATAATAAATTGGCTTTAAGTACATTTCTTGGAAGGAAGAAGGGAAATGGGATAAATGAATTGGCTTCGGATACACTTCCCGGATGTAAGAAGGGAAACGGAAACATATGATAAGAAAAAGCATTTTTATGATAAAAAAAATTGGCTTTTAAATACATTTCCTGCATAGAAGAAGGGAAATGGGATGTTATAAAACGGAAAAGCATTTTTATGATAATAAAACAGGATTTTAAAAAGTTATATGATATGTTAAAGCAATTCATGATAATGATTTGGCTTTTAAATATATTTCCTGGATATAAGAAAGGAAATGGACAGTTTTGAGATAAAAATAAAAAATGAAGTAATTCTCATTCCGGGAGATAGATCCGGATGTATATTGTAACATGAGTATATAAGCATAAATTGGGTACAGAGGGTCTAATGGATCCCGACGATCGACCTTGTCGCGTAGTAGTGTATCAGGGGGGTTCCTTGTTTGGATTTCGCTTTGCGAGACACCCCACGCACGAACATGGCACAGTGTTGAGACTGGGGAGAACTTTAGCCCTTAGCACTTGGACTATATAGGGTTGATAGTAGTTGGGTGATAGAATAGTTTAGCAGGGTAGATTGACTAGGATGTATAGAGGAATGCGCTAGGAGTGCACTGTTAGAAGAGAGGTGAGGGGTATCTCATGGGAGTGCGATGCCAAATTTAAATATGAGATAAAACCTTTTTCTAAAAATAAGGCATTTATGCACTTTCTAAATATTTTCAAAACTCGGGCTCTGACCTGTTTATCTACTTTTCCTCTCTTTTTATATATATAGGTGTCCAGACACAGGGACGCCTGGATGGCACTTCTTTCGAGTCAGACATCAGTTGCAGCAGCTGTGGATGCGTGAAAGTTCTCGATAGACGCTTCTATCATTGTACTCTAGATAAGAGGTATTGTATTAACATTCGGGCCAATGGCTCAATTGCATTTATTTATTCTTTTAGTATGGCATTCGATATGGTTGTATATTTTGACCGAGTGTTCGATTATTTTATTTCATTTCAGCTTCATTTACGCATGAACTGTGTGGATGTTTTATTTATAGTTGTTTAAAAAGAGTAGTTAAGTAAAATTTTGACACCGGTCAAATAGGTTATTAGTAATTGAATGGATTTTTGATAGAGATGCTAAGAATGATCCATATGAGACTCCTGTTTTAATTTGATATAGGAGTGATCGCCCGGTATTTTATTAGGTGGGTGTCACAAATCAAGGTTAATAAGGAGAAGGTGTGACAGAGGCCTCATAGTTGTAGGGACTTTGATATTTTTTCTTAGTGAACTTTTATTGTAATTACCCCATTTCCTCAGTTGTAATATCTTTGATTTCTAATGAAATGAAATTTTACCTTTTCTGTCACAATATTGAATATTTTGGCGCATTTTCTCTTTTATTTAGCTATTACTTATGTACCATCATACTTATTTTAGTTTTCCACCAAGATGGCCAGTTTAGTCGTCACCGAAAGCGAGCTTTAGTACAGGAGTAACCAATTATTCGGTGCTAGCCATAAAGCGATAGATGAGGAAGAGCTGGAGGAACTGCTCTACTTGGAAGTATCTAATCAAGCCAAAGAGGCTTATCTCAGTATGTGCAGGATATTTCGTCAAGTTGTAGTGACCAGCGCCTCATATTATGAGATGACTTTAAAATCGAGTGAGATCATAAGGATGTTATTGTTAGTTTATCTCCTGATTATGAGAAGAAGTTTGTTATTCTACGGAATGATTGAGTTGATCAGAAACAGGAAGATTTGTCTGTAGCATACTCTAAAAAGGAGTTTATGCTACAATCAGATCTGAAGAGTGCTCGGGAGGTAGCAGGTCTTCTTGAATAGGAGAATAATTTATCATGTGATGAGTTAAAAGGCCTCAAGAATTCAACTATGGCCGATCATAGCGAAGGTGTCTCCTTTCTAGAAATGGAGAATCCACATTTAATAAAAGAGGTGGAGAAATTAAGAAAATCAAAAGAAGGTGGTCATTCTGCTCGATAAGTGATTAGGGTTCTTCATTCAGTGGAAAAAGAGCGAACCAAGAAAACCTTAACCGACCAGGAAAATCTTATAAAGAATTAGTAAGCCACTATCAAGAGATTAAGTAAGAAGGTCGATTATCATACATATCATTTTCATAGATAACCTCGTATAATATGGATGGATGGTTATGATGAGGATATGGTATACATAAATGAAAATCTTGATTAGGCATGTACATAAGGTTATAAGTGGGGCTTGATCAATGCCTTCACTATAATAAAGTTGCCAAAGGATGATAAGTTGTGGTATTAGCATGACCCCGATTGTTTAGACCAATATAATTCTCTTTTCAAGTTGTATGCTTCTTGGATCCCTCTGGATGCTATCCCGACAAGCTTTATTAGAAAACACCTTGGGGACTACGGTTTCTATGGTGATAATACTCTCAGCCGACCACTACATCTGGTGAAGAGGGAAACTTCCACTGGCCAGTTAAGGCTTAGGGACCTGAGCACAATTGTTACTCATTATGCTATAGATGTTCCACCTACTAGAATGGAGAAAGCATCAGGCATACACCCCTCTAACAAGTCTTAGACAGTTGATATCTTATTGTTACTCTATTTTATTGGCTTTGTAATATTTCTTTGTGATTTGTAACAAAACTTTGACCTCTTGGTTTTCGGGATTAATACATTAATTATTAAATGTGTAATCATATCCTACCAGTGGTTTGGTCTTATGATTTTATGGTGGGCTATAGGTCGACTAATCTGCCTTCCTGGTGACCTATTTGGCCGTACCTAGCTTATCTTGCCTTAGGTTCTACTAACGTGCAATTATTTATGTCGCTAAATGGATCTTATCGTTTTAACCAACTGTCAGTGTTAGTTACCAGTTGAGACCAATTTTGTTAGGATTAGTCCTTAATTTGTTATTGTAAAACTTCTTTTTCTTAACCTCGTGGGATCATACATAAAGTTTTATACTTGGGCTTCTTATTTTTTACCTTGTGGATCCATACATGAAGTCAAGCTTTTTAGTTCGTGGCTTGTCCGAACATAAAGTTTTAATATTTTTCTTTTCATTGTTATTTGAGATTGCCATGAATTTAGCACATCGCCCACTCCGAAAAAAAATAAAAGGGCAAGAATCTTTACTGAAAATTGACAATATTTATTGAGAATTGAAAACGAGTTACATGAATTAAAAAGGGATTACATTTTATCCAATCACTAATTATATTACCTCAAATTCTCAACGTTACAAGGGTTTATAAATGTCTCTCCTTCTAGGGATTCAATCTGATAAGTTCTTAGTCAGACAAATGCAAAAATTCGATAAGGACCATACCAATAGGTCTCTAACTTATTCCATTTATAGAGTACCTTCTTTAACATATAGTCCCATTCCTTGAGATCGCTCGGGTCAACCCTTCGATTATAGAACCGAGCAGTTCTCTGTTGATAGGCTGCCACGAAAAGTGTTACATACTCTCTAACCTCCTCAACCAAGTCCAAGTACAACCTCTTTATGAGATCACTCTTCGGTGAATCAAAATTGATCACCTTGTGACTAGGCAGACTAATTTATGTGGGGACCACTGCTTCTATCCTGAAAGCTAACATGTAGGGAGTTTCACTAGTGGATGTCCTCAGCGTAGTCCTATAGGCCCAGAGAAAACTTTGTAGTTTATTGATCCAACTTCCCTTGGCGTTATCTAGTCTCTTTTTTATTTCATCGAGCAGATTTTTATTCATCACTTCTATCTGCCCATTGCATTTTGGAAGTTTAAGAGCGGCATGTAGCTTTTAGATTTTGGATAGAACATAATAATCTTTAAATTATTGGTTATCAAATTGCGTGTTGTGGTTGATGATGAAGGCATATGGCATTCTATAGCCGCAAATAATGTTTTTCCGTATAAAATGGAAGACCTTCTCATAAGGCATATCTACCAGAGGTTCTGCCTCCACCCACTTGGTGAAGTAATCCACTGCAATGGCTAAGTACTTGAACCTTCCCCTTGTCTGTGGCAGAGGGCTAACTATATCAATGCCCTACATGGAAAAAGGGCAATAGGATATGATTGGTGTGAGTGAAGCCCCCAGTATTCTATAGATTATATCATATTTTTTGCCTTTATCGTAACGTCTTGCTTAGTTGGCACAATTCTCCTTCATAGTGGGCCATTAATGACCTTGTGTGGCTATTTGCTTGACTGACAATCTTCGTGCTGAGTATGCCCTAAAAGAACCTTTATGTATTTCCTTTATCAAGTTGGCGACCTCAGCTGGATGGACATATATAATCAACAAAATAAGGAATTGTCTTCTATATAGGATTCCTCATTTCATAACATACCTAGATGCTTGGTATCGTACCATCCTGCCTCCTTAGGATTAGGCGAAATAATTCCCTTCTCTAGGTAATTCCTTATTGGATCCATCCAAAATAGGCTTAAATCCAGTTCGATCATGCTGAGGTTTTCTTCACCAATACCCTGGTGTATGAGGATCTTTAGTGGAATGGTCCTCCTTAACTCCGTTCTAGTCGTAGAAGCGATTCGTGTAAGTGTATCTACTCGGGTGTTATCAGCTCTACGAATCCTAATCACCTTAACTTCCAAAAACTTGAATATCATGTCTTGTGCTTTGACTAAGTATTTTGTCATGAACTCTCCTCTGACTCGATACACACCCACCACTTGATTCACAATCAACTGGGTATCATTGCGTGTTTGTATCTAATCGGCACCTAGAGAGTGTTAGGTTAAATTTTGCTATAAGTGCTTTATACTCTGCCTCATTATTAGACGCCTTGATCTAAAACCTGAGGGAATAATCAACGTCTATTTTATCTAGGGTGTTGATTACTAGGCTAGCCCTACTACTACAGGAATATGGCAAGCCATCTACATACATTTTCTGAATTGGAGGTTCTTCTTTGAAATCTCCCTCCGTTAGGGTCCCAGAATTGAATACATTTTTCCTTTGTTCAAGGTAGCGAGAAAATTCCTCCCACTTCGCAAATGATTTTGGTTTATCTTCCACTAGATTAATTGCACCAGTCATTGAGTTATCTTCCAGTGAACTCTGCTCGATAGGTTATGATGATGCTAAGAACCAGCACCACCAGATAAGGTGTTTCCAAGCTCAATATATGAATAACAATGTAAGCACAGCTATATAAAGAGATAAGAGAAGGAGATGAGGATATGAGGAATCAACACCGGAATTTAAGTGGTTCAGCCAATCTGGCCTACGTCCACTGTGAGTGCGTGAGTAATATCACTGAATGAAGGCAATAATGGCCATGGATACAATTCTCTCAAGCTTTCTCTCTCTACTGTATATTTAGATAGAGTTTTGGCTAGGGTTGAATAGCTAGGATCCCTTTGCAAGGTAGGGGATGACCCCTATATATAGCACCAAGGGGGTGTAATGTACCCCTCATGCATGCAATGAGCATGTGTGTGGTATCCTCATTAATGTGGGAGTGCCATCTATCACTGTCACATGTAAGTAATGATGATGAAATATTCTCCCACATGTGGAGAATAATCTTGTTACAACTGATTTGTGCCCAGGTGTCCTTATCCAAAAGTCAACAGATGCTCGGCAGTCATATTTGGTGAATGACCTCGGCCTGGGAGAGGCCAAGCTGTAAAGGCTCGATGTCCGTTCAATCCGAGATGTGTCATAAGGAGTCTCGGCCTGATCTCAGCCGAGATATATGCTGGGGTCGGCCCGAGCCGAGGTTGGACATGCTGATGATTACTAATGCTTCTTGTCACTTCGGCCCAAGCCGAGGTAGGTCTGGTTCCATGTTGAAGGTTATCAGGGCTCCTTGTCACCTCGACCTACTCTTGGCCGAGGTTGCTCTACCCAGGTACATGAGGATGTTATTGATGCCTGCGATGCGCGTAGTGTCCATTGAAGTGTATATGGTAGTGTCGGCCTGGGCCGATGTTGGTCTGGCCGAGGGATGATATCATGGGCCCATGGCCTACATAGGGTCGATCAATGTCTCGGCCATCATCTCGGCCGAGGTTGGTGTCTCTGGGCCGAGGTTACTCTTGGGCATATCAATCACCCCCAGCCCTTAGTCATATGCGAGAGCGAGTGGCTAGGGGATTACTTTCCCTCCGAGGCCTGTCCGTCCCAAGTTAACACCTGTATGACACCTGTCCCAAGCTAGAGCGTGCAAATTTGGCTGGCGTGTGCTGTCAGTTGTCCCTTGGGTTTCCCAAGGCAATGATGGGCCTTGGGAAGTGTGCCCAAGTACTTAAGGGTTTAAACCCTTCCTTTCTCTTTCTTCTTCTTCATTTCGTTCCCGCGCACACTGTTCTTGTGATTTTTTTCTCTCTCTAAGCCCCTCCACTCAATCGTTCTTCTGCAGAGGATTTCGTCGATTTCTTTGCGAGTTTCCTTCATTTCACTCATCGATTCATTCTCCAGGTACTTCTTCCTTTCTATTTCCTTTGTTTCTGGTATTTGGTTTGTATCTTTCGGCATGTTTTTGAGTTTTCTGGTGAGTCTTTAAGTTTTCCGACGAGTCTTTAAGTTTTTCGGCGAGCTGGGTTTGCTTCAAACTTCCAAGTTTGATCCTTAAATCCCTTTACCCTATAAGCAAATCCTTTTTGTAGCTTAGGAAGTTATTTCGAAGTTTAGGGTCATCCTCTGATGCTCAGACCCCTATACCAGCTTCTTGAGGATTTCCCTTCTCTTAGAGAGAAGACCCTAGAAAAGATTAGGCAAATAGAGAGAGCTCAAGAGGAAGCTCGTAGGTCACAGGAGTTTCCTATTAGACCTATCTTTCCCCCACATCTCAAGGTGGTATATCCTGATCCTCCTGAGAACTTCTATTAGACAGATGTCTCTGCCAACCCATTACCGATGTCTGAGTCTGAGTCTTCCACCTCAGACCCCATGTATGTGGACTCTTTCCAAGAAGCCATGGATTTTACACCTCGGCCTGATCAGGACCCTGATCAGGCCGAGGTATCCAGCCGAGCTTCATCCCAAAATGGCTCGAGCACCTCAGATTCTTCTTCATAGGTTGAACTTGTTGAGCCCACTGTGGCTGTGCCACCCATTCTTGATGCCATCCCTCTGTCGGCCGTTACAGGGGCTGAGTTCGCTCAGAGATTTTCTGGTCACCCGTCTACGTCTGCTCCATCCGACGTTGAGCCTGACGAGGATGAGGATGCTGAAAGTGATGTTGACATCTCTGAAGCAGCCGAGTTCGAGAGTACAGTCACTGAAGTGGATCTTTTGCACTTCAGATATTTATACTCCATCATTCCCTCAATCAAATTAAGGAGACCTCTGAGGGAAGAGAGGGCCTATCATGGCTGAGATGGAGAAATCTGCTTGTACGAGCAGATGTTTAAGTTAGGGTTTCGCCTACCCATTCATCCTATCATCAGATCCATTCTCTCTTTTATCAACTTGGCCCCCTTGCAGCTCTCTCCCAATGCCTGGAGAGTCATTATAGGGGCCATTATCTTGTGGAGGGCAGTCCACCACTCTGACCTCCCAGTTCAGGTCTTTGCTGGTTGCTATGTCCCAACCTCGGCCAAAAACCATCCAAGCTACTATCATTTCGTGGCTCGAAGGCCTGAGAAGAAGATGCTCCAGGTGACTCAGACCTCAAATCACAATTGGAAGCCCCGATATTTTTTCGCCTCAGGGCTATAGGAATTCGGCTCATCTGTTCCCTCTTCCACTCTTGGGCCGAGGATACCCCTCAGATGGGGTAAGGTAACCATATCTGTAAGGGCTGATCCCGATCTAAGTCTTCCGAATATCAAAAAGGAGAAGGCCCTGCAAGACCAAGGGGCACATGGTCTGTTTGTCAAGTTCGAACATCTGCTGACCCCCCAGTATCTCTCGAGGACGAGCCTGGGTGGGAGTCCCCTTGCCGACTTTGGTAAGGATTTTTCTTTTCATGTCTAACCTCTGACCTCATTCATACTTGATCTTTAACCCTTATTTTTTAACTTTTGCAGAGAGACCACCAGGTATCCCAGACGAACTGTGGGAGATGGCAGCTCCGAGTTTGGCAAGGCTTGCAAAGAAGACTGGTTTGAATGATCCTCCTCCAGCTCCCTCTACATCCAAATCCCAAGCCTCTAAGAAGAGGTCCCCCGAGTTCCCGGCCTCTGAGGATCAGAGGCCGACCTCGAGACAAAAGAAGACTTCTGAGGCTGCGATCCCAATTTCTTCGGCTGACATCCTGACGGCTCGTCTGGATCAGTTAAAGTTAACTGACAGCGTGGTCGGCAACAGCAGACAGGCCATGGAATCACTCACCTCTGTAATAACCGAGGCAGATAAACGTTTCTATAGAGCCATGCACACCCCTGTGATGGTTGAGTTCGACCTTCACCGAGCCGTCCAAGTATGATTTGTTCCTTTGTCAAATTTTTATAAGTGCAACGTCTGACTTTTCTTCTGCTTAACCTCTTCATTGAATGTGCAGGGAGTGACTGCCATGTATCAGCTATCGAACTGGGCCATGAGGAAGTTGCCCCTTATCCAGAAGGGGCAAGATGCCGAGAAGGTTGAGAGTGCCCTGAATGCCGAGGTAGAACGTCTGAAGTCAGAACTACAGACCTCTGAGAATAAGGTCAAGGGCTTGGAGAAAGATGTCTCTCTTCACGCTAAAGCCATGAAGGCCAAAGATGACACTCTTCAACAGAAGGTCAGCGCGGCTGTCAAAGCTTCCCTTGAGGATGCCACTCCTAGAATAATTTCCAAATATAAAGGTTCACACGAGTTCATTGGTTTTGGCTTTGAATATATTGAAAGAGGTATCAAGGCCACTACCAGATGGGCCGAAGTCCGAAAGAAGGAGGTTGGCACTCTAAAGGCCTCTGATCTTGTGGGTCTCGGCTTTGCCGACCCTCAGTTCGCACAGGCTCTTCAAGAGGTAGAAGACGAGGCTTCTGCCCCTGGTAAGACTGCTACTCTGGGAGGGACTGATCTCGGAGGGACTGACCCTGTTGATGATGTGGCTGAGGTGACCAACGCTGACCAAGTCAACCCAGCCGAGACTGTCAATGCTCCCCCCTCAGACCTTTAACTTGTAATTTGTATTTTGTAACTTGTAATTTTTAACTTGTATCTTGTAACTGAACTTGTAATTTGTAACACCTCTGAATGCTATATGATCTCTTCATTTTTCTGAATGGCAATCTCTTCTCTTATTTTGTTGTGGTGTTCTTGTTTATATTGTCAATAATTCTGATCTCACTACTGAATTGCTATTAGGCTCTGAAGTCATTTCATAATATGCTCTCCTCATAATAGTTTTCACCAAATTGATGATGTTAAGAGTCTGAGGTCCTCTGCTGAGGTGTCTGAGCTCAGACCTCGTCACCACCGAGTGATGTTATGAGAGTTTGAGGTCATCACCTAAGAGGTTAGCCTCATAATAAACTTCACCAAATTAATGATGTTAAGGGTCTGAGGTCCTCTGCTAAGGTGTCTGAGCTCAGACCTCGTCACCACCGAGTGATGTTATGAGGGTCTGAGGTCATCACCTAAGAGGTTATCCCCATAATAATGTCACCAAATTAATGATGTTAAGAGTCTGAGGTCCTCTGCTAAGGTGTCTGAGCTCAGACCTCGTCACCACCGAGTGATGTTATGAGGGTCTGAGGTCATCACCTAAGAGGTTAGCCCCATAATAATGTCACCAAATTAATGATGTTAAGAATCTGAGGTCCTCTGCTAAGGTGTCTGAGCTCAGACCTCATCACCACCGAGTGATGTTATGAGGGTTTGAGGTCATCACCTAAGAGGTTATCCCCATAATAATGTCACCAAATTAATGATGTTAAGAGTCTGAGGTCCTCTGCTAAGGTGTCTGAGCTCAGACCTCGTCACCACCGAGTGATGTTATGAGGGTCTGAGGTCATCACCTAAGAGGTTATCCCCATAATAAACTTCATCAAATTAATGATATTAAGAGTCTGAGGTCCTCTGCTAAGGTGTCTGAGCTCAGACCTCGTCACCACCGAGTGATATTATGAGGGTCTGAGGTCATCACCTAAGAGGTTATCCCCATAATAATGTCACCAAATTAATGATGTTAAGAATCTGAGGTCCTCTGCTAAGGTGTCTGAGCTCAGACCTCGTCACCACCGAGTTATGTTATGAGGGTCTGAGGTCATCACCTAAGAGGTTAGCCCCATAATAATATCACCAAATTAATGATATTAAGAGTCTGAGGTCCTCTGCTAAGGTGTCTGAGCTCAGACCTCGTCACCACCGAGTGATGTTATGAGGATCTGAGGTTATCACCTAAGAGGTTAGCCCCATAATAATGTCACCAAATTAATGATGTTAAGAATCTGAGGTCCTCTGCTAAGGTGTCTGAGCTCAGACCTCGTCACCACCGAGTGATGTTATGAGGGTCTGAGGTCATCACCTAAGAGGTTATCCCCATAATAATGTCACCAAATTAATGATGTTAAGAGTCTGAGGTCCTCTGCTAAGGTGTCTGAGCTCAGACCTCATCAACACCGAGTGATGTTATGAGGGTCTGAGGTCATCACTTCTGATGTTAGCCTCATAATAAACTTCACCAAATTAATGATGTTAAGGGTCTGAGGTCCTCTGCTAAGGTGTCTGAGATCAGACCTCATCACCACCGAGTGATGTTATGAGGTTCTGAGGTCATCACCTAAGAGGTTATCCCCATAATAATGTCACCAAATTAATGATGTTAAGAATCTGAGGTCCTCTGCTAAGGTGTCTGAGCTCAGATCTCGTCACCACCGAGTGATGTTATGAGGGTCTGAGGTCATCACCTAAGAGGTTATCCCCATAATAATGTCACCAAATTAATGATGTTAAGAGTCTGAGGTCCTCTGCTAAGGTGTCTGAGCTCAGACCTCGTCACCACCGAGTGATGTTATGAGGGTCTGAGGTCATCACCTAAGAGGTTATCCCCATAATAAACTTCACCAAATTAATGATGTTAAGAGTCTGAGGTCCTCTGCTAAGGTGTCTGAGCTCAGACCTCGCCACCGAGTGATGTTATGAGGGTCTGAGGTCATCACCTAAGAGGTTATCCCCATAATAATATCACCAAATTAATGATGTTAAGAGTCTGAGGTCCTCTTCTAAGGTGTCTGAGCTCAGACCTCGTCACCACCGAGTGATGTTATGAGGGTCTAAGGTCATCACCTAAGAGGTTAGTCCCATAATAATACCTCTAATCTAAGAATAGAGCAAGAACTTGTCATGGAAACTGATCTTTATTTATAACCTCTTCTCATTAAGATGGTACATTTACAAATTACAAATTCTGTGCAACATCATATGTAATATCTCTTCAGGTGGTCAGCATTCTATGGGTTAGTGAAAGGTTCTCCTTTTAGGTTTTCTAGTCTGTAAGTGCCAGGCATAACCTCTTCTGTTACTTTGTAGGGGCCATGCCAGTTTGGGTGTAGCTTATTTGCCTTCTGTAGGGTCTTCTTTAGCACTAGGTCTCCCACTGCAATGGGTCTTGACTTCACCCTCTGGTTGTAGAATCTCGCTGCCCTCTGCTGGTAGGCTGCTTTCCTGACCTCTGCGTCTTCTCTTCTCTCTTCGATAAGATCCAGGTCTAGCCTCCTCTTTTCCTCATTGTTGTCAGGGTCGTAGGTCTGAATCCGATGAGTTGGTAGTCCTACTTCCGTTGGTATGACAGCCTCTGAGCCATGTGCTAGCATGAATGGGGTTTCCCCTATTGGTGTCCTTACCGTGGTTCTGTAGGCCCACAACACTGCGTAGACCTCTTCTGTCCATCTCCCCTTCGCGTCTTCTAACCTCTTCTTGATTCCATCCAAGATGGTTCTGTTCGTGACCTTGGTCTGGCCATTTGCCTGAGGTCGACCAGGAGATGAGAAGAACTGTTTAATCCCCACACTTTGGCAATACTTCTCTAAGGAGGAGTTCTTGAACTGGGTCCCATTATCCGAGATGAGCGTGTTTGGGAGGCCATATCTACATATGATGTTTTTCCAGATGAACTGGAAGGTCTTCTGCTCTGTAATTATTATCATTGGTTCTGCCTCCACCCACTTTGAAAAGTAGTCAATGACAATTATCAGGAATCTATAGTTGTTGACAGCTCTTGGCAAAGGTCCTACCAAGTCAATTCCCCATACCGCAAATGGCCATGGAGAAGATATTGACGTCATAGGCTGATGGGGTTGATGAGGGATAGTGGAAAACCTTTGACATTTGTCGCACCTCTTCACATAGTCTGCAGCGTCCTTAGACAAGGTAGGCCACCAGTATCCTTGAGTGATGATCCTCTTGGCTAAAGGCCTTCCCCCTATGTGGCTAGAGCAGGAACCCTCATGAACCTCCTGTAAGACCTGGGGTACTTCGATGGGATGCACACATCTGAGGAGAGTCAGTAGAAACCCCTTTTTGTACAAGACGTCTCCTACTATTGAGAACTTGGCAGCCCTGTACCTTAACTTTCTCCTTTCCGTCTTGTACTCAGGTAGCTCTCTGTCTCTTAGGTATCTGACGAGCGGGTCAATCCATGAGTCTCCCAGGTTCACATTGTGACAAGGGCTACATACCTCGTCCTCCTCGATGCTTGCTTTTCCCAAAACCTCGATTGGGATGGTCCTTCCCAAATCTGTCTTCATTGCCGAGGACAGTCTTTCCAATGCATCAGTGTGATTGTTGCCCAGTCTAGGCACTCTCTTCAGTTTTGCTTCTTCAAAATACTCTAGGAACCCTCTTACCTTCTTTAAGTACTTGGCCATCCTTTCGTCTTTGGCCTCGTATACCCCCAACACTTGATTGACAACTAACCTTGAGTCGCTATGGAGACCCCAAGTAGGACTTGAGTTGATCAAAGGCTTTTTCACACTCTTCGTCCCATTAGAAGGCCTTCCTTAGAATTTTAAAGAATGGAAGACACATATCCATTGCCCTAGAAACAAACCTGTTAAGGTCCGCCACTCTTCCAGTGAGTCTCTGGACATCCTTGATACTCCTAGGAGTCTTCATGTCGAGCAAGGCCTTGATATTCGCAGGGTTTGCCTCAATCCCCCTCTGATTAACGATGAACCCCAGGAACTTCCCGGCTCCTACCCCGAAGACACACTTCGCTGGGTTGAGCTTCATTCTATACGAGTCCATGACATCAAAGGTCTTCTCAAGGTCTGATACGTGAGTACACGCTTTCAGGCTCTTCGTTAGCATATCGTCCACATACACCTCCATGGTCTTACCTATCTGCTCCTCGAACATTTTATTGACAAGACGTTGATACGTTTCCCCCGCATTTTTCAGACCAAAGGGCATCACCTTGTAACAGTACGTCCCTTTGTCAGTAATGAAGGCTGTCTTCTCAGAGTCTTCGGTATCTATGAAGATTTGGTTATAACCTAAATAAGCATCCATGAAACTCATGAGCTCGTGCCCTGCCGTTGCATCCACCATCTGGTCTATCCTAGGTAAGGGATAGCTGTCCTTCGGGCAAGACTTGTTTAGGTCTGTGAAATCTACACACATTCGCCACTTTACATTGGCCTTAGGCACAATTACTGCATTTGAGAGCCACTCCGGATAGGTAACCTCTCTTATGAACTCGGCCTCTTCCAACTTTTTCACCTCTTCCCGAATGACCTCATACTTCTCCCTGGAGTAGACTCTTCGCCTCTGCTTGTCAGGCCTGGCATCTCTGTCCACGTTGAGCTTGTGGGTCATGATCTCAGGGTCGATACCAGGCATGTCTGCGTGACTCCATGCGAAGACACTCTGCCTCATCCAGAGGAAGTTTATCAGATCTTCCTTGATCCTTGGCTCTAGGGCCTTGCTGACCTGGACTATTTTTTCCGGCTCGTCCTCATTGAGGACGATGGATTCTACCTCTTCCGCGGCCTCGCCCTTCTTCAATTTTGTTTCATCTCTCGGGTCAAGAGTGTCAATGCTGTAAGTGGTGGTTGATCTCTTATGGGCCTCTCTCTCTTCGGTCGAGTTAAAGTAACACTCCCGCGCCGTGGTCTAGTCCCCTTGCACTACCCCTATTCCATAAGGAGTCGGGAATTTTAGCATCTGATGGACCGTCGACGACACGGCTTCAAACTCTTAGAGGGCCACTCTTCCGATGATGAGGTTATAGGTCGAAAAGACATTTTCGTCCATAACAAAAAAGTTGATCTTCTTGGTCAGCCTCTTAGGCCATTCATCCCCCATCCGCACATCCATTTCATACATGCCCAATGGGTGCACCTTCTCACCACTGAAGCCTATCAACGGGTGATGGTAGGGCACTAGCCTTGCCCTGCTAAGACCCAGACTCTTGAAACAAGGACATAACATCACATCTGTTGAGCTTCCACCATCTATGAGGATTCTCCCTACATGCACCCTTGTTGTTATGACTAAAGGGTCATCATGGGGGGCTAAGAAGACTTTGAAGTCGAGTCTGGAGAACCCTGCTACGAGGGTGTCCATGTCCACCTTCTTCCTCTTCTGCACGGCGTCGAAAGACGTTAGATTCATAACCTCAGGCTTGGCCACTGACCTGGCCTCTGCTACGTGAGCCTTCCTGTCGGCTACCTCAGAGCCACCACCTGCAAATCCCCCACAGATGGTGCTAACACCAAAGGAGATCATGCCGACCCTCTTTACAGGGGTGTTGTCATCCTTTGGCGGGAGATCCCGGTCGTCTTCATCATCTCCCTCTGAATCATCATGCCTCCTAGACGGGACATCGCCATGGCACCTGTCATTTCTTCTCTTCTTAGGGTCCTCTGTTCCTCCCTTCGGAGCCTTGCCATCCACATACGTCCACAGCTTTCCAGACTTCAGCATCTTCTCAATCTCATCCTTTAAAGCGAAGCATCTGTCTGTGACATGTCCGTGATCCTGATGGAACTCACACCATAGGTTTTTGTTCCTCTTATGTGGCGGGGCCTTCAATTTCTTAGGCCACCTTAGAGATCGATCAGTCTTAATCTCATTGAGTATGTGCTCACAGCTCACAGTCAGAGGAGTGTAATGAGCAAACTTGTCATCACCTGACCTCTTCTTGCTCTCTTTCTTGCCTTGGGACTTTCCCGTGCTACCGCGGTTCTCGTCCTCATACTTGGCTACCATTGCCTCTTCCACATTCATCACCTTCCCTGCGGTGGACAGCAGCTCTGCCATAGACCTGGGGGGGTCTTCCGCCAGCTTCCCCTTCTGGAGGCCTCCTATCAGGGCGGTCATGGTTATGCTCTCTTCATAATCTTCCACCTCCAACTTCTCTTTGTTGAATCTCGCTATGTAGTCTCTTAGGCTTTCACCCTTGGCCTGTTTGACATACAGCAGGTGGGTGGTCTTCTTTTGAGATCTTACCCCAAAGCGTAAGTTGTGGATGAACCGCTCAGCCAAGCCTTTGAAGTTCTCAATCGAGTTCTTCGGGAGGGAGGTGAACCAACTATGAGTTGCCCCTGTCAATGTCCCTGAGAAGGCCCTACACTTCATCTCATCAGGTATCGAGTAAATGTCTGCCACCGACTGATACATCTCGATATGGTGCACAGGGTTAGTGCTGCCATCATACTTAGGACTCACTGTAGGAGGCATGAACTTGGCTGGGGTTGGGAACCCCACTAACCTAGCCACAAATGGGGATCCCTCTGAGTAACCCTTCTGTAATGGGTCCCTTCTCTTAATGAGATCTCCTATCTTATCCTCTAAGCGTTGGATAGAATCATTCCAGGGTCTTCTGTCTTCCGCTTGACCGAGGTTATCCCCTGCCACCTCTCTGCGATGGACAGAGGGTTCCCCAGCCACAACACGTTGACTGTTGACCTCTTCCTGCTCCCTGGCTCTTCTTTCATAGGGTCGGCCTTGGTCTGGCCGAGCCTGCCTATCCCCTCTTTTGGAGCCTGTCGCGCTCCTTGACCTCGATAGCCTCTGTCTTAGGTCATTGACTGGGCCCAGCCTCTCGAAGGCCGACCCTCTACTCAACCTGTCAAAGGCCGACCCTCTTTATTGGGCCTCTTCTCTTCTTCGGCTGACACACCCCTGAATCTACCTAAGGGGTCGTACAGTGTTGTCTGACACCTCATACGGTCCCAGCAGTCTTCTGGGGCCTCTTCAGCTTCTAGGTCATCATACTTGTCCTCTGGGCAAGGGTTTCCCTGCCTCCCCAGGTGCAAGCTCCTAGGGTCAGCAACGTCCCTCCTCCGCTGGGGTTCAGGTTGGTCCTTCATGGGCACCTGGGGTGGTCCCCTGGTGCCTGGAAGAGGCTGAACTGCCGCCGGAGTGATCATGTCCGGTGAGACTCCAGGTGGCCTCATCATCATGGTTTGGCTGAGCTGGGCAAATTGCTCCTTCATGGCTTGTTGTGTTGCAGCTAAGGATTTTAAGGCTGCTGCTACCTCCGCCATTTCGGACTGAGGAGGAGCCTGACTGGAACTAGCCCCTCCACCATCGGGCGGCGAAAGAGGCGGTGGTAATTCTAGTGCCATGTGTTAACAATAAAGAGCTTGAGCAGCAAGTGAGCTTAATACCTTAAAGGACCTCTTTCAATGGTAAAACAGCTCCACGCAAGGGGTGGTTCCTGGTCCACCACCAGAGTCTCCGACGAGGTTAAGCAGAAAGAGAGCAAGAGATAGCTTCTCGTTCCCACAGACGGTGCCAAAATGATGATGCTAAGAACCAGCACCACCAGATAAGGTGTTTCCAAGCTCAATATATGAATAACAATGTAAATACAGCTATATAAAGAGATAAGAGAAGGAGATGAGGATATGAGGAATCAACACCGAAATTTAAGTGGTTCAGCCAATCTGGCCTGCGTCCACTGTGAGTGTGTGAGTAATATAACTGAATGAAGGCACTAATGTCCATGGATACAATTCTCTCAAGCTTTCTCTCTCTACTGTATATTTAGACAGAGTTTTAGCTAGGGTTGAATAGCTGGGATCCCTTTGCAAGGTAGGGGATGACCCCTATATATAGCACCAAGAGGGTGTAATGTACCCCCCATGCATGCAATGAGCATGTGTGTGGTATCCTCACCAATGTGGGAGTGCCATCTATCACTGTCACATGTAAGTAATGATGATGAAATATTCTCCCACATGTGGAGAATAATCTTGTTACAACTGATTTGTGCCCAGGTGTCCTTATCCAAAAGTCAACAGATGCTCGGCAGTTATATTTGGTGAATGACCTCGGCCTGGGAGAGGCCGAGCTGTAAAGGCTTGATGTCCGTTCAATCCGAGATGTGTCATAAGGAGTCTCGGCCTGATCTCAGCCGAGACATATGCTGGGGTCGGCCCGAGCCGAGGTTGGACATGCTGATGATTACTAGTGCTTCTTGTCACCTCGGCCCAAGCCGAGGTAGGTCTGGTTCCATGTTGAAGGTTATCAGGGCTCCTTGTCACCTCAACCTATTCTTGGCCGAGGTTGCTCTACCCAGGTACATGAGGATGATGTTGATGCCTGCGATACGCGTAGTGTCCATTGAAGTGTATATGGTAGTGTCGGCCTGGGCCGAGGTTGGTCTGGCCGAGGGATGATATCATGGGCCCATGGCCTACATAGGGTCGATCAATGTCTCGGCCATCATCTCGGCCGAGGTTGGTGTCTCTGGGCCGAGGTTACTCTTGGGCATATCAGGTTAAACTATTGAGCTCTCATCTGGATAAGTCTCTTTTATTGGTTTTACTAATGAGCCCTCTTCCATAAAAGTCTTCTCGATAGATTTCTCCTAGTAAGTGAATTATGTTATAAGGTCAACCCATCCTTTCACAACATACCTATATGCTTTGTATCGAAGCCTCCTGACATCCTTAGGAACATTCGGCATAATGCCCTTTTTTACGTAATTCCTTATTGGATCCAACCAATATAGGATAAAATCCAGTTCGATCATGCTGAGGGTTTCTTCATCAATACTCCGGTGCAACAGGATCTCTATTGGGATGGTCCTTCTTAACTCTGTTCTGGTCATAGAAGCAAGCCGAGAAAGTTAATTTGCCTGGGTGTTATCAACTCTAAGAACCCTAATCACCTTGATTGTTAAAAATTTGGATATCATGTCATGTACTTTGGTTAGGTATTTTGTCATGAACTCTCCTCTGACTCCATATACACCCAAAACTTTATTCACAATCAGCTGGGAATCACTATTTTCTTGTATTTGCTCATCACTTAGAGAGAGTGCTAGGTCGAATCCTGATATAAGTTCTTCCTCCTTCGCCTCATTGTTGGAGGCCTTGAACTGGAACCTGAGGGCATATTTAGCATCTGTGTTTTTCGGGGTGTTGATTATCAGTCCAACCCCGCTATCGAGGGCACATGACAATCCATGTGCATACATCTTCCAAACTGGAGGTTCTTTTTTCAAATCTACCTCCATTAAGGTCCCATAATTGAAAACATTTTTGCTTTGTGCAAGGTAATGAGCAGTTTTATCTCACTTAGCCGATGTTTTTAGTATATCTTCCACTTAATCGACTGCACCAGCCACTTAGCTATCTTTCATAGAAGTCTGCTTGGTAGGTTAAACTATTGAGCTATCTTCTAGAGAAGTCTTCTCTATTGGTTTTACTGTTGATCTATCATCCATAGAAGTTTACTCGGTAATTTTCTCCTCATAAATGAATTATTCTATGAAGTTAGCCATTATCTGGCTTTTTATCGCTTTTTTAGGCTCATATTATTTATCAAACTTCCCTATCTCTATAACCCAAGACATCAGTATACCTGATTTTTCAGGTTTATGAATGGATTGATGTACGGGGAGGTCTGTATAAACCACAATGGTACGAGCTTGGAAGTTCAGCTTTATTCTTTAGGAAGCCTCAATTAGTACCAAAGCAAACTTCTCTAATCATGGATAATGAATTTTGGCTCCTTGGTAAGCTTTGTTTGTGTAGTAAACTAGTATTTTACCCTATTTTAATCAGACCAATGCCGAGCTAACTGCCAACTCGGATACAGCAATATATAAGTAGAATTTTTCTCTTATGAGTGGTTTTAAGAGTTAGGTGGATATTCAAAGTATTTTTCAATTCCAAGAAGGCATTTTCACATTCCTCATTTCATTCAAAAGTCTTCCTCGGTACCTTAAAGAAAGGAAGGCACCTGTCAGTAACCCGCGAGATGAACCTATTGAGAGCTACTACCCTGCCTATCAGCTTTTTCACATTTTTCTTATTTATTGGGGACTTCATGTTGATAAATTCCTAGATTTTGTCTGGCTTAGCCCCTATACCCCTCTGATTTACTATGAAGCCTAGTAACATTCCATCTTACACTCCAAACAGACAATTTGTGAGGTTGAGCTACATCTTATATTTCTCCAACTGGCCGAAGATCTACCTAATGTCTTTAATATGATTGGCGAATTTCATTCTCTTAGTTAACATGTCATCCACGTATACTTCCATGTTATGTTCGATCTTTTCCTTGAAGACTTTGTTCACCAACCTTTGGTATATTTCTCTAGCATTTTTTAGCCCAAAAGGCATAATGTTATAGCAATAGGTACCTCGGTTGGTGATGAATGAAGTTTTCTGCTTATCTTCTAGTTTCATTTTAACTTGGTTATAACCCGAATATGCATCCATGAAGTTGAGTAGTTCATGACCAACAGTAGCATCAACCAATTGATCACAACCATAATGGTCACGACCCAAGTCCGTCACTAGTATGGGTCACGTACCATTGCAGTTACACGTGCGTGACCATTATCGTACCAAATTTACGCCAAAGTTCCTTCCAAGTGTGGTCGTGGATGTGGTCATGGTCCAAATCTGTGACCAGTAACCAAAATACACACTGAGTTGGTCACAGCTTGGGGTCGTGACTATCCCAATTTATGAGTCACAACTTTGGTCTTTGACGATTGTCTTGTATTCAGGATGACATGTTAACTTTTAAAGGGGTCACGGCATGTGGTCATGACTGAGGGACGTGACCAGTGTCTTTATACTAAAACCCCAAAATAGTTTTCATTTTTCAGTTAAAAATTTCCAAACCCTTAACATTTCCCTCTCTCCAGCGATTTCAACGATTTCTAATCTCAAGTTTTCATTTTCAATCTTAAGTTTTTCACCCAATAATAACACTTAAACCCTAATACTTTTGTATTCGGATATTTGTGCATTTGTATATATGTGTGTATGTCTGTGTGTATGTGTGTCATGTGTGTCTGTATGTGTGTATACGTGTATGTGTGTTTGTATTGTGTATGTATATGTGTATATTATATACTGCATATGTATATTGTGTATGTATGTGTGTATATTGTATACATGTGTGTGTATTGTGTATGTATGTGTGTATACTGTATACAGTTTTTTCTAAAAAAACAAATATATGCTTATATAAGTTTTTAAGTGTAAAAAAATTATTTTCAAACTAGGGTCAATTTTAATTTTATGGATATTGTTGGTTTAAGTTTGGGGCTAAAATATAAAAATCTATTTTTTGTTTATATCCCTCTCCTTTAATATTGATGTTAAATTCGGGATTAATTTTAGGACTAATATTTGTAAGGGTTAATTTTAGGGTTGATTTTATGGATTGTTGGCTTAAATGACAAGTAATCTTTATTCAATCAATTTTTATCTTTTTTCATTAGATCAAATAAGTATTTAAGTAATTCTTTGATAAATACTCAAAAATTACCTCAAAAAATTCAGCCTGGGGGCTACCACTCCCGAACCCCAGAAAATCACCATCAAATTAACCCCCACTCATGACACATTGTATATATTGCGTGTGTGTGTGTATTTATTTATGTGTACTCTCTTCGTGTGTGTGTGTGTGTGTGTGTGTAAGCAACAATTCTTTTAAAAAATATAAAACTAGGTATTCAAACCCAATAAATAAACGGTGAAATCCAACATGCACGGGATTCACGCCCTCGTACATAATAACCAATAAATTATAATTGCACTGGGTGAATAGAAGGGTAGTGATTATTCAAAACCTAAATCAAAATAACCTAACTAATTAATGATTCATTAGAGCCATTATTTATTAGAATCGTATTCACACCCTCGTTCATTTTTCTCTGAAAAAATGAGTCACGGTGATAATCAATGGCAACAAGAGTATGAAAGGTTGTAATTGGACTGCACTCGTATATCTTTCATTAATAAGCCTCATTTAGATGGTACTCTGGTTTAATGGTATGGAAATAGGAAGATCAAACAATTTAACTACCTTGTAAATCGTTGAGTTCATCTCCAGCAAGAGCACTTGTTCAATCGTATTTTGTTTTCCTTACCAGAATGCTGGGATGAAGCTATACAACATATATTTCACGTACATAATCCCGATAAAGCACTGACCTTACTTACGGTGGTAAGAGAAGGAAGAAAAAATTCACCCATTATGGATACAATTACGTACAAATAGCATTGACGAAGACTGTGACGTCTCGCTACATAGACACGTCAAACTCAATCTTTCCAATAGGCTGAAGAGGATGAGATTTTGAGTTCATGTCGTTGACATCTATGCATCTATTATAGATACGCTTCCTCCAAATTGTCCACGTGCAAAAATCCATAGGTTTTTAAAGACAAATTCGGACTGGATGGAGATCAGACACATTGAACTTTTATTAAATTCTTACCACGAAAAGGTAGATTATAATATATGGTCAAAAAATTTATTTTGTTAGTTATAATTTCATATTAAACTTTTAAATTATTCACTAATTATAGATACACATTAAACTTTTATTATTTTTGTAGATAATGTCGGGCGTTAATGGACACAACTCTCCAACCGACGAGAGGACGTCACCCTAAGGAGAATTCTCATCACTAATTAGTGAGAAATACTCAACTCCACCAATGGTTCACAATATTACTCCGAGTTGCAATAGGCAAGGTACTCCCATTAATCCAACAGACATGCCCAACGCTCTTGAAACTTCTGGGTCAGTTGAGAAGAAGCCCATAGGGTTCTCTCTATTAGGAAATAACCCCACAGAGGATAAGAATCATATTCAGCGGTTTATAGCCCAATGTTTGCCCTTGGAAAAAATGAATGTGGGAGTGGGAGGAGATGGCAATTGGAACCTCGTAGATCAAGTTGTTAAAGATGAAATCTACGAGCAACTCAACAAGTGATTTTTTTCGCAAACTCAAAAAATAATGTTCTTTAAAGGGCTACTGAACAACTCCGAACATATCGTAGAAACCTAAGACAGAAGCATTTACCTAAGTTGGCATCAAGCTCTAACATTTTAGATCTCAAAGACAAAGTCCCTTCGAACGTTGAGATGACAGTTGGTCAATGGAAAAAATTTCTGAAAAATGAGGCGAAGGACTCAAAAATGATGCAAAGGAAGAAAAACAAGCAGAATGGGGCAAAAAAAACTGATGTCCACTGGCTTGGCTTGAACTCTAATGAAGAACAAGTGGTCGAACAAGACAAAAGTTAGCCCAGATGAAGGAAAGATTTGAATCGGACCAACTTATATCTTCATGCAAGAAGGGACAAATATAATAAATTACCTCCTCACTTGGCTAACACTCTAGAATTAATAGAGTCTATAAGTAGTCAGTCTGCTTTAATATCGTTCGACGACCTTGACAATGATGCCCTCGCACAGACCTTGGGGAAGGACAGAAGAGGGAGGACGAGAGCTTTGGGGTCGCATATGTTAAAAACAAAATTCAAAACATCGCACCTATCGTAGATGATCTTTCTTCTGTTAATAAGTGTTTCCCATCCAATGATGAACGTCATTCTAGGACCGAAGGGGATTTAATGGGGATTCGAAATAAATTAGGAGGCGTCAATGAGAAACTTTCATAAATTATGTCTTTTTTAATCGGTTGTACACCCCTACAGCCCCTAATGTATCTGTGTTTCCCTTTACTTTCTCAAAATTTTCCTCCTTATCCATTCCCCTCACAAATGTCAGTTCCTCCTTCAACACTCCCCTTCTCAGCACCTCGGCATGTCACATGTCTTGGATCATCGTCAATAACCCACGGTGACTATGGTGAGAGATACTGTATGAAATACCTAAGCGGTAAAAATGTCATTGGGTTGTGCACGCTCATCTCCACTAAAGTAGGAACTTTAGTACATAGTTGGCCTTTGTAGGAGGGTGAGTGTCAGATCATGGTTGATAAAATATAAATAGATTTTGAAGATTTGCTTGTTCATGTCGACAGTGGATAAGGGAATGGGTTATAAAATTATTTAAACTCTTTTATCATTTGGCCACTTTATCATTTGATGAAGATGTAGTAATATTTTTTTATGTTGTAATCACTAGACAAATTTATTTAATTTGAGTTTAAGTGGTTGTGTAGTATCATTGATTGGTGTGTTCTTGTATTTAAGTTGTTGCATAGTTTGATTGATTGGTGCATTGTTGACATTATATTAGTGCTTTAGTTTGATTGATTGGTGCGTTGTTGACACTATATTTATTTTATCATGTTAACACATGACTGTAATTTGAAGATTATTAAATGAATTTTCCACAATACAAAGAGTGGATGGGGGAGACTGACCGAATAACTAATAGTTATGTTAAAAGGCATTCAATAATTTATAAGCTATGCTTTTAAGAACCTTAAAGTTGAGAAGATTTCGTGTCCGTGCACCCATTGTATGAACGAAAAATATAAATCTTTAGAAGATGTTGAGTTACATTTAATAAAATGGGGAGTTTGTCAAGATTATAACAAATGGACATATCATGGTGAAAAACATTTACCTTATGTTCCCGAAGTATTATAGATAAATGACCGCGTAACATAAGACCAATGAGTGGAAGTTATAAATGATTCGCCAACACATCGTCTATTGACCGACCTAATTGACAATGCTTATGGAGTCCGCCATGACAAAAATCACAAACCTATGGATACAAATAATGCTCACAATGAATAATTTGATACTAAACTACCAGAAGATCGAGATTATATACGGTTAAAAGTCGATTCGTCTAGACCGTTGTATAAATATTGAGATGAAGATTACTCGGTATTATATGCAATGATTGGTTTGCATAATTTAAAGATTCAATTTGGTTTGTCTAGGAACAGTGTAACCGAAATTCTTAAGTGGGCTCCTTAAAGAGAACACATTACCAGATAATTATCCTACTATGGAACAGAGCTTGAAGAGTTTGGGATTGAAATACAAATCTATTCATGCATAAAGTATGATTGCGTATTGTACCGCAATGAGCACGAAGAGAAGGATGAATTTTCAGTATGAGATGAGCCTAGATATGTCGTTTATGATAATGGAAAGGACAAAGCTGTAAAATATTAAAAGTGATCGCAAGTCCCACAAAAGGTTTTGAAGTATTTTCCACTTTGGCCGTGGTTAAAATATTTTTTACTATACCGTGGACAGCGGAGGCCATGCATGGCACGCTCGATGCGAGGTGGATGGGAATCTGATGCGTCATCTAGTTGATTCACTCATCTAGAAAATTTCAAATGCACGACACCATAAATTTTCAAAGGAACTTCACAACGTTCGTCTTGTAATCTCAACTGATAGGTTTAACTCTTTCGGTAATTAAATTACCAGTCAGAGTTATTGTCCAGTTTTCATGGAACCTTTAAGCCTCCCTCCGACACTGTGCATGAGAAAGGAGTTCACATTATTATCTTTATTGATACCCAGGCTGAAAGCTCCAAGCGATGATATTGATATATTCTTAGCCCCGTTAATCGAAGAACTTAAAGAGTTATAGGATGAAAGAGTGACGGTGTTCGACTTTCACAAGGGTTAAGAGTTCACACTTAAAGCAATGGTGATGTAGGCGATCCACGACCTTCCTGCTTATGGGACCTCATCCAGTTGTCATGTTCATGGTTATTATAGATGTCCCATATATGGGGAGGAAACTAAAGCCAGTTGGATATAACATACTAGTAAGATGATTTACTCGAGTCATTATAGAATTCTCCCGACCAATCACCCTTTTAAGAATGACAAGTCTAACTTTTATCCTGTTGGTCACGAGCGTCGGAAGCCACCTGCTCGGCTTTTTGGTTAGCAAATCGAGGAGAAGGAGGTGGATGCGACTGCGGGCAATAGGTACGTAGAAAAACACCCCAAGTTTATAAACCCAAAGCGTAAAGCTAGGGGGGATCTTAATGACCCTAGTAAAGAAAATCCATGGTCCTGGCGATCAACATTTTTTATCTGCTGTATGAAAAAGATCATCGTGTAAGGCATGTAATTCATCTGATGCACACAGAGAAGAATGTTGCAGAACATCTGATAGGAACATGTCTGGGTGGATATCATTCCAAAGATAGAGAGCGGGCCCTTCAAGAATTACGGGATATGAAAATAAAGAAGAAACTCTAGTTTAAAAATGATCCTATAACAGGAAGAATTTCTACCCTTCCAGCTGCTTTCACTTTCACAACTAGTGAGAAGATCCTCTTAGACACGTTGTTCAACTTGAAGACTCCAACGGGTTATTCTGGTAATTTACATAGGGTAGTAAGCTACCAATCAAATGACTTAAAATAGTGCAAGTCTCACGACTGCCATGTAATCATCCAATTAATTCTTTTGTTATTTCAGCATTGCCTCTCTGGACACAAAGATCTTCATCGGGTAATTATGAAAATCAATTTCTGTTTTTCTATACTTTGTGTAAAAGTGGTAAACAGAAAGCACATTTAAGTTGTAACATCAACTTTAGCCGAGGCAGTTTATGTATTAGAGAAATATTTTCCTCCGTGATTCTTCGATATGAGCATGCACCTGGTTGTGCGTTTATGCAATGAAGCTTTATTATGTGGTCGCGTTAGGTATCGTTGGATGTATCTGTTTGAGCGCTTAATGAAAACCTTCAAAGATTACGTAAACAATACACGGTATATTGGAGGGTCAATTATTGAAGAATACGTAACTGTGGAATCATTATTATACGCTAGGGAACATATTCCAGAACAAGAGGTGAGGAGGTTCAATCCTTGTGGGGGAGGAGTGATCAAGGAACCAGGTGATTTTGAGGACGAATTACCATTTGGGATCCCTAAAGAGGTGAAACTCATAAATATAAAATACGAGCAAGAAACTCGTTATCTCTTCGAATCGCAAGATGAAGTCGAAGAATGGAGAGAGTGAGTATTTACTGAATTCTTCTTCTTTGATTATATGTGTTTTATATTTTATGATCTAAACTCTACAATTCACCGGTAGGAAGTACGAGAATGAAATTGCCCAAAATCAAAGGAGAAATTTCACAACAACTGATTTATAGGCATGGGTATCAAAAGAGGTAATTTTCATATCTTATGTGTGCAGTTATTTATTCGAGTGAATAAAAACATGTCATAATACAAATTCATTATAAATGCATCTCTTAAAAAGAGGTGATGTCTCTTCTAGGCTTGCAAGCCTATAAAAAGGCCGTAGTTTTCATGCGAAAGAGTTCTCTTGTCTTTGGGGGCTCCCGGCGCTAGCGTGCACGCACTCGAATGGGGAGAAAAGGTCTCGCATCGATTTTCTAGGAGCGCTTAGGTCGTCATCGATATGGGTTGATGTAAAAAATGGATTCACCAGTCTATTTAGTACAAAACAGGAAAAAGAACATATCACCGCCTAGAGAAAGTGGCATTAAAGATAAACTGATGCTAATGAAACTAATAATTCAGAGGTTCCGAGGCTAAGTTACGGAATGGGACGGTGTTAGACACCCATGTTGCCCTTTCGGTCTCTCGTGGGCTTTGTGTTACTATTCTCCTTAATTTCTCCATGAAGTTTATGCGTTGCATATATAAATGGAGATCAGAATCATTTGACTCATATCATGGAAAGTATAGAGTGAGGTCATCCAAAAAAATGTTCCCAAAATAATAATTAGAAAATATAATGTGTGCGCTTATAGATATATTGATCGTTATAATGGAATGATAATATTTTTAGATAAGATGCATAAGTTTGAATAACAAGCATGATATATGTATATAGAAAAAAAATTAAAAAAAGGATGAAAATGTGAAAGTAGGAAAATTAGAAAATTAGAAAATTGAAAAATTGGACTCAAGTCTCGGGTTTTAGCCTGAAACGCCTATGTAGCCTAAAAAGACATCAAAGTCCACGTAGTTCTCATGCGTCACACGAGTGGGATTTATCCCGTAGATTCAAACGGGAGTTTATTATACGTGTGTGTGTAGAAATGATATTTTAGTTTTGAGAAAATGTGGCAAATAATCCCGTTGGAATTTATAGCTATAAACCTCTTTTTCTTTATTTTGTTTTTTTATAGAAAATAAAGTATATGCAATATAACTAATAAAGTATGAGATGTTAATGTGTATGATTTAAAGTAAAAATTGATTTGAGAATTTATATAACTAATGCAAAAATAAAGAGATTTAGAGAGAGAGAGGGAAAGAAGGAGAAAGAGAGAGAAAGGGTATTTGGACCTTCTTTGGAGAATTGAGGCTTGATCTTGATCCTTAATGAGCTCCCTTGAAAATTGAGATGTATGAAGGATGAGAAAGAAGAATATTTTTCTACATTGGGTATGAAAATTATGGGGATGAAAGGTGGAAAGGAATTTCGCACAAAGGAACTTTGTTGATTGCAGAAGAATCTTGTAGAGATCACTGATACTGATGGATATGAGGCGTCCTTGGAAGTGAGACCATTACCTCTTTTTATAGGGTAGGAGGACTGTCAATTGGAAGACCCCTAGCCCTGCCAATCGGCAGGTGACCCTAGACACATTGCCGATTGGCAGGGAAATGACCTGCCAATCGACAATCTCGTGAAGATTATTCCCCAAAAATGGTTATAAAATGCAATCTGTAAATCAAAATTGTGCACGAAGAATACCATTAGAAACAAAATTGATCTACCTTTAAGAGTTCTTGGGTCGTCCCGAGTCCGGGAGTTGACTTTGGGTCAAACGGGGCTCGAAAGTGCTCATCGATCCTTTGGAGGGAAGATCTTGAATGATAATGGATCGTTTGTCCAAATCGTAAGTCAATATCATGCACGGGGTGGATTGTTGGAAATTTTATACAAGATACTTTGAGTTGCAAAGAGCTTCGCTCGGTTCGGAGAGTTTACTCTGGTCTATCGAGGCCCGAAAGTGCCCAGTGACCTTTCGAAGTAAAACAGGTCGTTCTTTCGTACCATAAGGCTGATTGGCGCACGAGGTGGATTGTTAGAAATGGTATTCAGTGCCCTTCAAAGATTCATTTAGTATTGTTTGAGTTGAAGAGTTGACCTTGGTCAAATGGAGCCCGAGACTGCCCGGTGGCCTCCAGAGTAGTTTTTGGGGGAAAATGGATTGTTCCTCTGAACGATTATGTCATTTAGCGCACAGGGCGGACCGTCAAAAAGGGGTTTTAGTGACCTTTGAGGATTAATTGAGATTTATCTCTAACGATGGAGTTTATTAGGGAAAATCAGGGCTCAAGAACATTCGGTGGACTCCATATTGGTTTTTAATAGTAACATGGTCCGTTTGTTTGAACCATTATGTCGATTTATGCACGGGCCATTGGAAAGGGATTCAGAGACCTTCGAAGATTCACCAAGTTTTCACTCTAATGATAGAGTTAATCGGATTCAAACGGGACCCAAGAGTGCTCGATGGCCTCTATATCTGTACTCGGAGTATGACTGAGGGTTTTTAGTGAAATGAGGCAGTGCTAGGGACCTAAGGAGAGACTTTGGGAGGGGGGAGTCCTAGAATGTAGTGTCTACACGCACCAACGGTTTTAATTTTATTTCATATCCATATGAGGAAAATATTTGGACGCAAAATACTGGAATATCAATTTCTGCCTTGACCACCTGTATTGCTAGCGAAAGCGATAAAAATCCAAAGAATACGGTACCAACCTATTATGGGATAATCCAACAAATCCTAGAACTTGATTACTTAGATTTTACAAAAACCGTATTCTATTGTGATTTGGGTAAAGGTGGTCAATACTACGAATGCTTACATAGTTGATCCTGACTCCAAACTTATTATGGTAGATTTATCAAAGCTGAAGAGTAAAGATCACATAGTCGACGAGCATTTTATTTGTACCTTTCATAATATAAAGAAGGTATTCTACTCGAAGTTCATAAATGATGCCAAGTGGTCTATTATTGTGCCTGCACCAAAGGTATGACTACTCAAGTGGATATTAAAGGCTCCAAAAGAGTTCCAATCAGCTCTTGATGACAACCTTAATTTGAAGGATCTTTCAATGGATTTAGATGAAGGTTTGGTATCAAAATATTATTTTATCGTTGTTAATATTATATGTATCCTATTATGATATTAATACTATATTAGCTCTTTACTTTGATGTATGAATGTTTAGTTACTTTTACGAATGTTTAATATGATTTATGTAAGTTAACTTTCGATAATATGTTATATTCAGTCGAATGTTTAGTTGCTTTCACAAGACGCTTGGTTTGATAATAGAGTCATTTGAGTTTGTGATTGGATCAAATTGACCCAACTCGATTTCCACGCGTTCTTGTACATTTTTTATCAAAAAATGGAAATCTATAAATACCCAATTCATAACCTCAAAAATCCAAAGAAATCTGGAAATGAAAATATATATCTCATGCTTCTCTTAGAGAATAAGTGCACGAGTAACGAAGTTGTACGCATGACGAAGGTGTATTCGTGGCAGAAAGACCGAAGTTTCCTAGGAGTAAGCTATAAATTGTATGAGAAGATTGTCAAAGATAAAATCATGGAGAATGAACACTAAAAGAAAGGGAAAAGGAGTGTTGTAAATGAGAAACATCAAGAATGGGAGAAAATACTATTGGAGTATCCTGGATTAGTGGTTCTTGATCAAGACCACACTCCCCGTAATAAGAGGAGTCGTATTTGGAATACTCTATCAAAACTCCAAATGGGAAAACTCATCATATTATTTAGGACTCCTTTCCAGAATTAATTCAATGAGATCTACAACACGCTGCATTTGGTAAGGCTAGAAAAGGCATGTTTTATTGCCAAACAGGACAAATTTTCTAAGTCAAAGAGAAAATGCTTCAGAAAGGGAAAAGGTCAAGAAAAGGGGGATCTAGTTTACAGTACAAGTGGAGAAATATACCTTATGCCAAACGTCCCCATGATAGGCACGAACACCTCGCACGAGATCAATGTAACCCGCAAGAACCGACCGTGTACTCACGGACTCTCGATTTGAGAGCACGATGAAAATTTGTAAACTGTTAGAGTTGGTCTTAAAAACAATCCATCAAAGAGTGAAAATATAAAACATCCACAAAACAGCCCCGTGAGAGGCACGAACACCTCTCACGGGATCAATGTAACCCGCAAGAATCGACCGAGTACTCATGGGACTCTCGATTTGAGAGCACGGTGAAAATTGGCAAACTTTTAGACTCGGGATTAAAAATATGCTGTTAAGGGTGAAACGTAAAACAACCATAAAATGGTCCCATGAGAGGCAGGAACACATCACACGGGAACAATGTAACCCACAGTAAGTGGCCGCGTACTCAAGGGACTCCCGATTTGAGAGCACGACGAAAATGTGTAAACTCTTAGAGTTAGGCTTAAAAACATACCGTCAAAGGGAGAAAAAGTAAAACAGCCACAAAATAGCCCAGTGAGAGGCACGAACACCTCACACGGGGACTAATGTAACTTGCAGGAACCTAACGCGCACTCTCGGGACTCCCGATTTGAGAGCACAACGAAAATTTTCAAATTGTTAGAATTAAGCTTAAAAATATGCCATCAAAGGGTGAAAACGTAAAACAACCACAAAATGGCCCCGTATGAGGTACAAACACCTCTCACATGACCAATGTAACCTTTAGGAACCGACCGTGTACTAACCGGACTCCCGATTTGAGAGCATGATGAAAATTAGCAAACTGTTAGACTTTGACTTATAAACATATCATCAATGGGTGAAAACGTAAATCACCCAGAAAACGACCTCATGAGAGGCATGAACACACCGTACGGGACCTATGTAACCCGCAGTAACTATTCGTGGACTCACGGGACTCCCGATTTGAGAGCACGACGAATATTTGCAAATTATTAGACTTAAGCTTAAAAAATACCGTCAATGGGTAAAAATGTAAAATGGCAATAAAACATCCCCATAAAAGGCATGAACACCTCGCACGAGATTAATATAACCCATAAGAACCGACCGCATACTCACGGGACTTCCGATCTGAGAGTACCATGAAAATTTGCAAACTATTAGACTTAGGCTTAAAAACATGTCATCAAATGGTGAAAGCGTAAAACATCCCCAAAACGGCACCATGAGGAGCACGAACAACTCGCAAGAACTAACTGCGTACTCATGGGAGCACGATGAAAATTTGCAAACTGTCGGACTTAGGCTAAAAAATATACCGCCAAAGGGTGGAAAAATAAAACAGACACAAAACGGCCCCGTAAGAGCATGAACACCTCACATGGGTCCAATGTAATTCGTAGTAACCGACCGCATAGTCATTGGACTCCCGGTCGAGAGCACGAAAAAAATTTGCACAATGTTAGACTTAGGATTAAAAATATTTAGTCAAAGTATGAAAATATAAAACAACCGCAAAACGGTCCTGTGAGCGGTACGAATAGCTCAACGGTACCAATGTAATCCACAAGAACCGATCGCCTACTCATGGGACTCCCGATTTGAGAGCACGACAAAAATTTACAAACTTTTAGACTTAAGCTTAAAAATATGTCGTCAAAGGGTGAAAATGTAAAAGGGACACAAAACGGCACCGTGAAGGGCATGAACATCTCGCACGGGACCAATGTCACTCATAGGAACAGACCGCGTACTCAATTGATTCTAAATTGGAGAGCACAATGAAAATTTATAACCTGTCAGACTTAGGCTTAAAAACATGCCGTCAAATGGTGAAAACATAAAACAGTCACCCGTGAGAGCAAAACACCTCGTACGAGACCAATGTAACCCCCTGAAAACAAACCGCGTACTCACGAAACTCGCGATTTGAGAGCACGACGAAAATTTTCACATTATTAGACTTAGGCTTAAAAACATGTCGTCAAAAGGTGAAAATATAAAATAGCCATAAAACAACCTCGTGAGAGGCACGAGCACCTCGCACGAGACCAATGTAATCAACTAGAATAGCTAGCGTACTCACGAGACTCACGGTTTCATAGCACGACAAAAATTTCGAAAAAGTTAGACTTAGGCTTAAAAAGATGTCTTTAAAGGGTGAAAACATGAAATAACAATAAAACGGCACCGTAAGGGGCACGAACACCTTTCACGGGACCAATGTAACCCGTAGAAATCGACCGTGTACTCATGGGACTCCCAGTTTGAGAGCAAAATGAAAATTTTAAAAATATTAGACTTGGGCTTAAAAACATGTTATCGAAGGAAGAAAACGTAAAACAACCATAAAATGGCTTGTGTGAGGCACGAACACCTCACACTGGACCAATGTAAACCGTAGGATTTGACCGCATACTCACGGGACTCGCGGTTTGAGAGGACGGCAAAAATTTAAAAACTGTTATACTTAGGCTTAAAGAGTGAAAACATGAAACAACCACAAAATGGACCTGTGAGAGGCAAGAAGGCCTTGAACGAGAAGAATGTAACCCGTCAGAACCAACCATGGACTCATAGGACTGCTGATTTCAGAGCACGATGAAAATTTGCAAACTGTTAGACTTAGGCTTAAAAATACGTCGTCAAAGAGTGAAAGCGTAAAATAGCAAGAAAATAATCTCATGAGAGGCACGAACACCTCAGACGGGACCAATGTAACCCGCAAGAACTAACCGCATAGTCACGAGACACCCGGTTTGAAAGCACGATGAAAATTGTCAAACTGTTAGACATAGGCTTAAAAACATATTCTCAAAGGGTAAAACTATAAAACAACAACAAAGCGGCCCCGTGAGAGGCATGAACACCTCACACGGGAGAAATGTAACTCGTCAGAACTCATGGTGCACTCACGGGACTCTCGATTTTAGAGCATAATGAAAATTTGCAAATTATTAGAATTAGTCTTAAAAACATGCCGTCAAAGAGTGAAAAATGTGAAATGGTCACAAAACGATCCCGTGAGAGGCATGAACACCCCATACGGGACCAATGTAACCCTCACGAACTGACCGCGTACTCATGGGACTCAAAAATTTGCAAACTATCAGACTTAGGCTTACAAATATGTTGTCAAAGGGTGAAAATGTAAAACAGTCACAAAATGACCCCATGAGAGGCACGGACACCATGTACGAGACCAATGTAACTAGCAGGAACCGACCGCGTACTCACAGGACTCTCGATTTTAGAACACGATAAATATTTACAAACTATTAGACTTTGGCTTAAAAACATGTCATCAACGGGTGAAAACATAAAACATCCACAAAACGGCCCCGTGAAAGGCATGAACACCTCGCACGGGACCAATGTAACTCGCAGGAACCAACCGCGTACTCCCGAGACTCCCGATTTGAGAGCACGATGAAAATTTACAAATTATTAGACGTAGGCTTAAAAACATTTCGCCAAAGGGTGAAAATGTAAAATAGCCAAATGGCACAATGAGAGGCACGAACACCACACAGGAGACCAATGTAACTCTTAGGAACCGACCGCATACTCAAAGGACTTTCGATTTGGGAGCATGATGAAAATTTTTAAATTGTTAGACTTAGGCTTAAAAATATATCGCCAATGGGTGAAAATATAAAATAGCCACTAAACAGCCCCGTGAGATCATGGACACCTTGCACAAGACCAATATAACTCAGAGGAACTGACCGTATACTCGCAGGAGTCCCGGTTTGAGAGCACAATGAAAATTTACAAATTGTTAGACTTAGGCTAAAATCATTTTGTCAAAGGGTGAGAACGTAAAACAGACACAAAGCAGCCCCGTGAGAGGCACAAACACCTTGCATAGGACCAATGTAGCTCGCAAGAACTGACCGCTTACTCACGGGACTCCCAGTTTGAGAGCACGATGAAAATTTGTAAATTATTAGACTTGGGCTTACAAACTATCATCAAAGGTTGAAAACATAAAATAGCTAAAAAAACGGCACCGTGAAGGGGACGAACACCTCGCAGGGGACCAATGTAAATCGTAAGAACCGACCACGTACTCACGGGACTCCCGATTTGAGAGCACGATGAAAATTTACAAACTGTTAGACTTAGGTTTATAAAACATGCCGTCAAAGGTTGAAAATATAAAACAACCCCAAAACGTCCCTCTGAGAGGCACAAAAAAATCGCACTGGACCAATGTAACCCGTAGAAACCGACCTCGTACTCACATGACTCCTAACTTGGGAGCACAACAAAAATTTACAAACAGTCGGACTTAGGCTTAAAAACATATAGTCAAAGGGTGAAAACGTAAAACAGCCATAAAATGGCCTCGTGAGAGCACGAACACATCGCACGGGACCAATGTAGCTTGTAGGAACCGACCGCATACTCACGGAACTCCCAATTTTAGAGCACGACGAAAATATAAAACATCCACAAAACGGCCCTGTGAGAGGCACGAACACCTCGCACGGGACCAATATAACCCTCAAGAATAGACTGCGTACTCACAAGACTCCCAGTTTGAGAGCACGATGAAAATTAATAAACTTTTAGACTTAGGTTAAAAAATATGTTGTCATAGGGTGAAAACGTAAAACAACAATAAAATGACATCGTAAGGGCCATGAACACCTCCGACGGGACGAATGTAATCCGCAAGAACCAACCGCGTAGTCACGGAAATACCGGTTAGAGAGTGTAACACCTCGTAAATTCGAGCACTTTTAATTTAATTATTTTTGGGAGAAATATAATTTATTTTATTTGGGAGAAACTAAGTTTATGATTTGGAGAATTATTTAAATTTGAGGATCTATCTAATTTGGCAAATTGAGATTTAATTGTTCGGATTATTTTTGTGTCGCATTTGGAGGTCAAAATTGGAGGATGTCATAAAATAATTTGAATGGAAATTCTGAGTGTGCGATTGAGTTTGGAGGGGTCGAAATAGTTGGGAAAGAGTACCCATGTGTAGTAAATGGGTCTCGGGGTGTTTTTAGGCATATTTAAGCTCATATAAGAGTGTTTAGGCGCTTTTTATAAAACCCACAAGCCTAAAAACGGGATTGAGTTATTAAACCCTAAAAGTGAGAGGGTACGACAACTATAACAAATTCTAGAAAACCCAATTCAGAGGCAGAAAAATGGTGCAATTGAAGAAACCATGGGGGCCAAAATAAAAAACAAATGTGTGTGTTCTTCATCAAATAATCATCATCTACACCAACGGATTCAAACCCTACAAACCCTAAGGCAAGTGGTTAAACTAGTTTTTAATTGATTGCAACTTTCTATTCATATCATAGTGGGTGTAAAAAGATGATATGGTTTTTGGGTTAGTTAATTTCTAAATTGGGTTTCAATAAATTTAGATTTATAACATGTAGAAGATTTGAGAATTTAATTTATCAACCATTAGTCTGTGTGGATGTTTTTAGTTAATATTTAGGGGACCTTGAAATCTTAGGTTTAAGGTTAATGAGTAAATGGTTGTTGTATAAATTATGGGTAGAAGGATTTGTGAATGTTGTTAATGGCAGAACAGATTTAGATGATGAAGAGGAAAAGGGGAGATCTAGGGTCGTTCGAACGACCCGAGTTTGGTTCAAGCGTTCAAATGACGACGGGTTTGGTTTGAACGACGGCCACAGTCATTCGAACGACTAGCGAAATGGTTCGAACGAGATTGCTTTTCCAGCCTTTCTCCTCCCCCTATCTGGGTTCTATTTTTGGAAAGAGTTTTGGTCATAGGGCGTTGGTTTTTGTGAGATTTAAATGGGTACAATTATGGGGTATTGGTTATTTGTGGAATTTATACGGGATAATTTGATAAATAGTCCCAAGGGGGAAATTAAGGTTTAAATTGGGAAATTTAAGAACGTTGGATTAAAAAGTGTGCAAGACTTATTGAATAGAATTTTGAATAAGAAATTATGAACATTGTATTTTCGGTCCAAGTGAGTGAGTCCGGGTATATTGGTTGAGTGACGCCAAGTAATAAATTAATTAATGCGTGATCAATTAAATTTGAGCGGGGATATTGACTCGTGTATAATTTGGGCTAGTACTATGAGTGCTTAGGTATTGTTTTGGAGAAGTTTTTTTATTATTGGGTTATATATTATGAAATATTCAAAATAAAAAAAAGGTGTTAACCTTAATATGCGGGATTTGAGGAATACGTTCTACAAGGTCAAATTTCGGACCGAATAAGCGAGTCCGGGTAATTTAGTTGGGTAACACAACTCGAGTGATAAATAAATAAATAAATAAATGTGGGAATTATTTAAATTATAAGTTGGCATATTGACTTGGGAACGTTAGGCTAGTGTTACAGTAATTGTGCACGGAGCAGCCTGTATTAATAAAATATATATATATGCGGTGATTGTGTATTTTATATATGTGTGTGTGTATGTGTATGTGTATGTGTGTGTGTGTGTGATTTATAAATATTAATATTAATAATATTTATAGGAATACATATTCCTCTAGTGCTATTATGCGAGGTTGCTCCATAGTTGAGGGGCAGGGCGAGTATAATCCCCAGGTAATAGAGCCCGTAAGTAGGGGTGAGACATCTTGGGTCTAATTCTGACTCATTTCCAAAGGGAACTATGACCGCCTCCACAACGCTTAATTTATTTCACTGATTCGAGGAGCAAACCGTGTCAGGATGTCCGGATGGATGAGTATACCTGGATTGATAGCATTTTAGAGAACATCCGGTGAGTGTCTACCGGGAGGATGGATATATATATATATATATATATATATATATATATATATATATGCCATGTGTGCGAATGTTGTAATATAGTAATACGTACTTATGGTGTAGATATTTATATACTAGTAAAATACATGGTGTGAATTGTATTGATTATACATATAACTCGTGAAAATGTTATATGGTCCCAAATGAGAAATGATTAATTAATTAAATGTGATGAGTAATTTAAAAATCATATATTAAATGTACTCGGGCTAGAGTAGTGGGCCAGGAAAGATATTATCGAGAACTAGTCACGGGGTAGAGGACTAGGTGGGTTATATAGAAAATGTTAGTTGTGCACCATAGTTGAGGGGTGAGCCGTTCCTCAAGGGAGTGCGACACTTGCTTAAATATGAAGAGCATTCATGCATTTTAATTTACTGAAATTTTATTTACTTGCTAAATATTTTCAAAATGTTTAGGGTTATATCCCTTGCTATAAAATATGTTCTAAACCTTTTAGGTGTCCAGCCACAGATACGCCAGAATTGTTTATATTCCAAAGTTACGCAGTTGCGGCATATGTGGATGTTGCAGTATTTTGACTTAGTCACTTCTATTATTTCATTCGTAGAGTAGGATGCAGTAAGTATATCATTTGAGCATGTCTCCCTTGTTCTTTCACTTGCTTTAGTCAGATGATGTACTCATTTTATTATTCTCGTGGTTTATGTTATTGGATTCGGATTTTGTAGCCGGTGGTGTTCTCGACAAAGATTATATTTATTCGTTTTCAATATAGTTTGACTTAGTGATTGTGTGAATGGTTTAAGTTATATTCATCTGCCTGTTGTTATTGTTGTTTGATAAAAAGATAAAATTTGACAACGTTTTTTTTTAATACTTGGTGATTAGTAAGTTTTAAAAAGTTTTTGACAGTGATGCTAAGAATGAACCAAATGATATTCTTGTTCAATTCGATCTAAGACTGACCACCCTGTACTTTATTAGGCGGGGTGTCACATATGGTATCAGAGCATCAGATTCTAGTGTCCTTAGGATCTGTGCGACTTTTCACGTTTCATCTTAGCGCCATTTGATATAAAGCCTTATTATAGGGTTGTATTATTCCTTTATGTATGCAACTTACGTTCTCCTCCTATAAAGTATAGTTGATGTGAGTCATATACGGCTTGAATCGAGCATGGCAGATCGAATATTATAGAACGACAATTGTGGGACTTTAGAAGGATTGCAGAAGAGAGGACTCGACAGAAGCCATAGAGTATTCTGGAAATAGCGACATATTAGGAGTCACCGTGATTATTGTTCGAACAAATGACGTTGGAGTAATCCCTGGAGCGTAGTAGCTTCCCCAAGAACCCTCATGAAGGATCATGGCTCAAAGTTAGACCCACCAAGTGTAGATGATAAGAGCGAGGGTCAAAGAAGAATTTTTGGTTTCAAAAGAACAATCCACTAGAATTCGAGGAAAGTGCGGAAGGGTGATGTACCAATGGAAAGAGAATATCCATTTGGGATCATCTGTGGGGGAGTGTAGTGACACTCAAGTCAAAAAATTTAGGCAAAGATGTTTTCTCTTAGGAGCAGTGTAGGGTGATGGGAGTCAGTCACCATAGCCATGGGAAAATTACCATAAATAATTAGGAATTTGGTATGCGAATTATTACGAATCCTCTCGCTATAGGTTAAATTGAGAAGCAAGGGAGATTTCAGTAATTTTCCAAAAGGGTCGGACAGTAGCCAAATGTGAAAGAAGTTGATGAAATTCGCAAAACTTCATAACCGATGAGATTGATATGAAGATTCAAAAAGGGTTCGTAAGTTGATAATAGACCCGTGGGTACAATATACAAGCGTGGTTAGGAGATCCTGCTAGGATGACTGGTGTCGTTGTCATTAAGGTTCTACATTTACGATTTGTATCAATGCTTTAGTGAGAAAGAAGCTAAGGGAGTTAGAGAATCTATCAGAAGAGTATGATTGTATTTTTTAGTTCTAGTGAGAACCAAGGGAAGGGATACCCGATAGAGGACCTAGACTAATGATCGAGATCAATATAATTTCTACCAAGTGATGGTGGGTTCTGTCAGGGCCGTCAAGGCCATCAATAAGTCCCATGGGACTAGCAGAACCATAGGGACATTAGCGGTAGCAATCAAGGTTAAGACTACCAGGTTAGCGAGAAGGACAACCCTGATATGGCCGGTGGGGCCATAAAAAAGGGAATGACACAAATATGTGTCTTATGTGTAAAAGAGTAGAAATAAATGGGTGGATCTTATCTGCAGCGAGTCAGGGGACAGGAGTGGGATGCCTAATAGGGGCAACAGTTGGAGAAGTTTTGGTTTGGTTTGTACGAGGGTGTTATGTCCAGGAACCATTTGAACTGTGAGTGTTATTGGGAATTAAAAGTTTGAGTTTTATCCCGAGATGATTGGTGTATATTTTGGGTGACGCAAATGAGTCCCAGTAATGTATTAGTACTAGATTCACATGAGAAAACGAGTTTAGTATAGATATCTTTAATATCACTAGTATGTGTATATTTACCATGGAGTAGCAGGGCGCTCTTCAGTTCCACCTATAAGGGATCGAGTGGGTACACGGAGAGGATGTATAGTGTTATGGTGTCTCACATGAAAGAGGGTCAAAATCGTGGTGGTATTTTATGAAGTAGCCTTCAGGGAGTACAGTTATCTAGTTATATTGAATACCAGTGCGTAAGGGCTCTCACTGATAAGATTCAGGGTATGTTAGGTTACCGTGGAGCGGAGAGATTTAGCTCCTTATTAATTTAGCACTGAGGACTTAGTGATAGTGCGAGCGCAGTAATATATGACTCCTTTAGAGATGCGGGAGTCACTGATTAGACTTGTGAATATAGGGACAGGGTTTGAGTGTCCTGGGTGTATGCTTTGGGTTCTAAAAAAATCGAGTACTGACAACTCTGAGGAATAGTGCATTGGGAAAAGCTCGTTTGGGCTTTACTATGAGATGTTATACACATAGGCCTTAATAAACGTCGGGAGTTGAGAAACGTTGTTAGATGCTAGGACATCGGATTTTATGATAATTATTGAACGTGTAGAGGAAACACTTTAATATTATGATATATAGCCAATAGAACCGGGAAGTGTTGCTAAAGGAACACTGGGAAGATTTGCACCACAAGTTGATGAGTGGGGAAAAATCGGGAAGAATTGAATATTAATTAACGGGGTGATCGAAAATACCCGAATGGTGTAGCCACACTAATAATGCAGGGGTTAAACTTGAGATAAATATGTTACATAGGTGATAATCTGAGGACTTTGCAAATATGCATGGGATATAGGGTGTATGGGCACCCTGGGTGGATCCAGAATCTCACCTAACCAGATGCCTAGCAGTTTTGGGTGCAAACGTAAGGGCAATGATTCTAAGTATATTCTAGGAAAAAGGAAGAAGATGCCCCTCAAAATGTTAAACGCTGAGCGTGGGTATGTTCGGAGTGACATTGGGTGCCTCACAACCTAAGATTGTTATCACCAGGATTTGCGAGTGAGACGAATTTAGTGGGTAGGTTGTCCATAATAGCCATATTTTATATATAAATACTGTGGAGAAGCGGAGTTCTTTGGTGTTAACCACGAGAGGGTGGGAGTTACACTAAGAGGATGGTTTCATTACACGAGGGATTACTACTTTCGGGAATTATGGGATTAGGGTGGATGATTTTTCAAGTTTCAACAGGTTAGCTATAGTTTGGGTCTATAGTGGATAGTTATAGTATGACTGAGTGTTCGCGATACCAGGTTATGAATTATCTTTGCTAGGTTTCTCCTGAGATAGGGTCTAGTGTATATATCCGAGTATATATGTTAAAATATGTTACATAATAATATGTTAATATTGTTTATTTCAATCCTGGGGAGTGGGGACGTTACTGATGTGATTCAGGGTGGTTAGACTTAGTGTTGAGTGGGGAGATATAGCTCAGGATTTATTTTGTGTGCAAAAGGAACTAGTGACGGTAAGGGCACGGTATTGTATGTTGTCTTTTGTAGCATAAAGAGTGGATGTGTATATTTTTATGTTGAGAGACGGGTATTTGGAGTTACGTGTTATAGACTGAAGGCCTAGCGGATCTTAATGATCGGCAATGTTAGGTAATAGTGTAACGGCCCATGCATGAAACTTGGCGCAAGGTATATGTTTGGTCGTTAGTCCATGGGTTGGGTACCTCAGTTATTGTTCATGAACATAGTTATAAGTGTGAGATCAAAGTGATGGTATGATTTAAGGCTGGTAAAAAGTCGGGTATTAATTGTGTTGTTAATCACAGGTACAAGGTGTTTGGGCGCCCTGGTTAAATATATTATCTTAAGAATTATGTGTAGCGATCCTAAGGGTAAGTGATTAGGGAGCTAGTCAGAGCTTGGGAGTACTAGGATTGTCAAAATTTCGAGGAAGAAATTCCTTTGAAAGAGGGGAAGTATGTAACACCCCGTAAATTCGAGGACTTTTCATTTAATTATTTTTGGGAGAAATAGAATTTATTTTATTTGGGAGAAATTAAATTTATGATTTGGAGAATTTATTTAAATTAAAGGGTATAACTAATTTGGCGAATTGAGATTTAATTGTTCGGATTACTTTTATGTCACATTTGGAGGTCAAAATTGGAGAATGTCATAAAATAATTTGGATGGAAATTTGGAGTGCGCGATTGAATCTGGAGGGTTCGAAATAGTTGAAAAAGAATACCCATGGGTAGTAAATGGGTCTCGTGGTGTTTTTAGGCATATTTAAGCCCACATAAGAGTGTTTGGGCCCTTTTTATAAAACCCACAAGACTAAAAATGGGATTGAGTTATTAAACCCTAAAAGTGAGAGGGTATGACACTTATAACACATTCTAGAACACCCAATTGAGAGAGAGAAAAGTGGGTGCAATTGGAGAAACCATGGGGGGCAAAATCACGAACAAATGTGTGTGTTCTTCATCAAATAATCATCATCTACACCAATGGATTCAGACCCTACGAACCCTAAGGCAAGTGGTTAAACTTGTTTTCAATTGATTGCAGCTTTCTATTCATATCAGAGTGGGTGTAGAAAGATGATATGGTTTTGGGGTTAGTTGATTTCTAAATTGCATTTCAATAAATTTATATTTATAGCTTGTAGAGGATTTGAGAATTTGATTTATCAACCATTAATCTGTGTGGATGTTTTTAAATAATATTTGGGGGATCTTGAAATCTTAGGTTTAAGGTTAGTGAGTAAATGGTTGCTGTATAAATTTTGGGCATAAGGATTTATGAATGTTGTTAATGGCAAAACAGATTTAGATGATGAAGAGGAAAAGGGGAGATCTAGGGTCGTTCGAATGACCCGGATTTGGTTTAAGCAACACCCAGAGTCGTTCAAACGACAGCGGGTTTGGTTCGAACGACGGCCACAGTCGTTCGAACGACTAGCAAAATGGTTCGAACAAGATTGCTTTTCCAGCCTTTCTCCTCCCCCTATCTGGGTTCTATTTTTGGAAAGATTTTTGGTCATGGGGCGTTGGTTTTTGTGAGATTTAAATGGGTACAATTATGGGGTATTGGTTATATGTGGAATTTATACGGTACAATTAGATAAATAGTCCCAAGGGGGAAATTAAGGTTTAAATTGGGCAATTTAAGAACCTTGGATTAAAAAGTGTGCAAGACTTAATGAATAGAATTTGGAATAAGAAATTGTGAATATTGTATTTTCGGTCCAAGTGAGTGAGTCCGGATATATTGGTTGAGTGATGCCAAGTGATAAATTAATTAATGCATGATCAATTAAATTTGAGTCGAGATATTGACTCGTGTATAATTTGGGCTACTACTACGAGTGCTTAGGTATGGTTTTGGCCGAGTTAATTTATTATAGGGTTATATAATAAATTATAGAATATTCAACATAAAAAAAGGGTGTTAACCTTATTACGTAGGATTTAAGGAATAAGTTCTACAAGGTGAAAGTTAGGACCGAAGAAGCGAGTCCGGGTAATTTAGTTGGGTAACACAACTCGAGTGATAAATAAATAAATGTGGAAATTATTTAAATTACAAGTAGTCATATTGACTTGGGAATTTTAGTCTAGTGTTACGGTAATTGTGCAATGAGTAGCCTGGATTAATAACATATATATATATATATGTGTGTGTGTGTGTGTGTGTGTGTGCGGTGATTGTGTATTACATATATATATTTGTGTGCGTTATAAATATTAATGTGAATAATATTTATAGGAATACATACCATTCTAGTGCTATAATGGGAGGATGCGCTATGTGGGTGAATCGCCTGGCTTGAGGAGTAAAGCGAGTTTAGTCCCCAGGTCATAGATTTCGTAAGTGGGGGTGAGACGTCTTGGGTATGATTCTGTCTCATTTCCAGCGGGAACTATGACCGCCTCCGTGCGCTTATTTTATTTCACTGATTCGGGGAGCTAACTGTGTAAGGATGTCGAGGTGGATGAGTATACCTGGATTGATAGTATTTTTTTAAAACATCCGGTGAGTGTCTACTCGGGAGGATGGATATATATTTACAGCATGTGTGTGAATGTTGTAATATAATGATATGAACTTATGATGCAGATATTTATGTGGCAACCCGCTATCTGAAATAAAGGGTGGCCAGCCCGATACCCCGATGAAACGAGTCATGGATAGATATCATTCTCAGCATCACAATAATCATACAGAGTATCAGGAATAACCACACAATATTCCAGAAAATGGGTTATCAAAAATTTTAGTTTGTAATTTAAAGAAAACACTTTCAACAACCCATAATAGAAAAAGAGGATGGAAACTCCCACAAACATATATGTGTAATCAAATAGATAAGAAAGGACCGAATAAAGCATCGGTCGATACAGTCCATACAACATACAATAAGTTTCATGTGTTACATAATATATCAATTATACGATTACAACCATTTGGGCCACACGCCCGAATAAAGACTGATCTTAGCTAGAAAACAATAATAGGGGCGTCTGCACAAAATATCCCGTGATCCCCGCAAAATGTCACGGCTCCTCAAAAGACTCAGAGAAAAGATAGTCATTACGGGCGACCTTGCGGCGAAACACCTGAACGAAGAACCGGTCAGAGGCCGGTTTTATATGATCACTAGATAAATGACAGGTATGACAATAATGTACAGGTAAGCATGAATGATATGGACGATATTCTAGCATGGTAACGTCATAAAAGGAACTAAAACAGTTAAATGATTATTAAAATAGAATTTAGTTATGCAAAGAAATAAAAGTACTTATAAGCCTTTATCATCTTTCATCATTTTCAATTCCATCTTCTTTTCATTCCTTATCAGGAATGCATTTATTACCATGTGCTCTTTATGGCACTTATCTCAATAGTATGCTCTTTGTGGCATGTACTTTGTTCTTTATGGCATTAATGTTCCATCGAGTCCAACTCGATAATAGAATAGTTATAAATATAAATATAACGATTCTAAGACCGCCCGTCCGGGTTTCCCCACTGTGCATGTCCCTAAATAACCATCATCTTCCAGGGCCTAACATAAGACAACCTAGGATCCTATCGCAAACGTCGGGAAGCGGCCATATGCCTGCGGGGTAGTCAAGACCACACCCAGAATCTCCTACCCATCGCAGAAGAATATAAAACAAGCGCTCATATGGCCTAGGACTATATCCACCCTGCATTCACTAGCCAGGGGGCTTCACCTCACACATGGACTTCCCTTAAGATGGTATATAGAGAGGTGTGTAACATCCATTTTATAAATTTCCATTTCATGGTTCAGTAAATTATGGTTTACTTTATCCATTTTACATTTTATCAAATTCATTATGGTATACTTCACATCATCATAACATCCTCGAAGAATATTTAAACTCTCCAAGTTATCTCTCCCAAATGTCCTTATTTGGACTTTATATTAACCCATCAAATGAGATCTAGTTCGCATTTACTCCTAAAGTCTCCAAATTTGACCCTAAGATTTCCTAGACTCTTATAGAACTACCTGACAGAAGAAATGCCTAAACATTTCTTTAAATCTCCTCCCCCCCTTATGACAGGAACCCTAGATGAACCCCTTCGAGTCTAGGGTATCGACCAACTCAACTAATACTCTAAGACCCTATATTTACTTCATTTAAGAAGGTCCCTATGATTCTATGAAAAGAAGAAGCTAAGGACTGAAAAATAAAATATTTGGGAAGAAAACAGGGGACCGGTCGATCGGTCCTAAGACCGAGGTCGATCGCGTCTCAAGATCTAGCCTAAGAAGAAAAGCAGATGTTCATTTCGGCAGGACCGATCGACCGGTCAGGGGACCGCGGTCGACCGCACCATAATTTTAGGCCTTTGAAAAAATGCAGTCTGCGAAATGCGGTCGACCGGTCTGAACAGACCTAGACCACGACTTCCTATTTTCAAGCAAAACCCAAAGCCAACTCATTTATTCTCACCAACACAACATAAATGCTACTACTACTACCATCAACATCAGCAATCATTCCACTATCCTTTAATGATTTAAACCCAACCAACATCCAAACCCTAAACTAGTAAACCATAAACAAATACATCATTCTCACACAAATCATTTATCTTAAACCATAAATAGCAAGTAGTAAACTTGCCTCAATGAAGAAAATGCAGATTTTCTTGGTGTGGGAGCAAGAATCCTTCTTAAATCTTCAATTCCCTTTCTTCTCTCTACTCTTTCTCTTTCTCTCTTTAGTTCTCTAGGTTTTGGAAAGACAATTTGGGTGAATAGTGACTCACACAAGACATAAATCGTGCCTTTAGCCAAAAACCCAATTCAATTGATAGATTATTGCGATAAGATAATACGCAATTGCATATTTAAGGGATAATCAGTCAAAAATGCCCAAAATCTCCAAACACGAAATGGCACAATTTCTGACTATCTCGCACGTTCCGGAATCAACTGCGGCCTCCAATTTATCATTTGGACATTTTATAATTCAATTTAAGTTCCGGTCTCATTATTAAGCCAAATATCATTTTAAATTCATGTGATATTAATAAGCGTAACATAGCAATATTCACCCATAGTTATGGTATATATGCAAACTCATAGTGAATATTAACTTTTCTTCATTAAATTAGCACTCAATCATAACCCAAAACTTATATCTAATTACCATACCTAGTAATTAATATAAAATACCTTCTCATAAGCGAGGGTTGTTACAATTTATATACTGGTAAAATACATTGTTTCAATTGTATTGATTATACATATAACTCGTGAAAATGTTATATGGTCCCAGAGGATAAATGGTTAATTAAGTTAATTTGATGACGAACTTAAAAATCATATATTAAACGTACTCGGGCAAGAGTAATGGGCCAAGAAAGATATTATCGAGAAATAGTCACGGGGTAGAGGACTAGGTGGGTTATGTCGAAAACGTTTGTTGTGCACAATAATTGAGGGGTACTCACGGGACTAGTCAAGGGGTAGAGAACTAGTCCCGCATACTCACGGGACTACCGGTTTGAGTGCACAATAAAAAATTTCATACTATTAGACTTAGGTTTAAAAACATGCCGTCAAAGTTTGAAAACGTAAAATAACAACAAAACGGCCCCGTGAGAGGCATTAACACGTAGCACGGGACCAATGTAACCCCCAAAAACTGATCGCGCACTCACAGGACTCTCGATTTGAGAGCACGACGAAAATTTGCAAATTGTTAGACTTAGGCTAAAAACATTCCATCAAAGGGTGAAAAATGTAAAACAGCTACAAAATGGTCCCGTCAGAGGCACGAACACCTCATACGGTACCAATGTAACCTGAAGTAACTGACGGCATACTCACGGGACTCCCGGTTCGATAGCATGATGAAAATTCACAAACTCTTAGACTTAGGCTTAATAACATGTCGTCAAAGGGTGAAATCATAAAATAGCCACAAAACGGCCCCATGAGAGGCACAAACACCATGCACAAGACCAATATAACTCGCAAGAATCGATCGCGTACTCACTGGGATCTCGGTTTGAGAGCATGATGAAAATTTGAAGACTATTAGACTTAGGCTTGAAAAATACTGTCAAAGGGTGAAAATGTAAAACAGCCCCGTGAGAGGCACGAATAGCTTGCACGAACCAATGTAACTCGCAGGAACCGATCACGCACTCACGAAACTTCCGATTTGAGAGCACGATGAAAATTTGCAAACTGTTAGACTTACACTTAAAAATAGGCCGTCGAAGGGAGAAAATGTAAATCAGCCACAAAACGGCCCCGTGTGAGGCACAAACACCTCGCACGGGACCAATTTAACTTGTAAGAACCGACCGCATACTCACGAGACTCTCGATTTAAGAGCACGATAAAAATTTACAAATTGTTAGACTTAGGCTTAAGAACATGCTCTCAAAGGTAGAAACATAAAATAACCATAAAATGACCCCGTGTGAGGCATGAACACCTCGCACGGGACAAATGTAACCAGTAGAATTCGATCGCGTACTCACGAAATTCTTGATTTGAGAGCATAATGAAAATTTTCAAACTGTTAGATTTAGACTTAAAAATATGTCATCAATGGGGTGAAAATATAAAACAACCACAAAATGGCCCCCTAAGAGGCACGAAGACCTCGCACGGGACCAATCTAACCTACAAGAACCAATTGCGGACTCATGGGACTCCCAGTTTGAGAGCCATGACGAAAATTTATAAATTGTTAGACTCAGGCTTATAAATATGCCATGAAACGTAAAATAGCCACGAAACGGCCCCGCGAAACGCATGAACACCGTGCACGGGAGTAATGTTACCCAAAAGAAGCAACCGCGTACTAAGGGACTCCCAGTTTGAGAGCACGATAAAAATTTGCAAACCGTTAGGCTTAGTTTTAAAAGCATGCCGTCAAAGTTTGAAAATTTAAAATAACAACAAAACAGCCCCGTGAGAGGCACGAACACCTCACAGGGGACCAATGTAACCCCCAGGAACTGACTGTGCACTCACAGGACTCTCGATTTGAGAGCACAATGAAAATTTTAAAACACTTAGACTAAGGCTTGAAAACATTCCCTCAAAGGGTAAAAAATATAAAATAATCACAAAATGGCCCCGTTATAGGCACGAACGCCTCGTACCGTACCAATGTAACCGATCGCGTACTCACGGGACTCTCGGTTCCATAGCACGATGAAAATTTACAAACTGTTAGACTTAGACTTAAAAATATGCCGTCAAAGGGTGAAATCGTAAAAGAGCCACAATACGGTCGTGTGAGAGGAACGAACAGCATGCACGAGGCCGATGTAACTCGCAGGAACCGACTGCGTACTTACGGGACTCTTGATTTGAGAGCATGACAAAAATTTGCAAAATGTTAGACTTAGGCTTAAAAATATATCGTCAAAGGGTGAAAATGTAAAACAGACACAAAACGGCCCTCTGAGAGGCACGACCACCTCGCACGGGACCAATGTAACCCATAGGAACCGATCGCCCACTCATTGGACTCTCGATTTAAGAGCACGATGAAAATTTCTAATCATATAGACTTAGGCTTAAAAGCAAGTCGTTAAAGGGTTAAAACATCAAATAGCCACAAAACGGCCCCCGTGAGAGGCACGGGCACCTAGCACGAGATCAATGTAACCTGCAAGAACTAATCGCAAACTCACAGGACTCACGGTTTGAGAGAACGATGAAAATTTAACAACTACTTAGGCTTAAAAATATGTCGTCAAAGGGTGAAAACATAAAACAGTAAAAAAATAGCACCATTGGGGAAACGAACACCTCGCACGGGACCAATATAACCCGCAGGAACCGACCGTGTTATCAAAGGACTCTCGAATTGAAAGTACGATGAAAATTTATGAATTGTAAGACTTAGGCTTAAAAACATACCGTCAAATGGTCAATACATAAAATAGCAAAAAAATATCCCTCATGAAAGGCACGAACACCTCACATGGGACCAATGTAACCCGCAGGAACCACTCGCGTACTCATGGGACTCCCGATTTAATAGCACAACATAATTTGCAAACTATCAGACTTAGGCTTAAAAATAAGCATTCAAAGAGTGAAAACGTAAAATAACCACAAAATGGCCCCATGAGAGCACGGACACCTCGTGAGGGACCAATTTAACCCATAGGATTTGATCGCGTACTCACGGGACTCCCGATTGGAGAGCACGATAAAAATTTGCAAACTGTTAAACTTAAGCCTAAAAACATGCCGTCAAAGAGTGAAAACATAAAGCAGCCACAAAATGCCCCGTGGGAGGCATGGACGCCTTGCACGGGACCAATGTAACCCGCAAGAACCTACCGATGACTCAAGTGACTCTCGATTTGAGAGCACGATAAAAATGTGCAAACTATTAGACTTAAGCTTAAAAGCATGCCGTCAAAAGTAAAATAGCCACAAAATGGGCCTGTAAGAGGCATGAACACCATGCACGGGACCAATGTTACTCGTAAGAACCAATTGCGTACTCACGGGACTCCCGGTCTGAGAGCACATTAAAAATTTGTAAACTACTAGACTTAGGCTTAAATACATGTCGTCAAAGGGTGAAATCATAAAATAAACCCAAAATGGCCCCTCAAGAGGCACGAACATCATGCACGAGACCAATGTAACTCGCAGGAACCGACCGCGTACTCATGGGTCTCTCTGTTTCAGAGCATGACAAAAAATTTACAAACTGTTAGACTTAGGCTTAAAAACATGCCTTCAAAGGGTGAAAACATAAAACAACCACAAAATGGCCCCGTGAGAGGCACGACACCTCCCACGGGACCAACGTAACCTGCAGGAACCGATCGAGCACTCACGAGACTTTCGGTTTGAGAGCATGATGAAAATTTTTAAACATATAGACTTAGGCTTAAAAACATGTTGTCTAAAGAAGAAAACATAAAACAACCAGAAAATGGCCCCGCGTGAGGCACAAATAACTCACACGGGACCAATGTAATCCTCAGGATTCGACCACATATTCAAGGGACTCTAGATTTGAGAGCACAACAAAAAGTTTGAAAACTCTTAGACTTAGGCTTAAAAACATACCGTTAATGGATGAAAACATTAAATAGCCACAAAATGGCCATGTGAGATGCACGAACGCCTCCCATGGGACCAATGTAACCCGTAAGAACCTACCGCGAACTCACAGGACTCCCAATTTGAGAGCACAACTAAAAGTTGCAAACTGTTAGACTTAAGCTTAGAAATATGCTGTCAAACGTAAAACAACAATAAAACAGCCCCGTGAGAGGCACGAACACCATGCACAGAACCAATGTTTCTAGCAAGAATCGATCGCGTACTCACGAGACTCTCGATTTTAGAGCACGATATTAATTTACAAACTGTTAGACTTTGGCTTAAGAACATGTTGTCAAACGAAGAAAACGTAAAAAACCGTCAAAAAGACCCCGTGTGAGGCATGAGCACCTCGCAGGGAACAAATATAACCCGCAGGATTTGACCGCGTACTCACGGGACTCCCGATTTGAGAGCACAACAAAAATTTCCAAACAGTTAGACTTAGGCTTAAAAATATGCCATCAAAGAGTGAAAATATAAAACAGCCACTAAATGGCCTCGTGAGAGGAACGAAGACCTCGCACGGGACCAATGTAACCCGTAACAACCAACCGTGGATGCATAGGACTCGCAATTTCAGCACGACGAAAATTTGCAAACTATTATACTTGGGCTTAGAAATATGCTGTCAAAGGGTAAAAACGTAAAATAGCCACAAAATGGTCCCTCGAGAGGCATGAACACCATGCACGAGACCAATGTTACCTGAAAGAACTAACCGCGTACTCATGGGACTCCCGATTTGAGAGCACGATAAATATTTGCAAACTGTTAAACTTAGGTTGAAAAACATATTGTTAAAGTTTGAAAACATAACATAACAACAAAACGGCCCGTGAGAGGCACGAACACCTCATACGGGACCAATATAGCCCATAGGAACCGACCACGCACTCACGGGACTCTCGACTTGAGACCACGATAAAAAAAATCAAATTATAAAACTTAGGCTGAAAAACATTCCGTCAAAGGGTGAAAAATGTAAAACATACACAAAATAACCCCGTCAGAGGCATAAACATCTCGTACAGTACCAATGTAACCTAGAGTAATTGACAGCGTACTCACGGGACTCCCAGTTCAATAGCACGATGAAAATTTACAAACTGTTAGACTTAAGCTTAATAACATGCCGTAAAATGGTGAAATTGTAAAATAATCATAAAACGGCCCCAAGAGAGGCACGAACACCATGCACGAGACCAATATAACTCGTAAAAACTGACCGTGTACTCACGAAACTCCCGATTTGAAAGCATGATGAAAATTTACAAACTATAAGACTTAGGTTTAAAAACATGTCGTCTAAGGATGAAAGCGCAAAATAGCCACAAAACGGCCCCATGAGAGGCACGAACAGCTCGCACGGGACCAATGTAACTCGCAGGAACCGACCACACACTCACAAGACTCCCAATTTCATAGCATGATGAAAATTTACAAATATATAAACTTAGGCTTAAAAACATACTGTCAAAGGGAGAAAACGTAAAACAGCCACAAAATGGCCCCATGTGAGGCACAAACACCTCGCACGAGACCAATGTAACCCTTAGGATTTGACCGCGTACTTAGGGGACTCTCGATTTGAGAGCACAAAAAAAATTTGCAAACTATTAGACTTAGACTTAAAAACATGTAGTTAAAGGGTGAAAACAGAAAACAGCCACAAAATGGCCCCGTGAGATGCCGAACACCTCGCACGGGACCAATGTGACTCGCAATAGCTTACCGCCGACAAATGGGACTCCCGATTTGAAAGTACAATGAAAATTTACAAACTATTAGACTTAGGCTTGGAAACATGCCGTCAAACGTAAAATAGCCACAAGAACCAACCGCTTGCTCAAGGGACTCCCGATTTGAGAGCACGATGACAATGTTCAAACCGTTAAACTTAGGCTTAAAATCATGTCCTCAAAGGGTAAAAATGTAAAACAGCAACACAAAAACCCCATGAGAGCACGAACACCTCGTATGGGGATAATATAACTTGTAGGTACCGATCGCGTACTCACGGAACTGCCAATATGAGAGCATGATGAAAATTTGCAAATTATTAGACTTAAGCTTAAAAGCATGCCATTAAAGGGAGAAAACATAAATCAGCCACAAAACGACCCCGTGTGAGGCAAGAACACCTCGCACGGGACCAATGTAACCTATAGGAACTAATCGCGTACTCATGGGAATCGGGATTTAAGAGCACACAAAATATTAGACTTGGGATTAAGAACATGCTATCAAAGGGAGAAAATGTAAAATAACCACAAAACGACACCGTGTAAGTAACGAATACCTCGCACGGGACAAATGTAACCCGTATGATTCGATCGCGTACTCACAGGACACCCGATTTGAGAGCACGAAAAATTTTCCAAATGGTTAGACTTAGGCTTGAAAATATGTCTTCAAAGGGTGGAAACATAATACAGACACTAAATGGCCCTGTGAGAGGCACGAAAACCTCGCACGGGACCAATGTAATCTGTAAGAACCAACCGCGGACCTACGAGACTCCCAGTTTGAGAGCACGATAAAAATTTTCCAAATTATAAACTTAGGCTTAGAAACATGTCGCCAAAGGGTGAAAACATAAAATAACCACAAAACGGCCCTTCGAGAGGCATGAACACCATGCATGCGACTAATGTTATCCGAAAGAACCAACCGCATACTCACAGGACTCCCGATTTGAGAGCAAAATAAAAATTTGTAAATTGTTAGACTTTGGTTTAAAAACATATTGTAAAGTTTGAAAACACAAAATAATAACAAAACATCTCCGTGAGAAGCACGAACACCTCGCGCGGGACCTATGTAATCCGCAGGAACCAATCGTACACTCACGAGACTCTCGATTTGAGAGCATGATGAAAATTTGTAAATTGTTAGACTTAGGCTTAAAAACATTCCATCAAAGGGTGAAAAACATAAAACAGCCACAAAACGACCCCGTCATAGGCACGAACACCTCGTATGGTACTAATATAACCTGCAGTAATCGACAGTGTACTCACGGGACTCTCGATTCGATAGCACAACGAAAATTTGCAAACTGCTAGACTTAGGCTTAATAACGTGCTGCCAAATGGTAAAATCATAAAATAGCCATAAAATGATCCCGTGAGGGGCACGAACACCATGCCCGAGATCGATCTAACTCGCAGGAACCGACCGCGTACTCACGAGAATACCGATTTGAGAGCATCATGACAATTTGCAAATTGTTAGACTTAAAATAAAAACATGCAGAAAAAGGGTAAAACATAAAACAGCCACAAAATGGCCCCGTGAGAGGCACGATCAGCTAGCACGGGACCAATGTTACCCGTAGGAACCAAGTGCACACTCACGAGTCTCCCAATTTAAGAGCACGATGAAAATTTGCAATCATATATACTTAGGCTTAAAAACATGCTGTCAAAGGGAAAAAACCTAAAACAACCATAAGATGTCCCCGTGTGAGGAACGAACACCTCGCACGGGACCAATGTAACCCTTAGGATTTGACCGCGTACTCAGTGGACTCTCGATTTGAGAGCATGATGAAAATTTGTAAACTATTAGCTTAGGCTTAAAAACATGTCGTTAAAGGGTAAAAATGTAAAATAGTCACAAAATGGCCTCGTGAGATGCACGAACACCTCGCACGGGACCAATGTAACCCGCAAGAACCTACCATGGTCTCTCGGGACTCCCGGATTGAGAGCACAATGAAAATTTGCAAACTTTTAGACAGGCTTAGAAATATGTCGTCAAACGTAAAACAACTACAAAACATCCCCGTGAGAGGCACAAACACCATACACAGGACCAATGTTACTCATAAGAACCAGTCGCATACTCACGGGACTCCCAATTTGAGAGCACCACAAAATGTGAAAACTGTTAGACTTAGTCTTAGAAATATGCCATCAAATGGTGAAAATATAAAACAACCATAAAAAGACCCCATGAGAGCACGAACACCTCATACGAGACCGATGTAACACACAAGAACCGATCGCATAATCATAAAACCCCCGGTTTGAGAACACGACGAAAATTTACAAATTGTTAGACTTAGGATTAAAAACATGTCGTCAAAGGGAGAAAACATAAATCAGCCAAAAAACGGCCTCGTGTGAGGCACGAATACTCGCACGGGACCAATGTAACATGTAGTAACCGACCGCGCACTCACGGGACTCCTGATTTGAGAGTACGATTTAAATTTACAAACTGTTAGACTTAGGCTTAAAAACATGTCGTCAAAGGGAGAAAATGTAAAAAAAATCACAAAACAAATCTCGTATGAGGCATGAACACCTCGCACGAGACGAATGGAACCCGTAGGATTCGACTGCGTACTAACAGGACTCCCGATTTGAGAGCATGACAAAAATTTCTAAACTGTTAGACATAAGCTTTAAAATATGTCGTCAAAGGGTATAAACATAAAGCATCAACTAAATGGCCCCGTGAGAGGGACGAAGACCTCGCACGGGACCAATATAACCCGTAAGAACCAATCGCGGATGCACGGGACTCCCAAATTAAGAGCACGACGAAAATTTTCAAACTCATAGACTTATGATTAGAAACATGTCGTCAGATGGTGAAAACGTAAAATAGCAACCAAAGGGCCGCGAGAGGCATGATCACTATGCACGGGACCAATGTTACCCGAAAAGAACTAACCGCGTACTCATAGGACTCCCTATTTGAGAACACGGTAAAATTTGTAAACTGTTAGGCTTAGTTTTAAAAACATGCCATCAAAGTTTGAAAACGTAAAATAATAACAAAACAGCCTCGTGAGAGGCACAAACACCTCGCAGGGGACCAATGTAACCCATAGAAACCGATCGCCCACACACGGGAATCTCGATTTGAGAGCACGATAAAAAGTTGCACACTGTTAGACTTAGGCTCGAAAATATTTCGTCAAAGGGTAAAAAATGTAAAACAATCATAAAACAGCCCCGTTAGAGGCAAGAACACCACGTAAGATACCAATGTAACCCGCAGTAACCGATCGCATACTCACGGGACTCTCGGTTCGATAGCAAGATGAAAATTTTGAAACCGTTAGACTTAGGCTACAAAACATTTTGTCAAAGGGTGAAATCATAAAATAGCCACAAAACGGCCCCGTCGTAGGCACAAACACCATGCACGAGACCAATGTAACTCGCAGAAACTAACCGCGTACTCACCGGACTCTTGGTTCGATAGCATGATAAAAATTTCCAAACCGATAGACTTGGGCTTAAAAACATGTCGTCAAAGGGTGAAATAGTAAAATAGCCACAAAACGGCCCCGTAAGAGGTACAAATACTTTGCACGAGACCATTATAACTCGCAGAGACTGATCGCGTACTCACGGGACTTTCGATTTGAGGGCATGATGAAAATTTAAAAATTGTAAGACTTAGGCTTAAAAATATGTCGTCAAATGGTGAAAATTAAAAACAACCACAAAATGATCCCGTGAGAGGCACGAACACCTCGCACGGGACCAATGTAACTCGCAGAAACCAATCGCCCACACATGGAACTCTCGATTTGAGAGCACGTTAAAAATTTGCAAACATATAGACTTAGGCTTAAAAATAAGCCGTTAAAGGGTGAAAACGTAAAATAGCCATGAAACGGCCCCATGAGAGGCATGGACACCACGCACGAGACCAATATAACCTGCAAGAATCAACCATGAACTCATGGGACTCCCGATTTGAGAGCAAGACGAAAATTTAAATTCTAATTAGGCTTAAAACATATCGTCAACGGGTGACGTAAAACTAGAGGTGCACATGGCTCGGTTCGGTTCCACTACGAAACCAGAACCAAAACCAAAATTGATCGGTTCCATGGTTTTAGAACCACAACCAGAACCAAAATTGGTCAGTTCGGTTCGAAACTGAACCATCGATTCTCGGTTTGGTTTGGGTCGATTCATGGTTCTGGTTCTTGGTTCTGGTTTGCGATTTGGGTCATGGTTCTAGTTTACGGTTCTGGTTCGTGGTTCTGGTTCGTGGGTTGGTTCTCGGGTTAGTTAATGGTTCTAGTTAATGGTTCTGGTTAATGGTTCAGGTTCATGGGTTGGTTCTCGGGTTGGTTCTTGGGGTCGTTTTTTGGTTCGGTTTTTCAGTTCGGTTCTATGGGTTCTGTTCTCGGTTCGGTTCGGTTTGGTTCAGGTATAAAACTGAGAACCGAACCGAACACTTCGGTTTTCAATTTTTGGAAACCAGAACCAACCCATGGAGAAAAAAACCCGAACTAACCCAACCCACGAAGGTCGATTTCGTTCGGTTTTTCGGGTTATCGATTTTTTTGCACACCCCTACGTAAAAAAATAACAAAACAGCACCATGAAGGGAACGAACACCTCACATGGGACCAATGTTACCCACAGGAACCGACGGCTTGCACATGGGACTCTCGGTTTGAGAGCACGCTGAAAATTTGTGAATTTTTAGACTTAGGCTTAAAAATATGCCGTCAAATGGTGAAAACGTAAAATAAAAAAACAGCCCCCGTGAGAGGTACGAACACCTCGCACGGGACCAATGTAACATGTAGGAACAGATCGCTTACTCATGAGATTCCCGATTTGAGAGCACGATAAAAATTTACAAACTATTATACTTAGGCTTAAGAACATGCTTTCAAAGGGAGAAAATGTAAAACAACCACAAAACGACCCCGTATGAGGCACGAACACCTCGCACGGGACAAATGTTACCCGTACGATTCGACCGCATACTCACGGGACTCCCGATTTTAGAGCATGATAAAAATTTCCAAACTGTTAGACGTAGGCCTAAAAATATGCCGTGAACGGGTGAAAATATTAAATAGACACTAAATGTCCCCGTGAGAGACACGAAGACCTCGCACGGGACCAATGTAACTCATAAGAACTAATCGCGAACGCATAAGACTCCCGATTTGAGAGCACAGCAAATCTTTGCAAACTGTTAGACTTAGATTTAGAAACATGCCATCAAAGGGTGAAAATGAAAAATAGCCACTAAACGTCCCCTCGAGAGGCATGCATACCATGGACAGGACCAATGTTACCCGAAAGAACGAATCACGTACTCACGAGACTCCCGGTTTGAGAGCACAATGCAAATTGTTAAACTTATGTTTAAAAACTTGTCGTCAAAGTTTGGAAATGTAAAATAAAAACAAAACGTCCCCGTGAGAAGCACAAACACCTCGCAAGGAACTAATGTAACTGCAGTAACCGACTGCATACTCACGGGACTGCCGATTTAAGAGAACGATAAAAACTTGCAAAGTGTTAGACTTAGGGTGAAAAGTAATTTGTGAAAGGGTGAAAAAGGCAAAACCGCTACAAAATGGCCCCATTAGAGGCACGAACTCCTCGTACGGTAGCAATGTAACCTATAGTAACCGACAGCATACTCACGAGACTCTCGATTCGATAGCACGACAAAAATTTGCAAACTGCTAGACTTAGGCTTAATAGCATCCCGTTAAATGGTGAAATCATAAAATAGCCACAAAACGGTCCCGTGAGAGGCACGAACACCATGCACGAGATCGATGTACGTTGCAGGAATTGACCGCGTACTCACGGGACACCTGGTTTGAGAGCATGACGATAATTTGCAATCTGTTAGACTTAGGCTTAAAAACATCCCGTCAAAGGGTGAAAACATAAAATAACCATAAAACGGCCCCGTGAGAGGCATGAACAGCTCACACGGAACCAATATAACCTGCAGGAACCGAGTGCGCACTCACGAGATTCTCGATTTGAGAGCACGATAAAAATTTGTAAACATATAGACTTAGGCTTAAAAATATGCTGTCAAAGGGAGAAAATGTAAAACATTCACAAAATGGCCCGTGTGAACACCTCGCACGGGGCCAATGTAACCCTCAAAAATCTGACCGCATACTTAGGGGACTCTCGATTTGAAAGCACGACGAAAATTTATAAACTATTAGACTTAGGCTTAAAAAATACCGTTAAAGGCTAAAAACATAAAACCGCCATAAAATGGCCCCGTGAGATGCATGAACACCTCGAACGGGACCAATGTAACTCGTAAGAACCTACCGTGTACTCACAGGACTCCCAATTTGAGAGAATAGTGATATTTTGGCAAACTGTTACACTTAGGCTTAGAAACATGCTATAAAATGTAAAACAACCACAAAATAGTCCCGTGAGAGGCACGAACACCGTGCACATGATTGATGTTTCCCGAAGAACAAATCGGTTACTCACGAGACTCCCGATTTGAGAGCACGACAAAAATATGCAAACTGTTAGGCTTAGGCCTAGAAATATGTTGTCAAATGGTGAAAATGTAAAATAGCTACAAAACGGCCCCATGAGAGCACGAATACCTCGTACTGGACCGATGTAACTCGCAGGAACCGATCGCGTACTCTCAGAACTCCTGATTTGAGAGCAATAAAAAAATTTAAACTGTTAGACTTAGGATTAAAAGCATGTCGTGAAAGGGAGAAAACATAAATTACCCACAAAACGGCCCCTTGTGAGGCACGGACACCTCGCATGGGACCAATATAATCTGTAGGAACCGATCGCGTACTCACGAGACTCCTGATTTGAGAGCACGAAAAAAAATTACAAACTGTTAGATTTAGTCTTAAGAACATGTCGTCAAAGGGAGAAAACGTAAAATAACCATAAAATGACCCCGTGTGAGGCACGAACACCTGGCAAGGGAAAAATGTAACCCGTAGGATCCGACCGCGTACTCACGAGACTCCGGATTTGAGAGCACGGCAAAAATTTCCAAACTATTAGACATAGGCTTTAAATATGCCGTCAAAGGGTGAAAACATAAAGTAGCCACTAAATGGCCCCGTGAGAGGGACGAAGACCTCGTACGGGACCAATGTAACCCGTAAGAACAAATCGCGGATGCATGGGACTCCTGGTTTGAGAGCACGATGAAAATTCGCAAACTCTTAGACTTAGGCTTAGAAATATACCATCAAAGGGTGAAAACGTAACATAGACATAAAACGGCCCCACGAACTCACGAGACCAATGTTACTTGAAAGAACGAACTGCGTACTCACGGGACTCCAAGTTTGAGATCACGATAAAAATTTGTAAACTGCTAGACTTAATTTAAAAAACGAGTCATCAAAGTTTGAAAACGTAAAACAACAATAAAATGGCCCCGTGAAAGGCACGAACACCTCGTGCGGGACCTATGTAATTCACAAGGACCGACCGCACACTCACGGGACTCTCAATTTGAGAGCACGATGAAAATTTGCAAATTATCAGACTTAGGCTTGAGAACATTCCATCAAAGGGTGAAAATGTAAAACAGCCACAAAATGGCCCCGTCATAGGCACGAACACCTCGTACGGTACCAATGTAACCTGCAGTAACCGACAGCGTATGCATGGGACTCTCGATTCGATAGCACGACGAAAATTTGCAAACTACTAGACTTAGGCTTGATAACTTGCCGTAAAATGGTGAAATCATAAATTATCCACAAAATGGTCCAGTGAGAGGCACGAACACCATGCACAAGATCGATGTACGTCGCAGGAACCGATCGCGTACTCACGGGACTCCTGGTTTGAGAGCATGACGATAATTTGCAAACTGTTAAACTTAGGCTTAAAAACATATCGTCAAAGGGTGAAAACGTAAAACAACCATAAAACGACCCCGTGAGAGGCACGAATAGCTCGCAGGGGACCAATGTAACCCGCAAGAATCGACTGCGCACTCACGAGACTTCCGATTTGAGAGCACGATGAAAATTTGTAAACATATAGACTTAGGCTTAAAAACTAGTTGTCAAAGGGAGAAAAAATAAAATAGACACAAAATGGCTCCGTGTGAGGCACTAACACTCGAACGGGACCAATGTAACCCTTAGGATTTGATCACGTACCTAGGGGACTCTCGATTTGGGAGCACGATGAAAATTTATAAACCATTAGACCTAGGCTTAAAAGCATATCGTTAAAGGCTAAAAACATAAAACAGCCACAAAATGACCCCGTGAGACACACGAACACCTCACACGGGACCAATGTAACTCGTAAGAACCTATTGCGTACTCACGGGACTCTCGATTTGAGAGCATAATGAAATTTTATAAATTGTTACACTTAGGCTTAGAAATAAGCCGTAAAATGTAAAACAGCCACAAAACAGCCCCGTGAGAGGCACGAACACCATGCACAGGACCGATGTTTCTTGCAAGAACCAACCGTGTACTCACGAGACTCTCGATTTGAGAGCATGAAGAAAATGTGTAAACTATTAGACTTAGGCTTAGAAACATGATGTCAAAGGGTAAAAATGTAAAATGGCTAAAAAAACATCCCCATGAGAGCACGAACACATCTACTGGACCGATGTAACTCGTCGGAACCGATCGCGTACTCATGGAACTCCCGATTTGAGAGCAACAAAAATTTTCAAACGGTAGACTTAGGATTAAAAACATGTCGTCAAAGGGAGAAAACGCAAATTAGCCACAAAACGGCCCCTTATGAGGCACGAACGCCTCGCATGGGACCAATGTAACCTATAGGAATCGACCGCGTACTCACGAGACTACTAATTTGAGAGCACGATAAAAATTTACAACTTGTTAGACTGAGGCTTAAAAACATGTCGTCAAAGGGAGAAAACATTAAACAACCACAAAATAAATCTCGTGTGAGGAACGAACACCTGACAAGGGATAAATGTAACCCGTAGGATTCGATCGCATACTAACGGGACTCCTAATTTCAGAGCATGACAAAAACTTCCAAACTATTAGACATAGACTTTAAAATATGTCGTCAAAGCATGAAAATATAGAGCAACAACTAAATGGCCCCGTGAGAGGGACCAACACCTCGCACGGGACATCATAGATGCACGGGACTCCCGAATTAAGAGCACGGTGGAAATTTACAAACTCATAGACTTAGGACGGCCCCACGAGAGGCATGAACACCATGCACGGGACCAATGTTACCCGAAAGAACCAACCGCGTACTCACGGGACTCCCGGTTTGAGAGCACGATAAAAATTTGCAAACTGTTAGACTTAGTTTTAAAAATATGCCGTCAAAGTTTAAAAACATAAAATAAAAACAAAAAGGCCTCGTAAGAAGCACGAACACCTCGTACGGGACCAACGAAACCCACAGAAATCGACCGCCCACACCTAGGACTCTCGATTTAAGAGCACGACAAAAATTTGCACACTGTTAGACTTAGGCTTGAAAACATATCGTCAAAGGGTGAAAAATGTAAAAAAACCAAAAAATGGCCCCATCAAAGGCACGAACACCTCGTATGATACCAATGTAACCCGCAGTAACCGACCGTGTACTCACGGAACTCTCAGTTATATAGCATGACGAAAATTTCCAAACTGATAGACTTGGGCTTAAAAACATGCCGTCAAATGGTGAAATCATAAAATAGACACAAAACGGCCCCGTAAGAGGCACAAACACCATGCACGAGACCAATGTAACTCGTAAAAATTGACCGCATACTCACGGGACTCCCGATTTGAGAGCATGATGAAAATTTAAAAACTATTAGACTTGGGCTTAAAAACATGTCGTCAAAGGGTGAAAATGAAAACAGCCACAAAACGGCCCCGTGAGAGGCACGAACACCTCGCACGGGACCAATGTAACCCGCAGAAATCGATCTCCCACTCACGGGACTCCCAATTTGAGAACACGTTGAAAATTTGCAAACATATAGACTTAGGCTTAAAAATAAGCCGTTAAAGAGTGAAAACATAAAATAGCCATAAAATGGCCCCGTGAGAGGCATTGACACCACGCACGGAATCAATGTAACCTGTAAGAATTAGGGGTGTGCAAAAAACCGACCAAACCAAAAACCGAATTGGCCCGAACCGAACCGAAACCGGCGGTTTTTTTAGCCCGGTTCGATTTGCGGTTTATGGATTTAAAAAACCGACAATATCGGTTCGGTTGTCGGTTTAGACAAAGAAAAAACCGATTCGAACCGAACCGAACCGAACCGACATAAATATTATATATTAAAAAACCCTTAAATATCTTTTATTTTTATATCCAAACACCATTAACCAACCTCCAAAACCGACCAAAACCGAAAACCGACCTACAAAAAACCGACCAAAACTGAAAATCGGTTAAAACCGAACCGAAACCGAACCGAACCGAAACCGATGTGAACCGAAATCGGCGGTTTTTTTCATCGTCGGTTCGGTTTCGGTTTGATTTTTTCCAAAACCGAACCGATCGGTTCGGTCTGAATTGCGGTCCAAAACCGAACCGAACCGACCCGTGCACACCCCTAGTAAGAATTAACCATGAACTCACAAGACTCCCGATTTGAGAGTACGATGAAAATTTTAAAACTAATTTGGCTTAAAAACATATCGTCAAAGGGTGAAAACGTAAAACAATAACAAAACAGCACCATGAGGGGCACAAACACCTCACACGGGACCAATGTTACCCGTAGGAACCGACCGCTTACACACGGGACTCTCGGTTTGAGCGCACGATGAAAATTTGTGAACTGTTAGACTTAGGCTTAAAAATATGTCGTCAAATGTTAAAAATATAAAATAAAAAAATAGCCCCCGTGAGAGGCATGAACACCTCGCACGGGACCAATGTAAGCTGTAGGAACAAATCGCATGCTCACGAGATTCTCGATTTGAGACCACGATAAAAATTTACAAACTGTTAAAATTAGGCTTAAGAATATGCTTTCAAAGGGAGAAAACGTAAAACAACCACAAAACAACCCCGTGTAAGGCACGAACACCTCGTACGGGACAAATGTTACCTCTACGATTCGATCGCATACTCACGAGACTCCCGATTTGAGAGTGCGATAAAAATTTCCAAATTGTTAGACTTATGCCTAAAAAAATGCCGTGAAAGGGTGAAAACATAAAACATCCACTAAATGGCCCCATGAGAGACACGAAGACCTCGCACGGGACCAAGATAACTCGTAAGAACCAATCTCGGGCGCACGGGACTCCCAATTTTAGAGCACGATGAATCTTTGCAAACTGTTAGACTTAGGTTTAGAAATATGCCGTCAAAGGGTGAAAACAAAAAATATCCACAAAATGGCAACTCGAGAGGTATGCACAGGACCAATGTTACCCGAAAGAACGAACTGCGTACTCACGAGACTCCCGAATTCATAGCACAATGAAAATTTACAAATTATTAAAATTGGGTTTAAAAACTTGTCGTCAAAGTTTGGAAATATAAAATAATAACAAAAGTCCCCATGAGAGGCACAAACACCTCACATGGGACCAATGTAACCACAGTAACCGACTGCATACTCACGGTACTATCGATTTAAGAGCAAGACGAAAATTTACAAACTTTTAGACTTAGGCTGAAAATATTTTGTCAAAGGGTGAAAAATATAAAACCGCCACAAAATGGCCCCGTTAGAGGCACGAACACCTCATACGATACCAATATAACCTGCAGTAATCGACAGCATTCTCACGAGACTCTTGATTCGATAGCACGACAAAAATTTACAAACTGCTAGACTTAGGCTTAATAACATGCTGTCAAATGGTGAAATCATAAAATAGCCACAAAACGGTCCTGTGAGAGGCACGAACACCATGCACTAGATCAATATACGTCGCAAGAACCGATCGCGTACTCACAAAACTCCTGATTTGAGAGCATGACAAAAATTTGCAAATTGTTAAACTTAGGCTTAAAAACAAGCCGTTAAAGGGTGAAAACGTAAAACAACCATAAAACGGTCCCGTGAGAGGCACGAACAGCTCGTACGGGACAATGTAACCCACAGGAACCGACTGCGCACTCACGAGACTCCCGATTTTAGATCATGATGAAAATTTACAAACATATAAACTTAGGATTAAAAACATGCTCTCTAAGGGAGAAAACGTAAAGTAGATACAAAATGACCCCGTGTGAGTCACTAGCACCTCGCACGGAACCTGTAATGACCCCACTTTTATATATACTATTACAATGTTGTATTATTTCATATGTGATATGAATAATGTTAATTTATTATTTTAGTCTAATTATCCCTTTATAAATCATGAAATATCAAATTAGTTACAAACATAAAATTTTAACGTTTTTTGTAGGAATTTTCATATTAGAGACAGGTTTTGACCATTATAATATAACAACTGAGTTGAGGTAAAAACTAAAAAGTTGTATATATATGATTTATGTTTGTAACACAATAAACGGTGCGTTAAACAGAGGTCCGAGCAAGAAGTTATGTCAAATTACGAAATAGGGGCAAATATATGTCCATCCTTTAAGATGTATTTTGTCATATTACCACACTGTGTGTAATATTTTGATTGGTTGAAGGGGAGGTTGGTTTTTCAGACTTAAACACTTTGAAATAACCTTCTTCTTCATCAAAATGGATTAAATCAAAGTCTTATAGCATATCCTAAGCTAAATGATAAGTTTTGGGGTAGAAAATGAAAATTTAGGGACTTAATTTTTAAATAAAGAAAGTTTTAGGGACTGAAATGAAAATATAAAAATAACCATTTTGTAAATAAAATATTTTCGAGTACCTCTAAGAAATATTGAAAATGTATAGTGTAAAATTACTAAAATACCCTTCACGTGTACCCTTAGTAACTTTACACCTCGTGCTTGACACCTCGTGTTATACTTTTGCCACAACACCTTACACGTGTCATCCATATGAATAAGGATAAAACATATGTCATTCGGTTAAATAAGGCTAAAACACGTGTCGGCATCGGGTGAAATAAAGATTGCAAGATAGTCCCGTTACGCGACACGTCAACGACGACTCACCAAAACAAGCGCTTAGTCATCAGGACACATGTCAACACCCTAATAACTTTGGGAAACTATAAATAAGGCCTTAGGATCAGTTCTTATACGAAATTACTACAAAATTTTAAAAATAAATAGTGAGAGAAAGTGTGAGAAAGTGTGAGGAAGTTTAAGAAGAAGTTTCGTCTTAAGATTAACGAGCGATCCAAGACTTCGTATCTGTAACTTCGGATTTCTGTTCTAAGTGAGTACTCTGGAATTCCTTGTGCATTTTGATTATATGATATTATACAAACTATATATATTTTGTGAAATGATTTTATTCCCAAATATATCTGATACCGATGATTCCGTCATTTGTTATATGTGTATATCTCTCGATATATACATCTGATTTGAATTCTGAAATTATTAATTCAGCCAATGGAAACTCTCTTACTATGTTGGCCTTGACTACTGGGTGAAAATATTTGGGTGGTACCTTCCCAGCTGGTTTATCACTGGTGTACCCTAAATAAGGCGTTGTTTCAGATATCATGATTTTATGTCTGTGTTGTTACCAAGTGGAAACATCTGGTGATACTATCTGTTTATCTGGGTATTGGAGCGTACATGGCCGTTAAAAGAAAATTTAATAACTAATATACTGCCCAAATTGTTTTATCTGTTCTGTTCTGAACTGTTTATTCTGAAAATATATACTGTCAGTTTGATTTATATATTTTTGTGCAAATTTTTGTCCATATATGTATATGCCTTCTGTTGTAAATTAAATAGGTATCAATTTTCTGAAAAACCATGGAATGTGTGGAGATTAAATCTCACCCGACTTTTAGCTGATGTTGTATAAATAACGATTTTTCAGAAAAAAAGTAGGTTCACGGAGGGAACGAAAAAGGATTGTGTTGAAGATTCAGCTTTTAGAGATCTTTTTGTTATTATGTTTGTTTTATCATTTAGAGCATGTTTGGATCTCTTGTAATAAGTTTTTAAATTTTGTCTTAAGTTTTAATTCATCATTACTTTAATATAAATGAAGTTTCATTTAGAAAGCTCTGATGATGTAATTCCTTTACTTTCAGTATTTTAAGATTCGTAACCATGTGATTGCATTTCCGTTGCACTTATTTAACGAAATAATTTAAGTCAGAATATATGTTGCCTTGGTGGCATGTCAAGACACTCGTTCCCTACTACTAATTTGGGTCGGGGTCATGACATAGGTGGTATCAAATCATAGGTTATGAACCCGTAGACTACTGAACATAAGTTTTGAACCTTATCTATTTTAAGTCTCCATACATAGGATATATGATTAAATATCCGACTTATGTGATAACCTCCATATGTCTTACAGTCTATATATAATTGTTTATATATAATTGTTCTTCTAATTTACAATCTTGAGTTAGTATAATACGTCTTATGTTTGGCCATGACTGTAGAAAATGACCAAGCCAAGATCAACTGCGAGAACTAGTGGTTCAAGTATGGAAGGACTTGAAGGTGCATACAAGGCGATTGAGAGTCTAGCAAATATTGTAAAGCATCATGTGAATAATGGAGCACCAAGGAATCTGGAACTAACTAGTTGTACCATTGAGCATTTCAAGAAGTTAAACCCGCCTTCTTTTAAAGGTACTCTTAACCCCACTAAAGCAGAAAGTTGGGTGATGCAGATGGAAAAGATGCTCAATGTTCTTAAGTGTACCGATGAACAAAGGGTTTCATTTGCAACATTTATGTTAGAAGGTGAAGCCGAATATTGGTGGAGAATGACTAAGAGAATACACAAAGAGTGGAATACTTGTATAGGTTGGAAGGACTTCTATGTGATCTTTTATGACAAAATATTTTCCTGAAATGGTGAAGGATGAAATGGTAGCTGAGTTCATGAGTCTAGTGTAAGGGAATATAACGGTTAGTCAATACGAGGCCAAGTTTATCGAGTTATCCCTTTTTGCACCTTATGTTTTGATAAATGATGTTTTAAAAGCCAGAAAGTTTAAACGTGTGTTAAGGTTGAGTATTCGTAGTAGAATTTCCATCCTAAAGTTGACATCGTTAAGTGATGTTGAGGCTAGGGCTACGATAGCCGAAAGAGATGGCGAGGAGTATAATCGAATTAGAGATGTTAAGAGGAAGTTTGGGGAATAAATAGGGAAGAACACAAATAATATAAACAATTTTAGGAATACATCCAATGTTGGGGGGAGCTGGGGATGATAAATGGCATAATACCAAGATATGTTAGCAATGTGGGAAGATGCATGGAAGACGGCCTTGTTACAAGGATACGAGAGCTTGTTTTAGATATGGATAGAAGGGACATTAGATAAAAGACTATCCAACCCCGGCAAGGATTCTGATACAGCCTTTAGGTGAAAAGAAGGACCGAGGCAGACAAGGTAGAGTTTTTGCACTTTTTGATACCCAAGCTTCTAATGCAGTAGTGTTAGGTACACTTTCTATATGTGCACAACATTTTCAAGTTTTAATAGATCCTGGTTCTACCCATTCATTTATTTCTGTGCATTTTGTTAATCACTTTCCTAATAAGCCCGAACCCTTGAGTCATAGCATGCACATTTCTACTCCTTCGGGTGAGTTATTAATGGGAACCTTAGTATATAAGTCTTGCCCTATGATGTTAGTAGTCATAAACTATTCTCTGATTTAATAGTTTTAGACATAAAAGACTTTGAAGTCATTTTAGGGATGGATTGGTTAGCATCGTATCATGCTAAGGTAGATTGTTTTGAAAAGAGAGTTACTTTCCAAATACCTAACCAACTAGAATTCAGTTTTGAAGGAATAGGCATCCTATCTCCCATTCGTATTATCTATGTAATGCAAGCTTGTAGTTTTCATAAGAAGGAATGTCAAGGATTCCTTACGAGTGTTATTGATTTGCAAACAAAAGATCCTATTTTAGAAGATATTCATATAGCTAAACATTTTACATATGTTTTTCCTGATGATTTACCCAGTCTTCCTCCTAGTAGAGAAATAGAGTTTACGATTGGCCCTATTCCTGGAACTATACCAATCTCGAAACCACCTTATCTCAAGGCACGTTTAGAATTAAGGGAATTAAAAGTTCAATTACAAGATTTGTTAGACAAGGGTTTTATTAGACCAAGTGTATCCCCTTGGGGTGCTCCGGTGTTATTTATTAAAAAGAAGGATGGGATGATCAGGTTATGTATAGATTATCGTGAACTAAATAAGTTGACCACTAAGAATAAATACCCCTTTCCTTGTATAGATGATTTATTTGACCAACTTCAAGGTGCGCAAGTATTTTCAAAGATTGACCTTGGGTCAGGCTATCACCAAGGAGGATGATATTTTAAAATCATCTTTTCGTACTAGATATGGTCATTATGAATTTCTTATGATGCCATTTGGCCACTTTTATAGATATGATTAATAGGGTGTTTAGGAAGTATTTGGATCAGTGTGCGGTTATTTTCGTTGATGACATCCTTATTTATTCTAAAAGTATTAAAGAATACGAAAAGAATTTAGAGACGATGTTACAAATCCTTAGGAAGGAGAAATTATATGCGAAATTAAAGAAGTGTGAGTTTTGGTTGCCTAGCGTCTCTTTTCTAGGACATGTCATTTCCAAGGAGGGAGTGTCGGTTGACCCTCAAAAGATCAAAGCTATACTGGATTGGCTAGACCAACTAATGTGACGGAGATTCGTAGTTTTCTTGGATTAGTAAGTTATTATCGAAGATTTGTTGAAGGATTTTCTAGTATTGTCAAACCTCTATCTAGGTTAACCCAAAAGAAGGTGAAATATGAATGGTTTGAGGAAGTCGAGAATAGTTTTCAAGAACTTAAGGGTCGATTAGTAACTGCCCCAATTTTAACTATTCCTTCCGGGACAGGGGGATTTGTGCTTTATAGTGATGCTTCTAAAAATGGTTTGGGATGTGTGCTAATGCAAAATGGAAAAGTAGTAGCTTATGCCTCGAGGCAGTTAAAACCACATGAGAAAAATTATCCAACCCATGACCTAGAATTAGCAGCTGTAATTTTTGCTCTTAAGATTTAGAGACATTATTTATATAGTGAGACTTGTGAGATTTATACCGATAATAAGAGTTTGAAATATATTTTTACCCAAAAAGAATTAAACATGAGACAAAGGAGGTGGTTAGAATTAATGAAGGATTATGATTTGAATATTCATTATCACCCGGGGAAAGCTAATATAGTAGCTGATGCTTTAAGTAGGAAGTCTTCACCAACTTTAGCGTGTCTTATTACAAGCTAGGAAGCACTGTTGAAGGATTTGAGCAGTATAAAAATAGATGTATGTATTTGTAATAAAGGAGGAACAGTCGTAAATTTACAAGTACAACCCATATTGATGGAATGATCAAAATTGCACAAGTAAATGACCCACAACTGAAGAAGATTAGAGAAGAAGTTATTGAAGGTAAGAGGATTGTATTTGTGGTACGAGATGATATATTGAGATTTGGAAATAGAGTGTGTGTTCCATATGATGCCCAACTAAATAGGCAAATTTTTGAAGAAAATCATTACTCGAGATTCACATTTCATCCCGGATGTACAAAGATGTATAGGGATCTTCGAGAAGTATTTTGGTGGAATAACATGAAAAGGGAGATAGCCGAATTTGTATCTCAGTGTTTGATTTATCAATAAGTAAAATCTGAACATCAGAAACCATCAGGATTACTACAACCCCAACCTATCCCTAAGTGGAAATGGGAACATATTACTATAGATTTTGTGACAGGTTTACCAAGGAGTTCAAATGGTAATGATTTTATTTGGGTAATTATTTATAGGTTAACTAAATCTGCTCATTTTCTTGCCATTAAGATTACCCATTCTTTAGAAAAGTTATCCAAGTTGTACGTGCGAGAAATTATTAGGCTTCATGGAACCCTAATTTCAATTATTTCTGATCGTGACCCTAGATTTTTGTCTCGCTTTTGGAAAAGACTACAAGTAGCCATGGGAACACAATTGGATTTCAGCACCGATTTTCATCCTCAAACAGATGGACAATCTGAGAGAACAATTCAAACCTTAGAGGATATGTTTAGGGCATGTGTACTTGATCTGAAGGGGAATGGGGATGATCATTTACCGTTAGTAGAATTTGCATATAATAATAGTTATCAAGCAAGTATTCAAATGGCTCCATATGAGGAACTCTGTGGAAGAAAGTGTCGTTCCCCTACATGTTGGGTAGAAGTTGGAGAAAGAACATTATTGGGACCAGAATTGATCCAAATCACAACAGAGAAAGTGAAATTGATACAAGACCGAATTCAAATTGCTCAAAGTCGTCAAAAGAGTTATGTTGACAATCTCCGACGAGAGTTATAATTCCAAAGAGGAGATTATGTGTTCTTACGAGTATCACCGGCAAAGGGAGTAACCTGATTTGGGAAGAAAGGGAAATTGAGTCCAAGATACATAGGACCTTTTAAAATCCTTGAAAGGATGGGAGCCATTGCGTATAGAATAGACTTACCCCCTAAACTCTCTAGTGTTCATAATGTGTTCCACATGTCAATGATGAAAAAATATGTACCCGATCCAACGCATATCCTAAGTCCCAAACCTCTTCAAGTTAGAGAAGATTTATCATACATTGAGCATCCGATAAAAAATTTGGACCATAAAGATCAAATATTACGAACCAAGGTAATTCCATTGGTCAAAGTGTTATGGTGTAATCATTCCATTGAAGAAGAGACATGGGAGGGGGAAGATGAAATAAAGGAGAAATATCCATACTTGTTTGGGAATTAATGTAAGTAAAGTTTGGGAACCAAACTTTTTATAAGGAGGGTATGATGTAATGACCCAACTTTTATATATACTTTTTAAATGTTGTATTATTTCATGTGTGATATGAATAATGTTAATTTATTATTTTAGTCTAATAATCCCTTTATGAATCATGAAATATCAAATTAGTTACAAATATAAAATTTTAACGTTTTTGGTAGGAATGTTCATATTAGAGACTAGTTTTGACCATTATAATATAACAACTGAGTTGAGGTAAAAACTAAAAATTTGTAGATATATGAATTAGGTTTGTAACACAACAAACGGTGTGCTAAACAGAGGTCCGAGCAAAAAGTTATGCCGAAATTACGAAATAAGGGCAAATATGTCCATCCTTTAAGATGTATTTTGTCCTATTACCACACCATGTGTAATATTTTGATTGTTTGAAGGGGAGGTTGGTTTGGCCAACTTAAACACTTTGAAATAACCTCCTTATTCATCAAAATGGATTAAATCAAAGTCTTATAGCATATCCTAAGCTAAATGATAAGTTTTGGGGTAGAAAATGAAATTTTATGAAACTTTAGGGACTTAATTTTTATTAAAGAAATTTTTAGGGACTAAAATGAAAATATAAAAAGAACCATTTTGTAAATAAAACATTTTTAAGTACCTCTAAGAAATATTGAAAATGTATAGTGTAAAATTACTAAAATACTCTTCACGTGTAAAATGACCCATATACCCTTAATAACTTTACACCTCGTGCTATACTTTCGCCACCACACCTTACACATGTCATCCATATTAATAAGGATAAAACACATGTTATTCATTTAAATAAGGCTAAAACACATGTCGGCATCGGGTGAAATAAAGATTATAAGATAGTCCTGTTACGCGACACGTCAACGACGACTCACCAAAATAAGCGTTTAGTCATCGGGACACATGTCAACACCCTAATAACTTTGGAAAACTATAAATAAGGCCTTAGGATCAGTTCTTATACGAAATTACTCCAAAATTGTAAAAAGAAGTAGTGAAAGAAAGTGTGAGTAAGTTTAAGAAGAAGTTTCGTCTTAAGATTAACGAGCGATCCAAGATTTTGTATCTGTAACTTCGAATCTCTGCTCTAAGTGAGTACTTTGACATTCCTCGTGTATTTTGATTATATGACATTATACAAACTATATATATTTTGTGAAATGATTTTATTCCCAAATACATCTGATACCGATGATTCCGTCATTTGTTATATGTGTATATCTCTCGATATATACATCTGATTTGAATTCTGAAATTATTAATTCAGCCTATGGAAACTCTCTTACTATGTTGGCCTTGACTAATGGGTGAAAATATTTGGGTGGTACCTTCCCAGCTGGTTTATCGCTGGTGTACCCTAAATAAGGCGTTGTTTCAGATATCATGATTTTATGTTTGTGTTGTTTCCAAGTGGAAACATCTGGTGATACTATCTGTTTATCTGGGTATTAGAGCGTACATGGCCATTAAAAGAAAATTTAATAACTGATATACTGCCCAAATTGTTTTATCTGTTCTGTTCTGAACTGTTTATTCTGAAAATATATACTGTCGGTTTACTTTATATATTTTACTGCAAATTCTTGTCCATATATGTATATGCCTTCTGTTGTAAATTGAATAGGTATCAATTTTTTGAAAAATCATTGAATGTCTGGAGATTAAATCTCACTCGATTTTTAGCTGATGTTGTATAAATAACCATTTTTCAGGAAATAAGTAGGTTCGCTTCCTTTAGAAAGCTCTGATGACGTAATTCCTTTACTTTTAGTATTTTACAATTCGTAACCATGTGATTGCATTTCCGTTGCACTTATTTAAGGAAATAATTTAAGTCAGAATATATGTTGCCTTGGTGGCATGTCAAGACACTCGTTCCCTACTATAAATTTGGGTCGGGGTCGTGACAGAACCAATGTAACCCTTAGGATTTGACCGTGTACTTAGGGGACTCTCAATTTTAAAGCACGACAAAAAATTGTAAACAATTAGACTTAGGCTTAAAAACATGCCGTTAAAAGCTAAAAACATAAAACAGTAACAAAATGGCCCCGTGAGATGCACGAACACCTCGCACGGGACCAATGTAACTCGTAAGAACCTACTGTAACAACCCGTATTTTTTAGGATAAATAATTTATATAATTTGGAGAATTATAATTTAAACTAAATTGATAATTTGGAGAAACTATTTAATTTGAAGAATTTATTTAAATTGGAAGGTTCAATTAATTTGGAGAATTGAGATTTAAACTAATTCGGGTTATTTCTTTTAAAAATACATGTGTCCTAATCTGAGGTTGAAACTTGAGTTTTTAGTTAACTAACTCGGATGATGATTCTGAGCATACGGTTGAGTCCGGAAGGGTAGAGATAGTCAAAATAGAGTACCCGGGGGTAGTAATTGGGTCTCGGGGCATCTTTAGGCATAATTGGACCCACACATGAGTGTTTGGGCCATTTTAATTAAGCCCATTAGTCTAAAAACGGAATTATCCCAATAAAAGTCAATTAAGGGAGTTGGGGGCAACCATAACTCAATGGGAGAAAACCTAAATATGCGAGGGAAGTTTGGGAGAGAAAATTGGGCATATTTTGGGAGCCAAATCAAGAAGATGAGATTAATGTGTTCTTCGTCAAAATCTCCGTCTACATCAGAGGATCAGACCCTACAAAATTATCCAATAAAGTAGTTAAAGTTGATTTCATTCAAATTGCGGTATTACGATTCATATCATGGTGGGTGTAAGCCATATTCATTTTGGGATGAGTTATTATAGCCAAATTCGTTTTTGGATGGTATCACGTGTTAAATTTGGGTTTGGGGGATTTAAGAATTAAGGGTTAAATTCATGTTTAATTGATGTGAGAATAATATCATATGAGGCTAGAATATGATTTCGAATCTAACACCTGTAGAAATTGTTGTTGAATTCGGATTATTGAATCGAATTGAGAATTGTTATTTAAGGGGTAACAAGAAAAACCCAATTTATGAACACTAGAATTTTAATAAAAATCACTGAGGATTAATGTCATATATTAGTTTTTGAATATGTTTATAGATGAAATAAATATGGGAGATAAAGTAATCGAGGTCTGGGTTGAAGTTGGAAAGGTTCGGAGTTTAAAAATGGTGGAAAACTCACTCGGGGAAGATGACTGATATCTGGTCGATCGATCGAACCAATAAGTCGATTGATCGACCCCTTCAGTTATTGCAAAACATGAGATTGTATATCTTTTCGTCACGATCGCGTGGGCGTTAACCTCATATTTTTCTGATTTTTTTGGATTTGATATGATTTTTCTACGATAGGGTGCGAGAGACCGACATCTTTACGAAGAAATAAATTCGGGTTATTTTGAGATGATCGTAGATGAGTGAAGGACTTTAGAAAATATTAAGGAAAATTATTTTATCCTTGGATTAAATAGGTATGAATCTGGATTATGGATTTAGGAGTGTTTAGGATGAACAACAGTAAAAAATATATGTCGAAAATATATGAGCGTATTCGAAAGGGAATTTCGGATGAATTTAAAATACGGGCTGGTATCTTAAGGTGGATTTAATTGATAGAAATTAAATGGAACCAAATACTTCGAGTCTTATGGTATGATGGATTTAAGAGTTAAATAGGGAGAACTTTAAGGAGTGAATTTTGAGTATTAAACTCATAAGTATGTAATTACGGGCTAAGTGACTGCGTTCGGGCATTGTAGTTGACCGACACTACTTTAATAAATTAATTTTTGTGAAATTGATTAGATTAATCGGTGAAATTCGTAATGTAATAAATTCGGGAGTTAAGAATGAGTCACGGTGAAGGTGAGTGAACTTATGACTGAGACCAGTAAAATATGAGTGAATTACCTACTGAAATATTTAAAGGTTAATTGGCACACTCCGAATAGTGAGGGATACTCGAGAATATACAATAAGAGGTATAATTGAAATTTAATAATACGTAGGATGTTCGTGAGATATATATATATATATACTCGGTATGAGACATATACTATAGGTCGCATGAATACATATACGTCTTATAGTAATTTATATATTTGGGTTGTGTGAATACCTAATGATTATTATAGGTTGTGTTAATACCTATTGGTTGATTTATTATGTGTATGACATACCTTCGCTGCTTGTTATCCGGGTGAAGGTTGTGCGTTGGGACGGTCTTATCTCGAGGATCCTTTAGGGGGATTTTAGACTCGTGCCCTAGAACATAGAACCTTGGAAACGTGCTATCCGAGATATGATAGTTCGGTGGTCAAATGTGAACGTAGGTATGTGCATGACCCATGAGGCTATGGACTATGTTCGCCTCCAATATATGTGATTTGTATTGATGGTTCGAGAGAGATTGAACCAATAGTCCTTTAAGCAGTGAGTGATGCACCAGGACATGATAGCATAGTATGCATTGCACCAAGTGGTTCTAACCTAGGGGTGCAGGATTAATATGTATATATATAGTGATAAATATATGTATGCTTGTGATTAATTTTAATGTGTGTATTTAGTAGATACGAAAATACTCGTATTTGAAGTAATCTTAATGGAAAAAAGATTAATTATAAGAACGATGAATACATAGTTGACTGCCCTGTATAAATTATTTGATAATGAATTAGTATATATATATTAGTGTGATGAAAATATATACCGGGATGTGTCCAACTGTGGGTAGTTAGTTGAAAAGTAAGATAGTGACATCTAAAATAACTTTAATGTGTGAAGAATTAAATATAAAATGAGAAAGTCATAAGTGGTTGTTCGATATAAAATATTTAGTAATGTATTGCGTGGGCGGTATGGGTGAACACATCGAGTTAGTGTGAAGAAGGAAACTTGATATGGTTAGTTAAATGGGTAGCTTAACTAGAGAGGGTTAGCAAGCAACGTTAGGTGTGCACATTAGATGAGGGGTGAGATTTATCTCAATAGAGTGCGACACTAACTTAAATATGAAAAGGGTGCAGGCATATTTAATTATTGCAATTTAACTGCTTGATAAATATTTTCAAAATGTTTTACTTGGGCTCTGACCCATGTCAAAATCTTTTCCAAAACATTTTAGGTGTCCAGCCACAGGGACGCCTAGTTTGAGGATTCTATCCAGGAATGCGCAGTTGCAGTTCATGTGGAAGTTGCAGGACCTTGTTATAGACGCTTCGTTCATCTACTCCTAGTGTATGAACTTTTCAGTACTTATTTGGGCAAGTCGCCCTCAGATTTTGTATTTAGTTTACTTATCGGACTTTGTGTATCCAGGTTATTATTTCAGTTACTGTTGTATTTTAGTGTTGAACCGATAGTTGATTCGATTATCTCTATTTACGTTATTCATCTCTGCGGTATTCAGTTATTAGTTGTGTTGATGGTTTTGTTATTATTTATTTTACGCCTGTTGTTAATTAATGAAAGATAAAATTTGGCACCAGTCTAATTAAATTACTAGGTGGTTAGTAACTTTAAAAAAAATCGAGAGTGATGCTAAGAATGAGCCAGATGAGACCAACGTTTTATTTTAATCACGGCTGGCCACCCGGTATTTTAGTAGGCAGGGTGTCACACCTACCGCGTACTCACGGAACTCCCGATTTGAGAGCACAATGATATTTTTGCAAATTGTTACACTTAGGCTTAGAAACATGTCGTAAAACGTAATACAACCACAAACAGCCCCGTGAGAGGCAAAAATGCCATGCACAGGACCGATGTTTCTCACAAGAACAACCCGTGTATTCTCAAGATTCCCGATTTGAGAGCACGATAAAAATGTGCAAATTTTTAAACTTGGGCTTAGAAACATGTCGTCAAATGGTGAAAATGTAAAATAGCTACAAAACGGCCCCATAAGAGCACGAACACCTCGCACTGGACCGATGTAACTCGCAGGAACCGATCACGTACTCCTGGAACTCTCGATTTGAGAGCAATGAAATTTTTTAAACCGTTAGACTTAGGATTAAAAACATGTCGTCAAAGGGAGAAAATGTAAATTAGCCACAAAATGGCTCCTTGTGAGGCACGAACACCTCGCATGGGACCAATGTAACCTGTAGGAACCAATCGCATACTCACGAGACTCCTGATTTGAGATCACGAAAAGAATTTACAAACTTTTTGACTTAGGCTTAAAAATATGTCGTCAAAGGGAGAAAACGTAAAATAACCACAAAATGACCCCGTGTGAGTCACGAACACTTGATAAGGGACAAATGTAACCCGTAGGATCCGACCGCATACTCACGGAACTCTCGATTTAAGAGCACGACAAAAATTTCCAAACTAATAGACATAGGCTTTAAATATGTCGTCAAAGGGTGAAAACATAAAGTAGTCAAAGGGTGAAAACATAAAGTAGCCACTAAATGGTCCCGTGAGAGGGACGAAGACCTCACATGGGACCAATGTAACCCATAAGAACCAATCGCGGATGCATGGGACTCCTGGTTTGATAGCTCGATGAAAATTTGGAACTCTTAGACTTAGGCTTAGAAATATACCGTCAAAGGGTGAAAACGTAACATAGCCACAAAACGGCCCCGCAAGAGGAATGAACACCATGCACGGGACCAATGTTACCCGAAAGAACCAACCGCATACTCACGGGACTCCCAGTTTGAGATCACAATAAAAATTTGTAAACTTCTAGACTTAGTTTTTAAAAGAAGTCATCAAAGTTTTAAAACGTAAAATAACAACAAAACAACCCCGTGAGAGGCACGAACACCTCGCGCGGGACCTATGTAATTCGTAGGAACTGACCGCACACTCATGGAACTCTCGATTTGAGAGCGCGATAAAAATTTTCAAACTATTAGACTTAGGCTTGAAAACATTCCATCAAAGGGTGAAAAATGTAAAACAACCACAAAACGGCCTCCTCATAGGCACGAACACCTCGTACGATATCAATTTAACCCACAGTGGCCAACCAAGTACTCAAGGGACTCTTGGTTCAATAGCATGACAAAAATTTGAAAACTGTTAGACTAAGGCTTAAAAACATGTCGTCAAAGGGTGAAATAATAAAATAGCCACAAAATGGCCCCGTGAGAGGCACAAACATCATGTACGAGACCGATGTAACTTGCAAGAACCGACCTCGTACTCACGGAACTCCCGATTTGAGAGCATGGAAACAATTTGCAAACTGTTAGACTTAGGCTTAAAAACATGACGTCAAAGGGTAAAAATATAAAACAGCCATAAAACGGCCCCGTGAGAGGCACGAACACCTCGCACGGGACCAATGTAACCCACAAGAATCGATCGCCCACTCACGGGACTCCCTATTTGAGAGCGCGATAAAAATTTGCAAACATATAGACCTAGGCTTAAAAACAAGTCGTTAAAGGGTGAAAGCGTAAAATATCCATAAAACGGCCCCGTGAGAGGCACAGACACCTCGCACGGGACCAATATAACCTGTAAGAACCAACCGTGAACTCATGGGACTCCGGATTTATGATCACGATAAAAATTTACAAACTACTTAGGCTTAAAAACATGCCATCAAAGGGTAAAAACGTAAAATAACCACAAAACAGCACCATGAGGGGCACGAACACCTCGCGCGGAATCAATGTAACCCGCAAGAACCGACCACGTACTCACGGGACTCTCGATTTAAGAGCACAATGAAATTTTTTAAACTGTTAGACTTAGGCTTTAAAGCATGCCGTCAAATGGTGAAAACGTAATATAATAAAAAAAAATTGCACCCATGAGAGGCACGAACACCTCGTACGGGACCAATGTAACACCCAGGAACCACCGGCATACTCAGGGGACTCCCGATTTGATAGCGCAACAAAAATTTGCAAACTGTTAGACTTAGGCTTAAAAACAAGTCGTCAAACGGTAAACACATAAAAGAACCAGAAAACGGACCCATGAGAGCAAAACACCTCGTACAGGACCAATGTAACCGTAGGATTTGACCGCATACTAAAGGGACACCCGATTTGAGAGCACGGTAAAAATTTGCAAACTGTTAGACTTAGGCTAAAAAACATACCGTCAAAGGGTGAAAATATAAAACAGCTACAAAATGACCCCGTGAGAGGCATGGACACCTCGCACAGGACCAATGTAACCCGCAAGAACCTACCACGGACTCACGGGACGCTCGATTTTATAGCACGATAAAAAAATTTAAACTGTTAGACTTGGGCTTAAAAATATACCGTCAAATGTAAAATAGCCACAAAACGTCCCCGTGAGAGGCACGAACACCATGCATGGGACCAATGTTACCCACAAGAACCAATCGCATTCTCACGGGGCTCCCGGTTTAAGAGCACGAAAAAAAATTACAAAATATTAGAGTTAGGCTTAAAAACATGCCCTCAAAGTGTGAAATCATAAAAAAGACAAATCATAGCCCCTTGAGAGGCACGAACACCAAGCACGAGACTAATGTAACTCGCAAGAATCGACCGCATACTCAAGGGTCTCTCGATTTGAGAGCATGACAAAAATTTGCAAACAGTTTAACTTAGGCTGAAAAACATGCCGCCAAAGGGTGAAAATATAAAAAAGCCACAAAATGGCCCGTGAGAGGTACGAACACCTCGCACGGGATAAATGTAAACCTGAGGAACCGACCGCGCACTCCTGGGACTCCTGATTTGAGAGCACGATGAAAATTTACAAACATATAGACTTACGTTTAAAACATGCCGTCAAAGGGTGAATACGTAAAACAGCCACAAAACAGCCCCGTGAGAGGCATGAACACTTTACTCGGGACCAATGTAACCCGTAGGAACTGACCGCATACTCATGGGACTCTCGATTTGAGAGAACAACAAAAATTTGCAAAATGTCAGACTTAGGCTTAAAAGCATGCCATCGAAAGGTGAAAACGTAAAATAGCCACAAAATGGCCCTGTGAGAGCACGAACACCTCACACAAGACCAATGTAATACACAGGAACCGACTGCATACTCACGAAACTCCCAGTTTGAGAACACGACAAAAATTTGTAAATTGTTAGACTTAGTCTTAAAATCTTTTCGTCAAAAGGTGAAAATGTAAAACAACCATAAAATGGCGTCATGAGAGGCATGGACACCTCGCACAGGGTCATTGTAATCCCCAGGAACGGATCACATGATAAACATGTTAGTATGGGGGCCATTGTATGATAAACATGTTAGTATAGGATGAATATTCACATGATTATGTAGAGATTAGGTTAATATTTTAAGGATTAAAATGTGTTCTTAGATGAATTTTCATGGTAGGTTAAACTTCCTGATGCATGTAGAATAAAATTTATGAATTAAGGTTGCCCACATGTGTAGAAATTCTGGGTTTTGTATGTGTTCTTGAACAAAAGGATGAAATAGGATTTTTAAAGAAATAAATTGGAAAGTATAAAATTTATTGATGTAAATTGATGATTCAAGGATTCTTGTAGGTTAGAAATCACCCCTACATGTTAGTGTAATGTTTAGGGTGTTTGTTTGGGATTTTGAATAGGAACCTTGGAGTTTGGGGGGTTGATAATGGTGGGAAAACGCACCTGACATAAGGCAGTGTGCTTCATATCTGTAGGGACCGATCTATCGGGGGTCAGGTTCTAGGCGCGTAGGCAGTAGGGTGAATTGCATTGTATTTTTTTAATTAAATTACCTACTCTTTGGGAGAAACTTTAAATGTTAATATCTTTGTCATACGAACTCGGATTTTCACGTCGGCAACGGCCACATGTAGCTAGTTTAATGGAGTACGCTGTTATAATGATTAAATAATTTAGGCATAAATTGGGAAAGGTCTAAAATGACCTTGAAGTTGTAAATAGTAACCAAAAATTGAAACATAAAATTATAGGGACCTAGTGAGACAATTAGGAACTTATTTAGGTATATAGGAGACGAGAAGTATAATCATATGGATAAAATAACAAATGGTGGCCCTAAACCCTAAACCCTAATATGGGACATAGAAATTATGAACGGACTCATAAATACTTGGCATATATATAACTCTGTGAATTATATAGATATATATACTTGCATGGTGTGTATACCTATCGATGATTAATTATGTGTAATGGACATACCTACGATACTTGCTATTACGGGAGGTTCTCACATCATGGGTGGTCTTATCTTGATGTGCCATTTGGGGGGATCTTAGACTCGTACCTTAGAGCATAGAACTTAGGGTTGAGCATTATTTGGGGGAATAATGGTGCGACCGGTCATTTGGATACGCTAAGTATGTGCGTAGTCCAAAGGCTTAGGACTATGTTTGCCTCCAACTTATATGTGTTTGTATTTATGGTTCAAGGGTGATTCTGGACCGATAGTCCTTTATTTAGTACGAGATGTACCGAAACTTCATAGCAAAGTATGTATGCACCGCAGTTGAGCCTAAGGGTGCCGTATTAGTATATATATTATATAATGATGATGTATATATACTTGTGATGTAATCTACTGTGTGAACTTAGTAGATAATAAAGATAGTGAAATCTGAGATAGTTTAAGTATGTGAACACTTAACTGCTAAATAAGAAATTATTACGTGAGATTAAAAGACATGATAACAATCAATTATGCATTACAAGAGAAATACGAGTGGACACTGTGATTAATAGTTTAAAAAGGGCTAACGTATTCGAGCTTGTTAGTTGTGATAGCAATAACTAGAACTGGTTAGAAGTACGTTAGGCGCGCACACTAGTTGAGAGGTGAGATTTCTCAAGTGAGAGCCGGGAAAACTAACATGTTTATTATATCTATTGTTAAGCATTTTATATACTTACTAAAATATTTTTAACTGTTTTTTACTCGAGCTCTGACCCGTTTCTTGCAAATCTATTTTCTTGTGCATCTTATATTAGGTGTCCAGCCACAGGGACGTCCAACTTAGGAGTTCACTGCTGCTTGATGTGCTGCAGCTGTTGTGGAAGTTGCAGGTCCTAATTATTAGATGCCTCCAATCTTATTTATTCTGTCTCTTGTTGCAGTTACTTCAGTTAGGGCATGTCGGCCATTTATAGTTATTCCTTATTTCAGAGATATTGTATCCATTTATTTCAGTTTGTTAGATTCAGTTTTATTTAGAAATTTATTATGTTGGGATTTTTAGTTGGAGTGTTTTATCCAGTATTATTTGATTGTTCAGACATTCATTATTTATCTTATGGATTTAATGCAGTTTATTATTTAATTCAATTTGTTGTATGATAATTAACTAGGTTTAAAATTTGATACCAACTTAATAATTTATTAGGTGATGAGTAATTAATGTTTTTCGACAGTGATGCTAAGAATGAATCAACTTTATATTTTTCTTAATTTTAATAAAGGGCTGATCATCTGATATTTAATTGGGTAGGGTGTAACATGTCCTCTTTGACTTTTGGACAGTTAGGTTTAATATGACCAGGGTCATTGTAATGGTATCATCTTAGTTTAAATTTGAAGGATTAGTTGCCTTCATTATGTCCTTTTGAAGAAAACTTCTTCATTTTTTCACCATGTGCTTATTTTCTTCTTAAAATAAATTTCTTAAAATGTTTGGTGAAGAGAGCATCATTTTCATCTTCTTCTTCATTTTCACTCTCATTATTTTTGCTAGAGGATTTCAAAGAAAGAGGTTTATTTACTTTGGGTTGCTCTACCTCTTCAAACTCCTTTATCTCCATCTCATAAGTAATAAGTGAGCATAAAATCTTATCAAGACTTATGGATCTTTCGCAAAGAGTTTCTTTGATAGCGAGTTTCTTTGACATCCGTGTTATTGAAAGTAACCTGAGAAATTTGCCTATATTTTCATGGTCAGTATAAGTTTTTTCAAGAGATTTTAAAACATTGATAATATTAGTAAATCTAGTAAGCATTTCTTAAATAGACTCATCCGATTTCATTTTAAATAGTTCATAGTTTCTAACAAGCATATTAAATTGTCATTTTTAACTTAATTAGTTCTCTCACAAGTAATTTTTAATTGGTTCCAAATTTATTTTGCTTATTCACATCAATAAATTTTGCTATATTCATTCAATTTTGAAGCATAATGTGAATTTATGGCTTTAGTATTTACTTGAATTTTTCTAATATCAACATCATTCCATTCATTTTATAATTTAGGAATTTGAACATTTTAAACTGTTTTCATAGGAACATTAGGTCCATTTAAAATGACCCTCCAAACATCATAATCATTTGATTGAATAAAAAAAATCATTATATTTTTCCATAAACTATAATCATTTCTAGAATATAAAGGAAGTATATTAATATATTGTCCTCATAAAGGAACCAAAAAAGTTTGCCATTTAATTTTTAACTCAAAGATTGATAAATCCCCCCTCCCAAAAAAAAATTTATAGCACTAGCTCTGATACTTAGAAAAATACCCAAGAGGGGGGTGAATTGGGTTTTATAAACTTTTTAGGTTAAATTTAATACTTAAAAAATTATTCATTTATTCTGAAAATAAATTATTTATAAAGTTAATTTAGCAATATTTAAGTTAAATATAAGTGAGTATATAGGCAAAATATTAAATTGGCAGTAAACACAATAAAGAAAGTTAAATGCAGTGTCGTAAAGAAAATGTATATAAAGATTTATAATGGTTTGGCTCTAAGGCGGAGAGCCTACATACACTCTTCAATTCATCCACCGCACATTGAGTTCCACTACGGTTATCCATTAAGGTAGGATTGATATACCCATATATACCCTCCAAACGTAACGACTCCTAAGGGGGCCGACCCTTCATCAGGTTCCAGACGACCTCTCAAGGGGCCGACCCTTCATCAGGTTCCGGACGACCCCTCAGGGGGCCGAACCTTCAGAGGTCCGACCCTTCATCAGTCTCTGGACGACCCTTCAGAGGGCCGACCCTTCATCAGTCTCCAGACGACCCTTCAGAGGGCCGACCCTTCATCAGGTTCCGGACGACCCTCCGAGGGGACAACCCTTCATTAGGCTCCGGACGACCCTCCGAGGGTACGACAGTACGAGGCCTAAATTAGGCCAGACTCACTACCGGAAGGAACTTTGTCCTCGGCCTCGGCTCATAGGCCGAGGGTGACATCATCGCAGCGCGTGGTTTGGGAGACGCGTGGAACAGTGCGCGTGAGGCTCACATGGCACATGGGAGACCGTTATAACAAAATCACACCCTCACGTGAGGGAATATTATGTCATCATTTGGCATCTACAGGTGTCAACAGGGGATTGGCTAGATCATCATTCACATGCACCATGCATACTTGGGGGGTACACTACACCCCCCAAGACCTATATATACTTGTCACCTACAACCCTATAATGGATCAATTTATTGTAACCCTAGCTAAAACTCTGCTTGTACACACAGTAGAGAGAGAAAGTGAGCTTATGTGCATTGTATCCAAGACCATTAGTGCCCATACTTAGTGGATCACACACTCACAGTGGATGTAGGCCAAATTGGCTGAACCACTATACATCATTGTCTTATTCTTCTTATACTCATCTCCTTCTACACACTTATACACTTACATCTCTATGACTGCAATGGCTACTACTGTTTGAGCTCATTATCACTTATCCGGTGGTGCTAAATCTTAGCATCATCAGTTTGGCGCCGTCTGTGGGAATCGAGAAGACATCTCTTCCTTTGTACAACTTGACCTCAGTGGACACTCTGGTGGTGAGCCAGCACTCCCCCTGAGAGGAGATGTTTCACCACTGAAAGAGACCCACTAAGGTTCTCAAGCTCACCAGTCTTTTCTTCAGTTCAGCTTTTCATAGCTCAAACACATGGCACCTGAAATGCCACCACCACCGCTTCCCCCGTCAGATGATGGGGGAAGACCCAGTTCCAGTCAGCCGCTGCCTCAGTCTGAGATGGCTGATGTGGCGGCAGCCTTAAAGTCTATGGAAGCAAGCCAGCGGATGATGCAGGAGTAGTTCACAGCTCTAAGCCAGAACATACTAAGACCACCAGGGGTTTCACCTGAGATGATTACTCCGGCGGCAGCTCCAGGATAGCATGAGGCCAGGGGACCACCCCAGGCACCACGCAAAGACCTGCCACCCCCTCAGCGGTGTAGGGATGTTGCTGACCCCCGGCGTCTACGCCTGGGGAGGCAAGGAAACCCTTGCCCGAAGGACAGGTATGATGATCTGGAGGGAGAGGAGGCCCCAATAGAATGTTGGGAACCGTATGAGGTCTCCAACAATACTGTACGACCTCTCCAGGATAGTAGAGGAAAGTGCGGGAGACCAAATCCTGATGATCGCCTGAGAGGCTCTGCTTTTGATCACTTGAGCAGGGGGTCAGCCTTTGAGAGGCTGGGCCCACTAAATGACCTGCGGGAAAAATTGTCTAGGTCAAGAAGTCCTGCGAGGTCTAGGAGGGAGGCAGCAGATGGCCGACCCCAAGGACGGGATTACGGCCAAAGGGAAGTAAACAGCCGACATAGGCCTGCCGCAGCAGAACCCTCCGTCCACCTTAAAGAGGCGGCAGGGGATAACATCGGCCAAGCCGACCCTGTGAGGCCCTGGAATGACTCAATCCAGCGACTAGAGGATAAGATCGGTGATATACTGAAGAGCCGGGACCCTCTTCAGAAAGGATACACCATAGGCTCACCCTTTGTGGCAAAGATAGTCAACTTCCCTACGCCATCAAGGTTCAAGCCACCTGACGTCACCCAAGATACGACGGGAGCACCAACCCTGTCCACCATGTCGAGATGTATCAATCAGCAGCAGACATATACTCTATCTCAGATGAGATGAGGTGTCGTGCCTTTTTTGGTACCCTGACAGGGGCTGCACATGTCTGGTACACGTCTCTTCCAAAAAATTCCATAGAAAACTTTAAGCAGTTGGCAGACCTGTTCATCCATAACTTTTGCTTTGGGGTAAAGCCACAGAAGAAGACCACCCACCTGCTCTATGTTAAGCAGGAGAAGAGTGAGAGCCTGAGGGACTACATAGCCAGATTCAATAAGGAGAAGCTGGAAGTGGAAGACTATGAGGAGAGCATAGCTATGACAGCCCTGATTGGAGGACTCCAAAAGGGGAAACTGTTATGGAAGCTTGCTGAAGACCCTCCGAGGACGATGGCTGAATTGCTGTCGACAGCAGGGAAGGTGATGAATGCCGAAGAGGCGATGGCCGCAAAATATGAAGACGAAAAAGGAGGTGCTAGTGGGGGTAGATACCCTAAGAAGAACAAAGAGGGGAAGAAGAGGTCTACGTATGATAAGTTCGCTGGTTACACCCCTCTAACGATCAGTTGTGAATAGATTCTCAATGAGATAAAGAGTGACCGGTCCCTGAAGTGGCCTGAGAAGCTGAGGGCAGCCCCCAGAAAGAGGAATAAGAACCTGTGGTGTGAATTTCACCAGGACCACGGCCACGTAACTAGGGCTGTGTTTCGACCGGATCGGATCGAAAAATGCCTATTCGGAAAAAAATCCGATTTTTCGGAAATAAAATAACTATTTCGATTTCCGATCCGATTTTTTAGAAAAATTAAAAAAAAATCCGAATTCAAAAAAATCGGAAAATCGGCAAAAATCAAAAAAAATCGAAAATTCGCAAAATATATTAAAAATCCAGAAATTTCGGAAATTCCAAAATTTCAAAAAAATAAATTATGGATTTTCGATTACTCGAAATTCTCATTTTAAAGAAATAATGAAAATGGCTTAACCCAACATGTAAACACATGAGGATTTGACTCATTTTTCATATTTGTGTAGAAGTTAGGAGGATACTCTCCTTTTATAGAGCATATTTTGGAGCCCTCTCCCTCTCCCAACCGATGTGGGATATGGGAAACTTTCAAAAATCGGAAAAATCGGAAATCGAAAAATAATTCCAAAAAAATCGGAAATAATTCGGAAAAAAATCGGAAAAATCGGATCGGCATAGTTTCGGAAAAATTGGAAAATCGAAAATTCATAATTATTTCCGGTTTCCGATCCGATTTTTTTCGAAAAAATCGGAAATCGAAAAATCAGAAATCGACAAACTAAAATTTCATTCCAAATTCGAAAAAAATCGAATCGAAAATCGAAAAAATCGGAAAGTTGGGAAAAAAAACACAGCCCTACACGTAACAGACAAATGCTTTGCTCTGAAAGATGAGATTGAGAAGATGCTGAAAGAAGGGAAGCTCAGAAAGTACATCGACGAAGGTGCCTTCAAGAGGGGCCGAGGGGACGACCCTAGAAAGAAGCGAGGTGATGCATGTAGAGAAGGACCTCAAAAAAGAGGGGACGACCCTTCTGATGATGAGGACGACCCTGACCTCCCGCCGAGAGACGACCAAGGTCCTGTCAAGAGGCTTAATATGATCTCGCTCGGAGTGGGAATGATCTCCGGGGGTCTAGCAGGAGGAGGGTCTGAGGTCTCCGACAGGAAGGCCCATGTGGATGAGGCCAAGGCGGTGACTAAGATGGTACACTCAACCTCTCTGGAGGACAAGTCAGAAAAGAGGAAGAAGGTTGATATGGACACTCTGATAGTGGGAGATTTTCAAGAATGGACTTCAAAGGCCTCTTAGACCCACATGATGACCCTCTCGTCATCACTACCAGGGTGCACGGGTGCGAGGTGCCGAGGATTCTAGTATATGGGGGCTCATCTGCAGACGTGATGTTTTGACCGTGCTTCAAAGCCTTAGGTCTCAGTCGGGCTAGACTCGTCCCGTATCATCATCCATTGATTGGGTTCAGTGGGGAAAAGGTTCATCCCCTTGGAGTGTATGAGGCTGATGTCAGGATGGGGGACGAATGGCCGAGATGGCTCACCAAGAAGGTCAGTTTCTTTGTGATGGATGAGCATGTGTTTTCGGCCTACAACATCATACTGGGGCGTGTGGCCCTCAAGGGGTTTGAAGCTATTTCGTCTACGGTCCATCAGATGATCAAATTTCCTACCCCTTACGGGGTGGGGGAAGTTCAGGGAGACCAGACGACAGTGCGAGAATGTTACTACAACTCCGCTGAAGAAAGGGAGGCATACAAGAGGGCTACGACCACTTGCAATATTGGTACCCTAGACCCCAGGGATGAGACGAAGCTAAAGAAAAGAGAGGCCGCGGAAGAGGTAGAATCCATCATCCTCGATGAGGATGACCCAAGCTCAATGTGGTAGAAGGAGTGAAGCCGGTAAAGCAGAAGAGGAGAATTTACTCTAGAGAAAAGTATGAGGTCATTAGGGACGAGGTCAAAAAATTAGAAGACGCTAAATTTATCAGAGAGGTCATCTACCCTGAATGGTTGTCCAATGTAGTCATTGTCCCAAAGGCCAACGGGAAGTGGAGAATGTGTGTGGACTTCACAGACCTCAACAAGCACTGTCCCAAAGACAGCTTCCCTCTCCCCCGCATTGACCAAATGGTAGACGCTACCGCAGGCCATGAGCTCATGAGCTTCATGGATGCCTATTCAAGGTATAACCAGATCTTCATGAACCCTGAAGACTCAGAGAAGACAACCTTCATCACTGACAAAGGGACATACTGTTATAGGGTCATGCCCTTTGGCCTAAAAAATACGGGGGCAACGTACCAACGCCTGGTAAATAAAATGTTCGAAGACCAAATTGGGAAGTCTATGGAGGTCTATGTAGATGACATGCTGACTAAGAGTTTGAAGGCAGAGGATCATGTGGCAGACCTGGAAAGAACCTTTAATACGATGGACAAATACCAGATGAAGCTCAACCCGGCCAAGTGTGTCTTCGGGGTCGGAGCAGGGAAGTTCTTGGGGTTCATTTTCAACCAAAGAGGCATCGAGGCCAATCCTGAAAAGATAAAGGCCCTTGTTGAGATGAAGACCCCTAAGTCCATTAAAGACGTTCAGAGACTCACAGGGAGAGTTGCTGCCTTGAACAGGTTCGTGTCTAGGGCCACAAACAAGTGTTTGCCATTCTTTAAGATCCTTAGGAAGGTCTTCGAATGGAGTGAAGACTGTGATGAGGCTTTCAGGGATCTAAAGTCATACTTAGGGTCTCCCTTGCTGCTGTCGCGACCCATGCAGGGTGAACGACTTTATGTGTACCTCGCCGTCTCAGAGTCAGCCATCAGTGCAGCCATTGTGAGAGACGAAGACGGGATACAGAAGCCTGTGTATTTTAACAGCAAGGCACTCCAGGGGCAGAGCAGAGATATCCAAGGATGGAAAAGTTGGCCTACGCCTTGATCCATGCCTCAAGGAAGATGAAGCCGTACTTCCAATCCCATACAATGGTCATCCTTACCGACTCTCCTCTTAGGCAGGTCCTACACAAGCCAGAAAAATCAGGTAGGTTAATGGCCTGGGCTATAGAGCTGGGGGAGTTTGACATTGTGTATTAGCTTAGGACGGCCATTAAGGGGCAAACACTGGCAGACTTCGTGGCTGAGTTAACTTGGGAAGATGAGGAAGCCGAGGATGAGGGCCTTGGGAGGATAGATACCCGACAGGGTGAGCTCACCGACACGCCTACAGATAAGGCTGAGATGAGCACCGCTAGAAGGAAAGTGGTTGAAAACGAAGAGGGAAGATATCTCTTTAGACAGGGGTCACTCACCGAGGGAAGTTTCTCAGAAGAACGCACCGTGTGGAGTTTCTTCGTCGACGGGTCCTCTTGCGAAAGCGGGAGCGGAGCTGGGTTAATAGTATCAGCACCCGACGGCACAGACATTGAGTACGCTCTGAGGTTTAATTTTAAGGCCTCCAACAACGAGGCCGAGTATGAGGCCTTGATAGCAGGCCTCTCCTTGGCCAGATCACTTAGTGTCAGCGAGATTTTGTCTCACAGTGATTCGAGGCTCGTAGTGAATCAGATACTAGGAGCCTATGAGGCCAAGGACGAGAGGATGGCTAGGTACCTTGATAAGGTGAGGTCGTTACTGAAGGGCTTCGGAGAAGTGAAATTAAAGAGGATACCTAGGCTCGACAATGGCCGTGTTGATGCCCTTACTAGTTTGGCCTCGGTAACGAGGACAGACATCAGGAGGACGGTCCCAGTAGAAATTTTGCTTCGGCCAACTATTGAAGACGCTGAGGGAACACTCGGAAATTGCCTAAATGTTTCGCAGGAAGCTTCGTGGATGGACCCTCTGATCAGATACATTAAGGAGGGGGAGATGCCAGAAGCAAGTCAAGAAAGGAAGAAGTTGAGATACAGGGCTGCAAAGTTCGCTGTCATTGGGGACACCTTGTACAAAAAGGGATTTTTACTCCCTTTACTTAGGTGCGTGCACCCATCTGAGGTCTCATCCCTTTTGCAAGATGTGCACGAAGGATCGTGCTCAAGCCACATTGGGGGCATATCCTTAGCGAAGAGGGTGATCACCCAAGGGTACTGGTGGCCGACCTTAGGGAAGGATGCCACAGCATATGTAAAAAAGTGCAATGAATGCCAGAGATTTGCCACCATCCCTCACCAACCCCATCAGCCTCTTACCTCCATCACATCCCCATGGCCATTTGCAGTGTGGGGGATCGACCTCGTAGGACCCTTACCAAGAGCAGTCAATAACTATCGGTTCCTCATCGTAGCTATTGACTATTTCTCAAAATGGGTGGAGGCCGAACCGATGGTCACGATAACAGAGCAGAAGACCTTCCAGTTCATTTGGAAAAATGTTATATGCATAAATGGTCTCCCCAACACCCTCATCTCGGATAACGGGACTCAATTCAAGAATACCTCTCTACAGAAGTACTGTGAAAGGGTGAGTATCAAACAATTTTTCTCCACCCCAGGCCGACCTCAGGCCAATGGGCAAACAGAAGTTACAAAAAGGACAATTCTAGATGGAATCAAGAAGAGGCTTGAGGAGACAAAAGGAAGATGGGTCGAGGAGTTATATGTCGTGCTGTGGGCATACAGGACGACAGTGAGGACCTCTACCGAAGAGACCCCATTCATGCTAGCTTATGGCTCAGAAGCCGTCATCCCCACCGAGATTGAGTTTCCTACGCATAGAGTCCAAATGTATGACCCCCAGAAAAATGCGAAAGAGAGGAGACTCGACTTAAAACTGATTGAGGAAAGGAGGGAGGACGCTGAGATAAGGCAGGCAGCCTACCAGCAGAGGACCGCGAGGTATTACAATCAGAGGGTGAAATAGAGGCCTATCGCAGTGGGGGACTTGGTCCTCAAAAAGACTTGGCAAAACCCCAACAAGCTCCATCCTAATTGGCATGGCCCATATAGGGTCATCGATGAAGTCGTCCCTGGGATCTATAAACTAGAAAACCTAGAAGGGGAACCTTTTTCCAACCCCTGGAATGCAGATCATTTGAAGAAATACTATCAGTAGTGTTGTAAGGTCTTGATAGACCATAATTATAATAAGAGTTGCTCCAACAAAACACTTGGAAAATTAATGAGAAATATCAGTGCTTCCCCTCATCCTGTGGTTATCAGTTCTAGTACGCATGGAAACATCTACAGAGAACCACCCTGGGCTATAATGAGGGTCAGTGGAGGGGACGACCCCACCACTGTCCTCAAGAAAGACGAGGGAAAACTTTGTTAAAAACCATTAATTTGGTAAGTTGAACCCTCAGCTATAATGAGGGCCAGTGGAGGGGACGACCCCACCACTGTCCTCAAGAAAGACGAGGGAAAACTTTGTTAAAAACCATTAATTTGGTAAGTTGAACCCTCGGCTATAATGAGGGTCAGTGGAGGGGACGACCCCACCACTGTCCTCAAGAAAGACGAGGGAAAACTTTGTTAAAAACCATTAATTTGGTAAGTTGAACCCTCGGCTATAATGAGGGCCAGTGGAGGGGACGACCCCACCACTGTCCTCAAGAAAGACGAGGAAAAACTTTGTTAAAAACCATTAATTTGGTAAGTTGAACCCTCGGCTATAATGAGGGCCAGTGGAGGGGACGACCCCACCACTGTCCTCAAGAAAGACGAGGGAAAACTTTGTTAAAAACCATTAATTTGGTAAGTTGAACCCTCGGCTATAATGAGGGCCAGTGGAGGGGACGACCCCACCACTGTACTCAAGAAAGACGAGGGAAAACTTTGTTAAAAACCATTAATTTGGTAAGTTGAACCCTCGGCTATAATGAGGGTCAGTGGAGTGGACGACCCCACCACTGTCCTCAAGAAAGACGATGGAAAACTTTGTTAAAAACCATTAATTTGGTAAGTTGAACCCTCGGCTATAATGAGGATCAGTGGAGGGGACGATCCCACCACTGTCCTCAAGAAAGACGAGGGAAAACTTGGTTAAAAACCATTAATTTAGTAAGTTGTACCCTCGGCTATAATGAGGGTCAGTGGAGGGGACGACCCCACCACTGTCCTCAAGAAATACGAGGGAATACTTATTTAAAAACATTTGTTTAGTGATTTGATCCCTCGGCTATAATGAGGGCCAGTGGAGGGGACTACCCCACCACTGTCCTCAAGAAAGACGAGGGAAAACTTCATTAAAAACCATTAATTTGGTAAGTTGAACCCTCGGCTATAATGAGGGCCAGTGGAGGGGACAACCCCACTACTGTCCTCAAGAAAGACGAGGGAAAACTTTGTTAAAAACCATTAATTTGGTAAGTTGAACCCTCGGCTATAATGAGGGCCAGTGGAGGGGACGACCCCACCACTGTCCTCAAGAAAGACGAGGAAAAAACTTCATTAAAAACCATTAGTTTGGTAATTTGATCCCTCGGCTATAATGAGGGCCAGTGGAGGGGACGACCCCACCACTGTCCTCAAGAAAGATGAGGGAGAGGTTAGTGATTATACAAAAAAACTCATAAAGCAAACCATACAAAAGGCAAGTAAGGAAGACAGTAAAGGAGATGATAGCATAAATGAAATGTCGGTGTTATACAAAATAGAGTACAAAAATGTTAATTACATCAAGAGGGTATGGGCTACAGACAGCCACCCTATGGAACAATATCAGAGGGCAGGGCCTCAACATCCACCAGAGGGGTTTCCTCAATGACCACAACCGGCTGATCCTCAGATGTGCCGACACCCTCGACTTGCACTTGTGATTCCACCTGAGTCAGAGCCTCGGCGATCAGAGGGTCGTCCAATCTGACTGCTTCAATCGACGGGCGAACCGAGGAGACAACATCACCAAACCTGAGGACGACCCACCGGCAGGCCGTCCTGATTCCTCTCTCCAAATATTCAAGGCCGAAGCCTTGAAACTCATCAGAAATTTTATAAGCCTCCACAGCATCAGCCTCGGCTTTCCTGATAGCTGCTTCAAGATCAGTCTTGTGCTTGACCCCATGTTGGTCAAGGCCTCGTCCTTTTCCTTGATAAGCAAGTCTTTGGCATTAAGGTCCTCGTCGTGCTGCCTCGTCAGCTGGTCCAGGATCCTTGCATGCTCAGTCCTGGTACTTTCCAACTCGGCCCTTGCAGTATCAAGCTCCGATTGAAGATCTGTCTCGTGTTGAATAGCCCTCTCGGCTTCATGGAACTTTGCTTGGTTCTCAGCCATCCACTTGGTGGCCGAAGTAAAGGCGCATACAGACTGCACAATAAAAATAAACAGATGTCAAGAGGCCGAGGAAACAGTTGGTGAAAGAATGAAATTAAAGAAGTGGGTCAAGACCAATACCTATGCAAGGACGTGCAGACCATAGTCGTACACTTTGGCAGGAGGCATCTTTGACAGGAACTTGTAATCAGCGGCCGAGGGAGCAGAAAACATTGAGGCCTTGGCTGCCCTCAAGTTTGTGATCAGTGATGAGGGCTCGTCCCTGAGATGTGCCAGGTTCTGGGACCAGAAGGCCCCCATGCTGGATGAAGAAGCAGCCCCTTCAGATGCTTCGACCCTGGCCCTCGTCCGAGAATTCGGCCGAGGGTCAACAGGAATCTCATGCTCCTTTCTTTTGTGGCTATCGGTTGTCGGCTCAACAACCGTCGGCCCCACAGCCTTCGTCTTCCTTGGAGCCTGCTGAGGCTCCTGACCCTTCTTCTTTGCCAGGCCTGATAGTAAACTGGGAGCAGTCATTTCCCAGAGAGAGTCTGATACACCGGCAGGACGACCTGAAAAGGGTACGACACATGAGAAAAATGCAGAGATAAAAAGCTAACACTTGAAAAAAGTAAAGAAAAGTACAACTCACATAGTTCTGTAAGGGGGACGACCTTCAGACCAGCTTCCTTGAGGAACCGAGGAGTCATCAGATCTTCAAACTTTGGAAGTTCACCCCCTCTCCCTCGTCCTCTCAGATACTCAACGATGTCCTTCTCCTCCAGACTAAGTCCGGGGTCTGACCTGGCCTTCATTAAAGGGTTAGACCATCTTCTGGGGACCCTCGGACCATCGGCTATAAGTTGAGCCTCGGCGGTGAACTCCCACTCCCCAGAGATAAAGAATAATCTCTTCTTCCAATCCTGGTTGGAGGTTTGTGCCACGTGGAGAAGTTTTTTCTCAGACCTCCTCGCCCCTAGATGATAGTACCCAGGCCGTTTGGACGAGGAGGTGATATTGTAGCAGGCCAAGAATACGTCAGCAGAGGGATCATCAGTGAAAGCATTCTTCCACAGGGAGATGTAGCCCAGGACCGTCCTCCAAGAGTTGGGAGGAAGCTGAGAAGGGGCAACACCAAGGGCTGACAGGATATCTACGATAGCAAGATGCAGAGGGAATCTGACACCAACCTTGAACATCTGTTCATATACTGCAACCTCTCCCTCTTCACAATAAAAAACCCTCTCAGACTCAGAGGGAACCCTCATAGTTATGCTGGGGGCACTCCATAGGCATGTCTCCACAACAAGAGGTAGCGGTCCCTAACGGAGGAAATATAGGACGAGGCATGGGAGGTATCAACCTGGTCATCTGTATCATCACCCTCATCCTCAGTCCCCTCTCCCTCGGCCTCGTCATCTGCCAGAGGGCCATGGGGAAAGGCCATCTGGAAGGCATGTGGAGATAGGGTTGTCATAGGGACAGCCTCGGAGGGGACCATACCATCGGCCTGTCAGCATGGGCTTAGGTCAGATGTCTCTATTCTACCAGAAGGTCCAGCGCCAGTTGGCGAGGATACTCTCTCGTCCATCTCACTTGAATGACACTCGGTTGGACGATGGGATGACCCACAAGACTCAAACGGTTCAAATGGTTTTATTGTAGTAAGAGGAACGGGAAAGATGGGTCGTACCCAGTTAGGGTCGGCCCTTCGTCTTTTCTCTTCCTCTTCCTCTATTCGTCTGATCTCTGCAAAGAGCTTCTCTCTCAAGGATGGGAATTCAGATGCTAAACTATAAAGCCTCCTAAGCATTAAAAGGGAAGACCCTACACTTGGAGGAATTTGGGGAACTTAACTACAAACAAGTTTACTGTTGACCAAATTAGACTTTTGAATTAAAACAAAGGGAATCGATGGTTTTCACTCAAGAACACTCAACAATCAGTCGCCGGAAAAGTTGTAAAACGACCCAAATCAATCCCTACAAGCCTAAAACCAAAAAGTAAAAAAAGTAATGAAAGTAAATAGGATACTGGGGGTGAAGGATTACCTGAGGAGAAAGGGCAAAGTTGCTAAGATTGAAGGATTGAAGACTGCAGAAATGGCAATGAAGACTGGTGAAAGGCTAAAGAGAGAGAGCTTGGGCGCGAAGAAGAAGAAGAAGAAGAGAGAGAGAGTTCAAAAATCTCTTAAATACCTTAGTAATGAGTGGGCCCATTAACCAAGGCAGGGCACAGCCCACGAGGAAGGCATCATTAGGGCACAAAGCCCCAGGCAAAGTATGCAGTCGCCGTGCCTTGGAAACTGGAACAACAATGAGTATCTTCCCAGGTGTCACTCACCAAACTGATCATGCACACATCTCAATTACAACACTATCCCTCAGCCATCTCAACAGCACCTATGGCTAAGGGCTGGGGGGTGATTGATATACCCATATATACCCTCCAAACCAGACGAATCCTAAGGGGGCCGACCCTTCATCAGGTTCCTGATGACCCCTCAAGGGGCCGACCCTTCATCAGGTTCCGGACGACCCCTTAGTTGGCTGACCCTTCATCAGTCTCTGGACTACCCTTCAGAGGCCCGACCCTTCATCAGTCTCTGGATGACCCTTCAGAGGGTCGACCCTTCATCAGTCTCCAGACGACCCTTCAGAGGGCCGACCCTTCATCAGGTTCCGGACGACCCTCCGAGGGGCCGACCCTTCATCAGGCTCCGGACGACCCTCCGAGGGTACAACAGTACGAGGCCTAAATTAGGCCAGACTCACTACCGGAAGGAACTTTGTCCTCAGCCTCGGCTCATAGGCTGAGGGTGACATCATCGCAGTGCGTGGTTTGGGAGACGCGTGGAAAAGTGCACGTGAGGCTCATATGGCACATGGGAGACCGTTATAACAAAATCACACCCTCACGTGAGGGAATATTATGTCATCATTTGGCATCTACAGGTGTCAACAGGGGATTGGCTAGATCATCATTCACATGCACCATGCATACTTGGGGGGTACACTACACCCCCCAAGACCTATATATACTTGTCACCTACAACCCTACAATGGATCAATTTATTATAACCCTAGCTAAAACTCTGCTTGTACACACAGTAGAGAGAGAAAGTGAGCTTATGTGCATTGTATCCAAGGCCATTAGTGCCCATACTTAGTGGATCACACACTCACAGTGGATGTAGGCCAAATTGGCTGAACCACTATACATCATTGTCTTATTCTTCTTATACTCATCTCCTTTTACACACTTATACACTTACATCTCTATGACTGCCATGGCTACTACTGTTTGAGCTCATTATCACTTATCCGGTGGTGTTAAATCTTAGCAATATTTAAGTTAAATATAAGTGAGTACATAAGCAAAATATTAAATTGACAGTAACCACAATAAAGAAAGTTAAATGCAGTGTCGTAAAGAAAATGTATATAAAGATTTATAATGGTTTGGCTCTAAGGCGGAGAGCCTACATACACTCTTCAAGTCATCCACCGCACATTGGGTTCCACTACGGTTATCCATTAAGGTAGGATCAAATCACCTTGTACAAATCCGTTGTGGCTAAAATTTAAATTACAAAGGTACTCTCTGAATAGCTAAAATCATGTTCCTTATCACACTTTGTGTAACTAAAAACCAAGCTACAATTTGTACAACTGGAAGCTTATCACTGAGCTTCAATTGTTACAGAATAGATTGTATGTGAAAATATAAAAGAAAGATAACCCAAAATGATATAATTTTAAATATAAGTTCATTTCGCAATGAGAAGACTATAACTTGATATGAATGTTGGCTCTTGGCTCTTGTCTCTCAAGATGAAGTAAAAGATTTTCTTCAAAAAAAATTCTCGTTGCACTAGTATTGCTGATTTATGTTGAATATTTAAGCAAAATATCTATTTTTAAGCTCTCTAATGTGCCAAAATAAACTATACTTTTCCTGGCATGCTTTTCTTTTTTTTGTAAATCTCATATGTTGTTTATGCTTCTAATTTCTTTTGATATGATATTTATAAGAACCAAAAAGATATGTATTCGTTTTAAATGAAATAAGGATATAGTTGTATTCCATAAAATATATTCCGATAAGAAGTCTTGCACAAATGACGTTGAAAACAGCATCCCATAAAATCTACAAAAGGGATTAGTATAGATACAAAATAATACACCATTGTGTTTACACTACTTATTCATTATAGCACCCACTTTCGGGGGATTAAAAATTAAAGTAGATTGGGCATATATATTTTATAATAAAGAGAAGAAATATTCTTTATAACATTTACAACCAAGCGTACAATAAACAATTAATAATTGTCATGTTCAACTGTAAAACAATTATATATATATATATATATATATATATATATATATATATATTATAATGCCCATGTCCGGATTTATGAGTTATTCGTAGTCAACCCGGTCCGACCCAAACGTTAGGTGTGAAGTGCAACGAAACAACCTATGTAATGTTGCTAGTCCAATTTTATTTTTATTAACATTTCACTTGTTTAGCATGTGATTCCAGTGTCAAATTAAACTACGTGAGGGACCCCCATGGGGAGCACCCCAAAGTTCAAGCATACAGATCTACTAACATAAAAATAAAGAAAGTACTTACCTGTATAACACTCTTAAAATATGAAATCGCTCCCAGCCTGTCGTAACAAAGCAAGGGTGTGGGCCAAATACTCAGTGAAAAATATACAATGTCGTATAGAATCGAACGGTAGAAAAAAGACTCTAACACGTCATGCCTAGGTGCACATGTAACTACCTTGTATACATATATATACATACATATACTTAATACATGAAACCATTTACTTCCGAAACCTTAATATCCAGATTAACTCACCTTAATCTTGTAAAAGACTTCTTTTTTTCTCATTTGAGCATTTCTCACTTTATTTAACACACATGGTTCAATACTTGAAATCACTACACTCGGTTTGACGAAAAAACAATTTCTTTACCGAAATCACACTTTTCATTTTAAATAATACACATTAATATTTTTCTTAAAAACCACCCTTTCAACACACGCGAACACCGTGTTAGAAAATACTCATTTAGCCTTTGAAAACTTTTTACAACACATTCTTGTGTTAATCGTGGGTTTAACCATTTAGGTTGCTTAACAACCTATTTACCCACTTACTTTTCCTTTTTCGTTACCTTATGGACATGAATAGATTTACGCATTTACTTGTCCGTTTTACCTTTACCGGAACATTTGTTAATTCATTCAAGTTAGGTTGTTTTAACACATTTCACCACACAACCCATTTCTCGACATGATCCTTATTCCTTTATCTTTTCTTGGAATCTTCCAATAATCTCATACTTCAACAAGCTCCACACCGTCAGCTATGCACACCATATGCTTTGGCCAATTGTTGTGGGTTTTTCACCCCAGGCTCCGAGCCCTCCTTAAATTTCTCGGTGTCATCCGGGTTTCTTTTTAATGTGTTTTAACATGTTATAAATGTTTACATTATTCTACCTTTCCTTTTTACTTGGCCGAAGCCAAATCCCGAGGTTACACCCCAACTTGTGTTACACTTTGAAATTTACTATTTCATGTCCTTTACACTTTAACCTTGATTTTATTCCAAAAATTATATTCATTTAGGACCAATTTGTGTAACACCCTTTTCAATATTTTTATTTCATAAAAGTATTTCACTTTAAGAAAAATTACCATTTTACCCATTTGTTTCCAAACTCATTTTTTACTCCAGTTCCGCAAGTGTTAATTTTTTTCCAAATACAATTAAGTTATCCACACTAACTTCTTAAGTGTTTTAACACCTTAACACCCTTTTAACCTTGGAGTAATATTCTTCTTAATTGAAAACACCTTTATTTCATTATTTTCTTTTCAATTTCATAAGTGTTAATCTTTTAAAGCATTATTAAGTTATACACCAGTTTTCCAATGTTTAACCATTAACACTTATTCAACATCATTACTAACTAATTTTCCAAACAAGACATTTATTTACTTTCTTTATTCAATAAATCGAATAACACTTAAAGACTACTTTTATAAGAAAATATCATTTCTTTTTGTCAGCATGTGTAGTCTTACGACTTAATGTTCATTACACCTTTAATCCCATTTTCACACACCTTGAAGACAAGAATTTCTATTTTCTTTATTCCATGTTTAAACCCAACAAAGTGTTCTTTAAACTTGTTTATACATTCATTGTCCAAATACTGCAAGTTTATATGCATGAGAAGATAGATTTTAAACCTTAAAATCCCATCAAATGGGTTAAACATATTTTTCATTCTAGAAATTCATCATGCTTGCAAAAATATACTTTTAAGGCATAAAAGATATTTAATTTTCTTCAAACTCAACAAATGTCCATTTTCATAAAATCTTCATTTTTACAAGAAACTTTGAATATTATTTTATCAATGTTTAACAAAATAAATCATTATCTTCAGATATTTTATTTCATAAAACGTTTAAAATCAATCTTTCTAGAAAATACACCATTTTCACAAAATACCAATTTTTAATATTTCAAAACCTTTAAATATTTATTCATTCTTTATTTCCAACAAAATAACATTTTATCAATATTTTTATTTCATAAAAATGTTCATTATTTACTTCACGTGATTTCATCATTTAATCAAATGCACCTTACTCATGTAATCTAATTACAAGACTATAAAATAATGCAAAATAGGGTCTTAATACTAAGAGTAAGAATTTCCCACCTCTAAACACTCCAAATGGTGGTAGAAAGGTTAGTGTAGGAGGAGTAACCCTCATCTCCAAAGGTGGCCTCAAGGGGTTACCAAATGCCTCCTCCAAAATGCTCCATTTTTGCTCCATTCAAGCTTTCAAGAAGTTTTATCTTCATCTTCTCCAAAAACTCCCAACAACACCTTACAAATTCATAGATCTACCTCAAAATGGTAAAAATTGGTGCATATGGTTCAAATATGGTGGAACACATTAAGAAAATGGTGTTTTATGGTGGTAAAATGGTGGAGGAATGGTGGGAGAACCCTCCCATGGTGGAAGACCACCTTATTCCCCCCCTCTCTCTCTCTCTCTCTTCTTGTATTTTTCTCCCAATAAAATTCCCCAAATTATCCTTATAAAACCCCTTTAAAGACCAAAAATCTCATTTTGCACAATTTGGACTAATTTGGACTTGACAGCACGCCAAATCAAGGGTCGAAAATGTGACAGCGCACAAGGGCAATCTTAAAAAAAATCGAGACACGTCGTTCGAACGACATTCCTATCTCGTTCGAGTGACATGTCCACTTCGTTCTAAGTTTGCCTTCGCGCGACCTTCACGTGACAGGGGACTGTAATGCAGTGGGATCTCGTTTGAAGGTCTACTTCTCGCGACCTTAGCGCGAGATCCCTCTCTCACTTCTAACGACAGGCCAATGTCGTTAGAATGACCCTTCTTTATTTTATTTTATTTTTTTTCAATTTTTGACCCATAATTCCCAATAAATTCTCATCGGACCTTACTCCATTAAAACTTATACAAAATCTAATTGAATTACTGAGACAGTGTATTACACACACGCGCGCGCACACACACAGTGTATAAGGCTGATGGGATAGGTATATTAAAAAATATTCTAACGGATCTTAATTTATGACTTTAAAGTCGAGATATATATAAACATAGTTAAGTGGGTTTCGACTTATTCTTTTTAAGAATGGAGACATTCTCCACTTTGAAATATTCAAACTACCAAGATACAAAGACATATATGAAATATTATCATGGATAGTAGTTTAAAAAAATGTGGGACCACACTATTGGGAGCACCAAAAAGACGTTGGAACTTGACAAACTCCATCTGCCATTTCATCTATTTGAGGGAATAAGATAGGAAACAACTTCCTATTATAATATACAACGGTAAACTTTTGTGTTTTATTATCTTGGTGGTATATGTTATTATCTTCCTATTATAATATATAACGGTAAACTACTTCCTATTAAACACCTTATTATAGTATGTATATAATATATAGATGGTAAAAAATCTCCATATAGTAGATATAGTAGTTAAAATATATAACATATAATATATTATAATGGATATATACATATTATAGTAACAATTAAATATTAAAAAAAATTGGTAGTACTGCTCGATGGGAGCAGCAGATTGCGTTCCGTGAGATTTTCAAAGATAAGCAATTTTCGTCTTCTAGCATGGGCAAGAGATGTATAATATTATATAAATAATTGAACTAAAGTTTAACTGTAGCTACCGACCGAGAGTATATATATTTATATTATAGTAGTATACTTATATATATGCATGGATGTAGAAAATAAAACATTTCCATCTATATAAAATCGGACAAATCAAAAGTTGTTCAACACTTAAACATAAAAAAAAAATATAAGTAGTCTGCCCCTAAGGAGGTTGTTGCAAAAGAAAAAGGATAGCTTCTCGACGGTGTTTAAAATAAAAGGGACATGCCATTAGTTTTATAGGTTCTGTCAAAATAAAGGAAGAGAGCAAATGAGAAATCAAAAAAAGTTTTGGACAGACGTGAAAGAAAGGAAGCTCTGCCCATGCGTGGGTTCACTAAGGAACAACTCAAAAAATTATACCAATTCTAATTTATGTTCGAAAATGTGTATATATATATATATATATATATATATATATATATATATATATATATATATATATATATATATATATATATGTGTGTGTGTGTGTGTGTGTGTGTAATAGTTATATATATAGTATGTATGAAACAAATAAAGTAATATATAATAGTTATAGTATATTAAAGTATATAATTCTATTTTATATATAAGAGAATATTTACAGAGCAAGGTATATACAAATATAAGTATAATAAATTATAGACAAAAAATAGTGTGTATATATAAAGAGAATTATAAAATATATAACATTGATAATATGTATTAAAAATATTAATATGATAAATTATTTTGTACGAAAATATTAATTACAAGAATGAATATTTATAAAATGAAAAGATTATAATATACTAAGTATATATACATATTTTATAAGGTGTAAAATAATAAAGTATATGCATATATAATTACAAAAAATAGACTTTAAATAATTTGTTATCATCAAGGCAATATAAGAATAAATATTTATTTGTTATAAAAAGGATAATTTCATATATGCATTAACATTCTCGATAACATTACCACATGTCACGATGTATTTTTTTTTTTTTTGCAATCTTATATTGGGATTTACTACAACATTATCACATGTCACATGCCTAATGCACATAGACTTTAATGCACATCACAAGTTTACCGGTTTAAACATTGATAAAATGAGCATCGCACCTAGATAGTCAATTAGGAAAATGACCACTGATAAAATGTAAAAAAATAACCATTAAATTTGCCTTATCAATAGATAAAAGATAAGAAATAACCGAATAAGTGACGTAATATTATTAATGAAAAATTAGATATAAATGCATCTACATGTTCATACTTACTAACTCAAGTAGAGCAGAACTTGTATGTGGATGTATCCAAAAAATATAACAGAATTTAAAAAAAATTGAAAAAAAATTGTGTATCTTTATGCCAAGAAATATATGGAATGATCCACTCACTATATTGCATTTCATTCATTCATGTTGCGTCTTTATGCTTAGAAATCAAAATGTAAAGTGTTTGGTACAAATATCACCCACGTACTTAAATTGATGAACATATTCACACCAAAAGAATTGAGGAACATACAGAATGTTGGTTCTCACATCAAAAGAAAGTAATCAACCCCAAGTTCAAACCCAAGTTCTTCACATCAGAAACTGTTAACGAGCCAAAAATTGGCCTCTTTTTCATTTTGCTTCCTACGCCATAGAGAATTCATGCCTACAAATCATATAGGGAAAATGTTTCAGTATCTTGAGAACATATTAAGTATAAAACAACCTCAAACCTAAACTTTATAACTGAGCTATACATATTGAGCACAAAAGCTTTAAACTATTGGTGCATATTGTTAGGGATTCATATGCAACATAAACTTAGTAAGTTACTGCTCACACATTCCAATTGAACTAAAATGAATTGAAAATACCTCTAATTCATATGTAAGTTAAAAATATTATATTTCGTTCATTAAAACTGAAGCTTAGGCTGAAAAACAAAATCCTTATTTTGAGATGTACAAAATTATGACCTTGGACCTTATTGTGAAACTAAAATGCAAAATTCATTCATGGAATCATAAATGAAATTCTCTTACAAAATGCAAAATAACTCGATCTGAACCCATAATAAATATATTTTGGGGATTAGCAATAGATCAATTGAAATTGAAATAACTAAATTATAGAAGCTAAATTAAGTAAATGTCTGTTAGGGACAGGTGTCCATACCCTACCGGAAGTTTCATCATGCACATGCTTCTTACATGCTTGGGGGTGCAATGCGCACCCCAAGCACTATATATACCCATCTTCTTCCCCAGTGTAAGGGATCCAAAAAATTCCAAACCCTAGCTAAACTCTATCTAATATAAGTAGAGAGCGAAAGCTTGAGTGTTGTACAACCAAGGCCATTATAGTCTTATTTCTATTGTTAAAACCTCACATCCCTGCACAGCGGAGTGGGATGAAAAGTTGAACTACTTACATACTAGTGTTATTCCTCTTCTCCTCACATTTCTCTTATTTGCATATCTGTTATGTTACATATATCCATTGGTGTGTTGTGTTTAAGCTTGAACTGTATTTACAAATTTACATGGTGATTTCTTCGTTTCATCAGAAAAAAGTAGAAATAAAAGAAAAATTATTTTTGGGATTGTAACCATTTTCTATAAAATAAAATAAAAAGAGTTTATTTTTTAATAAAAAAAAAGGGATAAACTTATTTTTTTAGCCAAATTTATAACACCCATTTGATTTTTTTAATAAAGAAAATGAAATAAGAATGTTAAAAAATCTAAAAGTGAATTATTTTTTTCCTTTTTTCTTTGCTTTAATAAAAAAATAGTGTAGAAATGTTTATCGTTTTTCAATTAAATATATCTAAAAACAATTTTTAATATAAAAATTGAAAATAAAAGAAAAAGCTTTTAGGCATTGTCACCGTTTTTTCTGTTAAAAAATTGAAAACAATTGGGATAAAATTTTAAAAAATAGTTTTTAATTATTATTCTCTGATTAAAAAAATTATTTTTTTACCCCGAATGATAATAAAAAATAGTTTATTTTTCAAATTTTATAACACCATTTTTCAATGAAAAGGGGTAAAATAGTCAAAGGTGGGCCTTATAATGTGTAATTAAAAAAATAGTTTTTAGTAGCTTTTGAAAAACTGCATTTGCGTTAGAAAATCTCGTTCGAACGAGTTTTCTAACGAGTTTTGGCCCCAAATCTTCTACATTTTCGTTTGATGTTCATTCGAGCGAAGTCGTTCGAAGTAGTTTCCAATGACTTTTTGCCATTTCTTTTTGAATTCTCGTTGGATATATGTTTAATTATCATTCGAACGATGTCGTTCGAACAAAATTTGCATCCTCGTTCGAACGACCTGAGGATTTAAATGAACTGTTAAGGATGAAATTGAAACACAAAAAAGGATAGAGACGAAATTGGAATAAATGAAAAGGTGGAGGACTAATGGGGTAGTTTACTCTATTTTCATATTCACTTCACTTTAATTAAACTTCTCATATCAAGCTAACTTCCTATTTATCCACCCCGTGTCATGTGGTGATTTAAAAGAAATAAAAAATAAATAAACTCACCCTTCTTATTTTTCATCAATCTTTGCTTAATTTTTTTTTAAAAAGTCACAAAGGACCAACTGATATATTACAGAGCCATTGTTATTTCTTAGTTTGTAAAGCATCTTTATACCTCCTTTAAATTTCAAACCATAGAGCCCACCTCATATCACTTTTCTTAATTCCATATTCTTAATTTATCATTTTTTATTAAGGTCTGGTTATATACTTTCTATATTTCATGATTGCGGTTTAATTTCAACTATTTGATATAGATTATAGAAATGTTTCTATATGGGTTTTAATTTCATATCTGGTGGCTCCCTATTTTCAGGAAAAATGTAACCTATTTTGTGCAAGTTGTCTTTGCTAAGAGGGCTTTTTAATACATTATTGTATGTTATGTTTAGGTTTGTATATGCCTTTGAGGTGCAATGTTTATTAAGATTCTCTAGAAAGGTATGTTATATATGCTACTATGCTTTCACAAATTCAAATCAATCTCTCTTTCAAAAAAATTATACATTTTTATTTTATTTTGGTTCTTTATGTGAATCCAACAGATGGTAACCCAAGGGGTAGAGGTAGGCCTAAATTAACTTGGTGGGATATTATAAAAAAGGACACGATATCATGTGGTTTAACCGAAGATATTGCACTGAACAGAATGAAATGGAAAAATAGGATTCATGTAGCCGACCCCAAATAATTGGGAAAAGGCTTTGTTGAGTTGAGTTGAGTTGAGTTATGTGAATCCAACAAGTCTAAATCTTTGTATTTTTCAGTAAATTCGCTAAGTTTGTGACACATAGCACATTATGTATTGCAAATTACTTTGAAGTGAGATTCTCTTATTTCTTTAATACAATATTACTTATCCACGCTCTCTTATTTGTTATTTTACATTATATATTCAAGTCTTCAATATTTGATTGATGATTTATTTGTTGTATGCAACGTCTGAGGTGTGGTTTGGATCTTCTACAGAAAGGTTCTTAAGGTTGTTTGTCATAAAAGTAGGCACATAAACTATGTTTTTCTTACAAATATTTATTCAGCTCTTCAAGAGCGAGGAGCGAATACTATAATGGGAATACTCTCCAGTTTCTTATACCAACTTTGATATCAAACAAACAAGGCAAATGTGTTTTTTTATTACTCACATAATGTGAAAAGTTAAGATATTATGTTTAAAGTTAATATAATTTTTAAAACTATAACTCTTTTGGTATAATTAGTTGAACTTTTTAAAGTTAGTTTGTTGGGTTGAGTAGATTAATCTGAGTAAGATGACATAAATTTTGCTACAATACTTTTTACATGATTTACTATTATATGTCATTATGTGGATGTCGGTGGTGTGATGGTCGTGTGTGACCACAATAAGGGTTGTTTTCTATCCATGTGGGTCATTCGTGGTGGCGTTTGAGGTAGTTCGTGGTGTTATCGTAGGATCATTATAGGTTTTTATAGATCAAATTACGTTTCAATTTTAGTTGGGATTTTTTAAATTATGTTCCTTTTTTAAATTCTTTTGTAAAATTGTGTTCCTTATGAAGCGATTTCAATTTGTTCCTTTGTGAAATTAGTTTTCTTACAGGTTTTTATTGTATTTCATAAAGGTAACTGCCTATAACCATTTTAACTATGGTTTTTAATTTACAATGCAGGTAATTAATCTCACAGTGGCTTCTTTGTCATTAGTCGTTAAGCCTATGTAAGTGTAACTCTATATATTCGTGTGTGAGTGTGTTCCCATTACTAGTTATTCATTAGGATTTATGACAAATCTTTTGTGTTATTCAACTATTTATGATGGTGGTATGTGTGTGTCTTCAACTTTTGGTTAGATTTATATTTTATGATTTTGGGGTTTTGCATTTCAAGCCATGCATTTGGACAATTAGACAAAAAAATGTGAGGAAGCACTTGTTCTTTCATTCATTACTTTGGGATTTTTTAAAACATAAGAGGATGACACAAAGTGTATACATGTCTATTGATAATACTTATTCAAGTGGTCTGCATTCCGCGGATTGGAGAAAGGTTCTCCCTCTAAGATCTCCAGCCAATAGGTCCCAGGGACGACCTCTTCACTGACCCTATATAGGTTATGCTAATTCAGGGGTAACTTGTTTGGTTTCTGTTAGACCAGCTTTAAAACCATATCCCCCATAGTTATCGGCCTTAGAACTTGGTCGTCCTTTGCTGATACGTCGTTTGTCTAACCTCGGTATCTTCCTTTATCTCCTTTATCATGTCTAAGTCCAACATTCTTTCTTCATCATTGGTCTACGAATTAGAAATTTGAACTCTGTGACTGGGCAACCCGAGTTCAGCTGTGATTACAGCCTTTTATCCATAAGCCAGCATGAAGGGTGTCTCGCTTGTCGACGTCCTTTTTGTTGTCATGTAAGCCCACGGGACAACATGCAACTCGTTTGTCCACAATCCCTTAGCATCTTCTAACTTTTTCTTGAATCCATCTAAAATTGTCATGTTGGTTACATTGGTTTGACCATTGGCTTTAGGGATGGCAATTTAACCCGATCCGTAGGAGCCCCACGCCACCTGCCCCCAATGCGGTGGGTTTTAAAACCCGATTAATGAATTAGGAGAGAGTATGGGTTTAAAAAAATCGTTTATTAAATGGGGCGGGTTAGGAGTCAAGTTAAATAAAACCGCATCGCCCCGTTTAACTTTTGCCTATATAATTACCCTTTATATGTATGTTAATTATAATTAAACCATATATACACACACTAAAAAAAACTTATATATGTATGTTAATTTCGTAAAAGATCTATGTGAAAACATGGATTGACAATTGGGGGATTGTCTCATGTATTGAAATATGAACTATTGTAGACCTCTAAGATTGTAATGTAATAACGTTAATTTTACTATTTTTAAAATTAACCCACCCCGTAGGAGCCCCGACCCACCCCGTTTATTAAATGGGGCGGGTTAGGAGTTAATTTAAATAAAAACCGCCTCGTCCCGCCCCGTCCCGTTTATTAAATGGGGCAGGTTAGGGTTTTGGAAAACCCGCCCCAAACTCGCCCCGTTGTCATCCCTAATTACCTTGGGGTCGGCCTGATGCTGAGTAAAACTGTTTGACGCAGCATGCCTCCAGGGACTTATTCTTGAATTGCTTTTCATTGTCTAAGATCAATGTGTGGGGAAGATCATACTAGCATATGATGTTCCTCCAAATGAACTTAAAGGTCTTCACCTCAGTAATGGATACCATGGCCTCAGCCTTCACCCCATTTAAAAAGTAATAGATAACCATTGTTAAGTATCTATAGTTACACACAGCTTTGGGTAGAGGTCCCACCAAGTCAATTTCTCATACTATTAATGGCCAAGGGGCAGTGATGGACGATAGGGGTTGATGAGGCTGATGGACGATAGGGGTTGATGAGGCTGATGGGGGATACAGGCATATCTTTGGCACTCGTCACACTTTTTTATATGGTCGATCGCGTCCTGAGCGAGGGTTGGCCACCAGTAGCCTTGCATCACTATTCTCTTTGCTATAGATTTCCCTCTAATGTAGCTTAAGCATGACCCCTCATACACGTCTTGTAAGACATAAGCTACCTTGGTGAGGTGTACACATCGTAGCAAGGGGAGTAAAAAACCCTTTTTATACAAAACGTCTCCTATAATAGTGGATTTTATCGGCATGTACCATAAATTTTTCATGTCGAGTTTCACTTCTGAGAGCTCTCCATCTTTGATGTATCTGAGGAGGGGATCCATCCATGATGCTTTGAGGTTCAAATTCAAGCGTACTATCATCCTCACCAATGCTTAGCTTGTAGAGGATCTCAACCGGGATAGTCCACTTAATTTTTGTTCTAGTAACAGAATCCAACCTTACTCATGTGTCGGCTCAATCGTTCTCAGTCAAGGGACCTTCTTCAGTTTCACTTCTTTAAATCTGCTCAAAACATTCTTCACCCTTGCCAAGTACTTGTCCATTATCTCATCTTTGGCTTCATAGATCCCCAAAATCTAATTTACCACATGAGAGTCGCTATGTACTATCGTATGGTTGATATTCAACACCATAGCCAAGGACAGCCCAACTAACAAAGCTTCATACTTAGATTTGTTTGAGGCCTTGAAACTTAACCTTAGTGCATATTTAATATCGGTCATATCTAGAGCCGATAATATGAGTTCTGTTAATGCCTGCCCTTTGATTGAACTACTGTTTTAGAAGGAACCATTACCAACCATCCCATTTTTTATCAAACTCTTTTTCAGTAGGGTTGCCCTGAAACTATCGGCTATGGCCAGACCTATAATTATCTTTATAGGTAATATTGCAGCTTCATCTTCTTTTACATTGGCCTTGACCCAAGTGAACTCAGCTAGAAAGTCAGCTAATGCCTGCCCTTTGATTGCAGTCCTTGGTTAATAAATGATATCAGACTCCCCTAACTTGATTGACCAAACCATCAGCCTACTCAATTTCTCAGGTTTATGGATGACTTATCTCAAAGGAGTGTCAATGAGCACCACCATAATATGAGCTTGAAAATAGGGCTTCATTTTTCGAGAGGCGTGGATTAAAGCATATGCTAACTTTTTAACCTTGGATATTTAAGTTCTCCCCTTGCAAAGCATTATTATTGAAGTATACAGGTTTGCACTTATGGCCAATTCTAACACTGCTAAATATAGGAACATGATCTCCCCCTAGTTGGTCAAAAATAGGAGCATTGAATAACCCAGATAAGCTTTAAGTTCTTAAAAAGCTTTCTCACACTCTTCATCCCACTCGAATACTTTTCTCAAGATTTTGAAGAAGGGAAAACACTTATTTGTGGTCCTGGAAATAAATATGTCAAGAGCAGCGACTCTTCCTGTTAGCCTCTGCATATCTTTTATCATCTTTGGCATCTTTATCTCTATCAACGTCTTGATTTTCTCTGGGTTTGCTTCAATCCCTTTTTGACTGTGAAATCGAGGAACTTTCCTGCACCAATGCCAAACATGCACTTGGTTGGGTTTGACTTCATCTGGTATGGATCCATCGTGTCAAATGCCCTCTCAAGGTTGGTCACGTGATCCTCAGTCTCAAGGCTCTTGGTCAACATGTCATCAATATAAACCTTCATAGTTTTATCAATTTAATCTTCGAACATCTTATTGGCCAACCTCTGATAGGTTGCCCCTGTATTCTTAAGGCCGAAAGGCATGACCTTATAGCAGTAGGTTCCTTTGTCAGTGATAAAGGAAGTCATTTATGCGTCGGCTTCGTCCATGAAGATTTGGTTGTATCCTGAGTATATGTCCATAAATCTTACGATACAAATGAAAGTTGTCTTTAGGGCAAGGTTTGTTTAAATCAGTGAAATCGACGCACATTCTCCACTTTTCGTTGGCCTTTAGGACTATTACTTCTTTCTTGTATAGGTCCTTCTTCTTGACTTCTTCTTGGATGACCCCATACTTCTTTCTTGTGTAGGTCCTTCTTCTATATTTCACTGGTTTTGCCTTCTCATCAATTTTTAGCTTGTGGCATATGACCTTTGGATCTATTATTGCATGTTTTTATGGCTCCAACGAAGATGTTGTGCCTCTTCCTTAACAACTCTATCAATTTTTCATTCACTTCATTTTTCAGCAATGAGCCGAATTAGATGATTTTTCTGGCTCGTCCTCATTGAGGACTATGGATTCTACCTCCTCTGTGACCTCACCCTTTTTTAGTTTCCTCTTATCCCCGAGGTCAATAGTATTAATGTTATAGGAGGTTGTGAGTTTTTTATGGGACTCTTTTTGTTCGACCGAGATAAAGTCACTATAAGAAAAATGAGTATTAGTTACGGGAGTATTTGGGATGGCCATGTCATTTTGTACCTTTTGATATACCAAAAGGGATGGTTTTTAATTACCGTCCCTTTGGATAAATCACAAAAGGAACGGTTTTTAAAAATCATCCCATTTGCTATACCAAATGGGATGGCTGTTAAAAAACGTCCCTTAAAGTGTATGGGAATTTTTAGCGCCTTTTTTTCGGGCTGATTTAAGGGGCGGATTTTTGAAACCGTCCTTTCTGCTATAGCAAAAGGGACGGATTTTTAAAATCGTCCCTTTTGCTGTACCAAAAGGGACGATTTTAAAAATCCGTCCCTTGGGTATACCTTAAATTTTTAGCTTTTTCCACAATAAATATAAGGGACGGATTTTAAAATCGTCCCATGTGGTATAGCAAAAGGGACAGTTTTAAAAGGCCGTTCCATTTGGTATAGCAACAATGACGGTTTTAAAAATTCGCCCCATTTGATATACCTTGAATTTTTAGCTTTCGTGACTTATCAAAAGGGACAAATTTTAAAAACCATCCCGTTTGGTATAATAAATGGGACGATTTTAAAATCCGTCCCTTTTGGTATAGCAAAAGGGACGGTTGTTTATGACCCTTTTAGTATTTTGCCTCATTTTCCCTTACATTTTTCCAAACTTTACCAAATTAAAGTCTCATTTCCTCTTTTACGCGAGACCTAGCTCTCTCTCGCGCACGCGATCTCTTTTCCCTCTCACTCTCTTCGCCGCCCCACCCCCTGTATTGCCTCCTCTCCCTCTACCTCTCACTGTTACAACCATCTCTCTCTTGGTCTCTCTCTCTCCATTGTGGTCCCTGCGCCGCCTCACCCTTGGCCGTCAGCGCTTGCGAAACTCACTCACTTAAGAACTCTATAAGTGTTAATTTTGTTCTTGGCCTTTCGTATTTTCAATTTTGTTTTAGATTTGTCCATGTGAAAAAAAAGGAATAGATATATACCTGTTTCAATTATATTGGTGTTGGCAATGACCTAGAGTCTCAGAGTTCCTTCAGAAATAACAGATAGTGCCAAGTTATATTATGATATACATGTTATGTTATTTTATATTGTTGTTGAAATTAAATAAGTAATGGATTTTGAAATGTAATCAAAATCAATTGTAATCTCCTCACTACGTGTGCATCTTATTTTTTTTCTCAGTAGTAATCCTTATATACATAAAAGAAAATATCATCAGTTTTGAATCATATTTTGTTTGCCCAATTTCTGTTGCTCCAACTTGCTACATAGAGCAAAATTGATATAAATCGTACCTTAATAAGGCAACAATTCACAACATAGGCAGCAGACACTAACAAATAGTGTTACCTCTCAAGATTAAATTGGATGCCCCAGTGGTTACAGTCGACCGTTGGTTGCAAAAGGTCGGGAGTTCAAGTCTCTTCCCCTTCCCCCCAGGGCTTGGACTAAGAAAATAGAAAAAATATTGGATGCTCTTAAAAAATTAGAAGAACAAAGCACGTTCATGCCAAAATTTTGTCCCTCTTATTCATTAAATTATCAAAATTTATGACCCTAATAGTTTACAAATTTCTTATTTATAAGGTACTAATCATAAACCACTATTTAGTTCTTGGTGGCTGAGTAATTTATAACTCGTAGGGGGGTCTGTACAAGAAAGTTGGCAATTTCATATAGCCTCTTCGAACTTTGATGATTCTGACCCATGCATGTGGTCAAGTGTTCATTGCGTCGATGGTGAAGTGCAAATGCTGTAAGTTCCTATTATATTTCTTCTTCAATTTATATAAAATTCCATTTATTTCAATGTCTTATTACGCATGCAAACATTTTTTACTAATCTAAAGTAGGGTAAGTTTGAAATCGATGTGAAATGCTTTGTTCTTGAATATGTGCTAATCTCAACGGGCATTCTTTGTGAGGAGTACTCGCACCAGAGCTTGTGAAACTCACTCACTTAAGAAATCTGTAAGTGTTGATTTACATAGAAATTAAAAATATTTATGCACAGTAATCTTCTGCATTAAATATTTTATGTTATAAAAACTCTCTTTTGAAGTTATTTTTTGGTTTAATTGAATGACTAATATGTTAAATGTGTTAATAACTTCTCTCTTTATGCCTCTTTGTTTCTAGTTGAATATGTTCTGGAAGTGGAAGTGACCTCCTATTTTTCTAAACATTTTTTTCTAATGAAAATATTATGTCATAATTTATGCGGCTTTAAATTATTTTTACTGGTTATGTGTATGATTTGTCTTAGAATTGATCTTTAGTTGTTTGATTTGTTGGATATTGCAGATAGCAATGACCACATTTGGATCATACTAGTTGATTACAACTTTCAAAGGCTACATTCGTAGATCATTTATCTCACTTTAGTCATATGTTAGTTCAAATATCAAACAATCACCTTTGAATTTACCTTGAGAAAGTGACCCCAAATTGCATCTCACCTTTTTCATACTTTGTGGATCTAGGTAAGATTTGTATATTGAAAAATCAGAAGAATAATAGTAGTTCAATTTCCCTAAAGTTAATGCCATGATATATTTTATAAAATCCTAAAAAAATTTATTCACCAAACACTTATTTAGGCACACGGTGATTGGATTTTTTTTTTAAATTGTGTGCAAAAATAATAAAGGTCACCGTGTTTAGGTATGTACATGCCAACATTGATTGTCTTTAAATTGGTTTTAATTATTTATCACAATATTAATTGTATAAAATGTTAAAGTCTTCCATTGTTTTTATTTAATTTCCTACTTTATTAGTTATACATATAGGTCGGGGAGGGGAGTAATATGAAGGATGAAGTGGATAACTCATTATGGTAAAAGATAAAGAAACTCCATGTGTACGTTGTCAATGAGTATTTATTTGTGTATTTAGGAGTGTTATTGCATTGATTCAACGACCCTTTGAGCATTGGTATTTTTAGGAGTGTGATTGCATCGATTTTGTGTATTTTCTTTTATGCAGACTTAACTGTGACACACTTTGGAGAAGACTTATTTGACGTTATTTTCATATGTATAGTTTGGGTGGTTCTCTAATGATGCTTAATTTTATTATTGATCTTGTTCACTTGTTTCTGTTGGGAACTTTCTTCTAATTTATCACTTAATTGTTGAGATCATGCCTAATTCACACTTACGATCGTGCAATTCAGATTGCTTTCCCACAACATTTATGGGAATATTATTCATAGTTATTTTGTGAGCAAGAACATATTATCCGCATCTACAACTATGTTTTCTTGTTGTTCGTCTTGTAAAAATTTCCTATTGGTTCTTCTCATAAGAAGGTGTGATGTTTGTGTTAATGGGCCTCTTAAAATGCAGGATTTAAATACTGAGGTGCAAATTTTCATGCAGATTATTGCTGCTCATTATGTGAGTACTCTTGCATAGAATTTGTTCTTTAGTTTCGATTTTGACTTGGTTATTTGAAGTCCCTCAAATTATTGGTAATGTAGCTCGTATTGTTGTTCACGTGTGCTTCTACTGATATTCATCGAGTGTCTAGTTGATATTGATCATTCAATTTTTTTCTTTGGAGCATTACTCATCCTTTGCGTAGTTTTGAAAGTTAGATATAAGTATGGTATAATAATGAAACTTACATTTAAAATTTGCAAAGAGTTACTTAGGAACCGATCGCAAAGTGACGGGACTCACAGTTAGACATAGGCTTAAAAACATGTCATCAAAAGGAGAAAACATAAAACATCCATAAAACGGTCAAGTAAGAGGCACGAACACTTTGCACGTGACCAATGTAACTCGTAAGAACTGATCGCGTAGTCACCGGACTCCCGATTTGAGTATATGACGAGAATTTATAAACAGTTAGATTTAGGCTTAAAAACATGTCGTCAAAGGGTGAAAACGTGAAAAAGTTAAAAATAGTCCTGTAAGAGGTACGATTACCTCGCATGGAACCAATGTAACTATTACGAACCGATCGCGTAGTCATCGGACTCCCGATTTGAGTATACGAAGAGAATTTGCAAAATTTAATCTTATTCTTAAAAGCATGCCACCAAAGGGTGAACGCCGAGGAAGCCATGGGTGCTAAAAAGAATTCATATGCAAAGGCGGAAGCAAAGATATAAGGGAAGTCAAATAATAACGAGCACAAGAATCACAATGAGCGTAGGAATCCGAAAGTAAAAGAAAGCCTAGATCGATTCAGAAAATTTACCAATTACATTGTGACACCCCGCCTAATTAAATACCGGGCGATCACTCCTTTATTAAATTAAAATCAAGGTGAACAGTTGGTTCATTCTTAGCATCACTGTCGTAAAGATAATTTTTCCAATTTAAACACCCTAAATAATTAAGCTAAGTGTCAAAACCATTTTTAGACATTACTTTCCAAATTTTATTTATAACCAATGATTTAAAACTTTACATAATTCAATATTAAAGAATCACATCACAATTATCCTGGAATATATATAAATCCAAATAACCAAATATTCAATTAATTGAATCCAACATTTAATACTTAAATAAAAAAACATCCTGACAATAAATAATTCCAAAGTGCAAATACTGAAAATAACTGGATTACAATATCCAACAAAAACAACTGAATAAAGGAAAGGCCGACGCATGCCCAACTGGAGTAAATAATGCTAGGAGTATAATCAAATGAATGAGGTCGTCTAAGCAAGAGGCCTGCAACTCCCACCTAAGCTGCATCGCGTTCCTTCCAAAGGATCCTATGCAAGACGCCCCTGTGACTGGGCACCTGTAATATACACATATATATACAAGAGTGAAAGGGAAATAGAAACGGGTCAGAGCCCGATTGTAAAAGATTTAAAATTTGTTTAGCAAGTATTTAAAATGTTCACAAGCCAATGCAACAACATATTAGTTCGGCACTCCCTTGAGAAATTCTCACCTCTCTTCTAATGTGCACACCTATCGCACTAACCTTCCCAACGATTTAACTTATCTTATCTTAGTTTGCTCTTAAGATTTAAACTGGTGATTCAACTGTTTAAGGGGTAAATTCCATTTAATAACAAAACTCTCATTTTAACTATATTTGCTAATAAAGTTTTCCAGTATCATATTATACTTTTCAAACAAGTATTTCCACATTTAAATCGTTATTCGTTTCTTACTTCCCCTAAGCACAGTAGGAAGTTCCAAATTTCAGAATTTAATATATATATATATTAAGTACTCGTATGATATATATATTCTAACAGCACCCCACATAAAATTATGGTGCGGGCATACTCTGCTATCCAATCCCCATTTCACTCGTACTAAGGGAAATAGAAGTTCAGAATCACTCTCGAACTGTATTAACAGATACACAAACAATATTGAGGCGAAGTATAGATTACAAGCCTCTAAGAGGATAGCACATGCCCCCACGTCTGTTAGGACCGTCTGAACTATCGATTCCATAGCCTGTACCAAGGATTTCTATCTTCTAGGGTACGAGTCAATATCCCTCATAAAGGTCCCATCGAGATAAGACTGTCCCAGTGCGGTAACCTCAGGGATGGCAAGTAGTGCGGGCAATATTTTCACACATAGATAGTATAGGCATAAACACAGTCATATAACTATACTATTATTACAATATCAAATTATGTACATCTCTAATCACATAATTACGACATTTGTCCTTATTTCTCATTATTTAGTTATCACGTATAACCGTTCATTTCTTACTTTAATTTGAGGGATCATTCCAACTTATTACGTAACACTCATGGACTCTATCCTCCCAAGTGTAGAATTCAGTAGGTACTCATCTAATTTCCAACGTAACTATCTTACGTGTCTCTCCCCTTAATACATAATTTCATCGTCCCTTATATGTAAATATCCCAAAAATACAACTCTCGTCTTACATTAAAGGTCCCATAATTATTTATAAGTCCTACTGGTCTTCTTTATCTCCCAAAACATTTTAGTAGGGGTGCCCAAGGATTATTTATCATTAAATTGAATTCAACTAATTTAAAAAGGGGAAATATGAGTCTGCCAGAAGGGGTTGATCGATTGATGGCAGGAGCTCGATCGATCGATCGACACTCCTGGCTCGATCGATCGATCAAACAGGTATGCGAATTCTGCAGATTAACAGTTACGGGTTTCACAATCCAACCTCAATCAAATCCAGATTTTTCACACCCAAACTCCCTAAAATTCGTACTATAATCAGTATACACCCATATTATTCACCTTCTACGTAAAGTATGCAATTTTTCATCAATAACCATGGATTAATAGGCCAAAACTTCATAAAAATCTCAAGAACCCTAGAATTTATTTAACATGGTTCTAATCAGTCTTTTTCCAGAAATTTCTACTCCTAATTCATCATAATTTCTTGGTTAAGCCTCTACATATGAAGGGGTTTCCAGATTTTCATTCAAATCAATTCTACATGCGATTTTCCTATCTCCAACATGGATTTGCTTCTACCAAACTCATCCTAATCACCCTAGACTAACATGAACGGTGCATTAACGAAAATAAGCAAGATAAATACTTGTCTGGGATTTTTAGCGTTGTGAACGAATTTGGTGTTGTTGTGTTCCCCGTCGCGCGATCTACGCGTTAGTGGTGGTGGCGGTGCAACCGGATGGATTTTTAGACTTGGTTTGCTTGGAAAGCTTTCTCCTTCCCTTTCCTATGGCCGTTCTAATGTTATGAGTCTGCTAACCCTAAAGGGCTATTCCAAATGGCTGATATAGTTTAATAATTTTCGTGGGTTTAATTACCCAAAAATGCAAAATGACCAAAATGCCCTCCCGGGGTACTAATTAAGCCTAAAAACGCCCCGAGGTCCAAACTAAACCCCCGGGTACACTTTTCTGACTATCTCGACCCTTCCGGACACTTTGACGCACTCGAAATGACCATACAGGTGACTTATAATTTATTCACTTTTATTCATCAATATTTAGTCCCGACGCGACACGGGCGCGTCTCGACTCAAATTTCCAAAATTGTCATTTTATTCACTCTTGACATTTAATAGAACCAATATCATATATTACTTTACTCATTAGTAATATTCAACAAGTTTCCCATAATTACTAACTCACATCACGTTAATAATTAAAAATAATTAATTTCCAAATTTATATTAAATTAATAATTCATATTAAATTTAATAAATCCCCAAATTGATAAAGCATAAAAATACGGGGTATTACATACTTCCCCCCTAATAACGGAATTTCGTCTCGAAATTCGAAAAATAAGGCATACCTGGTAAGAATAAATCTGGATATCTCTCGCGCATATCTGCCTCGCGCTCCCAAGAGGATTCCTCCACATTATGATGCTCCCACTGGACCCGTACAAGTGGAACTACCTTCGACCTCAATCTCCTCTCGCTATGGTCTAGGATAGCCACCGGTCTCTCCTCGTAAGAGCTGTCAGGCTGTAAGTCTATCTCCTCTATCGCGATGTGAGTATGAGCCATGTCATCCCGAAGGTATCGTCTCAACGACGAGATGTGGAATACATTGTGAATGCGATGTAAATGCTCTGGTAGTCCCAATATGTATGCTACCGGCCCAATCCTCTCGATAATGGGAAATGGTCCCACTTACCTCGGGGTCAATTTCCCTTGCTTACTGAACCTCATCACTCCTTTCATAGGGGATACACGTAGTAACACTTGGTCCCCCACATTAAACTCTCGGAAGAACAGTTTCGCATCGGCGTAGCTCTTCTGCCTATCCTGGGCTATCCGAATGCGACTCCTGATCATCTCAATCCTCGTAGAGGCTTCCTGAATCACCTCTGGTCCTAGCAACTTGTTATCTCCCACCTCTAGCCAACAAGTTGGGAAACGACAAGGCCTGCCATACAAAGCCTCGAATGGAGCCATGCCAATAGTGAACTGATAAGAGTTATTATAAGCGAACTTTACCAGTGGAAGATGTGACTCCCAACCTCCTCCAAAATCAAGGACACACATGCGTAGCATATCTTCCAACATCTGATTAGTACTCTCTGTCTGTCCATCTGTCTGTGGGTGATAAGCTGAACTCAGCCTCAACTCACTACCCATAGCCTCCTGAAAGCTCTCCCAGAAACGCGACACGAAAATTTTATCTCTATCTGACACAATATTCAGGGGCACCCCATGTAATCTGACAATCTTAGCAATGAACAACTGAGCATACTGACCCGTGGTATAGTCTGTCCGCACCGACAGAAAATGAGCCACCTTGGTTAAACGGTCCACAATCACCCAGATGGAGTCGTGGTCCCGCTGTGATGTGGGCAACCCTGTAATAAAATCCATGGAAATACTCTCCCACTTCAACGCGGGTATTTCCAATGGCCGAAGCAATCCTGACGGTTTCTGATGGTCTACCTTTACCAGCTGGCAGGTAGAACACTTGGACACGAACTCAGCAATGTCCTTCTTCATCCCACTCCACCAATATTGCCGCCTCATATCCTGGTACATCTTATCTCCACGAGGATTTACCGCAAATTGGGATCCTTGAGACTGGGTCATCACTGCATGACGTAATTCTGCTCCTTCTGGGACCACCAATCTCCCATTAAACCTCAAACCCCCATCAGAACTAACAGAATAGGACTCAGCACCCTCGGCTAAAAGTCGTACAATCTGCTCCTGGCAAAACGGGTCTGCGGTCTGTACCTGTATCACCCTCGTAACAATCTCGGGTGTCACTGTCATGACAGATACGAAAGAACGTGTTACTGCGTCCTGGTGACCCAACTCTTTCCACTTTGCTTTCCAGATGTCCGCTACATCGTCTACCGGCCTATGGCTTAACGCATCAACAACTACGTTGGCCTTCCCTGGATGGTACTGTATGTCGAACTGATAGTCCTTCACAAACTCTAACCACCTGCGCTGACGCATAACAGGTACTGCAGTGACTTGTGGCCTATGAACAAGTGGAATTTCTCCCCCAATAAATAGTGCCTCCATATCCTCAATGCAAAAACGACCGCTGCTAACTCTAGGTCGTGGGTGGGGTAATTCTTCTCATGCGGATTAAGCTTGCGGGAGGCAAAAGCTATAGCCTTCTCCTCCTGCTGAAGTACTCCCCCAAGTCCCCGTAAAGAGGCATCGGTGTAAACCAGGTACTCCACGCCCGGTTTAGGTAAATCAAGGACCGGTGCTGAAGTAAGCTTTTCCTTCATCTCGTCGAAAGCCAATTGACAAGCATCATCCCAAACATATGGTACCCCCTTGCGAGTCAGGTTCGTCAACGGACCCGCTATTTTGGAGAATCCCCGAATGAATCTCCTATAGTATCCGGCTAACCCCAAGAAACTACGCACTTCCGTCGGTGTCGTGGGCTGTCCCCACTCCCTCACCGCTGACACTTTACTCGGGTCAACTGCTATCCCCTGTTCAGAAATAACATGTCCCAAGAACTGTACTTCTCGTAACCAGAACCCGCATTTCTCATACTTAGCATACAGTTGATGCTCTCGCAGAGTCTGAAGAACATGCCTCAAGTGCTCGGCATGCTCCTCCTCGGAGTGTGAATATATCAGAATTTCATCAATGAAAATAATAACGAACTGATCCAAGAACTCTCTGAACACTCGGTTCATCAAGTCCATAAATACGGCTGGAGCATTTGTGAGTCCGAATGGCATCACCCCGAACTCATAGGACCCATATCTTGTCAAGAAAGCAGTCTTTGAAACATCCTGCTCCCTAATACATAGTTGATGGTACCCGACCTCAGATCTATCTTCGAAAAGAAAGTTGCTCCCCTCAGCTGGTCGAACACATCATCGATTCGAGGTAACGGATACTTGTTCCGTATCGTGACCTTGTTCAACTCCCGGTAGTCCACACATAGCCTCAGTGAACCATCTCTATTTTTCATAAATAAAACTGGAGCGCCCCAAGGTGAGGTACTCCTTCGAATGAAGCCCTGACCCAACAGTTGCTCTATCTGATCTCGTAACTCTCACATCTCTGCCGGAGCCATACGGTATGGAGCGCGCGCTATAGGTAGAGTATTCGGTAATAAATCTATGACAAAGTCTATCTCACGACTGGGGGGTAGGCCTCTTATCTCCTGAAATACATCAGAATACCCACAAACAACTGGGATCGAGTCTAAGGGAATCATAACCTCCTTAGAGGTATCCTCCTCTATATAATATAAATGAGCGGTCGAGCCTCCCTCTGGGCGAGGCATCGCCACTACAAACATCTCTTACCCTAGAATGGCAAAGACAATACTCCCACCGAAACAATCAATCATGGCTCTATAAGCTGTGAGTCAATCCATACCGATAATAACATCGTGCTCATGCATATCTAAGACTAACATGTCTGCTGGTAATACCAAGCTACCAATCTCTACCCCCACACCCCGGCATATAAAGAAAATGAGCGATCAACTCCCCAGTGGTGAGTCTACACACGCCACAGTGATCTTTGTTGTGGCTAACAACCCTAAGGCCTTCGCAAAATGCATAGCTATAAAACAGTGCGTTGCCCCAATATCAAATAAAACCCGACCCATAGTACCATGGATAGGAAACATACCCTCAATCGCGGGTGGTGCCTGTGGAGCTGCTGCCTGGTGGACATTATAGACACGTCCATACTGTAACTGCCCTGCTGCACTGGAGCTGCTGGAATGGCTGGTAGGGCTGGTACTCGAGCTGGGGCTGGGAGGGCGACTGGAAAAAGTGGCCTCTGTGGCTCGTTACGGGCACCCTGCTGCTGTGGGGCCCTCTCTCCCTCTGGAAAATCCTGGCGCCTATGGCCATGCTTGCGCACCAAAAACATCGGCCTTTGAAATTTCCTCCCGTCTGACCACGACCCTGCTGGTCGTTACCACCCCGCCACTGGCCCTGTTGTCCCTGATGAAAACGTTGTTGGCCCTGCTGCTGACGGTGTTGGCCTTGCTGGCCCTGCTGGCCCTGCCTATGACCCCCAAATCCCTGCCTGGAATCACCTGAATGGAATCGATTGGCAGGGTCCCCCTGATGGGAACTCTGCCCGTGCTGACGAGTCTGTCCCTGAGATGTCGGTGCTCTACAAGCACTACTACCCCATGTCCTACCCTGCTGGCCGGACTCTCCTGCTCACTTGCTTCCCTGCAAATGGAAGCGGTGATCCTCAAAATGTAGTAAAGCAACATTGAGTACATCAGTGAAAGTACTCAGAGATAGATTCCCTATAAGGTGCTGACGGATCCTCCAATCTAACCCGTCCACAAACAACATTATCTTCTTATCCTCAGTGGGTGCCTCATCTGGCACTATGATGAGAAGCCTTGTGAACTCCTCCTCATACTCAGCAACGGTATAATTCTCCTGCTTCAAGTTCAGTAATTTCCACCTCATCTCAATCTGCACGGGGGGTGGAAAGTACTTGCGGTCAAACCGCTCCCAGACTGACTGAATCGGATCGTATCCCTTTCCTCCAAGGTGGTGGTGGACTCCCACCACTGCAAAGCGGCCCCCAACATCTTAAAGGAAGCCAACAACTGTTTTTGCACGTCTGTGCACTCATACATACGCAGATGCCTCTGGATATCTTTCTTCCATTGGCTGACGATGACAATATCTGAACTACCCGAGAACTCAGGGGGATGCGCCTTCTGAAAGGCATCCCCAACTCGCTCCCATGCAGTTGGAAGCTGTGCAGGTACTGGCGCCACTGCCTGAATCTGGGGTGGATCCTGCTATACTACCGCTAGCGCAGCATTCACCGCCTGTGCAATAGTAGCGGCTACGTCATTAGCATTCATCGTACCCTGAGCCGGAGTTGTTGGCTGCTCGGCTTGGGAACGCCTATCCTTTGGTGCACGTCTCGGAGGCACCTGAAACGTGAAGAAATTTATTAGTCTACAGTTATTATCAAATCCCAAATAGCTGAAGACGTAAACGTAAAAGCAGGAATACAATAATCCTAAAATAGGGCTCTATAGGAAAAATGTTAAGCTGAAAGCGAAATAAGTCGTACAGATCCTATGGACACTAGAACCTGATGCTCTGATACCACCTGTGACACCCCGCCTAATTAAATACCGGGCGATCACTCCTTTATTAAATTAAAATCAAGGTGAACAGTTGGTTCATTCTTAGCATCACTGTCGTAAAGATAATTTTTCCAATTTAAACACCCTAAATAATTAAGCTAAGTGTCAAAACCATTTTTAGACATTACTTTCCAAATTTTATTTATAACCAGTGATTTAAAACATTACATAATTCAATATTAAATAATCACATCACAATTATCCTGGAATGTATATAAATCCAAATAACCAAACATTCAATTAATTGAATCCAACATTTAATACTTAAATAAAAAAACATCCTGACAATAAATAATCCCAAAGTTCAAATACTGAAAATAAATGGATTACAATATCCAACAAAAACAACTGAATAAAGGAAAGGGAGACACATGCCCAACTGGAGTAAATAATGCTAGGAGTATAATCAAATGAATGAGGTCGTCTAAGCAAGAGGCCTGCAACTCCCACCTAAGCTGCAACGCGTTCCTTCCAAAGGATCCTGTGCAAGACGCCCGTGTGGCTGGGCACCTGTAATATACACATATATATACAAGAGTGAAAGGGAAATAGAAACGGGTCAGAGCCCGATTGTAAAAGATTTAAAATTTGTTTAGCAAGTATTTAAAATGTTCACATGCCAATGCAACAACATATTAGTTCGGCACTCCCTTGAGAAATTCCCACCTCTCTTCTAATGTGCACACCTATCGCACTAACCTTCCCAACGGTTTAACTTATCTTATCTTAGTTTGCTCTTAAGATTTAAACTGATGATTCAACTGTTTAAGGGGTAAATTCCATTTAATAACAAAACTCTCATTTTAACTATATTTGCTAATAAAGTTTTCTAGTATCATATAATACTTTTCAAACAAGTATTTCCACATTTAAATCATTGTACGTTTCTTAATTCCCCTAAGCACAGTAGGAAGTTCCAAATTTCAGAATTTAATATATATATATATATTAAGTACTCGTATGATATATATATTCTAACAGCACCCCACATAAAATTATGGTGCGGGCATACTCTGCTATCCAATCCCCGTTTCACTCGTACTTAGGGAAATACAAGTTCGGAATCACTCTTGAACTGTATTAACAGATACACAAATAATATTGAGGCGAAGCATAGATTACAAGCCTCTAAGAGTATAGCACATGCCCCCACGTCTGTTAGGACCGTCTGAACTATCGATTCGATAGCCTGTACCAAGGATTTCTATCTTCTAGGGTACGAGTCAATATCCCCCATAAAGGTCCCATCGAGATAAGACTGTCCCAGCGCGGTAACCTCAGGGATGGCAAGTAGCGCGGGCACGATTTTCACACATAGATAGTATAGGCATAAACACAGTCATATAACTATACTACTATTACCATATCAAATTATGTACATCTCTAATCCCATAATTACGACATCTATCCTTATTTCTCATTATTTAGTTATCACGTATAACCGTTCATTTCTTACTTTAATTTGAGGGATCATTCCAACTTATTACGTAACACTCATGGACTCTATCCTCCCAAGTGTAGAATTCAGTAGGTACTCATATAATTTCCAACGTAACTATCTTACGCGTATCTCCCCTTAATACATAATTTCATCGTTCCTTATATGTAAATATCCCAAAAATACAACTCTCGTCTTACATTAAAGGTCCCATAATTATTTATAAGTCCTACTGGTCTTCTTTATCTCCCAAAACATTTTAGTAAGGGTGTCCAAGGATTATTTCTCATTAAATTGAATTCAACTAATTTAAAAAGGGGAAATATGAGTCTGCCAGAAGGGGTCGATCGATCGATAGAAGGAGCTCGATCGATCGATTGACACTCCTAGTTCGATCGATCGATCAAACATGTATGCGAATTCTGCAGATTACCAGTTATGGGTTTCACAATCCAACCTCAATCAAATCCAGATTTTTCACATCCAAACTCCCTAAAATTCGTACTATAATCAGTATACACCCATATTATTCATCTTCTACGTAAAGCATGCAATTTTTCATCAATAACCATGGATTAATAGGCTAAAACTTCATAAAAATCTCAAGAACCCTAGAATTTCTTTAACATGGTTCTATTCAATCTTTTTCCAGAAATTTCTACTCCTAATTCATCATAATTTCGTGGTTAAGCCTCTACATATGAAGGGGTTTCCAGAATTTCATTCAAATCAATTCTATATGCGATTTTCCTATCTCCAACATGGATTTTCTTCCACCAAACTCATCCTAATCACCCTAGACTAACATGAAAGATGCATTAACGAAAATAAGCAAGATAAATACTTGCCTGGGATTTTTAGCGTTGTGAACGAATTTGGTGTTGTTGTGTTCCCCGTCGCGCGATCTACGCGTTGGTGGTGGTGGCGGTGCAACCGGATGGATTTTTGGACTTGGTTTGCTTGGAAAGCTTTCTCCTTCCCTTTCCTATGGCCGTTCTAATGTTCGGAGTTTGCTAACCCTAAAGGGCTATTCCAAATGGCTGATATAGTTTAATAATTTTCGTGGGTTTAATTACCCAAAAATACAAAATGATCAAAATGCCCTCCCGGGGTACTAATTAAGCCTAAAAACGCCCCGATGTCCAAACTAAACCCCCGGGTACACTTTTCTGACTATCTCGACCCTTCCGGACACTTTGACGGACTTGAAATGACCATACGGGTGACTTATAATTTATTCACTTTTATTCACTCTTGACATATAATAGAACCAATATCATATATTACTTTACTCATTAGTAATATTCAACAAGTTTCACATAATTACTAACTCACATCACGTTAATAATTAAAAATAATTAATTTCCGAATTTATATTAAATTAATAATTCACATTAAATTTAATAAGTCCCCAAATTTATAAAGCATAAAAATACGAGGTATTGCATACATTCCCTTGACGGTGGATATAAATCATGTTTTGGAAGAAATCAAGCACAACAATGATTTGAGTTGGCCTGAAAAGTTAAGGTTACCTGCTGATAAGAGGGATAAGTCCAAGTATTGTGAATTTCATAAAGAACGTGTTTATACGACTAACCGGTGTATTGCTCTCTGGAATGAGATAGAAGCACTCATACGAAAACGAAAATTGGACAGTTTTGTTAATCGACAAGCTGGTGGAAGAACTGGAGGTAGAGGTCGACAGAGATCTAAATCACCTGTTAAGCCTAGAGAAGATAAGAAGAGGAACCATAACGATGATCCAGAAGACGATCCTGATTTCCCTAAGAAGCCTAGACAACCTGAACGTGAGGTATTCACATTCAGTTTTGGATCTTTTGATTGCCATATGATTACAGGTGGGGATATAGGAGGAGGAGATCATATAGCTAAATTGAAGGCTTACCTCAATGAGGCTCAAGCTTGTTCCCATATCCAGGGAATCAACCTTGCCGAGGAAGACCGTGTGACACCCCGACTAATTAAATACCGGGTAGCTACTCCTTTATTAAATTAATTCAAAATGCCAAGTTGGTTCAATTAATAGCATCAGTCGAAAACATTTAATGATTACTAACCACCTGGTATTTAAAAAGTAAGTTGTTAAATTTTAAATTAAATCTGATTAACATGCAATAAAAGAATTATGAAAGAATAACATAACCATTCACCATAAAGAAGCAATAGAATAACCAATAAATAATAATAAGTCTGGAGGAAATACTCCTCACAACAATCCCACAACTGAAATAAAAAGAATAGTGTACCCTCAATTAATTACATGCCAAAATCTGAATAACTGAAATATGAAATGTCTCTAAATAGAAATGGGCGACATGCCCTACAAATGATGAAACTGAATATAGAGTCAAGACTAGAAAAGGAGGCGTCTACTATCAAGGCCCTGTAACTTCCACAATAGCTACAGCTCGTCACCTGAATGGAAATACTATGCATGGTGTCCTTGTGGCTGGGCACCTAAAAGGTTTTTACAAAAAAATAGATTTGAAAGCAAACGGGTCAGAGCCCGAAAGTGGAGAGTATTTTAAAAATAGCAAGTGCTTTAATAACATTAAAACAATGAATGCAAAATACATGTTAGGACGTGCACTCACATGAGCTCCTCATCTCTCAACTAATGTGCACTCCTAACGCATCCATAGCCCGTACTAGTTATGCTACTAACTACCTAGTCTAATACAAAACCTGGCTTCACTTTATAGGTTTAAGGGTTTATTCATGTCATTAAAGTATACCATGTATGTGCCTTAATTCCCTAATAACAACCTTTTTATTATGTGGAGTTCTCATTTAAATCTCTATTAAAATAGCACAAGTATACACATCGTTACTTTACTAAGTATTTCATTGAACATTAGTTGTATATTATTCACATCATAAATATACATTATGGGCACCCCTAGTCTAGGCTACGGTGCACGTACTCTGCTATCTCATCCCGGTACATCACGTACATAAGGATTACAAATTCCGAATATCTCAGGAATTGTTAGAATAAGCACAACACACAAAAATGGAGGCAAACATAATTCAACATATCCATGGGTTACTTACATACCTACGCTCCATAGTCAACTGACTTATTAACTCACAAATAAGTCATTCTAGTATTATGTTCTTAAGGTACCAATCTAAATCCCCCCGTAGGCACACAAAGATTAGTTGGCCCAACACGAACGACGACCTCCGTGATAGCAAGTATGGTAGGTATGTCATACACATAAGTCATATACTAAGCATTCACACGTCTTAGATATCTTAATATTAATAAAGGTATATTCTACATCCCTATACCATTATTCCAATTTTATGCATTTTAAGTCTTCCGATAATATATAATGTAGACTGTCGACACATCTCACATCCTAGTTTCTTATACTTAAAACCTATCTCAAAGAGGTTACTAAGTCTCCTATTATTTCCACATTTAATTTCATTATTCTTAAGATCATTATTTCTGCCACAAACCTCATTTCATCAAATCATTCGAATTTACTCTTTTAACCCTAATATTATCTCACTCGTCGATCTTTATTGGATTTTAGACAACTATCCCAAATTAAATTCTAATTAAGGTTCGATTTCACAACCATACCTACTGGTCTTCCTTAAGTCTAAGAATACTCACAAAGTCTCCATCAATAATTTTCTAGGGTTAACATCCTTAAAATTTAAACGGAAAGATTTTACTCATTCTGGGAAGGTCGATCGATCGACCTTGTATGTTCGATCAATCGATGGTGGTCGATCGATCGACTGCTGAATGTCGATCAATCGATTGCACCAGATAGGTTACGGACTGCTTCGTTTTGCAGTCCTCAAATCGTCCAAAAAATTCATTACAATGCATGAAACTTCATTCTAACGTTATAATATCATAAAATAATCATCCTACAACATTGTTAACGTTCTAAAACTAATTAATCATCACCCAAAGGCCTTATTTAGATCAAAACATCCTCAAGAACTCTAGTTTTCTATTTCTTTCAAGAACAACAGTAATTCTCTTCTTTAATCTGTTTTTAGATCATCAAGTATTATATTTTGGATTCATAATTCATCCAGAATATGTCTACATGCAATTCCTAACATGGTTTATAGTTTTAATCCTCAAATTCATGGGTCTATATCAATCTTCCAAGACAAAATTCGATAATTACACTAAACATGGAAGAACACATTCATTGAATCAATTGTAACTAAATCACTTGCCTTATGTTCTTCCGATTTGTTGTTGGTTGGAGATGGTTGAATTCCTCTCTCTCTCTGCAGAATTCTCCTCTCTCTCTCTCTCTCTACAAGTTCTTCTCACAAGATGACAATGGAGGTGGGGGGTTGGTTTTTGGCAAGTTATAATATTTTCTTAACTTCTCGTGTAGCCCACTACTTAGATTAGGGTTGAAAATGGGTTAGTGGGTTTAATGATAAGTTATAATTAAAGTCTAATTTTCGTGGGTTTTAATTACCAAATTTCTGAAACTACCAAACTACCCTTTTGGGTTGCTGGTTTGGCCTAAAAATGCCCCGGGACCCAAATTAAACCCCCAGCTAGTGTTTTCTGACTATCTCGACCCTTCCGGACACGTTGGCGCACTCAAAATGACTATTTGGTCAAAAGAAAAATAATTTATTTTTTAAATCTCATAAATTCATTCTCGACGCGACTGACACGCGCGTCTCAATTAAATTTTCCAAATTGCCGTATTTCACCCTCGCGATAATTTCAATATTTTTAATATTCATATATTGCCATATATACACATTATAATCAAATACAAACTCACATCTCGTTAGTATTTTATCCGGATTAATTCTCAATTAATTCACATTTAATTTAATTAATCCCATAAATAAATATCGATAAAAATGCGAGGTATTACATACCAAGAAAATTTATTATGGATAAGCTCGTAATTAGCTTTTTCAAGTATATGTAGTGTTGTATCCTCATTGTGATCCTTTAGTGATCAGAGTCAGGATGAAAGAAGTACTAGTGGCAAGAACATTAGTGTATAACGACAGTTCGACAGACATCATGTTCTATCCCTGTTTTGATAGTTTGGGATTAAAACTCAGCCAATCGGAGCCTTTTAACAGGCCACTCATTGGATTCTCTGGCGAGAAAGTATTTCCATTGGGAACAATCAAAGTAGATGTGTTGATCGGGACATAGGCGACGAGCAGGAGATAGAAAGTGAGATTCTTTGTAATGGACAAAAATGTTCATTATGCCTATAACATGATCATGGGAAGAGTTGGTGTGAAGAAATTCGAAGTTATACCTTTTACTGTTCATTAATGCTTAAAGTTCCCGACCAACTTTGGAGTCGAAGTAATAAAAAGAAATCAGAAAGTAGCTCGGGAATGCCACTATTCCTCTACCGAGGAGGAAGATATGCTATAAACAAAGAGGAAAATAATTACTTATCAAGTGGATATATCTGAGCCGAACAGTGAATTTGAGGTTAAAACCTTAGATCCAATAGACGAATCTGAGCTTGTAAAAGGCCAAGTGATGGAAGAAACATAAATCATTATTCTGGACGATGATAAACTAGAACGAACAACTTAAATAAAAGCATCATTGGAACCGGTTCTTAAATAGGAGTTGGTGGCTTTCTTGAGACAAAGAAAATAGGTGTTTGCGTGGAGCCATGAAGATATGCCTGGCATATACCCAAATTTCCTATGCCACGAGCTTAATGTTAATAAGGAGGTTAAACCTGTGAAGCAACGAAGAAGAGTTTTTAGCCCGGAGAATAACCAGGCTATACAGGAAGAAGTGGAGAAGCTTCAAAAAGCTTCCTTTATTGAAGATGTAAAGTACCCAGACTGGTTGTCCAACGTAATTATGATAAAAAAGAAAACAATATGTGGAGGATGTGTGTGGATTTTACTGACTTAAACAAAGCATGCCCAAAGAATCACTTTTCTTTGCCGCTAATTGATCAGTTGGTGGATGTTACTTCGGTTTATGAACTATTGAGTTTCATGGATGCATATTCTGGTTATAACCAGATCAAAATGAAGCTAGAAGATATATAAAGTACTTCCTTTATTACTCCCCGAGGAACTTATTGCTATAATGTTATGCCATTTGGTCTTAGAAATGCAGGTGCTACTTATCAGAGACTGGTGAACAAAGTATTTGAGGAGCAAATAGGCAAGAATATGGAGGTGTATGTTGATGATATTCTCACTAAGAGCAAAAAATGTGTTGATCATATTGCTGACCTCAGCCAGACGTTTGATCAATTTGAAAAGCACCAGATGAAGTTAAGCCCCACCGAATGCGTCTTAGGAGTTCATGAGGGAATGTTCCATGGGTATATAGTAAATCAAAGGGGCATTGAAGCTAATCCATATAAGATCAAAGCCTTAGTAGAAATACAAGCCCCAAACTGTAAAAAGGATGTTCAAAGGCTAACATGGCGCGTAGTAGCACTCAATAGATTTGTGTCCCGAGTAACGTACAAGTGTTCGCCATTCTTTAAGGTACTGAGAAAAACCTTTGAATGGAACGATGAATATGAAAAAGCCTTCCTAGAATTAAAGAAGTACTTGGGAACACCACCACTACTCTCCCTACTAGTGTTGGGAGAAAAGTTGTATTTATATCTAGCTGTATCTGAATCAGCTATTAGCTATACCTTGATCAGGGAAGTGAATGGAGTTCAAAAGCCAGTTTACTACACTAGCAAAGCTTTTCGGGGAGCAGAAGTCAGATATCCTAAACTGGAGAAATTAGCACTAGCCTTAATTGAGGCCAGTAGACAGATAAAACCATATTTTCAAGCTCACACCATAGTGGTATACATTGACATACAATTGAGGCAAGCTTTACATAAGCCAGAGAAAATAGGGAGATTGATGTACTTGACTGTGGAGTTGGGGGAATATGACCTTGTATACGAACCAATGATTGCTTTAAAAGGCCAAGTTGTGGCGAATTTATTGCAAAATTCACTTACCTAAAAGTCCTCGAGCAACAAGGGATTCTAGCCGAGCAACATGCAGGAATCAACAGACCTATTGAAGATACACCCGACCAACTCCAAGCAAGGAAAACTGCATAAAAAGTTACCACCGACCAACCAGAACCCTCTAGTGGAGTACATGAGATGAAAAAGAAATATGAGGAGGTAAAAGATAAAATTTTCCATCACGGAATTCTGACAAACCAAGCATTTGACAACGATATTCCCATATGGGGCTTGTATATTGATGGGTCATCATGTGCAACTGGATGTGGAGTTGGAATCATTCTCAATACTTCAGACGAGCTAGATATAGAGTACGCTTTATAATTCCAATTTCAATCCTCTAATAATAAGGCAGAGTATGACGCTGTGATTGTTGGTTTGAATCTAGATAAATCACTGAATGCTGAGCAAGTTGCGGTATATAATGATTCACAATTGGTGGTAAATCAAGTGTTGAACTTATATCCAGCTAAAGGAGAACTGATGACCAGATACTTAACTAAAACTTTATAGATAATTTCCACTTTGCTAGCTGTTCAGATGATCAGAATTCCAAGATTAGAAAATGGTCGAGCAGACACACTTACTCGGTTAGCTTCAGCAACTAGAATTGAGCTGCGAAGAACTATTCCTATTGAGCTACTTGCTAATAGGAGCATTGAGGAAGATCTAATGGTTAATTTTATTACAGTTGACATGGGACCATCTTGGATGGATCTCATAAGAGCATATATTGAAGAAGGGATTCTTTTAATCGACATACTTGAAGCTAAGAAGTTGAAATACAAAGTCGCAAGATATGTGCTAAATAGTGGTGTATTATATAGAAGATGATTAATCGTTGGTCTACAATGGTGTGTACATCCAGCTGAGGTGAGGGATTTAATTGAAGAAGTCCATGAAGGGTCATGTGGATCCCATGTAGCAGGAAGGACATTGTTGCGAAGAATCCACACACAGGGGTACTACTGGCCAACTATATGAGCAGATTGTGCAGCTTTTTCTAAGAAGTTTGACAAGTGCCACAGGTTTTTCAGTGTTGATACCAAATTTAGTCTGCTGACATGGCTCAATTGGATGAAGACACGTGGCAATCTACATGGCAAGAACAAACACTTACGAACAACACCTCGACTCCGAGGAACCATACTGCAACGAGGAACTCTGTTTCCCCGATCAACTCAGACGCTCCGACCTACAAGAACTCTCCGAGGAACTTTTGAGTACCGAGGAACTTTTGAGCACCGAGGAACTTTTGAGTACCAAGGAACTTAGGCGGTCCGAGCAGCTTAGGCGGTCCGAGCTGCACCTCGAACAAAGCATTAATAGCCGGATAACCAACAGTTTGGCTACGCATTAAATGCTTATTATCGTACAGATGTATACGCTTAAGGGGCATTTAATATATTACCCTTTCACATTACAGCCTTAGGGCTATAAATACATTGTATTATCCTCATTGTAAGGGGACCAAAATTTCTTGAGAAAACTTATAATCGAGAATTCCCAAATAGTCAGCAATAACAGAAATAGTAGGCGTAGGCCATTCTTATAAGGCTGAACCACTTTAAAAGTTCTCTGTCTCATTTTATTTATCTGTGATTAAATAATTAGATATGATCTGATTTTTTACATCAACATCCAGCATACACAAGACTTCACGAGCTCTATTAAGACCAATCACTTCACCTTGGCCCTTTGCTATATGGTGAATTAACTTGTTCGGGGCTCTGCCGACCACCCGGGGAAGGTTTAAGTACTTGATTGTAGCTGTTGATTACTTTACTAGATAAGTGGAAGATGAACCATTAATCGATATATCCTATGAAAAGGTTTATTGGTTTATTTGGAAGAATATCATATGCAGGTATAACTTGCCCTATGCCTTTATCACTGATCATGGCACACAATTTGACAACGACAAATTTACTGATTATTGTGCCCAATTCAACATCCAAAAAATCCACTATGCTCCTGGCCATCCTCAAAGCAGTGGCCAAACAGAGGTAACTAATAGAACTTTGTTGAATGGTTTAAAGAAAAGACTAGAAAATGCTAAAGGGAATTGGATAAATGAATTGCATTCTGTCTCGTGGGCCTACCGAACAACTCCTAGAACAGCTACTCGAGAAACTCCCTACATGTTAGCATTTGGTACTGAAGCCGTAATCTTTGTCGAGCTAGGTTTACCTACTCACAGAGTCCTTAACTTCAATACCCCAGTTTGTGATTTGATGAGAAGGTCAGAATTAGACATACTGGAAGAAGTACGTGAAGATGCAACTTTAAGGAATGTAGCCTATCAATAATGGACTGCGCGTTTCTACAACAAGAGGGTGAAGCCGAGTAACTTAAAAGAAGGTGATTATATTTTGAAGAAAATGATTCAGAAGAACAATAACCTGGAAGCCAATTGGCATGGGCCTTATCGTATTACGACAAACATATGACCAAGCACATATCAAATTCAGACTTTGGATAGTGAAGGGTTCAAGAACCCATGGAATGCAGAACACCTGAGGAAATATTATCAGTGATGTAATCATATTGTATTAAGTTCATTTCAATATTAATAAGAATGCAATTTTCCCCAAAAAAATTTCTTTCGGAGTACTAGTGCCATGACTACATTATGCATCTACAAAAATACCAACAATTTGGTCGGCAACAACAAAGGCACCAACAAAGTTGGTTGATAACACAAAAATACTAACAATGTTGGTCGACAACAATAAAGGCACCAATAAAGTTGGTTGACAACACAAAACTACCAACAATGTTGGTCGGAAAGAACAAAGACACCAATAAAGTTGGTTGATAACACAAAAATATCAACAATGTTGGTCGGCAACAACAAAGGCACCAACAAAGTTGGTTGCCAACACACAAACCACCAACAATGTTGGTCGTTAACATAAACCACTAGCGAAATATTGGTCGGTATCAATAAAGGCACCCACAAAGTTGGTTGTCATATATATAAAAACCATGCAAGGCAAAATTATAAGTCCCAAATGCTTGGTTAACGAAGACCCGAATGAATAATTTTTATTTAAACTGGGCTAAAAGATGGATAAATATTCCACTCACGCCTAGGAACCAAGGTAACTAATGTAATTACCTAAAAACTCTATGTATATTAGTAGAAACATGGTGATGCATTGGTAATTGATATAATACTTAGGATAATCCTAAGGATATCAATAGAACCGGTGAAAAACTAAAGTATACTAAAAGTTGATCCATTCATAGTCAAAGACTAAAAAAACATTCATATATGCAAAGATTGACTAAAAGTCAAATAAGAATTTCATTAAATTAAATTATTACATATTGTTGCTTAAACATGCAAAAACAAAGCCTTATTCTACAAGACGTTTTCCTTCACCCTTAGAAATAGGATCCATGCCAGTTGGAGGATCATCGAAAGTATAAGGGGAATTGATGAAGTTAAAGTTCCGAAATATCCTGGTATTGCTGCTACTAGGATGATCAAGCAGATGAGGAGGTCAGGCGATCCCTAGTTCATCACGTAGCTCGTAATCTCCTAAGTATTTTGAAATCAAGCATTGAGGAATATGATGAACAGGAATCCAGTTAACATCTAACTTGAATGGAAGATTGTCAAGCTCTAGCCAGTCTGGGTCATACCAATCCCACAAAGAGTTGTTTCGATCTACCTTCATCACGGTTAAAGCATTCATTCAACCCCATTTATAGGAATCATTATTAGCCTGTTGAAACCTATCATCAAGATGCCCCGGAGTTTCATTATACCCATCCATCCAAACCTCTCTTAGCTGTTTGTGGAATTGAAAGGTTAATTTATCAACCTCTGACTATAAATTTTTTAGTACTCCATCCTTAACCTGTAATTGGGAAGATTGAGTGGATAATTGTTCAAATAAGGTCTGTAACTTCTGAGACATCTCAGTAATAGCTCGATCTTTATCTTTTAACTGCGCGGCTTGATTGGCAAGGGTCTGTTGAGTCCTAACTTATTCTGTGGTTCCTCGATCAATCTTATTTCTTGCTCGGGAGGAAGATGCAAGCTTAATCTTTTTTAAGGCTTCCAACTCATCCCTTAATGTTGCATTTTCAATCTCTATGAAAGAGTAACCTTCATCAGTAGTAGCAATAACAACTTCAGATGTAGACTTCAAAAGATTCACTTTGTTTCTCAAATTATTATTCTCCTTTTCCAGGAGTTTGGCAACAGTTCTGGTTTCTTCAACTTCAAGCTTAAATAAAGCTTCCTTTTTTATTGTAAACATAAATAAAATTATGAAAACCCCGACCTACACTTAAGCATTGATATTTCTGCTCGTAGCTCTGGTGCAACAATGCAATGGATTCTTTATATTAATCTTGAAGTTCTTTTATCATCTCATAGTAGGCAACATTGTTTGCTATCGCCCGATCAAGTAAGTTCTTTAAATACATAATCACCAATTAACAATAAGAATGGAGACCAGGTATAATCAATAAGAGATAAAAAGGAATAAAAGGTTATTTTATTGATAATAAGGAGTTTAAGTACAATCAAAATAAAAAAAAAAAGTCAAAAGGGCAAATATCGAACAACTTTACACCTTCTCCCTATCATTCTCAACCTTCATGTCCTGCTCAGAATAAGGGGCTATAAACTTGAGTTGCTCAGTTTGCTTAGTTGGAGGAAGAGAAGACTCGTGAATTTTAGGTTGGTCTGTAGTAGATTCAACCACTAGGGAAGACTCTCCAGAACCAGCTTCATCTTCAACCTCGTACTCAATGACTGGAGGAGGACCATGAGTATATCTATGAAAAAGTTCAGAGCCCTCAATAGTATTTAGCCCCTCAAGGGCAGTAACCCAACCATATTTGAAATACTTTTGTTTTGCATACTCAATTTGAGTAGAGGCAGCAGAAATGGCTTTGTTCCAGCCCTCATCCCAACCAGCACTGAAGGATTTCTTAAATGCAGATTTCCTCTTAGAGGTTTTAGAGGACATAAGATCCTCAACAGTCTTTGCCCTACGCTCAGCTTCCTCTACCCTGCGCTCCTCTTCCTCGTCCTTGCGCTCAGCTTCTTTAGCCCTGCGCTCAGCTTCCTTTGCCCTACGCTTCGCTTCAAGGGCATTTTCATCAGATGTCTGACGAGCAGTTTTAACTGTCTTCAGTTTATCTGCCCAAGTACTCTTCTCAGTATCCAAGGCTTGCTGAGATTTGAGCAAAGATTTCTTCAAACCAGCCAAGGCTTCCTCCACATCATTTGAAGAAGAAGCCCTAATTGCATCATCCTTCTCTAGCATATTATTAAAGTGTACCGAGAACTGCAAGAGATGGAGATCAAGATGAGTATATGAGAAATATAAAAGACAACCAAACCAAGAAAATGGAAACCACTTACTTATGCAAGGCTCTGAGAAGCTAATTTGGAAACCCTCGCTCGAGGGAGCATGATATCCACACCCTATGGTCTAGAAGAGTACCAGACTTGATCAACTTCTTGGCCATACCAGGAGTAATAGCTATCGGAGGAACAACATCAGAATAAGGTAATTCAACCAAGGACAGTTGATCAGTCACCTTATCGACTTGCTTCTCTGCAAGCCCTCTCCTAAGTCTCCTCAAAGGAACTTCAGCATCTTTAGGGGTTGGGTCTTTAGGGGACAGGTCTTTGGGGGCTGGGTCCCTGAGGACTCTGGGCTTCATAACATCCTATGTTTTATTCTTGGATCCTTCAATAGGTGCTTGGAAGCCAGAAGTGCTACCATTAAGAAGGTCAGGAAAATTTATCTTCTTCATAATCTTATAAAGAGGAGTGTCTGAATCAGCAACAACTTCTTGATCAAGATTAATCACCAGAATAGGAGAAGTAACAGGTCTGGCAATAAAGGAAGAAACATTTTTTATGTATTGACGCAAATAGGAAGCGGGCCTAACGTGCTCCTCAGCAACTGTCTTATGAAGCCACCAGATAAACTTCAATTCTTTCAAATTTACTTCACTCTCTTTGGGGGATTTTCTTTTCTGGCCAACTGCAATTTAATTTATAAAGCAACAGTCAATATGACATTTTATCAAATATAAACAGGGTAAAACTACTAAAACACAAAATAACCTATTCCATTGCCAAGGAGCGAACATCTAGGTCCTTGATATTTAGCACCTCCAACTAAAGGGGCGTGTTGTTAATTTTTTACAACTACCCCATGATCAGAATTATTCCTATTAGAATTAGGGAGGTTAACTACTAAAGCTTTAATAACTGCCTTACTTTTCAAATATTAAGTAGTATCACGAGTTACCCATTTATAACAAAATATTATTTCTGGAATCCCTAGATGGGTTCCATAGATTTGATTTAACCTATGTACCCCATTCACCACTCTCTATGTGTTAGGATCCACTCTTGCATGAACAATGTCAAAGTATTGACAAAACTCGAGACACAAGGGATTGGGAGGAAATGTGAACCCACATTTAAAGATGGAAAGGAACCAATAGCCTTCAGCAAGAGAAAAAAAATCAGAAGGAAAGGTGGGATGTTTTAGTACCTCCCAAGATGGAATGTTAAAGTCAAATTTGAATTTATCCAGCGACTCGATAGAATAAACCATGATGAAGAAAACAAATAAGAAGAGAAGAAAAATTCTTACAAAATTTTAGGGATTCAGCAAGAACTGAAGGCAAAAAAGAAAATGTGATCGCACGAAGTTCAAAGAATACAGCAGCAGAATCATAAGTGAGAGGTAAAAGATGATCGAAGTTTTATCGCCCTTTTTATAAGTCGCCTCGGAAACTGGGAAAAGTAATGATTAAAGTGAACGACGGTTGAGTTTACGACGGCTAACAAAGAAAAAGACGAAGATACCCCATAAATGTTCGCTAAAATTTAAAATATGTACAAAATTACCATTCGCGCTAAAAAACTGTCAATTAAGTGGATAAATTTCACAAGTCTGGAAGGTCTGCAGCCAACCAAGCAACCCGAACTACTGTTGAAGCATAATATTCCACACTTTTGCATCAACTCCAAGTATGAAACATTATGGGCTTCTGTTAATACCAAAATTTGCCATCCTACGTGAAACAATTACAAGCCAATACGTGTTATCCAATGTGGCACAAGTCCAAGTCAGCATGCTACAAAAGCCCGATGAGCAAGGAAGCCCGACTAACAATTAAGCCCTACCAACAATGAAGCCCGACCAACTGGGAATCTCGACCAATAACCGGAAATCCAACCTGTATAACCAACAAAGCGACAACAGTCTTACATCCTGTATTGCCAATGAAGCGACAACATTCATATATTTAATTCTCATTATGTATTGATGCAAATGCCTAACAAATGAAGGAATTACATCATTTCACACGATACCTATCAATACTCCTCTTGGACGATAAATACATTGTACCACCCTCATTATAAAGAATTGGAAAAATAACTCAAGGCAATCAATACATAACAGTGGACGTAGGCTATTCCATTGAGCCGAACCACTTTAAAATTTCTTGTATCTTGTTTGTTTTACTTATTTTATATGTGATCAATTAATTAGGCATAGTCTAGTTTTTTGCATCAACATGTATTTTGGCCCATTTATACCGGCAACTAAGGATTGCCTCGCGGGTAGATATTCGACAGGTGACCGGATATCTTCCTCTTCTCGTGATACATATGTTAAATTTAACAAATGCTTTTAATTTTGTTTTGTAATATAATATTTCCCTAATTAATATGTCTATTTGACTACATGCGTGGATATACGACCATTTCAATTTTGCGAGGGATGTTAGAAATCTCGACTTTCAGCATAGCGAGCCAGGTCTATGCAAATGGAGGGCGCAAACGGTGTCAAGGGATGCCTTTGCACAGATACTGGAGCTAAGGGAAACCTTAAACGATTTAAAAGATTCAGACGTAAGTATTATTTATTTTAAAAACAAAATTTATTTTCTTTATATATGTACGTACTAACATTTGGAAATATGTTTAAGTTGTATGGGATCCCTACTTCGAAAAAAGTGAGGCCTACCCATATTAGGAGGTATCATGGTACAATGGCCTCCTCGTCTGCTATGATGTCGGGGAACCCTATTACCCGGAGAGGGTCCTATGCCAGACTGGACGAGTTCAAATAATCCCTATATCGCCAATGCGCCCTTTATCAGAGGAGAGGGGGAAGACCCACACCCGATACAAATTAAAGTTTGAATCGAGAAATGGTATCAAATTAAATGGGTCGACCATGTTCTGTCCGATGCCAGACATTTGATCGTGGTGATTTCTGTTCCTTGGGAATGTGTGGATGGGTATATGTCTTGGTACCTAGAAAGATCCCATCCACACATTCAAAATCCCGAGCATAGAATACTCAAGTCGAACTTAAAGCACTCGGATAAAATGGTAAATGTTTTGAAATTTATTCGTAAATTGATTTCCTTTGTTCAAGAATTGTCTAACACATTTGATGATAATTTATATATAGGCCAAGGGGATAGACGTAGCCATTATCCTGCTCTAGAGTGCTATTAACGGAGGCTCAGTCCAGGAGGCACTAGTACGTGCAGCGCTTTACGCCCTGCTTGAGGCCAAGGGAGCGCACGCGCAAAAGAAAAGGGAAAGGCACCGGTGCTTCAAAAAACTCGGATCAAGGCACGACACGATCCAGCCCCTAAGAAAAATCCCTCCCTCGCCCCCACCTCCGAAGAAGAGTATAAAGATAAAATAGACATAATTTGTTAGAACAATTTCAATGTAACTGTATTTAAAAAAAAATTGATTGTAAAGTATCACAATTTTGAATTATCACATGTTGGAATAACTTTGAAACAATTGTGTTATGTGTTTGAATGTTATGTGCTTGAATGTATACATAATTTTGTTATGTATTTGAATGTAAACAATGTTGTGTTTGAATATAGGGCTAGTCCATTTAATTATTCTTGGTTGAATGTAAACAAATACCGTGTTTAATTCCAAGTAAATACTTAGTCCAATGTAAACAAGTACGATGCTTAATTATAATGTAAATTACATTATAATACATTGTAAATAAATATTTGGTTATGCATAGAAGAATACAGTGGGATCCAATCGTGGATTATTTATATACGGTGGGGTGTGACCGTATGTGTCCCACTTACGTTGTGGTATCACCGTGATACGAATACCCACGGTGTGGTGTCACCGCCATCTGAATCACCACGGTCTCTAGTGACCCTTCTATTTAGGTTAAATGACTCTTAAACTTTCTGTATAAACCACACGGCGAGATGAGACCGTGGAGTGTGAACATACGACTAGTTCTCACCGTTTGTTAAAACATACGGTTTCATTAGACTTTGATGGTTGAGTTGAAAAATAGCCTAACTCTCTGCACATATGGGACGGTTAGACTACACCGTGTATTGTATTGTAACAACGAGTTACCATCGTGGTGAGGCTTCATATGGTTTCATTAGACCGTATTGGTTGGCTTGAAAAATAGCCCAACTCTCTACATATATATGACGGTGAGAACAAACCGTGGGTTTTGTCATTACGACTAGTTGTCACCGTGATTATTCTTCCCACCTTTTCATTGGATCGTGTTAGTTGGGGTGAAAATAAGCCAAGTCTCTGCATATATGGGACGGTGAGTCTACACCGTGTAAGGTACTCACATGACTAGTTACCGCTGTGGTGATGCTTTGCACGGTTTCATTGGACCGTGTTAGTTAGCTTAAAAAATAGCCCAACTCTCTGCATATATGGGACTATGAGAACAAACCGTAGATTTTGTCATTACGGCTAGTTATCACCATGGTTATTCTTTCCACGTTTTCATTAGACCGTGTTGGTTGGATTGAAAAATAGCCAACTCTCGGCATATATGGGACGGTGAGAACAAAATTCTGATTCTTGTCATTACGACTAGTTGTCACCGTGGTTATTCTTTCCACGATTTCATTGGACCGTGTTAGTTGGGGTGAAAAATAGGCCAAGTCTCTGTATATATGGGACAGTGAGAACAATCCGTGGGTTTTATCATTACAGCTAGTTATCACCGTGGTTATTCTTCTCACGTTTGCATTGGACCGTGTTAGTTGGGGTGAAAAATAGGCCAAGTCTTTGGATATACGGGACGATGAGAACAAACCGTGGATTTTATCATTACAGTTAATTCTCATCAAGGTTTTTCTTCTCACGATTTTATTAGACCGTGTTAATTGAGGTGAAAAATAGGCCAAGTCTCTGCATATAAGGGACGGTGAGAACAAACCGTAGAGTTTATTACTACGGTTGGTTCTCACCGTGGTTATCTTCCCACTGTTTCATTAGACCATGAGTATTTTCTTCACGGTGTGGTGTCACCATAGATAGTGAATGAATGATGTGGTGTCACCGTGTGTATATCTATGCAGTGTCGCAGGACCATATGTTGCTTATAATTCCCCAAGAGTTCCAATAATCTTATATAGTAATTTATATTATCACATATAACCCATTTTTATTATAGTATTGATTACAAAAAAGGTATAAAAGTTACATTCAATAATTGTTAAGAACCCCAAGACTTTACATATAATCAATGATTGAGTAAAGATAAAAAAAGTTACAATCAATAATTGTTAAGAACCCCAAGACTTTACATATAATCAATGATTGTAAAAAGATACAAAAAAGTTACAATCCATTTACATATAATCAATGGTTGCAAAAAGTTAGAATCATCCCCTAGACTTTCTCCAACAACCAATTTACATATAACCAAAATTTCCAATCCTGATAATTACAAAAACTTACAATCACCAATTTAAGCCACCGTCAAGTCCTCGTCCTCGTCCTCATCCGACGACATCAAGCACAATCCATCTCTCATCGCAATATTTTTTAGCGGGGCTTAAATAAATTAGGCAACTGAAGAGCATCTTAACTGGCCCTTGATCTCCACTGAATGACAATTAGTGCAAGGGGCAAAATATTGTGCATTTCAAACTCACCCAATGAATATTTGATGAGTTCAGGATATAAATGATGCGATTCTCTTCCATCATAGGTTTTGGCCTAACGCCGAGTGGAACAAAAGTTAAGCATCAAAATCTGGATATCAACACAACCATTAGCTTAAGTGCATTCGCCGCAAGGTAGCCAAACTCTGGCATTATAAACCACCGTTCGCTTGTGCATGAGTGTCTTAGAAAGTTCAATCTCCTCTCATACTCATCAATATCGTAGGAGGTCATTACCTCAGCCTAAAACGACTTCTCCCTACGTAGTTCAGACACCAAAGCACTACGAATAGCATGAAAATGTTCTAGTCCATCCCTAACACCCGCACCTTTGGAAATAACCCTATATCCATAGTTCCTATCGGGATTTACATCATATATATCGTCCACAAATTATTGGAAGAACTTGGGAACGTCCTTCATATACACCTTATCCTCCTCAGACCACGTATCCGCTTTCACGCTCGTCAACGGGGTCTTGTTTGCGAAGACTTTTTTAAGTTTCGTTGTGGACCGTATAACTTGCTCCCAAGAACAAGGGTTCTTTTCGTACATATATTGGCAGACTTTTTCCTTTTAGGTGGCCTACCCTTTTGACGAATTTGTACGGGCTCCATTAGGGGTGTGCTAAAGGGTTCAACAATCTACATTAACTTGCTTAGCATCATCTTTCTAACGGCTTCACCTGCCTCAGTCCACCCTTTCTTAAACAATATCATCTCGGGAGTATATTCAAGGTCACGGTACCGAGGGATGTTCGAGATAATGTAAAGTCTCCTCCAATGATCGTATAGTGCCCACAACGGAATTGCTTGGCCTAGCTCCTCACATTGGGCCAACTCGTGGACACATGGTAATTCATATATGGTGTGAAGTACGTGGGAGCATTTATCTCCATATATTAGGTGTTAGCGCCTAATGCGCTCAACACGATCGCATGTAATCTATTTCAACAACAATTATATCCAATGCATAATGTGATGCCCTACCACGGATCTCGTGCAACAACGCGTTACTGTGTCCACGCTTGGTGGATTATAGTGATTTTTGAAACCCCGTTTGAATTTGAGTGACTTGGTGGCCAAGCAATGCACCCATACCCTTCCACATCGTCATAAAGGGATCGATGCTATTTTTTAAGTATTTTTTCAGTCGTGCATTGCGCCATTCGTTCTGTTAGTTGTTCGGTTACCACGGTGGGGTACGCGATTAGTCCATGCATGCGCGAACTGAAGACGTAAAGACATTCAGTTCTTCTGGATGTATCAAACCATGTTCGGGTATTCTTGCCAATTTGGCGAAAAACCAGCCATGCATTCTCAAAGTCATTCATATTCTCCGACTCCAACACCCCAATCCAACCTTGCATGAAATCCTTCTTGTCCTGGTCTTTAATGTTGTGTTTCACACATGCACCTACAATATTTTTTTGAACATGGAATAATCATAGTAAAATAGTGGCAAGTGGAAACACGTTTGACAAAGCGTTTAGACAAGATTTTTATTTGTTGGAGACAACACCTTGCGGTAAAGCTTCTAGCTCGTATAATGATCGCAAATATTGCAGAGCCCCCATCTAAAATTCTCCTCTTTCTCATTCTTCAGGAAAGAAAATGTAATGCAAAAATATTTCCCGGTAGAAGTGACCCCAATCATCTCAAATAATGGCATATTGTACCGATTGGTCTTGTAAGTGCAATCGATCACAAACACACTCCGAAATAATTTCACCAATAAGCAAGAGGTAGAATGTGCGAAAAATAAACCCTCTACCACATCGATTTGCTCATTCCTTCGATGCCAGTGGACATAATTCTTCTCCGTGAGCAAATGCATCAATTATTGCATGGCGGTGCAACCTTGTATCTCAACGTTCTTCATTTTGCTTTTAGCGTTATATATTGTTCGTACGGATGAATAATTGTACTCCGACCTCTTTTTCAATGTCTAGAGTACTTCCTTCGAGCCCACCCCATTGTTTATCATCTCAGAAGCAATATTCCACTGTTCTTGGGAGAGTCGACCGACATATGGGTGTCCAACAAGTGATTTTGACACCACGTGGTTGTGTAGCCCACAAACAACTTCACCCCCCCAATGGCCATTAACGTGGGGAACACCTTTCAATCGAAAGGGGTAATCACATTTTTACGTTCCGGAAGAACGATTTCTCTTCTTGTCCAACCCCACATCTTTTTTGGGGCTATGAAGCTCGCTTTGCGCACAACCAAGTACGAAATCTCCCCTTATGGACTATACTGGCCTTGTCGAATTTCATAATTATCACGACCGCATGAAGCTTGCGACCAACTTGTTGACACCAATCAATCATCTTGTTGTGTTCATTAAAAGTTTGCACAAGACGAACATTATTAAATGAAAGGACAGTTTAAATGGAGATTTCAAGTATAAATGTAAAATCATATTGAGTAAAATATAAATAAACTAAACATGTCTCCTTAGTGGTGAATTCGACTGTATGGACCACAACAACACAATAAACACGCGAAAATGGAGATTTAGGAAGAAATAGACAAGGTTATTTTGATTAGGTTTAACCGTGGGTTTGATGATTTTGGTGGGAAAATCAACCAGTTTGAGTTTTGTTTGTCGTGGTGTTAGTTTGTGTGTAATTTTTTGTTTAGTTTGGGATATATTAAATATTTTAAATAAAATAAAAAGTATAATACTTTTAAGAATGATTAATAAAGTTTGAATTTAATTTTTATGTATATCTTTTCGAGTGTATTTGTGATATTGGGATAAAATTAGGGGTGACAATTTTTGACATGACACGATAGCGCGACACGAACTCGACACGAAGTTAGCGGGTTAGGGTTGACGATTTCTTGACACGAACCCGAATATGACACGACCCGCCAACACGAATAATAAACGGGTTGGGTTAGTGTCAAACACGTATAACTCGAAAATGACACGAATAGACCCGCTTAACTCGTATTTTATGGAGAATATATTAGATAATTTATATATCTTGATAAACATTCTATAAAATTCATGGAGAATTGGATGATAAATTATTTATGTGGTGAAAGAAGTTGAAATTAATTAAATTTAAGTTATTGTAGGTCTATGATTGGTATGATTGGTTAAGAGAGAAGAAAAAAATTATTTTATATTTTACTTAATGGATTATGCGGGTTAATCCGAACACGATACAATAATAAATAGATTGAGTTAGTGTTTACTCATCTGACACAATTAATTAAATAGATCAGGTTAAAATTGATTAATACTTGACACGAATTCAATATGATACGACCCGAACATGACACCACTCACACGAATTGCCAGCTCTAGGTAAAATCACAAAAGCAACTGCCTAAAAAAACGCACAAACTAGTTGGGAAGAAAAACACGAAAGCAGCACGTGTGCAAAAGTGAAAAAGCGAGAAAATATCAGGAGTTTAACCCCGCCGCACCCCCTCTTTGGAAGTCTCTCTTTGAAACCCTAAACCTAACCTCCTAACTCGTTCGTCCATCTCCATCCACAAGCAGAGGCAAACCATGTATCCTTATGACTCAAGATTTGGCGATCCCGGTTCCTACCGTCCTCGTCGGAGGTATCTCATATCTTTTCTCTCTCGACATCTTTTACTACTACATATCTGTGTAGATACAAATGAATACCCATGTGTTATAATATGCTTACTAATATGTCTGTTGTAGTGATCTAACGGGGGTACCGCCTCCGGTTGTATCGCCTATGGGCGGACCCGCCCCGAGCTTTGGCCGGGGTGGACCAGCTCCTTATGGAGGCCATTCAGTGCCTCCGCCTGTGATGGGCGGTGGAAGGATGTCAGGAGGTGTTGCTGGGCCTCTACCTGGTGGTGGGGGTTATAATGGCCATGCCCCTTTTCGTCCCGATATTGGAGGTGGGTTTGATATTGGAAGAGGTGGTGGTGGAAGAGATATAGGAGGAGGAGGTAGGGGTTTCAGTGGTAGGAGGGGAGGAACTAGTTTTGGGGATCTTGGTGGGAGAGGTGGCGGGAGGGGACGAATAGGTAGCGGTACAGGGAGGGGATTTGATTCGGGTCGTGGCGGAAGTACAGGGAGGGGATTTGATTCGGGTCGCGGCGGAAGTAGAGGTGGTGGTGGAGGTAGGAGTGGCGGAAGGAGTTTTGATAGTGGACGAGGTGGAGGTAGGAGCTTTGGCGGTGGTGGGCGCGGCGGTAGTGGGAGGGGTTATGATGGAGGCCGTGGTGGTGGCGGGGGGAGGGGTTATGATGGAGGCCGTGGTGGTGGGAGAGGAGGTAGATTTGGTGGATCAAAGGGGGATTTGGATAGTATTTCTCTTCCAAAGCAAGATTTTGGCAACTTGGTTCCCTTTGAGAAGAGTTTTTATATGGAGTGTCCTTCGGTGAGTGCAATGACTGAGCAAGAAGTTGCGGTTTATCGCGCACGTCGTGAAATCACAGTTGAAGGCAGCGATGTACCAAGGCCAATTCGTGTGTTTCAAGAAGCAAATTTTCCTGGTGACTCCTTGAGCTACATAATCAGTGAATAATTTTTGATTGCTCTCAGAGTGTTTCTTTCTTAATTAGCTGATTGATCTTTTATGTTCCTTTTAGATTACTGCCTTGAGATTATTTCTAGATTGGGTTTTGTTGAGCCAACACCAATTCAATCTCAAGGATGGCCTATGGCTTTAAAGGGAAGAGATTTCATTGGTATTGCTGAAACTGGTTCTGGAAAGACTTTGGCGTATTTGCTTCCTGCTTTGGTTCATGTCAGTGCACAGCCTCGATTAGGTTGGTATTCGTTTTAGCTATTGCTTGGATGAATTTTCACATTTTTTTGTTCACTAATCCGTCATTAATATATTTTTTTGGTATCTTGTGAATGCATTTCAGCACATGGTGATGGACCCATTGTACTAGTACTAGCACCTACAAGAGAATTGGCAGTTCAGATTCAAGAAGAAGCCTCAAAGTTTGGATCACATGCGAATATCCGAAGTACTTGCATTTATGGTGGTGCCCCCAAAGGACCACAGATTCGTGATCTTCAAAGAGGTACTTGCATTTTTAGGGGAAATATTATTGTAGCTGTTTGTTAACCTAACCAGGCTAGCAAATGATGGTTTATCTTTGTGTTAATGCCAGGCGTTGAACTTGTTATTGCTACACCTGGCCGATTAATAGATATGCTGGAAGCCCAACGCACAAACTTAAAAAGAGTGACTTACCTTGTGTTGGATGAAGCTGATCGAATGTTGGATATGGGGTTTGAGCCTCAAATAAGGAAAATTGTTGCCCAAGTATGATATTTTGTCTCTTATCATCTCTCACTACATGACCTTAAGTGCGTTGAAAGCATTTTGGAATTTGTATAATCTGAAAATTTAGTAGTACTTTAACTGCATAGGAGAATTACCTTTTGGAAAATCTAGGACTTTTTTTAATCTTTTTACCTTCTAAACCCAAAATTTAAGATTTTGGATCTGCTGACGTTGTAGTTATGTTCATGTGCTTTTTACATTCTTCAGAGCTTTCTTATAATCAATATGAGTTGTAACATATTGTTTTCAGCTACCCAAGTATCTATATATAAATGACTTGGATTTTTCTGTGATTGTTCATGTCACCAGTGCCCTGTGCTGTTTTTTTTTGAATGACAAATTCTGTCTGGTCACTCTGGACAAACAATTATTTATAACATGTAACCTGCTCGCATATTACAGTCTTTCTGGCTATTCATTAACTAGTGATTAGGGTTTGGGATTCTCTTTATAGAATCACTCCTTAAAGCTCATTATTTTGTCTCAAAAGAAAATTTCACAAACAAACTCTTTTGAACTCATCATTTCTTCCCGAATGAATTTCACACTTCTCTTTCCTTATTTGTTTGGTATATATGATACTAATCCACATTAATGGTGTATTGACTTTTAACCGAGCATATCCCACCAAGCATGAGCGAAACATGGAGCTACTCAACAAACACATGAAGAGTCAAACAATAAGCCACCATAGAAAAATTATGGCCACATTAAGTCAAACTGTTTCATTTATGAGCCACATCTTCCGTGAAATCAAGCCAAAATCTCACATTTTATCCTGATAATTTTTTTAACAAGAAACGCTGATAAAAGGTAAATAAGTCTAGAATATCCCTACCTTCCTGGGACATAGATGTAATAAAATGATGTTATGGTCACAAAAATTACAACTCAGCACCACAATGGGCTTAATTAGGGTAATTTAACCATTGCCACCCATTTATTTGGTCGTATTTCACTTAAAATGCTAAAGCTTTTATTATATATCATTGGCATCATTAACTATTCACAAAAATTACAGTTCAGCTATTCTATTTCCAGCTATTCATTAACTAGTAATTTAACTTCCAAGCAAATAAATTACTTTTTATATGCATCAGAAGGGGGAATTTGGGATGCTCATTACCAAGTATCTCCTTCCCATCTTATATTACTCGCGAATGCATTTTAAAAATCTGTTTTTTCTTATTTTTAAAATGCATTCGCGAGTATTTTTAAGATGAAAGGACGCTGTGCCAGAGCCACCCTAACACACGTCCCGCTTAAAGTCTGGTATCCTTTGGGGGAATCGAACTCGAGACCGTGCGCCAAACCCACACAATCTGAACTCGCCCTTACCGCTGGAGCAACCGGGGTGGATAAAAAAAAAATCTGTTTTTCAAGGAAAGTGTATCCCATTTGCTTCCACTTACGGTGGAATAGTAGTTTTGCTTATGCCCCTTGCATAGCGTCTCTTTCCCATCTTATATTTTTTCATCTTCAAAATACCTGCGAATGCATTTTAAAAATCTATTTTTCGAGGAAAATGTATCCCATTCTCTTCCACTTTAATGAAGTCGAGTGTCAGTAAGATGTCAAACGCCTTGAACTTGTTAGAAGTTTTTATATTCTATCTTTGTTCTCTCATTTTTATTCTCTCTCATATTGTCCATCTACATCGAAAGCCTCTATTTCTCTCTCTCCCTCTCTCTTGCACGCGCCCGCCCGCGCACACTAGCAAATGCCTAAGACATTATTTTCTAGAATTTTGACTATGTCACTACCCAAATTTGTACTCATGATTAGACCCGTCAAAATGACACACAACACAAAATTATCAGTTAATGGGTTTGGGCTTATCGGGTTTGGGTCAATATTGGGTCAACACGATAGACCCGTTAAGATAACAGTTCGGAAAATTTGATACACCCAATTAGACCCGTTTGTACCTATTTAGACCCGTTAATACTACCATAAATCTACATTTTGTAATATTTATTGTATATAAATTGGGGTATGGAACATTTTGTTATTGGGATCCTTTTAGTATTAACATTTGGAATTTAGGATGTAGGAATTACATATGTTATATTGGGTGGGAGAATTTTAGTAATTTAACGGGTCTCAACAGTTTGGGTCGGGTGACCCATTAACAATATTAGTTTGTGTTTGTTATTTGGAACCGATGTCTTAACTGCTCACGACCCAACATGACTTGTTGAGAGGTCTACTTCATGATTCATTACCTGCGCTTGCATCACTTCACGCCTATGTTATTTTCAATGAAGTATCTGCGACTACAACATTGTAATAATTGCACTGATTTTATTCACAACCAAATTTTATTAATTTTATATATCTATAATTTTTGTGAACTGACAGAATAATTTTTAACAAATTGAGCCAAATCTGCCCTTTGCTAGAAATTGGTTCCTTTCTCCCTCGTATTTAAATGCCATCTGTCCAATCAATTTCTCTCTTAATTAAATTTTAATTTTTTGTATTTTTTTTAAGTTCCATGATTTTTTTATTATAAAATTTTACATATGCCATCATCAGTAGATATATTTTTTTTCTTTTAAATATTTACCCATGACATTAATAGTTATGTTCAACACTTGCAATTGTGGTCATGACTTTTGCAAATTTTTTATACTTTGAATAAATCATTATCTATGTTAACGTGTGGCATATCTTGGACATTAGCCAAACGATATCAACAGACTTCCGAATTCTGACGTTAAGATATGACTTTCTTTTAGTTTACTTACTATAACTTATTATTGTTAGGAAAAACAGGAAAAATAGTTTACCACGGTGAAAGTATATCTTGAAATATATGTATATCATGGAATATACATATAGCTTGATGCTTGTGAATAAATATAGATGGCCTTTGCTATGTCTTTGGCACAATTGATTATTACGGTTCACAAGCTACAACGCTTCACGTTACCAGCAGTCTACATTATGAATCAGATTTATTTTTCGTTAACCTATATTTTTTGTTTATTCTTATTTCAATATCAAGAGAGCATATTTATTATTGACTATTTATCAATATGCCCATGTTTTTTTAGGATTATATAAATGATTATATTTACATATAGTATTTCTATCTTGTTTCAAAGACAGTGTGATGGCCAATGTTTTGGTCACATAATTTTTTATTTGGTATTGGTATTGAATCAATTTCAGACAGTACACCATTTAGACGGTAAAAAAATAATGATGAATTTCTAAAAGATAAGAACAAGAACGATCAATTAAGGACGTATGATATCACTATGAAATACACCATCACATGATATTGTCTAATTGATAATAGTGATACCAGGCACACATGTCTTGTGCAATTTTACTTAGGGTAAACTGAAAAACGTTCCTTTGAACTTTCATATTGTTGCCAAAATAAACTTGTTTTGCAAAGAATCTCCAAGTAGTAATAAATATATGCAAATAGCCTCTTGTGTGTGGTAAAAACCTTCCTCTTGAATTGCAAAACCCCGTTTTAAAGTGGGGATCCTGCTCTACTACAAATTTAGAGTTTTTTGCACCAATAATAGTTCATTTTCTTTCTGCAAGCATTGATTCAACAATAAATGACTTTATAATCTTATCGTACACACACGACAAAAGAAACTACTTAATTAAAAGCATATGGTATACCCTTTTTTCCTCATATTTTAATGTTAGCAAGGCATGGGATCGGCTTCAAAGTAAAATTGGATTATTCTTAGTAACATGTAAATGATAAAAACAGTTCTATTATATGCAATCTGATGGCGAAAGAATTAGAAGAAATGGGAGAAGAGGAGAGGAAATGAGAAACACAAGTTTACGAGCTTGTGCCCAATACTTTAGATTTAGATTCATCTAAAGATGTCTTATAATATATTAGCCTGAATTGTATAGGCTTACTCCCAAACAAATAAGGGAACTAAATAAACTGCTCTAATTATTAAAACCCTTAAAATTACTCCCTAAATCGAACCCTAGAATATTCAAATATCCCACATCTTTTCCTAAAATTTGGCTGTGAATAAAGCCCTAAGATTAAGGAGAGTACCTAAAGAAAGCTAAAAAGAAGGAATTCACATATTTTTTTTGCTACTTATGGATATCATAAATATCAAAATTTACGAGTTACGACCCATAGTTAAAAATTTAATAATGATGAATAATAATCAAAATTAAATCCAATTCCGCGTGACTTTTGGTTGCTTTCACGGTGCATTCTGCATCACTATGCGGCATATAAATGTGGTATATGTACTTCTCTTCCAGGATTAGGGATTTGTCAAGACCCTGTTATATTAAAAGCATCAGAATTAGAAGCACGGCTTTTGATGTTGAGACAATTGTAATTACTTGTCATCTTGTAATGTTTTTCTTGATAATTTTGTGAGGGTTTTCCACTCATGAATTAGTTAATTACTCCTTTGTATAATTTCTCTAAACAATAAAGTACTACTCGGTACAACCGCTGGGCTGTCTTGGTACCAAGGGTCATTTCATTTCATTTTATTTTCCTTTCCTCGTCTGTGTTGATTAGCAGTTATGGTATTAAGAGGCTCTTGCAATTTAACATTAGGTAACTGACATCTATAATCTAGCAATCTAAGCTGACAAGTGATGGATTATAAGTCCAGCATTTGTATTGATTTACCGACTCGTCATTCTCTGAAGATTAAATCATTATACTTCAGGGAACGGGCTATTGTGCGTGTTGTATGACCTAAAAAACTTGTGTTCTCTTTTCGAAATCCTGTTAAAAAGAAGGGCTCTGAAGGTGGTCTATTTTATACAGATCCGACCAGATAGGCAGACATTGTACTGGAGTGCGACATGGCCAAGGGAGGTGGAGACTTTAGCAAGGCAATTTTTACGAAATCCATACAAGGTTTCTACCTTTTCTCTCTCTCTATATACATGTGTATGTGGATGAATTCGTGCTTACTCAGCGATCTTCGAAATATTTGGTCCTTTTAGGTGATAATTGGGTCAGCAGTTTTGAAAGCTAACCAATCTATAAATCAAATTGTGGAAGTTGTGACAGATTTGGAGAAGTACAGCAGGTGTGATTTTGTTACCAGTAACCGAAAAATGTATATATATATATAATATTTTTTGTAATATTGATTTCTTACTTGTCTCTGTCCCCGCAGGTTGATTAGACTGCTCAAAGAAGTGATGGATGGGAGCCGAATTCTAATATTTGTAGAGACAAAAAAAGGATGTGATCAAGTCACAAAACAGCTGAGAATGGATGGATGGCCAGCTCTATCCATCCATGGTGATAAAAGCCAGGATGAAAGGGATTGGGTTCTGGCTGAATTTAAAAGTGGCAGGAGTCTTATAATGATTGCCACTGATGTTGCTGCACGTGGTCTTGGTAGGATCACTGCACGTTAGGAAATTTTCAGTCTGTTCATTTAGGTCTTCAAATTACGAAAATAGGCGAGTCGGCCGGCTGCTGTCCAGTTTTCCGAGAATATAATTTGTGGTTTGGGTGCGAAAGAGGGTTCTGCCAGTTTTTAGAGCTGTTCACTTGCAACTTAAGTGTCGGTTTGGATTGACATAGGCAAAAGGAAAATATTGGATATATTATTGAGGAAAGGAAAGCAATGATAGCGTTAAAATATATTTTTGTTTCGATAGTAATGGGAAAGAAAGAAAATGAATGACTCTTGTTTGAAGAGAAGACGAGGAAAGGAAAAGAAAGGGATGTGTTTGATGTCATTTGAAAGGAAAATCTTAATATTTAAAAGTTTTTATCTAGTTCGCTTTTCTATTGTGTTTTTTTTTTGGTATTACAAAAGTTTCATTAATGAGTCTTTCCTTTCGCTCCTTCACCTCTAAATCTCATTGAAGGAAACTACATGAGGGATAAAGTCTTACCTTCTTTCGTTACTCTTCCCTTTCTTTCCCATTTGTCAATCCAAACACGGAGTTACTAATCATTCCTTCTCCTTTCCTACCCTTCCCATTCTCCCTCCTTTGGTCCAAACCGAGTGTAAAAGAATGTAAAAGATATTGAGAGGCAACTTGAGTTTTTAGTTGTCATTTGGAACCAGTGTCCTGGTCTAGTTGTGAGCTGGCGCCGGAGCTGGACCACGGTTCAAATTCTATTACCCCTCATATGGCCCCGAAAGAAGGGAAAAGAAATGAACTTAAAATGTCCCATACGATACGTTATCTTGTTACTACCTCTTCTTTACAACCCATGTTACATGGACACAGGGAGCACTGTTTCGTATATTTGGCTAGGATGCTGTTCTGGATTTGAGAAGAAGGGGGGGGGGGGGGGGGGAGTATGTTATGATTATAGAAGTTTCTTTATTAGTTTCACATCAGTGTTATCTGGAATGTGGGTTGCTTCATGACATGGTACATGCATGTACTATGCAACTTTGTCTAGTACACAGAAGTTTGGAGTAGGCTTAGTTAGATAACAGTTTTGGATCACTGTTAGTGTAGGAATTATTATTTAAATTGCTTTTGGAACCATATATAAGTACACATGGATGTACACCCAAGAACGATGTACACATGGATGTACACCCAAGCACGTGTACTCAACATTGAACTTATATATATGTTCAATTGGCTTTACACATTAGGCACTTTTTGTTGGACCTTAGGTAAGTTAAAATTTAAAGTGAGCCAAATAATTAATTCCTATAGCGATATTATATATCAAAAAGAAACTATAACTACGTTGATACAAAAATATCATCGAGAATACTTCCTGTATACGGGGTTCTGTCCTCTCAAGCGGGTCTATTTATATATTTTCCTTGTATAAAAAAAAATATCATCGAGAATAAATATAGTACATTGAAGTATTCCATTTTCGCAATATGCAAAAGCGCTAGATCAGGGCCTCGGGTCTTTAAATTTGTGGACGGAAATTTTCATATATCTTCAACTTTAACTCCAACCCTTTCTCTTTTATCACAATTTGCACACTCCAATATTTAATAACAAATTGAGTAAACAACCTAATTAGTGAACATAGCTACAAGTCTTCTCGAACGGTCACATGATTGCTAATTAAGGCCAATAGATATGTTGAACACGTGACTTTTGTTTTACCGAAAAAAATGCACCTATTTTTGTTTTTTGTAACTCGGCGTATGCATTTTGTTTAGAGCACTTGCCACAAAGTTGGTTCAAACCCGCACACACCAGGGCACACTATGGGACATGTCAAGGGGATTTGAACATTTGACCCCAATCCCCCCCACCCAAAAAAAAAAAAAAAAAAAATCTCTAGAGTTGCCCCCCTGGAGTAACCGTGTTCTCTCGTCACAAAGTTCGATTAAAACTCAACAGTGTCAAGGGGATTTGAACTGTCGCATGATTGTTGAGTGGTAACGTATAAATAGAGACAAATCAACTAGAGAGAGTTGATTGAGAGAGTTGACATAGATGTTATGCTCATGGTTTTTCTCTTCTTATATGCGCTGCACTACTTGATTGTCTCTTTCTTAGAGCAGTATAAGGAATAATGCCTCAAACGGCAGGATATAACCAGGATGGTAGAATTGGAGACCTAGAGCGCTAAAGCACCCTAAATAGATACATGGGATCTGAGTCGCGGTACCAATGCGGAGGAGAGAATCTAGTTACACTAGTTTACATTTGGCACATTCCTTTTTGACGAGTTAATATTCTTGAAAATGAAGAATTGAAAGCGCTCTTTCATGGGTTCATATTTGGGGTGTTTTTTTTTATTTGGTAACGTACGGGACAATTAGAAACCATAGAGAGCTGGATTTCATGGGATTGTATCATCAGCTGAAATTTCCAGGAATGGCAAGGCTCCTATCTTTGTGTCCAAGTAACATGGTTGAAGTTTATCGTTGCCCATCCACGGTTATGGAGCTGGTTGTCGCGACAGCCCGGTTGACTCATACAAGCTTATACATTGATTGGATTTATGGATTTGGGACTTGTGGTTGTGGAGCTGCTCCTTATCCCTGCAAGGTTAAGGTGGGCACATTTATGTGATGAATGTGTTGTCTTATATATGACCACTCTGGTCTTAAGAATGCAGGGATAAGGTTGCCACTGCATTTTTCTCTAATTTTTTCTTATATTGATTTATTTGACTAAAAATTCTGCCTTTTTATTGGTCGTAGATGTGAAGGACATAAAATGTGTGATCAACTATGATTTCCCATCAAGTCTTGAGGATTATGTTCACAGGATTGGTCGAACCGGTCGTGCAGGAGCCAAGGGAACTGCCCTAACATTTTTCACACAGTCAAATGCTAAGTACGCTAGAGATCTCATTAAGATCCTGCAAGAAGCCGGCCAAATTGTTCCTCCTGCATTGGCTTCATTGGCCCGGTCTGGTGGTTCTGCCTTTGGAGGTAAACTTTTTTTAAAATTTGAGTTGTTTACACACCAATTATAAGTTTTAAACCTCCCTTTTAAAAAAAAGGAGGAAAAATCGTACAGAAAGATAACTGGTTGAAATTTTTTCTCTCTCATCAGCTTCTAGGGGAAACTTCCGCTCCAGAGGACGAGGAGGCTTTGGTGGTCGAGGTATGATTTCAGGATCCAACACTGTTCCTATTGGTGGAAAGAGTCATTGGTAGTTTCATTGTAATCGTTGCTGCCATGTGCCTTGGAAACTAAAAAAGGCAAACATGATTGATTCTTAGAGTGTTTTACGTAATGGGGTAGCGTATTATATTAGAAATTTCCAAATACCCATGGTAGGAATTTGAAGTAACGAGCATCAAATTGGTTCCGAAAAGGTCCACGTTTTTTGTGCGACAGTTTTCCAGTATCATAGCATTAATGACCTTCAGCAAAGTACACTGTTTTGTTTCAGTTGAAACACTTTTTTGTTTCAGTTGAACGCTTTGTATGTAAAGCAGGTCTGAATTTTTTTGATTCAAATTATATGTAACTTTATAGCTGCTGATCAGCGCCTCTCTCTTTCTTATTCTTCGTGGTGTGGTTAATTTTATAATACATGTTCTCTTTAGAGTTGTCACTGCTCCAATTTGAAGCGCAATGTAAAAAGGTAAATAATTGTGCTCCACTGGATCATGTTATAATCAAGCTATGCTAAGGCCCCGTTTGGCAACCGAATTCCGAGGCTTGGAATTGAAATTGGATTGCCAAACGGGCCCAAAATGTTTCTTGAACTTGGATAGCCCAAGTTCTTTAGATTTAAAACAAGACAATCTAAATGCTGCCCTAGTTCTCTCCTTTTTTATGTCCTTAACCAAATTGCTTAATTTTGCTTATTCCATTTGTTGCTTGGTTGGTACAAGTTTTTGTTCTGTAATGAAGTTTCTGGTGAAATTAATTTCGATCTTGCTACTTTTTATTAATTGAAAATATATTCTCCTGTTTTATACAAATCAAATTCCTAGATCTTCTCTCATTTTGGGGGCAATTTAGAATTAGCTGCGGTATGAATGTTGTGCTTTTTTTTAAGACCCGTTTTAACGGTGATATCATTCATCAACCATGTCCTATTATGACCTACAAATAATTAGTTTGTGTTGGCTGTCAATGCAATCTCCAGTCATGTTTTCATTTGTCAATTGGCCTTTTGATACTCGATTGACTTCCGTGCCATTTGACTAATAAATCCTTAAAAGTGGAGTTGCGCTGCCTGTGGATGCGTTACATACTTCTGCTATCTTCAAATAGAGCACACGAACTTGCTATTCAGTTGGCATTCTATTTAGTTCAAGGCAAAAATAAGGGAGATAAACTAGAGCTCGACCCATTTAAGTGCCCTTGCGCGAGTTTGCAATGAATCATGATGCGTTGTCAGCATGTTCATTATGCTTAAAGAACAGATTTGACACAAATCGGTATTAGTTACGTTAACCTGCTAACCAGAAGTAGTGAAACAATTTGACCTCCGTGGTTTGTTCTCTCCTTATCTTCCCTCTTTCAGTGGTTTGGTTCAATTAATGAAAGTTTAAACTGTCCTGTGTCGATAGCCTCCTTGGACCTCCCTCATAGGGGTTCCTCCAGATCTCTGTCACCCAAGCTATAACAGAATTAATATCTTGCATCAGATGCAGAATTCGATGTTGCCTCTTGCGAAAAGAGAGAACGGGACAGAGTAACAGTAAGTTAAATCCGCCTTAGAAAAAGTACTGAACATACCATGCAAGTCATAACTCTGAGATATGACCAACCAATTCGCCATAGCAATAACAGCACGTGGGATTAGAGCCAAACAACACCTTTATTAAATATTCTCAGCAAAACAATACTGCTGCTAGGAACATGTCACTAACTTCAATGGCAAGCAAAACATATTATCTCAGAAGAAAGTATGTTCAAGTTTAGCAAACTTGCAAAACAAGAAATAGTACCATTGTAATTGAAGATATCAACATGTACGTACTCAGCAGTGATAAGGATGTGGAAATGTATGCGTGTGAAAATTGTGTTGTATTTTTGTCGTGTCCGTATTGGTGTTGAGCATGAATATATGGTGTTCTCGAAGTATTATATTGTTTTCTTGCAAAAATAAAATTATAAAATGGCTCATTTGGTAGCCTTATTTGTCATGGAAGCAATATTTCTTGTCAATTTATGGGGGTCATCGATAGGAATTATTTGCCATGGATGGAAATTTTTTCAACATAGTAAAACACATTTTGGGCAATTGGCTTTGAAATTTTTCTTTTTGGAGGGGCAGGCGAAAAGATGATTTTTTTCCCCACGTCGTGTTATCAAAGAGAGACCCTTTGGGTGGGTTTGAACGCAACTTTTGTTCATGACAAATGTGAAACATCTTATATTTTCCAAGGTGTTTGATTGCACATGTTTGCTTTAGAATTTTTTTTCCACGCAAACAATGTACCAGCTATGTAAAGTATGAATTTGCATTTTTCTACCTTTAGCTTTGGGTTAATTACACTTTGATCCTTTGAACTTTACCTTCATTTTCACTTCACTCCCCTTACTTTCATATTCTATACTAAACTTCTTGAATTTCTTAAAACGAATCAAATTATTCTCAACCTTAACAGTTTTGTTCTAGATGCAACATTGGTCATCGATGTGGCACATGGGGATAATTTTGTACGAAGGTACCTTCTTGTACAACGCACATGACCAATTTTTCGTCTGGATCATAACATTGTTAGGGTTTCGGGTAATATGATCATTTTTTAAAAGTTCAGGGGGGTTAGTGTAGAAAATGAAAGAGAAATCGTGAAGTGAAAATAGGAATAAGTTTCGAGGGATCAAAGTTTAATTAATCCTTTCTTTTTTTACTGCACCCCCACAGAGAAAACTTTGATGGTATTTTTTGGGCGGAAAAACTTTTCTTTTTCATGTTTTTATGCAAATACTATTGAAAGTATAATATAAGAAATTTTATTTGGCAATTTTTTTCATAGAAATACTTGATTTGGAAAAATTTGGCTTGAATTTTTTTTTCCGTGCATCTATTCTATAAAATATACCCTTACCTCCTTTAGAAAAGTTGGTAATATATCTTTAGAACCCCAAGCTTTATGTTATTTTGTCCAAAAAAATTATTTTTACCGGTTAAAATTCAAGCTATTTTGGCAGAAGTTTTGCAAGTTGTGCATTGGACCATTTAGTGCATTCCGGAGGCAATAGACTTGCGAATCAAGCTTTTCCTCTTTTCTTAGTGATTTTTTTAGTAGCGTGGCATTATAACCAAGAATGTCAACCACACATGAACCATTAAAATTCTCGTGTATATTTTCACACGCTTTACTTGTGCTTCTTTGATAGAAAATTATGAAAATGGAAAAAAAATATCGAGTAAAACTAATGAGTTTATTTATACCAAAACAATCAAAATTTGTCTCAACTTTTCTTTAGAAGAAGGGGCAAGAGATAAAAGATGTAGGTTTTTATACTTTTAAAGTAGTAGTTTATGGCTGGGTAGGTGATTTTTTTTCAAGAATGTGTGCAATCAAACACACTCAATAGTAATATGTGTGGTATATTGCATATTTACAACTACAAATGTGGTAAATCAAACATGTGACCCATATAGTTTCAAGCAAAGATATTTACAAACTTTTGATAATACCAATATATATTTTTTATAATACCAACATATTAAATTAAGTTTGTTTAACATGTATGTTAAATCAAATAATGCATTATATTGAGATATGACAAGAATAGAGTTCAAACAAGTCACGAGTAATGATACAGAGACCCACAAAGTAGACTCAGTTTTCAAATCCACCTACGTGGCATAATTCATGTAGAAACAAAAGGCTTCCTTATGTGATATGTCCAACTCAGATTTTTTATTTTATTAAAAAAACAATTTTTGGATAAATAAGTTTTTTTAATAAAAAAAGTTATAAAATAGTTTTTTGTAAGAGGTTATTATATATACGACTTATTAGATATTTATTTACTCATTCTAGTCTCACCATGTTTTTCCCCTACATATAGGTCCTACTCCTAATTGTTTACCCTCGTCGAGATCTATCAAATAAGACCCATAAAGCCTATAAAATTTCAAAGAAAAAAAATTATACATACAGTAAACTTTACTGTATGCGCTAGAAAATGAAATAGTCTTATATCTATGGTATTAAACTTTACTGACATTTTTTGTGTTAATATTACACAAACAGTGAAATTTACTGGTTAAATAAATAGGTCAAATAATATATATATATATATATATATATATATATATATATATATATATATATATATATACAGTAAACTTTACTGTATGCACTAGAAAATGAAATAGTTTTATATCTATGACATTTTCACAAACAGTGACATTTTTTGTGTTAATATTACACAGAAAATTCTGCCCAATTTTTTTAAAACTAATAGGTTCGTACCGTAGGTTATTTCAAAAATTATTTGTATGTATGTATATATATATATATATATATATATATATATATATATAGTAAACTTTACTGTATGCACTAGAAAATGAAACAGTTTTATATCTATGACATTTTCACAAACAGTGACATTTTTTGTGTTAATATTACACAGAAAATTCTGCCCAATTTTTTTAAAACTAATAGGTTCGTACCGTAGGTTATTTCAAAAATTGTTTGTATGTTGCGAACTAAATACGACGTATGGTCCTATAAACAAAATACACTTTCGAAAATTAGCATCGTGTCACGCACAACTTTGGAAATTATGACCATTGTTTTTTAAAAATCACACTTTGTTTTGACGGGAAACGAATTTTTTTTCGTTTTGCAAATCTGTACTTGGGAAATTTTTACCGTTTTTCAATTACGCACTTTGAAAATTTTCGTTGTGCCTTCAGACACGGGCATATACTAGTATATATATATATCTCATGGATGTATTAAAAAACACGCGTGTCCGTCGTCGCTGGCGTAAACCAATTACAACAAAAGAATTACAATTGATTGGGTGTTAGGATTTTTTTTGTTAATGTTCATTAAAATGTTCATCGTTTATGTTCGCTTTTGATCCTCTCCCTATATATATATATATAAACAAAATATAAAAGGTCGGATCTCGAGGCCTTATAACTTGGCAAAATTCAATTTATAATGTGAAAATTGTAAGAAGGGGAAAACATATGTTTACCCCAAAGAATGTCTATGTCTGTACAAAGGAATGTATAAATAAAAATTCAAAAGAAAATCGATTTGGCTAATCTATGTATATATATATAAAATAGAAGTCCAACATGAGGAGAAGGTGACACGTGGCAACATTCTTTAATTAAGAATCAATTGAAATCTCTTACCTAATTCGTTCCTTTCTATAATTAAGAATCAATTGCTCTTACACCTCATACGCCCATCCTGTGATTTTGAAAGGGGTGAACGATTTATGTACCCATGCACAATACCTTTTCTATCTTCCCTTAATTTCAACTGCCACATTCGTGTAAACCCAAACGTCTCACTTCTCCACCTCTTCTTCTCCCCTTCGTAAAGACAAAGCCCTAATTCCAATGGCTTTCCATTTTCAATCCATTCATGATCCCTTTGAGCTCCTCATACAGTTTTATATAAACCATGAAAGGTGTTGCAAAAGATATGCTCCCATTTTCATTTTCTCATAAGTACGTAATCTACTGACTTATAGTTTTGATTTTTCTTGATCGTGTTTTTTTTCCCCAAATCCATGTTCACTGAGTTTGTCCATAAATTTTGTTATCCGAGGAATTTGTTTCAATTCCAATTTCGACCTCTCCGTTTAAAGGTAATATCTGTTTTATTCATTCATATACCGCATAATCATACATAAAATTGATACCCGTTTGCATTAATTTCTGAAAACGTGTTTAATTGAACTTTTACATGTTGAAGGCAAAATTGATATTATGTTCTTAAGTTTTTTTTCTCGTGTATTTTGGGCCCCATTACATTTGAGAATATTATAAGAACATCGGAAATTTAATGCAATGCACATATATATTCATACATAAAATTTCTAATTGTTTGCATAATTTTCAGAGAACTTGTGTAATTTAACTTTTACATGTAGAAGGAAAAATTCCTATTATGCTGGTAAGATTTTGTTGCTGTTTATTTTGGACTGTGCTTCCCTTACGCTTGAAATGCCAGGCCAATTCAAGCATCCTAGAAATCCATTGTTTTAATTGCTTTATCCCAAATATTGTTCCTACTATTTCTTCTCGTGCGAGACATTATCATATTACTGATCTTGAAAAGAGGGAAATGATAAATAAATGTTATGACCTCAGTTGATGATTTCATCTTTATATATAATTTCACAAGAATAATAGTCTTATGAAGATTTTGAATTGCAAAAATAAATTAATTTCCATTCTTGACATCAACTTATAAAGTAAATATGTATAGATAATTTGTTAATAGTGAAAATCTTTGATAAATTTTAGTAGCAAACGAATGTTATTTACCATTCCTTATTTAATCTCTTTAATGTTACCAATTTTTTATATTAAAATACTATTGTGTAATCATGTATGCTCCATTCCGTTCATCTGTATATATAATTTTACAAGAATAATAGTCTTATGAAGATTTCGAATTGCAAAAATAAATTAATTTTCATTCTTGACATCAACTAATAAAGGAAATATGTATAGATAATTTGTTAATAGTGAGAATCTTTAATAAATTTTTAATAGCAGATAAATGTTACTTACTATTCCTTATATATGCTCTTTAACATTATCCTTTTTTTTTAATTAAACTACTAATATTTAATCTTGTATGCTCCATTCCTCTAATTAGAATTGTAGAAAATTTAGAATAAACAATATATTCATAACCCATTTCCTCCTTTTTACATTAACCAACCTTAAATTCATTGTATATCATGATCATATTGATCTAACTTATTTTTACCATTTTAAATAATCATTTAGGATAACTATGGTTCGCTCCGAACATGAACATCTTCTGAAGTCCGACATAATGTTCTCAAGGAGAGAAATTATTGATGTCGATAACCCAAGCCCTCATGACAAAAGATGTTTATCACGTCGTCAATTTTGCCTTTTTGATTCAACCATCTTTCAATCAAAAATCAAGGCCAAAAGATCAAGATTGAAAAAAAATTCTTCTGTATTGAAGGCCTTGGAGAGTAGTTATGTGATGCAAACTTTCACTAAAGAAGGAAATGTTATAACTGTCCAAACATTGACAAAGCAAAATCAAATATACGCAATTACCTATTAAACAATCTTCATTCCTCAATTGATGGGAACCTTAAAGTTGAACATCCTACTCCCCCAACTTTCATCAATCTAGACCTCAATTCTGAGGATGAAATGGATGTTGTGCACCGTATTGTCTCTGATGATGAAGAGCTAATTATGGATCCTTCAAACTCTAATCATTTCTTCAATCCTGTTCAAAATTTTGAGTACGTTGATTATGACTAACCATTTACCAGTCCAATTTTATATCATTCCTATGAAGAGGATCCCTCGTAAGAATTAATATTTTCTTAAATCACTTTTTAGATATCAACTTTGGACCCATCGGTTGCCGTTAGAAATAACTATGCGTATTAGTTTTCTTAAAGATTTCTGTATGTTTTTCATTTCTTAATAGATTTTATTCAATATATATCTTCTTTGTGGAGAAAGACGTCATAATGGTATTATGTTTTGTCACTCAATAAATGTAATACACATTTATTTAATAATATGCGATTTTTTTTCATTACATTGGTTTATCCTGTTTTACTTATATTATTATGGTTGAAATGCATACAATGTTTCATTCATGTGAGTGGGCGTCTTACTTATGTGATTTGTTTGTAATATTCCCATACATCCAACATGTATAAATTTTTATGGACAAAAAATGATGAAATGTTTTTATTCCCAAAATGTTAAATGTTTAATAATTTTAATTTTCATAATGGTATTAAATTTATCTACATTTTATGCATAGATGGAATCTCAAGAAAGATGTAGACTGGCTAGAATGCATAGGCACCTCCTGCGGCTTTCACCATATCATTGAGCAAGAAACGCCCCCATAAACACTTCTTCTTCTACTACATCTCATTTGAACACAACTTTACGATCAACATAGCCACATACGGGATTAATCGTTATCGGATTCCCCAACGACGAGAACACACATGAAGTGAATTTCTTCAAGATCAAATGGTAACACTGATGGTTCTATTACCACCAATACTTCAATATAAAATTGTGAATATTATACACCTGTAGGAATTTATTTTGTGGATACACGTTAGAGTGGGTAACGCATGCCGTGACAAACGCCACTTCTCCACTATTTTAATCAACTGACCCGTTATCAATACATAAACAAATTTGGACGGTATGATTTTTAATATTTAAAAACAAATTTACCCTCTTAAAAATATTAAAGTTAATTTTACTAATATCTATACGTATATAATAAATGACTGTGTTCGTTACAACAGGCAAGCATAAATGATCTACATTTACTCCCCATCATAATATTCTCCCACCAACCGCACATAAGAATAGTAAGAGGATAAAATTACTACATTTTTAACGTATAATCGTTATAACTTTTAATGAAGATTCTCATTTTTATATAACAAAAAATTCTCTGCGGTACAACTGGTCATCAGCGACGATGTAGCTCTAATGGCCATCGTAAACGTCAACCATCAACAACATGCAATAACAGTAAGACTATATAAATACCAAAATTTTAAGTTAGAATGATACAGCCTTTAATTTTTTTTTGATTTTCTTCATTCCTTTGGATAATACATTATAGGTATGAATTCCGTTCCCTGGACATTTGGATCTCCTTTAAGGCAATGTAGGTTTTGTTCCACTATTATGAGGTACGAAGAACGTACTGGAAAAAAATAAGCTAACATCATTTCCTAAATTCTCCCTTTGTTGTCAAGAAGGAAAAATTCAACTACCACTGACTAAGGAGCCGCCTACGTTCCTTATGGATTTGCTATCACATAACAGAGGTGTGCACTCTACTAAATTTAGGACTAACATCTGTGCATACGACTCTATGTTTGCGTTCACGTCCACATGAGGAAAAGTAGATAATAGTTACAATAATGGTCGTGGACCATACGTATATCAAATAAGTAAACAAAATAATCACAAGATTGGGTCGTTACTACCGATTGTTGGCAAGCGTCCAAAATTTTCCCAACTGTACATCTACGACACTGAATCAAAGGTCTCATAGTGTATATCATCTGTACGATCATCAAACAGTCTCGATAACATCGATCCCATGATTGTAGACGGACTCAGAAAAATGTTTGATGAAATAAATGAATTAGCTAAAGAGTTTAGAATGGATCGCTATCATTTCAGACAATCTGATTTCGCAGACATTCACCTAAGGTTGTTGGGTATAAGGCGTTTAGACCCCCCGTTTACAATTTACCGCAAACCCTGAGGTTGATGGGTTGATAGTTGGGGACATGTCCGATACTAATTACATGCGTGATATTATCGTTCATCATAGGTGTATCGAATTGCAACGTATAAGCGATCTACATACCTCCTTTATGGCCATGCAATATCCAATCATTTTTCCATACGAAAAAGATAGATATCACATAGACATTAGATACGCAAGTAATACGGGTCATCGACCTACGAAGAGGGAATAGGTAATGATGCGGGAGTTTTATTCGTACATGCTACAGTAAATATCAAAAGAATCAAACGCGTTACACCTTTCTGGGCATCTATTTCAACAATAAATTGTGGATGCATAAACGTGTATAGGGGAGGAGAGGTTGCGATGGATACGCCTAAATCAATCTCAATTGTGCTCTGATCTTTACAAAGGTCTTAAGGACGCAGTCTTAAAAGGTGACACAACACCTGTGTTCGTTGGTAAATGCATTGTTCTCCCCTATACTTTCACAGGCGGATCAAGATACATGGATCAGATCTTTCAGTATGCTATGGCAATTTGTAGATGGTTTGGTAACCCAAACCTATTCATCACATTCACAGTGAACCCCATGTGTTCAGAAATTAACAATTTTCTTTCACTTATTCCTGGACAATAACCTGATGAATGGCCATACATTATCACAAGATCATTCAAAATAGAGTTTGATCATTTCATGAAAGATATAAAAGAAGGAAAGCGCTTTGGCATTATTTTAGCGGGTAAGTACATTTATTTTAACTTTTTTTTACTAACACACTTACAACATAATCTAACTTCATATATTTTGTTTTACTCAAAGCTATTTACATAATTGAATTTTAAAAAAGAGGATTGCCCCATGATTATATAATATTATTCCTACATCCTGACAATAAACCTCGAACATCGACCCAAGTAGATGCAATTATTTTAGCTGAACTACCAACTGAACAGGACGATCCTATTGGCTTCAAAGTTGTCTCACAATTTATGATGCACGAGCCCTGTGGTGAAGCAAATCGTAACTCACCGTGTATGTTGAAAGGAATTTGTTCCAAAAAATTTCCTAAGCCATTCGTAAATGATACCTCTTTTGATTAAAAAGGTTTCCTTATCTACAAAAGGAGAAATGATGGGGTTGTTGATAAGATAAATGGTATTAAAATCGATAATATATTTGCTGTACCTCATAACAAGGACTTGTTTGTTACATACGATGCACATATTAATGTTGAGATTTGTACTAAATCTGTAGCTATTAATTATCTCTTTAAGCATGTCAATAAGGCAGCTGGTAAAGCAAGGGCTGTGCTGCAAGAAAACGTTGTTTGGAACGACCAAATGGGTAGGGATGATTTTACACTTACTGATGAGATTAAATCATTTCTTGACTGTCATTACGAATTTGCCTGTGAGTCTGCTTAGAGGATATTTAATTTCGTTATCCAACACTGTAGTGTAGCAGTTGAGAGATTAATGTTCCACTTACCAAATGAATAACATGTAACATTTAGGAATCCTGGAAGATTAGACATTGTTGTCAATAGGATTGCAAAGAAAACAATTTTCACTAAATGGATGAGGATGGATTCTAAAAATCCAATGCCCGCCAACTTACATATGGTGAATTTTTGACAAAATGGGTATGACAATCGCAGTATAAATAGTGGAAAAGAAGAGAAAGAAAAGATTGCGTAAGTAGGATCGTTTACGCACATCCAACCTCCGGGGAGAGATTTTACTTGCGAATGCTACTTAAAATTATCCGCGAATCCCGTAATTATGAAGAAATCAGAACATTTAATGGCATTACGTATTCGACGTTCAAGGAAGCATGTTATGCATTAGGTCTATTAGATGGAGACAAAGAATGGCACGATGCACTGTCTCACGCTTCGAACTGGTCATCTGGCAATTAACTTCGCGAATTATTTGTTACAATGCTCATTTTTTGTGAGGCAGCGATGCATTAGATCTTTGGGAACAAAATTAACTGATTCTTTATGAAGATGTTCTATACATGCAGAAGAAAAAACTTCAATTCCCAGAATTACTCTTAACTGATTCTCAGGTCCAAAATTATACCCTTTATGAAATTGAACAAATCATGCATCGTAACAATAGAAGTTTGAAAGATTTTTCTCACTCCCACTTCTTAATGATTCCTTGTTAAGCGATGCAGGAAATCGGTTGATTCATGAGGAAACAAGGTACAATATTGATGAATTGGCTTCTGAAAACCAAAAATTACGTGCGAGATTAAATAAAGACGAGTTATTGGTATATAACAATGTCACTGATTCAGTGAATTGGCAGAAGGGAGTATTGTTTTTCATTTATAGGGCAGGAGGAATTGGAAAAAATTATTTATACAAGACTATCATTACTCGATTAAGATCAGAAGTTAAGATTGTTCTTGCTGTAGCCTCCTCTGGGATTGCATTATTATTGCTACCGGGTGGAAGAACAACTCATTTACGTTTTGCAATTCCGATTGATAAATCTTAATCATCAACATGTGACATACGATAAGGCAATAACCTCTATGATGTCATTCGTAAATGTTCACTAATTATTTTGGATGAAGCTCATATGGATCACCGTTATACATTTGAAGCAGTTGACAAAACACTACACAATATCCTACGCTTTAATGATTAATACTGTAACGATAAAATTTTTAGCGACAAAACGGTGCTTCTTGGAGGAGACTTCAGACAAACCTTACGAGTTATCCAGAGAGGAACAACTATGCAAATACATGACACATCCGAATTTGTAGACATCTTCCAAAGGAAGTTGGTGATTCAGATTTGTCCTAATATAAAATATGTGAATACAAGACACATCCGAATTTTCAGATTGGGTTCTTGGAATAGGCAAAGGGGTGATACGCTCAACTTCCTTTAATGATGACTTGGATAAGAGGTGAATTAAAATTCCAAATATTATACTAATTCCACCCACCGATAATCCAAATGTAGTAATTATGGAAAGCACATACCTCAACTTGGTTGAAAACATTAAGAACGAAGAGTACTTGAGATCATATGTAATTCTAACACCAAATAACGATGTGGTGGGCGATATAAACAACTTTGTTCTAAATAAAATTATAAAAGAGGAACGTACATACCTAAGTTCGGACTCAATTTGTAAGGCATCTGAAAAAAAAACAGATGAATATGTGTAACCCCCTGTGGAGTTTCTAAACAATTTGAATTTCAATGGCTTACTTAGACATAATCTTTGTCTAAAAGTTGGATTCCCCGTTATCCTATTGCATAACATTAATCAAAGTGAAGGCCTCTGTAATTTAGCATGCTTAATTATTACTTAACTGAGTGAATGGATCATTGAAGCAAGAGTCCTTACTGGGTCACACATTGGGACGAAATTTTTCATTCTAAGAATTCTGATGACGTCAACAGATAAGAAATGGACGTTCATACTCAAACGGAGACAATTCCCTTGGCGTATATGTTTTGCTATGACTATTAACAAGAGTCAAGGACAAACTTTATCCAACGTTGGAATTTACTTGCCCTCACCAGTATTCTGTCATGAGAAACTATATGTAGCTGTGTCAAGAGTCAAATCAAGAACTGGTTTAAAGCTACTAATAATAAATGATGATTCCATGCCTCAAAATTACACTAAGAATACCGTGTTCAACGAGATATTCCAAGATTTACAATCGGGTAATTAAATTTTACTATTCTTACACATATTACCATTTAAATTCTAATGTCATGCTATTAAAAAAAACATAACCAGTACAAATTACTTAGATCATTGATATATTTTCATAATCTTAATGTAGATCCAATATGAATGACTGTCATGCATTCGTGTCACAATTAACCGTTGAATCAAGAAGTTACGCTATTATTATACGAGTAACGAGAAAGTGGCATGTCTTTAATTTCAAGAAGAACAACGAGCTTATATATGCTGATTGCATTATTTTGGATGAAAAGGTACGCATTACTAACTATGTTTTTCATTTATTGGTTATACTATATAACATTTTTCGTCATAAGCCTACAAAAAAATATATATTCTATTTAATTAATGAATCATGTAACTTATTTATTTACTATAAAATAAAGCAGAAACTGTTATGTATTATGAAATTTTTTTGTAACTTCTATTATATAGTTTATTAAATTTTAGAAAATCAAATACCGATATGTTCACAGTTAGTAGGATAACAATGAATTACTTTTTTATACTTTGATTATTTCTTCACTTTTTCATTTCATATGAAATTAATGACTTAATGCTATGTGTAATTAAGTAAGAAACGACATTCTATCATTGACTTTAACTAATTTAACATGAATAAATAATCCTTAAACTATCTAATTTTACGAAAACGACCATAAGGTTATTTAAACTAATTGACGCCATTCAACAGATAACAAAAATAGATGAATCATAGAAATCATAACAGACATTCTATCACAGACTTTAACTATTTTCAGTCTCGATAGCTTTTTGAATGATGACACGGATTCATTGAATTTAAATTTAGGTGGAAATCCAATGTAATTTTATCAATGGGGTATGAAAGTTGACAGCAACGATGAAAGTAGTTGGAATCCCCAAAATATGTCCTACTCTGAAAATAAGAGAAATCCTAGAAGATTACTCTCCTAACCTAACAGTAGCCTTTTCCTTGCCTTTAACGAGTAAGTGAGCACCACTTTGCTGAAGTGCTGGAAAAGCTTATCATCTTCAAGGTCAGAGATATGTCAATAGCTTGAGGACAGATCCATATCAATTAAGTAGATCAATGGAAGAGGATGAGAATCTAAAACTTGAAATTTTTAAGCGACAATATAACTATAAGTAGTTGACAACGATTTGAAGGATTGAGTTGGATCTCATAATGAACTGGCTATGGAATTTTTAGGAAATCTTTCCAACAATTAAAATATGGAAGACAAAATGAATAGGTGATTTGCTTTGTTGTTAATCACAAATGGCTACGAACTTAGCCTATGCCGAGATTAAGAGGTTTCAACTACCTTCACATATTAATTTCAGAACAATTTGGTCGTAATCATCTTGATTAATACCTCAGGACATTATATAAAGAACAAAAGTTAGTAATTATTATGTAGGTATTAATTCACCATTCCAGTGATAGTTTAACCGCTCAACGAGTTACATGAGCCAACCATTTTTTCAAACTTGGATTTCATATCTGGATATGAACAGATAACAGTTCATCGACCTCACCTAATCTAAGTTTATAGGTAAATAAATTCGTGGTAGTTTAGAGTAAAGAGTGTTGAGGTGGTTTATTCCTAACTTTACGTTTGCGATGATTAGGGATTTTTGTTAGTTATATTATAGAACTTTAGTGTATCAGTTATTAACACTCTAAAAAAATACTATTCGAAACCTACTGGATCTGGGTTCAGATTCAGTTGTAAAATCACTTGAAGGACCCTAATAATGACACACAAGTTTTAGAGAGGACTTGGTTATGTTGTATTTTCCCCGTGATTACCTCAGACTCTTTAATAATGATCATTTTTAAATCCATTCAAAACGTATATAAACATTAGAAATCAAAACTTCTAATGCTTTAATTATAATCAGAACATATATAACCATTGGAATTAATAACTTCTAATGCTTTTGCTTAAATAAGTTGATTTTGAGATAACAAAAAAATTTCTAAAAACTTTATAGTATGCAGATTACACAACTGACATGATTTTAACATAAATAGGGTTTATTGTTATAAGCAAAGCACAACAACATATTATGTGCCATTCATCTCAATTTATAACAGGTTATTCTTCCTTACCACAAGGTAGCATATAAATAAAGAATTGTGGACTATTAATTTTATTCAAGTCCTATTATTAGCATGAAATGTTTAGCGAATAAAATTTATATTTAGTTTCATATCACTCTATAATGTTTGCAGGATGACCATATTCACGCAATTATTTGGAAAGATGAAGTGGTCGAATATGCTCCGTTGATAGATGAAGGAAAAATACATAAAATATCAAATTTCAAGGACATTGCTAACAATAGATGATACAAACCCGTTACACATTCATGTGTAATAAATTTCAAAGCAGGCACATTTGTATAAGGATGGCATACCGAATATTTCATTACATAAATTTGAATTTATTGACTCCAACACAATAAAAGACAGAGTTGCTAATAAGGACAAGCAAACAGGTAATATATTAGTCATATTCATATCTTTTATAAAATTAGTATTACTTAAAAAACATACATTATATACAACTCAATCTTTTCTACATCCAGATGTATGTGGCGTTCTTAGCGGAAGAAGCGAACTAGAACAAATGAATTTTCGCAAAAATAATGTCGACAAATTAGACATTGAAATTTAGGATCCAAGGTAATAAATTATTAACTTACATTTGTACGTTTACTTCCTTATTGTATACAATTAATTTTTTTTACAATAGACATGTATTTAAAATTATATACAATGCAATAACAAGCAACTCAAAATAATTTTCTGGCGATATTCAACAATCAAGCTCAATGATGATCTGCATTATGTGGGACAATTTTTGATAGCCATTGTCATTACGTCACTAAATGCCAAATTCTTCAGAGGTACAATTTTTTTAATCGAATGAAAGTTCTGCATATCAACTTAAAAATTTCTTTGTTATGGAAGATATATATCTGTCATCCTCAAATGTGATAAATACCTACACAAATATCACAATACCAAAAGTTCAGGCATTAATAGACAGGTAAATAATGAAATAATTATATCAGAATCAAAATTTATTCACTAAATATCTTAATTATCTATAAAATTCATATCAGAAGCTCAAATTCTTCGCAATTTCAATCAATTGAGCATCTAAGGTCAACTTAGAAGTTAACATCAAATTCAGAGACTTCTATTATGGATAATATTTTTGCTATTAAAAAATTGCGCTCAACATCAGAGGACGAGGTATTGCTGGTTAATAATCAAGAATGGTTAATATTAATTTATATAAAATTCTTTTTAACTTATATTAATTTTACAGGTAAAAATTGCATCGCTTCAAACATCAATTGTTCGTATTAGTGATAAGTTCGATTGGTCTTATTTCTCTTGCAAATTTTGTAACAAGATCTTGATAAAGCTATCAGAGTTGCACAACTGCAAATTTTGCAACATAGACAATGCGTTTCCGATTCCAAAGTAAGATACAATCCATAAATTTTACTAAAAAAAATCTATTAACATGTCACCAATATATTTTATTTCATAGACATAAGCTTCAAGTAGATGTTGAAGACTCCAGTGGAAATACAACATTCGTTCTATTCGACAAGGTGGCTGAAAAATTGGTGGGATTCCCAATATCTCAAATTGACTCATCTAAGAATAAGGTGCATAAACAAAATAATTTCATTACATTTCTTGCTATTCGTATCACAACTTCAAATAAATAAATAAATATAACTCTTATAGGGAAATACAAAAAAGGAGAACATTATATTAAAAAAATATCGTCGGAAAAAAATACCAATTCTTTTTGGGACTCAATAAATTTAATTTGGTAATGGGAAAGGAGTACTACATTGTAAAAAAATTCGAGAATGATCCTACTGACAACACCAACACTGAGGGTTGCGAAAGCTCATCAAAGGTTATTGACTTTACATATTGTTTCAACTTATATAACAAATGTCTTTACTAATACTGAATTTTATTATATCAGATACAAAAGAAGAGAAAATACATTGACAACATTGAAAAAGAAGACTGATTCAGGTAACAATTGAGAAAAACATTTATACCAATATGTCATATATACAAACAGATTTATAAAATATTCAAATATTACTTCAAATGTTGCATGAATAAATAAAATTATTTTTCTCTACAACGTCAGGGCGTTAAGGACACAAGAAAGAGACAAATTCTTGCAGAGGATTGTAACATAGTTAGACATTTTAAATGCCGCAAAAAATTTGGCACTTATTAAAATATTTGCCATACATTAGCAATTGAATTATTAAAACTTTAGGAATATAAGTTTACAGTTTCTAATTTTATTTATTCATTCTATTTTAATTCAGCATATATATTGTCTTCCAACATAGATATACAATAAATGAGAAGTTATAAAATATGGGCCATGCATTACGTGGCCTGCATACAAGTCTATTATAAGATGCTAGACAAGAGTTATACTCCCTCTTATTTAGGCCTCCACGTGAACACTCCAATAATCTATTTTCACCCACCCAAACTCCACACCGCCTATCCCTATTTTCCAACCGGTTCATCTCCTTCACTTCATTTAGTTATCTTTCTCTTTTCATCTACTAATTCACATTGACTATTTTAAAATCCGTAGAAGTTGAAAAGCTTATACCGTCTTAGTAGAAGTCGATAAGCCTATACACTCTTAGTATAAACTGATATTCATCAAAGTAATCCAAAGCCAACACACACATACACACACAGACACACATATAATTGTATCATTATGTTCTTTAGATGGTCTTCAAATATATATGTGTGTGCGAGCGCGCGCATGCAATCGGGCTCTCCAATATACCTAAAGAACACAATGATTTTTAAAAATACTAAAGAATAATTTTTTTAACCAGAATTGATATATATGATTGATTTTCATAGTGAAAATACCATCTACAAAATAAATCATCAAAAAATTTGAGTTAAAAACGAGTGAGATGATAATAAAAATTTTGAACTGTAAAAAATGCTACATTTGCAAGCCATAAAACGTTTTAATCCTAATCTTTGTTCCATTAAGGCATCAAGTTTCAAAACATGTTAAAATCTTCAAGTCAAATATATTGTTTATACTAGTTAGGGTTTAATTATTGTGTATGCAATGAGGTTGTCATAATAATTTTGTATAATGACCTTAATGCAAGAGTTAACAAAGACTTATCAGATTCATTAATATATTCAAAATCGTGGTTTTCACTTATTTTCAAATAAACCAAAGGCATATTGAGTTTAAGATATAGAAATGTAAAGGGAAAATGACTGAATATGTTAAAATTGGTTTTTATATGGTTTGAATGTTAAGGAGACTCATTAGTAGTGTTTGCAAGAGGATTGTAGTTAGTATGTGATATCAGATGCCTTTTACAACACCCTTTTTGGTTATGTCGTGTATTGGTATAAAAGTAAACGATATCAATGGCGGGGAAGATTGATTATGTATTTCCTTATATTAGATGAATTTTATTTTTTTATGAGAGAGACAGAGAGAGAACTATTATGATATATAATGTACTTTAATTTATAGTCCCCAATCAATGAGACATAAATAAACAACGTGGAGTTATAGGAGAAAGCTAGGGTGGTTATTGGTCGGTTTGGTTGGTAATTGACCTATATAAATAACGTACAAACTTTGGTACGTTCGATTTCGGTAGTTTTGATTTTCGATTTTTTGAAAACACTTACAAATACCAAATCGTGCGGTACATTGATTTTTTTCGGTAATTTTGATAACTTTGACTTTGATAATTTTGATTTTCTATTATTTTTAGTTTCATTTTTCTTATTTTTTATATTGTTATTGTTAGCTTCTCGATATTTTCAATTTCCAAAAGCGAGAACTAAACAAATAAATATAGTATCAAATAACACATAAACGAATAAGCATAAATTCTACTTAATTTTAAAATATAACTACACATATTTTGTTAAAAACAACACTTATCCAAAATGGAAGAGTAGATTAACTCAGATATTTTGTATGGATGAGAAAATCAAGTGTTAAAATTACTTTCATTGTTAACTACTATGATAATTGAGTCCAACTAATGATATGAATTAACAAAAATAATATAAATTTTGTAATTATATCATATTAAATCGGTATTATGGGATGATAATTTTGTGTTTTAATCAGGTATGGGGATTTTAGTAATTTTTTTAAAGGTCAAAACAGAACCAACCACAAAATTTTTGGTAATTTCGATTTAAGGTAATGAAAAGTACTAAACTAAAATCATATTTGAATTTTAAAAAATCTTTTACGTTTTGTTTATAATTGAAGATTGAAAGCTCCCAATTTTTTTATCACGCCCTCATAACCTCATTGACGAGGCACAATTAGAGCACTAAAATATGGAATATTTAATTTTTCATTAATATGTGTGGTTATTTGAAAAATCTCATTATGTAACACAAATGTATAAGTTATTAATAAAATAGATGCCGACTAATTAGTTTAATAGTAAACACAAATACATTTGAGCTTGATGTATGTTGATATGACAAAACAAGTGTTTTTAAAGACACCCATTTTTTTTAAAGATTATTTGGTTTTGTTCCTATTAGTTTTGTCCGTTCATGGATTATCCCACAATTAAAAATTATTGCATGATTAACCCTCATTTTTCACGTTTAACAATATTTTTTGAAAAAATGTGTCTGTAAACGTATTAAAAGGATTCAAAGGTGCCATAAGCACAAAACTATAACACCTCGTATTTTTGGGCAGTTTGTTAGTTGATTAATTCGACTACTTTTAAATTACTCGTGTCGTGATTTAATTGAATTAATTATTATTATACTTGTTTAAATATTAATCTGGTGAGTAAATGATTAATATTTATAGGATTTAAAGTTACTAAGTGGATAGTAATAATTTAGTTACGTCATAACGAACGATAGTGACGTGGCATTTATTTATCCCAATCGAGAGGCATGTATAGACTATTTTGGGTTTGAGGTAAGAACTTTTAGTAAAATATTAGGATGGCAATTCTGAGTGTACGGTTGAGTCTGGATGGATCGAAATAGTCAGAAAAGAGTACCCAGGAGTAGTAAATGGGTCTCGGGGCATTTTTAGGCACAACTAAGCTCACAGAAGAGTGTTTGGGCCCTTTTAATAAAACCCACAAACCTAAAAATGGGATTGACTTAATAAACCCTAAAAGTGAGAGGGAGTGGCTACCATAACTCATTTTAGAAAACCTAAGTAAGTAGAGAAGAAAAGAGGGAACAATTGGAGAAACCTTGGGAACCAAAATCAAGAACAAGTGTGTTCAATCTTCATCAAATCATCATCATCTACACTAAAGGATTCTGACTTTATGAACGCTAAGGCAAGTGGTTAAACTTGCTTTTAAATTAATTGCAATTTTCTATTCATATCGTAGTGGGCGTGATAAGATGATATGATTTTTGAGTTAGTTTGATATCTAAATTTTGGTTTCAATAAATTTAGATTTAAAATCTGTAGAGGATTTGGGAATTTGATTTATTAACCTTCAATCCATGTGGGGGATTTATTAAGATTGAGGATCTTGAACTTGTTGATTTAGTGTGAGTTTTAAAGGGTTAAATGAAGGAAATATGGACAAAATTTGAGGTTGAAAATCATCAACGGCGGATTGGGACTGATCGAAGAAGGGAGGGAGAAAACTCAGGGTCGTTCGAACGACATGGGTTTCGTTCGTGCGAGATCCATTGTCGTTTGAATGACATATGGTCTCGTTTGAACGACGCGACTGTTCCGACCCCAGTTTTCCCTCCTATTGTTTTGACATGGGCCTTTGTTTTTGGAAGGTTCTAGTTAAGGGGTCTTGGTTTTTGTGTGAAAATTTTAAATGGACAATTAGGGAGATAATACATAAAGGAAATAAAGGTTGAAAATTGAGAAATTTGGAAACCTTAGATATATATAAGTGTGCAAAACTTATTAAGGGGAATTTGGGTCATAAATTCTGAATATTATATTGTGAGCTAAGTGAGCGAGTCCGAATTTGTTAGTTGAGGGACACTAAGGTAATAAATTAATGAATGCGTAGTTAATTAAAGTTTAGAGTCGGGGAATTGACTCGGATATTTTGGGACTAGGTCTACGAGTGCTTAAACACGAATTTGGCTGAGTTAATTTATTATAGGGTTATATAATAAATTATGCAATATTCAAAATAAAATGGGAGTAACCTTAATAAGTGGAATTTGAGGAACAAGTTCTACAAGATGAAATTTCGGATCGAAGGAGCGAGTCCGGGTAATTTAGTTGGGTGACACAACTAGAGTGATAAATAAATAAATGTGGGAATTATTTAAGTTACAAGTCGGTATATAAAATGTTACGATAAATTTTGCACGGAGTAGCCTGGATTAATTAAATATATATATATGATTGTGTAGTGTGTGTGTGTGTCTGTGTATATATATATATATATATAGTTGTGTTCTATAAAAATATTAGTGTGAATATTATTCATAGGAATACATACCCCTCTAGTGCTATCATGGGAAGTTGCGCAATGTGGGTGAATCCCTTGGCTTGAGGAGCAGGGTGAGTATAGTCCCCAGGTCAAAGCGTCCGTAGTTAGTGTGAGATGTCTCGGGTGTGATTCGGTCTCATTCTCGGAGGGAACTATGACCACCTCCGCTGCGTTTATTTTATTTTAAGGATTCGGGAAGCTGACCGTGTCAGGGTGTCCAGGTGGATGAGTATACCTGGATTGATAGCATTATTTATATACGGGTAAAATACGTATATATTTACGACGTATGTGTGAATGTTGTAATATGATAATACGTATATAAGGTGCATATATTTATATACGGGTAAAATACATGATGCGAAGTGTATTGATTATATATAACTCGTGAGAATGTTATATGGTCCCAAAAGAGATATGATTAATTAATTTAATGTGATAAATAACTTATAAATTGTATGTTAAATATACTCGGACTAGAGTAGTGTGTCAGAAAGGATATTATCGAGAACTAGTCCCGAGGTAGAGGGCTAGGTGGGTTAAGTAGAAAAATGCTAGATGTGCACAATAGTTGAGGGGTGAGTCGGTCCTCAAGAGAGTGCGACACTAGCTTAAATATGAAGAGGATTCATGCATTTTAATTCACTACATTTTAATTCACTTGCTAAATATTTTCAAAATTTTTTGGGTTCTAACCCTTGCTATCAAATATTTTCAAAATCTTTTAGGTATCCTCCCACAAGGATGCCAGATTTGATTCTCTTCCTGGGTCACGCAGCTGCGACATATGTGGGTGCTGCCGGAGTTGGATTAGACGCCTCCTTCATTCATTCCTAGTTTAGGAATTTTATTCTCAGTTGTATTTTCGAGCATGTTGTTCACTGCAGTTATTCAGTTTATTTCTATTATGAATATATGGGATTTAGTTTCTTCCTGTCAGATTATTTTGGTTTGGATCTTTCTTTTTGTCGATGGTTATTCGGCTAGAATTTGATTCAGATAATTGTGGAATGCTTAAACTCTATTATATTGTGATGATTCTACTTAGTCTCTTATTGCACTAAGTGACTTGGTGTTTCGAAAGATAAAATTTTGATACATTCTTAATTAATTAATAGGTGGTTAGTAATTAATAATGTCTTTAACAGTGATGCTAAGAATGAACCAGATGGAACTCCTGTTTAATTTAATAAAGGCCTGATTTCTCGATATTTAATTAGGCGGGGTGTCACAGATGGTATCAGAGCATCTGGTTCTAGTGTCCTTAGGATTTGTGAGGCTTTTCACGTTTTAGCTTAGCGTTCTTTGATATGCAACCATGTTATAGGATTGCTATATTCCTTTACGTATGTGACTGACGTTCTCCGGCTATTAAGTATAGTTGATGTGATTTATACACAAGTTCGGTTAAGCGTGGCACATCGAACAATATAGAACGAGAAGCGTGGGCCGTTAGAAGGATTACATGAGAGAGGAATCAACTGAAGCCATAGAGTATTCTGGGAACTGTGATGGGACTAGAGTCACTATGATCATTTTTTTGGAGTAATCGCTGGGGATATATATAAGTAGAAACTTGGATTCAAACAAACATAGGTGTAATTTGTGTTTTCAAGATTTTGATCCATGAAAATAAAAACACAAAAATAAGAACTTTTGATAGAGAAAATATTTTTTCTCCAAGTGTAGAAGAAGGTGTGTCAAAATATATCTAAAGTCTGATGTTCCCGCACTTTTTAATCAGGTAAAAAGTTAGTGGACAAGTGGGGAAGGTGGGAAGTTTATCTTTGGAAAACTGTCAAAAATTTCTGAACGTTTGTTCGAACAACACTAAAGTGTCGTTCGAACAAGTCCGCTCGAATGAGATTACTGTGACACCCCACCTAATTAAATACCAGGTGATCAGTCATTTATTAAATTATAATCAAGGTGAACGGTTGGTTCATTCTTAACATCACTGTCGAAAATAAACTTTCCAATTTAACACCCGAAATAATTAAGCTAAGTGTCAAAATCATTTAAAACATTATTTCCATTTCATTTAACCAAATTATAAAACCTTTAATAATTAACAGTTTATGACTCACACAATTTAAAAAGATTGGAAATGAACCCTCCATAATTTAACCATTCACACAAAATACCAACTTTAAAACCATAAAGGAAAACCATCATGACAGTAAATAAATCCCAAGGAGTAAAATAATAAAGACAAATGAACATAATCTCCGACCATTCCAACTAAATAAGGAAGCGGGCGACACATGCCCCAACTAATTAGAGCTGGAATAAGAGTGGAATCAACAACGAGGTTGTCTAAGCAATGGCCTACAGCTCCAACATTAGCTGCAACACGTCCAATCCAAAGAACCTAAGCATGACGCCCATGTGGCTGGGCACCTGTAATATATACATATATATACAAGAGAGAAGAGATAACAGGAAACGGGTCAGAGCCCGATTGTAAAACAGTTTTAAAATGTAGTTTAGCAAGTATTTAAAATACTTACCGGCTAATGCAACAACCATGCCAGTATGCGACACTATCTTGAGAATTCTCACCTCTCATCTAGTGTGCACGTCTACCGTACTACTAAACCTCATAAGTCTATCTCACTTATTTTCCATAAAGTTTTATCTCGAGAAATAACAGGGTGATAATATTTAGTTTAGAAAACTAATCTCTTCAAGATTCCATACGCTATTTAAAACAAATTAGTACCATTATGAAATTCCCGAACATTTAAGAGAGTTGAAACATTTATTCATTACTTAATTACTTATACGCATAGTAGAAAGTTCCCATGTAAATATATGTATATATATTAGTCTCACATATAATATATACACTAACGGCACCCCACATAAAATCTATGGTGTTGGCATACTCTGCTATCAAGTCCCCGTATCACTCATACTAAGGGAAATACTAGTTCGAAACCACTCTCGAACTGTATTAACACAAAACACATATAAATGGAGGCGAAGCATAGTTCCCGATCCTAAGAGGTCAGCACATACCCTCATGTCTCTTAGGACTATCTGACTATCACTCAGATAGTTTGTAATTGAGGATACTATCTTCTAGGGTACAAGTCGTTATCCGCCATAAAGGTCGAATCAAGATAAGCCTGTCCCGGCGGGGAAACCCCCGTGATAGCAAGTAGCTCGGGTACGGTTTTTACATAGATATATAATATATGCACAATCACACAGTCATATATATATAAATATTCATATTTCTTGGTTAGGTACGCCCACGACCCAAAATTTTAATTATCCGTTCTTAGCGCATTTTACTGGATTATTTCGCATAACGAACTTGATATTTTTCTATTCTCATATATATTTCACTTCATACACACTTCCCCTCTCTTGAAGTATCCTAAGTAAAATTTTAGTAGACATACACTCACTTATATTCTGGTCTAACCCTCTGGCGAGTCTCGATCTTTTATTAAATATACGCATGATTTCATATGTGAATAATTACCCATTAACCCTTAATTTCATCTTACATTAAATTATCACTTAACGGGGTTACCTAGACCCTAATGGTCCTTTTACATCACATTATACTCTACCAATAATAATTAAGGGTTCCTATACCTTTTAATCGGATTAAACCAAAATAAGGGGAATATACAGTTTTTCAGGAGGGATCGATCGATCGAGGGAAGGGGGTCGATCGATCGATCATCGATTGATCGATGTTCTTGGATCGATCGATCGATCAAGCAGTTATGACGAAAACTGCATTAACCCAGCTACAATTTTACCTCTCCAACCTCAACCAAATCCCCATATATGATTCCCAAACTCCCAACCAACATTATCACAAGTACTATAGGCCTAAATACATGATTTTAAACGTAAAACATGTCCGAATTCATCAAGTATACCGATTAAATGGGTAAACTCTACATAAACTTCAAGAACCCTAATCTTTTATTTTAATTTCAATTCTTCCCATTATTTTTCCAGATTTCCTACTTCTAAATCCATACAAATTTGTGGTATACCCTCTACATGCGATTTAGATGTCCAAAATACGATTTCTTCTTCTATAACATGTGATTCTAAGTCTCAAAACTATACTTTCTTTCATGGGACAACCCTAGACTAACATGATTGATACATTAACTAAAAATAAAGCAAGATAAATACTTGACTGGTAATTTAGTTTCTGATTTGTGGAAGAAAAAGGTATGGTTGCGCTCCTCGTCACGCGATCTACGTTTTGGTGGTGGCGGCGGTGCAAATGGTTGAGTCTTTGGCCTTGAATTTCTTGAAAAGCTTGCCAACTTATTCTCTAATGGCCGTCCTTTGATTTTGTGTTTGTCAACCCTAGAAGACAACTTCTAAAGGCTGATATATCCTTAGGAAATTCGCGGGTTTAATTACCCAAAAATATAAAATGTCTAAAATACCCTCCCGGGATGTCAATTAGGCCTAAAAATACCTCGTGACCTAAACTAAACCCCCGAGTACACTTTTCTGACTATCTCGACCCTTCCGGATACTTTGGCGCACTCGAAATGACCATATGAGTGACTTTTACTTTATTCACTTTTAATAATCATAATTTAGTCCTGACACGACACAGGCGCGTCCTGACTTAAATTTTCATAATTGTCATTTTATTCACTCGTGACAATTTTTAATAAAACCAATCTTATATATTACTTTACTCATTTAGTAATATTAAATTTTTTTCCAATAATTACTAACTCTCGTCACGCTAGTAAATATTTAAAACAAATTTTCGGATTAAAATTTAATTAATTCCTCAATTAAATTTAATAAATCCCTAAATTTAAAAGCCACAAAAATACGAGGTATTACATACTTCCCCCCAATAAAGGAATTTCATCCCGAAATTCGGAAAATAAGGCCTACTGGTAAAACAAAACTGGATACTTTATCAGTACGCAACTATTTACATAGTAAGGCGTTCAATCGCTATAACCCCTGTCTCGTAGTAAGCTTGTTTAATACTCTTCTTAACGACACTTCACATTGTGCTCCTATCCGACAACCTTCGCATAAGACGAGCTTATACAACATTGACTCCCATTATTTCAATATCATTGGGAGGCCGCACCTCACTACATGATAACTACTCGTATTTATCCAAAAACAAAACTCCGATTCTGAGACAAGCCATACGAATATCTGAATACTCTTGTCGCTTAAAACAGTCGTGGTAATTCCACTATAGTCACCAGACTCTAACTTGACCAAATCCAAAATTCTGATTATCCACTCACCTCTAAACATACAGAGGGAGAATAATTAAGGTTTTTCCACACCAAAACCTTAATAAGCACCTCGTTCGTGACAAACAGGTACGAGTGCTACCATAGAAATTTACCATACTATACTTCACTTGCTAGCTATATCCGTTATGGAAACAAAATGATCACAAAGATTCCAAAATTACCTTTACGCGGCTCAACTAATCGTTAATCACCGTGCGCCTACTCCCAGGCGAGGGGTGATTCATCCTACTCAAAATGAAATGTTATTCCCACTACTTCCTGAAATCCCATATTGTAGGTGGAATTCAAAAATTTCATCCCAATTCAGAGAATAATACCGTGTAGGACCACGTACCGACGCGATCCTTCCTTTCAAAGGAAGACTGGGGTACACTAGTAAATATTATTAATCACCCCAAAGGAATATCAATCACTTCCTTCTTGGGCGACTTGTCCCACATGTTAGGATGAACCCTTGATCTTGTCTTGAAGATGACAACCCATCCATAAAACTTTACCGACTTTACCGGTCTCTTCCATTATAGGAATTATCAATAGCCTCAAAATTTTCTGGTTGATCCTCTCATTCCAACCGATCTCTATCTATGAGTGGTGCATGCAGAGACCCCTCATTATGTTCCGCTAAACATCGACTTTTACTTGAAATGTCTCACATTTAGTGACACTTAATGTGCACTTCTGGACCTTTATACCATACTAACATCATTACTCTTTATATGCGCAAGTCGCTCTTACACTTGACTATTAACAACTCCACTCCGAGTGTTCTCCATAATAATTAAATTCTACCATTCTCAAGGAATACCCCTTTTAAATGGCTTCCCACAGCCTTCCGATCAAATTTGGGTGTGCTATTCTGATCGCACACGTATGTATGGATTATCGCCCCTCATGCGACGCTTAATCCACTCTATCACTTCCACCTCGTTATGCTAGTCCCACAAACATATATTCCACACTTCCACTTCCACCAACTCGAACGATTCTAACATCAGCTAACCAGGATGCCCATATTTTGTAACACCCCGCCCGCCCGGGGAGAATGAACGGAGCGCTACTACGATAAACTAAATCAATTCCACAATATAACAAGGCATGGAGCATCTAAATCCCATAATAGAAAAGAAACCACTAATCTCAAATCTCTTCAAATAAATACAATAATTCTCTCGAATAAATTACAACATCTAACTTGAAAATAAAATACAAATCTCCAATGCTCTATACCATAAAAATAAATACAAGTCTTCATTCTTGTATTAAAATTTCTTTCCCAGATAATCCTCACTAAAAATCATCCCAACTCTTTATTTCCCTTGTGTTCCGAATGCGGTTACAACACTTGGGTACTCTCAATCAGCCTAGAGACCGAAATTTCAATTCCCCCTTATCATCGTTCCACCCCTCAATTCGTGGTGATGAAACAAAACTTTCCATGCTTTCTTACAACACAACCAGCTTCACTGGCCTTAACTCATAATTCAACTTCCAACTTATAGATATAATTACCCTCTCCTACTATGACAGAGGTACCAACCGATAGACTAATGACCAAACATCTTTCTACTTCCCACCTTACGCTAAGTTTCATGCGTGGGATATCTCGCAAAGCGAAATCCAAACAAGGAACCCCCTGATACACTACTACCTAGAATTATCGGTTATCGAAATCTGTTTGGCCCTCCGTCCATAACATGTACCCCTTTATTCCATCTCTTGACAGAAAAGTTACTTCACTTCCCGTAATTACACCTACACAATAAACATTTTACCAATCCATGATCGTTCAGTATTAGTGGAAATCATAATTCATAAATCTCGTACACATACAATCAGGACTCTCAAAATCCTGATTCCAAACATATGAGTCTGACTCTTAACTCTCACATCTCTAAAGGGTAGATATACCAATTCTCTCTACCTATCACCAAGTACTGAGCGCTAAACATAATAATGAGTCAAAACTTACCGCCCAACAGTAAACCTAATACATACTGAATCATAACAACAAAGTCCCTACACACTCCGGGATCGAGTATCTCGAGCCCACTATTCGCTCCGAAGTCTCTAAAATAGATAATATTAAGTGTGAGTCCGACCCTCTCGCAGGTGAGGTCTCGCCATACAAAACATGCGGCACTGAGGTAACCACTCCGATAGCTTTACAATAAATGCCTACTATCGTACTAACCATTTCTATAAAATTGTAACCAAGGTAATATCTTACTCGTATATCACATCGCTATAAAAAATAACCTCAATAAAGTATATAGCACTATTGATAAACCCATTCATCCTGTAACACTAAAGATAATCCCGCTACACTAGAAAAGTATCCTCAGAATAATGTCGTTTATTGTTATACTCGCTAGACTCGTCTCACATGCCAATCTAGTAATGAAAAAAATATGGTGACTCGTTCGTGTCCCATAAAGCACACTTCATCCTCCGAGGATAAAACTCATACTTCTACTTTGCCAAACGTATTCGGAGTCTCACGAACGACTGGAATCAAATACAGGAGAATCACAATCTCCTTAGAGGTGTCCTCCTCAATGAAATACAAATGGGTGGAAGACCCTCCCTATGGGCGAGGCATCGCTACTAAAACATCTCTTGTCCTGAAACAACAAAGATAGTACTCCTATCGAAACAATTTATCATGGCTCTGTACGCAATGAGACAATCCATGCCAATAACGACGCCGTACTCACGTAAGACTAAACTAGTTCAATTACAGGTAAAAATCAATCTACAAAACTATATACCTACACCCCGACGTATAAATAGAATTAAAGACTCATTCCAAATGATTACCTACGCCTGACACCGTACTCTCATTAGTGTCTAAAAATCCTAAGGCTCGCGCATTGTGGGTATTTATGAAACAGTGTAACACCCCAGTATTGAATAAAATGTGTCCCATAATATTAGAAGGAAGGACCATACCATCAGTGGCTGATGATGGTTGCCGAATTTCAGTATGCTGGACATTGTACACACATTCGTATTGTTTTTGCCCCTGCTGCTGGGGTATCTTACCCTTATCTGGGCAACCCTGCCTCCGGTGACCCACCATGCCGCAATTGAAGCATCTACCTCTAAACTGTTTAATTTGACTGCTATGTTGGTTTTGGTCGAGTTATTCGGTTCCACATTTTCCTTGGCCTTGTTGGCCTTATTGAGCATCCTGATGAAAATCGACATATGGTTAAGGACAGTCCCTCCACTTGTGACCTGCTTGTTCACACTTATAGCAGAGTCTTGAAAGTTCTCGCTGGTCGTGTCGGAGTTCCTTTCCAGTCTGATCCGGACAAGTTCGATGTTCATGATCGTCCATTCCACATTTGAATCACCTCTTTGTGACTTCACTCTGACCCCAGCTTTGTTGGCCCTGACGCTTTTGGGTTTTCCTACACAATTTGTTACCTTCGTGGCTTTTACAGTCATGAGGAGCTTGTTGTTACGATTTTAGTGTCTTCACACACTTCTTATTTCTAGTCATGACAGATTGACTATACTCTCTAGATCTTTTGCCCCCTATAAGCTGTGTGCTGCATTCTTGATACCGTAAGACCGCAGTGGTAACTGCCTGTGCCACAATACCTGCTAACTCGGCGGTTGATACTCTCTCTGGAAACACCTGAGGTGTGAACGGACCTTGCTCATTGACTCCCCTAACGACATTTGCTTGTTCTTCTTGACGATCCATCTGAAAATTTAAATAATCTGGATGAGTTCATCATTCACAAAAACAAATCGCAGAAGCACGAATTCTCATCGCATAAAGATGAATCCAACATTCCTAATATTAGGGCTCTAAATCAAAGACGCTAAGCTGGAACTGAAATAAGCCGTACAGATCCTAAAGGACACTAGAACCTGATGGTCTGATACCACCTGTGACACCCCGCCTAATTAAATACCGGGTGATCTATCCTTTATTAAATTATAATCAAGGTGAACGATTGGTTCATTCTTAGCATCACTGTCAAAAATAAACTTTTCAATTTAACACCCTAAATAATTAAGCTAAGTGTCAAAATCATTTAAAACATTATTTCCATTTCATTTAACCAAATTATAAAACCTTTAATAATTAGCAGTTTATGAATCACACAATTTAAAAAGATTGGAAATGAACCCTCTATAATTTAACCATTCAGACAACAAATACCAAATTTAAAACCATAAAGGAAGACCATCCGGACAGTAAATAAATCCCAACGAGTAAAAGACTAAAGATAAATGAACATAATCTCTAACCAATCCAAATAAATAAGGAAACGGGAGACACATGCACAAACTAATTAGAGCTGAAAGAAGAGTCGAATCAACAACGAGGTCGTCTAAGCAATGGCCTGCAACTCCCACATAAGCTGCAGCACGTCCAATCCAAAGAACCTAAGCATGACGCCCCTGTGGCTGGGCTCCTGTAATATATACATATATATATAAGAGAGAAGAGATAACAGAAAACGGGTCAGAGCCCGATTGTAAAACGGTTTTAAAATTTAGTTTATCAAGTATTTAAAATGCTTACCGTCTAATGCAGTAACCATGCTAGTATGCGACAATCTCTTGAGAATTCTCACCTCTCATCTAGTGTGAACGTCTACCGTACTACTAAACGTCATAAGTCTATCTCACTTATTTTCCATAAAGTTTTATCTCGAGAAATAACAGGGTGATAATATTTAGTTTAGAAAACTAATCTCTTCAAGATTCCTTACGCTATTTAAAACAAATCAGTACCATTATGAAATTCCCAAACATTTAAGACAGTTGAAACATTTATTCATTACTAAATTACTTATACGCACAATAAAAAGTCCCATGTAAATATATGTATATATATTAGTCTCACATATAATATATACACTAACGACACCTCACATAAAATCTATGGTGCTGGCGTACTCTGCTATCAAGTCCCCGTATCACTCATACTAAGGGAAATACTAGTTCGAAATCACTCTCGAACTGTATTAACATAAAACACATACAAATGGAGGCGAAGCATAGTTCCCGGTCCTAAGAGGTCAGCACATACCCTCACATCTCTTAGGACCATCTGACTATCACTCAGATAGCCTGTAATCGGGGATACTATCTTCTAGGGTACAAGTCGTTATCCCCCATAAAGGTTCAATCGAGATAAGCCTGTCCCAACGCGGAAACCCCCTTGATAACAAGTAGCTCGGGTACAATTTTTACATAGATATATAATATATGCACAATCACACAGTCATATATATATAAATATTCATATTTCTAAGTTAGGTACGCCCACGACCCAAAATTTAATTATCCGTTCTTAGCGCATTTTACTCGATTATTTCGCATAACGAACTTGCTATTTTTCTATTCTCATTTATATTTCACTTCATACACACTTCCCCTCTCTTGAAGTATCCTAAGTAAAATTTCAGTAGACATACACTCACTTATCTTCTGGTTTAACCCTCTTGCGAGTCTCGATCTTTTATTAAATATACGCATGATTTCATATGTGAATAATTCCCCATTAACCCTTAGTTTCATCTTACATTAAATTCTCACTTAACGGGGTTACCTAGACCCTAATGGTCCTTTTTACATCTCATTATACTATACCAATAATAATCAAGGGTTCCTTTGCCTTTTAATCGGATTAAACCAAAATAAGGGAAATATGCATTTTTTCAGGAGGGGTCGATCGATCGAGGGAAGGGGGTCGATCGATCGATCATTGATCGATCGATGTTCTTGGGTCGATCAATCGATCAAGCAGTTATGACGAAAACTGCATTAACCCAGCTACGATTTTACCTCTCCAACCTCATCCAAATCCCCATATATGATTCCCAAACTCCCAACCAACATTATCACAAGTACTATAGGCCTAAATACATGATTTTAAACGTAAAACATGTCCGAATTCATCAAGTATAACGATTAAATGGGTAAACTCTACATAAACTTCAAGAACCCTAATCTTTTCTTTTAATTTCAATTCTTTCCATTCTTTTTCCGGATTTCCTACTTCTAAATCCATACAAATTCGTGGTATATCCTCTACATGCGATTTAGATGTCCAGAATATGATTTCTTCTTCTATAACATGTGATTCTAAGTCTCAAAACTATACTTTCTTTCATGGGACAACCCTAGACTAACATGATTGAGACATTAGCTAAAAATAAAGCAAGATAGATACTTGCCTGGGAATTTAGTTTCTAATTTGTGGAAGAAAAAGGTATGGTTGCGCTCCTCGTCACGCGATCTACGTTTTGGTGGTGGTGGCGGTGCAAACGGTTGAGTCTTTGGCCTTGAATTTCTTGAAAAGCTTGCCAACTTCTTCTCTAATGCCCGTCCTTTGATTTTGTGTTTGTCAACCCTAGAAGAAAACTCCTAAAGGCTGATATATCCTTAGGAAATTCTCGGGTTTAATTACCCAAAAATATAAATTGTCTAAAATACCCTCCCGGGATGTCAATTAGGCCTAAAAATGCCTCGAGACCCAAACTATACTCCCGAGTATACTTTTTTGATTATCGAAATGACCATACGAGCGACTTATACTTTATTCACTTTTAATAATCATAATTTAGTCCTGACACGACACAGGCGCGTCCCGACTTAAATTTTCATAATTGTCATTTTATTCACTCGTGACAATTTTTAATAAAACCAATATTATATATTACTTTACTCATCTAGTAATATTCAACAATTTTCCAATAATAACTAACTCTCGTCACGCTAGTAAATATTTAAAACAAATTTTCGGATTAAAATTAAATTAATTTCTGAATTAAATTTAATAAATCCATAAATTTAAAATCCACAAAAATACGGGGTATTACAATTACTAATTAAACTTTGAATGAGATTTCAGAACAAAATTGCCAGATTTCGTTAGATGTTCGTTTGAATTCTCGTTCGAACGATTTCGTTCAAACGAATTTCTAACGAGAATTCAGAGAGTTCAAGTTAAGGTCGTTAGAAGTTTCGTCTGATATGATATGTCGTTCGAATGACCTCGTTCAAACGACATTTCAAAAAAAGGTATTTTTTTAGAAAAAATAAAAATTCATTTTTCAGTTAAGTTTTAAATAAAATTACACCCAAATAAATATTCTAAGCTCCTAAATATATATAAATGTATTCATACCTTTGGAGACTTGGAAACTCAAATGTTGATGACGTCAAACTTGACATAAAAATCGGCAATGATGAAACTTTAAAATTCTTGGCCGCAACGTCTTCAACTCTTTAAATGTCATAGGCTTGAAAGGATACAATATGAACATCTATCCTATGACTCAAATTATTCTGTCCGGAATTAAGCCAATACAACAAATTGACTCGATTGGAAATTTTCCCTTACATGAGCGTAGTAGTGTATGACTCCTTTAGAAACGAGGAAGTCAATTATTAGACTTGTGAGTGTAGGGATAGGGTTTGAGTGTCCCGGGCCAGGTGTATGCTTTGGGTTCTACCAAAATTAAGGACTCACAATGCTGAGGAATAATGCCTTGGGAAAAGCTCTTTTGGGCTTTGTTGTGAGATGTTATACGCATAAGACTTAATAAATGTCGGGAGTGGAGAAGCGTTATTGGATGCGAGAACATTGGATTTAATGAGAATTATTGATCGTGTGGAGAAAACACGTTGAGCGGAGAGATTTTAGGAAATAGGACCGGTGAAGCTGGGAAGTGTTGCGAAAGAAACATTGGGAATATTTGCACCACAAGTTGATGGGTGGGGCAATATTGAGAAAAATTAAATAGTAATTGGTGGGGTAATCGAACATACCCAGAGGATATAGTCACGCCAAGAATGCGGGGGCTGAACTTGAGATAAGCATGTTACGTAAGTGATATTATGAGGTTTGTGCAAATATGTACGAGATATAGGGTGTATGGGCGCCCTGGGTGGAGCAGAGTCTCATTTAGTCAGGTGCCGAGCAGTTTTGGGAGTAAACGCAAGGGCAATGATTTTAGGTATATTATAAAAAAAGGGGAGTAATATGCCCCTTGTAATATGAAACGTTCAGCGTGGGGATCAGTAATGAAAAATACATAGTGGAGCTGTCTCCAAGTTATACCATTTAAGGATGAAAAAGGTTGATCCGATGTTTTCAACTAGGATTTTGTAATTTTGATATTCCCAGTGACATTATTGATGAGAATGAGTGGTGAAATTCATATTTGGGACATCCAAAATCGCGAAGAGGTTACGGTTTCCATCGGATTTGTGGAATGGATTGACCAGAATGGAATCTTTGTTACTTTGGGGTGAGTAAGAAGTGAAACGGAACTAGGTAGTGTTCAAAATTATTGTGAGTCGGGATAAGATTGTTCAGTTCCGCCTCTGATCGGAAGTGTCAGGAGGTGATGCGGACGAAATTGCATACCCTTTAGTTAATGGTCGACGAAAGTGACTAGGTTATTGGACAAATCGAGGAATGCGTAATTTCAAATTTATGGGTGATTGGGAGTATTAATTACCACTAGTAGAGTTACGTGTGATGCCTCGTGGTAGTGTATTGTCTACGTAACACGATCTGAGACATTATCAGGGAAATTTTGTCATCCACCTTTTGGTTGGTAAGGGTGGAGGAATAACAAGCTGCTGGGACCCTAAATGATTTATGGTCAATCGGTAGGAATTGAGTAAACTGCATCTTTTCAGATAACTCAAAAAAGTAATGAGAATTACGTCACCGTGAGTTAAGGGTTTGAAGTCTAACATGAGTATTCAGGGATTATCACAGGTATTTTAACCTGAGGGAGTCACGGGTCGGCAACAAGAAATTTGCACCCATAAAGGTGGGGGACTTTTCCAACATAGAGACATTAGAGCTGACGGAGCATAGGCTCGTCTTTTGCAACACTATATGGTCAGAGACCATTGAGTTGGATATTGATGACCAGGTATTGGTTAGGGTGTTTCCCATGAAAAAGGTCATGAGGTTCGGTATTATAGGGAAGCTAGCGTCGAGATTTTGGGAGGTGGGCGCATCCTTATCATTGAGAGAGTGGAACCGGTAGCTTATAGACTGGGTTTACCATAGCATCTACAATGGATACGCGATGTGTTTCACGTGGCATCGCTGAAGAATTATCGGAGGAGTGTGAGAGCTTGTGGCATGTTCCACTTGAGGAGTTTGATTTGCAGCTAGATTTCTCATATGAGGAGAGACTTGTAGCTATTCTGGATCGTAGTGAGCGCAAGTGATACCACTTGTTGGAGTTTAGTGGGGACACCAAATCGTTGACGAGTCCATTTGGGAACGGGAGGATGAGATGCGAGAGCAGTATCCAGAGGTATTCATCGCAGGTACAACCTAATTTCGGGGACGGAATTTCCTTATAAGGGGGAAGTATGCAACACCTCGTATTTTTGGACAGTTGTTAATTAATTAATTAATTAATTCGACTAATTTTAAATTACTTGTGTCGTAATTTAATTGCATTAATTATTATTATATTTGTTTAAATATTAATTTAGTGAGTAAATGATTAATATTTATAGAATTTAAATTTATTAAGTGGATAGTAATAATTTAATTACGTCATAACGAGCGATAGTGATGTTGCATTTATTTATCCCAATCGGGAGTCGGGTATAGACTATTTTGGGGTTGAGGTAAGAACTTTTAGTAAAATAATTCGGATGGCAATTCCGAGTGTACGGTTGAGTCCTAATGGGTTGAAATAGTCGGAAAGAGTACCCAGGGATAGTAAATGGGTCTCAGGGTATTTTTAAGCATAACTAAGCTCACATAAGAGTGTTTGAGCCCTTTTAATAAAGCCCACAAGCCTAAAAACAGAATTGACTTAATAAACCATAAAAGTGAGAGGGTGTGGCAACCATAACTCATTTTGGAAAACCTAAGTAAATAAAGAAGAGAAGAGGGAACAATTAGAGAAACCTTGGGAGCGAAAATCAAGAACAAGTGTGTGCAATCTTCGTCATCATCATCTACACCAAAGGATTCAGGCACTAGGAACCCTAAGGGAAGTGGTTAAACTTGCTTTTAAATTAATTGCAGATTTATATTCATATCATAGCTGGTCTGATAATATGATATGGTTTTTAGGTTAGTTTAATATCTAAATTTGGGTTTCAATAAGTTTATATTTAAATTTTGTAGAGGATTTGGGCATTTGATTTATTAATCTTCAATCCGTGTGGGGGATTTATTAAGATTGAGGATCTTGAACTTGTAGATTTAGTGTGAGTTTTAAAGGGTTAAATGAAAGAAGTCTGGGCAAAATTTGAGGTTAAAAATCATCAATGACGGATTGGGACTGATCGAAGAAGGGAGGGATAAAAACTCAGGGTCGTTCGAATGACTTGGGTTTCATTCATGTGAGATCCATTATCATTTGAACGACATATGCTCTCGTTCGAACGACGTGATTATACTGGACCCATTTTCTCCCTTCTACTGTTTTGACCCGGGCCTTTGTTTTTGGAAGGTTACAGTTAAAGGGTCTTGGTTTTTGTGTGGAAATTTTAATGGGACAATTTGGGAGATAATCCATAAAGGAAATTAAGGTTGAAAATTGAGAAATTTGGAAACCTTATATATATATATGTATATATAAGTGTGCAAAACTTATTAAGGGGAATTTTGGGTCATAAATTCTGAATATTATATTGCGGGCTAAGTGAGCGAGTCCGGATTTATTGGTTGAGGGATACCAAGGTAATAAATTAATGAATGCGTAGATAATTAAAGTTTAGAGTCGGGGAATTGACTCGGATATTTTGGGACAAGGGGTACGAGTGCTTAGGGGCGGATATGGCCGAGTTAATTTGTAATAGGGCTATATAATAAATTACGGAATATTCAAAATAAAAAGGGAGTAACCTTAATAAGTGGAATTTGAGGAAAAAGTTCTACAAGATGAAATTTCAGACCGAAGGAGCGAGCCTGGGTAATTTAGTTGGGTGGCACAATTAGAGTGATAAATAGATAAATGCGGGAGTTATTTAAATTACAAGTCTGTATGTAGGCTTGAGAATGTTAGGCTAGTGTTACGGTAAATTGTGCACGGAGTAGCCTGGATTAATTAAATATATATATGCGATGATTGTGTAATATATATATATATATATATATATATATGTATGTGTGTGTGTGTGTGCTTTATAAATATTAGTGTGAATAATATTTATAGGAATACATACCCCTCTAATGCTATCATGGGAGGTTGCGCGGTGTCAATGAATCCCCTGGATTGAGCAGTAGGGTGAGTATAGTTCCCAGGTCATAGCGTCAGTAGTTAGGGTTATAAGTTTTGGGTATGATTCGGTCTCATTCCCGGAGGGAACTATCACCGCCTCCGCTGCATTTATTTTGTTTCACTGATTTGGGGAGCTGACTGTGTCAAGGTGTCTGGGTGGATGAATATACTTGCATTGATAGCATTATAGAGAACATCCGACGAGTGTCTACTCAAGAGGATGGTTATATATTTACGACATGTGTGTGAATGTTGCAATATGATAATACGTATATAAGGTGCAAACATTTATATACTGGTAAAATACATGATGTGAATTGTATTGCTTATATATAACTCGTGAGAATGTTATATGATCCCAAATGAGATATAATTAATTAAGTTAATGTGATAAATAACTTATAAATTGTATGTTAAATATACTCAGGCTAGAGTAGCGTGCCAGAAAGGATATTATCGAGAACTAGTCACGGGGTAGAGGACTAGGTGGGTTATGTAGAAAAATGCTAGATGTGCACAATAGTTGAGGGGTGAGCCGGTCCTCAAGAGAGTGCGACACTAGCTTAATTATGAAGAGAATTCATGCATTTTAATTTAGTGCAATTTAATTCACTTGCTAAATATTTTCAAAATGTTTTGGGTACTAACCCTTACTATTGAATATTTTCAAAACCTTTTAGGTATCCACCCACAGGAATGCCAAACTTGATTCTATTCCAGGGTTACGCAGCTGCAGTATATGTGGATGATGCAGGCGTTGGATTAGACGCCTCCTTCATTCATTCCTAGTTTAGGAATTTTATTCTCAACTGTATTTTTGAGCATGTTACTCAATGCAGTTATTCTGTTTATTTCAGTTATGATTATATGGGATTTAATTTCTACATGTGAGATTATTTTGGTTTGGATGTTTTTTTTTATCGATGTTTATTCATCTAGAATTTGATTTAGATAATTGTGGAATTCTTAGACTCTACTATATTGTGATGATTCTATTTAGTCTCTTGTTGCACTTAGTGACTTCGTGTTTCAAAAGATAAAATTTTGATACCTGCTTAATTAATTAATAGGTAGTTAGTAATTAATATTGTCTTCGACAATAATGCTAAGAATGAACTGGATGGAACTCCTGTTTAATCTAATAAAGGCCTGATCACCCGGTATTTAATTAGTCGGGGTGTCACAAAAATGAATAATCTCTTAGACACCGGTACAAGTAATATTATTACGAGTAATACATAAGCATAAGTATAAATAATGTCGCAATTAATTGTCACTTTTAAATTCACAAAAAATTACAATGTTACTTTGAAAGTCACCATAGTCACATAGGCATGGGGGTTAGTCGTCGGCGCCCACGACTGGTGGCATAAGTGTGCTGCATGCATGTGAGTTTCCATAAACACGATACACGGGTGTACCTCAAACATGAATCCAATGACACAAATTACAAATGTGTCTTACTCATATTATCCACTAGTTATTATATATTTTGGTTAATGATTTTCATCTTTAGATAGTAACCTTGTAGTACAAAAATCAAGAATAAGAAAGAACCACAATGATGAAAAGTAAGAATTATCAGGAAAAATTCAACTAGGCATTTAAAATTGAGTTACATAGCTATCCAAAGTTGATGAACTTAGGTTAAGGCTCCACCAACTATATTGGTGAATTCTATCCAAAAAGATTTATTTCGTCTGTAAGTTTCTAATGTAGTTGTTTATTTAAAAATTGGTTGTTTTTGGTAGAAGGCATTTTAGTCCTCTCACAATATTAAAACAATATTAGGGCATTTAGATATTTTACAACGTAAATTTATAAACACCCAAATTTCCGTGTTAATTATCACGTGTCATAACTTTAAGGAGCGTTGTCAAATTTTAGGTTAGGGGGACGACCCGTAACCAGAAAATAATTTTGAGGGTTGAGTGTAACTTACCCTATAATTTAAATTATAGGGTAATTATAACAAGAGACAATAAAATTTAAAATATTATACAATTGTCGTAACAAATAATAATATGTCAATTAAAATAAATACACACCTCATTTTTCATAATTATCAACGAACAATGTATCTTCGTTGTGTATATATTGGGGGCTTAATGCAGTATGTCATCCCTAGAGGGAAATGTAAAATCATCTATATCATTATAGGTCGCGCGTAATGATGATGCTTCACGAAAACCAATTCTCCATTTGTTAACAAATCTCAGATGCACATTCATTGGCTTAAAAATGGTAGGCATATTCTGGTAGACAAAGGGAGATAATAAAGATACGGGCAACAATGACAATGTCACCGAAAGAGAAATTGTGGGTGCATATACCACATTTCATGTGGTGTTTGGATTGTAACTAGAACCATAATGTCTTAGTATTTATTTTCCCTGAGAAAAATATCTATACATCGCTACCTAGAGGTTCAATGAAATTTTGGGCATGTCATATTAATATTAAATAACTTTACCACAAATAAAAAACACTCAGATACTCTCAACGGTCTAATGTCTTATGGTAAAGAGTAATGCCAAGTATACCCAGAAAATAAACCTAGAATCAAACTAAACTAAGATGTTAGCAATATATTGGTTAGTGTGTAGAGTTCACATAGATTCACTAAACACACCACCAAATATTTTGGTGTCATAGTTTTATGGGTATACCTACTATATCTTTAGGGTAAATGCGACTGATGGGGATCAATATTAGGGATTTGAAGATATGTACGAAAGAGATGCAGAAGAAAATAACATTTTTTATTTTCTTTATTTATTTTATTAAGTTTATTTACGAGTTTAGTTGGAGATAATTATTAGTCTTCTATTTTATATCAACCTTTTATCTTTTGCCCTATAAATTAGTAGGTATTTTCCTCTAAATGGGAATCTTATTTTGATGATTTTGTTACTAAGTGATTGTTACTACTAGTGGAAGTGACAAAGTTTGTCACTGCTTATGGCAGTGATAAAATAATTGTTTGTGATTATTCGTTACTGTCATTAACAGTAATAAATTTTTTGTCCAATTTATCATCGCCTTTTACAGTGACAAATTTGAGTTACTTGATTTAGCACTGCTAATAGAGGTAACAAATTTTATCCTTAGTATTTGTCACTGTCAACAGCGGTGACAGATTTTGTCTTTAGTATTTATCACTGCTAATGAGAATAACAAAATTTGTCATGCATATTGCAGTGACAAATTGGTTAAAAAACCTCGCTTGAAAATCTCCTCTCTCCCTCACGCCCTAACACCTTGTCGTCACTCAAAATTTGGTGTTTAGCTCATCTTATCTTCCTTTCTAACCAGCTCGTCCTCTCTCTCTAGTACCCCACAACCCCTAGCAATAGAATATCTCCTCCCTCACGTGAGAAGTCCTCAGAATCCTCATTATCATCACCCACCTCCACCGCGTTCTCGTAATTCTGCTCAAGTCTCTCCTCTGCATTTCCCTCATAGTAAGTAGTTGTTATCATTAGATTTCAGTGACAACAATCTACTACAACTGTGATATGGGAAATGAGATTTCTGTGAGGCTTAATATTCTCATATTCTAAGCTTTCAAAAATTTATCTTGTGTAAATAAATCTTGTGATTTAAGAAGATGTTAACTTATCAACATCAATCAGGATACAATTGCAGATGGTGATCCTGAACTTGTAGATGACTTTGAATTTTATCTATAACTACCGAAGAAATTTTTTGAATCATTTGATTCAACATCATCTCGTAAGAATTTATGGTATTTTTTAATGTATATAATGTTGATTAATACAACTAAATGTGATTAATGAGTTTTGTGTACTGCTTATAAATTATTCCTTAGGTGTGAGTGTTAGATGTTAGTTTATACATAAAGTTGATTTTCTTGCTTTGTTCGATCACTTTTAGAAAACCTTGAAAGCATAAGATGATGTTTTAGTTTATTTATCTGAAACAAATGATTCAGGGGATTGACAGATAGTTCCCCAGAAAAGGAGGTGCAACTGTAGTGTTACTCTGTCTTTAGAGATTCAAATTTTAATCCTATTGTTTTAAAATTTTGTGACTTTTTTTATATATTTATAGTTTTGACCCCCACAAAAATTTATATATATTGTTTGGCCCTCTCTTACTCACATTTCTGGATCCGCCACTGTGTTTACTAATGTACTGATTTTGGATTTTGTTTATTTTTCCCCATTTTTTATTTCGGCTTTTGGAATACGCACTGTGTTTCTGAATCTTGTGACCGGGGGCTTCTAAAATTGGGATTAATGTCTTTTTATCACTTTTATAATTTAAAAAGTGAAAACCATTTATTGGGGGTTGTCAATTGATATCAACGATTTGTATAAAAACAACCAAAATCAGACATTTCGATGTACTATTTTTTTTGCCTATACACACTTGACACGTTTATTCGATACAAACAGATTAAATAATTTTATTTATATATTTATTTTGGTAAAAAGGGAAACAAACAAACATTAAAGATTTTTTTAGGGTCCCGTAAGATACACGAACACCTCGCACGAGATCAATGTAAGTTGCAAAAATAGACCGCGTAATCACGAGATTCTCGATTTAAAAATATGAGGATAATTTGCCGAACGGCCCCGTAAGAGGCACGAACACCTCGCACGGTGTGACACCCCGCCTAAAAAAATACCGGGCGATCACTCCTGTACCAAATTAAAAACAGGACTCGCCTATGGATCATTCTTAGCATCACTGTTGAAAACCAATTTAATTATTAATAACCTATTAGGCTGGCATCAAAATTTTATTTAACTAATTTTTTTAAACAAACCAACTAAGTAAAACCATCACACAACTTAAATAAATGAAACTGAGGAGAAATAAAATAACCGAACACTCGGTTCAATAATAATACAACATAAACGAATCCGCATGAAAGGCGGTAAAAGAATAAATAATTAATGTTGGGTTATCAGCCCGAATGTTTATACAGTACCTCCTATCTAGATTACAAGGATAGAAGCATCTACAGTGAACCTGCATGCAACCACAGCTGCTGCAGCAGATGTCTGACTCGAAGGAATCATCATCCAGGCGTCCCTATGCATGGACACCTATATATATAATATATATAACAAGAAAGGAAAAATAGGAAAACGGGTCATAGCTCGAGTTGTAAAAATATTTTACAAGTGCATAAATGCTTTATTTTTAAAAATAAGTTTTGTCTCATATTTAAATTGGTATCGCACTCCCATGAGATACCCCTCACCCCTCTTCTAATAATGCACGCCTAACGCACTCGTTTAAAACATCCTAGTTAAGCTACCTCACCTAACTAATCTAATTCACCCGTCTGCTATAAACCTCGACAACCCGAGTACTAAGGGCTAAACTTCTCTCCATTTTCAACACTGTGCTCAGTTCGTGCGTGGGGTGTCTCGCGAAGCGAAATCCAAACAAGGAACCCTCCCGATACACTACTACTTGGCAGTCTCGATCGTCGAGATCTGTTAGACCCTCAGCACATGATATAAATATAAGACTCATATAAACATATAATAATAATATATATATATGTATATACTACAGCTTTATATTCATTATTATATACATCCGGATCCAAATTTACCGAAAATGGGGAAAATACACTTTATTAGGCTTTTTCACTTTATATACATGAGCTTACTATACAATGGCTTGTCTTTATATACAAACAATATACTATACTCATCCAGTATATAATTATACCTATTGCACACATAAGTATAATAACCATCCCAACGAGCTATAACTCGAGGATGCGGTCTCTCAATGCTATCATCTTCCAGGGCATTACTCACATACCATCCTGGGGACCAGCGATCGGACTCAATATCACCGACATCGCGGCCAACACACACAGCGTCTGGGAAGCGGTCATAGTTCCTCCCCGGCAATGAGACGAAACATACCCACCACGTCTCACCCCTAATAAAAATCACCCAATATAACAATGGACGGTATGACTTGGGGAATATCCACACCCTGCTCCTCGAGCCAGGGAGCTCACCCTCATCACGCAACTTCTCAATGATAGCATTAGAGGGGGTATGCTTCACACACACACACACACACACACACACACACACACACATATATATATATATATATATATATATATATATATATATATATATATATATACATTTATCACTCCTCAAATGTAGATATGGCTACTATTGCCAATTTCATAAGTATTCTTTCTCTTAAGTATAAATCACACCTTAATCACTAATTAAGGACTTGTACGTAAACCCTAATGTACCAATTCGTACTAAGTAGATACGTTTACCATTGACTTATCTTAATTCTCATAAGTATTGCACCACCTATAATGACCGTCGTCAATAGACGTATCTGACAATCGCTAAATCCTCTTTTAGCCTATATCCCAATTTCATCCTATCCACCTTATAGGATTTTCTCGCACACAATTTTACACATAATTACATTCTCTTCGTGCTTAATTTTATATGAACCATACCCCATCGAAAGATCAACTCAAGTGTTACTCGCCCTAAACACCCTTAAATAAATAAGTCATGGATTCCATTTTCCATGAACCCAAGGTCTATATATTACTTAATTAACAGTAGTTTGCATGTCCCCACTCTATTTTAGGAACCCTAAACTTTATTTTTTTAATCCATTATTTTCCTCGAAAATATGATTTTTAGTGCCACACCAATTTAGCACCCTCCTAGCTCCTATAAATTTCCTCAAATGGCTAGAGCTAAATTACTAGATAAATACTTATTTCCTCAAACGAATAAGCTAGAACCAATTAAAATTGCAAATCATCCCATGTAATTAACCCTAGGAAAAACTTGCTAAAAATCCTGAAGGGTCGATCGATCGACCCTTAAACTTCGATCGATCGATGGTCGATCGATCGATCCTTTACCCTCGATCGATCGATCACTTCAGATAGCTTCTTCTCCGAGAAGCTATTTCGTCCATTAAAGCTTCTCCCAAGCTTTTATATCCTAACCAACATCCTCCAACCTCAAACAACGATATATACATATATAAAATGGGTTCTAAACATCCTAGAACCCAAAACCAACCAATGATTTCAATAATTTCCTAAGTTTCTCGAATTGGATAAAAGTCGGGGTTTACTCGTTTAACTTCCGAAAACCCATTTTGATTCATAAAATCCCATCCCGAAAATCTTCTGATTTGTTAATACCAAATTTTGAAATGAGATTTATGCTCCAAAATAAATAAATCAAGTAAACACTTGCCTCGTCGATAAAATCCGACGATCCCGAGTCGAATCCCGCGGAGTTTGACCGGAACCTCCCTTTTCTTCCTCTTTTCTCTCCTCCTCTCCTCTCCTCTCCTCTCCTCTTTCTTTCCTTCCTTTTATTTCACCCTCCCTTGCCTTATATAGGGAGAAAAAGGGTTTATCCCTTATTAAACCCAAAAATGAATCGTTTACTCAATTACGAGTCCTTATTAGCCAAAATATTCTCGGAGCCTAGACAATAATCCCAGATACTCTATTCTGACTATCTCGGCCATTTTGAGACCAACCACGCAATCGGAATTTCCATCCAAGGTACTTGGACGCAATTCACTATTTTAACCCAATACACCTCCATGTGATTTTTTCCATTAAAATATTGTCCTCTGTCGCTCTACTCAATTACGACGTGTAATAAAATAATCCTTCTCGTCTACTTATTCCCAAAAGTAGTTATAACATCGGAAATCCTCTAACACTCCTAAACTCCAAAAATTATTATTCCGAGAAATTCCTCGAATTTTCAAATTACACCCATTTGTGAAAATTTAATTTCCCATAAAAGTACAGAGTATTACACACGAGACCAACGTAACTTGTAAGAACTAACCTCTTGGTTTGAGAATATGATGATAATTTTCAAATCTCTAGACTTAGGCTTAAAAAAATGTCATTTGAGGTTTAAAACCCAAAACGACCCCCAAACGGTCATGTAAGAGATATAGACACCTCACATGGGACCAATGTAACTCATAAAAATTGACCTTATAAGTACAGGTCCTAGGAATAGTTTATCAAGCCCTTCTCTCTCTCTCTAGCCCTTCTCTCTAGCCGTCTAGGGTTTTCATGGAGTATCTTCCCCCTCCTCCTGGAGGGGAGGCCATGCAAGCGTCCATATCATCTCCTTCCCTTCATCCTGAATCCTCCCACATCATAAAACCTATTCAGCAAACCTTGCAACCCAAGTCCTTTGCAGATGCTGTGTGCTCTAAGAAAGTTCCTTCTTTTCCCCTGCAACAAATATCTTCTTTTAAAGGAGAACCAACTCTGATTCTTGAAGATTCAACAATATAAGAACTGGAAATCCCATTTAAATTTACATTGGTTGGCAAGTTCTCACATGGTAGACCCTCTATAGATGATATTCGTAAGTTTTTCTCTTCCCTTCAACTGAAAGCCTCATTCAACATTGGCCTCATTGATCTGAAACACGTCCTGATTCGTTTGGATCATGAGGAAGATTTTCATCGGCTATGGTTAAAAGAGACTTGGTTCATTTATAGATGCCCTATGAGAACTTTCAAATGGGATCCTGAATTCCATCCAAATAAAGAATCATCGATTGTACCTGTTTGGATCCTGCTACCTCTTCTCCCTATTCATTTGTATAATAAGAATGCTCTATTCTCTATTGGTCAAGTGGTAGGCAATCCCCTCAAGGTAGACAGTGCTATTGATTCTCTAGCCAGACCTAGTGTGGCAAGGATTTATGTAAAAGTTGATCTACAAAAAACTCTTCCATCAAGAATTTAGCTAGGCAACAAGAACAAAGGAACCGGATTCTGGAAGCCCATAGTCTATGAGGACTTACCCCCATTTTATTTCTTTTGCGAAAAGAAAGGTCATTTACATGAAAAGTGTCATTTAAAAAAGGAGGTTGAACCAAGAACAGTGGGTGACAAACCTACTTATGCAAAAAATTTCAAGAGTCTACAAAGGAATGGGTTTGAAAGTCATTTGGGAATCAACAAACTGCAGTAATCACAGATAAAGAGGAAAAACCTAGTCAATAAGGAAGCTCAGAAGAAACTGATATTGAAGAAGGGGAAATTAAATATAGAAAAGTTACAAAGTCTAGAAATTCAACACGACCATTAATATCCTCCTTCTTTAAGATTGAACACAAGCAGTCAGTAGCAGAAGATAAGATACCAAAGATCAAGGAGGTAACTTCTTCACAAATTTTGTTAGAAGAAAACATACAGACTATGGAAGATAATGTCATTCAAGTGGGAGATTATTTTGAATCTAGCACAATTGAAGTGCAACATAAGGGGAAAGTATGTCAGGTTCCTGAGAGTTCAATTAGTAGTAAAGAAGGTTATAAAGAAGACCAGTCTCCAATAAATGGTGAATGAACTCCTCAATAAAATAAAGAATAACAAGAAGGTTTTATTACAGTTACAAGGAAGAAAAGAAGGTCAATACATGGTGGTTTCAAGATGGCAGCAGGAAGTAATTCAATAAGAATTTTAAGGTCTAGCTCGAACTCAAAAAATTCTAATTGTTCCAAATGATCGAAGTAATAATTTGGAATATAAGGGGTATCTCAAAGAAAGGGGCAATAAGGAGATTAAAAAGACTGCAGAGAATTCATCAAATGCAAGTTCTAGTTGTTAGAACCAAAGCTTGATATGGAGAAAATTAGAAGCTACATGATAAAATTGGGATATGCCTCCTGTAAATCAAACTATAACAGTAAAATCTGGTGTTTTTTCAAGGCAAGTGTAACTTGGGAATGTCTATCAGATAAGTCTCAGTGTATCACCTTCCATGTCCAACTTGAAGGGAATAAATCTACTGTTCAATGTAGCTTTGTTTATGCAAGTTGCATTCAGAATGAAAGAAGGCATTTGTGGCTGGACCTGTCTGCCATGGATATGAATGTAGCATGGATGATAGTTGGTGATTTCAACATCATTACTGATCAGTCTGAGAAATCAGGTGGGGACCAAGTGAATATTGGTGCTATGTATGAATTTCAAGAGTGTATTTATTCTAATGGGCTAATTGATATGGGCTTTATAGGATCAAAATTTACCTGGTTTAATAAAAGAAGCCATGATAGTAGCATATAGTGTAGATTGGATAGGGTCTTGATGAATTCAAAATATCTCGAGTTGGGTATTTCTTGGGAAGTCAAACATTTAAATAGAAGCATGTTTGATCATAACCCCTACTTTTGTCAGGTAAGACTGTAAACTCTTTACCCCATAAAACTTTCAGTTTCCTAAAATTTTGGACTGAAAAGGAAGATTGTATCAACATAGTTAGATCAACTTGGAAGGAAGTATACTGCAGCAATCCAGTTTTGGCTATTTCTTGGAAGCTAAAATCCATAAGAGGGAAGTTAAGCAAATGGAGTAAAAATTATTATGGGGATCTTTTTCAGAATGCTAGGAATGCAGAGGATTCTTTATTGCAAGCTGAGGTTGCTTTTGAACAAGATCCTTCCGAGCTCAATCAGGAGGAGCTGTTAAAGGCCATAGCCATGTATAACAGTAGCTTGAAGAATGAACATGAATTTTGGGCCCAGAAATCTAATGAAAAATGGAATCTGGAAGGTGATCGAAATACTTCGTATTTCTACAAACGTGTTAGAAGAAAGCACAGAAGACTCAGTATTTCAAAAATAAAAAAGAAAGATGGTTCTTGGGCTTATTCAAAAGAGGACATTCAAGCAGCTGCTATTGATTATTTCTCAGAAGTATTTAAATCAAATGAATTGGTAAATCAAGAAGGGGAAGAGCTCCTATTGAAATGTGTTCCTCAATCAATTATAGAGGAGATGAATTCTCAACTTATCTCATGGCCAAACCTGGATGAAGTAGAACAACCAGTGAAGGGTCTAAATGCCTTAAGTGGTCCTGGAGTTGATGGTTTCAATGGTTTCTTCTTTAATTTTTTTGGGATGATATTAAAATTGATGTTTTAAAAGCAGTCCATAGCTTTTTTGCAGGTTACACTCTCCCAAAAATCACTACAACCACAAATATTGCCTTGATTCCTAAAGTTGAAAACCCTAAGTCTTTCAATGATTTTAGGCCTATAAGTATGCAAAACTTTATAGACAAATTTTTTTCCAGAATTTTGAATGATAGAGTTGCAAACTTGCTAGGCCAAATCATATCTCCAGTACAATATGGTTTTATTAAAGGCAGATCAATCACAGAGAATGTTCTTTTGGCTCAAGAATGTTTTTTAAAACTTCACCATAAAAACTTTGGGGGGAATATAATTTTGAAGTTAGATATGGATAAGGTTTGTGACAGGGTTTCTTGGTTATTCTTGATCAAAGTAATGCGGAGAATGGGGTTCTGTGAACAATGGTTGGATCTCATATTGAGGATCATCTCAAATGCTTGGTTCACTGTTATGATTAATGGGGAAAATGCAGGTTTCTTGAAATCATCAAGAGGTCTAAGGCAAGGGGATCCAATATCTCCTAGCTTATTCATTATTATGGCCGATGTTCTTTCAAAGAACTTGGAAACTTTTTTGAGTAAAGCTAATTATGTGGGATTCAAAATGCCAATTGGCAGTCCTATTTTTAACCATTTGGCTTTTGCAGATGACATTATAATTTTCAGCTTTGGGTTAATAAGGGAAGTAAAGGCTATTATGAAGATTTTAGATCTATACGAGAAGGTATCAAGTCAACAAATCAACATGAATAAGAGCAACATGGTAGCTTCAAATCAAATAAAAAGTCGGCTCCTTTCCAAATTGAAGGACTGCACCGGTATGCAGCTTAAAAATGAACCTATCACATATTCAGGTTGCCCTCTCTATAGTGGAAGAAAGAAGATCATCTACTTTGAAGATATGGTCAGGAAAATCAGAAATAAAATCAAAGGTTGGCAGGCTAAATGCTTGACTTCTAGAGGTAAGCTGATCCTTATTAAAACAGTGCTTTCTTCTATGCCTGTGTATCTAATTTCAGCTTTAAGTCCTCCGAAAGCCATATTCACAAGGATTACTTCCTTACTATCTAAATTTTTTTGGAGTTCAAACTTTGGTGAAAACAGACATCAATGGTGCATATGGGATCTTATTGCAAAGCGAGTTAATGAGGGTGGATTGGGAGTTAGACTTCTCACAGACATTCATTCTTCTTTAAGTATGAAATTGTGGTGGATTTTTAGAAATCAAAGCTCTCTATAGGCAAAATTTATATATGCAGCTTACTGTAGGAAGTTTCATCCAACATTTACTCCTGTGAGACCTGGAGCCCAAATATGGAATAGATTTTTCTCTATTAGAGATATTGCAGAGGACCAGATGAGTTGGCAAATTGGGGAAGGCAAAGTCAATATTGCTTTAGACAATTGGGGAATAGCTGAATGTAAACACGCAAGCGAAGAAGCAGGTCAAATTAAAGATTACTGGAATTCAGATTTAAGCTGGAATAAGGAGAAAGTTGCCCAGATATTTAATCCTAGGGTTGCAAAGAAAGTTTTGGACTTTCAAGAATTCGTGCCTAATACTGCTGATTCTCTGATATGGAAACCTAATAGCTCAGGTGAATTTTCCACTTCTATGGCTTGGGAGTTATGCAGAAAGAAAGGTGCTTCCAGATTTAGTTCTAAATTTATATGGCATCAGAAGCTTCCAATTAAAATATCCATCTTCAAGTGGAAACTTTTGAATAATTTGCTTCCCACAGATGATAAAATTCAATCTATAGGCCAGGGGTCCGTCGAAGTGCTTATGTTATTCTTGCTCTAAGGAAGAATCGATAGACCATATCTTTGAAGGAGGAGATATAGCTAGCGATATATGGGATCAATTGTCAAAAGAATATGGCATTTTTAGAACCAAGGGAGGAGGTGTTAGAAATCAATTGTTCCAGTGGTGGCTTTATGGGACAAAGGCTAGCAATCTGATCCGTATAGCTGTTCCTTCGATTGTTTGCTGGTGCATATGGCTTCAAAGAAATAAATGTAAATATGATGCTTGTTCCCCAAATGTGAAGTCAGTTATGATTCACATCAAGCAAGAGCTCAATATTCACAAAGTTTTCACTGAAGTTCAGGGACCTATGCAAAGGATGCAGATCAAGTGGATTAATCCTCCTTCAGGAGTTCTAAAACTTAATGTAGATGGAAGTTCTAGAGGCAATCTAGGAATGGGAGGTGGAGGAGAAATTCTCAGATCCAATCAGGAGATATGATTTGGGGTTTCCATGAGCATTTTGGGGAAGTTACCAATATGGAGGTAGAGGCATTGGATATGTTGAAAGGATTGGAGCTTTATCAGGACCTAAAACATTATGATCTTCAGATAGAAAGTGACTCCAAAGCTTTAGTGGATGCTGTCAAAAATAAAAGGAAAATTCCTTGGAAAATAAATTGGTATGTTCATAAAATTATTAGTTTGTTGCGGAGTTCAAACATCCAAGTTGTTCATGTATTCCGGGAAGCCAATCAAGTAGCTGATTTTCTTGCCAAGCTGGGAAGCTCAAAGACAGAAAGTTCCTTTTCAACTAGCTATAGAGACTTTCCAAAGCAGTTAAAGGGTTGCATCAGATTAGACAAATGGGGCTTTCCTAATTTTAGACATGCATAGGGATCAAGGGAGCATGTTGTTATTGAAAAGTTGCTTCAAGTCTTCTTTGATTTCATTTTCATTTATCTTCTTGTAAAGGTTATAATATATAAAGAACCTCTTTTATATGTTTGGGATGTTAGCTATTTAGAAGAGGCTAGTTCTTCTATCTTGACTGAATAAATTTATATTTCCAAAAAAAAAAAGTACAGGTCCTAGTTTGAGAATATGATAATAATTTGTAAATATCTACACTTAGTCTTAAAAACATGCCATTAGAGGATGCAAATCCAAAATAGTCCCTAAACAGCCCCGTAAAGACACGAACACCTCGCACAGGACACATGTAACTCGTAAGAACTGACCGCATAGTCACGGGACTCCCGATTTAAGAATATGACGATAATTTACAAATATCTAAACTTAGGCATAAAAATATGCTATCAAAGGGAGAATACTCAAAACAACCCCCAAACATCCTCATAAAAGACACGAAAACCTCACGCAAGACCAATGTAACTCATAGGGAATAACACAACATAGTCACTGGACTCCCGATTTGAGAATACAATGATAATATACAAATATTAGACTTAGGCTTCAAACCATGTCGTTAAAGGGCTAAAGCATAAAAAAATCACCAACTGACCCTGTAAGAGGCACAAACACCTCTTAGGGGACCAATGTAATTCGTAGAAACCGACCGCGTAGTCATGGGACGCCCGATTTGAGAATATGATGATAGTTTCCAAATCTCTAGATGTAGGATTAAAAACATGTCCTTAGAAATTGACCTTATAGTCACGAGACTCCTAATTTGAGAATATGATGATAATTTATAAATATCAAGACGTAGGCTAAAAACCATACCGTTAAAGGGTGAAAACCCAAAATACCCCCGAAACGGCCCCGTAAAAGGCACAAACACCTTGCATGGGACCGATGCAACTCGTAATAACTAACCGCACAGTCAAGGGACTCCTGATTTGCGAATATGATGATAATTTTTAAATATTTACACTTAGTCTTAAAAACATACCGTTATAGAGGGAAACCCTAAAATAGCCCCCCAAATGGACACTGTAAGGGTCAATAACACCTCACACGGAACTAATGTAACTTTTAGGAACTCAGTGCGTAGTCATTGGACTCCTGGTTTGAGAATGTGATAATAATTTACAAATATCTACACTTAGGCTTAAAACATGCCATTATGGAGGAACAACCACCAAACGGTCCCATAAGAAACACAAACACCTCGCACGGGACCAATGCCACTCGTAGAATTGACTGCATAGTCAAAAGACTCTCGATCTGAGAATATAATGATAATTTGAAAATATCGAGACTTAGGATTAAAAATATGTCGTTAAAGGATGAAAATCTAAAACAATGATCATTGGTCCTGTAAAAGATACGAATGCCTCGCACGGGACAATATAACTCGCAGTAACTGGTCGATTATTCATGGGACTCCCAATTTGAGAATATAACGATCATTTATAAATATCTAGACTTAGGCTTAAAAACATGCAATTAAAGGGATAAAATAAAAATAGCCCCAGAAATGTAGCTCATAGGAATTAACACGTAGTCACGGGATCCTCGATTTAAAAATAAGACGATAATTTGCCCAAATCAAGACTTAGGCTTAAATACATGTCGTTAAAGGATGAAAACATCTAACAACCACCAAGTGGAATCGTAGGAGGTACTAACGCCTTGCACATGATCAATATAACTCGTAAGAACTAACCACGTAGTCACGGGACTTTCGATTTGAGAATATGACGATAATTTAAAAATATCTACACTCAGGCTTAAAAATATGCCGTTAAAGGGAGAAAATCCAAAATGACCCCAAAACGGCCCGTAAGAGATATAAACATCTCGCATAGGACAATTGTAATCTATATGAACTTATCACATACTCACAAGATTCTTGGTTTTAGAATAAGATGATAATTTATCTGCATCTACACTTAGGCTTAAAAACATACTATTAAAGGGGAAAACACTTAACAACCACCAAGCAGCCCCATAAAAATCACGAACCGCGCGGGACAAATTTAACTCGTAAGAACTAAGCGCATAGTGAAGGGACTCTTGATTTGAGAATATGATGATATTTTGATAATATCCCGACCTAAGCTTAAATATTCCATTAAAGGGCAAAAACCCAAAACAGTCTCGTAAGAGACATTAACACCTCCCACAGACCAATGTAACTTGTAGAAACTAACCGCGTAGTCACGAGACTCCCAGTTTGAGAATATGATAATAATTTGTAAATATCTAGAAAGAGGCTTAGAAACATGTCGTTAAATTATGAAAATGCAAAAAAAATCACAAACGACCGTAAGCAGGGCCGACTCTAGGCATAGGCGGGTTAGGCCGCCGCCTAGGGCCCCCGAATTAATTGGGGCCCCTTCCGGGGAAAAAAATTAGGTAAAAAAAAAATTAGGTATAAAAAAAAATTGGTTTAAAAAAAATTAGTTGTAAAGAAAAGGTCCCCCCAAAAAAATTAGTTATGAAAAAAATTAGAGTTATCACTTAAAAAAAGGCCCCCCAAAATAAATTTGTTCTATTTAAAATAAATTCATACACTAAACCCAACAACAAAATAGTAACCCACCCACACACTAAAAAATAAACCCACACAATAAACCCACCATCATAACCCAACCCAACCCATTTACTTATTCTATTCTTCTAACCCTAACTCTCTCATTTCTCTTACCCACTTTCTTCTCTCACTCTTCTTCTCTTCCTTTCTTCTTCTCTCTCACTCACACCACTCTCTTTCTCTACTAACCAAAGCAAGAATAAACGCTCTCTTACCCACCCCACCCCTCCAAAACCCTTATCCGCCACTGCCCCCCCTTTTTTTCTTGAACTAACCTCATAAAAAATAAGGGTTAAAAATCTAGGGTTTCACTTTCTCCAATTTCAGAAAGTTAGGGCTTGATTGGTGATTGGTTGGACCTTGTTTGTGTAAGTATATATTATTCATTTACTTTGTTGTATCGCACTATATAAATTTATTTGTGTTACTACTAATATTATTTTTTTTATAGATTTCAATTTATTATTTGGGCATTTACAAATTAAAATTTGAGATTGCTCTCAAATTGGCACTCAAATCAGGTTCTATTGTTCCTCTTTAGCATTTTTCTTTAAATGGTTTGTCAATTTTATTGAGAATCTTGTGATTGTGTGATTAATTTTTTATTTGCAAATTACACTTATTGTTGTGTTGTGTGAATATGTCTACTAACAAATTACACTTGCTGTTGTGTTGTGTTGTGTGAATATGTCTATAGATATTGCTAAAGAAATGGAAATTGAACTCGTATTTTGTGAAAAGCGTAATATTTATAGAAAAAAACATTTTGATTAGAATTCTAGTGATGGGATTTGACATTAGTATATTAAAATTGATTTTCTATATAAAAATTGGTTTTGAATCGAAAAATATGAGATTTGATTTTTTTTATACAAAAGGGCCCCATTTTGATTTTTCGCCTAGGGTCCCGAAAACTATAGAGCCGGCCCTGCCTGTAAAAGGAACGAACACCTCACATGAGACCAATGTAACTCGTAGGAACTGACCGCGTAGTGATGGGACTCCTGATTTCAGAATATGATGAAAATCTCTAGACTTAGGCTTAAAAACATGCCGTTAGAGGTTTGAAACCCAAAACAACCCTCAAACGGCCCTGTAATAGACACGAACACCTCACACGGGACCAACCTAACTCGTAGGAACTGATCGAATATTCATGGGTCTCCCGATTTGAGAATATGTCATTAATCTGTAAATATCTAAACTTAAACATAAAAATATTCCGTTAAAGAGTTAAAACCCCAAACCTCCATCAAAATACCCAGTAAAAGATTTAAAAACCTCACATGGGACCAATGTAACTCGTATTCATTAACCACATACTCAGGGACTCTCGATTTGAAAATATGACGATAATTTGATTATACCTAGGCTTGGGCATAAAATCATTCTGATAAAGGGTGAAAACCCAAAGCGACCTCCAAAAGGACTTGTAATAGACACAGACACGTCACACAAGAGTAATGTAACTCGCAAAAACTGATTGCATAGTCACAAGATTCTCAGTTTGAAAATATGACGATAAATTGCAAATATATACTTAGGCTTGTAACATACTGTTAAAGGGAGAAAACGCAAAACATCCACCAAACTTCCCCATAAGAGGCACGGAGACCTAATACGGGGTAAATGTAACTATTAAGAGCTAACCACATAGTCACAGAACTCCCAATTCGAGCAGTTGATGATAATTTGCAAATCCCTAGACTTAGACTTAAAAATATGCCGTCAGAGGTTTAAAACCCCAAATCGCCCCCAAACGGCCTCATAAGAGATACATACATCTCGCACAAGACTAATATAACTCGTAGAAATTGACTGCATAGTCACCGGACTTTCGGTTTGAGAATCTAAAGATGATTTGTAAATATCTAGAAATGGGCTTTAAAACATATCGCTAAAGGGTGAAAACCCAAAAAAGCCCCCAAACGTAAATAAAACACCAAATGCCCCCCCGTAAAAGGCACGGACACCTCACACGGGATCGATGTAACTCGCAAAAACTAATCACATAGTCACAGAATTCCTGGTCGTAAAATATGACAATAATTTATAGATATTTAGACTTGGGCTTAAAAACATACCGTTAAAGGGGGAAAGAACAAAACATCTACCAAACGGCAACGTGAGAGGAACGAACACCTCACATATGACCAATTTAACTTTTAGGAACTGACTGCGTAGTCACGAGACTCCCGGTTTGATAAATATGACGATAATTTATAAATGTCTAGACTTACCCTTAAAAACATGCCGTTAGAGGTTCAAAACCCCAACCATCCCTCAAACGACCGAGTGAAATATATAAACACCTCGCATGAGATCAATGTAACTCATAGGTGATCGTTTAGTCATGGGACTCCCGATTTGAGAATATGATGCCAATTTTTAAATATCTTGTGTTAGGCTTAAAAAATATCGTTAAAGGGCGAGAACCAAAAACAACACCAAATGACCCTATAAAAGACACGAACAACTCGAACATGACTAATGTAAGTCGTAAAAACTGATCGCATAATCACGTGACTCCCGTTTTGAGAATATGAAGATAATTTGAAAATATCTAGAATTTGGTTTAAAATATTCCGTTAAAGGGCGAAAACTCAAAACAACCCCCAAACGGCCCCATAAGACATACGAATACCTTACACATGACCAATGTGACTTACAGGAATTAACAGCGTAGTCACGAGACTCCCGGTTTGAAAATATGACAATATTTTGTAAATGTCTATACTTAGTTTTAAAAATATGACGTTAAAGAGGGAAAACGCAAAAAAAACCAAACGACCCTGTAAGAAGCACAAACACCTCGCACATGACAAATGTAACTTGTAAGAACTGATCGCATAGTCACGGGATTTGAGAATATGACGAGGATTTGTAAATCTCTTAACTTAGGCTTAAAAACACGTCGTTAGATGTTTAAAACTCAAAATAACTCCCAAACGATCCCGTAAGAGACAAGGACACCTCGCATGGGATGAACATAACTCATAGGAACTGACTGCATAGTTATAGGACTCCTGGTTTGAAAATATGATGATCATTTATAAATATCTTGACCTAGGCTTAAAAACGTGTCGTTAAAGGGCAAAAAATAAAAACAGCCCCATAAAAGATACGAATAATTAGCATGGGACCAATGTAACTCATAGTAACTAACCGCATAGTCACGGGATGCCCATTTTGAGAATATGATGATAATTTTCAAATATCTATACTAAGACTTAAAAACATGTCGTAAAGGGTGAAAACCCAAAACATCATTGAAAAGGCCCCATAAGAGACACGGACACCTTGCAAGGGATCAAAGTAACTCATAGGAATTGATCGCATAGTCACGGGACCCTCGATTTGAGAATATAATGATAATTTGTAAATATCTTGACTTAGACTTAAAAATATGACGTTAAAGGTTTAAAACCCATAATAGGCCCCAAATAGCCCCGTTAGAGACACGAACACCTCGCACATGAGCAACGTAACTCGTAGGAACTAGCTGCATAGTCACGAGACTCTCAATTTGAGAATATGATAATAATTTGTAAATATCTACACTTATGCTTAAGAACATGTCGTTAATGGGCGAAAACCTAAAACAATACTAAACGACACTGTAAAAGACACGGACACCTCGCATGGGAACCATGCAACTCATAGTAACTGATCGCATAGTTACGGGACTCCTGGTTTGAAAATATGAAAATAATTTAAAAAAATCTAGACTTAGGCTTAAAACATGCAGTTAAAAGAAGAAACCCCAAAACAGCCCTGAAAAGGTCGTGTAAAAGACATTTCACACTTCACACAAGACCAATATAACTCCCAGGTTCTGACCATGTTGTCACGAAACTCTTGATTTAAGAATAATACGATAATTTTTCAATATCTAGACTTAGAGTGTTATGGATATGAAAACTTTATGATGATTAAATATATTGGTTTCATGTATAAACAATGAAGACTCTACCGATTTTTTTTTTTAAATTGTAAAGAGTTGTCAATACGATTAACTAATATGTTTAGAATTATTTTATTTCACTATAATCTTATTTTGCTATGTAAATGATTTCTTGAGTTCAATACGTGGTTATAGGGAACTTGATCAGGTATTCTCATTTCTCATCACTACCCAATTATGTTATGTTTTGTTGAAACTTGGACATGAGTGTGGCAGAACTACTTAAATGTTGAAATTTACATTTAAAAATACTATTGTATTGAATCGGTGGAAGGGGTTAAAATTTGCAGGTTATTGTTGTGTTGTTGAATGTAATTATGGTGATTAAACAAGTTGGTTTTCACGTATAAATAAAAGAGACTTTGCCGATTTTTTTTTTAAATTGTAAAGTGTTGTCGATATGATTAACTAATATATTTTACTTAATTATAATTTTATTTTACTATAATATTATTTGGAGGTGGGGGTGCATTTTGTGTTATAATGGAGGTAGTGACACATTTGGTGTTGTAATGGAGATGGGGGTGCGTTTGGTGTTATAATGGAGGTGGGGTGGGGGTTAGCTCTGATATATAAATTGTTCGAACAAAGATTATCAGGAAATAAATTATCTACTTTAAACTTTAACTTTATATTCAAACGATAATAACTACATTTAAATGTTTGCAATTATACACATGGTATGCCCGACATACATAGTATTCAAAGGCCAAAGTCCAGGTATATGCACTTCATGGCAATCAACACAATCATAAGTTAATGGATACCAATGAGCCACATGTAAGGGATTTTACATCATTTAACTTGCTCGACAAGCATACTCCAAGTACTTGAGGGAGGTTGTTACCATATCAATACTCCCATAGTTCTTATAAGTCGACTTTATGAAGCATGGGATCTTTACTACTAGTAAGAGTCACATTATTTATATTAGTTTGGATGTTCATTATGTATTTGGCATCCGATATGGATTTATTTGATTTTTTTAAACTTGTATGATTCCCGTAATGGGGTTATATGATATTATTGTTGATGTTAAATTTAAGTTTAAATAGTTTTTATGTTAATAGGATATTTGGAATGTTCAAAATATAAAGGAAAATTTGCTTTTTTTTAAGACTCATATGATGTCTGGAATGAATTTATGTGATATTATTCTTGACGTTAATTTAGGTTTAAACAGGTTAATATTCACACTTTAATATCTCATGTCCGTATATAGTTTTCTAAACATATACATGTAGTTTAATATCATATCAAGCATACATATATATCACTCGCTATATACATATAACCGTCATCTCTCATAGTAATAACTCATTGGATGCGAATCTAAAAAAAAGCTATCATACACCAGAGCCTACACACATCATCCTGGACCATCGGATCGGACTCTCACACCGGACCCTGATAAAATTGAAAATGTATTGGAGGCAGTCATAGGTTCTTTTATAGTGAGTCATAACCATACCCCAATGACCTCACTTCGAACTTAAACCTCAAAGGGCAAATGTGTGGCACTATGACTTGGGGTCCATACTTAACCTGTTGTTTTTTGCCAGGAAAGATCACCCACACCGCTACGATGATAACACTAGAGTGGTATGTTCATATAATTATATCGCAAACACACACACACACACACACACACACACACACACACACACACATATATATATATATATATATATATATAGATACTGTCTCTATACCTGTATATATTTTCTCAATAATTTCGGCTAACCGTGCCTATTACTCGTGACAGCCTAACATTTTCCGAATATCATTTTCATTCTCAATTACTTAATTATCTATTAAATTAATTAATTGATTCTCTTAATATTAATTACGTACACGTACAACTCTCAATCAACCCGTTTACCCATTTCCCTAAATTTTCATTATAAATCCATTAATGAATTTCCCAAATAATATTCCTTTCAAATAATCACACTCATACCTCAGATATTTCCCCATTCATCCTAAAGCTTTTTTATCAGTGTTACCATAAATTTTAGAAGTCTTAAATCATCCCCCGATAATCATAATCCATCCCAAAATTAATTCAAGAACAATTTAAATAATACAACCCAACTTGGTTGTGGCAGGGCAACCAAATTGGCTCGGCTTGAGGGCGAATCGGTTCGCCCTTGCAGATAGCCCCAGTTATTACCCATTTCAAATTTTAACAAGGTTTAATCTCCATCAATCAATCCCCAAATTATATTTCCCCAATAATGATCAAGTCATGTGAACCCTAAACAATAACTAAATCCTATTTAACATGTAATTTATCTACACACGATCTCTAAATGGGATTCCTCATTATTTTCCACAAAGTATGAAATTCTCATCAATATCCCAATAATTCATAATTTCTCAATCTTTTAAAATTAAGGGTTCGTCTGTCTACATGGGATTCTAATTTCCAGATTTCAATCCATAATATTCACACATATATTTTATGAAATCATTTATCCAAAACCCAGTTTCATATGAATCCCACCCAAAAACCATTTCCCAATCATGATATGAAATGAAATGTGCACTTAACTATTTAGCAAGGTAATTACTTGCCTTAAGATTCGTATTGTCTGAATTTGATAGAAAAGTTCCTTTCTTTCTTCTTCAATTTGATTATCTCTACAATTTTCCTTTAGCTTCCATTTAGACTCCTGAGTTTTTCTCCTATTTTCTCTTCACTTTCTCTCTTCACTTTTGTTTTACTTAAAGAAAGATTTTTTATTTGTAAAGTTATTATTTATTTCCCTCAAACACTTCATGTTATAACATCAATCCCGAAATTTCCTCTTCATGTTCCATTAAAAAGACCAAAATGCCCATATACTAGTCCCTACTAGTCAAAAAAGCCTTTGAGACCCAAATACTACCCTCGGTACTTAATTATGATTTTTTGACCATTTTCGAATCAACTGTGCCCTCTAAATCATTATCCGAGTCACCCATCATCAATTTGCTATCTTATTCCAACACGACTCCACACGCGCGTCCTGAATAAGATACTATTAACCCGTCACTTTTACTCACTTACGACGGAATATAAATGTGACACCCCGCCTAATTAAACCTTGGGTGATCAAGCCTTATTTTAATATAAACAGGTTTCTTAAATGGTTCATTCTTAGCATCACTGTCGAAAGCCTTTTAAAAATTACTAATCACCTAAAATGAAATTAAAACAGGTGCCAAATTTTATCTTTCTTAAACAACAAATAATCCAAACCACACATTACCAAAACTAGATATGAATGCTCAGTACAAGAAAATAATCTGAAAGCAATTAAAGTCTTGCCGTAAACCACGGCCCAAAAAGACAACTACAAATCCATAACTAGAATAAACTGTAATAGTAACGGTGGAACGACATGTTCCAACTAGAAATAATAAAACTGAGATCCTGCACTAGAAATGAAAAAGAGGAAGCGTCTAAACAATCCCTGTAACCTCCACACTGGCTGCAGCTCCCAAATCTCTGACATGAAATCAAGCTGGGTGTCCTTGTGGCTGGGCACCTAAAAGGTTTTTAAAATTTTACATAGCAAGAGTTAGTACTCAAAACATTTGAAAATATTTTGCAAGCGGTTATCACAATTAAGTTATTCATTACACATATTAAAGTTTCGCACACTCCCTTGAACTTCCTCAAATCTCTTACGTGATACGTAACTAACAAGGGTATTTAGCCTACCTAGTTATACTTCCCATAACCGTAGTTAACTCATTAACCGTTCGTTTTCCTTATTCTTGTAATAATTTCATTATGCTCAAAATTATTACTAAGACATTCACATATCATTTCATTGTCTACTATTCTCAATTTGTAGATTATGCACATAGAAACATTTTTGTCCCGCAACAATGTATTTGATATTAGTTACCTCTAATATATCCTTTTATTTCACACAAAGGACCCTTGGCTCGGAATAATTCATCGACTCCAAGTGCAAGTTGGTTCGGAATGATCCATCGACCCCAACTATCTACAAATATAAATATATACACATATTCTGGTTCGGGACTCTTTCATCACGGCACCAGTTCAAAGTTTGGTTCGGCATTAACATCGACCCCAAATATATAATAACTTTATGTTAGTTCGGAATGTCACATCGACCCTAACATAATTAGTGTAGGTAATATTCTCTTAACCCAAACCTATTTATATAGATATAGTAGGTACACACTCGACTTAATAAATCATACCCGTACGTAATATATTTTACTTATTTTCTCCGTACTTATTAATTACAATTTCTCTCACTATTGTATTTATTTGAGTATTCGCGTAACTCTAAGGGTCCTAGTTACCCCTCCCTTAATTCAGTAGTTAAGTTAATTTTATCCTACTGGTATTTTCTTTTCGGAATTAAGATCTTTCCGTAATTAAATTAACCATTTCAACTCACGGCTAAGTCAATCGTTCTATCGTCATTCCATTTCTCCAACATTCCTACTCAATCATTAGTGGAGGAACATAATGGTACACCTACTGGTAATTTCCAAGACCCCTCATAGGAAAAATATCAATTCTAAGGTTCCCATTAAGTAACGGCAATTAAAGAAATTTCTACACAAATTTTCTATAGTTCAGACAGGATCGATCGATCAAAGGAAGATGGTCGATCGATCGACTGCTTCGATCGATCGACATTCAAGGGTCGATCGATCGATCGAGCAGTGACAGACCCAGTTCATCTTCTTCCTACGGGTTTCACCATTTTTACATCTCTAAATTTCATGATAAGCCATCTTATTCACAACCAATAATTTCTAATCATTCCTACATGTTCTGGGATGATTACTAACGATTTAAAACAACAAAATCATTATAAACCTTGGCCAAATTCACTGAAAATCTCTCTAATATTTAAGAACCCTAAAACTGCATTCTTTATATATTTCATCAAAATTCCAGATTTTCATACGAATTTCCCATCAAGTTTTCTATGATATAAACATAATTGGTAATTCAAAAACGTCCTACATGCAAATCCTAATCAATCATGGATTATTATCAATTGTTTGTTCCCAAGAATATCATAAAAATCATGTTCTTCCTCAAGCTTAAACATGGGTATTATAACTCAATTATTTTGCAATTAACCACTTGCCTTAAGATTTATAGGGTCTGATTTCGTGGTTGTTGATGATGATTGATGATATTGGTACCTCAATCCTTCTTCCCAACAATCTTTGTGGTGAAATCTTCCTAAGATGATCCCTCCTTCCTTCTTGCCTAAGGAATTTGCCTCTCTCTCTCTCTCTCTAATGGCTATGGTGTAACTCTAATTGTCTAACCCTAGCCACCACTCTTATAATCAGATATAGGGTTACAAAAATTCGTAGGTCTTCTTTCCCATAATTGTAAAGAGACCAAAATGCCCCCGAATGGTCCCGGTTTAGCCCGAAAATGACCCGACACTCAACTAGTACCCCCGGGTACACTATTTTGACTAATTCGACCCTTTCGGAATCAACCGTGGACTCTAAATTATCATTTGAGTCTCGTAAATATTTTTCTACTCTCATCCTTAATTTTGCCGAGCTACATCCGGTACGTCCATATAGTCACTAGACCGTACATATTAACATTGAAAATTTATATTCACCTTAGTAAATTTTCTATAACACATATTCATCTTTATTAACATAATATCTATTTAAATTACTCTACTCACGTAATTTAAATCAAACATATTTAATCACATTAAATTACTCTACTCACGTAATTTAATTAAAGCGTAATTAATCCCATTAAATTACTCTACTCATCTTTATTAACATAATATCTATTATAATTACTCTACTCACGTAATTTAAATCAAACATATTTAATCACATTAAATTACTCTACTCACGTAATTTAGAATTAAGCATAATTACGGGGTGTTACAATAAATTAATGCAATTTCATTTATTTATTACACAAGTAAATATAATATCACATAAATATTAATCCTTTTCTCTCTAATTAATATTTATATAAATTCACTTTATTTCTTAAATTAATTAAATTACCGTGACACGTTTAATTTAAATATTCAAAAAATTACAGGGTGTTACCTCCTTCCCCCCATTGCAAAGGAATTTCGTGCTCGAAATTCGGATAAGCTTGGTACTAAAATATCGGATCCTTACCCACATGGCATCCGAATGTACCCAATATCCTCTCTTGATAACATTTTGGTACCGCCACTGTACACGTGCTAGTGGTACCATCCTGACTGAAGGCCTACTCACTACGCTCCAAGATTATCGATATGTCTGTTCAATACTTTTATACTGTTATACTCCATCATTCTTAAGGTCTCACCCATAATATGATATGCAAAACTATCATGAATTGGCTAAAAATACTCCTATAAGAAGAGCCTAGACTCCACTGGCTCTATCACCTCCATATTGGGGAAAGGCCCCATTTTCGAGGTGACAACTTCCCTTCTTACCCAAATCACATAATTCCTTTAATGGATGATACTCGCCACAATTTTTGACCATGCACGTCAGTCTTTAACTCTTCGGTTCGGGACGACTTAACACTTACGACATTCTTGAATTATACGAACCTAAATTTGATTAACTCAATCCCTGTCGGTCGACTCTAAATCACGTCCGACTCACGAAAATGTAAGGACATTTTTGTCATGTCCGATATCTTACATTTATGTATGCCGTACGCCGATACATTTGGCATGTCTCTACACGATCTCATACGATGACCTCAATTCGAATTCTGGGAATTAATCATTCAACATCTCCATTATGTGTCTCACATCTGCCTCAATGACTTCACGTTCCTTGATTTTAGGGACTTTATGCAAGTGGTACGCAAGAGAAGTCAAAATAGTGAAAAAGGCATGATATCAAGTTCAAGGGAATTTTGGTAATTTTATAAACACCGCTCAGAGGTCTAGTCAACTGGAAAGTTGAAGAGCTCGATGCCACGAAGATACTGGAAGAAACGACACCTCAATCCGAGCTACGGTGAAGAAGTTATGGCCCTTTGAAATTGGAGAAAATTTCGAGAAAAGACTTGGAATAATGCTGTGAATTTTAAGCCCAAACCAGGGATCTTTTGCGAACCGAAGGCCAAACCGGTTCGGGGGGAAAACCGGTTCGCAATACACCCAAACCGGTTCGGGGTACCTGACGCTGGATAGAGTTCCAGATTTGTAAAACTCTTATTGGTTTCCCTATAAAAGCTAACTTCGAGGGAGTTATTTTACAAGACTTGGAGAGACTTTTTTGAGAGTTCTAGTAGCTCAAGTCTTCACCTTTTTGAGTTCCCAAACTCATGTTTTGATTCACACACCATTGCCAAACCTTTGTGAATCCTTTTAAAACCCAAGAACACAACTTTGAGTTTGTTCAACCCTTGTGGAGAAGACGTTTTCTTTTTCATTGCTGCGCACCTGGAGTTCCTGAGGGAGATTCCAGCCGATGACATCAGAACCCACACCTACGGGTATTTCTGTGTCAAACTGTATTTTTAGCCGCTGCTTTGGAGGTTTGACAAAGACACCGTGCATTACACTTATGGACGATTATATGGTTGTATGTAAATCAATGGTCTTGTAAATTATTTAAAGTTCTAGAAATAAAAGGTTTTACCCGAAAGAGGTTTTTTCCTTAACTTTGTGTCACATGCTTCATCTATTTATGGTTTGACACGTGCACACAAATAGATGCATGTTTAGGGGTTGATTTACTTTGGTTTATATAGACTCTAATTAAATAAGGGTTTATTGGAATTTTGCGAATTAATTTAATAAATTATCACACAGTCGCACGCTTTTCAAATTGGTATCAGAGCTTATTTAAGCGATCACCACTTTCAAATTGGTATCATAGCTTTATTAAAAGCGAGTGTGTAAGGACACAAATTTCCAATTGAGTCCTCTTATAGTTTTGGCTCAATTCCGGACAAAAACATTTATTCATAGGATTTTATTTAATTGTAATATTCAAGATCTATGAAGTGTTTGTTGAAGACGTAGCGGCAAAGAGTATAAAGCATCATCAACATGCCGTAGTTTATGTGCCTCGTTTGTACGTCATCAACTTAGGTTCCATGCTCCCAAGGTATGAATGTATTTATATGTATATAGGAGCTTGGAACAATATGTATTGGGTGTTAGTTGAATTAAAACTGCATTTTATTTTTCAGAAAGAATCAATTAGAAACTTAAAAATAAGTATACAAAAGTTTATAAAAGTTTCTGGGCCAAAATCGAATTTTTCAATCTTTCTGTTTGTTCGTTTGAAATGTCGTTCGAACGAGTTTTTTCGTTCGAACCAGATTTCGTTCGAACGAGTTTTGTCGTTCGAACCAGGTTCGTTCGAACGAGTTTTGCCAACGACCCTAACTGGATAGTCGTTCGATATGTCGTTCGATATGTCGTTCGAACGAAGGTTCGTTCTAACGAGGTATCTAACGAACCTCTAACGAGCCCAGGCTGGTCACTCGTTAGAAGTCTCGTTCGAACGAGAATCACGTTCGTTCGAACGAACTTCCAGCGGGAACAATTATTTGGCAGTTTTTTGCAGTTTTTCCCCACTCCTCCACTTGGTTTTCAACCAACATTTTTCATGAAATATTATGTGCGGGAAACACATTTTCCAAGACAACTTTTCCTAACTTTTCCATTCCATATCCAACTCTTAGAGAGAGTTTGAGGGCAAATTTAATTAGGGAAAATGTTCATGTTTTTGAGTGTTAATCTTTAATGGAAAATTCATACACACTCTAGTTTACACCCATTGTTGTTTATTCCAAGTTCTATATATACATATCCTTACTTGGAGTTTTTGGCACCGGTTTTCTCTACCGAATTCAAGAGACGTTTCGGGTTTGCTTCTACACCCCATCACAAAGAAGACCTTTGTTGAGATTCTACCCGTTTGGAGAAAGGCTCCATGTTCGGGTGACGGTGACCGTTTAAAGTCCTATCGGTGTATTCCGAGACCACGGTGGAGGTCCGTTGGTTATCCGCTAATTGGAGGTTGATACAAGAAGGAGCATCACGACTTGAGAGGGTTCGAGTTTAGGAAGTAAGTCTTTTGTCTTGTATTTTGTAATACCGTTTTTAGTGGATTTGAGGCTAGGGCCGTCCCGAGGTTTTTTCCCGTTAGTGGGTTTTTCCTCGTATATCGCGGTGTAGTGTGACATTGTTTATTTTATCTTGCACATCAGTTAGAACGCATGCTTTAGGTTTAATTCAAGATAAAATTCGGTTTAATTATCACACTCATTTAATTTGGGACTTAAATTATATATTGGATAAAATTTGGTTTATTCAAGTCACTTGCATTAATATGGTTTCGCCTAACTTTGAATAATTGTTAATGATGACTTAGGAAAATTATAGGACTTGAATTATGTTGTTTTAATTTGTCTCTTGAAGATACTAAAACTCGGCCTTGTTGTTTTGTTGAACCATCACTTGTTTTCAACGCTTCCGCATTCATTGATTTAAAAAGGAAATTAAAAATTTTAATTTGAGATTATTATTTCAAACCCGGGGATCCAACATTTTGGACTTTTACAAATTGGTATCAGAGCCAAAAACGATAAATTATTTCGTTAAAGATCCTTTACTTTTTGGCTAAATATGGATTTTTCCCCATTTTCAAAATTTCCTATTTTTGATGGTTCTAACTACGCGTATTGGAAAGCGCGAATGAAATCAGCACTTAAATCTATCGATGAACGTGTTTGGATGTCTGTTGTTAACGGTTGGACCCCACCAACACATTTAATTGAAAATGTACATGTTCCCAAACCCGTTGATAGATGGACTGAAAATGAGTTTAAGCTAGCAAACTTTAATTCCCGAGGTTTAAATGCCTTGTTTAGCGCTGTCGCACCGGATGAATTCCGACGTATTATGACGTGTGAAACCGCTAAAGAAGCTTGGGATATTTTACAATTAACTCATGAAGGAACGAGTGTCGTTAAAGCTTCTAAACTCCAAAACCTCACTACTCAATTTGAAACTATCAAAATGGATGAAAAAGAAACATTTGATAAATTTTATGCTAGACTTTCTAATATTGTTAATTCATCCTTTAACTTGGGAGAGAAAATACCTGACGACCGTGTAGTAAAGAAAATTTTAAGGTCCCTACCCGATAGATTTATTCCAAAGGTGACCGTTTTAAATTCTTTACCCACTTTAGCCTCAACGAAATTAGAAGAGCTTGTAGGTGATTTACAAACCTATGAACTAGATATGTTTCCCTTTAAAACTGAAAAGAAAATTGAAAAGGGCGTTGCTTTAAAAGCCCGCAAAGAGGTTAAACAAGTAGTAGAGAGCGATAGTGATAGTGACTCGGAAGATATGGCTTTGTTTGCTCGTAAATTTAGAAAATTTCTTAAATTTAACAAAGATAAAGTAAAAAATGATTTTAAGAAATTTGAATCTTCTAAACATGATAAAAACGAGAAGATTTCTAAAGCCGATAAGATCCTTAAACCTAGTAATGAAAATATTGATAGGGACGAGTCAAATAAATGTTTTGGTTGTGAAGGTTATGGCCATAGGGCTTTTGAGTGCCACACTAAACTAAGGAAATAGGGTAAACGACCCATTTCATATAATGCGACCCTTAGTGATAGTGATAAGGAAGAGAAGCCCGAATCCCCCACTAAGAAAAATTTTGTGGCTTTTATGGCACATGTGAGTGGTAATGAAAACTCATCGGATGATGAAATTATAGCACATGCCACTTCCAAGGTCATTGTACATGATTCTCTTATTTTTGATGATAGTAAGAGTGAAGAAGAAGAAGAGAGTGAAAATGAAGAAGAGGTTGATATGAGTGAACTTCAAAATGCTTTTCATGAATTATATAAAGAATCTATTAAATTGAAAAGAGATAATTTGAAGTTAGAAGAGAGTTTAAGAGAGAGTGTCAAGGTCATTGATGAAAGTGCCTTAATAGAAGACCTTAGGACACATGAGAGGACTCTTCAAGAGAAGCTTAACTATGTAGAAGGCGAGAGAGATAGCCTTAGGGGTTTAATGGAATCCTTGAAAAAGGAGCTTCTTGCTTTTGAAGAGCGAAATGTTTTACTAGAATCTAAAATTTTAGAATTGGAAAATAAATTAAAAGATTCTAGTAATGTCAAATTTGATTTGGAGTGTCGTTCGGAAAAACTAGATAAAATGTTAGGAACAGTCCAAATTAAAAATGACACTTTTGGTTTAGGCTTCAATTCTTGTAATGATTTTAACCCTAAAGTCAAAACCAATGTTTTAGGAGAATCTTCTAGGAATGCATTTAATGATCACTCCTTAGATAAATCTTTTCGACATGCTCTTACTTGTACACATTGTGGTCGACAAGGTCATCTTAGGAAATTTTGTTTAGATCTTAAACGAATTCCTAGAAAATCCCATAGTAAAGTAACCACGATAGCTAATGTTTCTACACCCCAAGATAGTAATTCTTCATTAATTTGGGTTAGGAAATCCGACTTGGTTGCCTTACAAAATAGGGATTTTGATTCTCATTTACTTACACATGCCTCCTCCCTTGCTAAATCTAAAGGATAATTGTGTTAGTGTTTGCATACTTTAGCGTTTGTACTTCATGCTATATTCATATGCTAAATGTATGCTTGTTTAGTCATTTTCTAGTCATTGCCTTACTTCATATCACATGCTAGAAACTATGACTTGTTTATCTTTTTGTATTATATTTTGTGTTTAAATTGACTGCATAATATAAAAAGATTTTTGTTTATCATTTGTGTTTTACTTATTTCATTTAAGCTTAATGAAAAATACAAATGATTTTTGTTTAGTCTTTTGAGTATATATCTTTATTTTTGATTAAAATGTTAAAAACTCAAAAAGATTTTGTTTTGTGTGTATTTTTGTTTGACACACTTTATGTGGCATATACTTGTGTTTGAATCCCATCATTTACGCTCCCACGTGGCTAGAACTTTTGGTTTAGATTTTCAATCCTTATTATGTTCTTTACCATATTTTATGGAGTAGTTGTATTTTGTATTGTTTAAATGGATTCTATTTCTATATGCCTCTATTCACACATGCACGAGCTCTTTTGAAATCTTAATGTCACATGTTATATTTGAGCTTTTTGAGGTGTTCTCCTATCAATCTAGTCATCTACATATCTATGACCTAGGAGGACTAGTGCATGTCAAAATCCGTTGCATGTGAGATTTGTGAGAAAAATGAAAACATGATAAATTAATATATGCACGGGGAAGGGCTCCGAAAGGATGAATTAAATCCCTTGCGATAGTAAGCCACCGTTGATTGGATCTAAAAGAAATACGTGATCCAAAGGCCTAAAAATAGAATATTTGGCATTAAATAAAAAGCAATTGCCAAGGCCTATGTTTGTTTGATGTATTCATTCACAAACAAAAGAATATATATGCTCATTGAGGGAGAATTGGATGGTATATCAACGGTTTGCACAATGTCCGTTTATCCTAGTTGTCTTTAATGTCATGACTCTATTTGGTTTGTAGAATCATCATCATGCTAGGCTTGTATGCATTGTGTATGTTTGTTCATTGAGTTCAATCTATATTGTCACATGAGGTTATATTTCAATGTGATGAAGTTTGCAATCAAATGAGAACTCCGTGAACGTTTCTTAAGTGTTTGGGTCTAAATTTAATTGTTGCTAGTTCACACCCCTACACTTCCGTTTCCATATGACACATTTTTGCCTTACGAGTGTGCAAACTTATTGTATTTTGTGTCATGTGTGTGTTTATATCTATATATATATGCAAGTGGTCCATTGATATATTTCTAGTATATATATATATATGATATTTGTTTGTCTTTGCCTTGTTTTTAATTGCCCATATGCTTTCATGTCTTATCACTTTAAGCTTTCATTTGCTGTTTCTTAGTTCTTTATCCTTTGCCTATTCCCGAACAAAAAGGGGGAGAATGATGATAGTTGGTATCTAAACCTATTATCCTATTATTATCGTATCCTCGTTTGGGGGAGATTTATCTTAGGGGGAGACGTCTTTCTAAGTAGGTCATGTGTTTAAAGGGAGAATTAATTTAGGGGGAGTAATTAATTAATTGCATTGAATATTTGAGAATTAATTTAGGGGGAGTAATTAGTTAATTGCATTTAATACTTTGATATTCCCTATGCATTTGATGAGTTTGCTTAAGTGTGCAGGAATTATTCTAAAGCGGCATCTTTCTATGGCAAAGCGTTTGATCCTTGGATTGAGTCAAGATTGGGCGGGTTATGTTTTGAGTCTAGTAGAGCTTGACGGCCCTTTAGGATTTTTGTTTTGTTTTTGTCCCGGAATAGCCAAAGGGGGAGATTTGTAAGGACACAAATTTCCAATTGAGTCCTCTTATAGTTTTGGCTCAATTCCGGACAAAAACATTTATTCATAGGATTTTATTTAATTGTAATATTCAAGACCTATGAAGTGTTTGTTGAAGACGTAGCGGCAAAGAGTATAAAGCATCATCAACATGCCGTAGTTTATGTGCCTCGTTTGTACGTCATCAACTTAGGTTCCATGCTCCCAAGGTATGAATGTATTTATATGTATATAGGAGCTTGGAACAATATGTATTGGGTGTTAGTTGAATTAAAACTGCATTTTATTTTTCAGAAAGAATCAATTAGAAACTTAAAAATAAGTATACAAAAGTTTATAAAAGTTTCTGGGCCAAAATCGAATTTTTCAATCTTTCTGTTTGTTCGTTTGAAATGTCGTTCGAACGAGTTTTTTCGTTCGAACCAGATTTCGTTCGAACGAGTTTTGTCGTTCGAACCAGGTTCGTTCGAACGAGTTTTGCCAACGACCCTAACTGGACAGTCGTTCGATATGTCGTTCGATATGTCGTTCGAACGAAGGTTCGTTCTAACGAGGTATCTAACGAACCTCTAACGAGCCCAGGCTGGTCACTCGTTAGAAGTCTCGTTCGAACGAGAATCACGTTCGTTCGAACGAACTTCCAGCGGGAACAGTTATTTGGCAGTTTTTTGCAGTTTTTCCCCACTCCTCCACTTGGTTTTCAACCAACATTTTTCATGAAATATTATGTGCGGGAAACACATTTTCCAAGACAACTTTTCCTAACTTTTCCATTCCATATCCAACTCTTAGAGAGAGTTTGAGGGAAAATTTAATTAGGGAAAATGTTCATGTTTTTGAGTCTTCATCTTTAATGGAAAATTCATACACACTCTAGTTTACACCCATTGTTGTTTATTCCAAGTTCTATATATACATATCCTTACTTGGAGTTTTTGGCACCGGTTTTCTCTACCGAATTCAAGAGACGTTTCGGGTTTGCTTCTACACCCCATCACAAAGAAGACCTTTGTTGAGATTCTACCCGTTTGGATAAAGGCTCCATGTTCGGGTGACGGTGACCGTTTAAAGTCCTATCGGTGTATTCCGAGACCACGGTGGAGGTCCGTTGGTTATCCGCTAATTGGAGGTTGATACAAGAAGGAGCATCACGGCTTGAGAGGGTTCGAGTTTAGGAAGTAAGTCTTTTGTCTTGTATTTTGTAATACCGTTTTTAGTGAATTTGAGGCTAGGGCCGTCCCGAGGTTTTTTCCCGTTAGTGGGTTTTTCCTCGTATATCGCGGTGTAGTGTGACATTGTTTATTTTATCTTGCACATCAGTTAGAACGCATGCTTTAGGTTTAATTCAAGATAAAATTCGGTTTAATTATCACACTCATTTAATTTGGGACTTAAATTATATATTGGATAAAATTTGGTTTATTCAAGTCACTTGCATTAATATGGTTTCGCCTAACTTTGAATAATTGTTAATGATGACTTAGGCAAATTCTAGGACTTGAATTATGTTGTTTTAATTTGTCTCTTGAAGATACTAAAACTCGGCCTTGTTGTTTTGTTGAACCATCACTTGTTTTCAACGCTTCCGCATTCATTGATTTAAAAAGGAAATTAAAAATTTTAATTTGAGATTATTATTTCAAACCCGGGGATTCTCCAACTGCGTTTACAGAGTGCATACCTTTCTCAAATTGGTATCAGAGCGCGTTACGCTAATTTATTGCGTGATCCTGATTTTTCAAGTTTTTTTTGGATACAATTTGACTTCTCACATCGTCAAATTGGTATCAGAGCGGGTTACTCTAATTTATCGCGTGATCTTTTTTTTCCGCAAAATTGGTGTGAAATTGATTTAAAAAAAAAAATTAGTTTTGTGAAAAATCGTAATTTTTCCGATGGAGCACTTATTTAATCGAATGCTCTCTTTTGATGACACGAGTCGGAGTTTTGATGATATAAATCATTTGAATTTGATGTTTGCTAAAAGAATTGACTTTTTGGAAAATGAAAATTCTCGTTTTAATTCCGAGATGGTTCTTTTGCAAACGGTTCAAAATCAAAGAGATTTTTATCGTGAAAAATTTGTTTTCTTGTACCATGACTTTGTTGCTTTAAAATTGTCCAATAATGAGAGTGATGATAAGGTCCTATTTTTAGAAGATGAATTAGAGGACCTTAAAAATTCAATGGTTTGTGTTTGTGCCAAATAGGATATAAATATTTTAGTCAATAAGTTTGTGGCACGTGAAGGGACTCTTAGGGAAAAGTTTGACTTAATTGAGGGAGAGCGAGATACCCTTTTAGGAATTATTGAAAATTTAAAAAAGGCGTCCCTTAAATTGGAAGAGTCTAATTCTTTGCTCGAGTAAAAAATTTTGAAGTTAAAAAATGATTTGAAAGACTCGAGTAGGCTTGATAGTGATGGCAATGGCTCATCTTATTCTCTTACTTCTAATGCTAAAACCAAAACCATTATTTGTTTTAGAGGGTCAACTAATTTCAAGGATGTTAGAAAAGGTCAACCCATAGGTGTCGTTCCACCCGTTTACATATGTTCATATTGTGGTAGGAAAGGTCACCTTAGGCGTTTTGGTTTTGATCTTGGAAAATGTCCTAGGAAGTGTATGTCTAGTGTTCCCGTGGTTTCCAAATCCCTCACACGTCGTTTCACATCTGTCTGGGTTAGGAAATCTCTTTTAGAGGCACTAGATTTTAGACAAGTTGACTCCTGTTTGCTTGCACATGATTCTTCCCTTGCCATATCATATAGATGTTTGTGTTCGCATATTTGTCATACGCTAGTTTTTGTTTCATGATATTTATTTTGCTAGTGTTGTGACATGTACTTTTTGTATTTGATAAATTTTTTGAAAAATACAAAAAGATTTTTGTTTTTTGTTTGCACCGTTTATGGATGAACACTTAGGATGACCGAGTCACAACTTCGTTCCATTTTGTTCATGTGACTATTTGATAGTGTTTTTAGACAATTGGTAAATTCATCCATGTGCTTTATAATGTTTGGAGTCATTATGATGTAATTAAGTGTTACTTCCTACATTTTTGACTCATGTTTTCTTTATTTCACACATGCATGGATTTGTTTGATTACTGTGCTTGTCTTATCACAAGTTGGTTGGGTGTTTTCACTTCAATCCTGTCCTTAAAACGAACCAAGTGTGATAAATTTTAATAAGAAAATTGTGCATATAAGAACCATTTTGTGAGTTTGTGTGCTTTATTTGAAAACAGAGAAGGGCTACGAAAGGTATTTATCTAGCCTTTGCTATTAAGCCACCATTTAAATTGGACCAAAATAATTAAGGAATTTTATTATCCGGGGTCCAAAGAGGTTTAAAAGAGCCTGAAAAAAATTTAAAGGCAATAAAAAGAAATTCATGCCAATTATGGGCCATCTAGGTTTTTGCACCAATTCTCCAATGTTTGAGAATTTAGATTACCTCTAAAAGAAAATATATATGAGGGAGTTTTGTTGGAGATTTTATAACGGGTTTGCACGTCCTTGAAAATATTGAAAAAGCGCTAAATAATTTTGGACGTTATTGGTGTGAAAATCATTTAGACTTTGATATATTGATTTGCATAAGACAATGTCATCTAAATTCAACACATTTTTACACCTAAGGATACTTTCAATGTTCATTCGTTAGGGGTACACATATGCATCGTGCACTTATGATTGATTGAGTTGATTTACCTATTGAATGTGTTCACACCCATACATTCAGTTTCCATGACTTGGTTGTTTGAGTTTAATTCCATGGTGTGATTTTTGTATCATATTTTTCAACTTGGTATCTTATTTTGAATGAAAAATTTGAAAAATTCAAAAATAGTTTATGAATTTTTTTTGAGCATATTTTTGCAAGAGCACGTTTGCCATTTGATTGATGCTTTGCTTTGAATACCGTGACACCCCAACTTTGCTTGTTTGATTCTTCTCATTTGTCTATTTGGGGACATAATAAAAAGGGGGAGAAATAATTATCATTTATGGGGGAGTTTGAATTTTGGGGGAGTTTTTGAGATTTGACTTATGATTTTCGTATAAATTGGTATCTATGTTTATCTCATTTCAAACTCGATACGTCACTTGGTATTTTTTTATCTCATGTGTGTAGGTACTACATTGATGATCATTATGTTGCACACCCTGATGAGAAAAGATTTGAGATTTTAAAGATTGAAGATTTGAAGATTTTGAAGATTTGAAGAACAAACAATGAAGACTTATTCATTTGTATCTTTCCAGTTTTGGGTTCATGGGAGGGTAGATTTGTATAGGCAATTTGTTATTTGATAATTCGGATTATTTTTTATGTATGTATCGGCATAGACATAGGGGGAGATTTATAAGGATATTTTTGCCATGTTCGATATCTTACATTTATGTATGTCATACGCCGTTACATTTGACACGTCTCTACACGATCTCATACAACGACCTCAATTCGAATTCTGGGAATCAATCATTCAACATATCCATCACGTGTCTCATATCTTCCTCAACGACTTCACGTTCCATGATTTTAGGGACTTTATGCAAGTGGTACGCAAGAGAAGTCAAAACAGTAAAAAAAGGCATGATAGCAAGTTTAAGGGAATTTTGGTAATTTTACAACCACCGTCCGGAGGTCTGGTAAACTGGAAAGTTAAAGATCTCGATGCCACAAAGATACTGGAAGAAACTACACCTTAATCCGAGCTACGGTGAAGAAGTTATGTCCATTTGAAAATGGAGAAAATTCTGAGAAAATACTTGGAATAATGCTGTGAATTTTAAGCCCCAAACCAGCGATCTTTTGCGAACCGAAGGCCAAACCGGTTCGTGGTACACCCGAAATGGTTTGGGGTACTTGACACTGGATAGAGTTCCAGATTTTTAAAACTCTTCTTGGTTTCCCTATAAAAGCCAACTTCGGGGAGTTATTTTACAAGACTTGGAGAAACGTTTTTGAGAGTTCTATTAGCTCAAGTCTTCACCTTTTTGAGTTCCCAAAGTCATGTTTTGATTCACACATCATTGCCAAACCTTTGTGAATCCTTTTAAAACCCAAGAACACAACTTTGAGTTTATTCAACCCTTGTGGAGAAGCCTTTTTCTTTTTCATTGCTGCGCACCTGGAGTTCCTGAGGGAGATTCTAGCCGATGACATTAGAACCCGCACCTACGGGTATTTCTGTGTCAAACTGTATTGTTAGCCGCTGCTTTGGAGGTTTGACAAAGACACCGTGCATTACACTTATGGACGATTATCAGGTTGTATGTAAATCAATGGTCTTGTAAATTATTTAAAGTTCTAGAAATAAAAGGTTTTACCCGAAAGAGGTTTTTTCCTTAACTTTGTGTCACATGCTTCATCTATTTATGGTTTGACACGTGCACACAAATAGATGCATGTTTAGGGGTTGATTTACTTTGGTTTATATAGACTCTAATTAAATAAGGGTTTATTGGAATCTTGCGAATTAATTTAATCAATTATCACACAATCGCACGCTTTTCAAATTGGTATCAGAGATTATTTAAGCGATCAACGCTTTCAGAAACTTATTATTTCCCCACCCTAAACTAATCACAGGGCGCCTCCACTTGAACACTCCATTAATCTATTTTCACCCACCCAAAGTCCACACCGCCGATCCCTCTTTTCCAGTCGGTTCATCTCCCTCACTCCATTTAATTATCTCTCTCTTTTCATCTACTAATTCACACTGACGATTTAAAAATCTATAAACATTGAAAAGCCTAACACTCTTAGTAGAGGTTGATAAGCCTATACACTCTTAGTATAAAATGATATTCATCAAAGTAATAGAAATCCAAAAAATTCTGATGTGTTACATTTAAAGGTTTTTAGCCGGATTTGAGTGTTGAGGAGAAATTAAAAGTTACCGATTAAGAAATCTTTGAAACATCTGATATCGTAGATTTCAACTAAGATGTTGGAGGTTTTGTCGGAGATGAAGTATGGTGCGACGTTGAAAATGAATTTGTTCTTCCATGTAGGTCTTTTTCGCCAACGTCGAACAAACCTCTCCGAATAGACTCTCCCCTCTCCGTTGATGACCACCAACCACTGGAGACCCCCTCCAGCGACGTCAACCTTTGTTTATCTCATGCACTGACTTGGAGGATGTTAGGCTTCTTAAATACCGCCACCTTCAAGTCTTCATTGTATTTGAATTTCATAAATTATATATCATTTTCTACAAAGTATCTGTTAGTTTTGCTAAGGTATTAGTTAACTTTGCTAAGGTATCTGTGGAGAGGGAGAGGAGGGAAGGAGACATAGGAAATAGTGAGGTTGCGATGAAGAGAGAGGTTGAGTGCTAGAAACATTATATTTACCCCAAGAAAAAAGTCTACATTTATAATCATGGAGAATAAACAAGAGGGAGAAAGTAAAATAATCATTATGCATACATTGTGTGTGTGAGGATGAATTGATTAATGAAAATTTTATTCAGTGATCTTATTTGATTTATGTAATGGGATTTCAATCATTTATCTTGTGCAATTGAAATTGTATATTAGTTAGTTAGTAATTTTATTTAAATTATATTTCTGATGTTCATTGTTTTATTATTTTTTGTCAATGCATTACTACATAGTGCATTAATTTGGCATCTCAGATATTTTTTAAAATGATTTCTAAGTTTTTAATTAATTTTTTTCTTTATTGTGATCGATTTGGTATATCCAATGGTTGGAACACTGTGTGCTAGTTTTACTAAGTGATCCAAAGAATGAAGCTCGAATGGAATGAGGCAAATGAATCTTGAATGGAATGAGACAAATGAAGTTAAAACTAATTGTGCACATGTTGGGTTAATGGAATTTGATGAAAAGCTTTTTGGTGTGTCGTTCTTGTGAAAGCTCTTCAATAAAAACCTTTATCACCTAAAAAAAATAATATAATAAACTAGAATAAAGGTAAGTAAGGCTATCAATCCACATCAAGGGGGTAAAGTTAGAGACGAATTCAATTGTAATTCAATTTTTATTTTCTTTTTTGGGATTTTTACTTTTTCTAATTTTTTAAAAAACTTTTTCAAATATTAAAACAATTTTTGGGTGAGAAGAAGTGAAATAGCACTAAACTAAATAAAAGATCTAAAAAATTAACTAAAAATAATGAACTAAGTCTAACACTAATATAAGAGAATAAGTGAGGAAGCAAATGTGAGAACAATCAAGGAATGAGATTACACCACAAATTTTAGCTATTCTAACTAATTAATTTAATTATTTGAATTCTCCCAAATTAATATGAAAATTACAAACAAACTCTCGTTGCAAGTGTAATTATAATAGTAATCTTTTAGAAAATTAAGTTTAACCCCCCACAACTCTAAAAAATAGATCTACACTCCCTTTAATTAATCACCCGCTAGGATCGATTCATTAAAATTTAAGTACATCTTAGAAAATGAAAATAGAGTTGAAATTCAAGTAATAATACCCCACTTAAGAAACCCCTATCTCTAGTTCGAATCTAAATTGGGTATATTAACTAGAAATTCGATTTTCTCTCGAAAATCATTTATCCTCTCTCGAGGCATAAATTTAAGGGTGAGGGATCAAAAATTAACATTCAAAGGGAATTTTCAATTAATCAAACTAATTAAATCAAAATAACATCAAATAAGGGTTCACCCCACCCATTGAAAGGGGATTTAGCCTAACAACGTATTGAACATGATAATCAAATAATCAAAGGTTAATAAAATAAAATAGAAGATAAGAGAAGAGAACAATCAAACCCAATCTCTTGAAGTGAAATTGAACTCTCATTTCCTTGAAATCATGCACCATCCATCCAATATGAGCATCCAACAATAATCATTTCAATATAATACTCAATTGAATTACTCACAATTTAGCCTCACAAATCTCTAAAAATAAAAATAAAAACTATTTATAAAAATAATTTCCTAATTTATTTTCTAATCTAACCTATCTCTCTACTTTTCTCTAGAATTTTTTCTCTCTATTTACATACGTCTCCAAATGGACTTGAAGTCTTCTATTTATACATGTCAAACATGGAGCTAGGGGATAATTTGGGTAATTGGGAGTGCACATGTGCATGGTAAATGTGTGAGGTAAGGAAGGTATATGGGTTGGGGTCAACTCCGGGTATGGGGTTTTTTGGTTTCGGGTTGGGGGTATAAGGGAGATGGGATCTCGGGTTTCCAGGTTGGGGCAGCTGGCCGGAGTTGGTAATGGGGGTGGATTGCCGGCGGGTACTGTGGGTAGGGAAATGGGGTCGGGCAGCCACGGGTTGTAGGGTAGGGGCGGATCTCAGGGGTTTAAACATGGGTATGGCAGATGGTGGTTGAGGTTTAAAGTTTTGGTTATGGTGGTTTTGTGGTGAGGAGAGAGAAGAGAGAAGAGAGAAAGGGATGGGGAAGAAGATGACGTTGGTTGGATTGTGTGTGTGTGGGTGTATGGGAATGTGGGTGTGGGTAAGAGAGTTGTTAGGGTGTGTTTGTGGTGTAGGTTAGTTTTGGTGTTATGGATAAGTGGTGTGTGAGTGTTAATTTTTGGACACCTGAAAAAAATTTGACTGACTAACTAAAAAATAAAATTAATTAATATCTACTAAAAATATGAAATCGTATAAAATAAAAGACACAAAATAAAAAGATAAATCTACAAAGAAATAACAATAAAAATAAAAATAGAAAACTATTAAACTAAAAACTAAAATTCTAAAAAAAGTAACATCTAATAAATCTAAAAATAAATGAAATCCAAAAAAAAACTAATTCTAGTAAAATAAAACTAATAACTAATAAAAATAAAGATAAAATAAAAATACAATAAAAATAAAATAGAAAAATAGTAAATAAAACCTACAAATTCTAAATAAATCTAAAATAAAACCTAAAAATAAAATGACTATAACTAAAAATCTAAAAAATATAAAAAAGGCACAAACTAAACACACACGGGCTTCGGGGTAGGTTTAGGCAAGTTTAGGATTGGCTAGGGTACAGAACAAGGGTAATTAGCTCCATAATCCGCACAATTGCCTTGAAATACGTGTTTGAACACCGCAATGCACAATGGACCTAAAAAATAAACATTAACGCCCATGAGACCCATATTTTCGTGAATTAGCAACTAAAATACGTCTATTCGGGGTATAAAATGTACACTTTTGGGAGCTTATCACACCACCCCCAAACAGAGCATTACTAGTCCTTGAGTAATAAGATAGAGAGAAAGAGAAAGATAAGAAACCAAAAGTGTACCACTTTCGCAGGCACTCGCGATTACACTTAGCATGTGCAGCAAACCTTTAAACCTATTAGTTGCCCAACAAAATTCTTATTTGCAAAAGGCATATTATCTCTTATTAGACATAGAATGATCGTACAATCCATCACAAGAAAAATATTTTCAGAAATACAAGCTAGAAACGTAAAAAGTTTAGCTAAGTGAATACACAAGGCACATCCTTCCTAGAACTCAACGTGTGTAGTCTGAATCAGTCAAAATGGGTCGAGTATCACAAGAGTAATTACTAGATTGCCTATTTAGAATCAACGCTTCAACTTCAAAATCTCACGAATATCTCTCTCTCAAACGAACTCTCGAAGTTGGGGTTAGTGTATCACTCTTGTGTGTGAGGAGGTGAGTAAATGTAAGCAAGGTGAAACGTCTCACACACACATAAGAAAGAATGTAAATAAAGAAAGAAAGGTGATCTCATGATGCTAATCACTATAGTGATAACGTCGAGTTATTCACCACGTCGACTTTCATTTGCACGAACACCTAGGGGAGAATATGGATGTCTGTGAGTGCGGGGGAGATGAAATGAGGTAGGATGGGATATGATGGGATGATGATATGATGTATATGCGATGTGTGAGAAGAGTGTATAGCACATGAAGAACACATGTCTTTATTACAACAAAATCAACTACAAACTCGTTCTTTTCTTTTCTCTCTCTCTCTCTCTCTCTCTCTCTCTCTCTCTTTATCTTTTTTTTATCTTTTCTTTTTCTATTTTTTTTCTATTTTTTCCTCTTTTTTCTTTTCAAACCAACAATGAAGACATTTATAATTGAAATCAACACTCTTTTTCTCAAAATAATGGATGATATATGAATGGAGTGGGGTATGGTAAATGGACGATGTGGGGAATATATGGGAATATGGTAAGTTAATGGGTGAAATGAATGAGAATGTGATATGGGGGAGAACCTAGTAATCGAGACAAATTTCAAGACACACGTTTCTTACAACTCGAAAGTGATGTCATTCTCGATGATTAAGCCAAAACTTGAAGAACAATGAGATCATACAACGATTTAAAGTGCGGACCCAAACAAAGTTGAATCAACTTGTGACTCGGAGATTGCGTAAAACACTCTCAAAGGGTGAAAGGTATGAATCTCACAAGCTAAAGTCTCCACTAGTGATCCTTAAGATTCTCTTGGAATTTTAGTACTCCTCAGCTCTAAACCGTATTGACGTGATAAATGCGCAAATTTTTGTTGAGTCTAGGAATTCATGGTGCAAAATGCCTTGGAACGTATTAAATAAGCTATTTAGAAAAAAAATCTCTAGCTTGATTCCTAGACTTAAAAAGATGGATGATAGAAAATTCACGTCAATGAGTGAGATGAAAGAAACTGCATGAAAATTTTAAAAATCAGGTTTGAAAATAATTTTTTTTCAAAAGAGGTACGATTTTGAAAAAAATCCCAACCCCCAAACAAAAAGGCACATCGTTCTCGATGTTAGGTAAAATGATTTTAAAAATTGAGAGTAGAAAGGAGGAAAGAAATTACCAGAATCAGCCGCTAATGAAGTGGACAGATGAAACCAAGAATAAACCTGAATAAATGATAAGAAGAAAAAAATATGTAGAAGTCTTTAAACATGATGAATCCTTGGGTGATGTGAAACACCACTCCCAAATAGGATGAGACTCGTATAAGAAATGACGGGCTGCCTCCTAGTAGCGCTAAGTTTAATGTCTTCAGTCAGACTAAACCATTCGTACCATAAAGATAATATCTATGAAAGTGCAGGGCGGCAGAAAAATTGGGTGATGATAATCACCCACAAACAAGACTGAAGCGTCAGTCTTGTTGGATAAAGGATAAAAATGGTCATTGCACCTGTATGGCAAAATGCATCACACAATGCAAAGCATTGGTGGACCATGGGCGGGTGGGGATTAAGGTAAAGTTGAGAGTGGAAAGGGTGAAAAGGTATCAGCCATGGGACTTATTGAGCTGGAAGGTGAGGGAAACTAGGGACCTATACGCATGGTGCTCTAATTGGCGAGGGAGGAAAAATGGTGTAGAAAGTGAAATGGGGTGGGGCTCATAGAAATGAAACGATCGTTCTATGAATGGGTGATGATAATGGTCGCACCGTGACATGCCAGGGAGCTGTCTCGGGAAAAAATCAACACCAAAAGAGAGTGGCGGGCATAGGGTAATAAAATCGATGTCACAGAAGTGGAGAGTAGCACCACAAATACTCTCATGGGTGGAGGGATTAAGGGTAGGATATAAAAAGGTAGATGGAAACATGAACTGTGTAAAATAAAGATCCAAACCAGGTTGTGGAAGGGAAGGGACAATGGTTGGGTCGGGTGGGTTCAAGTAAGGACCTAGATAAACATAGGTGAATTGTTGAGGAATAATGACTACGTCCAAACAAGGTGGTGGTGGAGAAGGTGGAATAATGGGTGGGTCGAGTGGGATAAATGGTGGAGGAAGATGATCCAACTCAAGAGTGGGAGATACACAGTCCTCATGAGGTTCAGAGTGATCCTCAAGGGCACTCGCATGAGGAAGTGTGGAAATAAATGAGTTAGTGATCAACTTATTCACCAATGTATCACCATCCGATGTGGTGGAAGGGTCTAATGAGGCATTAAGATCTGAGATATATGAATCAACATCAATATTCGACTCAAGGGGATCCAAATATGATGAGTTAGGATCCATATCATGAGAGGTGGGAACTATCTATGTGTAATACCCCGTAATTTTAATGACTTTTAAAATGGGTTATATTTTAAATTAATGGATTAATTGGATCTTATTATAAATTAATTCATTTGGGTTTTATCCGAATTGTGGATATTAAAATGGATGATTCTGAATATTACTTAAAGATATTTAGGTAATATATGAATGTGATGTCATTGATATGATGGTATGATATAAATTCGGTAATTTGAATTTTTAGTCAGACGCGGTATGGGACGTGTCGGGACTAATTTATTAAATTAAAAAGGAAATTTGTTTTCTATCGACCTTATAGTCATTTCGACTGTGTCGTTACGTTCGAAAGGTTCGAAATAGTCAGAAAAGTCTATTTGGATGTTAATTTTGAGTCTCGGGTCATTTGGAAATGAAAAGACAACCCAAAAGGGCATTTTGGTTATTTTTACAAGGGGGATGAATAGTGATTTCGGGTTTTGTCTTATTATAAGTATTTGGAGATTAGTGTATGTAGGTTCATTTCATCTCTTCTACACAAAATTGAAAAGTCATCTTCTTAGAGTGAGTGGAAGCTTGCTTGGAAAGAAAAAGAAGTTTTCTTGGGAAGGAGGAGAACCAAAGGTCAAAGGTCACCACCACCATCACCACCTGTGTTATTCAACTCCAAAGGGTCAGATCTTCATTAGAGGCAAGTGTTTGATATTTGCAATTTAAGTTCGTATATTGTCCATGTTAGGATAATTATAAAAAGAGATGATTTTCATGCTTGGAAGATGAAAGGATATAGTTGTTAATGGATTTTTGGAATCTAAAAATATATAGGAATTAAACTCATGTTGTAGGTAGTTAGTAATCCAATAACTATTCATCAATCTGTGGAAGAAATTCTGAAAATAATTTAGTGTTCATGAAGATAATATGTTGATAATTTTATGGAAAAAGAGGCAAAAACGAGTGGAATGAGAAGAGCCAATTTGGAAGGTTTAGATCTTCTTTTTGAGTGCATTTGGATGAGATTTAAGAAAAACTCAAAACACATACCTCACTCAATTTTTCGTGTAGAATCCAAATCTGAAGTCGGATTGATGATTTGAATAATTTTTGGATATAATTTTTCTGAGTATTTAAAATATGAGAATTCATGATGTTGTTTCTTTTTAATGTTAGTTCTTATCCCAAAACTTTTGTAGATCTTCGGTGATTATTAATTGGATATTATGGGACTTAGAGAAGATCAGTAAGCCCTAGTTAATATTTGAATTAATTTGATTGGGATTTAATTGATTAGAATTATGATAATTAAAGTTAAAGAGATTTCGGTTGCTAGATTCATGTGTTGGATTCTAATCTGTTTGTATGAGGATTAAGGATAGTTCAAGTAGGGGAGATTTAATATAACACCTGGGTAGCCTTAGGGTTACAATTTAAACATCAAGAACTGAGTTTAAGCTCATTATTGATTTCGCAAGGGCTGAGTGTAGTACAAGAGCGTAGTGGTATGGCTCCTGGATAGAGATGGGTGTTTAGAACACATTTGGTTGAAAGAGGGGATGAGGTTATTTCGATCGCATATTTGAAGTTGACGAACCTCCTCGATCGACAAAGTTAAGTCATAGTGTATTGGAGGGGTTCCTTGTTTGGATTTCGCTTTGCGAGACGCTCCGCGCATGAACCTTAACGACGTCGGGAGTGGAGAGATGTTATAGGATGCGAGGATAATTAAATTATGAAGTAAAGATATGACATTTTAATACGTGGGATTTAAAGAGATATAATGCTACGTAAGGGAATAATCTAAGGTTAATGTGATTTCCTTGTTGTTAGTATACTATAGGTATGATAATACCTATTTGATTGATTAATGATTATGTGTATGACATACCTAGATTACTTTCTATCGGTGGGAGGTTTGCGCGTGAGGGCAGTCATATCCTGATGAATCCATGGGATCTTTGATTTGTCGCTCGAGAACATAGGTCTATGAAAGACTTATCGGGGAGTTGATAAGTTCGCTGACTATGGGTACGTAGGTATGTGCATGACCCATGGGTATGAGAACTATGTTCGCCTCCAATGATTGTGTTGTTGTTAATAGTTCGAGGTATCCTCACCGAACCTTTTGTCCCCTTTTCGGCGACCAACGATATTGGGACATGATAGCAGAGTAATGCATTGCACCGCAGCTGTGACTCGGGGTGGGCCGTATTATATATGAATATATATATATATATATATATATATATATATATATATAATGGATTAAATGAATGAATGGATATTTATTATGGTTAAATCTATCTACGGTGATAATTGTAGATAACGGTGAATAGAGAAAGATAATTGAATTAAGTTAATGAATGTTTATTGAAAAGCTTAATTCATATTAATGAGAAATGATTCATGTTAATGAGAAACGATGAGAAATGTAAATGAATAATAATGTGACGTATGGTATGGGACATATGGGGATTATGATATTGGGATGGAATTATAATATGGAGACTAGAAAAGAGGAACCATTAACTAGGAGGTTAATAGGAAACGTTAAGTGTGCACTCTAGTTGAGAGGTGAGAATGGCAAGTGAGAGTTGGGTCTAGCATGTACATAATAAATAATTTATTGCACTTGTTAAATACTTGCTGTTTTAAAAATCATTTTCACAATCGGTCTCTGACCCGTTTCCTTGCATATTTTCTTTTCTATTGTATCTTCTATATTAGGTGTCCAGCAACAGGGACGCCAACCTTAGCGGATTATGCCAGGATATGGATTTATGGAGTTTTGCTTAGACGCCTATCATCATTTGATTCACAGTATTCTCTTAGTAGGGTATGTCGCCCAAAGGATTCAACTATCTTCTTCTATCGGGGTCAAATACTATGGTATTCGTGTCATTTTAATACATTTGATATTGTTGGGATTACTGTAATGGATTAATATTATTTCGGAATGTTTATTCCAATTGCATTCAAATTATTTTGTGTTATCTAATTGGTTATCAGTGTTGTAGAATAAAATGTGTTGTGTTATTCTTAAACTGGAAATGGATTTTGTTAAATTAAAATTTGAATTTTTTTTAACACCAGCTTAATTGGGTATTGGGTGAGTTGTAAATGTTTTAGACAGTGATGCTAAGAATGAGCCAACTGTATATTCTGTTTTAATTTGGTATGGGACTGGCCACCCGGTATTTAATTAGGCAGGATGTTACACTCTGATGCTATCTTGGTACAATGGTGAGCACTCGTAGCCGGAGCAAACCTAAAAGATATAGTCATGTCAGAGACATAGGCAATTGGGGCATAAAGTAAATCTCGAGCATATTTTTGGATATCACGGGAGTGGTAACCTCAAGTGTGGGTTCCTTTGGATTTGACGGGAAAAAATCAGCCTCACTAATGAAAGGTAAGTCAACACAATTGTCGCCTTGGGGCTCGGAACATGGAATGGTCTCAACTGCGAGATTCTCGGGGTGGTAGGGTTGGTCACACTCAAAATCCGTGTCACAAGAGGACACATCATCATCACACTCGGGTGCAACAATGGGTGGATGCATGGGAATATCTAACTCTCTCTCACACTCAAATTCATTAAAGCGTTGTTCAAGCCTTTGGAGAGCTTGAGTTTGAATTTGAGTGGCTTGCTCTTGCTCGATGATAAATTGTTGCAAGATCGCCTCGAGAGCGGAGGTAGAGGATGGTGGTGGGATGACGGGTGGAGGTGGCGATTAAGTTGGACACAACTCGCTATTATCATGACTGTACGAAGAATATTCATATGAAGTGTCTGGAGCGGGGCCAAGTTCATCATACACGAAAGGATCGCTTTCGTGATGGACAAATGGTTGATACTCATGGGGTGCGTAGTGAGGGAACTGATCTTGAATGGTTGCACAAGGTTGCCATGACGACTGTTTGAATGTGGGAGGATCCACAACATCGGATTGAGATTCGTATTGCGTGAAAGGGTGATCAAATCTCCACGAATAGCTCGGGTACTCACACAACTCGGGTTTAGGTATATCGGGATAATAGGGCGAGGTGGGTTCCAAAACAGTGTCATATGGATACACATGTGCCAAGGTGGGTTTGTGGGGATATGAAGAGTGAGGGCACTCATGGGACATGTGATCGGCATAAGAACAATGGGTGCACGACAATATTTTTGACACGTCGACACTTGACACCGAGGGTGATGGAAAATGAGGTGCATGCATGGACGGGTCAAGAGTATCTACGATACTCGTGTGAGAGGTGAAATCACTAAAAATATCATAATGAGACGACTCGAGATTACTCTCACAAGTGTTGCGTGTTAATGGGAAATGACCAAAATAGTCCCGTAAGGGACGTTTTTCGGCCATGTGGAGAGATATATTTTTTTGAATTTTTAATTTTTTTTTCAAAAGGAAGTAAAATATTTTTGAATTTTTCAGAAAATGAAAGAAAGAAAATATTTTTGGAGTTTTGTGAAAAATAAAGGAAGAAAATATTTTTGGATTTTTTTGGAAGAAAAGGTGGGGAAAAAAATGGACTCGCTGAATTTGACGAACCAACTAAAATTGACTACCAAAAAATTGAATTGGACACACGCAAGCCAAGGAGAAATCCTAAATAGCACATAACCAATTTTATCTTCAAAATGTAGTGAACGGGGTAGTAAAATTTTAATTAAGTCCGCGAGCGCTAAAAAATCACGGAATAATCTGAGTGATCGCCTTTGAAAAAGTGTTCTCCTAGTGGGCTACCTAGTTGATTGATTTTAAATTTAATTATGGCTAGGGTAGCACACAATTGGTAAGCGAGTGAGTCGGGTGATGAAATCCCTTCTCGTGAGTGACCGGGTGTAGGTCTTAGTCTATTAATTCATCACACCATTAAAAAATAAATGCGAGAATAAAATGAAGTAAGAGTACACAAAAGCACATAAAATTGACTCGCTAACAGGAGAGGCGCGAGAGTTTGAGAAATGTACCTCCCACGGTTTTTAGGCCGCGGGGTGCCGAAAAATTTGGGTCGACCGGGGGAGATCACGCCAATCTCAGTTGGTCTCAGGAGTCCTACTGACCCAAGGTAGAGAGGCTTCTAAATCCTTGCCTTCTGACGCCCTCTCTCTACCTTTTTTAAAATGAAAAATAAAATAAAGGTATCTCTATGCATCGCAATACAAGCAAGGATAAAATAAACCAAATACAAGCTTTCTAATAAAATACAAAAATGGTACTAAAAAAAATAAAAAATAAAAAAGTGCGAAAAATAAATGAACTACAAGTTGAAATCCACTCCAAATGCTTCACGCTCCCAAAAATGGCAACGCGCCATTTGATGAAAAGCTTTTTGGTGTGTCATTTTTGTGAAAGCTCATCAATAAAAACCTTTATCACTTACACAAAAATAATATAATAAACTAGAATAGAGGTAAGTAAGGATATCAATCCACATCAAGGGGGGAAAGCTAGTGACATACTCAATTGTAATTCAATTTTTATTTTCTTTTTTGGGATTTTTACTTTTTCTAATTTTTTTAAAAACTTTTTCCAATATTAAATTAATTTTTGGGTGAGAAGAAGTGAAATAACACTAAACTAAATAAAAGATCTAAAAAATTAACTAAAAATAATGAACTAAGTCTAACACTAATATAAGAGAATAAGTGAGGAAGTAAATGTGAGAACAATCAAGGAATGGGATTACACCACAAATTTTAGCTATTCTAACTAATTAATTTAATTATTTGAATTCTCCCAAATTAATATTAAAATTACAAACCAACTCTCATTGCAAGTGTAATTATAATAGTAATCTTTTAGAAAATTAAGATTAACACCCACAACTCTAGAAAATAGATCTACACTCCTTTTAATTAGTCACCCTCTGGGATCGATTCATTAAAATTTATGTACATCTTTGAAAATGAAAATAGAGTTGAAATTCAAGTAATAATACCCCACTTAAGAAACCGCTATCTCTAGTTCGAATCTAAAATGGGTATTATAACTAGAATATCTATTTTTCTCGAAAATCATATACCCTCTCTCGAGGCGTAAATTTATGGGTGAAGGATCAAAATTAACATTCAAAGTGAATTTTCAATTAATCAAACTAATTAAATCAAAATAACATTAAATAAGGGTTCACCCTACCCCTTGAAAGGGGATTTAGCCTAACATCTTATTAAACATGATAATCTAATAATCAAAGGCTAATAAATTAAAATAAAAGAGAAGAGAAGAGAAGAGAACAGTCAAACCCAATCTCTTGAAGTGAAATTAAACTCTTATTTCCTTGAAATCATGCACCATCCATCCAATATGAGCATCCAACAATAATCATTTCAATATAATACTCAATTGAATTACTCACAATTTATCCTCACAATTCTCTAAAAATAAAAATAAAAACTATTTATAAAAATAATTTCCTAATTTATTTTCTAATCTAACCTATCTCTCTACTTTTCTCTCTACTTTTACATCCTTCTACAAATGGACTTGAGGTCTTCTATTTATTCATGGCAAACATGGAGCTAGGGGCTAATTTGTGTAATTGGGAGTGCACATGTGCATGGCAAAGGTGTGAGGTAAGGAAGGTATATGGGTTAGGGAATTGGGTGACAAAATCTGATATGGTTATGGGGTATTTTGGATATAAAGGTAAAAGATGGTAATTGGGGGTAGTTTGGGTATTGGGGTTAAATGGGTTATATGGCGTGTGGGTATTTTATTTTATTGGCTTTGGTTGACTTAGAGAGTCTTTTGGAAGGTACGATTTGGCTTGAGGTGGGTTAGAAAGGTGAGATGGGAAATGGGTGTAATGGGAAATCGGGTTTGGCTTGAGGTGGCTGGCCGGAGATGGGCGAGAGGGAGTTGTACAGTAGCCTGAGATGGGGTCGGAGTCTTGGGCTGCCAACAGTTTTCATTGTTGGGGATCGGTTAACGGGTTCGAGTACGCCGAGTTTCGGGTTGTTGTTGGTTGGGGTCAACTCCGGGTATGAGGGTTTTTGGTTTCGGGTTGGACCGGGTTTCTAGGTTGGGGCAGCTGGTCGAAGTTGGTAATGGGGGTGTATCGCTAGCGGGTACTGTGGGCAGGGAAATGGGGTTGGGCAGCCACGGGTTGGAGGATAGGGCGGATCTCAGGGACTTAAACACGAATATGGAAGATGGTGGTTGAGGGTTAAAGCTTTGGTTATGGTGGTTTTGTGGTAAGGAGAGAGAAGAGAGAAAGGGATGGGGAAGAAGGTGATGTTGGTTGGATTGTGTGTGTGTGGGTGTATGGGAATGTGGGTGTGGGTGAGAGAGTTGTTAGGGTGTGTTTGTGGTGTAGGTTAGTTTGGGTGTTATGGATAAGTGGTGTGTGTGTGTTAATTTGGCCACTTGTAAAAAATTGACTAACTAACTAAAAAATAAAATTAATTAATATCTACTAAAAATATGAAATCCTATAAAATAAAAGACACAAAATAAAAAGATAAATCTACAAAGAAATAACAATAAAAATAAAAATAGAAAACTATTAAACTAAAAACTAAAATTCTAAAAAAAGTAACATCTAATAAATTTAAAAATAAATGAAATTCTAAAAAAAAACTAATTCTAATAAAATAAAACTAATAACTAATAAAAATAAAGATAAAATAAAAATACAATAAAAATAAAATAGAAAAATAGTAAATAAAACCTACAAATTCTAAATAAATCTAAAATAAAACCTAAAAATAAAACGACTCTAACTAAAAATCTAAAAAATATAAAAGGGCACAAACTAAACACACACGGGCATCGGGGTAGGTTTAGGCAGGTTTAGGATAGGTTAGGGTACAGAACAAGGGTAATTAGCTCCATAATCCGCACAATTGCCTTGAAATACGCGTTTGAACACCGCAATGCACAATTGACCTACAAAATAAACATTAATGCTCATGAGACCCATATTGTTGAGCATTATCAACTAAAATATGTCTATTCGGGGTATAAAATGTACACTTTTGGGTGCTTGTCTGTATTTTCAATCTAATGGTCAATATGTTGGCTATGTTGCAAGTTACTAAACATACACATATACATATCATTCCTATTTTGAGATCATATTTTTCATTTAATCTAAAAAAACCTTAAACTACATCTATTTCTACTTGAAATGGTTTTATTCTTTATTGCACTTAGTATGTTGTTTCCCTTTGGGGTTTTGGTTTCTGATTTGATTTGGTTTTTAGTTGGGTAAGTATTTTTGTTTGTATTTGGTTGATGGTGATAAATCCTTATCCTATGTTATTATTCTTGAATTAAGTGATTATTTCAATTTCACTCAATATTATTTATTATTTTCCATGTTGTAGAATTGTTTAAGGACTTCATCATGCTGGTGTTTTCTAATAAACAATTTACGTGCGAAATAACGGTCACAATCATGTAGTTCGCGCATCGCTCGAGTTTACACCTAGTGAGAATATACTTCGACATCCTAAACATGTTTTAGTTTAGATGACCTTATGGCGTTAGAGCGTGTCACCATTCAACTTTATAGAATTAATGTCCATATTGGCAAGTTTTTCAACCAACCAGTTCCCCCAAACAACTTGTGAGCGACTATAGTATTCATACTCTTAGTTTGCAGGTTACAAGCATTCCATGCCACGGATAATGTCACAATAAAAAAAATTCAATCGTAAAACCTTCAACTTATGATGCGCTTGCACCAAGAAAGCCAACAAATTACACACACATGAATTATACATTAAATCACACATCACACACAAGTTTACGAGGAAAACCCCTAAACCTTATATTATTGCTCATAAATACACAAGAAAACTAGAAAACTCCATTCAGGCTTTTCTCGTCAAGAATTATAGGCCAAAAATAATTAAACACAATGATACAAATTCTATTGACAACTCCAACTGTAGGTCGAAATATGATTGCCAGTAATAATGCATTTTCTCCATGAAATTTCCATCCATAACTACTACATTTACTAGCCAACAGGTGTCCCAAGCAACTGAGCATGTTCCAACAAGTGTAATTTTGAATTACAAGTCCCTAATCCATAATCTCCCCATGTAATTGCTCCCACATGTTCAGATAAGCAAAAATAAATCTTGAGGATGACCAACAACCATTCCCATGCCTTCACACAATGCCCACACTCCAAATTAGCCTATTCAACCTTCACGTGTAACACAAACTGCAAGAGCAGGAATTTTTTCCGATCATGCCTCAAAATTGATGCAGTATCAAGAACACACCCAGTCAGTGATACCCACAAATATTCCTAAGCGGAAGCCAAGTGCATAAGAGTGAACTTGGATGTTGACGAATTCTACCTCAAGAGGACCCCCACTATAAAACCTCTTGACGAAAAATCCAATGTGGTAATAAAAAACATCAACGACCATAAGTTCATAAGCTATACACACATTCAAAAACTTCCTCAAAGAATAAACACCTTATTCCATCGTACATGCCTTAGTCAAAATGAAAATAAGACTTGCGTGCTGTCACACCCATAACTTAGTGTACGTTAGAGTGTGATAACCCCTCCCCCACTCGAATCGACAACGTCCTCATCGAGAGTGGATATAAATACCGACGAATCACATTCTCAAATTTTCACAATTGTGCGTCTTTCTCCCACGTTGCTTCTTTTGCTATTTTCCCTTTCCACTTAGCACAATAAAAGGTTCTTTTATTCATATACTCGCTCCCTCGGTTTGTTTGGTGATGAAGGATTTGCTCGAATACCTCCGTGTAATACTGTGTTATCGTAGGAAGTGACCTTATTTGAATTAAATGACTAAGATTATACTTCTCTTAATTGAACCTTTTCAGAAAACTCAGATGAAAAATCGGGTGTAACTTCAGTCGAGATGATAACTCCAACTTACATGCCAATCTACCAATTCTAACTTTTATGGAGGTCTTAGCAAAATTGTGCAACATCATGTAGCTCAACCCAATTATGCTGGTTGTCCGTTATATAATGTCTCAAATACTCTTCCATCAATGCATTTATCCTTCTAGTTTGCGTGTTTATTTGAGGATAGTGGTTTATTGGAAACTTTAATTGTTGTCCTAACACTTCAAGTTGGGTTGTCTGAAACCTACTAGTAAATATCGTATCCTAATCACTAACTATGTTAAAAGGCATCCCCAGTACTTGATGACATGTTTGAAAAACAAATTTATCGAATGAACTTTCAGTGGGAATTTCTGGCGAAAAATGACGTTCTTCTACATGACAACCCTCTTTGGTGTGAACATCAACTAAAGTTAGTTTATCTTTGTCTTTACCTTTACTTTTCGTACCCCTGAACACAATTTTTTCAAAATATTACTTTTCGATGATATCCTCTATATATTCCTTGAGACGGTAGTGATCATTAGTGCTATGGGCACAATCTTTGCGATATTAACAATGTTTGATCCCTTAGTGTAACACCCCAACCCGAATATATAAGTTATCAATGGTCAACCTGGTCCAACCCGAGAGTTAGGTGTGAAGTGCAGTGAAACAACCTACATAATGTTGTTTGTCCCATTTTATTTAATTAACATTTCACTTGTTTAACATACGATTTCCATTTAAATCAAACTACGTGAGGGACTTGTGGGAAGCGTTCCCGGAATCCAAGCATGCAGAGCTACTAACGTAAAATAAAAAGGATACTCACCTGTACAACTCTCTGAAAATACGGAATCGCACCCAACCTGCCGTAAAAAAAGAAGAGGGAATGGCCCTAATGCCCAGCGGAAGAAATACAACAATGAAATATAGAATCGAATGACAGAAAAAAGACTCTAACACATTATGTCTATGTGGATAGGCAACTACCTTATATATATATATATATATATATACTTTAATTCACGAAATCGTTTTTATTCCAAAAACATTACTTATTACGGTTAATTTCCCTTAATCTTATAAGGAACCCCGTCTTACTCAACTTAAAATTTATTTCTTGATTTAACACACTCGATTAAATACTTTAAATAAATACCCTTTATTTAGGAAAAAACATTTCTGGCACCGAAATTACCCCTTTGCTCGCACCAAATTTACCTTTGTGTCACCTTTCAACGAACGTAAGCACCATTTTAGAAAATACTTATTTTTATTTGAAAGCCTTTGCTAAACACACACTTATGTTAAATATTTATTAAATCTCATTAATTTGCTTAATATCCCATTTAATCACTTCACTTTACCATTTCTTTTATTTCATGGGTATTAGCCACTTTTCTTCCATTACTTGTCCACATTATTCTTCACCGGAATATTTATTAATTTCATTCAAGTTAAGTTGGATCTTCTCATATTCGCCACACAACCCTTTTCTTGACGTGTTTCACTTTTCATTATTTTTTTCTCGGAATCTTCTAAAATTCGCAAACTTTAACGAGCTCCTCATCGTGTGCTATGCTATTATATGCTCTGGCTATTGATTTTAGGTCTTTCATCCTAGGGCTCTGGGCCCTCTTTAATTATTTTCGGTGTCATTCGAGTCCATATTAATGTGTTTTAATATTTTTTAAATGTCCATATTATCACCCTTCCTTTACCGGAGGAAGCCAAAACCCGGGGTTTCACCCCAACTTCTATTACACTTTAAAATTGTCATTTCTTGTCTTTATACACTTGCATTGATTTTATCCCAAAAATCACTTTCAATTACGACCATTTTGTGTAACACCTTTTTCGACATTTTTATTTCTTAAAAATGTTCCTCTTTACATAAAATTACCATTTTACCCATTTGTTTCCAAACTTGTCTTTTCCTTCATTTTCACAAGTGTTATTTTTCACAACATTATTAAGTTAAAACCAACTTCTTAAATGTTTTAAATCATTAACACGTATTTAACAGTTTGGAGTAACATACATCTCAAGATGGAAATCTCTTTATTTCATAAGTTTCTTTATTAAGAAAACCCCCTTTCTCCATTTGGAGACTATTTCACAAGAAAATACCATTTTCCTTTAATTCAAATGTAGTCTTAAATGTCCATTTATCACATTTTCCACACCTTTTAACACACCTTAAGTGCTGAAATTTATGTTTTCTTTATTTCAAGTTTAAACCCACTAAAACCCTCATTAAACTTGTTTGATTGTTCATCATCAAAATACTACAAGTCTATGTATATGAGAAGATGGATTTTAAGTCCAAAATCCAAGAAAAATGAGCTTAACATACGACTTATTCAAGAAATTTCATAACATTTGTAACAACATACTTTTCAAGACTAAAGACATTTTTTATCCTCCTAAGCTTGAACAAATGCCCATTTTTGTGAAAACTCCATTATTTTTCAAAAAACTTTGAAACATTTTTTCATAAAGTGTTTTTAACAAAATAAATATTATTTATAACATTTTTATTCCATAAATATGTTTAATCACCAAGTCTTCTTGAAATGTATCATTTTGCTCAATATTCTTGAAATCTTTTAGAAACCATTTTGTACCAACCATAAGAAATACTTTTTTAAATTATTCATGCATTCTACTCTTAAACCCTACACATAAGACCAACAATAGGAAAATAGAGTCTTAAAGTTAAATATTAGAGTTTTTTCCACCTCAAGGATGACCTACACATGGTTGGATGAAGAAGAAGATGATGGAAACCCCCACCTCCTAAGGCCGCCTTAAGGAGGTTGCCTAGCTCCACAAGCATGCTCCCTGAAACCTCTAAGAAAACCCCCTTCAAACTTCATAAATTTCAACATTTTCTTCGTTACCCCTCCCCCCCCCCCCCCCCCCCCAAAAAAAAAAAAATATCTCCATCTTGCTTAACATAAGACACTTTTACCCCAAATAAAGCTTGTGAGGAAAGAATAAGGCATAAGAATGGTGTATTATGGTGGTGGAAAGGTGTAACAATGGTGGGAGAAGCTTGGGGAAGATAAAACACCCTTGAATCTAGAGAGAGAGAGAGAGAAATGTTGGTATAAAATTGTGGGGAGAGCCCACCATCTTTGTCTCCTATATAACCCTAAACAAGCCCATAAAATGAGTTTAAAGACCAAGGGCAAGATACTTAACACGTTTTTATGATCTGATTCCTTTAGAGATTGACACCTCATCAATCTAAGAGTAAAAAACTCAACAATACACAAGTTCAACTCGAAATAACAAATTTTTTATGCGATCGTTCGAATAAGATCACATCTCATCCGAGAGACATATTAACGAGGGATAAAATCCTATAAAGAGGTGGTTCATTAGAACTTTGTTAGAAGCTTGTTCAAATGAGAAAGGCTGCCCGTTGGAACGAATTTCCACTGTGTTTCAAAAAAATTAAAACTAAATTCCAAATTGGCTAATAAATTTCCAACGATTTCCACAAAGGCCACACGAATAAACAATTAGCGATAACCATCCATAAATTATTGTCCCGAATCCCTAAAGGTTATACATAATTATAATTTACAGGGAGAAAGGGATAAAATCTCATGCATGGGTGTCACACTTAGGGATTCTGCTGGTTGGAGGATGTTAAACCAAATTGTAACTAACCCTTAATTTAATATTAAATTATCTTAATTGTAATTATTATTTTGTTTATGAAGATTTTAGTTTATTATTATATATTAATTTTGATGATTCCAAACAAATATTATATATATGTAGATGTATCTATACCTATATATACATATGTATACACACACACACACACACACACACACACACACACACACACACACACATATATATATATATATATATATATATATATATATATATATATATATATATATATATATATATATATATATATATATATATATATATATATATATATATATATATATATCTTTAACTCCAAAGAAAACATATATATGTTGTATACTAGCTTGGGCAGTTGCGTGCGTCAAAATTCATGGCCACTACCTTGGGTAGTTGGCATTTGAGCATATTCGTGGGCTCCACGTGACATCATGATTTTGGACCTATGAGAGCATGCTAGGGGCAGTAAACAATTTTTTTTTTATTATCACACACGTTATCTCACATATTTATTAAAGTAGTTTATTTATCAAACTAATTCATTTCATACTGTATTGTGTTATTTAATATGAAAATATTTATTAAACATATTTCTTTTATAAAGTGTTGTTCTCATTATGGACTATAATATCCATATACTTATATTCTTTATAATATGTTAAAAGACCATTTAAAATCAAACCACGAACTATCTTGGACAAAATTTCCTTTCTTTTTATATATGTAAAGCACCTAAAACAAATGAAATTATTCTTTCAACCTCTATCAAGACCATTTTCCACACACCAATCTTTACATACTTTTTAAAGGAAAAACAAGACATGCATTTGTTTGTTGTCTGGTTGATATCGATAATGTTAACTCTTTTCTCCTTTTTTGAATAACTTGGGCAAGGAATGGTTAAAGTAAAATAATTTTTTTAACCTCTAAAACCTTGGTTTAATTTCTCTTTAACCATCACCTGTGACACCCCGCCTAATAAAATATCGGGTGATCAATCCTATATCAAATTAAACAGGAATCTCATATGGTTTCATTCTCAGCATCACTGTCGAAAACCATTTAATTACTAACAACCTATTAGGCCCGGTGTCAAATTTTAAACTTTCTAATCTTTTTAACTTAAATGCACAAGTAAATCCATCCATACAAAGATATGAATAACAACTAAAATGAATAAATAATAACCGATAACTCTCGATAAAACATTTATACAACCATATCGAATCAGCATACAATAAAAATGCCGATAATAAACTAAAAGACAACAGTTGGGCCATATGTCCGAATGTTATAATAGTACATCCTATCTAGATCACAAGGATAGAAGTGTCTAAAAAAGTTCCTGCCAACATCCACAGTCGCGAAAACAACGCCTGACTCGAAAGAATAGTCATCGAGATGTCCCTTTGTCTGGACACCTAAAAAGTATAATAAAGGAGAAGAAAAAGAAAAGATAGATACGGGTCAGAGCCCGAGTTTTGAAAAATATTTTAGCAAGTGCTTAACATAATTTAATATTTGCATATGATATTCTCCATATTTAATCAGGTGTCACACTCCCATGAGATACCCCTCACCTCTCATCTTACAGTGCACACCTAATGCGTGTATTTTAAACACCATAGTTAATCTATCCTACCTAACTGATTCTCACAGCAACTAAATCATCATACGCTATCTCAAGTCCCGCGTATAATATTCTAAGCTTTCGCGATAACATACTATAATAATCTGTTACCTGAAATTTCTCGCTTATCAAATATCCATTCTTTATGAATAACCTTCACTAGTTATTACACTATTCACATTTTATTATTATTTATCTCGTATATAATATTCTCATCTTTACATACGTATATCACTTATTTTATTCCGAATTTATACTCCCGGATGATCCAGAAATTATTCCACATTTCATTCTTTATTCTTTACGTATATATATATATATATATATATATATATATATATATATATATATATATATATATATATATATATATATATATATTCACATCTCATATATATACAATATACTATACACAACAAGTATATCCATACTTATATATCCCACACTATATAAGTATAATAACCATTCCTCAGAGCTATAACTCAATGGATGCAGTCTTTCAGTGCTATCAATCCCTCAGAGCTATAACTCAACGTAGGGGATGAGATTATAGTTCCTCACTGGAAATAAGATGAATCATACCCAAGACGTCTTACCCCTGATAAAATTACACAATATAAAATGGACGCTATGACCTGGGGACTATACGCAACCTGCTCCTCAAGCCAGGGGCCTCACTTACATCACGCAACTTCCCATGATAGAACTAGAGGGGTATTCTTCACATAAATATATCACTCACACACACATTTATTCATAATCATATCATATACATATTGTCTCTATGCCCGTATGTATTATCAAATCCGACCACACATACCTATCAATCCCGGTATTAGCGTGTAAATCTCGGATATACCAGTTCGTATTAGTTCATAAGTATACACACAACTTATTTTAATCCCATAAGTATTCACTCACTTATGATATAATGATCACATCCATTATTTCCGAATAGTAGCTTATCACGTCAGGCTAGTATTCTCAAATCATTACTCATATATATATATATATATATATATATATATATATATATATATATATATATATATATATTCTACCCATATATATAAGCGGCACATATATTCTACATTTATAAATATATATTCTACCATATATATAAACAATAAACACACTTAATAGTTAAAGCAAGTTAAACACTTGCCTCGTTGGATAAATCCGACATCCTCGTACCGGGATCCGCCGGAGCTTGGCCGAAAATCTCCCATTTTTCTCCCTTTTCTTCCTTCTTTCTCTTCTTTCTTATTTATTTCCTCTTTCCTCTTTCTCTCGTGACTTATAAGAGAGAAAATAAGGGTTGTCCACTTATTAAACCCAAAATTGACTTGTATACACAAATGCAAGTCCCTAATAATCCAAAAAGTCTCCGGAACCTAAACACTACCCTTGGGTACTCTATTATGAATATTTCAACCAGTCCGAAAACAACTAGGCACTGGAAATCTCCATCCAAGTCACTTATAAAAAAATCACATCTTAAATCTAACACATCTCCACACGCGTGTTCCGAATAGAATAACGTCACATGTATCTTTTATTCACCTGCGACATGAAATCCAAATAGTCCATCTCATTTACTTATTCCTGTAAGTAAATATAACACATGTAAATATTAATCTACCACTTACAAATTAATTTTTTCTATTTACTTTAAATTCTCAAATTATTAAATTACACCCACTCATGTAATTTAATTATCCTTAAATGTACGGGGTATTACATTCTGCCCCCCTTACCAGGGAATTTCGTCCTTGAAATTCGAAAAAAACTGGTACCAAAACTTAGGATCTTGAGCCACACACAGCATCCTTTTGTACCCAAAATCAATCTCAAAGTAACATAAGGGCTACTCCATTATGCACCCGCTTGTGGCACCCACCTGTCTAAAGGCTTAACCACTATAGCCCCAACTTCAAGGCAATCTTGTTCAATTCACTTCATACTGATGCACTCCATTAGTCATGAACTCTCACCTCCATAGTGGAAAGTGTAATTTAATAATCCAAATAAGACAAGCCTATAAATCATTGGCTCTATCGCCTCAATTATATTGAAAGGCCGCACATCACTAAGTGCCAGCTTCCCGTGTCCATCCTAACACAAAATTCCCATCCTGAAAGAAGCCATAAGAACATTTAACCACTCCTACCAGTCCTTCAAATCTTGGTTCATGATGACGTAACTCTTACGATGTTCAAAAGTTACCCCAAAATAGTTTGCGGTTAATGCTCCTCTCAACAACGGACTCTAAATCGCGTCTGATCCAAAAGTCTAAACAACCAGAGGGAGAACGACCAGGCTTTCCCACACAAAACCTTTATAGGTACCTTGTCCATAAGAAATAGGTACTAATGACTACACACAACTCTACCAATCAGTACTTTCCCTCCCAATTATCGTACCATGCTTTATTTCAATTACAAGTTAGGTCAGTTACGGAAGTAAACTAACCGCAGTGACTTTAGAGTCTCTTTCATACCACTTTACTAGTCGCCAATAACCTCCCATCTACTTATCGAGCCATAGGTGACACGACTTGGCCAAAACAAAACATTATCCCCACTTCTTCCTAAAATTTCTATTGGAGGTGGGGTTCATGGATCTTCATCCTAATTCACAACAATATTGGGCGGCGCCTTGTACCGGTGCGGTCCTTATATTTAAAGAAAGTTTTAAGTAAACTTATTAATGAAATTTACTAGTTTGACTACCCATTCCGTCACTGTAATCATTGACTTGATGCACAATGTTTTGGTTGGCTAACTCGAACCAACTTATTTCCATCTATAAGTGGTGCACCCGGAGACAGTCTCACTATGTCTCACCTAACACCAATTTCCACTTATAATGTCTTATATTAAGTGTTACTTTATACTCCCCTTCTTCCTCTAGGATGTACTAGAAGTCTCGACCCTTGCACTTTTTTCCACAATGCGTATTTTTGGGCCCATTTTTCTTATAGATATTAACATTCTATTTACACGCAAGCCACTCTCAACATTCAACCGAGTAAGACTTCGCTCTACTTTCCACCGTAGTTGGATTCTCTTCTTCTCAAGAGGTATCCTTTCAAATGGCTTCCCACAGCCTTTCAACCCATCTCAGGTGTTCCAACTCTCATTGCACACATATACTTGGATTATCATCATTTCAATCCATCATTCCATGCCAGCTTGATTATAACTTCCCCATATGCATATATTCCACACATCTGTTCTCACATCCTCCTATCTCGAACGATTCGAAATTAGCTATCTAGGGCACCCATACACCCTATAATCGGTGTATAATTACACAACATTGGAAACGTCATACACTTTCCTCAAAACTGACCTCGCATTCTCAACGTGGCTATAACACACGGCTATTCTCAATCACCCCATAGATCAAAATTTAATCCTTCTTAACATCATTCCACCCTTCAACTCGTGGTGAGAAGAAAGATTGCCAGTGCAATCTATCGGCACTATCGGATTTACTGACCTTATACTATATAATAGCTCTCAACTCAGAGTGTTTTCTCTACACTTTTCATTAATAAACGTTCAAAACTGATGCCCTAGTATCCATCAACGTCTTTCTACTCGCGACGTTTATCAAGATTCATTCGTATCTCATCACGCAATAACATTCATGCAAGGAGTTTTCCAAATTGCACTATCACTTGGTATTGGCGGTATTCAAATTCCATAAAGTTCAAATATATAACCGGGGCTCTCAAAAACCCTGTCCCCGGATACATAAGTATAATTTTCAAATCCCACATCTCTAAAGGAGTGATATAACAATGCGCTCTCCGTATCACCAAGTTCTGAGCGCTAAACATAATAATGAGGTTAGTCGCCCCGCTCAACAGTAAATCCAATATACCTCAAATTACTTCAATAAATCCCCTACACATCCGGATCAAATATATCGAGACAATCGTACTCTTCGAAGTCTCTATCATAATATAATATAAATGTGAGCTCGACCCTCTTTCAGGTGAGCCAAAATAATAAATTCTTCCCTGGAACAGCAAACATGATAGCCTAGTAATATCATCCCACTATCATTCTAACCAGTCTATACTTAGGATAATATCAAACTCGTATAACACATCACTAAAACGAGTAGTTTTAATAAAATATATATATATATACCACTATGCCTACATCCACTTCCCCACATATGAAACCAAAAATACCACGAAAAATATATAATCTAATAATAATGTTATCTATACACACACTAAACTCGCCTCACATGCTAATCTAATAATAATGTTAATCAAGATACCGTTGCTCACTCGTGCCACACAAAGAATACCTCATTCACCTGAGATTAAAACTCATTTATCTACCTTGCCAATCGCCCTGTCTGCTCCAATAGTTCTCGTACATGACATGCTTGTCCGAACTAAACTAAAAACTATCTTAATTATTTCCCCATCTAGGAACCATACTCTTGTCCCTTTGCTCGCTTTGGGAAAAAATCAATGCATGGGGTCTTACTCTCCACATAAAAACCTCTTCATATAATCCACTATTCCTGGCCATACTGACCATATGAGGATTGTCCTTTTCTCAGACCCTCATAGCCTCAACCTTGACGGTCACCCTCATTGTTCCCTTAGCTCCGTTGGCCCTAAGAACACACTACTGGTCTTACGAGTCCCAACTGAATCCACCATCACTCGGTAGGAATTCAGCTATCTGAATCATTTAAATGGGTCCCCTTATGGGTATCCCCCTACGGTGTTTCACTAGTGCCGTTACATCCAGTCTTACTCCCTGACTAAATTCTCACATTCCTTTAGATCCCTTCACAAAGAAGCATTCATAACTTATTGTCAAAACACGACATAATCACCATCTGCTTCGACCTTCCAACCATAATTTCCCTTAAGTGCTGGTGAATCCTTTCATGAGTCCATCACCTACTTAAGGACTTTTTTCTCCATTGTACCTACCTCGTCGGGAACAAAGTTCGATAGACAAGGCCTCTGTCCATCCCTCATGTGATAAGTTTAGAATTTCATCCACATCTCTTTCTGAACAAAAGATGAAGGAACTTGCGGTAAAACCATACCTAAGATCCTTACATTGACATACTATTTCACTTTTCAAAATATGGTGATTGAATCCCACCATTTCAACATTGCTTCCACGAGCCAAGAAAAATCCAATTTTTCAAATTTTGGGTATACTACTCCCTACTATATGCCGAAGCCTCTGGTTATCTTACATCCATTGGCTACACACATAATCTACGCATTTACCAAAATTCCAATGGGTGGTCCTGTACAAGGACTCTTCCTACTCTCTCCCATTATAACCACGCTGGGTGAGTCTAACTTGGCACCACTTTCTACTATAGTGGTACTTGAAAAATATATGCTGCACCCTACCAGCCCGTACAGTCCTAACTTCCCGAGCAGCAATAGGGGTGACCTCAACTACGATCATTGACCCCAAAATATTCTTCAACTACAACTGAACCCCGCATCTTGCTATTCTCACAACGGCCCTGACTGGTCTCCCTTCATTGTTCGGCTGACGAACACACCCTAACGCATATAATATTTACTATAATATATATTATAGCAAGAGAATGAAATCTCACCATAGGAACCAACCATCCTAAACATGGGGATCTATATAAAATAGAAAGCAACGCTGGAAACATAGTACATCCGCACAGATTCCAAAGGACACTAGAACCTGATGCTTTGATACCATATGTGAAACCCCGCCTAATAAAATACCGACTGATCAGTCCTATATTAAATTAAATAGGAATCTCATATGGTTTTATTCTCAGCATCACTGTCAAAAACCATTTAATTACTAATAACCTATTAGGCCCGGTGTCAAATTATAAACTTTCTAATATTTTTAACTTAAACGCACAAGTAAATTCATCCATACAAAGATATGAACAATAACTAAAATGAATAAATAATAACCGATAACTCTCGGTACAACATTTATACAACCATATCGAATCAACATAAAATAAAAATGCCAAAAATAAACTAAAAGACAACAGTTGGGCAATACGCCCGAATATTACTGCAGTACATCCTATCAAGATCACTAGGATAAAAGCTTCTAAACAATTTCCTACCAACATTCACAGCTGCAGCAACAACATCTGACTTGAAAAAATAGTCATCCAGGCGTCCCTGTGTTTGGACACCTAAAAAGTATAACAAAGGAGATGAAATAGAAAAGATAGATATGGGTTAGAGCCCGGGTTTTGAAAAACATTTTAGCAAGTGCTTAACATACTTTAATAATTAAAATATGATATTCTCCGTATTTAAACTGGTGTCGCACTCCCATGAGATACCACTAACCTCTCATGTAACAGTGCACACCGAACGCTTGTATTTTAAAACACCCTAGTTAAGTTATCCCGCCTAACTAATTTCTCACAACAACTAAATCATCATACGCTATCTCAAGTACCGCATATAATATTCTAAGCTTTCACGATAACTTACTATAATAATCTCTTACCTAAAATTCTTCGCTTATCAAATATCCATTCATTATGAATAACTTTCACTAGTTATTACACTATTCACATTTTAGTCTTATTATCGCGTATATAACATTCTCATCTTTATATAAGTATATCACATATTTTATTCTGAATTTATACTCCCAGATGATCCAAAACTTATTCCACATTTCATTCTTTATTCTATCCGTATATATATATATATATATATATATATATATATATATATATATATATTCACATCTCATATATATACAATATACTATATACATCAAGTATATCCATAGTTATAAATTGCACACTATATAAGTATAATAACCATCCCTCAGAGCTATAAGTCAATGGATGCAGTCTCTCAATGCTATCATCTTTCAGGGAATTATTCACACATCATCCTAGGTACCAGCGGTCGGACTCTCACACTGACTTGGTAAAAAAAAATCACAATGTATGGGAAGCGGTCATACTTCCTCACTAAAAATAAGATGAATCATACCAAGATGTCTTACCCCTGATAAAATCACACAATATAAAAATGGACGCTATGACTTGGGGACTATACACAACTTGCTCCTCAAGCCAGGGGCCTCACCCACATCGCGCAACTTCCCACGATATCACTAGAGGGGTATGCTTCACATAAATATATCATTCATACACATATATATTCATAATCATATCACATACATATTGTCTCTATACCCATATGTATTATCAAATCCGACCATACATGCCTATCAAAATTGGCATTAGCTTGTAAATCCCGAATATACCAATTAGTATTAGTTCATAAGTATAAACACAACTTATTTTAATCCCATATGTATTCACTCACTTATGATATAATTATCACATTCATTATTTTCGAATAGTAGCTTATCACGTCTGGCTAGTATTCTCAAATCATCCAACTCGCACCTTAGGATTTACTCCTATCTCTCTCTCTCCGTCTCTAGAGAGAGAGAGAGAGAGAGAATCAAATGAGGTGCCTCAGTTTGAGGACCCTGAATGAGGTCCATTATTTTAAAATAGTAAAAGAAATATTTTGGAGTTGATTTTTTTCTATGGTTTTTAAACATTTCACTAGAACCATAAAAAAATAATGAGCTCAAAATGATTTTTTTTTACTATTTTAAAAAATCGGTCAAACTTTGTCAGGTTTTAACGGCTTAAAAACAACTTAAAAACTGACACAGGTTGACCATTTTTTTTAAATAGCAAAAAAAATCATTTTGAGTTGATTATTTTTTTATGGTCCTACTGAAATGTTTAAAAACCATATAAAAAAATCAGCCAAAAAATATTTTTTTTACTATTTTAAAAAAATGGACCTCATTCAGGGTCCTCAAACTGGGACCTCACTTGATCCTTTCCATATATATAATCGGCATATATATTCTACACGCATAAATATGTATGTAGGAACCCGCCAAAAAATTACTTGCATGTCGTTCATCCCAAACATTCCTAAAATTCATGCCCAAGATTTTATTCCCACTAATCCAAAGGGTCACACATCACTCAATTAACCATCTAGAGGTCCTCACACTCTATTTAGGATCCCCTAGTATTTATCTCCAAAAGTAATTCTCTTCCAATCCTTTTTAATCCAAGAAAAATATCCCAAAATAAACAGCCATAACCGAATAGAACTTATGGCCATAAAATGAACCAATCCGGTTCTGAAATAAACGAACAAAACCGCTAGCCCAGAAAATGAACCGGTCCGTCAATCTATTCAGTTAGGGAGTTCATTTTCTCATCCAACTCTGAAATTTATGGTTTTTACCCTCAACAATAGACCTGGCAAAATGAGGCACGACACGATAACACGACACGAATCGACACGAAGTTATAAGTTAATGGGTGGACCCTTAATGGGTTCGGGTCATATCAGTGCCAACCCGATAAGACACGATAGTTAACGGGTCGGGTTAGGGTTGACGCCCTTAACCCGTTAATACCCGATAAACCCCGTTATGACCCATTAATTTAAGTAAATAAGATATAATTTTGGAACTTATAAATAATATATGTAATATAATGTTAATTTAATCGTAATGAATGTTACTAAATGATAGATTTAGTAACGTCAATGAATTAATGGGTTTATTTGGGTTAAAAAATGAGATATATATCAACTTCTATATAATTCAAAATAATTCATTACCTTAATGGGTATTAACGAGTGAACACGACATGACACGATAACATAACGGGTCGGGTTTGGGTATGATTTTTTCACACGATAAAAAAGTCACCCGTTTAGACACGAACACAATAAGACTCGAACACGATAAAAAACGACACGAACACGACTCGACACGACCCATTGACAAGTCTACTCAACAACCATCAAAATAATCAGGTACACACTATGATTTAACCAACACATCAATTACTTCCTGGGATTCATCAAATTTAATAAGATTTAAACCCTAAATCCTTTTAATTCTACATTACACATATCTTCCAACATTTCACCAAAAAATCCGCCATTAACTGGGGTTTTTAACCTAGATTTCATGTGGAGTTGTCAACACATCAATTTATATGAAATCATTTCTGAAAATCCCATTTTTGTGCAAGAATCCCAAACCCAAAATTTTTTAGTTTTCATCACCAACTATAATATGAATAGTAAAAACACTTAATAGTTAAATCAAGTTAAGCACTTGCCTCGGTGGATAAATTCGACGTCCTCGTGCCGAGATTTGTCGGATCTTGGCCGAAAATCTCCCATTTTTCTCGCCTTTCTTCTTTCTTTCTTTTCTTTCTTTCCTCTTTCTCTCGTGGCTTATAAGAGAGAAAATAAGGGTTATCTACTTATTAAACCCAAAATTGACTCGTATACACAAATGCGAGTCCCTACTGATCCAAAAATTCTCCGAAACCCAAACACTACTCCCGTGTACTCTATTTGAAAAATTTAAGCCATTTCGGAAATAGCCGTGTCTTCAAAATCTCCACCCGAGTCACTTATAAAAAATTCACGTATTAAACCCAACACATCTCTACATGTGTTTTCCAAACAATAACATCACATGTCATTTTTTTCTCTCACGATATGAAATACAAATAGTTTATCTCATTTACTTATTCCCGTAAGTCAACACATCTCTACATGTGTTTTCCAAACAATAACATCACATGTCATTTTTTTCTCTCACGATATGAAATACAAATAGTTTATCTCATTTACTTATTCCCGTAAGTAAATATAACACATGTAAATATTAGTCTGTCACTTGCAAATTAATATTTACTATTTACTTTAAATTATCAAATTATTAAATTACACCTACTCATGTAATTTAATTATCCATAAATGTACGGAGTATTACATCACCTTTATCCGAACCTAAAAAGCCCTAATGGAAGGTCACCTTATTGTTCCGTTAAGACAACATATTATTTTTATTTTTGTCAGAACTTAAACTAAATTACTCCAAAATTTGGTTCAAATTATTATACTATATACTATTTGTGGAGACAGTGATTGTGCAACACAAATAAATGTGAGAGAAGTAATGACCAAGAAAGAACAAAGAAAATAAAACGCTAATCACACAACAACGGATGTACGTGGTTCAGCAAAGATGTGCCTTCGTCCACGGTGGTGCTGTCAGTATTATTTCTCAATATTCTGGAGACTGAGTACAGAGAATACAACTTGTCCTTTGCCCCGGACCTAGGGTTTAATTTATATATGTGCATGTTAGTTAGTGGAGATGATGGGTTCCTCCATATTAGCCATCTTCCCTATAACTTCCCTTCATGGGATCGTGCTCCCCTATAACTTCCCTTCATGGGATCGTGGAGAAATTGGATCAATACAAAAGATGAGGGGCCTGGACTTTGGGCCGCTAGGGCAGGGCTACTTGTCCAGGCCTATAGCACTAAATTCCGGGTACCCATAATTGCCCCTAAATTTGTTGTGCCATACATGTGGGCCCAACAGATTTAAATGATTTGCCATAATAGCCGTGTTGAAATTCCTCGGGAGCTGTAGAGTCGAATTCTGGCGGCAGCTGCTTCGCTTACTGTACGGTATGATTAGATTTTGAAGGTTTGTTGGAATAAGGCTCATTTCTTTTCGTCGTTTCAGCTTTTCCAGCACTCTTCTATCTTTTGAGAACTCTTGCGCTTCGTACCTTCTACTTTCGATCTCCGTTCTCGTTGCTTCTTCGTCATTTGACCTGATCTTCTGTCTTGTAAGTCTCTCGTTCCCTTTGTATTTTCTCTTTGGTTTGTAGCTTTTCTTGTATTTTCCAATGGAGAAGATTGGAAATAGGTCTATCTCGGAATTTAGAAAATTCTACAACATTCCTATGTGGGTGGAGATAGAGTGTTGTGCCTCGCCTCCTAGGAATGTTAGGGATATAGAGGATGCCCACTGGATTCATGCTTTGTTGCTTTCTCAGGGGGTACTTACTTTTCCCCCTAATGATCTGTTTTTGCATTTTTTTTAGCTATTTTAGTATTGTACCTGCACAATGTTCGCCCAATGTATGGAAAATAGTGAACGGCGTGCATAGGATAAATTAATTATATGGCACAAGGTTAGGGCTTGCCGAGGTCTGCTTTTGTTACTCCTTCTCTATAACTAGTTCTTGTGTGCTGTACCTCAAAGCTAGGAGCCCTGATAGGATTGGTAGTAAATCTACCTGATTCCCATAAGGACTACTGGCAGGAAGGTTTTTTTGTTAGGAATTGGCAGTTCTCTCCCCAATCTGAAGGGTCAAGGTCTGAAAGATTCACTGTTCCCTTTTATGGGGAAGAATATATAGGTAGATATTTGTAATGTTGATTCAATCTCAGCTGACTTATGACTTTTCTAACTCTTTTCTATGTTTTCTTTTACAACGAGGTCAAGGAACGTGGAGCCTTCTCTTAGCGAGGTCCGAATTTCTGAGTTGGTTAAAGCTTGGAACATCAGAGAGCCTTTGGGTGATGGCGAGCATCCCAGATCTGCCGCTTTCTTGTTAGAGTATAAGAAAGTAGGCTCCAGCTTCATAGCACGACCTGTGGACAGTGTTCCAGAGTTTGCTTCCCTCGAAGAGACTACTGCCGAGCTAATCCAGTTGGAGGAAGAGGAGAGGAGCTCTGAAAGTGAGCCTGTCGGTAATCTTGGTGGAGGGAGCTCTGTCAATAGCAGTTCTTCTAATTCTGAGGAGAATTCTGAGGCTCAAGGATCGTCGAGTACTTCCAACAGTTCTGGTGAAGAGATGCCTCCCAGGAGGAATTTGATCAGAGATGATGACGATGATGATGACGTGCTCCTTGCATAGAGGTCCAAGAAACTGAAGTCTGCATCTGGGGTCATAGCTACTGGTTCTCGGCCTTCTTCTCAGGAGCAAGAGAAGAAGAGGAGAGAGGAGGAGTAGGTGAGAGAGAGGGAGATGAAAAAGGAGGAGGAGAGGAGGAAGGTGAAGGAGAAGAAGAAAGTGGAGGAGAGAAAGAGAAGGGAGAGAGAAAAGGAGGAGGAGAGGAGGAAGATGGAATCGAGGACCAAAATAGGTCAAGCCCTGGTCCCAGTATCCTCCTTGCCTGAGGGGGCTTCGGTGGCCACTTCTCCTCAGCTATCCCCTGCGCTGCTCGAGAGAGCAGTCCTTCCTGCAGATCGCCAGAGGGCATTGGGGTTCGATCAACTGGCTCTGCAAGCTAGCCAGAGGCTTTCCTTGGTAAAGTTATCTTATAATTCTCAATTTCTTTTAACAAGTCTTGATGGTTTCTTCTTCTTGAATTCTTCTTTATTCTTTGCAGTTTGTGACCGACTTCGCTGTGCTCTATCGCTCTCGTGACGAGCTGGTGAGGAGGAATGGTGAGCTGGAATAGCAAAAATCTGCTCTGGAAGCCAGGGGCTCTCAGCTGGAGGCCGACCTGAAGGCTGCTGATGCAGCTCGAGTTTCATCTGACCTGGCCCTTGTCAATTCTGCTCGCGAGAGAGATGATGTGGTCAGGGAGCTGGGCGAGCTGAGAAAGGCTTATGATCTGGTGTGCACGAGTAAGCTGGACCTTGCAGAGAAGAACAGGGTTCTGGCTGAGCAACTGTAGGTGGAGAAAGCCCAGGCGGCCACCCTTAAGGAGGACTTATACAACTCTGGCTGGGCTGCTGCGTATGAGGACGCTGAAGTTCATATAGGCTATATCAACCGTCTGAACTTCAAGAAAGGGTGGAATAAGGCTCTCGTGGCTGCTGGGGTGGACGTTGCATCCCCACTCTTTGACGAGCACGATCCAGGGCCGAAGCCAGTCGTAGATGAGGACCCTGCCCCAACTGCTGAAGGCATTGATCCTGTCTCTCAGGCGACTCCTGTTGACGCTCCTTTGGTTGAGAGGACAGAGGACACCCCTGCAGAGGGTAATGCCCCTGCTGATGCTGATAAGGACAAAAGACCATCCACCTCTGGGCCACCCGAGGTTGCTAATTGATAGGGCTGCTTTGTAATTTTTTCTTTTTCAATCTGATGTAACATCGTTCCTTATTAATGAAAAGACTTCATTTTTATTTATGCTGATCTCTTTCTCTTCTCTTTTTTTTACTTGTAGTTGGTTGATGTTGATGACTATATTCCTGTTACCTCCCAATTGGGTAGGACTCTTGGTCCTAATGCAAGCCCTGAAATTAGCCAGGCCTTTGCTAGACTTTGTAGGTTTGCTAAGTCAAGGAACTAAAAATATAAGGATCAGTCCGAGCTGGTGGCCAAGCTGAAGGACAGGCTCCGGGAGATGGAAGAAATCGGTGCCTCAGTACAAGAAGAAGTCATTGCACTGAGAGCAAGGTTACTGGAGGCCACCGAGATTAACCAGGTTGGGGAGTTCCTGCAGCAGGAGAATGAAGACTTGAGGAGGGAGGTCCTAATGCTTAAGGAGCATTCACCGAGCACCGTTTCGGCAGTCCTGCAAGTCTCTTCTTCGTCGCGAGCTGCTCGGCCTCCCCTCCCGCGTACTGGCAGGAGTGCCAGGGGTAGGAACAGGGAAGCCGTCGAATAGCGGGAGATTAGGGAGCTGCGCGACGATGTTCAACGAGCTTATGTAATTGCTGCTGGGCTCCAGAGGGACGTTTTCCGACTGCGGCATCTATTCAAGAAGGGCCCTCGCCAAGTGTGGTATGATGGCTACGATCAGGGCTGGCTGGATGCTCCCACGAGATTGTCAGAGTTCGAAGAACTTTCTTTCATCAGAGGGTGGTTGAGTGCCCTGAGAGAGCTGCAGAACCTGAGGAACTCGGTGTTATGGTATCGACACGAGATGTCTTCCTCCACTTTGATGCCTAATCCATTCAGGAGGGATGATCGATGGATCCCCATTGATGCTATTCCTCGGAAACTATTGGAGTTGGACGCAAATGAGGTCGTGGAAGAGCTAAGCCCCGCTCCTGATGATGGAAGGAGAGCTAAAGTTACTGATTATCTTGCTTGGAGGCTTCCACCTCCTTGAGATTTTGTTATTCTTTTTCTTTTTGATAATGTAAATGCTTTGGGCGAGCTTCGTCGACTAAACATGTATTATCATTGTTTGTAAATATAAAGGATTAACGAAAAGTTCGCGTTTTGGGCAATTTTGCCGACTAAACGTGTTCATCCAATCTTTTTATATTTTCGCTGCTTCATAATCCTTTTTATTTTGTCATGCGAGTGTCCCCCCAATCCAGTATAATGCAAGAATACCATTGTGCCCTCACTTTACCTTTTAGGTTGTGTCGTCACACTCCCTTAGGCCTAAGTAGGGCAATTGGCGAGGACACACCTGGTATTGGATGTCTTCATCCGATCTGGATTTTGTTTAACCAAAGTAGGTTTGATGTCTAAGAATACTCTGTAGGGCTTCTTATATTGCCAGGGGCAATGCTTAGAGGTCTGTCGTGCTTCATGACGATGACCTGATGAGGGGTGTTCCCCTGCTATGTCGACCATTATGCCTGTGATTTGGAAGGGATGTGTAATAAAATATAACTGTTACTAATTAGGGAGTGATCAACTGAGAGATTTTCATTAGTGAAATGGGAAATGACTGTCCTTTCACATAACGAATACAATAAAAGATTTAATAACAGAATTCCTAAAAATAGAATTTCTTGAGATTCGCTGCGTTCCATGCTCGTGGTATCTCTCTACCCTCCATCGTTTCCAAATGATAAGCACCTTGCAGGTCGTCTCTAATTATCTTATAAGGTCCTTCCCAGTTTGGGCCCAGCTTACCGTCTGATGGCTTCACTGTGTTGCCCAGGACCTTTCTTAGAACATAGTCCCCAACTTTGAATCTCCTCGGGTTGACCCTTTTGCTGTAGTGCTTCGCGAGCTATTGCTGATAGCTCGCTAGTTTCACTAGGGCAAGTTCCCTGCGCTCGTCGGCCAGGTCGAGTTCAGCGAGCAAAGCCTCATCGTTCTGGCCTTGTTCCACAAGGTCGGATCTCATTGTTGGCAATCCCGCTTCTAGTGGGATGATTGCCTCTATACCATATGTTAGTGAGAATGGCGTTTCTCCTGTTGCTCGCCTAGGAGTCGTTCTGTATGCCCATAGGATATGCGGTAGCTCGGTTGCCCATGCGCCTTTGGCTCGCTCTAACCGCTTCTTCAATCCAACGATCACTATTTTGTTGGAAGGTTCAACTTGTCCGTTGCTTTGAGGGTAGGCCACCGAGCTGAAGTGGTGCCTGATCCCGTGTTCATTGCAGAAGTCCTGAAAAGGTCCACTCTCGAACCGTGTTCCATTGTCAGTGATGATGGTTCTAGGGATTCCGAATCGAGTGATTATATTCCTCCATACGAACCTTATCATGTCAGCATCTAGAATGTTCGCCAGTGGTTCTGCCTCGATCCACTTGGTAAAGTAGTCAGTTGCAACCAACAGGTATTTGCTATTGCCGACAGCGGTGGGCAGTGGTTCCACGATGTCCATTCCCCATTGGGCGAAAGGCCAGGGGCTGGTCAGGGATTTTAATTCGCTGGCGGGTTGGTGGACCATCGGAGCGTGAAGTTGGCATTTCAGGCATTTGCGGACATATACTGCGGAGTCCTTTTGCATGTATGGCCACCAATAGCCTTGCTTCATTGCTCGGAAGGCTAGAGACCTTCCTCCGACATGACTTCCACAGATTCCTTCGTGAAGCTCGTGAAGCACTACCTTGACATCGCCTGGGTGGACGCATCTAAGGTAGGGAACGGAGAAAGATCTTTTATACAAGTCGCCTCCTGTGGATAAGTGAAAGCGAGCAGCTTTGACCCTTATCTGGTGGGCAGTTCTCTTGTCCTCTGGAAGCATTCTGTCCTTTAAATAGTCCTTCAAGGGATCCATCCAGCTGGCGGCTGATTCCAATTGGAGTATTGGTTCCGCGTTTGGCAGCTCGCAGTTGGGGTAAATGCTTGGGCAACTGAGGAAATCAATAGGGATAACCCTTTTAAGGCTAGAATCAACTGTCGAACTCAGGGCTGCTAACGCATCAGCGTGGCTGTTTTGCCCCCTGGGAAATTGCTGGATGTTGATCTCTTCAAATCTCGTCATCAAGTTTTTTACCAAGGAGAGGTAGGCTGCCATTCTTTCATCCTTTGCGTTGTAGTCTCCACTTATCTGGTTGGAAACTAGTTGCGAATCGCCGAATACCTGAAAACGCTTTGCTCCCAGAGTTTGCGCTTTTTGGAGACCTGCTATTAGGGCTTCGTATTCTGCTTCGTTGTTGGAGGCTGCAAATCCCAGCCTGATTCCTTGCTCAAGGACTGTGTTTTCTGGAGTGATGAGAACAATTCCTACCCCTGCCCCCTTTGAGTTGGAGGCTCCATCAACGAATAGTTTCCAGCTTTCCACCGTAACTTGGTTATTTTGCTCTGTTGGCTTAGGCTGGTCGGAGGGTTCTTCGCCTCTGAATTCAGCTATGAAATTAGCGAGGATTTGACCCTTGATAGCTGTCCTTGGTTGAAATTGGATATCAAACTGACCGAGCTCGACTGACCATTTAGACAGTCTGCCTGACAGATCCGCCTTCCTTAGGACAACCTTGAGGGGGTGTGATGTAAGGACGATGATCGTATGAGCTTCGAATTAATGCTTCAGCTTTCTCGAGGCTATTACTAGGGCGAACGCGAGCTTTTCCAATGGTAGGTAGCACTGCTCGGCATCTCATAAGGTTTTGCTCGCGTAATAGATGGGATGTTGGATTCCTGCAACTTCGCACATTAGCGCCGAGATGACAGTATGACTGGATATAGAGAGGTAGAGGTACAAAGAGTCCATTTGCTGTGGTATGACAAGCAGTGGTGGAGTGCTTAGGTAGGACTTGAGCTCGTCCAATGCTCGCGAGCAATCTGGGCTCCACTCTACTGTTTTGCTGCCCTTTAAGAGTTGGAAGAAAGCCTTGCATCTCTCGGAGGATTTAGAAATAAAATGATTTAGAGCAGCAAGCATTCCAGTGAGCTTCGGTACATCCCGGATTGTGCGAGGAGGTTGCACTCTATTGATTGCATCAATCTGGTCCGGATTAGCCTCTATGTCTCGCTTGCTGACCAAATACCCAAGAAACTTCCCTGACTGGACACCGAAGGAACACTTGCTCGCATTAAGTTTCATTCGGTACTTACTGAGGATTTCAAGGGTACTTGACAGGTCCGAGAGGTGATTCTCCTTCTCCTTGCTCTTGACGAGCATGTCGTCGATGTAGACCTCCATTGTGTCTCCCATTTGATTCTTGAACATTTTAGTAACTAGCCGCTGATAGGTTGCCCCTGCATTTTTGAGCCCAAAAGGCATGACCTTGTAACAATATAAACCAACCGTCGTGATAAATGCCGTTTTGTCCTGATCTGGGGCATATAAGGGAATTTGGTGATACCCTGAGTACGCGTCCAGGAAACTCATTCGTTCGTGAGCTGTGGTGGCGTCTACTAGTTGGTCTATTTTTGGAAGAGGGAAGCTATCCTTGGGGCAGGCTTTGTTGAGGTCAGTGAAGTCTATGCAAACTCTCCACTTTTCGTTGCTTTTCGGAACTACCACTGGATTGGATAACCATTTGGGGAATTGTACTTCCCGTATGGATCCTGCATCCAGCAGCTTTTCGACTTCTTTTTCTATTGCTCTGGCCTTCTCGGGAGCAGTTCGCCGTGCCTTCTGCGTTATCGGCTTGAATATGGGATCGACGTGCAACTGGTGACAGACCATATTGGGATCGATTCCTGGCAGCTCATAAGGTTCCCAAGCGAAAACATCTATGTTGCTTCTGAGTAAGGTTGACAACTCCTTTTGCTCTTGGTCGGTGAGTGACTCTCCGATCAGGAAGACTCTTCTATTGTCGCCTTCCCTAGCCCCCACTTCTACTAGGTCCTTGACGACATGCTCGAAGGGGAGGAGCCTGATCTCTTCTACTCCAGGCCTTCCGTATTTTAATTGCTATTTGGAAGGAATTGCACCTTCCTCCACTTTCTCACTGGGTTGATCAGCTTTTTTCTCTGGCTTTGGTCGGATGGCCGCTATGAAGCACTTCCTTGCCAACGCCTGGTCACCGTGTATCTCCATTACTCCTCGCTCGGTAACATATTTGAGCTTCTGATGGTAGGTCGAGGAGAATGCCTTCATCGCATGAAGCCATCCCCTGCCGAGGATGGCCTCATACGGTGAATCAATGTCGACCACCGAAAACTCAATCATCTTGGAAACATTTCCAGCGTGCACTGGCAGTACTATTTTGCCCAGGGGCATGGTCATTTTTCCAGCGAAGCCGACCAGAGGGACAGTAGCTCCCTTTAGGTCGACGACGCTCAGTTTCAATTTCCTGAACAGGTCGATGTACATTACTTCGGATGAGCTTCCTTGATCGACGAGCAGCCTGTCGATGTCAAAGTTGTCTATCCTGAGTGTAATGACCAAGGCATCATGATGTGGGGTCCTTACTCCCACTAGGTCTTCATCCGTGAAAACAATATGCTTGTTGTAGTTGATGTCCTCTGCTCGCCGACGTTTTCCCGACTGCGATTTTGCTGGATCAATCTGAAAAGCTTGCATTACCGCTGTCAGTTTATTTACCTCCATTCGAGCTGAGTTCCCTTGTATTTGCTTGACGTCAGATACTCCGTGGATTACTGCGAATTCATGTCCGACATCATCCTCCAGCACGTTGTCGGGTTTCACCTCTCTGTGGGCAGCCACTTTCTCTACCTTCTTTTCCACAAAGTCATTCAAATGTCCAAACTGGGCCAACTCCTCGAGGTTGGACTTAAGAGCCTTGCAGTGCTCGATCTTATGCCCTCCCTCTTTGTGGAAAGCACATCTTAATGCATTGTTTCTTTTCGAGGGGTCTCCTCCCATTTTTCGGGGCCATTTGATGAACGGCTCATCCTTGATCTTTGCGAGAATTTTGTAAATTAGCTCTTTGAAGACGGTGTTGACCGCCTAGAACAATTTTGTTACTTCAATGGTTCCCTCTGTTTTTGGAGCCATTCTTGCCCCCACTCTTTCCTCCTTTCTTCTGGTTCTCAACTTTCTCACTTCCCTTGGTAGTGAGCTTGGCTCGACCGTTTTCTCCTACATTAAGGCGGGTGACATCTTCCACCTTTGCGTATTTCTCAATCCGGGCCATCAGGTCGTCAATGGTCATAACTTCCTTCTTCGTCAAGGACTGGTAAAGTAGGGAAGAGCTAGGTAGCCCAATTTTGAAGGAAGCCACTGCCACCTCTTCCGCGCAGTCCTCGATCTCGTTGAATAACTCCCAGTACCTCTTCGCATAGTCTCGGAGTGTTTCTTGAGGCGTTTTCTTTATTGTTAATAGAGCATCCATCCTTTTGGGATGGGAGCTGCTGGTGATGAACCGGGCCGTAAAGAGCTCGGCCAGGGATTTGAAATTTCTGATGGATCGATGAGGGAGTTTTTCGAACCATTTCTGGGCCACGTCATGGAGGCTCGAGGGAAAAATATGGCACATCAGTGTATCCCGGTGATTCTAGAGGGTCATGGCCTGCCGGTACTGCCTGACATGATCAATGGGATCAGTCTTCCCGTCGTAAATCTTGAACCTTGGAATGGCAAATTTCTTGGGAGCCTCTTCCTCTTCAATTTCCCTCGTGAAGGGTGACTTCATCTGGGTCTTGAGGGCTCTCCTGGCGAGTTCTCTGGTCGACCTGGTGACGTGATGAGCCGGATGTTGGTCCATTTTTCTGCGGACCAGGTTCCGTATGTTTTCGTCATTGCGAGCATGGCTCTGGTAGCGGCGAGCTCTTCTTAGTTATTCGCGGAGGTCGTCGTTTGAGTCGCCACCTTCGACCCCTTGATATTCCCGCCTAGGGATCCTTCCTCGACTGCGAGATTTGCTCGCCTGAGGGCTAGGAGTGTGATAGGGGTGTCTCCTAGTATCAGGACGTAGTTCCTTCTCCAGTCTTTCCAGCCTTCTTTTTAAGCGAGCATACTCAGCCTCGTATCTGCGAGAAGACTCCCTCTACTCGTTGAGCCTTGCCTCGTATGCATCAATCAATCTGGATATCAGCATGGACCTTGCTGGTCCTTGACTTTCTTCTGAGGCTGGCCTTTCCAAGCGAGCCCCACGATCTGAACGTCGGACTTCAGACCTAATCCTGCGAGGAGCAGGTGGCTCTTGAATATCTCCTGCTTGAGGAGCGTTGCTGCTGTGACCAGACATCTTAGATTCTTTTCTTGGCGTGGGATCTTCTCAGGGAAAGATGAACGATTCCCACAGATGGCACCAATTGTGGAGACAATGATTGTGCAACACAAATAAATGTGAGAGAAGTAATGACCAAGAAAGAACAAAGAAAATAAAACGCCAATCACACAACAACGGATGTACGTGGTTCAGCAAAGATGTGCCTAAGTCCACGGTGGTGCAATCAGTATTATTTCTCAATATTCTGGAGACTGAGTACAGAGAATACAACTTGTCCTTTGCCCCGGACCTAGGGTTTAATTTATATATGTGCATGTTAGTTAGTGGAGATGATGGGTTCCTCCATATTAGCCATCTTCCCTATAACTTCCCTTCATGGGATCGTGCTCCCCTATAACTTCCCTTCATGGGATCGTGGGGAAATTAGATCAATACAAAAGATGAGGGGCCTGGACTTTGGGCCGCTAGGGCTGGGCTACTCGTCCAGGCCTATAACACTAAATTCCGGGTACCCACACTATTAAACTATTTTTTCAGTAAAAATGTTCGTATGCATCATGGATAAAGTGATTTTTTTTTTCAAAATCAGGAGTGGTTGCTCTAGCCGTATAAAGGACAAATTTAATAGAATATGTTTATAGCGGATTGAACCGTTCAATTTCTCTTGACCACTTTTGCTTTAATAACCCACACAATGGGAAACTCGTTTCTTTACAAATATAATATATGCCAGGAATGGGTACAGCTTTATGTAATGGAGAGCAAATAAAGTCTGTCCAAATTTTAATGCTCATGCCATTAGTCTCTATTGACTAATCCAAAGCTATTATAATATATAACTAAACTAATCTGGCCCATAAGCCGAAATCAAGATACCATGTGCGCAATAGTTTAAAGATTATGACAAGACACTCTTTATAATTGTATATTATAAAGAATAAATCGAGATACTTTCTAGTTTATGTCCGGTTGTATTCTTCTCTTTTTATTCCCACCATTCTTTACTTATTATTTTGTAATCAACGAAAGCCCATGCTGTTATGGAAGTTGCATTATTATTCTTTGTACCCGCACTAATTCTTTTTTGTATATTTTATAGGATGATGTCTTCAAAGTTTTCAAGGGGAATACTTCTTATTGGATCAGTACTCATGGAGTAAACTACAACTCAATTTCTTCTTCTTCAACGGATATATTTCTTTGAGGTCTACAAATACCAAACCAAGAAAAATAAGACATATACTAACCAAACATTAATTAATATTACATTCTTCTCATACACATTCAAGAGAACAACACAAGTCGATACTCATCTCACACATTTTTGAGATAGCAACAAAGTTTATATTTTTCTGTTCTTGAAGAAGAACAAAGAGAACACAAGATTATAATATGCTATTATTCAAGAGAAGACTAAGACTAGACATCATATCCGTTTGAAGTCTAATTAGGAGATAAACTCATATAAAATTTTGTATCATTTGGGAGTTTTATCTTTCCACAAATATTGTTCAATTATTTTTAAATTATTAGTAGCTCAATTTTAGCTACTCAGATTGTAAACGGTGATTGGTTCATACCTGTAATTGGACAACGGTTTAGAAGATCGAATTTAGTTTTAAGCAATTGTACAAGTATCTCGATTTTAGCTTGGATGTACATGGTGATTTGATCCTACCCGTAAATGAATCACGATAGTGAAGTGCAAGGAGATGGAAACCTAGGCGCGTGGACGTAGGTCGGGTTATGATTGAACCATGTTAAATTTTGGTTTCATTTATTTTTCTCACTTTATATGCTTATTTACTCATGATTGCTTTATTTTATATATTCAACACTTAAACATGCAAATAAATTAATTTAATAAATTGATTATTTATTTATTAGGGAGTTATAATTTGTAATTAAAATTATTTATTGATATTAACTTAATCCTAAATTTTAAGAGATATATCTGAAGGTAATATAATTATTTTTTGAGAACCAAAATTTTAATATATCTTTAAATCCAAAAATTGTAGTTCTAATTATTCAGGATTTAAATTTGGAAATCGTTATCTTATTCAAAAGGAGTTATAACTTGTAGTTTAATATTAGATTGATATTATTTGAAGTTGATAATAACAATTTTATATATCAAATTTTAGATAATATGAAATTTATTTTTATTAATATTTTTTAAGAATTTTAGAATTTAAATTGAACTCAAAAAGTTTGTAAAAGCCTTATTCACCCTCCTCTTAGGCATATTGTTGTATACAATTGGTATGAGAACAAGGAATCTAATAATTTATATTCTGATTTTATAATCTTAGAGTTAAAGATCATGACAAACATTTTTAGTGAAGGGCAATCAATTTTTAGACTTCATTTATTTTCTAAAAATAATTATTCAAATTGAAAAAATAAAATGAATTATTTTATTCAATCTTTTGATTATAAAATTTGGAGATTAATTATAAATGAGTCACATTTTCCTAAAAATGAATATATATTAAGTGACTTTGATATTAAGAAAATTCAATTAAATGCTAAAGTTTTTAATATTTTATATTGTTCATTAAATGTAAATGTGTATAACAAAATTTCTTGTTGTGATTATGCAAAAGATATTTGGAACATATTACAAGTTATTTATGAGATGGATTTAAATGAGTATGAAGAAGTGAAGTACCCACATGAAATTAATCTCTTGATGCTATTCAAACCAAGATGATGATACTACAAACTTTTGGTTAGTGGCTATGGAAGATGGGGTACACTCTAACCTTGAATCCTCTAGTGATTTTGATGATTATAAGGAATTACAAAATGCTTTTAATGAATTATATGATAGTTTTAATAAAGTTAAAAAGAAATATGTTGAACTTAAAAAGTATGATTCATTATTTTCAATAAAATATGATTTGTACTCAAAAGAAATTAATGAACTGAAATTAGAAAATCATTGCTTAAGAAAAGAAGTTGAAATTTTAAAACTAGAAACTACTAGTACCGTATCTTTTGAAAAACTTGAATTTGAAAATTCAAAATTGAAAAATAAAGTTGACACATTATTATCTATCTTGTCAAATTATGTAAATGAAAGAAATAATTTAGACAAATTATTAGGAGATCAAAGATGGACTTTTGACAAAGACATGTTTGATTATGATATTAACAAGAATGAAAAAGATTTCAAAAATTATATTTTTAAGAATTTTTGTCATACTAGTTCACTTTGTACACATTGTGAAAGATATATTCATTTTTTTCAATTTTTGTCCATATAAATTTAAGATGGGAAAATTTTCTTGGGTTCCTAAGAGAACAACTATGCTTACTAACCCATATGGACCTAATACATTTTGGGTAGCAAAAGAGAAAATCTTCAAAGTTGTGTAGGTTGCTTGTTAAGATGGGTTGTGAATTTTCAAGGTATATGATTTGATATCAGAAGCAAAATGGAAATTTCAAGTATCTTGACCAAAAGTTAAAATACCACACTTGGAAAGAATTTCATGAAAATATCATTTCTATTGATAAGGTGGTAAGGAACATCTTTCTTGAATTTCAAATATCTTATAATTATTGATGATTTAAAATATGACCTTAATTGATATTATTCCATTGTCTATTAAAACCTTAAAATTATACTTAGATTATTATCACCTTGATTAAACTCTGTTAAGGATGTTAATTTGATGTTAATGATTAAGTCTTCACTTGTTAATTTTTACATTTATTAATTTGATGATTTTATGTTGTAAGACATATGCATGATTTTGATGTTAAAGTCTTGAGATGATTTTTTTTATATTTTTTGTATCCTGTATGTTGCATCTAAACATATATTTGATTTTGATAACATTGAATTGATTCTTGACATTCTTGTATATTGTTTCGAAATGAAAATTTCGTCTGTGAATATGCTAGTACATAATCAATTAGTTATATGAGATATAGTTGATATTATGATATTCATTTATTGATTTTAATAACGTGAACATAATATTTTTGCTCCATGGCTTGTATATGATTAGCTCGCTTGTATGAATGTTAATTTAAATGGCTACGTATGAAAACATATTCTCATATTGGAAAGAGAATGACAATTGTGATGCTGGTGCTTAAATGAAAATTTTAAAAATCTCATGATTATTGAAATTAAAATGATTGGTGAATATAATGATATTTGTTTATGAAGTTGCAGGGTTATACGGATTCAATTCTGATTCGTGAAATACACTCATTTAAACCAATTCATAATGCAATATACAAATTATAAGTAGGCCACCAAGTTGGTACTTCCCAAATCTCACTAAGTTCCTACGTAACCATGCATGGTATTAAGTACGTAAAGATAAAGCACAACCACAACGCACCGATGTACGAGAAACACCCAGATGGGAAAAATCTCGGACGTCTAGGCCTAGAAAAAATCCACTACGAATACGGTTTTTACAAGAAGACACACAAAACTTACAGAATTGACTCCACAAGACCCGCTGATGCCGTCTTCAATACCTCCATCCATAGTACAAATAGATCCAACACGCTACACAACACTTACGTGTCTCAGTATCCATCGAAAGCCAAGCACCATCTCTAAAAATAACTCATGCGGAGGTCCACCGCACCCAAATCGGGGTGAATGTATGAGAGGGTGAATTTAAAGTATTTGGTTCTTGGAAAAATGATCTTAAAGGTCACATAAAATGTTGGATACTTTTTGAAAAGAGAAAAGATGTTTTCTTTTAAAGTGCAAGCATTAAATATGCTGTTCTTCCCAAGCTCCTAAGTAGTTTGAAAGGTGGAAGTAGTGGAGAATGGAGGTTGAGGGGAAAAACTACCTTTTTGAAAAAATAAATCGCTCATTCGAATGACTGAACTGGATCATTTGAACGACATTATAAAATGTCGTTTGAATGAGTCTTCAAACGACAATTCAGACAAAATCCATTAAGGATCTTATCCGAAGTTGTTTAAACAGCTATGTGAAAAAGGTTATTTGAAAGAGATATCAAACGACATTGCATGGAAATCCAAGAAGGAGCTCATCTGATGTCGTTCAAACACACAAGTTCAAACGAACTCGTTTGAATGACCTTTTTAATTTTATAAAATTTATGTTAACATTAAAGAGCAAAAAGTGTTTAGAAAATTTTCACCAGGAAGCACGTAACAATTAAAAATTTATCTCCAACAAAGTAAAAAATAATCGGGTCATATACCTTTTTGGAAAAATGAGTAGTCAAATGATAAGATGAAGACTTTTTGAATGTTGAACTTTTGGATGCTCAAATTCTTCATCGAGTAGAGTAGCAAGACACTAAATGGACCTAAATGTTTTGTCAAACGAAAATAAACAATATTACAAATTAACTATATTGGAAATTTGTCCTTACCAATCTTCCCCTTTGGCTATTCCAGGACAAAACATAGAAAAAAGAAGACTCGAAATTTGCTAAGCCAGGCCTTTAAGCCGATTCTAATGCCCATCCCCAAAACCCTCAAAAAGGATAGACTCGGGACAACAAAGCTGCTATGAGAAGCTCTTGTAAGCAAGAATATGGCATATGAATAAATTACCTACACACATGAAACTACAAAACCATTAAATGCATGGGAAATAAAGATGTAAATAAACCAAATTACGAACTCCACCTAAACATGTTCTCCCCCTTTTTGCCCGAAAATAACAAAGGGATATAATAAACCTACAATGCTAGTGAATATAAAATAACCTCAATATAGATAACAAGAACACACCAACATGAGTAAACAACATCCATAGCATAAAAGGAAATGAAAATAATCCATAATAATGATAAATGATAAAATGAAGCAAAATATAATTAACACTAAGCCTTAATAATATCCAAAGTGATTAAACAATATCCAAATCTAAAAGAAAGAAAGGGGAATGTAAATCCAGGATCTGGTACTAATGAGAGTGAAAATAAATGAAATATAAAGCACTCTCTCACAAGTACACAAAATAAAATAACTGCCTAACTAAAAAAATTACTGTGTTGGATCCTCAGGAGCATCATTTGGGGTCTTATCACCAAGAGTGGATTCGCTGCCCGAAGAACCTGTACTATGCCACATCTTAGCACGATGGAGCTCCTCAAAGTGATGCATTATAAGAGAGTCTCTAAATGCATGAGCATCCTCTCTACGGGCCTGGTCCTCCTCAACTAACGGCCTATCCCTCTGTATGGAGGCAAATAACTCCTGCATGATAATGCGATCTTGACGGCGCTTCTATTGTATTTGTTCAACCTGAAAATGAATCAACCTAAGCTCCTTCGACTCTAAAGGTGGATGACAGAAAGAAGTAGAGGTTAGGGACTGAGATGAAATAGATTAGGTGACAGACTGGGATAACTTTGAGTGAGATGGAGCGAGCTGAGGTGTATCCTTAGGAAGATGACCACTAGATCGACCCATGGAAGAACTATCAATGGTTTGATATCCGATCATGGGGATATTCGAAGGAAGAAGAGGGAAAACAACATCTAAATAGTAATGGGTGACTAGAACTGCAAAAGGAAAAGCTTGTCGAATAAGCGCATAAGGTGACATACGAACGAGTCTAAGAACTCCTTAAAAAAATTGAGAAGATCAATAGAATTCCCAATGCTAATTGTATACGTTAGATTCACATGATCCAGTGAAATCTGAGTATGGTTTGTATGATGTAGTAGGCATTCACAAATGATCGAATTAAGGATCATAAAATCATACTTGAGATTTCCATAATACAAAATGGCAGAACCCAAATGAATTATTTGAAAGATAGTCTCTAAAATAAGATCATAGGAAGGTCTAGCATCTTTGGGCCAAGGGAAAGAAGGGTTGGTGACTCAGGGTAATCCGACAAGATGGGCAATGGAGTCGGTGGTGATAACAATCTCCCTACCACGTACCTTTGAGAATAGATCTCTCTCCTCTACGAGCATAGGAAATAAAAATTCTCTAATAAGTTCGGGATAGATAGGGTCACAAAGATTGAACATGGGATCCCATCCACGGGTGACTAGCTAAGTGAAAACTATGGTTTCGGATATAGAAGCTAGGTTTATAATCTTTTCCCCAATGATAGACCTAGTAGGTAACCCTAGTGTGTGGAAGAGTGTGTGATTTTCCTGCGTACCCCATCGAAGATGAATATTTGGAATATCAACATCTTCATCGAAAGAACGTTCCTCATCCGATGGGGTGGCATGCCTAGGTTGTCGACTTCGAGCCATGAGAAAAATGGAAGAGATGACTACAACCTACCAAAATATAACCAACCAATTCGCCACAACACCAAAAACCAACAATAACAACAAGAAATCTTATCCTCCATCAAAATATTAAAAATATGAGAATATAAAACTAATGAAATAAATTAAAATAAATTTCATAATTTTTGACATAAAAATTTCAATAAAAACAATGTCAAAACTTCAAGAAATGTCATTTAACCGGGGAAAACATGATTTATATGAAAAAAATGTATCAAAAGGTACATATAATATAGACATAGCCCCAAAGAAAACGTTGAGTTTATATGAAATGGGTCAATCATGAGAAATAAATACCATCAAAGTGTTGCATGAATATATTTTGCCCAAAACATATATACTCAAACCAATATACTATAATATACTAGAGAAGGGATGAAAAACAATACCTTAAAAATGAATCTTTAGAATCCCAACACAACATTAGGAGATATGAAAAATTTCTTTAGGATGTGAAGGATTTTATATGGGTGACTATGGAGATGAGGGGTTGAGAATATGGAGAGTGTGGGAGATATGGAGTGAAGTGTTGAAAAATAATAGGGAGAGGAACCATTTAAGAGTAAGAGAGAAAGAGGGAATACTTAAAATGAAATGGTTAATTTTTTTTCCCAACCGACCTGATATACGTCTGCTTGTTCGAACGATTCTATGGATCTCGTTCGAACGATGTCGTTAGAAGGACATACGAATGATAAATCGATCAAGATTTCAGGCATTTACTGCGGAGAGGGTGTTAGAATCTCATTTGAACGAGATTTCATACATTTTAAAAGCAAATAAAATGAAAAATAAAGAGTATAAATGCCCAACAATATGAAAAACTAAAAAAAAATTGATTTTCAATTGTCCTAGGTAGTGTTGAAATAATCGAACCGTGAAAACGGAATGAATGGGTCTGAACAATGCGATTGAGAGTATCGCCTAAGGCAACGCCAAGTGCAAGATGCCAAACAATATATCTACACAATATGCACTCACATCAACCTTGTGACAAATAAGGGGAATACAATTGGACAATATGCACTCACATAAACCTTGTGACAAATAAGGGGAATACAATTGGACACTAGCCACAAAAATGAAACACCTAGAAGATTGATGGTTCTCTGACCAATAGCGTCACCATAAAAACCAATATTATGATTTATTGCACAATCCCATTGATCTTCAACCTATGTTCCCCATAAAAGCATTTACTTTTTTGAATTTTACACAATATTTTGTATGCTACACATTGGCCTTGGCAATTTGCAATTTTTATGCCATGAATTCTTTTATTCTCTTTTTCTTTTAAAAATAGTGGCTTTACATGAAGAGACAATTTGTATATCGCAGCCCAATTCCAATGCTAAACAAAAGTTTACCGGATAAAGGTGTTTATATTTTTCTCAATCTGGGAAATGGTTTTTACATGCACAATTATAATGTTTATTGCTTATAAGTTAGGTGATAAAATTGATAAGACAACACCGTACTTCACCTAGCATATGAAAAGCGACATAGACATCCTCAAGACTAGACTCCGTGACAGATATGTACATGAAAGGCAATGATATGAGGCAATCATAGAAGAATATATCATAAACAAACATCTAAACTCACAAGTGAGACGAAGTCTGAACTAGCTACTTGTAATACCCTGAATTCTATTTTAATTAATTATGTGTTAAAATAACATTTTACGGACTATTAATAGTTTTTGTTACACTTGCGACTCGTACGTATGTCCTGTAACATAAAAATAGGGTCGACACATTTATTTTTTTATTCGAAATAATTATTTTCCATTAAAATGGATAGTAGAACAAGATTAAAACATATTATTTTTGAACTATTATTCGAATTAAAATGTGTATAAATTAGTGTAATCCGAAATTACTCTCAACGTGAAAATAACACATTAACTTGTCCTACACACCCCAATACTAATTTATAGTTAATGTAATTTGAAGAAATATAAAATATTATACCTGAAAAAAATTATAATTGAGTACCAAAGATACTCAATAGAATAATTATCCAAGCTAACTGTGTCCTAACCGTGCATATTAGGAATCCTATAAATAGAGGCTTGTACCCAGAACAAAAATCACACCTCTCATTAGATTTCAAAAACCACAAAATTTTCTCTCTCCCAGAGAAAACTCAAGAGTAAAACCTCTGCTCCTATACCAAAAAAAACATACAAGAAACCCCAAATTCTGTAAAAAACCCCAAACCCCGCTGCCTACCCTTTTCCCCCGACCTCTTCTCCACCGTTGACTAAACCCACTGTCGGCCCTATTTCTTTTCTTCTCATCCTCCACGCCGGAATGATCAATTTTTTTCCTCTTTATATTTCGTTTTTTCTTCTCTCTTGCTGCCATGGAAAGAAGTTCAAATCTTCAGTATATGTGTGTGTGTGTGTGTGTGTGTGTGTGTGTACGTGCATTAAGGTTCCGACCACCAACCCAGCCATGGTGATGGCCATGGACAGTAAACCCAAACATGTTTTTTTTTTTACCAATTCACGTGTTTATACCCCAATAATCATCAGTTTGAAATCAGTTTCGTTGGATTATTATTTTTGTGTTGAATTTATCATGACTCGATTACGACTCAAGATTGATTTTGGGTATTGTAATTTCAATTAGGTATTTGGATCAGGAGAAATCAGTTGGTAATTTTTGTGTTATCTTTTTTAAGTACTCGTATATATCGGTTACGTATATATTATCATAAACACAAATCCCCGAACACTTACTAGTAATGGAATTTTTTCTAAGTGAGAATTTGACTCGATATCATGTTCTTTATATATATATATATATATATTTAAATGAGTTACGATACCAAAAGACTCGAGGTTATGTCGTCGTTATAACCTGAGACTATATGACGAGTCATAGTTAGTAAAATTGTGATTATGCAGGTGTTGCGTTGGCTAATTATGGAAGTGGCATGACCCATTGGTTATTGTAACACCTCGTAATTTTTAACTAAAAATAATTTAGTTTAATTAGGAACTCGAATAAATAAATTTTTTTGGATTTAATTATTTTTAGCAATTTAATATGTTGAATTTTAATTTATGGAAAATAGGATTTTAATCGGAATTGAAATCGGGTTTTTATTTATATATATTCATTTTGGAGCGACCTGGGCACCTGTTTAGGACTGAATCGGTTCAGCCTTAGGGGCGCATTGATTCTCCCGGGATAGTGTCGGCAGCTGTATTTGCTTTGGATTAGAGTTCGAGCTAATTTAAAATCTTAACCTCTTCTAATATAAAATTGACTCATGGTTGGACTTTTCTAAGTAATTTTTCACCAACTTTTAAACCAGAAGCCTCTCGTATCTTTATTTTCTTTCTTCTACAAACCTTAGCCCCAATTTAAATTAAGATTTAACCCAAATTTTGAAGGCTCAAATCGTGTTTTCTCAAAATCGTTCAAGAATGAGTCTTTACTGATTTTTCGAGAGGAACACAACCATTAAATCAAAATTTTCAATCGACTTTTCTAAAGTCATGAATACTTCAATTCTTGCTCTTTTGTATTGTGCGTTTTAAATATCACCTAAACATTAAATCACATGTTTTTCTTAAAATAAATTGGAAACCTTAAATAGGGAAAGTGAAATCTATATTGGGACTATTTTCATGAATAATCTTAATATGAATTAAGATTTATATTCCTTGTGTGCTTAGGGTAGAGGTTGGATTTTTGTTGATATGGATGTAGATAGGCATGTAGAAAATTGTAATAACTTTATTAGATTGAAAGGGATTGTGAAATCACATATATTATGTAAGTGTGATAAAAAGGAAATTTTTATTATGGGCATCATAAATTTGCATGATGTTGGAATTATATTAGTTGCATAAAATAAGTTGTTTAATTACGAAAATTGATCGAACGGATGAAACTAGATCTATTTGTAATCTTATGAGAAATTGGTATAATTGTTGATAAAAATGTCTTATGCGAAATATTAATTTAGATAAATTTTCCACCGCGGGGACGACGAAATTTTGGGTAGTTATGCTCTCACCTTAATTTTAGGAGTACTTGTTAGGCATGAGACTAGTAAGTATGTCTTATTTGTGGCTAACACTTTCTAGGTATGGAACTGGTTAGTGTAGATTTCTACAGATGACATTTTCCGGAGTGGGGATGATTTTTGTGTTGTTCTCTTGATTCGATAGTCTAGGAGCAAGACTAGGAGGAAATTAAAGGTAGAGATTCATCATATATGATAGGGTAGGATGTAATTGTGTTTTGGAAACCTTTATGTATGGGACTAGGGGTAGAATTGAGGGTTTATGATTTAAAATAGGGCTGGGCTAATATAAAAAATTAGAACTTGAGAAGATTAAGAATTAATGCCTAAGATAATAAACGGGTATTAAAATGAATTTGCGACGTGAATATGTATGGGGATGATGGAATACGGGCCGACTGGCTATTGCGACGTGGTTGTGTGTTGGCGTCACGAGTATGTGCGGGGCTGACAAAATACAGGTCGACTAGCCATAATGACGTGTCCTGCATGGAACCTCACAAGTATGTGCAGAGCCGATAGATATCAGGTTGATTGGCTATAGTGAGGGGAATGGGTGTGAAGTGTAGAACTTTAAGCGTGCCAATAGTGTGTGCAAGACCGATATGGGGTCGACTGGCCATAATGATGTCACATGGATAAAAAGAGTCGACTAATTAAATTAAGTAAGGATAGGAGCTAATTTTTAAATTATAGTTCTAATGGAAGAATTGGACTATTATGTTTGGGTGGCTTAGTTATATGGGTAGATAGTGGCAGATTACTTTTATTCACATGTTAATATTTATCTCGTTTAAAATAAAATACTCTATTGTGATGTTTATCATGTATAATGCTACTGTCTGGGTTCATGGACCCTAATTGGGAAGAGTAAATTGTATTCACGTGGTGGACTCTTACCCACTGCTTTAACTAACACTGCAAGTATAGCACTTGAGTAGTTTCATAAGAATGATTGGAGATATTGCTTTTGTAGTTTAGGATTCCTCTCTATATCCGTCGCTTTTTATTACGAGACTTTTATTTATGGTTTTGGTGGGCCAATCAATTCCATAGTTTTTTTACGATTTTCGTCAGATATTTATAGCTGGATGATTTCATTTGAGTTTATATTTATTTACAGTTGGATTTAGTTTGGAGAAAAGCTTGGTGATGGATTTAATATTGCTTGAATGGTTATAATTATTGGATCAATTTGATTATTATTTTGTGGAAAAACTTTTATATGTCTCATATATCTATCGCATGCTAAGAATAATAACTTATTTAGTGATACCCGATGTAGTTTGGCGACGACGGCTTACCACCTCGCTTGCTAGAATGCACGGGGTGTTACACATGGTATCCGAGCATGGTCTTAGGTCTCGTAGATTATGAGTCCGTTTAGCTTCCGTGTTATCGATATTTAATCCCCTTTGTTTATTCGTACTCCTTATGGTATTGGGTCTAGCATACGTGTTAGCTGTGTTTCTTGGGGATAGGGAGTTTTATGATAAGGTCGTTTTAGGAATTGAGGTTAGAGGTACTAATCTTGGTGATTTGATTATTGGAGAGAATATTTATTTTGGAGATCGTGAGTGCAGATATTAGGTGTTGTAAGCATTAATTTGGTGATAAAATTTGATTTGGGGACTCAAGTTCTATGATGTATTTTGGATATAGAATCGAGTGGTGATTCCTAAGAGAGTGTGGTATGCTGTTATTTTTATAGTTATGCGTATATATATGGTTAAGATATATATATTGAATATTTGTTCGTGGGGTTTGTGCGTGTAGGATTAGGTATATGGGCGCCCAATCATAACATTCTATGGGTAGGCATATGTAAGCCTTATTTTAATTATGCAATTTTACGTGTACGCTTTGTCAAGTTTCAAGGATGAAATTCCTGTGCTAGTGGATAAGTATGTAACACGCCATAATTTTTAACAGGCAATAATTTAATTTAATTCGAAACTCAAAAAATAAAAAATATTTAGATTTAATTATTTTTTGCAATTTAATATGTTGGATATAATTTATGGAAAATAAGATTTTAATCGGAATTGAAATCGGATTTTTATTTGTAGATATTCATTTTGGGGCGACCTGGGCACTTCTTTAGGACCGAATCGATTTGGCTGTAAGGGCGAATCGATTCGTCAGGGACAGTATCAGTGGGTGTGTTTCCTTTTGATAAGAGTTTTAACTAATTACAACTATTACCTTTTCTAATATAAAATTAACTCGGAATTAAACTTTTCTAAACACTTTTCACCAACATTTAAACCATAAGTCTCCCATATATGTACGTCCTCTCATCTACAAACACTAGTCCGAAATTAAATCAAGATTTAGCCCAAGTTTTGAAGGCTTAAACCGTGTTTTCTTACGATCGTTCAAGAAATAGTCTTTACTGGTTTTTTGAAAGAAACGCAACCATTCAATCAGAATTTTCGACCGACTTTTCTGCAGGCATGAATACTTATTTTCTTTCTCTTTAGTATTATACGTTTTAAATATCGCCTAAAGATTAATTTACATGTTTTTCTTAAAATAAATTAAAACATTAAATAGGGAAAGTGAAATCGATATTGGGACTATTTTTGTGAATAATGTTAATATGAATTATGACGTATAATCCTTGTGTGCTTAAGGTAGAGGTTGGATTTTTATTGATATGAATGTAGATTTGCATGTAGAAAATTGTAGTAACTTTATTAGATTGAAAGGGACGGTGAAATCACATAAAATTATGTAAGTGTGATAAACAGGGAATTTTTGTTGTGAGAACCATAAGTTTGCATGATGTTGGAATTATATTGGTTGCATAAAATATGTTGTTTAATTACGAAAATTGATCGAACAAATGTAATTAAGTCTATTTATAATCTTATGAGAAATTGGTAGAATTGTTGATAAAAATGTCTTATGCAAATTATTGATTTAATTAAATTTACTACCACGGGGATGACAGGATTTTGGGTAGTTATGCTCTCACATTAATTTTAGGAGTACTTATTAGGTATGGGACTAGTAAGTATGTCTTAGTTGTGGCAAACACTTTCTAGGTATGAGACTAGTTAGTGTAGATTTCTACAGATGAGATATTCCGGGGTGGGGCTGATTTTTGTGCTGTTCTGTTGATTTGATAGTCTAGGCACGAGATTAGGAGGAAATTAAAGGTAGATATTCATCCTATATGATAGCGTGTAACGTAATTGTATTTTGGATACCTTTAGGTATGGTACTGGGGTGGAATTGAGGATTTATGCTCTATAATAGGGTGGGGCTAATATAAATAATGAGAACTTGAGAAGATTGAGAATTAATGCCTAAGATAATAAACGAGTATTAAAATGAATTTACGGTGTGAATATATACAGGGCTGACGGAATACGGGCCGACTGGCTATAGCGACGTGGGTGTGTGTTGGCGTCATGAGTATGTGCGGGGCTGATAGAATACGGGTCAACTGGCTATATAATAACATGTCGTGCGTGGAATCTCATGAGTATGGACAAAGTTGACCGATATCGGGGTGACTGGTGATCGAGGGGAAAAACCGAGCGTCCGTGTAATACGCTAGTCGTTGTTATCAGCTTCAAACCTCAATACAAAAAAACATAAACTTGTAGCTACACTTCTTAAGGAGTATAGTGGTGAGTCTGGGTATCGAATCCACAGGGAATTAGGACGTGTGAACGTGACGACAAAGGTAAGGTAGTTTAATCCTAAAGTTGATGTTAAAATAAAAGAAAAGAAAAAGATGATTGATGGGTTTAAATTTACAATTGGTGATGAAATAAAATGTGCACAAAAATACTAAGAATTGTAAAGAAATTATATTTGAAAATGAGAGAAAATAGGGTGGGGTACAATCCCTCAATCCTTAACAAATTGCCGTATAGAATACTAGAATTATAAATTGAAATTTTTTACTAAATCCAGTCTTTATATATCCTAAGCATTACATATATGAAGGATCTTTCCCACATCATATGAAATCAAAGGCAAATACAAAGCGGTGAATGGAAAATTACACTTGAATAGCATTCTTAAACATCCCAAGTACCTAGGGCAAGAGGGATTAAAAGATCGGCTAAGTTTGTATAATTTCCATACACGATTCGGTCAATATTTAATTTACCCTCTATTTTCTACATGGGTAATTCACCTCAGAATGAATTCATGTACCCCAACCCTTGAGAATTTAGCTGGACATGATTTTTCTAGAAAACAAATTCATACCAATACATGGAATTATGGATCTAGCAAACATTGGTAACAAATTGCAAAACAATTGAGAATTGAATTGAAAATAACATAGAGAATAAATAAGAGAATGAAAAATTGATACTTGTATTCAGCAATAGGGAAAAGAGATGAACTTGAATCCATAAAAATTCTTCTTCTTAAAACTTACAAAAAGACTCTCTAAAATCTAATTCTCTCTCTAAAATTTTATTCTACTCTCTAGAATTCGACTCCCTTTGAAATGAGGTAGGGCTTGGTCTTTTATAGCACCAAGTAGCACGAATTTGACAGCTAGAATCGCTTGTTGCACAAGTTTTCACCAGCTAATCACCTCAAAATCTGCATAATTAATGCCAGCAATTCGCACTGTCGGACCGGTCCGGACCCGGATCGGTTTGATTTCTGGTCCATTTCTCTTCATTATCGTGCAACTTCAAAACATCATAACTTCTTCACCGTAGCTCGGATTGAGGTGCCCGTTTTTCCAGTGTTCTTGTAATTTAGATCTCTTCAACTTTCTAGTTGGTACCACTTCCGGAATAAGGCTACAAAATTACGAAAATGCCCTTCAACTCTCCATTTCTTGGTTTCTTTCACTATTTTGAGTTCTCCTTCACACTAACTTGCATGAAATACCTATAAAGCACATGATAAATACAAAAAATACAAAATAATTTCCAAAATAGGTTAGTAGCATAAATACGAGACAAATCCAAGCTATTTACATTGCATGAGATCATAAAAATACCGAAATTAAGGGGATAAATGTGAAGAATATGTGCCTAATCAACTGGCTAGTGTGTAGGGAACGGGTGTGATGTATAGAACTTTAAGAATGCTAAGAGTGTGTGCAGGACCGATAAGGGGTCGACTGGCCATAATGGTGTCGCATGGATAAAAAGGATGTACTAATTAAATTAAGTAAGGCCAGGAGCTAATTTTTAAATTATAGTTCTAATGGAATAGTTGGACTAACATATTTGGGTGGCTTGGTTATATGGGTAGATAGTGGCAGCTTACTTTGATTCGCATGTTAATAATTATCTCATTTAAGTTAAAATACTCTATTGTGATATTTATCATAAATATCAACCTTTGTTGAATCAAAAGTGATATTTTAAATCAAATATACGATTTAGTTACAACAATTGAATTTAGAATAATTTAATTTTTTTAATATGGTTTAATTCGTAAACAGAACATCGCCGGTAAACCATCTTTTTATTCATATCAAACCGTAGAATTTGTTTAAAATTGCTTAAACTCATATATTTTATCGCATTAATATTTTGGTAAATTGGTCATATATCCAAATTAAAAACGTATTCAAACCAATCGAATCATTTGATTCCGTCTAAAGAACATTTTCAAGAAAACTCTTATTATTCAAATAGCGAGATACTTGTTATTTGTTTATTTTCATCAACAAAATAGAATTATTATTTCAATACTGTAATTATTGAAATTGTATAAGTATGATTTTACAAATAAAACAAGTTATAGCCAATTTCTCCGATCATTTCGAACATTTTACGTGTTAAACCGTCTATATAAATTTGGACTCATACCACTATTATAACCGGTTAACATAACATGTTTATATTATTTCATCCTTGAACTAGAGATCGCAGTTTAGTGTTATATAGGAGAATCATATATTAAGTATTATCATAGAATAAGTTTTATTCATATTTACCGAATGACGTAAACCATTCTTTCCAAACCCTGATATAACCACTCTCATTAAAATCCTCGAGCATAAATGATTACGGGAGTTGGAATGCAACAACGAAAGATCCATGAAAGGCAGCGTAAATCTTGTAAACCACCCATAGGTTTTTTTCCTACCTTTTCAATAGTAAATGTGTATTTGGCATACTGCTATTGATATCGCTATGTGATAGCTCCTTATTACTCTTAGTATGCGCATGTTATAGTACTTCTATACTACATATTTTATTACATACCATCGGTATTTGAATTTATCATCAGTATTTTAATTTGACTATGGATTAATTTAACCCTTCTCACCTAATAACTGATATAATGTTCCTTATTGATTCATTTCACCCCTGCACTTTTGTGCTATTATTTACTTTATGAGCACTTTTGTGCTATTATTTACCTTATGAGCACTTTTTGTGCCATTACTTACTTTATGAGCATTTATGTGCCATTATTTACTTTATGAGCACTAGTATTAACTAGGAAGTAGACTGACGTGTTATCCTATGGAACTTTTTGCTTAACCTAATGGTCTCAGATGATTGAGAGTTTAGATTTATTGCTACATATGTATGAGTGTCATTTTGATTGTGCACCCAGCTGGTTACTTTTCTCCAAGGTTTTGGGATAATATTATTTGGTTTTATTGATGGCTTACCTATTTCTATACCCCTTTCGTGAGTTGGTATGTATGGGATTATCAGTTCAAAGATCCTTGACTTTCTTATATGATCCGTGATGTTGTTATCAAGAACAATTGTTCCATTACATTTGATACAACACTAAACATTCTTTATAATACCCTTAGTGAACTTGTAAGTATTGGATTACCAGTTCAACTTTCTCTATATGACCTTAATGAGATGGTACAGATGGGATTATTAGTTCAGACTCCTTGATTTTATTTAAGGGTTATTATAAAAAAACATTTTCTTCCGCATCATTTAAGAAACACTGAACTCCAAACACATTCTAAGCTCTCACCTATACATATATACTTGTTATAGAACTGGTAGAACCTATTCAACAATTTTGCTGATTCATTTCCTTCTAGTTATTTGGCACAGTTACCAATAGGAAATGACAAATACCTCAGGAATTATACTACAGCAGTTTGAGATATGCAGAGAAATCAATGAAGAATAAGCCTTTTGAACTATAGAGTAAGATCGTTTAGCTTTTATAAATTCTTAATTAACATAGCACAATTATGATTTACCATTATTTCAATATAACATTCGCCCCCGAAAAATCAGGGTGTGACACTACTCATCAAAAGCCACATGAACATGGAATGATATATGTAACAACCCAGGTTTTTTGAGCGACTATTTTATATTATTCTGCCTGATGGGATAATTCTATAAAATAGGGGAAGTTGGATTAAATGTTATTTCCAGTGATATTAAGGGATAATATTTACTATGTTTTGTCTATTTACCGTTATGAGAAGGTAAATAGCATTATATTGTGTTTTATTGCGTCGTTATATGTTATGCGACGGTTATGACTCATATTTAAATTGGAGCCTAAATAATGATATAAAATGAATTTGGAACATAAAAATAGTTCACGTTATTCCGAATGCCAAAATAGGGGGTGTGGTTGTTTTTAGAATAGTCGAGATAGTCGAAATTAGTGCCAACTTGTATTTTTGAGTTTCGGGCACTTTTGACGTGTTATAACTCAATTATGTGGATACGAGTCATTTTAATGGTGTATTAACACTTAAAATAGGGGAATTTATGTTTTAAGACCCGTATAAATCTCCCACCCCTTTTATTTTCTCAATCTTATGTTGGAAGCCGAGAGAGAGAGAGAGAGAGAGAGAGCTTGGGAGAAAATGGAGAAAAGAAAGAGAAATGGAAGATTGGAGCCGGAATTCGTTGCTACCAGAAGAGAATTCGAGACTACAAACTCGAGGCAAGTTTCTTACTTGATAGATATTGATTTAATGTGATAAATTTGCATGTATAGTTAGTTTTTGGGATATTTAAACCATTTATGGGTTTTTATTGATTTTGGTGTTTAAACCCTAAATCTTGTAGTTTAATTTGATTCGAGGAAAAGAAATTAGTTATTTGATGTGTAGGAATGATGTAGTTAAAATAATTGTTGTTGATGTTGGAAGAAATTAAGGATTTGAGGGTTTTGGGATTTTAGGGTTCTTCAACTCGTAGCCCAAATTGGGCAAATTCGCAGGGCCGAATCGATTCGGCTCCCAGGCGAATCAATTCGGTTAAGGGGTAGGTTACAGGTCTGGGAGACCGAATCGATTCGAACAAATGCAGAATGCCAGTTTTACTCACTGGATTGATTCGCTTTTGGGCCAATCGATTCGCAACCAGGGGCGAATCGATTCGGCCCTAAGGCGAATCGATTCAGCTGCCCTGTTTTTGTGAGATTTTCCTAGTTTCTTTAGCACTTTTCTTTTAGTTTCGAGGTTTAGGAACCTTCCTTTGGAAAGTAATGGGGAGTCTTAGAGGGTTGTTTTGGGTAGGCAAATGTCCTAGGCTAGTATGAGGATAATTGAGCTTACCCCGAGGGCTAGTTGGTGTAGGTTAATATCCGAATGATATAGAAAGTTAACCTAAAAATAGATTGGAGATAAAATATTAATGTTGGGACTTTTGGGAGTCTATGTTGAGGGAGACTCACTTTGATGCTTTGATGATTTGGGAGATTGTGTTGAACTCTTGGAGACTAGTTTGAGGATAATGGCACTTCAGGTATTAGGTCATTATTATATATGACTCTAAGAATAAGAAATGCATATTCTAAAATGGGGTACTAAATGAATAAGTACAAATGATTTTGAGAATTGTAAAAGTGAATGATTTCAAAAGGGAAAAATGATTTTTCATAAATGTTAATTTATGGATACACACCTCTCTAAATCGCTATCATATGGGAAGTTCGCGCGTGTGGTGAGACCCCCTGGCTAATGAATGCAGGGTGTATATATCCCTAGGCCATATGAGCGTTTATTGTATGTTTTCTGCGATGGTGAGGTAATTCTGGGTGTAGTTATGACTCTCACGCATGCATATGGCCGCTTCCCTATGTTTCGGTAGGATCCCAGGTTATCTTGATGATGGGCCCTGGAAGATGATAGCCATTTAGGGGTACGCCCAGTGGGGAAACCCGGACGGGCGATCTTAGAAAGAGTTATATGATATGATATATAACTATTGATAATAATGTGGGACATTATTGTTATTAAAGCATTTTATGATAATGAAATGGCTTTAAATTACGTTTCCTCGATGGAAGAAAGGAAATGGAAGGTAAAATGCATTTTCCGGGTGGAAGAAGGAAAATGAAAGATATGAAATGAAAGAAAAGCATTTTTATGTTTATAAAACTCGCTTTTAAATATGTATTTTTCCTGGATGGAAGAAAGGATATAAAATTGGTAAAGAAAGTTTTGAAATGAAATTGAATTTATAAACATTTGATAAAATGAATTGCCATATATGTATTTCCTAAAGAAAATAGAAATTGTGCCTTTAGATGGAAAATGAATTCTCATTCCGGGAGATATATCCGGAAGTGTAGCATGATACATATATAAAAGAGATTATGAAGTTAATGATGAATATGTTATGTATATTTAAATTAGATGAATATATATATACATTAGTAATGTGCTGAGGATCTAATGGACCTCGACGATCGACCCTGTCAAGTAGTAGTGTATCGGGGGGGTTCCTTGTTTGGATTTCGCTTCACGAGACACCCCACGCACGAACTTGGCATAGTGTTGAGACTGGGGAGAAGTTTATCCCTTAGTACTTGGGTTAACTAGAGTATTGGTTAGGTTGCGATAGGTGTGCTTTTAGATTGAGAGGTGAGAACCTTTATATCATACTGTGAGAGAATTATGCACTTAACTGTCATGCATTTTAGTCACATGGTAATCATATCAAACCGGGCCCTGACCCATCTATATCTCTTTGTTTTGCATGCAACTCTTTGTCCATTCAGGTGCTCTACCGCAAGGACACCCGTACTGACTTTCCATTCCAGTTGTCATGGAGCTATAGTAGATTGCGAATGTTGTAGGATATTTGATTTAGACGCTTCTATCTTTTGTACTCTAGTTATGTTCAGTTTATTATTCGGGCGTGTTGCCCATGCTTTGTATTCATTTATTATTACTGTGATATTTGAATTGTAATACTCGGTGTAACTATTTGTATTGGTCTGTTAACTGACAGCTTATTCAGTTATTATTTATTATATTGTCTTTCAGTTACCCGTTGATTTTTTATATCCACCGTTTTTACAAATTGGATTGTCTAAGTGTTTTTCTTTTACTCTTAAAATTTTAAATTGACAATCCGTTTCCTAAAATGATTGGTGGTTATCTCGTACTATTATTTTAATCGACAATGATGTTGAGAATGGACCATCTATGATTCCTGTGATTATTAGAGTATTGGGCTGGTCACCTATTATTTTAGTAGGCGGGTTGTTACAGATGGTATCAGAGCATTAGGTTCTAGAGTCCTTAAGAGTTTTTGCGGACGTACTACGCCTTCTGCGTTTATTTTGATTTAATATAGAGCCTTAAGATTAAGATTGTTGATTTCTCTTGTGAGGTTTAGTTCTCCAGCCATAATGTAAGGACCCCGAAAATCTCTTCGCGCATTCGTGTGAGACTCGTAGGTTGACAGATGAAGGGCGTCAAGGAAGGCCATTCTGAAGGCATCAAGAGATGGGATTGCTAAGAACTGTAAGCTGTGGTCGGGGATGAGGGCCTCTTTAGAGGTCACTCCCTTTGTAGCATTATCTTATATTGCTACTGCGACTACTAAGTACCGTAGGAATAGTTTTCCAAGTACCACTCCCAGCAGAGAGTGGTGCTAAGCTTGGGATTCCAAGCGATGCCAATTTGAAGATTGAGGGGTCCTTGACAAGGACCACGTGTTGAAGTTCGATCGGTTGGAGGAAGTGTAACCTCGTTTGGTGGAAACATATGGCCCAGGAGTTTTGGCCTAGAGCGGGGTATAGAAGTGCCCAGGTGCGAAGATTGGAGGAAAACCTTTAACCCATTAGAGTAAGGTTGAAATGGCGAAAATGGTAGTCGCCCCATTTTGGTGGAGCAGGAAGTTTTGCCCATAGAGAAACCCGTCAGACATTTTCAATAACAAGTTTCTCTGGGATATCAGGAATGATGAGAAAGTAGATTCCCAAATATTCACTTGAGGTTCGGTCAGAGGCCAACAGCGAACAAAGAGTTTCAAGGTTAAGGAAACCTTGAATCTAAGTGGGTTGGTACAACGAAGAGAGAGCCCTTCAGTGAAATGATAAGGTCACAAGTAAGTGTTGCTAAAACTTCTAGAGAAGTAGTGTTCATGAGACCCCATTGGTGGACATCCACCTGGGGAAGACTCATTGAACTAAGGCCGTGGAGGCTAGTAGAATGTTCTCTTTATTGAAGAAGTTAAGGGAACTACGGGAGAAGTCGCCAAGGGAGCTAGAGATGGAAATAGTTTGGTTTAGATAAGACTAGAATAATGTGTCTAGGAACCATTAGTGGTGGCCAAAGAGATTGGCATGAATGTTGGTGGGAGTTCCACCTTAGGTGAGGTTGGAGCGTTCCTTATGATAAAATGGAGTAGTATTGTATTTACCCTAGATTCGGGTGTGTATATCGAGCTTGTGGTAGTATCGATATTATTATAGTGAGTATATCTATATGAATTCCATGCTAGGGAAGTTCTATATTTTCCCTTCACTCGTTACAAGGCGAGTGATGATATTTTAAGAAGTATATGTGTGGTATGTGCTACTCATATTATATGTAATATACGAGTGGAAATATTATTGGTTTGGTTGGTACGATAGCAGGCGAACAAATCGCGAGGCTATCCTATGTCTAGTTTCAAAGTGGAACTAGTGGTATTATAATGTCTCTCCTGGATGCAGGTTGAGACTTTATAGAGGTGGTTTAAGGTATGTAGGAAATTTTCATTATTTGTTCTGTTTGTCTTGTTTGATAAATTGTTTTCTTTGTTTGTGTATGATGTTGCCTTATCTTCACGACCAACAAAGTTAAGTAGTAATGCATATGAGGGGTTCCTTGTTTGGATTTTGCCTTTGTGAGACGGTCCACGCGTGAACCTTAACGAAGATGGAAGTGGAGAGATGCTGTAATTCTTTTCTTTTTCTTTCTTTTCTTTCTTTCTGTTGGTTGAGTACTGGTTTGAAAGGTTTAGTCGAGAATCACGTAATTGAGTGATTAAGGGGCTAATATAAAGTTAAAGTACGAGATATGAGCACTGTAATAGTCCTTCCCTTTGATCGATGTGGGGGATACTAAGATATGAAATTCGGATTAAGACTTATGGTTATGCCTTAATGAGAAGGCCATGTATAAAGATGTATGTATGTCTATTGGGATAAGGCATTTGTGGCATTTTACTGAAGGTAAATGCCAGATTAGTTAAATTTTAAGTTAATTGAGATGGTAGGAATTATAAGTAGAAGTGCATTAGTAGAGTTATGAGTTAGGATTCCGTCGATCCCGATCATGTGTCTTAGACCGTTATATCTTGACGATCGACGATGTGAGGTAGTAGTGTAACGGGAGGGTTCCTTGTTTGGATTTCGCTTCGGCGAGACGTCCCACGCATGAAACCGAGCGAATGTCGAAAGTCGGGAAAGGTGTTGGACACTAGGGATATAATTAGTATAATACTTATACGACTTGATTAGGATGTAGATCGACTTTAGGATTATTAGGACGTAAGGCCGTTAGGGCATGCGACATTGTGTTAGTAAGGCGGTAGGGAGTTGACCACAATAGGTTTGTGGGTTAACTCTAAGTAGGATTAGGTCCCTAGAACGAAGAGGTACAGGATATCGAGTGATTAGGAATGTTAGGCCATAGGAGGGGGGCCTTTCTTAGATACAGCGTTACGTCTGTAACCTATCTTCCGAGGAGTTGAAGTATCAGCTGACTTTTACAACTGCACTCGTGTTGTTAAGATCGAGAGTGGATTTGAAGAGTGTGCTTTTGTTCAACTACAATAATTATTTAATTAAACACCGTTTTTCAATTAAATCCTAAAACATGCATCTATGATTTATCAATTAAAATAAATATAGCATGTGACACAACATATCAGGAAAAATCCCCACAGGGCAAAACCATATTATTTTCACTATAATTTGTAAAGAACGATTTACATGGATTATATTGAAAATAAGTATGACATACAAAAATACCTGTAGGTGTCGGTTCCGATGTCGTCGACTGGAATCTCCCGCAAGAATTCCAGATGGGCAACAATGAAGAAGAAATTGGCTTCTCCACAAAATACACCAAATGAGTGTAGATGACTTCTTGAAAGTCTTCCAAAGTTTGCAAAATGCCTCTAGAGAGGTTCTATGTTGTGTGTTATAAATGGGAGATGAAGGGTGCATTTCATAGGGAGGATAAAAGCAAACAAAACACCTTTCATAAAACATAGAGGAAACATGGCCGGATTATCCTCAAACTGTTGGGAAAAGTTTTTGAGTGGAGACAACATTTTTGGCATTTGTAATCTGCAGCCTACAGGGACCCCTAACCGATTTGGGTCCCCTGCGAACCGGTTCGCCCCTGAACCGGTTCGGGATGGGTTCGGGGACATTCGCTAGCCCAAAGGTTTGAACACTTAGAAAAAATTCTGGATTTTTAAAGTATTTTTCTCCAATTTCAAAAGGCCATAACTTCTTATCCGTAGCTCGGAATGAGGTTTCGTTTCTCCAGTGTCTTCGTTGCGACAAGCTCTTTAACTTTCCAGTTGACCAGTCCACCTAAATATGGCTGTATAATTACAAAAATGTCCTTGAACTTCCATATTAAGCCATATTTCCTTGTTTTGACTTCACTAGTATACCTCTTGCATTTTGGGCCTAGAATCATGGAACGTGAATTCGTTAAGGCTGATGTGGGATACTAGTTGGATATGATAAATGCTTGAACCCCAGAATTCGGATTGAGGCCGTCATGTGAGATTGTGCCTTATGTAGCGGCATCAGACATATAAACAGTGATCTAGGGAAAAAGAAAACTTCCTAGATTTTATCCGTACATTTATATTACGTCCTTAAAAATATCCCCTATGTCTATGTCGGTACATACATTAAAAATTTGAATTATGCAAACTCTCCAAAACAATGACTTGACATAAAACAGACTTCAACATCTTCAATTCATCAACTCTTCAGAAACTCCCAAAGCTTTTCTCATTAGGATGTGCAATCCAATAGATATCAACTTTGTACCTACACACATGAGATAAAAGCAAATGCCCGTGACACGCAACAGTTTGAAATATAATGATATGCAACAAACCAAAGATCAATTTAGCTTAAGCAAATCATAGATAAATCAACAAGATTTTCTCCCCCATAATTCATTCTCCCCCTTTTTATGATGTCCCCAAATAGACAGTTACGAGAAGCATAAATATGGAAAATGTCACAAAAAAATGTTCTATATTTTTTGAATTTTTCAATTTTTTGCTCAAAATATAGTACAAAGAATCAGAGAATCTTCTATATTTGTACAAAAAGAATTAAAGAATGTTCTATTTTTGAATCTTTCAAAATTTGTACAAGAATATACAAAAGGAATCACACCGTGAAAGAATAAAAACAACCAAGTCGATGATAGCGTAAATGTCGGAGTGTGAAACACATTCGATAGGTAAATAAACTCAATCAATCATATGTGCACGATGCATACGTGTACTCCTAACGAATGAACATCAAAAGTATCCTTAGGTGTAAAAATTGTTGAATTTAGATGACATCGTATTAATCAAATCAATAAATCAAAGTAAAAGTGATTTCCACACCAATAATATCCAAAACTATTTAATGCTTTTTCAAGATTTTCAAGGACGTGCAAACCCGTTTAAATATTCCAACCAAACTCCTTCAGATATATATATTTTTAGAGGTGTTAAAATAAATTATCAAACTTTGGAGAATTGATGGTGAAACCTAATGGCCCATATTTGGCATGTATTGATTTTTAATGCCTTTAAATTTTTTAGGGCTCTTTTAACCTCTTTGGACCCCGGATAATAAAATTTCTCAATTTTTTAGGTCCATTTTAATGGTGGCTTTTGCGCAAAGGATAGATAGTTACCTTTCGTAGCCCCTCCCCGTTTTAAAATAACACACAGTCTCACCAAAACGGTTCTTACATGCACACCAATCGGATCGAGTTTTATCACGCTTGGTTCGTTTTAAGGACATGATTGAAGTGAAAACACCTAACCAACATGTGATAAGACAAGTACAATAATCAAACAAATCCGTGCATGTGTACAATAAAGGAAATCGTGAGTCAAACATGTAGGAAGTAACACATAATTACATCTTAATGACTCCAAACATTATAAAGCACAACGATGACATGATATATCGTCTAAAAACACTATCAAATAGTCACATGAATAAATGGAATGAAATTTGTGACTTGGCTATCTTAAATGCTCATCCATAATTGGTGCAAATACAAAAATCTTTTTGTTCTTGGTGCAAATACAAAAATCTTTTTGTTCTTTTCTAAAATTTTTATAAAAAGAAAATCTTTTTGTTCTTTTCTAAAAAAATAAAGTCTTTTTGATCTTTTCATTTAAAAAAAACAATATAAAAGTAATAACAATACACAAGATACAGTCTAGCAATATGAATCATATGATGTAAATATGACAAAGCATCCTATCCTAGACACGGACCATCCCTTCAGTCAACTGTGCAAACCCTTAAAGATTTTCTAAGACACTCGAATCTAAGGGCATCTAAAGGTTTCGTGAAAATATCAGCTAACTGACGATCGGTGGGAACGTAACTCAGAGATACGACTTTCTCTTCAACAAGTTGTCGTATAAAGTGCTCACGTATCCTGATGTGCTTTGTGCGCGAATGCTGGACTAGATTGCGGGATATGTGTATCGCGCTCGTGTTATAAAAGGAAATGGTAATGGTGTCCTGTGAAATACCATAATCTTCCATCATCTGTTTCATCCACAAGAGTTGCGTGCAACAACTCTCGACGGCGATGTACTCAGCCTCCGTAGTGGATAAAGAGATAGAGTTTTGCTTCTTGATCAACTAGGAGACAAGAGCAGAACCAAAATAAAAACACCCACCAGAAGTGCTCTTACATCCATCTACATCCCCGGCCCAATCGGCATCTGAATAGGAACGGTCATTGGTATCAAGGGAATACCAAATACCATATGAGAGAGTCCCACTTATGTATTTGATAATATGTTTTAGAGCAAGTGAGACTCTTTCGGGGACGCCTGATATAACGCATAGACTCCAACACTAAAGGCAATGTTGGGACGATTAGCAGTCAAGTAGAGAATCTACCTATCATACTCCGATAAAAGGTTTGATCTACGTCCTTACCTGAAGTGTCCTTACTAAGCTTGATAAAAGTACTCATAGGTGTACGAGCATGCTTAGAGGAGTCTAAACCAAATTTCTTCACTAGGTCTCTAGCATACTTGGATTGAGAGATGAACATCCCATCCTCTAGCTGACGAACCTGGAAACTAAGGAAGAATGTAAGCTCACCTACCATGCTCATTTCAAACTCACTTTTTATCTCCTCCTCAAAGTGGTGAGCATGCTGGGAGCATGTGGATCCAAAGACTATGTCATCCACATAGACCTGGGCAACCAAAATAACACCGTCATCTCTACTGACGAACAATGTCAACCACGGGCTAAGAGATACGAAGTAAGCCTCTCGTACCAAGCACGAAGTGCTTGCTTCAAACCATACAAGGCTTTCCTTAGATAGTATACGTGTTCTGGGTGCATGGGGTCTTTAAAACCTTTCGGTTGAACCACATAGACCTCTTCCTGTAGAATGCCATTTAGAAAGGCACTATTGACATCCATCTGATATAACTTGAAGCGAAGATGACATGCGATGGCGAGTAGTAAGCGGACGGCCTCAAGCCTCGCAGCAGGAGCAAATATCTCCCCAAAGTCTACACCCTTAATCTGTGTGTAGCCTTGAGGGACCAACCTAGCTTTATTTCTGATTATGGTACCATTTTCATCCATTTTATTCTTGAAAATCCACTTGGTAACTATCACATTAGTCTCAATAGGTCGGGGGACTAGTTCCCAGACATTGTTCTTTTTAAACTGAAGCAAATAATCCTGTATAGAAGATATCCAGTGTTCATCCTTGAGTGCTTCTTTGTGATTCTTGGGCTCGATTGTGGACGTGTAGCAAAAGTGGCTAACAACATTCTCAAGCTGAGCATGAGTCTTGACCCCTAAGGTGGGATCGCCAACAATGGCAGAAGGATCATGACTCTTTCGAACCCAAGCAGGTGTGTCCCCTAACACAGGATTAGAGTCCACAGAATGTGGATGGGGGACAAGTAAATCACTGTAAAAAAAGTCCTCATCCTCACATTGAAGGCTAGAATCAATAAACGCGAAAGGTTCGTCATCTTGTACGGTGACGTTTATTGACTCTATAACCTTGGAGCTCTTCAGGTTAAAGACCCAGTATGCTCTACTATTTGATGAATATCCTAGCAATATTCCCTCGTCACTCCGGGAGTCAAACTTTCCTAATTGCTCTCTATCCCGTAGGATGTAGCATTTACTCCCAAAGACACGGAAATATGCTAGGTTGGGTTTCTTGCCAGTCCACAGTTCATAAGGCATCTTAAGTGTGTGTGGACGTAGGTAGACCCTATTCACCGTATGGCATGCAGTAGACACTGCCTCTGCCCAAAATCTCCTAGCAACCTTACGACCTAGAAGCATAGATCTAGCCATTTCTTGAATCGTTCTATTCTTTCTCTCAACAATCCCATTTTGCTGAGGAGTCTTCACAGAAGAAAACTCATGTTTGATTCCAAGACTGTCACAGTAAAGATCAACCTTTGCTTCTTTAAATTCTGTGCCGTTGTCACTACGTATCCTGTTAATAGTGACACCATGCTGATTTTTCAAGACACGACACCATGCTGATTTCTCTCTAAAAACCAACAATCGAATATCTGGAGAAATCATCTACCATCACAAGGATGTACCTCTTACCACTTAGACTCTTAGTGCGAGTAGGACCCATAAGATCCATGTGAATTAACTCAAGCACACGGGAGGTGGTAATGGAATGCAGCTTTCGGTGGGGACTACATATTTGTTTTATCAACTGACAGGGTCCACAAACCGTGGAAGTAGGCTTTCCAAGAGACGGTAAGCCACGCACTAGGTCCTTTTTAGCTAAATATGACAAATCTCTTACGTTCACGTGACCTAGACGCTGGTGCCGCAGATCCATAGGAGTGATTGTGGCGCTATTGCAGACAAGTGAGGATGTGGGCAAAATCCTATAGCAGTTATCTTCTGTCCTCATCCCTTGAACTAAAAGTTTATTGGATTGATTATAGACATTACATACGTCTCGGTCAAACTTTATGACAAAGTCATCGTCACACAACTAGCTAATGCTGAGAAGGTTCGCCTTCAAACCTTTGACATACAAAACTTTTCTAGTTTAGGACATCCTAGTAACACTACTGTACCTCATCCTACAATACTAGATTTGCTCCCATCTCCAAAGGTGACTCTTCCATCCTTATAGTCCTCTAGGTGGGTAAAAAATGAGACATCACCTGTCATATGTCTGGAGCAACCACTATCGAAATACCACTGTGAGGTATTATGAGCTTTGAGAGCGACATGAACAACAAGGGCCTTTTCGACTTTCTTAGGCACCCAAGACGTGGTAACCTTTTGTATACCCTTGTTGTTGTTGGTTTTAGTCGGGATGCGAGAAGCATTCACCGACGATAAAGATATCCGTCAGAATTCCTCCATCAAACTCTGTGATGTGGCAGCTAAAAACTTAACACGCTCTCTCAGATTTGCCAAATCATCAGTATGATGTGGTGGAGCAGTAGTACGTCGTGTCCGACCCAAACTATAGCAATACTCCCTGAGGTTGCCATTTCTTTTACAATAAGTACAAAAGAACACAGTATTAGGCGGACCTTGGTTTGCTTTTCATGGTCGAACTCTCCTACGTGGTTTTTGACGATGGCCATATGGAGTCGTAGTAAACTCAGGAATTGGTCGGGGTGAAATTTTAGATGTGGTGGCACCGTCATAACCTATTCCTTGCCTATCACCAAAACCTAAAGCGGGGTCAAGAAGCATCTTTCCCATCTTTCCAGATCTGTCCTCGATTTGTACCTTGACTTCCCGTTCTCTCTCAAGATCATGAGTAAGCAGGGTAATACAGGCTTCAAGTTTCTTCCGAGTTTCCATGGAGGAATGGAGCTCACTCGTAAGACTAGACACTTGATTAGTCAAGTCTCCTATATCTTTCTCAAAACCACTCTCTCTCCAAATAGTCTATCTCTTTCTTTAAACAAGATCTCTTTCTCAATAAAGGTAGTTCAGGTGGAGTATTCTCTCTATCTCGCTTCTTCTAAATCTTCTTTTAAAGTGGTGATCCTAAGATCTAGCGCTTTGTTATGCTTTTTGGTTTTAAATGATTCATTATATAACTAAGCGTAGGCACGTTGAAGATTACACTCGCTCTCACTTGCATCATCCTCCCCCTCACTCACATTGTTCTCAGTGTCGAGGAGTCCTTGTGAAGTAGCATCCTCATCGTCGTGAGGAGCACTAGACGTATGACTAGCCATGAATGCGATGAAGTTACATTCATGCGGTGACTCGTCTCCAGAGTCCACCGACTCGACCTCACTATCATCACTAAGGGTAGCATTTAGGACAACTTTATTTTTTTCTTTTGCAAGTCTATTCAGTCTAGTTGCAGACTCAAAAGCTCTATGTCCCTTACCGTCGCACTCATAGCATCTCTCACTATCTTTAGGAGGGTATTTAAAACCTTTTTTATATTTCTTATTTTTCTCAAAAATCTTTTTATCTTGGAAATTTTCATTTTTCTTGAATTTGAGAATTTTCTTGAAATTTTTAGCAAATAGGGCCAAATCATCTAAATCAAAATCACACTCAGAATCTAACGTTTTTATCTCTCTTTTTCTAGATGATTCAACTCTCTTTCTTGCCGACCCCTCACTTTTTCTAGCTTGAGCATTAAGAGCAATACCCTTATCTTTCGGTTTGAAGGTTTTAGGAAACATATCAATTTCATAAGTTTGTAAGTCTCCTATAAGTTCCTCTAATTTAAGTGTGTTTAAATTTCCTATAGAATTTAGCACAGTGACTTTAGGGATAAAACGCTTAGGAAGTGATCTTAGAATCTTTTTAACAACTCTAGCATTAAGAATGTGTTGACCAAGATTAAAACTAGTGTTAACAATATCAGATAACCTAGCATAAAATTCATCAAAACATTCAGTCATAAGCATGGTTATTATAGTTTCGAATTGAGTTGTTAAATTTTGCGATTTAAATTCTTTTACAGCAGTAGTTCTTTCATGGGTGAGTTGCAAAACATCCCATGCCTCTTTTGACGTGGAGCACGTCATAATTCGTCGGAACTCTCAGGAGTGACGGATCCGGAAATAGCACTTAAACCCTTAGAATTAAAAGATGACCATTTAAAATCTTCTTCAGTCCAATCAGTCACAGATTTTAAATTAGTCACGTTATTAGAAGTGACGGAGGGAGGAGTCCACCCTTTTTCTATTAAAATCCAAACACATTCATCTATGAATTTTAAGGCAGATTTCATGAGGGCTTTCAAACAAGCATAGTTTGTCCCGTAAAAAACTGGCATTTTATTATATAATTTATCCATTGAACATGCCCTTTTTCAAAAATCAATTTTTTTTAGAAAATTGACATCTTAGAAAAATTTTGCGAAAAATTACACGGTATATTGTGTAAATTGCTCTGATACCAATTTGAAGAGTGCGCTTTTGTTCAAATACAGTAATTATTTAATTAAACACCATTTTTCAATTAAATCCTAAAACATGCATCTATGATTTATCAATTAAAATAAATATAGCATGTGACACAACATATCAGGAAAAATCCCCACAGGGCAAAACCATATTATTTTCACTATAATTTATAAAGAACGGTTTACACGGATTATATTGAAAATAAGTGTGACATACGAAAATACCCGTAGGTGTCGGTTCCGATGTCGTCGGCTGGAATCTCCCGCAAGAATTCCAGATGGGCAACAATGAAGAAGAAATCGGCTTCTCCACAAAATACACCAAATGAGTGTAGATGACTTCTTGAAAGTCTTCCAAAGTGTGCAAAATGCCTCTAGAGAGGTTCTATGTTGTGTGTATGTTGTGTGTTATAAATGGGAGATGAAGTGTGCATTTTATAGGGAGGATAAAAGCAAAAAAACACCTTTCATAAAACATGGAGGAAACATGGCTGGATTATACTCAAAGTGTTGGGAAAAGTTTTTGAGTGGAGACAACATTTTTGGCATTTGGAATCTGCAGCCTACAGGGACCCCGAACCGATTTGGGTCCCCTGCGAACCGGTTCGCCTCCGAACCGGTTCGGGATGGGTTCGGGGACATTCGCTGGCCCAAAGGTTTGAACACTTAGAAAAAATTATGGATTTTTTAAAGTATTTTTCTCCAATTTCAAAAGGCCATAACTTACTATTCGTAGCTCGGAATAAGGTGCCATTTCTTCCAGTGTCTTCGTTGCGGCAAGATCTTCAACTTTCCAGGTGATCGGTCCACTGGACTGTGGCTATATAATTACAAAAATTACCTTGAACTTCCATATTAAGCCATATTTCCCTGTTTTGACTTCACTATTATACCTCTTGCATTTTGGGCCTAGAATCATGGAACGTGAATTCGTTGAGGCCGATGTGGGATACTAGTTGGATATGATAAATGCTTGAACCCCGAAATTTGAATTGAGGCCGTCATGTGAGATCGTGCCTTATGTAGCGACATCAGACATATAAACAGTGATCTAGGGAAAAAGAAAACTTCCTAGATTCTATTCGGACATTTATAGAATTATGTCCTTACAGGATTTAACGAACGAGTCTCTGCCAGGAACGGGAAGTATTAATACTGGAGCATGGACCCATTGTTTATGCGTCTCACAAACTTAAATTTTGCAAGAAGTATTATCCCCCGCTTGATGTAAAGTTCATAACGGTAGTATTTGCCTTAAAGAATAGGGGCACTACTTCCTGGGCAGAAAATTGGGTCATTTTACGGGCAATAGGGTGTTGTATTATGTGTCGGAGCGGCAGAGTTGGTGTTTAAAGTTTGTAAAGGACAATCAATTGGATATTCCCTTTCGCTAAGGAAATGTGGATGGGGTAGTAGATACGCCGAGGAGAAAACCCGTCGGAGAGATTAGTGAAGGCATGGAAAGCCAAGTAAAACAAGATTAACCAAGAGGACGCTCTAGATAGAGAATTTATGTCCGCGATGGACACTTTCACCTACTGGGGTGAAGACAGTAGTGTTGGAAACCAAAGTGAAGTTGGATGAATGAATAAATAAGGTTAACCAAATGTCGGAGGGCATACCTTGAATGGGTATGTTCGACATAAATGAAATAATTGGGCTCATTGAGCCCCATACTTTTAAGGGCTACGCCAATGCGAATAGAAGTAAGTAGTGTTGGGGTTGAGCGATGTAGTGTTAGTGTAATTATTCCCTAGCAAGGGTATAACGTAATTTTGGGAAGAAAGGCAATTGTGCCGAGGTGTGTAGGTATCACCTTCCGTAGTAGAAAGGTAGGATCGATAATTCACGAGGAACGATTTGGCGCTATGTAGAGCACGAAGAATGTAGACTAAGATCGAATAGTGATGACCTTAGTCCAAGTCCAATGGGGACGCCGCACTGCCGAGGGGTTTGCTAAGAATGATACAAAGATAGTTTAGTATAGTATACCTTTATATGGTTATACGGTATGCGTGAATTTGGAGGGAAAAATTCCCTTCTAAGGGGGGGGGGGGGGGGAGTATGTAACAACTCATGTTTTTTGAGCGACTATTTTATATTATTCTGCCTGATGGGATAATTTTATAAAATAGGGGAAGTTGGAGTAAATGTTATTTCCAGTGATATTAAGGGATAATATTTACTATGTTTTGTCTATTTACCGTTATGATAAGGTAAATAGCATTATATTGTGTTTTATTACGTCGTTATATGTTATGCGACGGTTATGACTCATATTTAAATTGGAGCCTAAATAATGAAATAAAATGAATTTGGAACATAAAAATAGTTCACATTATTCCGAATGCCAAAATAGGGGGTGCGGTTATTTTTAAAATAGTCGAGATAGTCAAAATAAGTGTCAAGTTGTATTTTTGAGTTTCGGGCACTTTTGACGTGTTATGACTCAATTATGTGGATACGAGTCATTTTAATGGTGTATTAACACTTAAAAGAGTGGAATTTATGTTTTAAGACCCGTATAAGTCTCCCACCCCTTTTATTTTCTCAATCTTATGTTAGAAGCCAAGAGATAGATAGATAGATAGATAGAGAGAGAGAGAGAGAGAGAGAGGAGAGAGCTTGGGAGAAAATGGAGAAAAGAGAGAGAAATGGAAGATTGGAGCCGGAATCCGTTGCTACCGGAAGAGAATCCGAGTCTAAAAACTCGAGGCAAGTTTCTTACTTGCTAGATATTGATTTAATGTGATAAATTTGCACGTATAGTTTGTTTTTGGGAGATTCAAACCATTTATGGGTTTTTATTGATTTTGGTGTTTAAACCCTAAATCTTGTAGTTTAATTTGATTTGAGGAAAAGAAATTAGTTATTTTATGTGTAGGAATGATGTAGTTAAAATAATTATTGTTGATGTTGGAAGAAATTAAGAATTTTAGGGTTTTGGGATTTTAGGGTTCTTCAACCCGTAGCCCAAATTGGGCAAATTCGCAGGGTCGAATCGATTCGGCTCCCCGGCGAATCGATTCGGTTAAGGGGTAATTTACAGGTATGGGAGACCGAATCGATTCGGGTTAAGACCGAAATGATTCGGACAAATACAGAATGCCAGTTTTACTCACTGAATCGATTCGCTTTTGGGCGAATCGATTCGCAACCAGGGGCGAATCGATTCGGCTGGCCTGTTTTTGTGAGATTTTCCTAGTTTGTTTAGCCCTTTTATTTTAGGTTAGAGGTTTAGGAACATTCCTTTGGGAATTAATGGGGAGTCCTAGAGGGTTGTTTTGGGTAGGCAAATGTCCTAGGCTAGTATGAGGATAATTGGGCTTACCTCGAGGGCTAGTTGGTGTAGGTTAATATTCGAATGATATAGGAAGTTAACCTAAAAATAGATTGGAGATAAAATATTAATGTTGGGACTTTTGGGAGTCTATTGTTGAGGGAGACTCACTTTGATGATTTGGGAGATTGCATTGAACTCTTGGAGACTAGTTTGAGGATAATGGCACTTGGGGTATTAGGTCATTAATATATATGACTCTTAGAATAAGAAATGCATATTCTAAATTGGGGTACTAAATGAATAAGTACAAATGATTTTGAGAATTGTAAAAGTGAATGATTTCAAAAGGGAAAAATGATTTTTCATAAATGTTAATTTATGGATACACACCTCTCTAAATCGCTATCATAAGGGAAGTTCTTGCGTGTGGTGAAGCCCCCTGGCTAATGAATACAGGGTGGATATATCCCTAGACCATATGAGCGTTTATTGTATGTTTTCTGCGATGGTGAGGTAATTCTGGGTGTGGTTATGACTCTCCCGCAGTCGTAGGGCCTCTTCTCGACGTTTCGTTAGGATCTCAGGTTGTCTTGATGATAGGCCCTGGAAGATGATAGCCATTTAGGGGCGCGCACAGTGGGGAAACCTGGACGGGCGGTCTTAGAAAGCGTTATATGATATGATATATAACTATTGATAATAATGTGGGACATTATTGTTATTAAAGCATTTTATGATAATGAAATGGCTTTAAATTACGTTTCCTGGATGGAAGAAAGGAAATGAAAGATTAAATGCATTTTTCGGGTGGAAGAAGGAATATGGAAGATATAAATGAAAGAAAAGCATTTTTATGTTAATAAAACTTGCTTTTAAATATATATTTTTCCTGGATGGAAGAAAGGATATAAAATTGGTAAAGAAAGTTTTGAAATGAAATTGAATTGGTAAAAATTTGATAAAATGAATTTCCATATATGTATTTCCTAAAGAAAATAGGAATTGTGCCTTTAGATGCTAAATGAATTCTCATTCCGAGAGATATATCCGGAAGTGTAGCATGATACGTATATAAAAGAGATTATGAAGTTAATGATGAATATGTTATGTATATATATATATATATATATATATACACACACACACACACATTAGTAATGTGCTGAGGGTCTAATGGATCTCGACGATCGACCTTGTCAAGTAGTAGTGTATCGGGGGGGGGGGGTCCTTGTTTGGATTTCGCTTCGCGAGATACCCCACGCACGAACTTGGCATAGTGTTGAGACTGGGGAGAAGTTTAGCCCTTAGTACTTGGGTTAACTAGAGTATTGGTTAGGATGCGATAGGTGTGATTTTAGATTGAGAGGTGAGAACCTTTATATCATACTGCGAGAGAATTATGCACTTAACTGTCATGCATTTTAGTCACATGGTAATCATATCAAACCGGGCCCTGACCCGTCTATATCTCTTTATTTTGCATGAAACTCTTTGTCCGTTCAGGTGCTCTACCGCAAGGACACTCGTACTGACTTTCCATTCTAGTTGTCATGGAGCTATACCAGATTGCGGATGCTGTAGGATATTTGATCTAGACGCTTCTATCTTTTATACTCTAGTTAGGTTCAGTATATTATTCGGGAGTGTTGCCTATGCTTTGCATTCATTTATTATTACTGTGATATTTGAATTGTAATACTCGGTGTAACTATTTGTATTGGTCTGTTAACCGACAGCTTATTCGGTTATGATTTATTATATTGTCTTTCAGTTACCCGTTGATTTTTGGTATCCACCGTTTTTACAAATTGGATTGTCTAAGTGTTTTTCTTTTACTCTTAAAATTTTAAATTGACAGTCCGTTTTCTAAAATGATTGCTGGTTATCTCGTACTATTATTTTAATCGACAGTGATGCTGAGAATGGACCATCTATGATTCTTGTGATTATTAGAGTATTGGGCTGACCACCTATTATTTTAGTAGGCGGGTTGTCACAATATAGTGTTTAGAAAATATCACACACATAGCCTATACAGGAAAAAGTTTTATAAATGCCTTTATACAAAAAAATGAAAATATTTGTGGAATTTTTAAAAATATATGTACACATTTATAATCTAGTTCATAGGTAAAAAGATAGACATGAGACACAACCTAAACTAGATATAAGACTCCTAACTCAATCAATGATTTCCTAGATTCTAGAATCTAAAGGCATCTAGAGGTTTGGTAAAGATGTCGTCCAATTGATTATCAGTGCCTACAAAGCACATGGAAATGACTTTCTCTTCAACTAACCCTCGGATAAAGTTCTCATGAATCTGAATGTGCTTTATTCTAGAATGTTGAATGGGATTTTGGGAATTATCGATTGCACTCGTATTATCACAATAAATAGTCATTGTGCCTTGCGAAAGACCGTAATCCTCCGATATTTGCTTCATCCAAATGAGTTGAGTGCACCATCTCTCGGCAGCTATGCATTTGGCCTCCGCTTTGGATAAAAAATGAATTTTATTTCTTGCTCATCCATGAGGCAAGTGCAGAACAAAAATAGAAACAACCACTTGAGGTTCTCTTACAACCATCATTGTCTCCTACCCATTCGGCATCCGAATACGCCGATAGACAATAATTAGTGTGGAAAGAGTACTAAATTCCAAATTATGGGGTATATGATAATTCACTTGATATCAAGTAAATATGACTCTTTCGGGGTTGCTGGATAACGAGCAAAAACTCCTACACTAAAGGAAATATTCGGACGACTAGCGATTAAGTAGAGTAAACTACCAATCATACTCCTAAAAAGAGTGTGCTCTACATCCTTTCCTTCTAAGCTTAACGAATGAACTCATGGGAGTACGTGCATTCTTTATGGAGTCTAGATTAAATTTCTTCACAAGACCTTTTGCATACTTAGATTGGGATAAAAATATCCCACTATTGAGTTGATGCACTTGAAGACCTAGGAAGTGTGTAAGCTCGTCGACCATACTCATATTAAACTCATTTTTCATTTCTTTGGCAAAAAGTTCAGTATGTTTATCACACGTGGATTCAAAAACTATGTCGTCGACATACACTTGTGCAACTAAAATAGCACCTTCATCTCAATGAACAAACAACGTCATATCCACTACCCTTCTCCTGAAGCCAATGGTAAGGATATAGGAAGTAATCCTCTTATACTAATCACGGGGGGCTTACTTCAAACCATATAGGGGATTTCTTCAAGTAAAAGATGTGATTTGAGTTTTTAGGGTTTTTAAACCCTTTCGACTGTTCCACATAGACTTATTCCTGAAGAATGGCATTTAGTAAGGCACTCTTGACATCCATTTGCTAAAGTTTGAACTTAAGAGGATATGTTATGGCTAGTAAAAAGCTAACAGACTCTAACATCGTAACAATAGAAAATATCTCATCAAAATCAAAACTCTATATTTGGGTATATCCTTAGGCAACTAACCTAGCTTTATTACGAATAATGACACCATTTTCATCCATTTTATTTTTGAAAATCCGTTTGGTTCCAAAAGCTTTAGTATTACTAGGCCAGGGAACTAACTCCCAAACATCATTCTTTTGAAATTAAAGTAACTCTTCTTGCATGGCATTTATCCAATGTTCATATTTTAGTACTTCTTTAAAAAATTTAGGATTGATTTTAGATGTATAACAAACATAAGTAACCCCATTTTCAAGTTGTGCCCTAGTCTTGACACTTAATTTGGGATTCCCAATAATTTTGGATGGGTTATGACTTATACGAACACAAGGAGATGGATCCCTTTTCTCAAGTGAGGGGTACACCAAATCATTTTGAGACTCACTATGATAACCATCGTGGGGTGTATTATTCTCATGTGAGGATTCATCCTCAATACCAACATTTATTCATTCCATAATTTTAGAGCTAACAAAATTGTAAACTCTATAAGGTCTACTATTTGGTGAATACCCTAGAAATATACCTTCATCACTCCTCGAGTCGAATTTCCTAAGAGCTCTCTATCCCTAAGGATGTAATAAGGTCTTCCAAAGACTAAAAAATAGGCTAGGTTGGGTTTCTTACCTGTTCATAATTCATAAGGAGTTTTATTTGTATGGGGATGCAATGATACCCTATTCACCATATGAAATGAGGTGTTTATCGCTTCTGTCCAAAACCTATAGGGCACTTTTCTACCTAAAATCATCGTCCTTTCCATTTCTTGAATCGTCCATTCTTCCTCTCTAATGTACCATTTTGTTGAGGCGTTCTAACAGCCAAAAACTCATACTTAATTACAATTTCATCACAAAAAGTATTCTCACTGTGTTCCTTAAATTTAGTCCCATTATCACTTCTAAATTAGTTAATGGTGACACCATGTTAATTTTGAAGGATTTGATATTTAATCGTCAGAAAATCAACTACATTGGACTTTTTTTTATAAGAAATCCAACTATTGAATATCTTGAAAGGTCATCTACCATCACTGGGATATATCTCTTTCCCCCTTTACTCTTGGTACGAATGGGATCCATAAGGTCCGTGTGAATCAATTCTGAGACCGAGAGGTGGTTATAGAGTTCAACTTCTTATGAGGAATCTTAATTTGCTTTCCAAGTTGACTAGGTCCACAAATTAAGAAGGTTAGATTTCCTAAGAATGGCAAGCCTTGAACTAGGTCTCTCTTCACTAGACGATCAAGATCTCTAAAATTAACATGATTTAGACGTTGATGCCAAAGGTCGGCAGGGGAAACCTAGGCACCATTGCAAACGAATGAAGACTATGAAATAATTCCACAACAATTATCATTGGTACTCACACCTTGTAGAATAGTCTCACCAGATTTATCATAAACCGTGCACTCCTTTTGTATAAACTTAACTTCTAGGTTCTTATCGCATAATTGGCTAATTCTTATCAAATTATCTTTGAGTTCATCAACATAAATAACATTTTCTATCTTTAGGAAACTAGAAACTTCAATGGTGCCTCTACCCATAATTCTAGACTTACTCCTATCGCCAAAGTTTATTTTACCATCTTTGTGATCTTCAAAAGTGGTAAAAAGGGATTTATCACCTGTCATATGTTTGGATCATCCATTATCCAAATGCCATTGGGTGGTATTTTGAGCCTTAAGAGCAACATGAACAACAAAAGCCTTCTTGGTCTTTTCTTTTGCAAGCCAAGCTTGAGTTGTGTTCTTCCCTTTGTTGATTCTAGTCTTTTAGTTGGAATAATTTTCTGGGGCCATAGAAAATCTTAAAAACTCTACATTAAACCTTTGGATGTATGGACAATATACTTAACTTGGTTTTAAGGATAGTTAAAGAGCTGTAGTGTGGCCTACGAGTATTAGGATAAGAATTATTCTTAAGATTGTAACAAAAATCTCTAAGATTACTCATTTTATGGCAAATAGTTCAAACAATGGGTTGATTTGGAGTCACTTTCATAGGTTTATTAAATAGATTTCTCTTAGGTGGGTTAGGTTTAGGAGTTTTTTTTTGGTAGTAAACTTAGCTAAAGGTTCATATTTAACATTGGATGACTCACCATCTTCATATCATATACCCTTTCTCTCATGATATCCTTTCTCCTTATAACCTAAACCGGACCGAGAAATAACTTTCCCATTCTCTCGAAATTATCCTCAAGTGTGAATTTGACTTCCTGAGAGGCCTCGAGATCTTTCTCAAGTTTGATAATTTTTGCTTCAATCGTTTTTCGAATCTCCAAGGATTCATGAAGATCTTCGGTAACACGAGCTAGAGAGTGAGTCAAATAACATTTTTCTTTACCCACCAAAATAAACTTCTCAGAAAGAGAAATCTTTATTGCCTCGAGTTGACTAACTAAAAACTCCTTTTACTTCAGTATTTTTAACTCATTTTTTAACATCAACACCTTAAAAGTTAGCCTTTTGTTAATTTTTAGAATTTTCATAGACTCGGTGTATAACTCATAATAGGTGGATTTCAATTCACTTTAATCATGATCATGCTCACTTTCTTTGTCATCACTACCTTGTGAGTGCGTGGATATAACCTCAAGATCACGCTCGGGAATGTCAAAACTAGGATATGACTCACTTGAAGTGACATCATTAGGGGTGGACAAAAAAAAGACCGACCCGAATGGACCGATTGGACCGAACCGGACCGAACCGAAAATTAAGGCTATTTTGAAACCGGTCCGAAAATCGGTTCACAAAACCTAAAAACCGATTAAACCGGTCCGGTCCGCGGTCCACTATATTAAAAGACCGATTTGGACCGGACCGAACCGATTCCGATATATATATAATAAAAATAATGTTATTGTGTTTCTTATGTATAGTTTTTGAATTAATGTATATAACTTATGAATTTAATTTGGAACATTTTATATATGTATAGACATTTTTTTATTTGGGTTAAAAAAACCCATATAAATATCACTTGGAGTTTCGAGTATTATTTTTTTGAATATATATTTGTGAGAAAAATAGATAAAAAATTCATAAAATGTGTATATATATAAAATAGGGTCAGGACCGAATTTTACCCCGGACCGGACCGAAAAAAGCCTGGACCGAATTAGTAGGTTAACCGAATTAATCGGTCCGGTCTCGGTCCAAAAAATTTGAGGACCGAATATTCGGTCCGGTCCAAAAAATAGGCAAAACCCGGACCGGACCGGACCGTGCCCACCCCTAGACATCATGACACTTTATAAAAGTGGTGAAGTTGTTTTCAGAAGGAACGGAATCATCAGAGTCCTTAGACTCATTCTTACTATTGCTAAGAATCTCATTATAAAAGGCTTTATCTTTACCTTATCTCTTAATCTTAGTGGGCCACTCATACGCTATATGACCCCGTCACTCACACTCAAAACATCTCTCCACATCATCCTTTTTAAAGATGTCTCTTTTAGAGTGTTTATTGTTAAACTTCTTTTGATCATGATTATTAAAACTTCTACTTGCCTTGTTTTTATTTTTCTCATATTTACATTTTTCAAAATTTGACTTTTGCTTTTTAAACTTGAGAAAGTTTTTGAATTTTTTAGCAAAATAAGGCCATACCATCTGGATCCATATTGGAATCTTCAAATTCGAACCCTTTTTCCTTTTTTAACTTGTAGAGCAAGTCCCTTATCTTTCTTTTTGTTATCTTTAGGAAACTTGTCTAATTCATATGTTTGGAGATAACCTACAAGTTTTTCAAGTTTTAGAGAATCCAACACTCCTAAAGAATTGAGGACGATGAGTTTCAGGATGAAATGACTTGGGAGAGATATAAGAATCTTCTTGAATACATGAGTTTCAGGGATCGTATCACCTAGTGTTATACCCTGGAATCACAACTAACTCAGAGTCCAAAATATGACCATAGGGGGATCCACAATGTATTCGGCTTCACCTAGAGCAGGAAGTCGACTCAGTTATTAATCTTCTCGGTCTATTACATGGATAACTTTCACTCGTAGTGGTAATGATTGTGTAGACATCACATTCTAGGACCCCTTAAGTATCTCCTTTGGTCCTTAGCACTGCCCCATTTCATTGCAGACCCCAGGTCACACTCCGAGTACCGATCTAAAAACCATCGGGCACTCCTCGGCCCCGTTTGACTCAATTTAGCTCTATCGTCAGAGACAAAGCTCTTTGAAACCTCGAAGGGCTATGAATCCCCTTTCCAATGGTCCACCCCATGCATGAATCCGCATAACGGTTAGGATGAACGAACTATTTTATTATTAAAAATCGATTTGGAGGCCATTAGCCGCTCTCGGGCCCCATTTTACTCCGATCAACTCTATCGTCAGATAAAAATCTCATTGAATTTTGAAGGTATCTGAATCCCCTTTCCAACGGTCTGCCCCACATGCTAATAGACATAGCGGTTCGTAAGAACATACCATTTTACCACCAAAAATCGATATGAAGGTGGGAGCACCCCCGATTTGACTCCAGTCAGCTTCATCGTTAGAGAGAAAGATATTTTAATCTTAGAAGGGCATTGAAACCCCTTTCCAACTGTATTCCCCATGCACAAAATGGCATAACCGTTTGGAAGAATGATCTGTTTTCCCCTAAAAATCGATTCGGAGGCCACTAGGTGCTCTCAGGTCCTATTTGACCAAGGGCGACTCTCCAACTCGAATAAGACTGAATGAATATTTAAAGGGAACTGAATACCCTTTCCAATGGTCTGCCCCATGTGCAAATCATCCTTACGGTACGGACGAACGATCCATTTTAGTCTGAGAGCTCACCAGACGCTTTCAGGCCCCAATTGACCAAAGTCAACTTTTTGAACCGAGCGAAGCTCTTTAGAATGTCAAGATATCTTGCATAAAATTTCTAATATTCCACCCCATGCATGATTTCGACTTACCGTTTGGACGAATGATCTGTTTTCCTTCGACGATCTCCCGTCCAAAGGATCGACGAGTGCTTTTGAGCCCCGTTTGACCCATAGTCAAATCCCGAACTCGGGAGTGGTACAAAGGACTCTTGAAGGTCTCTGAATTAAATTTATAATTTTATGCCCCATGCGTGATTTGGATAAACATATTGCATTCTATGACCATTTTATCAAAAAAAATTGCACGAGACTGCCAATTGGTAGGTCTATTTCCCTACCTATCGGTAGTGTGCCTAGGTTCACCTACCGATTGGAAGGGTTGCGGCTATGTCGATCGGCACCCCCTTACCCTATAAACAGAGAGAATGAACTTACTCCCAAATCACACCTCAGATCTATCAGTATCAGTGATCTCAACAACATTTTCTTGGAATCAACAAAGTTTCCTTATGTGAAATTCCATCCCATCTTACATTCCCATCCTTTTCAGACCTAAGTTGGCAAAATTTCATTCTCTCTCATATGAAATTAATCTCAACATTCAAGGGAGTTCATTTAAGATCAAGATCAAGCTTCAATTCTTTAAATAAGGTCCAAAATCCTTCTCTCTCTCTCTCTCTTTAAATTTCTTGTTTTCGCATTAATTACATTATATTCATAACTTAGTTCTTACTTTAGTTCATACATATTAACATCTCATCTTTTAATTAGTTATATTGTGCATACTTTATTTTCTATAAAAAAACAAAATAAAAAAGAGAGTTATACCTATAAATTCAAACGAGATTATCCTTTACAATAAAAAAATCCTGCAAATCTCGACCCTTACCCCTATTTATACTTGGAAAACCTCAACTAAAGAAAAAAATCATGCAAATCGCGACTAAAAAAACCTGTCCCGCCAAAGTACCAAGAAAATGAAGAAAGTGCAAGAAAATTCTTGGGTTGATTAGACTCGACTGACATGCCGATAGGCAGGATAAGGGGCATGCGATTGGCAACCGCCTATTTCTGAAAAATTCCATTTTTCTTGTTTTGTCAAGATAAAAAAACAAAAAAAAAAAACTCAATAAATGTAATTTTTATTTCTTAAAGAATTCCAAATTTCCTTCTCCCTATGTTTTACTTATCCTGTTTTAAAATAAATTCTCTCAAATCATTTTAAATTCTTTTTACGGTCTCTACAGTAAAGTAAAAAGAGCATATGCATTAAGTCACTGAAACAAAAATTAACAAAAACTTCATTTCATTGCATTAATATTGTTTGATTACATTTGCCTTGACCGAAAGGAAAAATACAACGGGACTCAACCTGAACCCACCAAAGTCTCCCTCTTCTCTCTCACCTTCACCTGCATTCTCTCTCTCTCTCTCTCTCTCTCTCTCTCTCTCTCTCTCTCTCTCTCTCTTTCACACACACATACACAAACACAAACACACACACTTTATCTTTATCTCTCTTCTCTTTTTCTCTTTATCTCTAAGAACCTCCGTCCCAATACCTCGGCGATGAAATGATGTACCCCCGCTCCCCAAACTAGACCACTCCTCAGACGAGGCAGACGACACCAGATAAGAAGGAACCGAGATCAACTCCTGAATGTGAGTCGTCGCAGAGGCTACCCAATCCCAAATTTCCCTTATCCAATTAGTCGACACCCGAATGTAGGGTAAGAAAAGAGAAAATCACACATTCTGAGGCGAAAAAAAGAAATCAATAAATAAAAAGACAAAGAGATGAAAAGTATACCGCTGGATAAAGAACGTCCTCTATCAGTCTCAGCTCCTCTGAGTCCATCGCATTGGGACGATGCAACATATGAACTGACCCTCCACCAGCTCGTCGGATGTTATAAGAAGGAGGATCCAACCGCACAAAAGGAACCTCTGAGGCTGTCGCCGTTGCCAATGTCAATGAACCACCTTCATTTTGGGTAGACCCCGCTGGCCTGAAAAGACCTAACGGTCACTAGAAAGGACCAAAGGGTACTTGCTAATATGTACTAGGTTATATAAAAATCTTTTAAAACTCTTTGATAAAATCTATTATAAATTAAAAATACTCACACACACTAGTAAGTAAAAGGTGGTGATACTAGATATAGAAACAATTCTCTTTAAGAATGAGATGAGGAAAAGTGGAAGGTAACACATTATTTGTTCCTGAGGAACCCGCCATGGTGGTAAACCCCATGTCCCTAGTCCCAGGACAACACACACATCCAAGTCCACTATTACCAATTACCAGTTACAAATTACAGTCCTCCAAGTCCACAATGAATTAAACTAAACAAATACACACTTGTACACCTAACCTAGTCTAAAACAACCCAACTTGACTGAAAATCAGTCAACCCAATAAATCCAGGTAATAGTGACTATCACTCACTCACAACACACAACACTAATACCAAAATTTAGATAAAGAATTCAGCAATCCAGTGTGAATGAAATAGTTAGGACAATACAAAACCAGTACACCCAGGCACAAAGTAAACAACCCACAATACTAAATCTAACTAAACAATCCAGGTAGTGAAAGCGTGAGACACGCACACAACTACAGACTCAAACCCAAGACCCCGTGAAGTTGTTCAAAATAGATTTAATAATAAAGTTTGTTTTAAATCAAAACAACAAAATAATCTTGTTAAGAAAAAGAGACTAAACACACACCCGGTTAAGTCTATTTGAATTAACAAGAAAAAATTACCAATCAGTGACTATGTGAAAGGTAAGAGAATATTGAATTAATCGATACTAAAAAAAATGCTTAAATATTAAGTCACAAGACACAAACAACGTCTTCCTTAATATTTAATATTCAAGTAAAGATTAATTCAAAAAATAATTTAGTTGGCGCAAATAACCACAAATAAAATAGGAAATAAAATTCCAATAATAGTGTCGCGCAACTAAACAATAAAACTTAACTTAACACCAAATAAGATATGAATCAATTTAAACCGGTGTTATGTTAAAAATATTAAGTCCAAGTAAAATGAACACAAGATATAAAGTGTAGCACTTAGCTCATACAAATTATGACTTAATTAAAGTGACCACAAGAAAGATACTAATAAATTAGTTAAGTCCAAATTTCAAATTTTTGTAACAGGAAAAAATAATCACAAAGATTAAATTCCAAATTTTAGTTTAAATCAATACTAAAACAAGGTTTGGATAAAAAACTCATACACACACCAACACCACCTAAGTATAAAAGAATACAACAAAAAATATTCAACTTAGATAATAAAAAGTGTACGAGTCTAAAGGTCCAATCCAAGTCAAATGAGAGCGAGATAAAGAATGTAACACTCGACTCACTAAAATAGAATGAGTTTCACTAAAATAAAATTTAAACAAATAAATATATGATAAAATAATTCCAACAACAAACACACAACACCCAAAATAAATTCAGACTTAGTCCAAAGATGGTCCAAACAAAATTTCAGTCCACGGTGTTGTGACACCCCGAATAATTAAATACCGGGTAGCTACTCCTTTATTAAATTAATTCAAAATGCCAAGTGGGCTCAACTAATAGCATCACTGTCAAAAACATTTTTATTATTACTAACCACCTAGTATTTAAAAAGTAAGTTGCCAAATTTTAATTAAAGTCTGATTAACATGCAGTGAAAGATTTAAAACCATAATAATATCACCATTCACCATAAAAAATAAAAGAATAACCATCACATGATATAAATAAATCCGGAGGAAAACACCTCACAACAAACTCCACAACTGAAATGAAATAACTAAATACTGAATCAATACATGCCAAAGTCTGAAAAACTGAAATGGAAATGTAACTCTAATGGAACTTGGGCAACATGCCCTAAAACTGAGGAATACTGAATATGGAATCCAAATGATAGAAGCGTCTAAAAGCAAATCCCTGTAACTTCCACAAACAGCTACAACTCGTCATCTGAATGAGTATCCTATGCATGGTGTCCTTGTGGCTGGGCACCTAAAATGGTTTTACAAAAATAGATTTGAAAGCAAACGGGTCAGAGCCCGAATGTGGAGATATTTTAAAAACTTGCAAGTGCTTTAAAAACATTTGAAACATTAAATGCAAAGTACATGTTAGGACGTGCACTCACATGAAATTCTCACCTCCCGTCTAACTGTGCACTCCTAACGTAAGTTCCCATCTAAAATGACACAAACCACTAGCTAAGTGACATCATATCTAGCTAGACTGTCATAGGTTCTACCCTTATTACTCGGTTCCCATTAATATTATAACGCTCGCAATTAAATAGGGGCTTAACTTAAATTCAGGTTCTCACGTAAAAGTAATACAACTCATTATAGATCATCCCTTTTGTTATTCCATAGTTATACACACAATACCATATGAAAGTTGCCAGTTTATTAAGCGTATATTTTCCACAACATAAATATACAATATAAGCATCCCGAGACTAAGCTGCGGTGCACACATACTCTGCTATCCATCCCGGTACATCATGTACATAAGGATCACATATTCCGAATCTCTCAAGAATAGTTCACAGATAACAACATCACAAATAATGGAGGCGAACACAGTCACATCACATGGGTCACGCACATACCTGCACTCCCACGATCAGCAGACTTATTAACATCCCAATAAGTCCTTCTTTGACCTATGTTCATCGAGGTAACCAGTCTAAATCCGGGCAACACAAGGATTAGAGGGCCCTAAGCGAACGCAAACCTCCCGTGATAGCAAGTATGGTAGGTATGTCATACACACAAATCATATACCAATACTAAGTAAGCACACATCTTAGTAATCACCGTAGTTTAATTGTAGTACTTATCGCATTCTCGTACCAACTTAATATATATACAACTTATATAATCCCGGTCCATATTTATACGCTCCATAATTTATTCTCACGTCGTAGTAGGCACTCACGTCTCAACTCAAATGTCTATTTGATTTGATCCACACTTATATAATTTACTCCTCATTATATCCCAAATGTCCCAAGCATACTAATACACCATCAAAGGAATGTTATCTCTATCCTCGAACAAGTTTACGGGACTCCCAAAATCAAAACAGGCCAAAAAGGCCTAAACTGCCAGCTCGTTAGAAGTCTCGTTCGAACGAGGCTGTTCGAACGAGATTTCGTTCGATCGAACTGGGCTATCTAACGAGATCTCGTTCGAATGAGATTATCGAACGAACATCCTTCTCGTTAGAACCCCAAACTGTCAACTCGTTAGAAGCTCGTTCGAACGAGTTCGTTCGAACGACCTGGGTAGGTCTTCTAACGAGTGACCAGATTCAAGCCCAGAAATCCTATCTCGTTTTTCACCAATTTCTACACATCAAATCTTAACCAAAATTCGTCCAATCAATGTTTTAAGGTCTCCAATCATCCTTAAACATACTAAGGTCATACACTAACATCTTTTAAGGAATTAACACATCCTAACCATCATTAATTCATCAAATCTCTACCCTTTTCCCCCAAATTTTCAAGAACATAAACCCTAGAATTTTAAATCCTCAATAAGTCCATTCTAGATCCGTTTTTTGTTACATCCAACATATTTTAACATCAGAATAATCATCTCCATACTATTCTACATGCAATTTGTCCTCAAAATTCAAGTCCTAAGTTCAATTAACATGGGTTTTTATTTAACTTCCAAGAAAAAAAGTAAATCTTTCAATTTATCAAACATGGAAGAAACATTCTCTGAATTAAATAGAATTAAATCACTTGCCTCGAGTGTCTCTGAATTTGGTGTTGGTTTGATGGAGCTTTTCTGCAGAATTCCTTCTCTCTCTCTCTCTCTCTACAAGCCTTCTTCTCCAAAGGTGGCTAGGGTTTTCTTTGGGAAAGTCTTGGAAACCTAATCTGATAACCCCCGTAGCTTATTGGGTCATTAAGGGTTGGTTAGTGGGTTTAGTGGGTCTATTCCCAATCAGATAAAGACTCCTAATTTTCGTCATTATTAATTCCCAAAAATACAATATTACCAAACTACCCTTATAAGATGCCGGTATGGCCTAAAAATACCCCGGGACCCAAACTAAACCCCCGGCTAGTGTTTTCTGACTATCTCGACCCTTCCGGACGCGTTGGCGCACTCAAAACGACCATACGGTTAATAGAATTCAAATTCTCTTTTACAATTAAAATAATTATATCCTGACGCGACTGTCTCACGTGTCCCAATAAAATGTCCAAATTGCCGTATATCAAACTCACGACAATTTCATAATTCAATATTCATATAACATCATTTATACTCAATATAGTCAAATACCAACTCACATCTCACTAGTATTTTATCCGGATTAATTTTCAATTAATTCTCATTTAATTAATTAATCCCAAAATAAATATTGCCAAAAATACGGGGTATTACATACTTCCCCCCCTAATAACAGAATTTCGTCCCGAAATTCGGAACTAGAAAGTACCTTATAAAAATAACTCTGGATAACGTTCACGCATCTCATCCTCGCGTTCCCATGTGGACTCCTTGACATTGTGATGTCGCCACTGAACACGCACTAACGGGACTATCTTTGACCGCAGCTTCCTCTCACTTCGATCCAAAATAGCAATCGGCCCCTCCTCGTAGGAGCTATCAGGCTGTAAATCAATCTCCTCCAAAGCGATGTGAGAATGAGCCAAATCATCTCTGAGATATTTCCTTAGCGAGGAAATATGAAACACATCGTGAATCCGGTGCAAATGCTCCGGTAACTCGAGTCTATACGCAACTGGTCCAATCCGCTCAATAATAGGAAACGGCCCCACATACCTCGGTGCCAACTTCCCCTTCTTCCCGAAACGCATAATCCCCTTCATAGGAGATACTCTGAGCAAAACCTGGTCCCCCACTTGGAACTCCCTGAAAAACCTCTTCGCATCAGCATAACTCTTCTGCCGGTCTTGAGCTACCCGAATGCGACTCCGAATCAACTCAATCCTTGTCGAAGTATCCTGAATCACTTCCGGTCCAAGTAGTTTGTTGTCCCCCACCTCTAACCAACATGCTGGGGAACGACAAGGCCTACCGTACAATGACTCAAACGGATCCATGCCAATAGTGAACTGGCAGGAGTTATTATAAGCAAACTCTACCAGTGGAAGGTATTGTTCCCATCCACCTCCAAAGTCAATAATGCACATGCGTAGCATGTCCTCCAACATCTGATTTGTGCGCTCTGTCTGCCCATCGGTCTGCGGATGATAAGCCGTACTCAACCGTAATTCCCTGCCCATGGCCTCCTGGAAACTCTCCCAAAACCGCGAAACAAATATCTTGTCTCTGTCAGACACGATATTTAGGGGCACACCGTGAAGTCTCACAACCTCTGAAATGAAGAGCTGGGCATACTGTCCCGTAGTGTAGTCAGTCCTTACGGGTAAAAAGTGAGCGACTTTGGACAACCTGTCCACAATTACCCAAACGGAGTCGTGACCCCTCTGCGACGTAGGCAACCCCGTGATAAAGTGCATGGATATGCTCTCCCACATCCACACCGGGACCTCCAACGGCTTTATAAGTCTTGTCGGTCTCTGATGATCCACTTTTACTAGCTGACAAGTGGCGCATTTCGAAATAAACTCAGCAATATCTCTCTTCATACCGCTCCACCAATACTGTCGTCTCATGTCTTGGTACATTTTGTCCCCTTCGGGATGTACCGCGAACCGTGAGCCGTGCGACTCTGCCATCACCTCGTGTCGTAATTTCTCCCCTTCCGGAACCACCAATCTCCCATTGAAGCGTAATCCCCCATCTGAGCTGACGGTATAGGACTCGTCTCCCTCTGCTAGTAATCGAACTATCTGCTCCTGACAGAACGAGTCATTAGCCTGTGCCCGTACTACCTTCGTGACAATCTGCGGTGTAACGGTCATCACAGACATGAAAGATCGGGCCACTGCATCCTGGTATCCCAACTCCTTCCACTTTGCCTTCCACGCCTCTGCCACCTCATCTGCTGGTCTACGGCTCAACGCGTCTGCTACCACGTTAGCCTTACCTCGGTGATACTGGATATCGAACTGGTAGTCTTTCATAAACTCAAGCCACCTACGCTGCCTCATATTCAACTCCTTCTGCGTGAACAGGTATTGTAGGGACTTGTGGTCCGTGAACAGTTGGAACTTCTCCCCCAAAAGATAGTGCCTCCAAATCCGTAGGGCAAATACCACTGCCGCCAACTCCAAATCATGCGTGGGGTAATTATTCTCGTGAGGCTTAAGCTTACGGGAAGCATAAGCTATGGCCTGTCTCTCCTGCTGTAATACGCCTCCAAGCCCTTGCAAAGACGCATCGGTGTAAACCAAATACTTAACTCCCGGTCTCGGCAATGCTAAAACAGGTGCTGAGGTCAATTTGTCCTTTAACTCATCAAATGCCAACTGACAGGCATCACTCCAGATGAATGGCACACCCTTACGAGTCAGATGTGTCGAAGGACCCGCTATCTTCGAAAATCCCCGAATGAACCTCCTGTAGTATCCTGCTAGGCCCAAGAAACTACAAATTTCAGTCGGTGTCGTGGGCTGTCCCCATTCCCTCACCGCGGATACCTTCCCCAGATCAACAGATATCCCCCGGTCGGAAATAATGTGTCCCAAAAACTGGACCTCCTTCAGCCAAAACCGCATTTCTCATATTTTGCATACAGCTCGTTCTGACGCAGCATCTGTAAAACCTGCCTCAAATGCTCGGCGTGCTCCTCCTCTGTCTGGGAGTAAACCAGAATATCATCAATGAAGACAATGACAAACTGATCTAGGAAATCCCTCAACACTCTGTTCATCAAGTCCATAAACACTGCTAGAGCGTTGGTCAAACCAAAAGGCATAACCCGAAACTCGTAAGAACCATATCTCGACAAGAACGCAGTCTTCGAGACATCCTCCTCCCTGATATGCAATTGATGGTATCCCGATCTCAAATCAATCTTCGATAAGAAAGAAGCTCCTCTCAACTGGTCGAATAAGTCATCGATTCGAGGTAACGGATACTTATTCCGTATCGTGACCTTATTCAACTCTCGGTAGTCCACACACAATCTCAGTGAACCGTCCCTCTTCTTCACCAACAAAACTGGAGCTCCCCAAGGTGAGGTACTCCTACGAATAAAGCCCTGACCTAACAGCTGCTCTATCTGATCTCGTAGCTATCGCATCTCTACCAGAGCCATATGGTACGGTGCGCGTGCTATAGGCCTCGTATCTGGCAATAGGTCTATAACAAAGTCTATCTCTCGACTGGGGGGTAGGCCTGGTATCTCCTGAAACACATCCAAATACTCCCTGACGACTGGGATCGAATCTAAAGGAATCACAACCTCCTTAGAGGTATCCTCATCTAGGTAATACAAATGAGAGGCCGAGCCTCCCTCTGGGCGAGGCATCGCCACTACAAACATCTCTTGCCCCGGAATGGCAAAAACAATGCTCCCACCGAAGCAATCAATCATGGCTCTATAATCAGCGAGCCAATCCATACCGATAATCACATCGTGAACATGCATATCTAATACCAACATATTTGCAGGTAATACCAGACTACCAATCTCTACCCCCACTCCCCGGCATATAAAGAATATAAGTGACCCACTCCCCAATGGTGAGTCGACACACGTCACTGTGCTCTCTGCCGTAGCTAACAATCCTAAGGCTTTCGGGAAATGTGTAGCTATAAAACAATGTGTAGCCCCCGTATCAAATAATACCCGACCCATAGTGCCATGGATAGGAAACGTACCCTCAATCGCGGGCGGTGCCTGTGGAACTGCTGCCTGGTGGACGTTGTAGACACGTCCATACTGTAGCTTCCCCTGCTGAACTGGGACTGCTGGAATGGGTGGCAATACTGCCATCTGTGGCGGTGCGGGGAGAGCGGCGGGAAACATAGGCCTCTGCGGCTCTTGGCGAGCACCCTGCTGCTGCTGCTGTGGGTCCCCGCCCCTATCAGGATAATCCTGTCGTTTATGGCCAGTCTTGCCACAAACAAAACACTTCCCTGGGAAGTTCCCTCCTCTCTGCCCCTGCGGTCCCCGGTCTTGGTGGCCGTTACCGTTCCTCCCTTGGCCCTGCTGGCCCTGCTGAAACTGCTGCCCATTCTGCCCCTGTTGGCCCTGATGGTCGTTTGGACCCTGATGCCCCTGACGAAAACCTCCCTGTCCGTGCCTGTAATTCCCTGATCTGAACCTCTTCTTCTCCCCCTGCTGGGAACCCTGCTCACCCTGTCTCTGCCCCTGAACAGATTATGCCCCACCGGCACCATGTCCTCCAGTCCTGCCCTGATGGCTAGACTCTCCCGATCTCTTGCCCTCAGCCATATGAAAGCGGTGATCCTAGCAGTGTAACAAAGCAGCGTTAACCACATCAGAATAAGTGGCCAACGAAAGGTTCCCTAACAGATGCTGACGGATCCTCCATGTCAACCCGTCGCTGAATTTCTCAATCTTCTTCTTTTCTGTTGGTATTTCATCCGGAACGATATTCAACAGATTTGTGAACTCGGCCTCATACTCGGCCACGGTCTTACCCTCTTGCTTCAGATTCATCAGTTTCCTCCTCATTTCTGTATGAACAGCGGACGGAAAGTACTTGCGGTCGAACCGCACCCAAAAGTCCTGAATAGTGAGAGTATCCCTCTCCTACACGGTGGTAATAGACTCCCACCACTATAGTGCAGATACAACTAGCTTGAAAGTTGCTAGCACCTGCTTCTGAACGTCCGTGCACTCATACATCCTCAAGTGCCTCTGCATATCCTTCCTCCACTAGCTCGAGACTACCACATCTGAGCTACCTGCAAACTCTGGCGGATGCACTTTCTGAAAAGCATCACGTACACGTTCCCAAGCAGACGGGAATGCATTTGCCCGTACTGGCGCGGAAACCGGCGCCTGAGGTGGTGCCTGCTGAACTATGGCAATTGCGGCATTTACCGCTTGGGCTACAATAGCAGTAACCTCAGCGGCGTTCATCATGCCCTGAACTGGAGCGGGCTGGGGTTCGGGCGTTGCATCCCTGGGAACTCGTCATGCACGTCGTGGAGGCATCTGAAATAAGAATAAAGTTTATAAGTTCACTGTTTATAAACTTAAAATAGCTGAAGAACGAAGCATACACAAAAAGAGTACAACAGTCCTAAAATATAGGGCTCTATATCAAAGAAACTTAGCGGAAACATAATAGCCTTACAGATCCTAAAGGATACTAGAACCTGATGCTCTGATACCACCTGTGACACCCCCGACTAATTAAATACCGGGTAGCTACTCCTTTATTAAATTAATTCTAAATGCCAAGTGGGCTCAGCTAATAGCATCACTGTCGAAAACATTTTTATTATTACTAACCACCTAGTATTTAAAAAGTAAGTTGCCAAATTTTAATTAAAGTCTGATTAACATGCAGTGAAAGATTTAAAACCACAATAATATCACCATTCACCATAACAAATAAAAGAATAACCATCACATGATATAAATAAATCCGGAGGAAAACTCCTCACAACAAACTCCACAACTGAAATGAAATAACCAAATACTGAATCAATACATGCCAAAGTCTGAAAAACTGAAATGGAAATGTAACTCTAATGGAACTTGGGCAACATGCCCTAAAACTGAGGAATACTGAATATGGAATCCAAATGATAGAAGCGTCTAAAAGCAAATCCCTGTAACTTCCACAAACAGCTACAACTCGTCATCTGAATGAGTATCCTATGCATGGTGTCCTTGTGGCTGGGCACCTAAAATGGTTTTACGAAAATAGATTTGAAAGCAAACGGGTCAGAGCCCGAATGTGGAGATATTTAAAAACCTGCAAGTGCTTTAAAAACATTTAAAACATTAAATGCAAAGTACATGTTAGGACCTGCACTCACATGAAATTCTCACCTCTCGTCTAACTGTGCACTCCTAACGTAAGTACCCATCTAAAATGACACAAACCACAAGCTAAGTGACATCATATCTAGCTAGACTGTCATAGGTTCTACCCTTATTACTCGGTTCCCATTAACATTATAAATCTCGCAATTAAATAGGGGCTTAACTTAAATTCAGGTTCTCACATAAAAGTAATACAGCTCATTATAGATCATCCCTTTTGTTATTCCATAGTTATACACACAATACCATATGAAAGTTCCCAGTTTATTAAGCGTATATTTTCCACAGCATAAATATACAATATAAGCACCCCGAGACTAAGCTGCGGTACACACATACTCTGCTATCCATCCCGGTACATCACGTACATAAGGATCACATATTCCGAATCTCTCAAGAATAGTTCACAGATAATAACATCATAAATAATGGAGGCGAACACAGTCACATCACATGGGTCACGCACATACCTGCGCTCCCACGATCAGCAGACTTATTAACATCCCAATAAGTCCTTCTCTGACCTATGTTCATCGAGGTAACCAGTCTAAATCCGGGCAACACAAGAATTAGAGGGCCCTAAGCGAACGCAAACCTCCCGTGATTGCAAGTATGCTAGGTATGTCATACACACAAATCATATACCAATACTAAGTAAGCACACATCTTAGTAATCACCGTAGTTTAATTGTAGTACTTATCGCATTCTCGTACCAACTTAATATATATACAACTTATATAATCCCGGTCCATATTTATACGCGCCATAATTTATTCTCACGTCGTAGTAGGCACTCACGTCTCAACTCAAATGTCTATTTGATTTGATCCACACTTATATAATTTACTCCTCATTATATCCCAAATGTCCCAAGCATACTAATACACCATCAAATGAATGTTATCTCTATCCTCGAACAAGTTTACGGGACTCCCAAAATCAAAACAGGCCAAAAAGGCCTAAACTGCCAGCTCGTTAGAAGTCTCGTTCGAACGAGGCTGTTCGAACGAGATTTCGTTCGAACGAACTGGGCTATCTAACGAGATCTCGTTCGAACGAGATTATCGAACGAACATCCTTCTCGTTAGAACCCCAAACTGTCAACTCGTTAGAAGCTCGTTCGAACGAGTTCGTTCGAACGACCTGGGTAGGTCTTCTAACGAGTGACCAGATTCAAGCCCATAAATCCTATGTCATTTTTCACCAATTTCAACACCTCAAATCTTAACCAAAATTCGTCCAATCAATGTTTTAAGGTCTCCAATCATCCTAAAACATACTAAGGTCATACACTAACATCTTTTAAGGAATTAACACATCCTAACCATCATTAATTCATCAAATCTCTACCCTTTTCCCCCAAATTTTCAAGAACATAAACCCTAGAATTTTAAATCCTCAATAAGTCCATTCTAGATCCGTTTTTTGTTACATCCAACATATTTTAACATCAGAATAATCATCTCCATACTATTCTACATGCAATTTGTCCTCAAAATTCAAGTCCTAAGTTCAATTAACATGGGTTTTTATTTAACTTCCAAGAACAAAAGTAAATCTTTCAATTTATCAAACATGGAAGAAACATTCTCTGAATTAAATAGAATTAAATCACTTGCCTCGAGTGTCTCTGAATTTGGTGTTGGTTTGATGGAGCTTTTCTGCATAATTCCTTCTCTCTCTTTCTCTACAAGCCTTCTTCTCCAAAGGTGGCTAGGGTTTTCTTTGGGAAAGTCTTGGAAACCTAATCTGATAACCCCCGTAGCTTATTGGGTCATTAAGGGTTGGTTAGTGGGTTTAGTGGGTCTATTCCCAATCAGATAAAGACCCCTAATTTTCGTCATTATTAATTCCCAAAAATACAATATTACCAAACTACCCTTATAAGATGCCGGTATGGCCTAAAAATACCCCGGGACCCAAACTAAACCCCCGGCTAGTGTTTTCTGACTATCTCGACCCTTCCGGACGCGTTGGGGCACTCAAAACGACCATACGATTAATTGAATTTAAATTCACTTTTACAATTAAAATAATTATATCCTGACGCGACTGTCTCACGCGTCCCAATAAAATGTCCAAATTGCCGTATATCAAACTCACGACAATTTCATAATTCAATATTCATATAACATCATATATACTCAATATAGTCAAATACCAACTCACATCTCGCTAGTATTTTATCCGGATTAATTTTCAATTAATTCTCATTTAATTAATTAATCCCAAAATAAATATTGCCAAAAATACGGGGTATTACAGGTATGTTTGTCCGAAGAGAATATATAATCCAAAGGTAAATACCCAATAAATAAACTCAAGGTCTAAAAAGGCCTACAAAATTTCAGTCCAAAGAAATTTTAGAAACAAATAAAATTTTGGTACAATTGTTTTAGTCAAAATATTTCAGTCAAAATATAAACTTGAACATGATTTAAAATCCGAGAGTTACAAGCTCCTAAATCCAAGCCTCTCACACTTCACAATCAGTCCTCTAAACAATCGAGGGGCGGCGTTACACTAAAAGGCCTACTGAGGAAGTGAGTTTGAATAAAATAAAGATAAAGTCTCAAACCTAAACCAAAACCAAATTTGAAATATTTTTTAAATATATATATATATATAAGTACTGAAATAAAAAAAACTTACAAACCAAGCCTAAAAGGATTTAAGCCGAAACCCACAACGGGAAAATGGGCCACCAGAAAACTGCCACTGAAAAATAAGGTCGCCGGAAAAGACGTCGGAGCAACCGGAAAGCAGAAAGAATCACGGGAAAATACAGGCCAAAAAACTCGCCAGATCTCAGCTCCAATCCGAAACCAAGGTCGGCGAAAAACAGTCTCACCAAAATCGATCCAAACCGGAACCGCCACTAGAAGCAGTGACGCCGAAAAAAGTGGAGACCTCCCCACAAAAAAAACGATCACCGGAAACATGTACCAACAATGAAACCGGAAAAGCCAATCTCAAATTGGAACCCGCAAACTTAGTAGATCCAAAAAAAATGGAACTTGTTGCCCAGATTATACTCAAGAGCGGGGGTGAATTGAGTTTTTACAAACTTTAAGTCAAATTAATAGTTTAGTAAAATATTAAATTTAAATCACTTAGACAAATTTCAGATTAATAAAAACTGTAAAGAATAAATTTAACAAAATCAAATAAATGCAACCAACTAATTTAAGCAACTAGAAATACAGATTTTAACACTCTAGGAATATTAAATGAATTTTCGTATTTAATATTAAGTGATATTTTGAAATTAATTATTTATTTCAAAAATAATTATTTTAAACTTAAAATTTATTTAGTCAAATTTCGGAATTAATTTATTTGCAAGATAGTGTGCTGAAAATATTAACTCAATAAAGCATGTGCAAATAAATAAATAAAAGTGCGGAAAATAAATGACACCGAAATTTAACGTGGTTCGGCCAAATCCCGGCCTACGTCCACGCGCCTAGAGCCCCTGTCTCCTTTGCGCTTCACTAAACCTGATCCACTTGCGGGTAGGATCAAACCACCGCGTACAACTGTTTGCAAGCTAACTCCGAGCTTCAATCCCCGTGGCCCACTTGCGGGTAGGAACTAATCACCGGTACAAACCGAAGCTTCAACAAAGATTCACAACAAATCTGAATTTTTGTAGTACAAGGTACAATACTGAAACTCCTTAAAATACAATTTGTAATATGAGTTTCTCCTTCTTTAATGAGACTTCAATAAATGATGTTGAAGTAGGTACAAGTCTTCTTCTTCAATGATTGAGCAGATGATAAAATTAATTGCTCTCTTGAATGTGTAGCTGAGTAGTAAAATAAATGCTCTCAATAATTTTTCAAGTCTTGATCATATTCTCATTCAAGTGTGTTCTTCAATGCAGCTCTTCAAAGCTTTAAATGTGTCTTCCAAAAACTAGCTGTTAGACACATGCATTTTGAGCATTAAATGCTCCTGATTTAGCTGAGATGAGGTAGCTGGAAATAATCTCCAAATCTGATATGCAAATCTTTATTTTTATCTTCTCCATAAAAATATAGTTGTTGTAGCACAAAAATAGAAATTTGAAAATATATGTGATTGAAAGTAGCTTGGTAGGTAACCCATATATTTTCTGCAAAAAGATTGTTAGTCCAAGAGATAAAATACACATCTGATATGTAAATGTGGAATCATTGTGTAAAGAATATAACTGGTGTGTTAAGAACATTTTTCTGTCAAGAAGATAAGTTGGACAATGTAAGTAACTGATTTTGTTCAGGTGCATGTCTCGAGGAAGCCAAAGATAATATCATAGAAAGTTTGTGATATTATGTTTAATAAGGACAAGGCACAGCCGAAAGAATGGGTTGATGAACAGTCCTAGGTAATATAACTCCTGTCAATTCTTGTGGTCATGTGATCTGACACATGTACAAACAAGTCGTTTATTATATTACTGAACAGAATATCTCAAGGCAGTTACAAGCTAATGAGAGAACATGACAAGAAAAAAAATAACATTTTGGCACGGGGCACAAGGCCTGCAAAGAAAAATGACGAATGGACAAGTCAAGTCTTAGTTTAATTCTTAAACGAATAAAAGAAATCGAAATCAATATAAAATATAAGGACGAATAAGTATATACCAGTGATATCCTAACAGCTTTAATCCAACGGTCAAAGCAAGTCCTGAAGCTAGGACAAAAATGATCAAAACCGTAAACTCCCAACAACTCGGGTACAACTCGATTAAATCAATAAAATATCTAGTCACCATTAAGATCTTGGTACGGCCAACAGTTGAAGTTTATAGAGTATGACACGGCATTAGACCATCTCGGTCATCACTTTAGTCAAAAACTGAGATCACAAATATAACAGGTAGCAGGTATGGTCGATCAAATCACTAAAGGACGAAGACAGCTAAGGTCCCATGCGGTCAATAGCAAAAGGCAACTGATAGTTTTGAAAAGGGTCACAATAGGACGAAACTAAAAGAGGTTTTTAAAAAATAAATAAACCTAATACTATTCGGCCTAGAGGGTCAAAGCAGGTGCTATACGCTTCTTAGGGTTTCTCCTATTCGGATAAGTCATGGTTAAAAAAAATAAACCTGAGATGACAAACTATACGACTTGCCTAAAAGTTACAGGCCAAAGATGTGATGAGTCCCAAGACTAGGACTGCTCCTAATCGTACAGAGGTATTGACATAAAGTGAAAACCACTTTGGACAGCTAAGATATGAGGCGTGGACAATACGGTCAAAAACAAAAAAAACCTATTCCCTCAAACAGTTACTAGCAGGTATAGGGCCGAGAGTTATAAAGCTCCTAATGAGTCTATAGGTACAAATTCGGTCAAGACCATTGGGCAAACCTTAAGAGTATTCTAATGGTTAAAATAATATAAAAGGCTATGACAGCTACTATACCTACTAAGGTCAAAATCGTGTACAAATAAATCTTTACGTGTGATGTTTATAAATTCCGAAAATGATTTCAAAATTAAGAAATTTATTTTAAATCAAAATTACACCAATTTTATTTAAAAATATTATTTTCAGTAAAAATAATATAATTTCTTTTTTGAAAAAAAATGTTTAGGCTCACAATTAATTAGTCACACAATTAAAAATCATAGATTAAGAAATATGCATGTGTGCCTAATGTGTCAAGTGCAAATGTGCAACCACACGTAAATACCTTTACTCGAAGACATCGTTGAGTAGAGTCGAGGCGTACTGAGTCATGAAAATAAGGCTTGACATAAGCAGGTATAACTCAGTCAGAATAGATATGTAATCAGGACAATATTACATTAAATGCAAACATTATATAGTATAATAAATATATGTATATAATGGTATATTAACAAGATTATATTATAAATATTATACAATAATAAATATCTATAGAATAACCTAATAAAAATATGTTTGGAATCATCAAAATCAATATATTAAGTTAAACTAAAATGTTCATTAATTAAACTAATTTAATTAATTGGGGATAAAATACACGTTAACAATCTCCCCCTTTTTGATGATGACAAACAATGATTCACAATGATCCATAAAATGAAATATTAAGCACAAATAGTGAATCATAAATATTTCTCCCCCTTTGACATTATCAAAAAGATTTTTCATATAAATTCAGTGTCACGGATAAAAAAGGGCGAAGCTCCCCCTATCAAAAATAATTCATGCATGGGGTATAACCATAACTCGCAAAGGGCATAAAATTTTCAATATGCACACAAGTCATCATAAATTTTTCATAGCATGTATTTGAATGTGTAGATAGACAATAATATCATCAAATAATGCATAAGTCACCAAAATGAAAAATAATAAAAGATAAATGATCAACTTTTCAAAATGCATCAATGATAAATGATACAAATTGTTGTAATCACACACTAATCGTGCGTTGCACACAATAGTTTCTCTAACAACTTTTTACGCATAAATAGGAATCACAACTCAATGTTCTCAAATAATGCAAATATGAGAGATATATCAATTAGCTCAATCATCTTTCTCAATAATAGCGTATAAATTTTGAATAGGCGCATATCAATTGATGTATAAATCCTCATGATAGAATAAACTTTTAAGCACACAACATGAAGCATTTCATAACTCGATGCTTTCAAATAATTTGGAATAAAGCACACATGAGTTAGAAGACAGCGGTAAAAGAATATAGCATTTTGCTCAAGCTTTGCCGATTTCAAGATACGAGCTAAAATTCTCGAAATAATCAACTAAATTGCAAAATCCATAATAATATATCAAAGTTATGATCAAGAATTTTTCGAACAAGTAATAAAACAAATTTCAATAAACTTTTATCTCCCCCTAAGGGATATCAATAATGGCATATATGCATATAACAAGTAATGTGCATTTTTTTTTATGAGATAAAATATTTTCAATATTTTTCTTTCTTAATTATCTTCTAATAAGATGTAATATTTTCATGAAAGTCATTAAATCAATTTTTCAAGAATGAAACATATCATGAGGCCATAAGAAATTAAACTCAATAATTTCAGATTTTTAATAACGAGAAGCTCGACACAAAATCAATATATTCCGATTTTCAACAAATACCAAACAATTTGTTCAGGAACTTCAAAATCAATCAATCAAGAAATTTCTCAATAATGAAAGTGACATAAGTTAATCACTTTAATATATTTTCAGATTTTTAAGCACAAACATTATAAGAGTCATTTTGTTCCAAAAAAAATAATGTTCTTTATAAAAGACAATAGCATTCAACTAATCAGGTTAAACATATAGCATGCCATGAAACAAAAAAAAAACTGAATGATCATATGATTTTTCAAGTAAGCACAAATGTCAAAAATGTTAAGAAAAAAAATTATATACTTCATGAATGTCACTAATAACTAATCAAATGACATGCCATAAATTTAAGTCATAAAGATCTATATGTTCATATAATTAAACTTAATGAAAGAATATCATAATATCAACATGTAGAACATATAAGCAAATGAAAAATTAAATGACATTTTCGTTTAAAAAAAAACATATGAAAAAGTCATGAATTGATCCAATCTTATTATTCACAAAAATAAGTCAAGATGTAATTCAAAAGATTATGAATTTTCACTTAAAAAAAATTATCATCAAAATCAGGTGTATGTGTCATATAACATAAAATCATCAAGAATAATAAATATACAAATTTACATGTGAATACTAAATTATCAACAAGCTCATATGATATAACAAATATTCTATGCATGGAAATATATCATAAAATAAATCATCAACAAATATATGATTTTAAATTCATGAATAGTGTACCTTACCACCTTACCAATACCAAAGATATATTCAAGAAACTTCTTCGAAGTGTGGCATTTCCAACATTAGGCAATGATAATTGAAATTCGTAATATGACCAAATCATATGCCTTGAAAATCCACATTCCATCTCAAAATGCAACCCACACAACTTTAAAGATTTTCTCTTTTCCATCCAAGAATGTGTTAGGTCCATAAAGCAATATTAATAAACAAATGTAACTAATCATGAAGCATGGACTTATTAAATCAATGTCAATTTTATCACGAGAAAAATATTATTCATCAAGGTATATAAATAATTTGCCATCCTTAGTATACATTGTCTTGGACAAAAAGTGAGGGTATTCACATTTTCAAACAAATGATACATTTAGGAATAACATGAATTTAATCAGATTATTATTCATGAGTAAGCATATAAGATATGAAAATAATATATCACAATATTCAACAATAAAAAAATAATACTAATTTTATTTTCAAAAAAATTGTGTTCATGTTCCAATACCGGTTTTGCACCTAAAAACTTTATCTTTTGGAACCCAATATATGTGGGGTTGATAAGGGTTAACATACATAGTTGTTTCCTTTGGAATCCAAGCTAATTTTGTATTCTTGTACTTTCTTTTTCTAAAATGACAAAATTTGGAATAGTATGTATGTCTACCACAATATGTGCATAAGGAGTTAGGATGACCAGATGAGGCTACATTAGAATAACTCTTTTTCTCATTTTGTTCATCATATCCTATACCATTATTATTAAAACGAATTCTTTGATTTTCTATAATTTTATAAAAATATTCATTTCCTTTAGTAAAGGTATCTAAAGATTTCTTTAAATAATCAATCTCTCTTTTTAATTCATTATTTTCAATTTCAAGAGGGTGAGTAACATTTACAGATTTATCCTTTTTAAAAGTTTTAATCTCATTTTTCAATGATTCATTTTCTAATTTCAAATCATCAAAATCATTTGACATAGAATCATAGTTAGTTGAAAGTAATGAATGAGACTTCTTAAGATCAATATATTTCTTTTTAAGTTCTTCAAAACTTTCACATAATTCATCAAAAACATTTTGTAATACCTCATAGTCATCAACAATACCATCATCACTATCGCTAGAGTTAGGATAAGAGAATAACTCCTCATTATCATTTGCCATGAGACAAGTAGCATTTGTCTCCACACTGCTTGATTCATCAATATTAGCATATAAGCAAGGATTGAATTCTTCCTTTAAAATAAAACTTGAAATGCAAGGTTGAGTATATGTCCATTTTCCTCTCGCATAATGAAACAATGAATAACTACAAGATATCAAACATTTTAGCATACAAATAATAAAAATGTAGAGTGCAACATTTAAAATAAATACAGACAAGTTTGTCATGATCTTTAACTCTATGATTGTTAAATCAAAATAAATAAGAAGAGCACCATCTCTGATACCAATTGTTGCCCAGATTATACTCAAGAGGGGGGGTGAATTGAGTTTTTACAAACTTTAAGTCAAATTAATATTTTAGTAAAATATTAAATTTAAATCACTTAGACAAATTTCAGATTAATAAAAACTGTAAAGAATAAATTTAACAAAATCAAATAAATGCAACCAACTAATTTAAGCAACTAGAAATACAGATTTTAACACTCTAGGAATATTAAATTAATTTTCGTATTTAATATTAAGTGATATTCTGAAATTAATTATTTAATTCAAAAATAATTATTTTAACCTTAAAATTTATTTAGTCAAATTTCGGAATTAATTTATTTGCAAGATAGTGTGCTGAAAATATTAACTCAAGAAAGCATGTGCAAATAAATAAATAAAAGTGCGGAAAATAAATGACACCGAAATTTAACGTGGTTCGGCCAAATCCCGGCCTTCGTCCACGCGCCTAGAGCCCCTGTCTCCTTTGCGCTTCACTAAACCTGATCCACTTGCGGGTAGGATAAAACCACCGCGAACAACTGTTTGCAAGCTAACTCCGAGCTTCAAACCCCGTGGCCCACTTGAGGGTAGGAACCAATCACCGGTACAAACCGAAGCTTCAACAAAGCTTCACAACAAATCTGAAATTTTGTAGTACAAGGTACAATACTGAAACTCCTTAAAATACAATTTGTAATCTGAGTTTCTCCTTCTTTAATGAGACTTCAATAAATGATGTTGAAGTAGGCACAAGTCTTCTTCTTCAATGATTGAGCAGATGATAAAATTAATTGCTCTCTTGAATGTGTAGCTGAGTAGTAAAATAAATGCTCTCAATAATTTTTCAAGTCTTAATCATATTCTCATTCAAGTGTGTTCTTCAATGCAGCTCTTCAAAGCTTTAAATGTGTCTTCCAAAAACTAGCTGTTAGACACATGCATTTTGAGCATTAAATGCTCCTGATTTAGCTGAGATGAGGTAGCTGGAAATAATCTCCAAATCTGATATGCAAATCTTTATTTTTATCTTCTCCATAAAAATATAGTTGTTGTAGCACAAAAATAGTAATCTGAAAATATATGTGATTGAAAGTAGCTTGGTTGATAACCCATATATTTTCTGCAAAAAGATTGTTAGTTCAAGAGATAAAATACACATCTGATATGTAAATGTGGAATCATTGTGTAAAGAATATAACTGGTGTGTTAAGAACATTTTTCTGTCAAGAAGATAAGTTGGACAATGTAAGTAACTGATTTTTTTCAGGTGCATGTCTCGAGGAAGCCAAAGATAATATCATAGAAAGTTTGTGATATTATGTTTAATAAGGACAAGGCACAGCCGAAAGAATGGGCTGATGAACAGTCCTAGGTAATATAACTCCTGTCAATTCTTGTGGTCATGTGATCTGACGCATGTACAAACAAGTCATTTATTATATTACTCAACAGAATATCTCAAGGCAGTTACAAGCCAATGAGAGAACATGACAAGAAAAAAAATAACATTTTGGCATGGGGCACAAGGCTTGCAAAGAAAAATGACGAATGGACAAGTCAAGTCTTAGTTTAATTCTTAAACGAATAAAAGAAATCGGAATCAATATAAAATATAAGGACAAATAAGTATATACCAGAGATATCCTAACAGCTTTAATCCAACGGTCAAAGCAAGTCCTGAAGCTAGGACAAAAATGATCAAAACCGTAAACTCCTAACAACTCAGGTACAACTCGATTAAATCAATAAAATATCTAGTCACCATTAAGATCTTGGTACGACCAACAGTTGAAGTTTATAGAGTATGATACGGCATTAGACCATCTCGGTCATCACTTTAGTCAAAAACTGAGATCACAAATATAACAGGTAGCAGGTATGGTCGATCAAATCACTAAAGGACGAAGACAGCTAAGGTCCTATGCGGTTAATAGCAAAAGGTAACTGATAGTTTTGAAAAGGGTCACAATAGGACGAAAACTAAAAGAGGTTTTTAAAAAATAAATAAACCTAATACTATTCGGCCTAGAGGGTCAAAGCAGGTGCTATACACTTCTTAGGGTTTCTCCTATTCGGATAAGTCATGGTTAAAAAAAATAAACCTGAGATGACAAACTATACGACTTGCCTAAAAGTTACAGGCCAAAGATATGATGAGTCCCAAGACTAGGACTGCTCCTAATCGTACAGAGGTATTGACATAAAGTGAAAACCACTTTGGATAGCTAAGATATGAGGCGTGGACAATACGGTCAAAAACAAAAAAAAACAATTCCCTCAAACAGGTACTAGCAGGTATAGGGCCGAAAGTTATCAAGCTCCTAATGAGTCTATAGGTACAAATTCGGTCAGGACCATTGGGCAAACCTTAAGAGTATTCTAATGGTTAAAATAATATAAAAGGCTATGACAGCTACTATACCTACTAAGGTCAAAATCGTGTACAAATAAATCTTTACGTGTGATGTTTATAAATTCCGAAAATGATTTCAAAATTAAGAAATTTATTTTAAATCAAAATTACACCAATTTTATTTAAAAATATTATTTTCAGTAAAAATAATATAATTTCTTTTTTTTTAAATGTTTAGGCTCGCAATTAATTAGTCACACAATTAAAAATCATAGATCAAGAAATATGCATGTGTGCCTAATGTGTCAAGTGCAAATGTGCAACCACACGTAAATACCTTTACTCGAAGACATCGTTGAGTAGAGTCGAGGCGTACTGAGTCATGAAAATAAGGCTTGACATAAGCAGGTATAACTCAGTCAGAATAGATATGTAATCAGGACAATATTACATTAAATGCAAACATTATATAGTATAATAAATATATGTATATAATGGTATATTAACAAGATTATATTATAAATATAATACAATAATAAATATCTATAGAATAACCCAATAAAAATATGTTTGGAATCATCAAAATCAATATATTAAGTTAAACAAAAATGTTCATTAATGAAACTAATTTAATTAATTAGGGATAAAATACATTTTCGTTAATAGAACTGATCCAAGGCCTCGCCGGAACACGAGGGGGACCTCCAGTATAGTAAACCACGTTGGACCAAACAAAAATCGGAGCTACCGAAACTGGATCACCGTCATCGAAAAAACCAATACCACCGAAAGAACAATTGCTCCAAGTATATAAGAAATTGGGTATTAAGATTAGTATAGAAATCTCAAAAAAAAAATCAGTTGTGTAAAAATCTCCCACAAAAATGGGTATCCAAATGATAAAAATATAAAAAAAATTGAGAGAAAAGAAGGTAAATGTTGGCAGCTTTGTAGAGAGAGAATGAAATAAAACCCTTGGAAATATTCCAATACACGAATATAAGCCAAACAAAGTGGGAGCTTAGGAAAACTCGTAAATACCAAAAAAAAACACGCCACGCTAGACAGACCTCGAGACTGCAAACCTCAAACGACTAAAAAATGAGCTGCCAAATTAATTTGGGAATAAATGTTTAAATTAAACAAAAACTAATGTTTAATCTTATAACATTTTATCCAAAAAAATAATAAAAAAAATATATTTAATTAAAAAAATTCAAAAATAAAAAATAAGAAATATACAACTCCCAAAAATAATTCTGAACATAAAAATATTTGATATATCAAGTCAAATGAGATAAAGGACTTGTAATATAAAATAAAATTTAAATTCAGAAAAATATAAAAACTCATACAAGAGACAATATAGAAAATGTCTGATACCCAAAATAATTGTATTCAAATTTTTATCAAAAAATAATTTATATAATAAATTATTATAGGAAAATATGATTTAGGATATAAAAAATAGATTTAAAAAAATAAAAAATGAAGGAGCATAAAAAATGATTGTCTCAAAATTTAGCCAACACACGAAGAATGAGATTTCAATATGAGACTCAAAGACAAAAGACGATAAAAAATTAACAACTCAACTATACACATGAGTCCTAAAAAATAAAAGATTACATGACTCAACTAACAACAAGAGTCCTAACAAAATAGAAGAGTGCATAACTCAACTAACAACAAGAAATCCTAAAAGACTAAAAGAAATTGTAAAAAAAATACCAAAAGAGTCTCAAATTCTCTCCCTGTTTGTCTAAAAGGGACAAGTGGTAGGGAAGAATCTTACAAAATGAAGTTAGTACAAAATAAATATGCAATTAAAATGTACTAACAAATAAACTAAAATAAACTAGTTTAAAATTTTGGTACATCCTAAGTCATCTTTCTTAATCCAGTTCGATTTGACATTAGGAGTAACGGTCTTAAAAGGGGCAAAATTAACATGAGATTGGGAGAAATTCTTAACAACATTAGGCTTTAATTGGATCTTGGGCATAATCTTACCACCATTTTGTTGTCTACTTAAACGCATATGACAAAATTGTCATAAATGACCCGTTTTAAGACAAAAATTACATCGATATACATGCCCATCAATGGATTTAGCATTATCATAGAAGCTCGCATGTTTAATATATTCAGATTTTCTAGTTAAATTCAAATGCTCAAAACAGAATTGTTCTAAATGTCCAGATTTGGAACAAAAATTACACTTGAAAATCTTTTTCTCAACACATTTAGCTTTACAACACTTAATAGGCAGTTTTTCAGAATCAAAATTCAACTTTTTATGACAAAACTTCTCTAAATGGCCCATTTTAAAACCAAAATTACACTTAAAAATATGTTTTTCAGCATGTTTATTTCTATCAAAATGCCTATTTTTTCCTAAAACAGCTTGATTCTGCCCTAATTTCTTAAAACAAAATTTCTCTATATGTCCAATTTTAGCACAAAAATCGCATTTAAGGACAGTTTTGACAAATTTAGCATTTTCCCAATTTTCAGATTTCCTAAAATTGCCTATATTTGCATTATTCTACCCAATTCTCTTATAGCAATTTTTTTCTAAATGTCCAATTTTAGAGTAAAAATTACATTTAGGAGAAGGTTTTGTAGTTTTGAAATTCCTAACATTTTGAATTTGCCTAAATTTGCCTATATCAGATTTATCTTGTCCTAATTTCTTAAAATAATTTTTTTCTAGATGACCATTTTTATTACAAAAACTATAAACAAATACCGGCTTAACAAATGTGGTATTACAATCCTCAAAATCAGCATGTTTATAGCTTAGTTTAATTTTAGTCGAATCAAGGGCATTGTTTTCTACAACTAACAAAATTAGTTTAATCAAAAGTTTTGCCTTTAAACCCAAGTGCTCTTAAAGGAAAAAATTCATCAACGTACTTATTATGGGATTCGGCAATTAAATGAGAATTACAAAAACAATTAACCTTCTTAGATGCAATCTTAAGTTGTCTTTGGCATTCATCCTACTTGTCTAAAATAGCCTTAAGTTCAACTTGAGATTCATCAAATTTAAACAAAAATTGCTCGTTTTTAGTTTCAAAAGATTTATTAAGTTCGGTTAACATGATAATCCTTTTCTCTAAAACTGAAACATCATTTTCAAGTTCATCTATACAAAATTCAGATTCTTCACACATTAACTTGATTTGATTGCTTAAAATGTTATTTTTAGCCATTAATCTAGAATTAATTTGAACAAAATTAGTGCAGTCCTCAAATGTGTTATCAATGAAAATATTATCTACACAGTGTTTTAAATTCGTACTCACACACCCTTCTAAAATAACAGAATTGTCCACATTTTCAGATTCATCTACATCATCAAAAATATTATCAAAATTACATATAGAAGTTGTGAATGTAGGGTGAAAATGAGCATGTGTGGTACGAGATGAAATCACTTTGTCTAAATCATAATTATCTACACATAAATCAGAATTATCAAAACTTGTAGGTAAGAAATCGTTAATGTCCTTAGATAAAATAGGTGCACTATCAAAAGCAACAATAAATTTAGTGACACAAATAGGAGTAGAAGGCAATAAATGATCAAAATTGTCCTCATCACTATCACTATCAGCAATGTTATCCCAAATATTTATCAAAATAAGGGTAAACGATTTTGAAATGTTATATTGTGAATAAAGCTTTTCTTCATTAGAATATTCATAAAGGGATTTTTTCAAAGAAAAAATAGCGTCACTGTTAACGCAAAAATTCTCTAACTAGGCGGACCAATAAGAAATGGATACCTGTCATACTACGTGACAATATTTATACTTGATCGGCACCCGAGGAGACTTGCTAGGCACCCGAGGAGAGCTGGTCGGCATACCAACCAACTCAAGGAAGACCAACCACACTTGAAGACCAACAGTCATATTCAATGTACATAGATGTAAATGTCTGAATATATAAAGACATTCCATCTCTTAGAATCCCATCACTATAAATACATGCATTCCCTTAGCCGAAGGGAGGACATCACAATCTAAACAAGCAAGCAATTCTCTACACCTCTCTCTCTCTCTCTCTCTCTCTACGCCATGTTGTGCTATTGTAAACCCCTGGGAATAAAATAACAGTGGACGTAGGCTTTTCCTTATAACCGAACCACTTTAAAAACCTTTGTCTCTTATGTGCTTGATGTGATCATCACTTTATCTTCAATCATCATCTCCATACCTTTATTTAATTTGTTGTTGATGCCGATAAGATATCACGGATGCTATTTCTAATCATCAACATATTGGCAATGTCTATGGGAAGAGACACACAACTCTTTCCTTATTATTCGAAGAGATGACGATCATCATCACAAGCTAAGTTTTCTATTTCTACTCATAATCAATTATATGTCATATATACATCGTTTGATTCAATTATGATGTTATATTCACAAACTGTTGAATCAATTTTTACAAGTCAGCATAAATCCATATTTCATAATCACAAAGTTTGAGGAATTTGTGTACATATTATACAAATCCTTACATATACGGATCCACTTGAAAATTTTCTAAACAAAAATGTTGAATCTAATTCTTATATATATTGTGCACTTACATTCACGAACTGCGAATTTCTTATAATCTGCACACAGGTATTTATTTTGAATAAATTTTATAATGATATGTCTTAAATGAATCCTTGAAAAATCTGGGCTCTTGTGAGAGTTACCAATAATCATAATTATTTTTCTGTATATATCTTGAAAATCAGAGATATAGATCCTCTTTTTCTGTCTTCAATATTTCATCTTGACACACAACACACAATTGAAAAAGGGCGATTTGTATTCCACAACATATACAGAGGAATAATATTCAACAGGCCAGATCTAAAAAATTCAAACTCCAAAACACCAGATCTTTAAATAGACATTTCTTACAATTTCAGTCCCTAGACCAATGATTAAACCTCATAAACATCTATGGATTCCACTCTCAAAAGCCACAAGGTTGCAGAAATGTCTAGTTTTAACCCCGGATCATTGCAAATTCGATCATGAGAAATGGATTTTCATCTTACGAAGATGATGAAGTTGGATCGTCATCCATCTAATTTTTCTGAACAATTAGGCACAAGGAGGTTGGTTTCAAAATCATCAACACCATCACCGGCTCATCTTCTAGTAGTCGACAACTCCTCCAAATGATTTTTATTAGACGGAGGCAAGGTGCGAAGATCCATCAATAGATAGATCAGATCAATGGCCATATAGACAGATTGCCATCACGGATCGTTGATCTATTATTGCTCATACATTATTATCATTGGACGGTGATCACATACATCATCGACAAAAAATTGGAACGACCCTGTAAACATGTTTGAAATTTCTTTGATGCCCGAATTCAGCTGAACAATATGTTTAAAGCTCTTTGGGTTTGTTAAAATCATCATTTACTGTTAGAGGATTGTATGCAGATCAAACACCTCTATAATTGGACGAAGATCGCCTATTTCTGGTTGGCATCAAACCACTATGTGGTCGATATCAATTTACGATTGGCAATCATCTTGGTCGGCTCAAACAAAGCTGGTCGGCAAAATCGCTCTGCTGGTCGGGGACCACATGCTTCTTGGACGGTACCATGTATTCTACAACCTGAGAACTCTAAAATGTTGGTCGGTGGGATCAATTGTTGGTCGGAGACAGGAACCGCAAGTTTAATAGTTTTTCTCGACCTACCATCACTGGTCGGGAGTGACGATTTCATATGGCATCAAATAAATTATTGGTCAGAGACATTTTTATAGGTCGGCAAAGGTGTAGAAAGATGGTTTTTTTTCTCCTGACCAACTATGTTTGGTTAGTGGTACAAAAGTTGATCGATAGCATTCATTCATGGTCGGAAATACCCAGGCCATTGGTCAGCAGCAATAGAATCTTGTGTTGTTAAAAACTTGAAGCACCCAAGATATTTCTTTGAATATGAGTTCAGCTTGGGACAATGGGGGGCATAATTTTTTTTTTAAACTTGTGATCACCCCAAAAATATTTTTAAAAATCAAATGATAAATAAAAATCAACTTATATTTGGTCTTTTACTTAAAATTAAAATGTCTAGCATTTTTTATAAAAATTTGCTCATATTGACACACGACATAACATATTATGTTATGTTTTGATATTTTTATTACCCGAGCAAATACATATCATATATTTATTTGATGATAAAATTATTCTCATGATTAATTGATTCATCTAATTAGATTCCACATGTACAAGATTCAGTGCCGACGAATACTCGAAAACAATCTTAAACTTCTCAAAAATATTATCATTGCACGGCATTATGAAATTTTACCACAACGAGGCACTATTGATTTTATTATTTCTCTGGTATATGCTCAAGCACGAATCATTCTCTATATCCATGCTATATTCATCTCAGCATGGAGCTCGACCTGACAAAGTCCTCGGCCATATTCTTATGCTCTGGAAAATATTATCCTTGTTCGACATTATGTAATTTTGCCTCGACAGATCAGCCAGACACTTTATTATTATTCTGAATCGTTCTTTAAATCTATTTGGATGCATATTCTATATTCATCTCAGCATGGATCTCAGCAAAATATTTATTATCATATATTTAGCTCCAAGGAAATCTTCATCAGTTATTATATTATCTCCAACAGACTGTTGGTCGGGAAAATTCTTCTCTCTATATATATTCAGCAACCACCAACTAAATGTAGGTCAGAATCAACAAAGATACCAATAATGTTGATAAAATAATCGAGCAAGGAAAGTCCTTCTTGATGATGGGAGACCCCAAGGGGCATATAAAACTAAGAAAGAACATGGGATAAATATTCCATTTGCTTAGGCACTTATCGGTGATCACAAGATCGCTACAACTAGGCAAGAGCATAGGATCAATATTCCATTGCCTAAGCACAAAGACAAACAGAAATTGGCAATCGTCAATTCATATACAGAGACTAAGAAGAAGATAAATTTCATGATTATATATTATTGTTTGAAGAATTCCCTGGAAATCTATTATTCTCTAACAATGCAGGATCAATCGATCCCTTCCTTATTATTACCTGGACTTCTTATTAAGCCCAGCAGATGGTCGTCACTCTTATTATCTGGACTTCTTATTAAGCCCAGCAGATGTTCGAAACTCTTGTTATTTATCTGGATTTCTTATTAAATCCCGACAAATGGTTGGCACTCTTATTATTTATCTAGAATTCTCAGCGTTTCTATTATGTATATGGATTTCTCACTAGCATGGATATTCGATGAAAATTATATATTATGCTCATTTTATTGTATCATTTTATCAAGTCCTGAGAAATTCTCGGGCATCATCATTATTATTTAGTTTCCTAAGCCCAACTGGGCTCCACGTGCGTCGATCAATGGCACATACCAGGATCAGATTCCTAATTTGAATATATCACATTCCTAATTGGAATGCCATCACATTTCTAATTGGATTATATGTTACAAGCAGTTTTACTCAACCAAAATTACTTGGTCGGAAAATTAATTCTATGGTTACATCAGGACAGTATGGAAACGCAAACATGCAAAGCTCTTGGGAAATAATTGTGAGGAAACATTTCCTCGGCCTTATCTTTTCTAGCAAGATCATCATACTTCAAGGCCAAGAAAGTAGTCTCAGTTCATATTCCACATTTGGGGACTTTTGCTACAAAATTAATTTTTCATTCGGTGGCACATTCTCATAACATCATGCAGTATCAGTCGAGCATCAAATTCAACTCCAAATCATAACAGAATAAGACATATCACTATCCAATCCTCATCCAGGAGTTAGTTTTTCTATTGAAGTTCAGGAGGCATATTCAGGAGTTCAGGAGGCATATATGCACATGCTATTGAAGTTCAGGAGTTAGATTCAACATCTATAACATTGGAATCTTTACCACTCTTGTTCCGACCAACACTGAACAAGAATTTGTACTTATATGTAAATGTTTCAAAGACTGTTACTAGCTCGGCACTAATCCGATTGAAGAATTGGGTTCACAAGCTAGCATGTTACATCAGAAAAACCTTCAGAGGAGCAAAGATATAAAAAATCAAACACGTATAATCAGCACTCAGTTGGTCGGCACAGAAGACAGTTGATCGGCTAACTAGCCGACCAACCCAATTGAAGATTATGACAAGCCACAAGCTGCAAACTATGAAGTTACTGCATCCAGATTCCCAGGGGTGATACATAGCACATGTTCGCTTGACGAACAGAGTTCCTTACAAGAAAAATTAGCTCCAACGCAACCATTAATCAACCTGAATCATTCGTTGACCAGAATATAGTGCACTTTATGTTGAATAAATCAAGAAGGCAGATCAGTAACTACATTATACATAAGCACCGAGCAACATTGCAGAATAAATACTCCATCTTTTCAGTAAACCATCAAGCATGGAGCATTGGAGGCTTTTGTTAATGCAAAAATTCTCCAACTATACGGACCAATAATAAATGGACACCTATCATCCTACGTGGTAATATTTATACTTGCTCAGCACTCAAGGAGACTTGCTAGGCACTAGAGGAGAGCTGGTCGGCATACCAACCAACTCAAGGAAGACCAACCACCCTAGAAGACCAATAGTCATATTCATTATACATAGATGTAAATGTCTGAATATATAAAGACATTCCATCTCTTGAACTCCCATCACTATAAATACATGCATTGCCTTAACGAAATGGAGGACATCATAATCTAAACAAGCAAGCAATTCTCTACACACCTCTCTCTCTCTCTCTACGCCATGTTGTGCTATTGTAAACCGCTGGGAATAAAATAACAGTGGACGTAGGCTTTTCCTTATAGCCGAACCACTTTAAAAACCTTGGTCTCTTATGTTCTTGATGTGATCATCACTTCATCTTCAATCATCATCTTCATACCTTTATTTTATCTCACCAATTTATTTTCCCATAATAAAAAAATAGATTTTAAAGGATATAAAATATAGGTTTTAAAAGGAGTTCAGGATCTTTACGGAATAAAAAACTTTTATAAAGTGAATTCTGAAGCTTTGATACCACTTGAAAAGACCTAACGGTCACTAGAAATGACCAAGGGTACTTGCTAATACGTATTAGGTTATTTACAAACTCTTTTAAAACTCTTTGATTAAATCTATTATAAATTAAAAATACTCACGCACACTAGTAAGTAAAATGTGGTGATGCTAGATATAGAAATAATTCCCTTTAAGAATGAGATGTGGAAAAGTGGAAGGTAACACATTATTTGTTCTCGAGGAACCAACCGTGGTGGTAAACCCTGTGTCCCTAGTCCCAGGACAACACACACCCAAGTCAACTATTACCAATTATCGGTTACAAATTACAATCCTCTAAGTCCACAATGAATTAAACTAAGCAAATACACACCCGTACACCCATTCCAGTCCCAACTTGACTGAAAATCAGTTAATCCAATAAATTCAGGTAATAGTGACTATCACTCACTCACTCACAACACACGCAACATTAATACCAAAGTTTAGATCAAGAATTCAGCAATCCAGTGTAAATGAAATAGTTAGGCCAATACAAAACCAGTATAACCAGTCACAAACTAAACAACCTACAATACTAAATCTAACTAAATAATCCAGGTAGTGAAAGCGTGAGACACATACACAACTACACACTCAAACCCGAGACCCCGTGAAGTTATGCAAAATAGATTTAATAATAAAGTTTTTTTTAAATCAAAACAACAAAATAATCTTGTTAAGAAGAAGAGACTAAACACAAACCCGGTTAAGTCTATTTGAATTAACAAGAAAAAATTACCAATCAATAACTAAGTGAAAGGTAAGAGAATATTGAATTAATCGATACTAAAAAGAATGGTTAAATATTAAGTCACAAGACACAAACAAGGTCTTCCTTAATATTTAATATTCAAATAAATATTAATTCAAAAAATAATTTAGTTGGCGCAAATAACCACAAATAAAATAGGAAATAAAATTCCAACAATGGTGTCGCGCAACTAAACAATAAAACTTAACACAAAAAAGGATATGAATCAATTTAAACCAGTGTTATGTTAAAAATATTAAGTCCAAGTAAAATGAGCACAATATATAAAGTGTAGCACTTCGCTCATACAAATTAGTACTTAATTAAATTGATCAAAAGAAAGATACTAATAAATTAGTTAATTCCAAATTTCAAATTTGTGTAACACAAAAAAAATAATCACAAGGATTGAATTCCAAATTTTAGTTTAAACCAATACTAAAACAGGGTTTGGATCAAAAACTCATAAAAAGTGTAAGAGTCTAAAGGTCCAATCCAAGTCAAATGAGTGCAAGATAAAGAGTGTAGCACTCGACTTACTAAAATAGGATGGCTTTCACTATAATAAAATTTAAACAAATAAAGATATGATAAAAGCCTACACACTAATTAGACCCAACTAAATAAAGTGAACACACAAAAGTTCAACTTAGGGAGTGTAACTAGTTAGAGTCACAAATCAGATTATCTTTATTCCAAAATAAATCAAATCAGATTTTAATAAAAGATGTGTGACACAAATATTAAGTCTTGATAACAAAGTGTACACACACACTAAAGATGGGTGTAAAAGAATTCCAACAACAAACACCCAACGCCCAAAATAAATTCAGACTTTGTCCAAAGATGGTCAAAACAAAATTTCAGTTTAAGGTATTTTTGTCCAAAGAGAATATATAGTCCAAAGGTAAATACCCAACAAATAAACCCAAGATCTAAAAAGGCCTACTAAATTTCAATCCAAAGAAATTTTAGATCAAATAAAATTTTGGTACAAATGTTTTAGTCTAAATATTTCAGTCCAAATATAAATTGAACACAGTTTAATATCCGAGAGTTACAATCTCCTAAATCCAAGCCTCTCACACTTCTCAATCAGGCCTATAAACAATCGAGGGGCGGCGTTACACTAAAAGGCCTGTTCAGCAAGTAGAGTTTGAATAAAGGAAAGATAAAGTCTCAAACCAAATCCGAAATATTTTATATATATATATATATGCGCACTGTAGCAGTATATATATAATATAGTATATATGTATATGTAAATGTATATCTAAAAATATATATATATGCTATAGATAGATAGATAGATAGATAGATAGATAGATAGATAGATAGATAGATAGATAGATAGATAGATAGATAGATAGATAGATAGATAGATAGATAGATAGATCGATAGATGGATAGATAGATAGATGGATAGATAGATAGATGGATAGATGGATAGATGGATAGAGAGATAGACAGATAGATAGATAGACAGATAGACAGATAGACAGATAGACAGATAGATAGATAGATAGATAGACAGATAGATAGATAGATAGATAAATAGATAGATAGATAGATAGATAGATAGATAGATAGATAGATAGATAGATAGATAGATAGATAGATAGATAGATAGATAGATAGATAGATAGATAGATAGATAGATAGATAGATAGATAGATACTGAACTTAAGCCGAAACCCAAAATCGGAAAATGGACCACCAGAAAACTGCCATCGGAAAACAAGGTCGCCAGAAAAGACGTCGGAGCAATAGGAAAGCAGAACGAATCACGAGAAAATACAGGCCGAAAAATTCGCCAGATCTCAGCTCCGATCCCAAACCATGGTCGACGAAAAACGGTCTCACCTAAATCGATCCAAATCGGAACCACCATTGGAAGGAGTGACGCCGAAAAAAGTAGAGACCTTCACACAAAAAAATGATCACCGAAAACATGTAACAACAACGAAACCGAAAATATCGATCTCAAACTGAAACCCCCAAACCGAGTATATCCAAAAAATGGAACCAATCCAAGGCCTTGCCGGAACACGAGAGGTGATAAAAAAAACTTTTTGATATATTTTGTCATTGCTTGAAATGTCCTCTAATCAAAACAATAAAATACCTACAAAAATATAATCAAACTAAAGTGTAGATCGGTAAGTAAGGATGTCAATCCACATAAGGGGGTAAAGCTAGAGACAAACTCAATTGTAATTCACTTTTTATTTTCTTCTTGGGATTTTTGCTTTTTATATTTTTTTTAGCTTTTTCAATATTAAAACAATTTTGTGAGGTGAGCTGAGGTGAAGTGAAATAACACTAAACTAAATGGAATATCAAATGACAAACTAAAAAGTGACTAAAATGAAAAATAAAGTCTAACACAAAAATAAGAGATAAAGTGAGGTAAATAAATGTGAGAACAACCAAGGAGTGGGACTACACCACAAATTCTAACTATTTTAATTAATTAATTTAATTATTTGAATTCTCCCAAATTATTATCAAAATTACAAATCAACTCTCGTTGCAAGTGTAATTTTAATAGTAATATTTTAGAGAATTAAGTTTGACTCCTCCATAACTCTAGAAAATATATCTACACTCCTTTTAATTAATCACCCGCTAGGATCGATCGATTACAATTTGTATAAATTATAGAAAATTAAATTAGAGTTAAAATTTAAGGAATAATACCACGTTTAAGAAACCCCTATCTCTAGTTCGAATCTAAACTGGGTATTTATAACTTAGAATTTTGATTTTCTCTCGAAAATCATTTACCCTCTATCGAGGCATAAATTTAAGGGTGAAGGGTCAAAATTAATATTCAAAGGGAAATTTCAAGTAATCAAGCTAATTAAATTAAAATAATATCAAATAAGGGTTCACTCCACCCGTTGAAATGAGATTTAGCCTAACATGATAATCAAATAAACTAGGCAATTAAAATAAAAGTAGAGAAGAGAACAATCAAACCAAATCTCTTTGAGTGAAATTGAACTCCAATCCTTGAATTTGCAATTTACATCCCTCCAATTTGTGTGATTAAACCAAAATTTCATCAGCAATTACACTCAAAAAAGGATTCTCACTAATTTATTTTTTTCACTAATTTTAAAAAAATAAAATAAAATAAATTCTAACCTAAAAAACTAAACTAAAAAATGGTGTTTCTTTCTCTAAAATTGATATGAAAAAACCCATTTTCAAAATGGTCTTCTTCTTCCTTAAATAGTAGGAATGGAGCATGGGGGTAAATTGAGTAAATAGGATATGGGTGTGCTTGTGGTTATGGTTATGGTGTAGGAGGGTATTTTAGGTGACACACATAAGTGCATGTGTGTTGTGAGGTGTGAGGGTATTTTGGGTGAGGGAATAAAAATATGACTTGTTAAAAGGGATTGGGGGTATTTTTGGAATAAAGGCAAAAATGGTTAAATGGGTTTATTAGGCATGTGGGCATTAGTTTTGTTTTATTTTGTTGACTTTGGTCTTGGCTTGGTTTTGAACAGGTGGAACGATTTTGGTTTAGAAGGAAGTGGTTGTTGGCTTGAAATGGGTCTTTGGGATTGAATGGATATGGGGCGACGGTTTAAAGTGGTTCTGGGTTGACATCGATTGGGGTAAGGCTGGAGGTCCGACGGGTTTCGTAGGACTGGGTCACCGGTTTGGACACCGCCGGATGTGAGGAGGGTCACGACGGGATGTTGCTGGCAGAAGGTGGTCACCGATGCAAGTAGGCAGCGGGTTGGGGTCGGCACCGGGCTCGGTTTTTTCGACCGGCGAGGGGAAGGTCTGCGGGTTGGATGGTCGAATTAGTTTGGTTGGAAATGGGTTGGTATGGTTTTGGCCGGAGCCAAAAGGTGGGAGGCATAAGGGGTTTGGGTTAATGGGTTTGTTGGTTAAGGTGGTGAGAGAGGAGAAATGGGTATCGCTATAGAGGAGAGAGAAGTGGGTTTGGGGTTAGTTTGGTGTGTTAATGTTGGATGAGGAGAGAGTGGGTGTGGTTAGGAAGAAGATGAAGTAGGGTATTATTGTGTGTGTGTGGGGGGGGGGGGGGGGGGGGGAATAGGAGAGTGAGGTCTAGGTAAGGGATTAGTTAGGTGTAAATGGGGGAAATGGTAGAAATGGCATTTGGGTGTATGTGAGTATATGGTAGGTGGGTGTGAGTGTGAGGTAGAGTTTTGTGTGTATGAGTGTGTATGGGAGTAGGGAGTGTGTGTGATAGTTTGTGACTCTTAAAAAAATATATATACTAACTAACTAAAAAAACTAACAAAATTAAAAATTAAAACCTAAAAAAATAAAATCCTAATCTATAAATAAAATAAAGACTCAAATAAAAAAGAAACTAAAAGAAATAAAAATAAAATTCTATTAAACTAAAATCTAAAATCCTTGATAAATGTAAAATCAAATAAAACTAAAAAATAAATAAAATCTTAAAAAAATATAATCCCAATAAAAACTAAAAACTAATAAAAATTAAAATAAAACAAAATTATACCAATAAAAATAAAATTGTAAAATAGAAAATAAAACCTAAAAATTCTAAATAAATCTAAAATAAACTTTAAAAATAAAAATGACTCAAACTAAAAATCTAAAAAAATTAAAAAGGCACAAACTAAATACACACGGGCTTCGGGGTAGGTTTAAGGATAGGTTTAGGCTCGAGCGAGGTTACTGGGCAAGGTAATTAGCTCCATTTGTCTGCAAATTGCCTTGAAATAATGCTTTTGACCCCCGCAATTGCAATCAAGCCTACACATTGAACATTTATGCGTATTAGACCATTATTGTCGAGAATTAGCAACTAAAATACATCTATTCGGGGTATAAATTATACACTTTTGGGTGCTTATCACACCACCTCCAAACAAAGCGTTGCTAGTCCTCAAGCAATAAGAGAAAGAGAAAGAGAAAGATAAGAAATCAAACGTGTACCAATTTCGCGAGAACTTGCGATTACACCTAGCATGTGCAACAAGCCTTTAAACCTATAGGTTGCCCTACAGGACGAGTTGTGTCTCGTGAGGGTTTGCAGGGAATATATCCACCAAATTCTTATTTGCAAATGGCAATCTATCTCTTATTAGACGTAGAATAATCACACACTTCATCATGAGAGAAATAATTTCAGAAATACAAGCTAGAATGTGTAAAAAGTTTAGCTAAGTAAATACTCAAGGAACATCCTTCCTAGAACTCAACGTGTGTAGTGTGAGTCCGTGAAAATGGGTCGAGTATTATAAGAGTAATTCTTAGATCACCTTTTCGGAATCAACGCTTCAACTTCAAAATCTCACGGATTATATATCTCTCAAACGAACTCTCAAGATTTGGGTATGTGTATCGCTCTTGTGTGTGAGGAGGTGAGTAAATGTAAGCAAGTTCAAATGTCTCACACATATATAAGAAAGAACGAACATTTAGAAAGAAAAATGATCTCATGAAAGAATGTTGATCACTATAGTGAGAACGTCAAGTTACTCACCACGTTAACTTTCATTTTCCAGAACACCTAGGGGAACATATGGATGCATATGGGTGAGGGGAAAAAGAAATATGAAGGATGGTATGAGATGAGGTGTGTACGATAGAATGGTGATATTAATGATGAGTGATGGATAAAAAATGGATGCAATAGAAGAGTGTATACACTTTAGTCACAAATGTCTTTATTGCATGAAAATTAACTACAACTCTCTTTTTCTTTTCTTTTCTCTCTTTTATTTTTTTTTTCTGTTTCTTTTTATTTTATTTTTCTCTATTTTTTTTCCTTTTTTCTATTTTTTTTCCCTTTTTCTTTTTCTCTTTTTTTTATACTCTCAACATTGAAGACATTAAACATTTGGAATCAACACTCTTTTTTTCAAGAATAAAATATGATAATGAATGGAGTGGGGTATGTATGATGTGGGGAATATGTGGGAATAAGAGAGAATATGGGAAGGTAATGGAAAAAATGGAAGGTGTATGGATGAAAGCCTGGTGATCGGGACAAATTTCAAGACACGCATTTCTTACAACTCGAAAAAGGTGTCGTTCTCACTGATCAAGCCAAAACTTTAATGAAAAATAATGAGATCATACAACAATTAAAGTGCGGACCCAAATCAAGTTGAATCAACTTGTGACTCGGAGATTGAGTAAAACACTCAAAAAGGTGAAAGGCACGAATCTCACAATATAAAGTCTCTACTAGTGATCCTTAAGGTTCTCTTGGGAATTATAGTACTCTTCAACTCTAAACCATAGTGAATTGATAAGTGCACAAATTTTGTTGAGTCTAGAAATTCATGGTGCAACATGCCTTGTTACATATTACATAAGCCATTTAGAAAAATATAAATCCTCTATCTTGATTCCTAAACTTAAAAAGATGGATGATTCAAAATTCCCATCAATAAATGAGATGAAAGAAACTACACAAAATCTAACAAAAATTGGTTTAAAAATCAAAAAAATTCAAAAGAGGTACGATTTTGATAAAATTCTCCACCCCCAAACAAAAAGGAACATCTTCCTCAATGTTAAATAAAATAATTTTTAAAATTGAGAGCATAAGGTGGAAAGATATTACCAGAAACAACCGTTAACGAAATGGACAGAGGTATCCAAAAATAAACCTGGAGAAGTGATAAGATAACAAAATTTGTACAAGTCTATACGCATGATAAACCATTGGGTTGTGGAGGTGGACATAACTCGCTATTATCATGACTATATGGATAATACTCAAAGGAAGTGTGTGGAGTGGGTCCAAGTTCATCATACACGAAAGGATCGCTTTCGTGATGGACAATTGGTTGATATTCATAGGGTGCGTAGTGAGCAAACTGATCATGAACGGGTGCACAAGGTTTCCATGATGACTGTTGGAACGTGTGAGGATATACAACATCGGGTTGGGATTCTTATTGCGTGAAAGGGTAATCAGGACTCCACAAATAGCTCGGGTACTCACACAACTCGGGATTAGGTATATCGGGATAATAGGCCGAGGTGGGTTTCGAAACAGTGTCATATGGATACACACGTTTCATGGTGGGTTTGTAGGGATATGACAAGTACGAACACTCATGGGACAAGTGATCGGCATAGGAACAATGGGTGCACGACAAGGTACGCGATATATCGACACTTGACACCGAGGGTGATGGAATATGAGGTGCATGCATAGATGGGTCAAGAGTATCAACGGTACTCATGAGAGAGGTGAAACCAAAAAGAATATCATAAAGAGACGGCTCGGGATCACCTAAATCGATCCAAACCAGAACCACCACTGGAAGGAATGACGTCGAAAAAAGTAGAGACCTCCATATAGAAAAAATATGATACCCAAAATAATTGTATTCAACACAAAAATTATTTTTATCAAAAAATAATTTATATGGTAAATCAATATAGGAAAATATGATTTAGGATATAAAAAATATATTTTAAAAAATAAAAAATGCATAAGCATAAAAAATGATTATCTCAAAATTGAGCCAACACACGAAGAATGAGATTTCATGGCCGACTCGAGCCCGCGTGGGGGAAAGGCATCGCGTTATATAAGCAAGTAGGCATCAACCAGTTCGACACAAAGTCCAAATAATCATACGTCACCAATGTGTCGGTATATCACAAAGAAGGTTCGTTGATCATCACCGTCACCCTCACGACATCTGACATCTCCCTCTCTCACCTAGGGCTGGCAATTTTTGACAAGATAATCCGTTTACGATAATAGCCCGAAATGATCCGAACATGATACGATTAGCTTGTATAGATTTAAGACTACCCAAAACCTATACTCAAATTAAAATCAACACGACCCGAAAATGACATGATTAACCCGAATTGCCACCCCTACTCTCACCTCATATACACCAGAGCCCTTGCAGGTGGCACTATCACCTCTTCCGCTACCACCTGTCGGGTTACTCTCTCCCCAAGATACCAGGAGTAGTTGAACTCTTACACCAGTAGATGTCGCAGTTTGGTGTCCCCCCCTCCCCCCCGATCACCCCTATATGTTGGATAACATCCCCCCATGGATAGAAGGTCACCTGTAAGACCCCCCGCAGAAAATCAATATCTGAAAAAATTATCAGGGAAAAGTGGTCTCAAAAGAAAAAGGAGCATTTATCCGATCAACATTGTCCCTTCACCTTCCCAAGGTTGTCCAAAAGTCTGTGCCACTACCATTTGGCACCCTTACACCCTGCAGGTTGGCACCTCCCTGAAATTTTGTACAAAAATTCCCAAAAAATGTCAAAAAATCCCTAGAAAATTTATAAAATTACCAAATGAATTTTAGAACTTTTCACTAAAAATAACATTTCTACCACACTTACTTCCCCAGCAAAACCTTTATATCCCCCTAGTAAAGGACACCGTGAAAATTGAAAAATTCCCCAGCAAGGAAACATCCAATCCTCGAATTAATTCTTCTTCCCCAATGGAACCAAAAACTTAAAATCAAATGCTTCCCCAAAATCCCCAGTGGAACCACGTGATAATTTCTCCAGTGGAGTCCCCAAATTTCCCCAAAGAAAAATACAACTTAAGCTCCCAGAATTGGCTTTGACCCTCAGAAATGGTCGTTTTAACTTAAGGTCCTCAGAAACAACCTCAACTCGAAGAATTTCTTACTTCAACTTAAGCCCTTAAAATTGGCTTGGACCCTCAGAATTGGTCACTGCTACTTAAGTTCCTCAGAATTGACCTCGACTTGTAGAATTCGTCACCCTCACTTAAGCCCGCATAATTGGCTTCAACCCACAGATTTGGTCGTTTCCACTTAAGCCCTTAGAATTGTCCTCGGCCCTCAGAATTGGTCATTTTAACTTAAGGTCCTCAGAATTTATCTAGACCCGCAAAATTGTTCGCTTCTACTCAAGTCCTCAGAATTGGCTTCAACCCTTAGAATTGGTCACTTCTACTGAAACCCTCAAAATTGGCTTCGACCCTCAGAATTGGTTGTTTCCACTAAAGCCCTTAGAAATGGCTTCCACCCTCAGAATTGGTCATTTCAACTTAAGGTCCTCAGAATTAACCTCGACCCGCATAATTGTTCTCTTCAACTTAAACCCTCATAATTGGATTCGACCCATAAATTTGGTCAATCCCATTCAATCCCTCAGAATTGTCTTCAATCCATAAAATGGTTGCTTCCACTTAAGCCCTCAAAATAGTCTTCGACCCACAGAATTGGTCAGTCCCATCTAAGCCCTTAGAATTAGCTTCGACCCTCAGAATTGGTTGCTCCCCCTTAGGTCCTCAGAATTGACCTCGGCCCGTAGAATTGATCACTCCCTCATTAGGTCCTCAGAATTTACCTCGATCTACATAATCGTCCATCCCCAGTAGTTCCTTAGATACCGCCTCGACCTTCTAAAATGATCATCCTCATCCCTTAGCTCCGTAAAATCGACCTCTTTTCAAACATCATGTGGTGTCTATTCGATGACTTTCACTTGTTCCAAGATCATCCATCGATGGGCTCTATAGACACCACAGTATAGAACCCCCCAAGTCTCTCCTTAAGTCCCTATCACCTCCCGATTTCACTATAAAACCCAGGTCATACTCTGAGTATCGATCTAGAGGCCAACGGGCACTCTCGGGCCCCATTTGACTCTGGTTAGGTCTATGGGAAGAGGGAAATCTCTTTGAAAACTGGAAGGGCTATGTATTTCCTTTCTAATGGTATGCCTTATGTAGTAATCGACATAACAGTTTGGACGAACGAACCATTTTATTATCGAAAATTGATCTAGAGACCATTGGGCGCTCTCGGGCCCGGTTTGACTCTGATCAACTCTATCGTTAAAGAAAATGCTTAAAACTTCGATGGGATCTAAATACCCTTTCCAACAATCTACCCCGTGCACAAATCGGCATAACAGTTCGGACGAATGGACCATTTTATTATCGAAAATCAATTTGGAGGCCCTTGGGCACTCCCGAGCCTCGTTTGAATCTGGTCAACTCTTTTGGTCGGGCAAAAGCTCAATGAACTTAAAATGTCTCTGAATTACCTTTCCAATAGTCCACCCCATGCATGAAACGACATAACGGTTCGAATGAACGAACCATTTTACTACTAAAAATTGATCAGGAGGCCACTAGGATATCCCGGGCCCCGATTTCACTCTAATTAACTTCATCGTTAGATCAAAATCTCTTTGAATGTTTGAGGGCATCAAATACACTTTCCAACGGTCTGGCCCACACATAAAAGGGCATAACCGTTCGGATAAACGATCCATTTTCCCCAAAAAATCAATTCAAAGGCAACGGGGTGCTCTGGGCTTCGTTTGAACAAGGTCAACTCTTTAGCTTGAACGATACTAAATAAATACTCGAAGGTCACTGAATAACCTTTCTAAAGGTTCGCCCCATGCGCGATTCATCCTTACGGTACGGACGAACAATTCGTTTTACTCCGAGAGGTCACCAGACGGTTCTGCGCCCCAATTGACCAAAGTCAACTTTTTAAACCGAGAGAAGCACTTTGTAATTTCAAGTTACCTCACATAAAATTTCCAACGGTCCATCTCGTGCGTTATTCTGACTTACCATCTGGACAAACGATTCGTTTCCGTCCAACGAACTCCTATCCAAATGACCGACGAGTGCATCTGAGCCACATTTGACCCAAAGTCAACTCTCGGACCCAGGAGTGGTCCTAAAGACTCTTGAAAGTATCTAAATAACTTTATAATGGTATGACTCGTGCACTATTTTGATTAATGGGTTGCGTTCTAGGATAATTTTTCTAGAAAAATCTTCACGAGACTGCCAATTGGCAGGTCCATTTCCCTGCCTATCGACAATGTGCCTAGGCTTACCTACAGATTGGCAGGGCTGAGGCTATGTAGATTGACATCCCCTTACCCTATAAATAGAGGGCATTACCTCACTCCCAAAGCATGCCTCAGATCCATCAGCATCAGCGATCTCAACAACATTTTCTTGCAATTAGTGAAGTTTCCTTATATGAAATTACATCCCATCTTACATTACCATCCTTTTCATAGCCACTTTATAAAAATTTAATTCTCTCTTATACAACATTCATCTCAACATTCAAGGGAGTTCATCCAAGATCAAGATCAAACTTCAATTCTTCAAAGAAGTTTCAAAACCCTTCTCTCTCTCTCTCTCTCTCCCTCTCTCTCTCTCTCTCTCTCTTTAAATTTCTTATTTTCGCATTAATTACATTAAATTCATAATTTAGTTCTTACTTTAGTTCATAAACATTAACATCTCACATTTTTACTAGTTATATTGCAGATACTTCATTTTATATAAAAAAAAACTCAAAGCAAACAAAAAGAGGGTTATACTTATAAATTTTGACGGTATTATCCATCACAAATTTTCAAAACTAAAACACATTTTCTACACACACATATAGAATAAAATCCCGTTTAAATATATGGGATAAAACCCACCCCTATGCCGCGTACGAACTACGTGGACTTTGATACCTTTATAGGCTACGTAGGCATTTCGAATTAAAACCCGAAACTCGAGTCCAATTCTACAATTTTCCCAAATCCCCCATTTCCGCATTTATCATATTCTTGCATTATTTTAATACATATTATGTTTGTGATATTTATTAGAGTTTCATCCAACATATATTATTGTTTCATCTCTATAAATGCATAAATCATATTTATAATATTATTTTTGGGAACACTCTATTTCTTCCATGGTATGAGTTGGGAAATTTCGATCTCCATTATATATACACGCACACCCATTTCGTGAAGAAATAAGGGAAAATAATAACACAAGCCCATGAGAGACCGAAAGTGCAAGATGGGTTCCTAACACCTTCCCATTTCGTAACTTATCCCTCAAGCCTTTGAACTATAAGTTTCGTAAGCATCAGTTTGTCTTTGATGCCGCTCTCTCGAAGCGACGACATGTTATTTTGCTTATTTTGTGCAAAATAGGTTATCGAATTCATATCTTTACATTCACCCCACGCCAATGACATTCAAAGCTCTCCAAGAGTAGATAGGGAGCGAGACCTTTCTCCCCCTTCTTTTCCCCGCCCTCGCGGAAGGAGAGAGAGGAGATTTTCGGGATGGCCATAGTGGAGACTCTGTTGGGGAGAAGTTTTCAAAAAAGATGGCAAGACTCTATTTACATGGGTGTTTTATTTTTCTGCTTGTTTACATATGCGCCTATCACTACACTAAAGTTGGTTTAATGGTCATGGACTTTATCCTTGACCAGGAAGGGTGGGTCGCGGATTTTTTTCGTGGCCAAATCGGGCGTGACCAATTTCGGTTGTCGCAGCCCAATTCCCTGACCTAGATCCTGGTCACGGATTCCCTATAGTCACAGATGTGCTCACGACCCAAAGCCCTGACCCTATTTGTAAGCGTCGTCACAGCCCAAATTCGTGACCACTTCACGATTAAAGACCATCTGCTCAGTTGTCTATACGATCCATCTTTCTCACGGCTTAAGGCCGTGACCAAACTTACTGTATATATGATATTGTCATGGCTATGGGTCGTGACCACGCTTATAATAAAGATAATATTTTCACGGCTTTAGGTCGTGACCAGTTTTAATAATAATAATAAAATCTCGAATTGGGAGGCTAATCGGTCAGTTGCTACAAGTACTATTTCGGTGACCTCGATGGTGTCTTTTGCTCTCAAATAGAGGGTCATGTGCTCTCAAATTGAGGGGTCCCTTGACCACGCGGTCATGGGACCCTTATAAGCCTTCTAAAATATGGGTCGTGCTCTCAAACCGGGGGGTCCCAAGACCACGCAGTCGGTTCATACGGGCTACGTTGATCCCGTATGAGGTGTTGGATCCATTCACGGGGCCATTTGGTGGTGCTAAGGGGTTTCTCCCCCTATGGAACATTTTCAAGCATAAGTGTGGATATTGTCTATTTTGGGGCATGCTCTCAAATCGGGGGTCTTATGACCACGTGGCCAGCTCGTGCGGGCTACATTGGTCTCGTACGACGTGTTGGTACTACTCAGGGGGCGTTTGGGGGGCGCTACGGGTTCCTCCCCCCCCCCCCCCCGACGGCATGTTTTCAAGCCTAAGTGAGGATATTCTCTATATTGGGTTGTGCTCTCAAATCGGGGGTCCTTTGATCACGCGGTCGGCTCGTGCGAGCTACGTTGGTCTCGTGCGAGGTGTTGGCACTATAATGGGGCCATTTGGGGGGCGCAAAGGAGCTTCGCCCCCAACGGCACGTTTTCATGCCTAAATGTGGATATTCTCTATTTTGGGACGTGTTCTCAAACCGGGGGTCTCGTGACCACACGGCCGGCTCGTGCGGGCTACATTGGTCCCGTACGAGGTGTTGGCGCCGCTCACGGGGCCGTTTGGGGGCGTTAAGAGGTTTTGCCCCCAACTAAAAGGTTCCCCCCCCCCCCACCGCACATTTTTAAGCCTAAGTGTGGATATTCTCTATTTTGGTCTGTGCTATCAAACCGGGGGTCCCTTAACCACACGGTCGGCTCGTGCGGGCTGCTTTGTATTTAATTCTATCCATAATGGGTGAATTTGTTTTTCGACCTTCTTTAACAGCGTAAGAAAGGTCAGTGCTCTATCGGGATTATATACGCGATATATATATATATTGTACAGCTTCATCCCAACATTATGGCAGGGAAAATAGAATACGATCGAAGAAGTACTCTTGCTAGAAATGAACTCCACGGTTTACAAGGTAGTTAAATTGTTCGATCTTCCTATTCCCATACCAATAAACCGGAGCACCCACTTTATGAGGATCATTAATGAAAGATGTACGAGTGCGGACCAATTGCATCCTTTTATACTCTTATTGTCATCGATTATCACCATGACTCATTTTTTTTATAATAATGAACGAGGGCGTGAATATAATTCCTATAAATAATGGCTCTAATGAATCATTAACTAGTTATTGTGTACGAGGGCGTGGATATGATTCTATAAATAATGGCTCTGATGAATCATCAACCGTTAATTTATTATGTTTTGAATACCTACTTTTATCATTTAATCCAACAATCCCTAAAATTAACCCTTATGTTTGGTATTTTTTTAATGGTCTGGTATTCTTTTAATGGAGAGGTATTTTTTTATATTACAGCCCCAAACTTAAACCAACAATATCCATTTAATTAAAAAATTCCTAGTTTGAAAATTAAACTAACAATATCCATTAAATTAAAATTTGCCCTAGTTTGAAACTTATACCAACATTAATCATACATATGTATTTTTTCCAGAATACTGGCATAATACATACAATGATAATTTATACACACCTATGTACACAATACACACACCTATACATACACACACAGAAATACACACACGTATGCACACACACAATAAAATAAATAACAAGGGTTGGGAAATACACACACACAATGAAAGAGTTAATAAGGGTTTAAGATTACACACACACACAGAAACACACACACACACACACACATATACACAGACACAAAAATACATGCACAAAGTGAAATAAATAACAAGGGTTTGGCAATACACATAATGAAATAGCAAGGGTTTGGATTACCTTTGAGATTGAGAGAATGAGAAAGCTTGAGATTGAGGGAAATGAAATCGCCGGAGAGAGGGAGGGAAATCGCCTGAGAGAAGGAGGTAAATAATTGTTTAGAAGTTTTCAAGGGAAATGAAAACATGTTCTGTGTTTTTAAAGTATGAAGACCGTGGTCACAGCTTAGGGTCGTGACCCTATGACATGACCCATTTATTTTTAACACATCACCGTGGAAACAAGACCATGGTCAAGGTCGAAAGGCGTGACTCACTCCTAAGAATGGTCACAGTCCTAATTCGTAACTATAGTGGTGTGTATTTGTGTTCCTGGTCACGAAAATGAGCCGTGACCCCATTCATGACCACATTTGGCGGGAAACTTGGCGCCATAATGGTCACGGCTGGGTCATAGTTGTTAGTCGTGACCCTGAGAGTCATGGTTAAAGGTCGTGACCACCTATAATTCGATCCATGACCACACTAGGTCTTGGAATTGGTCACTCTCATTTTGCATGTAGTCACGTCTTTGGGCCGTGACCAGCTGGTCTCGGCTCTTGGTCGTGACCATTTTCGGTTTTTGGTGTAGTGTATCTGTATGTTCCCTTTTTTCTCCTCTATAATTTTTTCCACATATATACCTCATGTTTATATCACTACTCACTCACACACTTATAGATACTCTCCATGTACACTTCACACTAAGTGTACCTAGGATCACCTATGTGCACATGTTGCACACACCATTTAGAATATCCATACTTAGGTATCACTAACACATACTTCCATTTATAACACTTGTATATATCCATGCTTACTCACACTTGTCATACACCACTTGTAGTTGATCCATGCTTAAGTTCACTACCACACACCCACTTGTAGATATTCACACATCACTCACTCACATAGATACATGCTTAGTGTAATCTTCATGCTCCATGTTAGATTTATTTTTTATACTTGTACACTATCCCCTGCTTAATTCTCATCAAATGATACTTTCTCCATAATATACTAATCAAGAATCATGCATTTTTGCACATTACATCACCAAAGAGATTGACCAAATTTTTGTCTCGTAATTGGGTGGTCACTTCGTGATGGGCGCTGGTCCGGGAGGTCACAGTTAGCCTAAGCGATATGACTCTCACCTTCCATTGGCCAAGTACCTTGACGTATATCAAACAGTTCCTCCCATATGGTACCACTTGATCGAAGTCATGATAGGAGTTATATTGCAGGGAACTCATTCGCGTACTAAGAGTATGCCAAATTTTCTCTCACACGTACTGTCCCCACCAGGTATATAGTGAGGCAATTCAGTACACTCAGGAATATCAAATTTCTTGTCCACACGTACCGATTGCCTTCAAAAGAAAGACATATATCGTGGAAGTCATGCCCAAAGGAGGAACCCTTCCAATTAACCCAACAACTGCATACCCTCATATAGGTGTCAAACCTAGGGCACTCATATTTAGTTTGATGATTTCTATCAGAAACTCTGTCGAAATGACGGGTCATCATGCAGCCCAAATTTTTGCGCGATTTCATTTTTTAAAATGGGAACCTGTTCATGAGCCTGGCAACAAGTCCAACCATGTTTTTACATATTTTCCAACCCCAAATTTTCCTGGCTCGAGTCTCGTCCGACATTTATTTTTGCATTTAGGTAAACCTAATACAAGTGAGAACATAATAAACATAACAATAATCATGCTGAGACCCTTTTTCTCATTTTTTCTCTTTCTTTAACAAAAGTGTCAAAAATATTTTTCCCCTATTTTATAAAAAATATCAAAAGCATTCCTCCTTCCTTATACCAAAAATATGTTTCCACATTTTTACCCAAAAAAATCTTGTCCTCCTTTTTTCCAAAAACGTCAAAAATATTTTCCTCCCTTTTAAAAAAAGAAAATAATATTTTTCCCCTTTCTCTTACAAAAATAAATTTGAATTTTCCCCCTCTCAGGTCGATCGTATACCCGACATTTGTCCTATCTCCCTATTAGCTTTCATCTTCCGTCGAACCGCCCTGAGACTTAGTTAGTTCCCTCACTACTTCTTCTGAGTCTTAAATTCATCTTTATCCATTTTCCATGGAGAACACAGACCAATTACCGAATGCGCAATCGGATTCGATGACGGTCGTAGCCCAACTCACTTCCAAGATTAACAACCTTCAAATCGAGGTTCACGAGATGCAACGAAATTGATTCCCTATTCCTAAAGATCACGAGGTCCTCTTCCCTCGCTCTATGTGTTTTCCCACACCCGAGCCTGTATGGGTCCCTGAGGAATATCAACACGTGCCACTCCTGCTAATGGCATGCCACCAGTCTAGCTCCCTATAATCTTCCCCATCAAGGGGCTAACCTACCATAACTATTGATCCGAAGGAGTAAGAATTGAACAAGGTCAAGGAGGACCTCAAGATGCTGACCAAGAAATTTAACCAAGTCTGAATCTTTGGTAACTACATGGATTACACCCATATGTCACTCTATCCTAAAGCGAGGCTGCCTAAAAATTTTAAAATGCCTAACATTGAGAAATTTGGAGGTAGTGGATCTCCAATTGTTCATCTCTGAATTTACCACTGAACCATGAATCTCCTAGGAGATTCTGAGGACATAATGGCCTAAATGTTCTAATAGACTTTGAAGGACAACGCTTTTCATTGGTTCTTATCTCTCAAGGAATCCAGAATTCACAGTTGGGAGGATGTTGCCAGTGAATTCATGTCATGGTATGATTATAATTAAGAGTTGGAGGTCACCCGCCGTGATTTAGAACTTCTCAAATAGCACCCTGGGGAATCAGTCAGTAACTTCACAATAAGGTTGAGAGAGAAAGCAGCCACCATGACCAATCAGCCTTTTGAAGAGGAGCAAGCCAGTATCGTGAAGAAGAACTTCTTACCCCATGTCCGAGCGACAATGGGAGGACAATACTGCCCTAATTTTTTAGCAGGAGTAAAAATAAAAGAAAGTCTTGCCAAAATAGAAGTTAAACTAAAAAAAGTGTTTGGATAATTCACACCTAGAAAGTATGAGAAGCCTGCCAGTACCGCAATTTCAACCATCAAAAACATTTCCCCACCTGCCACTTCATAGGCACTAGAAAGTCGCTCTAACTCAATAAAAAGGAATACCTCGAGGTTCACGCTCCCCTCTCTAAAGTTTACCAGGACCTTTTAAGGTGAAATATTATCAAGCTATTGGACCCCCGTCCATTAACAAACCCACTTCCCAAAAATTTCTAACCAGATGCCCATTGCGATTTCCACCAAAGTGTCGGCCATACCACTGATCAATATTTCCACCTATCAAATGTAATCCAATCTCTGATTGAGCAGGGTATCATCACCCCACCTGCTAATCCTAAACCAAACACTCCCCAAAATCCACTCCCAAGTTATGAAAATGCTAGCTTCCTCGAAGAAGACCCAAGATTACCCAGATCGTACTCAGTAAATCACCCATCATACCCATATATTCCCCTAAACTCCTCCAGGTTTGCCAATATTTTCTCATGCACCCCACCAGTTTTTCCAATCAAGATTTGCCACTTCTTACTAGAGTTTAGGCTGAAATTGCCCTCCAAATTGTCCGTACCCATTGTCCGTACCCATTCTCGAGGAAAAGATATGGAATTGTCAATAGTATTGAACTAGCTTCTAGAGTTTAGGCTGAAATTTCCCTCCAAATTGACCATTCACTGCCAAAGATTCAATACATTATACTTGGAAGCTCAAAAATGGGCTCAAGAGTCAGACAGTTGGGTGGTACCTATCGATCAAGTAAGTTTAGATGATGTGGTCCAGATCATGGTAGACTTATATCGATAGATCGATAAAATTTATAGTATGTCTGAACTACTTGATGCTTTGAAACTACGGGGCATCTGGTCCCTTCACTTCTACATTTCCCCGTCAAATGGGAGGATCTATACAAAGAGTCCATTGAGGTTATGGAGTGTATTGACTTTTCATGGAGAGATGATGTTGTTGCCACTAGATTGGGGGATGAATTTAATAGTTCAGATGAAGAACAAAGCCCAGAAAAGACTATCCTAATAGTTAGTATATGTGGAATAATATCATTTGAATATATTCTAGGAGAAATCAATAACGTGGCTGAACAGCCCAAGATAGATAAGGAAATGGGGTTCCAATTTTTTCCTTATTTTGTGAACCGTATGACTAGATCAGGGAGACATTACCAAGTTCCAAACCGGAAATTAAAAGCGATCGACAAGGGAAAAGTGTTAAGAATTTTACTATGCCAGAAATGAACCTAGAAGAAAGAAAAATCCTCGATCAATGGAAGAAAACCCAAGCTAACATCACCTTGTGAGGACTCTTTATGTCTTCCTAGCTGCACCGAAATGCCCTGATCAAACTACTCACCGGGCCCATAGTCCCTCCTTCCACAATGCTAGAAGAAGAAGTGAATCTGGTCGGATATCTAACCTCTACTAGAATTCTATCTTTCTCCAAAGAAAAAATCCCTAAGATTGGGCCAAATCATAATTATGCTCTCAATATCTCTGTCGAATTCATGGGAAAGATTGTCCCACTTTCTCTTATCGATAATGGATCGGTACTTAATGTTTTCCCATTGATAACCCTCAATTGCTTGGGACTAAAAGTAAGAGACCTTGCTCCAATCTCTGCCACAGTGCACGCTTATGATAATACTCCTCGAGAAGTAATGGGATCCATAAAGCTTACAATAGGGGTCATCCCTGTAAATCTTGTTATTGAATTCAAAGTCATCGACATCCCGGCATGTTTCAATTTTTTGCTTGGACAACCATAGCTTTATAATATCAAGGGTGTGTCTTCTTACCTTCATCAGAAACTGAAGTTCTTCGCTAATAGATAGGTCATCACCATCTTGGAAGATGACGATGATGCTGAGAATGTAAGCACCACCAATCTAGTACTAGAGATACAGCACGGGGTTAATGATATGATTCTATCAGGTTTTTGAGTTGAACCATTTCTACTCCTAGCAGGGGACGATTTCAAAGATAGGGTTTGCCCAGAGTATAACACTCTATCAATGTTAATATGATATAAATGTTCAATAACGTGCACTTCATGCCCAGACTGGGGTTGGGTTGACGACAACAGGGAATACTTGAATCCACAATACTGAAGAAAGATTTTCCTCCTTTCGGTTTGGGCTATAAGCCATTAGTAGAAGAAATCAGAATGCTCCACCAACCTAGGACGAAGAGAAGGCTAGAAAATGCCAAGACTCTCTTGAGAGATTCCTTAAATGGAAGATTCATCAGAGAGGGTGAAGATTTACCCTTTTAGGGCTTTCCTCGAACCATGGTATGATCATGTGGGCAAAAAGATAAAACCAAGAATGGAGATATTTTTCCAAGATAGCTACTCAAGAGTCAAAAGTTCCCAGCATCATGTACGACCACTCATTGAGAAGATTTTAGCTAGTACCAAAGATTCTGAGGTAAGTGATTCTGATGATTCATTCAACTTGTATATACTGGGACCGACACTTTTCATGGTCCACTCAAGCGCTACATCATTGGATCCATCCTGCCTGATTAAAGCTACTAATGCACTTTTCCTCAACTTGCATGTTGTACCAGTTCCACTTGTTGAAATTCGAACCAACGCTGATGTTTATCCCATTTTTTCTTCTCTTTTGTTCCTCCTTATTATGATGTAATCGAGACCTCCTTTGATGAGGTTCTTAATGCTAATTTTCCTAATAATGAAATAAACGAAGATTTTGAGTATCTTATTATGCCTTGCATTAATTGTCTTGATTCTAATCAAACTCTTGATGATAATAATTTTGTAAATGAACAATTCTTAACTGATCTGAATAAGGTTAATAACAAAAAACATAACCGCGATCAATTTAATAAAAATGAAATTGTATTATTAAATCTTGGTTTTAGTAGCCAACTGTGCGAGATTAGGATAGGGTATACCCTTGATGAGCATGAGCGCGCGCAACTGAAAGAATTATTAAAGGAATTTATCTATGTCTTCGTATGGCCTTACGACGACATGCTCGACATTGATCCCGAGATCTCTAAATAAGAGATTCCAACTCTCCCAGAATGTAAATCGATAAAAAAGAAACTGTGAAAGCTCTGCATCGAATGGTCGCTCAAGGTTAAGGAAGAAGTGGTCAACCAGTTGAACATGGCTTTCATTCATGTGATTGAATATCCCACATGGATAGATAATATTGTACCCGTGCCAAAATCCTAAGGGAAGGTTTGCATGTGCGTTGACTATCGAGACATGAATAACGCCTCTTCGAAGGATAATTACCCGCTACCCAATATCGACATGATTATGGATAACACAACTAGACGCGCTCTTAACTCATTCATTGATGGGTTTATCGGATATAACCAGATCAAGACACCCAGATCATCAAGAGAAAAAATCATTCATCACCCCTTGGGAAACCTTTTACTACATCGTCATGCCATTTGGTCTAAAAAATGCAGGGACTACCTACCAAAGTGCTATCATAACCATCTTGCATGATCTGATACACAGAGAAGTTGAGGTCTATGTGGATGATATGATTATCATGTCTAAGACTAGATAAGGTTAGGTTCTCGCTCTTCGAAAATTCTTCGACGGAATACGACAACATCAGATGCAACTTAACCCACAGAAAATTATCATTGTCATTACTGTAGACACCCCATTCTATTACCCGCTAAACTCTCCTTAGGTCCCTAACACCTCCCTTCATCACAACAAACCCAGGTCACACCCCAAGTACTGAACTAGAAGCCATCGGGCACTCCCAGGCTCCATTTGACCAAAAGTCAAAGTCTTCAACTCGACCGAGAATAAATGAATCTTCAAATGGCACTGAAACCCCTTTCTAATGGTCCATCCCGTGCGCGATTATGACTTACCATGCGGACGAACGACCTGTTTTCCCCTGAAACTCAATCAAGAGGCCACCGGCGCTCTCGAGCTCTATTTGACCCAAGTCAAATTCTTTAAATAGACCGAGACTAAATGAATCTTCTAAGGTCACTGAAACCCCTTTCCAACGATCCGTCCCGTGCGCAATTCTGACTTACGGTATGGACGAACGATTCGTTTTACTCTGAAAGTTCACCGAATGCTTCTAGGGATTGGTTGATCGAAGTCAACTCCTCGAACTGGATCAAACTCTTTGGAATGTTGAAGTACATCTCCTAAGCTTTCTAATGGTCCGCCCCGTGTGTGATTCGGACTTACCATGAAGGCGAACAATCCATTTGCATTCGATGATTCCCCGTCTAATAGACCGATGAATGATTTCGAGCCTCATTTGACCCAAAGTCAACTCCTGAACCCGGGTGTAGTACAAGTACTTTTGAAGGTCTCTGAATTACCTTTCCAACGGTCCACCCCGTGCATGATTCTGATCAATGATTTTCATTCTACGGTCGATCTTTCGAAAAGGCCTGAAAGACACTACCAAACGGCAGGTCCCAGACCCTGCCTATCGGCAGTGTGCCTAAACGCACCTGTCGATTGGCAGGAACAGGGCTATACTGATCGTCAATGACCTAAGCCTATAAAAAGGAGACATGGCCTCACTTGCAAGGGGAACCCAGATCTGGTAGATATCACTCTCAGTAAATCCAGAAAACCTCTCTTGAAGTCAGGGGGATTTCCACATCAAAATCCCTTTCCAACCTTCACTTTTCCTCATCCTTTTCATCAAACTTGGTGAATTAATCACTCCCCATCATCATCCAAGTGCAAGGTCTGCTCTCCAACATTCAAGATCTTCAAGAAGGTCCAATTTTCTCAACTCTCTCCTTAAATTCTCATAAATTCGCAATAACTTGTTTTATTACTTGGCACTTTCACTATCTCATCTCACACATCTTAATATACTTTTTATTTAGTATTATTGCACATCTCTTATTTTCATATAAATAAAAACCCAAAAAACAAGAAAAAGAGGGTTTGCTCATAAATTTCAAACGGGAATTCTCATACTTTTCTTACACTTTTCTCACAACTAAAACACTTTTTCTACACACGCACACACACACACAAATAAGAGAATCCCCCGGTTGGATTTATGGGATAAACCCCACCCCTCGTTTTGCAAACGAACTACGTGGACTTTGATGCCTCTATAGGCTTCGTAGGCGTCTCGCGGTAAAATTCGAGATTCGAATCCTATTTTTACTTTTTCTCTCATTTTCTATTTTCTCTAAACTCTAATCTCTTATATTATATATATATATATATACACATATTTGTTCTTAGTGGCGTATTATTCCACATGCGTTATCGTTCCATCATAACAGTCAACGTAAGGATAATCGTGTAAATCCTATTTTCTAATATTTTTATACCCTCCTACGGATGACTCGCTTTACCTCTTCCACGGTACAAGTCGATGATTCCTATCTCCACTATATATACATATGCACACATATCATAGGGAAAATGAAGGAAAATAACAAAAAACCATGAGAGATCGAAAGGGCGGAATGGGTATCTAACACCTTCCCATTTCGTAACTTAGCCTCTGGACCCTTTTGGAATCATTTTGGTTTCATATGCATCAGTATATCTTTGGATGCTGTCCTTCGGGATGGCTCCCTTTCTTTTGTCTGTTTTGAGTAAAATAGACTGGCGACTCTATCTCTCTACATTTTTCACCTCACCCAAATGACACCGGTCGAAGCGTTCCCAAGAGGGACGCGCGGGACCTAGGATCCTCCCTCACACCGCCCGCCCGCCGCGAGGATCGGGGATGGACACAGTGGCGAATCCACTGGGGAATTTCTTTTGAGGGCTAGACTCTATTTACATGGATGTTATACTTATTCATATTTTCCCCATTTTTACATGTTCCCCTTTTCCTTGTATCTCCCATACTTAAGCTTCTATTCACACACTTGTAGAAAATTCTCCATGTACACTTCACACCATGTGGACCTAGGATCACATATATCCACATGTTGCACGCATCACCCATCCATACTTGGTGTACCATTGGTACTTGTACTTTGCTCCCTGTTGGCATAATCAAGAAATGCATTCTCATAAAATACTAATAAGAGGATCATGCATGATTCACACGACATCACCAAAGAGCATTGTTATTGACCAAATTTTTACCCAGTAACTGGAGGGTCACTTCGTGATGGGCGCTGGTCCGGCAGGGCACAGTTAGCCTAAGCGATATGACTCTCACCTTCTATTGGCCAAGTACCTTCGGCGTATATCGAACGGTTCCCCCGCATCGTACCGCTTGGCCAAAGTCATGACGGGAGGTATATCGCAGGGAACTCGTTCACGTACGCCGAGTATATCGAATTCGCTCTCACACGTACTGTCCCCACGAGGTATATGGTGAGGCAATTCACGTACACTCAGGTATATCAAATAGCTTGTCCACACGTACCGATTGCCCGCAAGAGCAAGACGTATATCGTGGAAGTCACGCCAAAACGGGGAACCCTTTCCGATTCACCCAACCAACTGCATACCCGCATATAGGTGTCAAGCCTAGGACACACATATAAGATTTTCGGTTTCAACCCGAAACTCTGGCAAAATTTTGGGTCGGCCTGCCGTCCGAATTTTTGCGTATTTTTTAAAATGGGACCCTGTCCGTGAGCCTGGTCACACGTCCAGCCATAGCTTTGCATATATTACAAATCCAATTTTTCCAGGCTCGGGTCCTGTCTGGTATATCATTTTGCATTTAGGAGAATTAATACTAGTGAAAACATAATAATAATCATGCTAAGACCGTCTCTCCTTTCTTTATCAAAAAAATCTAAAACAAAAAAAAATCTTTTTCCTTTCTTTATCCAAAATCCAAAAACATTTTTCCCCTCTTTATCAAAAATCCAAAAACATTTTTCATCTCTCTATCAAAAATCCAAAAACATTTTGTCTTTCCATCTCGAAAAAACATTTACCCCTTTTTCTCTAAATAAATCCCATTTTCGCGCCTTCTCAGGTCGATCGCAAGCCCTCGGCCTGACTCCTTATTGGCTTCAGTCTTCAGTCAAGTCACCCCAGAGTTCTGTCCGTTCCCCTATTACTCCTTCTGAGTCCGGAATCCATCTGCTTTCCATGGAGAACAAATATCAAGTACCCGTTATGCAGCCGGATCTGACGGCAGTCCTAGCTCAGCTTGTGTCCAAGATTGACAACCTCCAAACTGAGGTCCGAGAAATGCAACAAAACCAGATTCCTGTTCCTCAAGAGCTCGAGGTCCTATTTCCTCGTGTTATGGGTCCACCTGAGCCTATCTGGGTTCCCGAAGAGTATCATCAGGCTCCATGTACCCCTCCTATTAATGGGCCGACGCCTGCCCAGCTTCCTCTGCCGAACCTTGCTCAGCCTGCGGCTAACTTGCCTATGATCATTGATTCAAAGGAAGAAGAGTTGAACAAGATCAAAGAGGACCTCAAGATTCTCACCAAGAAGTTTGACCAAGTCAAAATCTTGGGTAATTACATGGACTACACCCACATGTCTCCTTCTCCTAAAGCGGGGTTACTCGAGAAGTTCAAGATGCCAAATATCAAGAAATTCAGAGGAAGTGGACCCCCGATTGTTCATTTCCGTAGATATTACCGTTCCATGACTCTTATAGGGGCTTCCAAAGAAGTGATGTCCCAAATGTTTCAGAAAACTTTGAAGGATAGCGCCCCCCAATGGTTTTAATCTCTCGAAGAGTCCAGAATTCGTAGCTGGGAGGATGGAGCCCGAGAATTCATGTCGTAGTACAAATACAACCTAGAGCTTGAGGTCACCCGTCGTGATTTAGAGCTGCTCAAATAGAAATCTGGGGAATCATTCAGTAACTTCAAAGCCCGATGGAGGGAAAAAGCAGCAACCATGACCAATCGGCCTTCTGAGGAAAAATAAGTCAGCATAGTGAACAAGAATTTCTTACCCCATGTCCGAGCAACGATGGGAGGATAATACTATCCCCATTTTCGAGCTCTCAGAGAAGCAGGAGTAGAAATCGAGGAAGGTCTTGCTAAAGTAGATGTCGAACCGAAGAAGGTGTCTGGACAGTTCACCCCAGAAAATATGACAAACCTGCCAGTGCTACAGTCTCAACCATCAATAATATCTCTCAACCAACCACATCATGGGCGCCAGAAAGCCGCCCTGTCCCAGTCCAAAAGGCATACACCGAACTCTATGCTCCCCTCTCCACAGTTTATTAAGCCTTGTTAAGCCGACACCTTATCAAACCTTTGGATCCCCGTCTATTGCCAAATCCACTCCCAAGAAACTTCAAGACAGATGCCCATTGCGCCTTTCACCAAACTGTTGGCCATACCACCGACCAATGTTTTCACCTTCGAAACATAATCCAAGGTCTAATTGTTCGGGTTACCATTGCCCTACCAGCCAATCTTAAGATAAACACTACTCATAACCCACTTCCAAATCATGTCAATGCCATCTTTCTAGAAGAGAACCAAGAATTCGATCCGTCAACTCAAATCGCACCCATATACTTCCCTAAACCACTCCAAATTTGACCATGTTTCCTCCAACACCCTGCTAGCCTCACTGATCAGGCACTGACACTCCTTACCAGAGCATGCATTGTCATCCGTGCCTATTCCAAAAATGGAAATATGGAATTATCAGAAGTGTTAAGACAACTCCTAGAGTTCGGGTTAAAATTTACCTCACATATGGTCATTGATTGCCAGAGGTTCAGTACGTTATTCTTGGAAGCACGAAAATGGGCCCGAGAGTCAGATAGTTGGGTAGTACCAACCGATGAATTCAATCTGGATTATTTCATCCCGAAAATGGCAGAATTATTCAGGCAAACCAACAACATTTGCAGTATGACTGAGTTATTTGATGCTCTGAAGCTACAGGGGCGCTTGGTCCCTTTACCCTTACACATCCCCAAAGAATGGGATGACCTGTATAAAGAAGCCGTTAAAGTTTTGGAATGCATCGACTTTACATAGAAAGACAGAATTGTTGCCACCGGATGAGGAGAAGAATTCGGAGATTCGAATGAAGAACAAGCTTTCCAGAAAACTGGCCCGGTAGCCGACATGTGTGGAATGATATCATTTGTAAAACTCCTCATAAAAATAAATAAGGTGGAAAAACAACCCGAGATCGTTGAGGAAACGGGATTCATGTTTTTCCCTTCTTCAGTAAATCACATAACCAGATCGGGGAGGCATTATCAGATCCCAAACTTACTACCAGCCAATGATAAAGGGAAGGGCGTTGAAAACCTTCCTACGCCAGAAATGACCCTCGAGGAGAGCAAGATTCTCGATCAAATAAAGAAAACTCAAGCTAACATCACTCTATAGGGGCTTTTCATGTCTTCTCAGCTGCACAGAAATTCTTTGATCAAGTTTCTCACTAGACCCACAGTTCCTCCTTCTACCACACCAGAAGAAGCGGTAAATTTGGTCGGATCCTTGACCTCTACTCGAATGCTATCCTTTTTTAAGAAGAAATCCCCAATATTGGGCCAAACCATAATCATGCACTCAACATCTCCGTCGAAGTTATGGGGAAGGTCGTACCACTCTCTCTTATCGACAATGGATCCGCCTTGAATGTCTGTCCATTGAGAACTTTTAAATGTTTAGGATTGAAAGAAAGCTACCTCGCTCCAACCTCCATTATTATGCGTACCTATGATAATACCCATATGGAGGTGATAGGATCCATAAAGCTTATAATAGGGGTTGGCCCTATAAACCTTGTCATCGAATTCTAATTTATTAACATCCCAGCTTGTTTCAATCTGTTTCTCGGATGACCTTGGCTCTACAATATCAAGGGTGTGTCTTCCTCACTCCATCATAAATTGAAGTTCTTCGCCGACGGATGGGTCATCACCATCTTGGGCGATTACGATAATGATGATGGTGCAAGTACCAGCAGTCCAATCCTTGAGATACAGCACGGGTCAAATGATATGCTCCTATCAGGATTCCGAGTTGAACCACTTTTACTCCTGGAAGGGGACAACTTCAAAGAAAGGGTTTATTCAGAATACGACCCTCATGGCAATGTCAATGTGATTCAGATGTTCAGAAACATGCACTTCATGGGCAAAGACAACAAGGGATACTTGAGCCCATTGAACTAACGAAAGATTTCCCTCATTGTGGTTTGGGGTATCAACCATCAGAACAAGAGCTCAGAATGATCCACCAGTCTCAACCAAAGAGTGGAATTGACTGCATCTAGACTATCCCAGGTGACTCCTTGAATGGATGATTCATCAAAGAGGGTGAAGACTTCCCCTTTTATGGCTTTCCTGAACCATGGTATGACCATATAGGCAAGAAGATAAAGCCTGAAATGGAGATTTTCTTCCAAGACAGCTACCCATGGGCTGAGAGTTCCCAACACCATGTACAACCACTCATCAAAGATACCGAAGAGACTGAGGAAAGTGACTCTGAATATTCCTTCAACTTACAGACACTAGGGCTGACACTTTGCATGGTTTATTCAGGAACTACATCACTGGATCCATCCCACCTAATTAAAGTTGCTGATACACCTCTCCTCAACTGGCCTGCTCCACCAGTTCTACCTGTTGAAATCTCCCCTAATCCTAATGTTTACCCTTTTTCTTCTTCTGTTGTCCATCCTTGCTCAAATGTAACCGAGTTCTCTTTTGATGAGGTTCTCAATGCTATTTTTCCTATCAATGAAATAAATGAAGATTTTGAGTATCTTGTTGTGCCTTACATTAACTGTTTGGATTCTAATAATTTTTTTGATGATGATGATTTTGCAAATGAACAACTATTAACTGATCTAAATAAGGTTAATAATAAACAACATAACCACGTTAAAATTAATGAAGAAGAGACTGTTATTGTTAACCTCGGTTCTAGTGGCCAACTACGCGAGATTAGGATAGGGGCTACCCTCGATGAGCATGAGTTTGCACAACTCGAAGAAATGCTAAAAGAATTCGTGGATGTCTTCGCATGGGCTTACGACGATACGCCTGGCATTGATCCTGAAATAGCTTAGCATGAGATTCCCACTCTCCTAGATTACGAGCCGGTCAAATCAAAGTTGAGAAAGCTCCACACATAATGGTCGCTCAAGGTCAAAGGAGGGGTGGTCAAACAGTTGAACGTAGGTTTCATTCGTGTGATCAAATATCCTACATGGCTATCTAATATAGTGCCTGTGTCGAAATCAGGAGGGAAAGTTCGGATGTGTGTAGACTATCGGGACTTGAATAAATCCTCTCCGAAAGGATTCAACTAAAGTTTGTAATGAGGCATGCCAAGAAACCTTTGACCGAATAAAATAATATTTGACCCAACCCCCGGTACTCATGCCATCATAGCCTGGTCTCCCCTTTCCCCTATATCTAACCATCATCGACACTGCAGATGGGGCTTTGCTAGCCCAATACCTTGAAGATTCCCATAAATAAAGAGCCATCTATAATGCCAGTCGAAAATTGGACGAGTACGAGATCAAATACACTGCTTTGGAAAAGGCATGTGTCGCGCTTATCTCGGTCACCCAAAAGCTGCGACATTACATGCTCGCCTTCCCTATCAAATTTATATCCCGGATGGATCCCATCAAATACTTGCTTAAGAAACCTGCCTTATCTAGCTGAATGGCCCGATGGTTGATGTTCCTAGCCGAGTTCGATATTGTGTACATCACACAGAAAGCCATGAAAGGAAGAGCCATTTCTGACTACCCCGCTGATTACCCCGTAGAAGAAGATAATGTCTGGATCTCTGAATTCCCAGATGAATACATCCTTTGTACTGCTCAAGACAACCTTCGATGGAAAATTCTCTTTGATGGCGCTGCCAACAAAAAGGGACATGGCATTGGGATACTCCTGATCGCCCCAGATGACTCCCACACTCTAATCGCCATCAAGGTGGATTTCCCTTGTACCAAAAACATGACTGAATACGAGGCGTGCACAGTAGGCCTCAAAGTTTATCTCAAGAAAGGTATTCAATGTTTAGACGTCTACGAGGATTCGGAACTCATCATCGGTCAAGTGCTGAGAAAGTGGAGAGTCAAGGAGGAGAAACTCCAACCCTTCCATGCCCACTTAGAAGACCTAGCCTCCCAATTCCAAGATATCACCTTCCATTACCTACCTCGAGCTAAGAATAACCTAGCCGATGCTCTCGCTACCTTGGCCTCCATGGTCGACATGCCCGAAGGAATAACTATGACCCCCTTCCTAGTTCAAAACCAAGACAAACCAACCCACTGCTACCACATTGAGCTCATCAATACAAAAGATCCCGAGCTAGGTAATTATTGGTATTATGATATCTGGCACTTCCTCAAGCATGGTAGGTATCCCGAGGGTTCCAACAATAAAGATCGATTAACCCTTCGAAGACTCGTCGCCCAGTACATTATATGTCACAAAGCACTGCTCAAAAGGAATTTCGATGGAACTCATATGCACTGTATCGCGGGCGCTGACATTGAAAAGATAATGCAGAAGATCCATAGCGGGGAATGCGGACCCCACATAAATGGTCACATGCTTGCCAAAAATATCATCCGATAAGGCTACTATTGGACCACCATGACCCAGGATTGCACCGCCTATGTACGGAGATGCCTCAAATGCCAATAATTCACCAACCTTCAGAATTTGCCTCCACGTGAATTATACAACATGACCTCTCTCTGGTCGTTCTCCACCTGGGGCATCGACATCATAGGGAAGGTTACACCGAAGGCTTCCAATGGGCATGAGTTCATCCTAGTTTCCATTGATTACTTCACCAAATGGGTCGAAGCTGAGTTATACGCAGTGTTGAACGCCAAGAAAGTGTCCAAATTCATCAAGAAAAACATCATCTATCGGTATGGTGTCCCTCACGAGCTAGTATCAGATAACGGGTTGCATTTCGAGGCAGAAGTCATAGAGGTGGTCAATGATTATGGGATTCAGAGACAGAAATCTTCTCCCTATGGACCTCAGACCAACGATGCAATTGAATCCGCCAATAAGAACCTAAAAGCCATCATCAGTAAAATGATCGAATAAAGCTGTCGAGATTAGGCTGACCGGATCCCATACGCCCTCTGGGGATACCGAACCTCAATTCGAACCTCTACTGGGGCTACCCCTTACTCTCTAATCTATGGCATGGAAGCTGTCTTACCCGTGGAGCTGGAAATACCCTCATTGCGCATCATACTTGAAAGCAAGGTCAACGAAGAAGACTAGTGCCAAAGACGTCTTGACGAGATGACCCTCCTAGACGAAAGGAGATACTATACCACATAGAAGGGTACCATCATCGAATAGTGCGTTCATTCAACAAGAGAGTCAAGGACCACGGTGTCCGATAAGGGGACCTATTCCTTAAAGAAATCATAGAACCCATCTGGGACCCAGAGGGAAATTCAAGCCCAATTAGAGCGGCCCCTACATTATCAAGAAGATATTATCTGGCGGTGCCATCGTGCTTACCGACTTAGATGGGGAAGAGATGGCTCATCCAGTAAACCTGGATCGTCTCAAGAAGTTCTACCCCTAGTCCGAAATCTTAGTGCGCTATGACTCTTCTTGTCTCCCTTCTATTCTAAAAAAAATCTCTTCATTTCACCTACCCAGAACTACGTGGTCTTGATCCTCTGCAAATAACCACTTTCAAACAAAGTATAAAATTTTAAAACCCTAGAGGTACGTAGGCAGCTCATACACCTTACATGAGAACGGCCCTTTCCTTTTCACAAAATACTATTATTTTCTTACCTCCAAGAATGACAGTTCATTCTAACATATATTTGAACAAAAGGATTATGTATGTCTTAGCGATCGGTATAGATAATTCAAACAATACAAAATTCATCGAAAGGCACAACTGGATGATCAGAAACTTATTTATTTCAATAATAAGAAATTACGATACAGATTACATAAGAAAAGGAATGGATAACTCCCTTCCCCCTACCCTCCTAAAAAAGCCAAATAAAATCCCCACATCTATCCCCCATTACACAATAAACTCTCCAGGAGTCCTATCCACAGCTACCAGAGGAGCCCTCTCCGTCATCATTATCTACATCATGGGGTCGCCAAGTTTCCCCTGCCTGAACAGAGTGTCGCAAATGCTCCATGGACCGATAAGCTCTAACCAGCTTCAAAAAAAACCACAACACCTCCATCCATAGTGTTAAAAGAGACAAACCACTTTTGTCCAGTCTCCACTGCCAATATCTTGCTAACTACTCCCCTCCACAACCACTTCATATAATCCCCAGGGATATTCCAAACACTCCCAACAGACTGAGAGGTACGGGTCGACGGACGTCGGCTCTCCCACAGAGAGCCAATCCGCAGGCGCAGACGCTTGGTCAAATCCTCTACCAGAAAGAAATTTAGTGTCTGAGGTGGCACAACCTGTGCCCAGCCAAATTGGCACAGAAGCGGCCATGGAAAATAAAAAGAGGTCTGGCTGAGACCAACCAGTCGCACATACGGGTATTCTCCTGTAATACCCCGTATTTTTATGCTATAATTAATTTGGGGATTTATTTAATAAAAATCCAGAAATTAATTATGTTATAATTATTAACGTGACGTGAGTTAGTAATAATATGAAATTGTTGAATATTACTTAAGAGCATAGTAATATATAGTAAATGTCACGAGTGAATGAAAATGACAATTTTGGTAATTTTAGTCGGGACGCGCCCGTGTCGCGTCGGGACTAATTATTGAGATATAAAAGTAAATATTTTATGAGTTGTCCGTATGGTCGTTTTGAGTGCGCCAACGCGTCCGGAAGGGTCGAGATAGTCAGAAAAGTGTACCCGGGGGTTTAGTTTGGGTCTCGGGATGTTTTTAGGCTTAATTAGTGACCCGGGAGGGCGTTTTGGTACTTTTACAAATTAGGGTAATTAAACCCACGAATTTCATCCATCCTTAGCAGCCATTTAAGTCAGCCTTTTAGGGTTAGATCATTCAGAACCCTAAGACGGCTAGTGGAGAAGAGAGGAGAGACCTTGCTAGGTGATTCAAGGCCAAAAACACCACCTTTTGCACCACCGTCACCACCAACGCGTAGATCGCGAGGAGGAGAACGCAGCCATACCAATATCAGCAGGAAACCAGACCTCTGAAATCCCAGGCAAGTGTTTAACTTGCGTATTTTCGTTGGTGCAATAATCATGTTAGTGTAGGAATGATTAAGAGTATAATCCATGGAAGAAAACCCAATTTTGATAGGGATTTGCATGTAGAAATCATATGAACCTTATTCTAGAAATTAATATGTGAAGTAGATGTTTAACCCACGAAATTATGATGATTTGTTAGAAGGAATTTCTGGAGAAAACTGATTAGAACAAAGGTTAAGAAACTGTAGGGTTCTTGATGATTAGATGAAATATTAGGTTGTTTAATCATGTTTATTGATGTATATACGCATGCTGATCGTTAAAGAAACCTGGAATTATGTTAGGATGTAAGCAGTAGACTTTTTGGGTCAATTAGAGTTGGAAAATATGAGTTTTGATGAAGAAACCTAAGCAACCCCGTCACTGCAGTTTCTGCAGAATTTTCACAGACCTGCTCGATCGATCGATCGACCCTAGATCGTCGATCGATCGAAGGTTCGATCGGTCGACCCCAGGCGTCGATCGATCGACCATCCCTGGCAGCCTATTATTCCCCTTGTTTAATTAGTTGAATTAATTTATCGTGGAATAAACCTTGGGCATTCTAAATAAAATGATTTGGGAGATATTGAGGACCAGTAGGGTATATGGACATATGTTAGAACCTTTAATCTTCAACGAAGAGGGTAATTATGGGATATTTACTTTAGGTTGTTAGATTTATGAAACTTAAGTGTGAGGTGCGTAAGAGAGTTACGTTGGAATCAAATGAAGTTATTTACTGAATTTTAGAATTGTAAGGTTATAACCCATGAGTATTAGGTAATGAGTGAGAAAACCCTTCGAATTAAGGTTAGAGGCGAAACCTTATACGTTATACTAATAAGGTGAAATTTAGGACAAAGGTTGTAATTATGGGTAATGAGAGTGACCTATATTAATATGATGAAATCGGTATATTTATATGAATGTGTGTACATATATTATATACATGTGAAAAACGTACCCGCGCTACTTGCTATCCCTGAGGTTACCGCGCTGGGACGATCGTATCCTGTGTTGCTTTATGGGGATATTGAATCGTACCCTAGAAGATAGAGATCCTAGGTACGGGCAATTAAATTGATAGTCGGACGGTCCTAAGAGACGTGTGGGTATGTACTGACCTCTTGGACTTGGAATCTATGCTTCGCCTCAACGTTGTTTTGTATATGTTAATACAGTTCGAGAGTGATTCCGAACTTGTATTTCCCTTTATGTGAGCGATACGGGGATTGGATAGCAGAGTATGCCCGCACCATAGTTTAGTTGGGGTGCCATTATATATATATTTTATGTGAGTAGTTAATATATATATGAGGTTATAAACTTTGAACTGCCTACTGTGATTTGATAAGTAGAACATGGTTGTTGACTCAAATTATTAAATACTTGTTTTGTGAAAATATGAAAAGGCACGGGGAAATCTTATAATTTAATGAAGCTAAAACGAGAGGAATACTACAAATTGAAAGTAACCTTTTTATAACATTGTCATCGTTCAGTTTTGAAAACATTTGAGTAAGTTAAGATAAACGAACCATTGGGAAGGTTAGTACGATAGGAGTGCACATTAGAAGAGAGGTGAGTATTTCTCAAGAGAGAGACGAACTAATATGATGTTGCATTGGCCTGTATCAATTTAAATACTTGCTTAACGTATTCTAAAATCAAACACACTTTCGGGCCCTAACCCGTTTCTTTTTTTTCTCTCTCTCTTGTATATATATGTATATTTTTCAGGTGCCCAGCCACAGGGGCGTCTTGCTTAGGATTCTTTGAGAAGAACGGGCTGCAGCTTAGGTGGGAGTTGCAGGTCCCTTGAGTAGACGGCTTCTGTCATTGACTCCACTCCTATTACTCTCATTTATGGGGCACGTGTCGCCCTTTTTATCATTTCATTTATTGTTGGGGATTTTTATATTTCAGTTATTCCAGTATTGTTTATGGGATTTGTTTCAGGATGGCTTATGATTTTAGTTTTATATTATTGACATTCGATTGGTGAATGTATGGTTTTATTTAGATTTCGTGGTGTGATTCTATAATGTAGAAATGTTGTTTTGGTATTAATAAAATCTTTTCTTTAATTAAAAATTTGGAAGTTTGTATGAAAAATGTTTTGACACTTAGCTTAATTATTTAGGGTGTTAAATTGGAAAAATTATTTTTATCGACAGTGATGCTGAGAATGAACCAACTGTTTACCTTGATTTAATTTAATAAAGGAGTGATCGCCCGGTATTTAATTAGGCGGGGTGTCACATCTCCGAGCTCCAGAATAGGAAACAATTGTCCCCACCAAGTCACTGATCAGTACAGATTATGAGCCCCATGCTCCACAAGCCAATTCTCCCAGCTCTCAATATCCAGGCCAATATTGAAGAAGTGACACGAAAAGAAGTTGGGTACAGTTGACAAAGGATATTCTAGAAGAGTCACCAGGCAGAGTCTTTCAGACAACCATATGAACAGCATCACGGGGCTACCCCGCAAGAAGTCAGAACGACCTTCTCGCCAGGCTTCCAGACTGTTCAGGGTCACCGCCAGTATCACCGCCGTAGGATTGCGATGGTATGACATCCATGAAGTAATGGCTGCAAGTTGTGGATCCACCAGTAGTTCCGCAGTCACTAGCAGTAATTTTGAAACCAGGCCTAGAGAAACGGCTTCAGCATAGCCAGCATCACCCACTTCCCACCAATGCACGGACTGCAACACCGCCGAGAGGGAGATCATTCCTCCAGCAACCAGTGATCTAGTCGTCGAAAGCGAAATACAAAGAAGCTCAGCCAACAAATCCCTGGGAGAACGGGAAAATTTGAGTAAAGCCACAGCAACTTTGGGATTTATCCCCAGCATGGCAGAAAATTCCTCATAGGTAGGACAAAATTTATCCAACCCAAAGCGGAATACATGGTCTTCGGGGTACCAAAATTTTACCATCGCCATCATGTTCCACTCAATGGACCGATTGCTCCACAAAGAGACTCGACGCATGTTGAAAGCATCATAGTCGACATTATAAGAGCACATTGCTTCCAAGGCTTCGAGGTAGTTAGTAAACTCAATGCTATCAGGGAGAGCCATCTTGCAAAACTAAGAAACAAGTAAACAAGTGAAGGTGTGATGAAAACACACCACCCTACCCCTTTTTATACTTGAGAACCCTCATAAAAGACATAACCCCTGCAGAAATCGAAGGGAATCTTACCTCATAAGGTACAAGAAGCTGAAGAGGGCACTAATTAAAAGCTTTGAATTGATGGGACTGGACTTGACTACCGATAGGAAGGACAAGGGGCTTGCCGATCGGCAACCCTCCATTTTTGGAAATTTTCATTTTTTTCCTTTTTTATCAAAATCAGAAAAACCCAATAAAAATAAAATTGATATTCTCAACAAAATTTCAAAAAAAAATTCTTCTTCCACCCCTATATAATTTCCCATTTTCAAAACTTTCCTTCAAAAAATCCTAAAAATGTCTCTTTTTACGGTCTCAGCAGCAAAGTAAAAAGCGCATGTGCATGCATTCACTCACCATTAACAAAAGATAATAAAAAAATTCCATTGCATTGCATATTTATATTCTTCTGTGTTATATCAATGTTGCAGAAAATAAAAGAAAAGCAAAAACAACGGGACTCAGCTCGAACCCACATGATCTCTCTCTCACTCTCACCTACCCTTCACCCCACTCTCTAAGAGCTTCCACCCCTGCGACGAGCTCTCTTTACCCTACGTAAGATGATGCACCACCACTACCCGAGCCAGAGTCCTCCTCGGACGAAGCAGACGGCACCAAGAAATAAGGAACCGGGACCGCATTCCGAATATGGGCAGTCGTCGAAGATATCCAGTCTCTAATATCCCTCAGCCAAGTGGTCGACACACGGACTTGCTGCAAGTAAAAGGCAAAATCAGTATCAAACTGAAAAGGATCCAAACAGAAAAGAAAGTCAGAGAGGAACAAGAAAAGATATACCTTAGGTCGAAGAACCTCCTCTGTCAAACCCATCTCCTTCGAATCCACCGTAGGAGGACGATGCAACATAGGGACCATCCCTTCATCAGCCTGTCGGATGTTGTACGAAGGGGTATGCAATCGAACAAAGGGAACCTCTAAAGTAGCCGCCGATGGACCATCGCCGCTATGAGAAGACCCCACCGCCCGAATCGAACCCGCAGGAGGGAAAGGCAGGCATCATATATGCTGGGCGCCATCAACCAGCTCATCACAAATTCCATATAGTCATACGGCACAGTCGTATCAGTATACAACAGGTAGGACTCGCTAATCATCACCGCAATCCTCACATCCTTCGACAACATCCGCTCCTGCCTCATAGACATAGGAGGCTGCACAGGTGGCACCCCCACCTCCTCCTCCGCAATCTGCCAAACCACCCTCTCCCCGAGATACCAAGAGTGGCCAAACTCATGCGCCAGTAAATGCCTCATCTGCATATTCACCCCGATCTCCCCCGTATCCTGAATGGCTGTCCCTCAAGGGTAAAAAGTCACCAGAAAATCCCCAGCAGGCATAATTCAATACAAAATCAGAACATGCCAAAAACCAAGGCTTAAAAGGAAAGAGTCTTACCCTACCACTGGTCAGGACATTTAAGACCTGACGCACCACCTCCAGAGAGAGAGATCCCTTCGACTGCCGATTGGCCTTGCTCCATCGATACAATCAGCAGAAGTCCCCAACAGTATCGTCCTTTAAGGCAATCAGCTGGGTATTGCACCCAATCACCTCATAGAACCACGTCTGCCAAAGACAGTAATTCACAATAAAAAGGAGACGCATAAGGAAAATGCGAATGCATGAAAGAAAAATGCGCAAAATTAAAGGATACCTCGAGGAGATACGTGGCTCCAGTAAAAGTTTGTCGGTAGCACCGGCTGAATGCATCCAAAGAAAAATAGAGGATCGCCAAATTCAGATTCCCTAATCATAGAGAGGGATGTTAGAAAACATCCTCAAATATGGCAAGAACCACAAATGAACGACATCGCCACTCGACACCACCATGAAACCTCCCAGCACCAGTAAAATGAACAACTGGGCCATCTGCCTCACCTGCATCCCATCCTCCACATCAACCACCCTACTGAGCAATATATCCTTCAGCAAGGATAGCCGGACGGAATCCCCAGAAACTATCTTCCCTACATCGCCGAGCGCCGCCCTCACCGCCTCCGGCCTCCAGCCTCACCCGTAGAGAGCGATCCACCTCTATTTACTCCCCATCGCAATCCAGCCCCAGCAGTTGTTTCACGTCTATAGGAGTCACGATCATCTCCCTAAAACCGAAATGGAAGGTTTGGGTAGTATCCCATCATCTCTCCCCCAAAGCGCATAAGACCGCTGTCAATCGAGGCATCTCATCCAGTTCAGATGCCAACCTCCTAAAACCCGCTGATGATACCACCCAACGCACAACGAGTGGAAGATGCTCCCAAACTTCCTTAAGCCCCATCGTCCCACGGGCACGCATGTTCTTCAAAAAGATATCAGACTGTCAAAAGAAGAAACCTTGTCAAAATTCAATAAGGAAGGAAAAATCACCAAAAAGAGAAGAATGCCAAAAGTCAGGTTGCTTACATAACCGTCGGGGCTCACCACCTTAGTAGACCGATGATGCGATGGATCTCGTAGTAAAGTCTGATCATTTCGCAACCGACTCGAATGCGTCAAAGGAGTTATCACTCCCCAAAGCAAGAGGTGCACTGGCCCTCCACTCCACGTTCGCCCAGTCATCAACAATCAACCATTCCCTATACGCTGCAGTGCTCACAAAGGTAGCCATTTCTTAGAGATCAGAATGCTAGAATGATTTGTAGAGGAAAATTACAGAAAGAAAGAAAGCAAGAAGCTGTGAAAAATGAGGGGAATTCTCCCCTTTAAATAGGATGCCAAGGGTCATGCCAATCGGTATTGACCCCCCACCCATCGATCGGCACTGACCCCTTACCTTCCCAAGGCAGTCCAAAAGTCCGTGACACTGTCGAATGGGACCCTCTGAACCATGCCGACCGGCACCCCCCTTTAAATTTCTTACAAAAAATCCCAGAAAATACTAGACAAACCTGAAAAATTCTCAGAATATTCCTAAAAATCCCAGGAAGGATTTAGAACATTTTCACCAAGAAAATTTTGCACTGCCTCAAGGGGAACCCCTATATCCCCAGTGGAACTCTCAAAAACCAAGTAAAACTCCTCCCGGTAACATCCCCATAGTATCTCTAAAGATCAGCCCCTATGCCCCAAAGGCCTCAATTGTCCCCAAGACATACATTCAAACCCTAGGCCACCTAAATCTCCCCAGTGGAATTTTGGTTATTCCTTCAGTGGATGCAAATGATTTCCCCAGCAGTCAGCTCCCTAGGCCAAAACAAAACCACAATATAAATCTCCCCGACAGAGTTACCCAAGAACATCTCTACTTAAGCTCGCATAATTGACTTCGACCCGCAGAATTGTTCATCTCAACTTAAGCCCGCAGAATTGGTCATCTCTACTTAAGCCCGCAGAATTGACTTCGACCCGTAGAATTGGTCATCAGTACATAATCCCGCAGAATTGGCTTCGACCCACAGAATTGGTCAGAATTGGTCATCTCAACTTAAGCCCGCAGAATTGGCTTCGACCCGCAAAATTGGTCATCCCACCTTAAGCCCTCAGAATTAGCTTCGACCAGCAGAATTGGTCATCTCATACTTAAGCCCGCAGAATTGGCTTCGACCGCAGAATTGGTCATCTCAACTTAAGCCCGCAGAATCGGTCATCTCAACTTAAGCCCGCAGAATCGGCTTCTACCCATAGAAATGGTTATCCCCATCACACTCCGTAGGTCCTCAGAATTGCCCTCAACCCTCTGAATTGGTCATCCTCGCTCCCTTAGGTCCTCAGAATCAGCTTCGACCCTCTGAATTGGTCATCCTCCCTCAAAAGTATCATGCGGTGTCTATTCGACGGCTATCATTTATTCCAAACTCACCCGTCGAGGGGTCTATAGACACCCCATTCTGTTACCCCCTAAACTCTCCTTAGGTCCCTAGCACCTCCCTCCATCACTACAAACCCAAGTCATACCCCGAGTACTAACCTAGAAGCCATCGGGCACTCCCAGGCTCCGTTTGACCAGAATTCAAAGTTTTTAACTCGATCGAGACTGAATGAATCTTCTAAGGGCACTGAAACCCCTTTCTAAAGGTCCGTCTCGTGCACAATTCTGCTTACCATGCGAACGAACGACCTATTTTCCCCTGAAACTCAATCAGGAGGCCATTGGGCTCTTCCGGGCTCTGTTTGACCTAAGTCAAAGTCTTTAACTCGATCGAGACTGAATGAATCTTCAAAGGGAACTGAAACCCTTTTCCAACGGTTCATCCCCTGCACAACTCCGACTTACGGTACGGACGAACGATTTGTTTTACTCCGAAAGGTCACCGAATGATTCCAGGGCTCGGTTGACCGAAGTTAACTCCCCGAACTGGATCAAACTCTTTGGAATGTCTAAGTACATCTCCTAACCTTTCCAATCGTCTACACCGTACCCGATTCGGACTTACCACGCGGACGAACGATCCATTTGCGTTCGACGATTCCTCGTCCAATAGACCGACGAATGATTGTGAGCCACATTTGACCCAAAGTCAACTCCCAAACCCGGGAGCAGTCCAAAGGACTTTCGAAGGTCTTTGAATTAACTTTCCAATGGTCTACCATGTACGTGATTATGATCAACGGTTTACGTTCTACGGTCGATCTTCCAAAAAGGCCTGAAAGATACTACCAAATGGAAGGTCCCAGACACTGCCTATCGGTAGTGTGCCTAAACATACCTGACGATTGGCAGGAATAGGGCTATGCCGATCGGCAATGCCCTGAGTCTGTAAAAAGGAGGCCTGACCTCACTTGCAAGGGAAGCCCAGATCTGATAGATATCACTCTCAACAAATCCAGAAAACCTCTCTCGAAGTCAGCGCGATTTCCCCATCAAAATCCCTTTCCAACCTTCACTTTTCCTCATCCTTTTCATCAAACTTGGTGAATTAATCACTCCCCATCATCATCCAAGTGAAAGGGCTACTCTCTACCATTCAAGATCAAGCTCAAGATCTTCAAGAAGGTCCAATTTTCTCAACTCTCTCCTTAAATTCTCATAAATTCGCAATAACTTGTTTTATTAATTAGCACTTTCATTATCTCATCTCACACATCTTAATATACTTTTTATTTAGTATTATTTCACATCACTTATTTTCATATAAATAAAAACCCAAAAAACAAGAAAAAGAGGGTTTGCTCATAAATTTCAAACGAGAATTCTCATACTTTTCTTACACTTTTCTCACAACTAAAACACTTTTTCTACACACACACACACAAATAAGAGAATCCCCCGGTTGGATTTATGGGATAAACCCCACCCCTCATTTTGCAAGCGAACGACGTGGACTTTGATGCCTCTATAGGCTACGTAGGCATCTCGGGATAAAATCCGAGATTCGAGTCCTATTTTTATTTTTTCTCTCATTTTCTATTTTCCCTAAACTCTACTCTCTTATATTATATATATACATATATTTGTTCTTAATGGCGTATTATTCCACATGCGTTATCGTTCCATTATAACGGTCAACATAAGTATAATCGCATAAATCATATTTTCTAATATTTTTATACCTTCCAACGGATGACTCGCTTTACCTCTTCCATGGTGCAAGTCAATGATTCATATCTCCACTATATATACACATGCACACATATCACAGGGAAAATGAAGGAAAATAACAAAAACCCATGAGAGCCCTAAAGGGCGGAATGGGTGCCTAACACCTTCCCATTTCGTAACTTAGCCTCCGGACCCTTTTCGAATCATTTTTGTTTTGTATGCATCATTATGTCTTTGGATGATGTCCTTCATGATGGCTCCCTTCTTTTGTCTGTTTTGAGTAAAATAGACTGGCGATTCTATCTCTCTACATTTTTCACCTCACCCAAATGACGTCGGCCGAAGCGCTCCCGAGAGGTATGCGCGGGACCTAGTATCCTCCCTCACGTTGCCCGCCCGCCGCGAGGATCGGGGATGGCCACAGTTACCGAAGGAGAGATCTTTGGATTCATGATTAGTGAGAAAGGGATAGAAGTATATCCTACCAATCTGAAAGCCATACTCGATATGCCACCACCACGAACGAAAAAGGAAATCCAGGGGTACCTTGGAAACTTGTTGTATATCAGTCGGTTCATCAACCAGTTGAATTTTATATGTGAACCCATCTTCAGACTCCTCCAAATGGATTCCATTAAGGTTTGAAATGAAGCCTGCCAAGAAGCCTTTGACCGAATCAAGCAATACCTAACCGGACCTCTAGTACTCATGTCCTACTCCTATACCTGACCGTAACTGATACTACAGCTAGGAATTTGCTAGCTCAATACCTTGAGGAGTGCTATAAAGAGAGGTCCATCTACTATGCCAGTCGCAAGTTAGTCGGGTACGAAGTTAACTACATAGGCTTACAAAAAGTATGTGGCACCCTTGTCTGGGTCACCCAAAAAATACGACACTATGTGCTCACCTTTCCCATCAAACTCGTATCCCTAATGGATCCCATCAAATATATGCTCAAGAAGCCTTCCCTGTCTAGTCGAATGGCCCGATGGTTGATGTTTCTAGTAGAATTTGGTATTTTGTATGTTACGTAGAAAGCCATGAAAGGAAGAGACGTCTCTGACTACCTACCCTATGGATAAAATTGATGTTTGGATTTTTGAATTCCCAAATGAGAATATCCTTTGTACCTACTAAAAATACCTCCAATGGAAAATGTTCTTTGACGGCGCCACTAATAAAAAAAGGTATTGCATTGAATTACTCCTAATTGCCCCTGATGACTCTCACACTCCCATTATTATCAAGCTAGATTTCCCTGCACCAACATCATGATAGAATACAAGGTGTTCACGATAGGCCTCAAATTTTCTCTCAAGAAAGGAATTCGATACCTAGATGTTTACGAGGATTCATCCATCATCATCGATCAAGTGCTCAAAATATGAAAAGTCAAGGACGAGAAACTCTTTCCCTTCCATGCCCACCTAAAAGATATGGCCTCCCAATTCCAAGATATCACCTTCCATTACCTTCTCTGAGCAAAGAATAACCTATCTGATGCCCTTGATACCTTAGCCTCCGTGGTTGATATGCCCAAGGGAATAACAATGGCCCCTTTCTAGTCCAAAAGCAAGATGAACTGGCACACTACTACCATATTGAGCACATTACAGAAGAATATCTTGATATAGGCGACTAATGGTACTATAAAATTTGGCACCTCCTCAAGCATGGTAGGTGTTGATACCAAATTTAATCTACTGACGTGGACCAATAATAAGAAGACACGTGTCAATCTACATGGCACAATAACAACGAGGAAGTTTATTTGCCCCGACCAAGTCATGTTCGCTCCGAGCAACAAGGATACCCCGAGGAACTACAACACCCCGAGGAACTACAACACCCCGAGGAACTACAACACTCCGAGGAACTCCAGCGCTCCGATGAACTCCTGAACGACGAGCAACTAAGGCGGTCCGAGCTGCATCTCGGCCGTATCATTAAACGGACAACTGTTCAACTGTTCATTGAATGTTTATATTCTTGACGCACACGCTGCATTAAACGTATTACCCTTTCATATGTATTTCATTTAATGTATCGGACCTTTCATGTACAGCCTAAGGGCTATAAATACCTTGTATCATCCTCATTCAAGGGGACCGGAATCTCTTGAAAGAACTTGTAATCAAGAATTCCATAAACACTCAGCAATAACATAACAGTGGACGTAGGCTTTATTCCTAGCCGAACCACTTTAAAAATCTTTGTCTTATTTATTTATCTGTGATTAAATAATTAGAGCGATCTAGTTTTTTACATCAACAGATTGGCGCCGTCTGTGGGAACGTGTTACAAGCGTTGTTCTCCACCAAAAGCTAAGTTTTTATTTTCTCTACGTATAATCAATTATAAATACATCTTTTGATTGAATCGTGATTTTTATGTTTATATACATAAATTAATTGTCCAATTTTTATTTGCAAAATGTTGCATATCATGATTTTAAATCATAACTGTTAGATTAATTCTTATTTAGAAATCTGAAAAATAGTAGATTTCATAAATCATAATTCTTTGCTTGATTCTCAAGTTTCAATTTTATATCATGGAATAAATATTTTAAATTATTACATATACCAATATATGCGACGATGATAAGATTTGATCATTTTCATTGTTGATTTTGAAATAAATTTTGTAAGCTATTTGATGTCTATTCAAATTCCCATCATATTTTTAATAAAAGAATGGGAAAAGGTTAAAGACAATGAAAAGTCTTCTCATGGAAATCACGACCCAGATCTATTTTCTCTCTCTTCAAGTTTGAGTCTCTTTGCATTCACAAGTTTGAGACTCTTTGCATTCACTTTTATGAATTATATACTTAATTTGGTTCATCTTCCATCTATGTCAATAAAGTCAAATTGATTGATTTTTTTTATATAAATTTGGTAATAACTTTAATCATTCACCATATTTTTATCTCTCCAAATTGGGAATAGGAAGGGATCAATATAAAAAATAATTTTCTCTCACCTGAAAAATCATTGCCCACCTCTTGTAAAAGAGGATCAGTAAAATAATCATGACCATATCAAGACTGGGAACAAATTTGATATTTTGGCCCCTCGTTCATCACATCACAAGGTTTCTTTGACGAAATCACACGATCTAGTGGGTTATATATTTATTCATTTAATTAACATTCTTAAGGCTTAAATTTTACATTGAATGTTATTTTTTGATCTAAAGAATCGAGATATTCTAGTCATCCAACCATATATTCTATAATTTGAGATATCCTTAAATGTTGGTCGGCAACATCCATGTTGTTTGTCGGCAGCAGTAGAATCTCGGGGTATTAAAAAATGCTAAGCACCCCTGATATTTTGAAATTAATATTTTTATTTCTCAAGCATATACATATCATATATTGATTGGATGAGTAAATTATTCTCATGACTAATCAATTCAGCCTACACAAATGGTAGAGCAAGATATTAATTTTTACAGGTACAAGATTCAACTCCGACGAATGCTCGGAAATAATCTTACTCTTCTGAAAAATATTATCATAGCTCGGCAGTATGAAATTTCACCTCAGCGAGGAACTATTGATTTTATTATTGCTATGATATCTGCTCAAGCACAAATCATTCTCAACATCCATTCGGATGCATATTATATATTCATCTCAATATGGAGCTCGGCGAGATACTTATTATCATATTCAGCTCTGAGGAGAACTATAACATTTATTATATTTCACCCCCAACGGATAGTTGGTCGGGGTAATTCTTATTTATATGCAGGCCCAGCAAAGTTCTCAGCCATATTCTTATGTTCTGGAAAATATTATTCTTATTCGGCATTCTGCAATTATGCCTCGACAAGATACTTATTCAGCTTTAAGGAGAATTACAACATTCGTTCGGATAATTCTTATTTATATTCAGGCCTGACAACGTTCTCGGCCATATTCTTATGTTCTGAAAGATCTTATTCTTGTTCGGTATTATATGATTCTACCTCGACTGATCGGCGAGGCACTTTATTATTTTTAATTATTCTTTATATCTATTTGGATGCATATACTATTCTCATTTCAGCATGGAGCTCGACAAATATTTATAATCATATATTCAACTCCAAGGATATCTCCAACATTTATATTATCTTATTCCCAACAATCTGTTGAGGACAACATTTATTATAATCATATATTCAGCTCCAAGGATATCTCCAACATTTATATTATCTTATTCCCAACAATCTGTTGAGGACAACATTTATTATATCTTATTCAGCTCCAAGGATGTCTCCAACATTTATTATATCTTATTCAGCTCCAAGGATGTCTCCAGCATTTATTATATCTTATTCAGTTCCAAGGATGTCTCCAGCATTTATTATATCTTATTAAGCTCCAAGGATGTCTCCAGCATTTATTATATCTTATTCCCAACAATCTGTTGGTCATCGTCGAGGAGGTATCCTGCATTTATATTATCTTATTCCCAACAATCTGTTGGTCATCGCCGAGGAGGTATCCTGCATTTATTATATCTTATTCCCAACAATCTGTTGGTCATCGCCGAGGAGGTATCCAGCATTTATATTATCTTATTCCCAACAATCTGTTGGTCAGCTCCGAGGAAGTCTTCATCATTCATTATCAATTACCACCAACTCCGATTGGTAGATAAAATCCAACTCCGGTTGGTAGACAAAATCCAACTCCGGTTGGTAGATAAAATCCAACTCCGGTTGGTATTGGTCGATAAATCTCATTCAAAGTTCACATTCCACAGTTGGGGGCTTCTATTACAGATATATTTGTTCATTTGGTGGCACATTCTTATATCATCATGCAGTCGAGCATTAAATTCAACCCCGACTAATCACTTTCTCAGGAGGAATATTGAAGTTCAGGAGGAATATTGAAGTTCAGGAGGTATATTGAAATTCAAGAGGTGTATTCAGAAGTATCAGGACATGATGAAAGAAAGCGACAAGTATTCCACCGAGGAACTCTGTCAGACCAGAAATTAGAAGACAAATTGCCTATATGGAGGCTATATGTAGATTGCTATATTGAAGTTCAGGAGGTATATTGAAATTCAAGAGGTGTATTCAGAAGTATCAGGACATGATGAAAGAAAGCGACAAGTATTCCACCGAGGAACTCTGTCAGACCAGAAATTAGAAGACAAGTTGCCTATATGGAGGCTATATGTAGATGGCTCATCTTGCACTACAGGTTGTGGGGCAGGGATCGTTTTGAACAGCCCAGACGAGGTCGACATGGAATACGCCCTATGTTTCTAATTCAAAGCTTCTAATAATGAGGTTGAGTATGAGGCCATGATTGCAGGTCTTAATTTGTCAAATACTATGGAGGCACAGCAGGTTATTGTCTTCAGTGATTCTCAATTGATCGTAAACCAAATGTTGGGAAAATAATGAGCCGAAGGAGAATTGATGATCAAGTATCAAGCAAAGGTGATGGAGTTGGTATCAGAGTTTGTTGCTGTTCAAACTGGTAAGAATATCAAGAACGGAGAATGTGAGAGCATACGCCTTGGCCCGATTAGCATCAGCTACTCGTGCCGAGCTGCGAAGAACGATACCAATTGAAGCATTAGAAAGTCGGAGCATAGATGAAGACCTGACGATGAATATTATTACCCTTGATTTAGGAACATCTTGGATGGATCCTATCAGAGCATATATTAAGGAGGAACAATTACCGGAGGATAAGCTCGCTGCCAAGAAATGGAAGTTTAAAGCTGCTCGGTATGTACTAATTAATGGTATTCGGAGGATAAGTTCACCGCCAAGAAATGGAAGTTTAAAGCTGCTCGGTATAATGGTATTCGGAAGATAAGCTCGCTGCCAAGAAATGGAAGTTTAAAGCTGCTCGACGAGGAATTATGGCAGGTTTGCAAAGATGTGTACATCCCTCCGAGATGAATTGATTAAAGAGATCCATGAAGGGTCCTGTGGAGCCCATGTAGCAGGACGAACACTTTTGCAAAAGGTGATGACGCAGGGATACTACTGGCCGACGATGAGAGCTGATTGTATAGCTTATGCCAAGAAATGTGACAAGTACCAACGCTTTTCCTCCATCCGAAGAACTTCACAAACATTGTTGACACCCATCATTTATCCTTGGCCATTTTCCATGTGGGGATTGATTTGGTTGGACCATTGCCGACGACTCGAGGAAGATTCAAATACCTCGTCATCGCAGTAGATTATTTTACTTAGTGGATAGAAGCTGAGCCACTTATTGACATGACATACGAGAAGGAAGGTGTACCAATTTGTTGGGAAGAACATCATCTGCCGATATGGTCTCCCTCATGCCTTCATCACAGACCATGGAACATAATTTAAAAACGAGGAGTTTGCTGCCTATTATCATCAGTCAAACATTTTGAAGGTTCATTCAGCGCCAGGATATCCTCAGAGCTAATGGACCAAAAGTGCTCTAAGGAGCCAAAAGTGCTCTAAGGAGCCAAAAAGTGCTCTAAGGAGCCAAAAGCGCTCTAAGGAGCCAAAAGTGCTCTAAGGAGCCAAAAAAGCGCTCTAAGGAGCCAAAAAGTGCTCTAAGGAGCCAAAAAATGCTCTAAGGAGCCAAAAGCGCTCTAAGGAGCCAAAAAAGGGCTCTAAGGAGCCAAAAAGTGCTCTAAGGAGCCAAAAGCTCTAAGGAGCCAAAAAATACTCCTTTGGTTAGGAGGCGCTCTAAGGAGCCAAAAGCTCTAAGGAGCCAAAAAACTACTACTCCTTTGGTTAAGAGGTGTACACCAGCATGATCAATTACGGTTGGTAAGATAAAAATATACTCTCATATTACAACTTATGTTGGTCGGGAGGTAAGATTATTACAAAAAGTTCCTCGAAGAACAAAATATTTCAAACTGAACCAAGTATGGTTGGTCGGGGATAAAAACCCACTAACTGTAGTTGGTCGACGAGGACAAATTATTGACCTTAGTTGGTCGGGCACATTTTATGAAAATATTTGAAATTAAACCAAGTATGGCTGGTCGGAGATAAATTTCCATCAACTGTAGTTGATCGACAAACATTATTTATCAACCTTGGTTGGTTGGAAAAATTTTAAACATTTTTATACTCATTACTTTATTATTAAGTGATCGAGCAACGTTACTAATACTTGTAACTTTTTATTACTAAGTTGGTCGATGAACAACACAATATTGTTATCTTTTACATATGCACAGATGTAAAGTATTTTACAAGACAATAGCAATTAAGATTGCGAATAAAAATGAAAGTCTTTCGTTAAATTCAAAAAACAAAATACATTGAGAATGAAAATGTATACTAACTATTACAATGAGATTCCTATTCTATTGGTTTCTTTTCCTTCTACTTTTGAAACAGGTTCCTCACCAGTAGGAGAATCATCTAAAATATAAAGGGAGTTTATGAAGTTAAGACCTTTCAACATTCAGATATTCATCGCAGATGATCTATCCGAGAAGCATTAGCCCATTCCCGAGAAGCACTTGCTCGTCCCTGAGAACCTCTTATTCATCCCCGAGCAGAGGTAGAAGTCAAAATCAGCATCTACAGCACTGAGATCTTTGCTAATACTGTCTCGACCAATAATGAAGAAGAATTTATGAGAAAATGTTTCGAAGTCCACCACTAGCCTGGTACTAATCAGATTGAAGAGTTGGGTTCAAAAGCTATATGTTACTCGACAAAGTATTCAGATAAGCTTAAATCAAAAAAATCAAGCACGTGAAGTTAGCACTCAATTGCTCGACACAGGAAGCAGTTGGTCGGATGGCAAACCAATCAACATACTTGAAGATTATGACAAGCTACAAGTTTCATACTATGGCATGGCTGCATCCAAATTCTCAGGGGTGATACATAGCACACGGAGTTCCTCTAAAGAAAGATTAGCAACCATCGATCAGCCTGCATCATACTTCGTCCAGGAGATAATGAACTTTGTGTTGAACAAATCAAGAAGGTAGATCAAGAATTTCACGAGCACCGAGCAACATTGCAGAATAAATACTCCATCCTTTCAAGTAACCCATCAAGCATGAAGCATTGGGGGCTTCTGTTGATACCAAATTTAATCTACTGACGTGGACCAATAATAAGAAGACACGTGTCAATCTACATGGCACAATAACAACGAGGAAGTTTATTTCCCCCGACCAAGTCATGTTCGCTCCGAGCAACAAGGATACCCCGAGGAACTACAACACCCCGAGGAACTACAACACTCCGAGGAACTCCAGCGCTCCGATGAACTCCTGAACGACGAGCAACTAAGGCAGTCCGAGCTGCATCTCGGCCGTATCATTAAACAGACAACTGTTCAACTGTTCATTGAATGTTTATATTCTTGACGCACACGCTGCATTAAACGTATTACCCTTTCATATGTATTTCATTTAATGTATCGGACCTTTCATGTACAGCCTAAGGGCTATAAATACCTTGTATCATCCTCATTCAAGGGGACCGGAATCTCTTGAAAGAACTTGTAATCAAGAATTCCATAAACACTCAGCAATAACATAACAGTGGACGTAGGCTTTATTCCTAGCCGAACCACTTTAAAAATCTTTGTCTTATTTATTTATCTGTGATTAAATAATTAGAGCGATCTAGTTTTTTACATCAACCGTAGGTATCCACAAGGTTCTAATAAGAAAGACCGAGAAACTCTCCACAAATCGATTACCCAATACATTGCTTGCGATAAAACACTTTTGGAGAGAAACTTTGATGGAACCCATTTCCACTGCATCGCATGGGATGACATTGGAGAGATGATGAAGGAAATCCACTGCAAGGAATACGAAACCCATATGAATAGCCATATGCTAGACAACAAAATCATCTGACAATGTTACTACTGGACTACTATGGTTCAGGATTGCACCGCCTATGTTCGAAGATGTCTCAAATGCCAGTAGTTTTTTGTTCACCACATGGGGCATTGATATCATTGGAAAAGTTACAACCAAAGCCTCCAACAGGAATGAATTCATCTTGGTTTCCATTGACTACTTCACCAAATGGGTCGAAGCCGAGCCATACACAGTTTTTAATGGTAAGAAAGTGTGCAAGTTTATTCGAAAAAATGTCATCTATCGGCATGGGGTCCCGCATGAGCTGGTGTCAAACAACGGGTTGCATTTCAAAGCAGAGGTCACAAAAGTAGTCGATGAGCATGGGATTCATAGGCACAAGTATTATCCCTAACGACCTCAAATCAGCGGTATCATTGAAGATGCTAATAGGAACATAAAATTCATTATCAGCAAGATGATTGAAAGCTATCGAGATTGGGCTGATCGGATCCCTTACGCCCTCTGTGTCTACCGCAGTTCAGTTTTAACATCTACTGGGGCTACCCTTACTCTCTAGTATATGGCATGGAAGAAGTCCTACCCGTTGAGCTAAAAATTCCTTCACTATGCATCATGCTTGACAAAAAAGTCAGCGAGGAAGACTGGCATCAAAGTCGCCTTGACGAGTTATCACTCTTAGACTAAAGCGTTTGTATCACATACAACGATACCATCACCGGATTGCGCGATCATTCAATAAGAGAGTCAAGGATCATAGCGTCCGAGAAGGGGATTTAGCCCTTAAAAAATTACGAAATTCATCTGGGAACCGAGAGGGAAATTCAATCCCAATTAGAGTGACCCCTACATGATAAAGAAGATCCTATCTGGTGGTGCCTTTATGCGCAATGACCTTAATGCGAAAGAGATAAACCATCCAGTCAACCTGGACCGTCTCAAGAAATTCTACCCTGGACCTTGACATGCTATAACTCTTCTCATCTCCCTTCTATTATAAAAAAATATTCATTTCCCTCTATTCATAACTAAATAGGTCTTGATCCTCTAAAAATCTTTTTACTTTCTAAAAAGAAGCTCAAATTTTTTTAAAACCCCCAGAGATACGTAGGCAGCTCATACATTTTACATGAGCACGACCCCATTCGTTTTCATAAAATGTTGCTCTTTTCTTATCCCCGAGAACGATAGTTCATTTTATCATGTACATGGACAAAAGGATTATGTATGCCTTAGTGATTGGTATGGATAATTCAAATTCAAGAAACTCGTCAAGAGGCACAACATTGTAATTAAAAAAATATTCCATTGATGAAATATTGTTCTAATTACATCAACATAGGGAGTCAAACAACTTCCCTCACTAACCTACCCCAACTTTCCTAAAACTAAATAAAAACAAAAAACCATTACTCCTAAATAATCTTCCTAAATTTATTCTCCTCCATAATCGAAAACACCATGCAAGAGCTTCATAGATGAATTTCTTAGGGATCCTACCCATAGCTACCAGAGGAATCGGCCCTATCATTATCCACATCCTGGGGTCCCCAAACCTCCCCTGCCTGAATAGAATACCGTAGACACTCCATGGAATGGTAAGTTCGGACCAGCCTAGGGAAAATAACAACACCCCCTCCATGGTGTTAGATATGGCGAACCACCTTTGCCCGGTCTCCATAGCCATCATCTTGGAAACCACTCTCCTCCATAACCACTTTATGTAATCCCTGAAAACATGCTAGACTCATCCAACATATTGGCAAGGACGGGTCGGAGATTGATGATTCTACCACAGAGAGCCTAGTCGCATGCGCTCTGTCAAATCCTCCATGGGAAAGAAATCTAGTGTCCAAAATGTACAATCTGCTCCCAGCTAAATTAGCGCAAGAGTTGCCAGGGAAAGTAGAAATATTTCTACCGGAGGCCTACCAATCGAACATACAGGTATTCCCCCAGTTCTAGAATAGGCAGCAATTCTCCTCATCAAGGGTCTAACCACTGCAAATCTCGAGTCCCATGCTCCACAAACCAGTTCTCCCAGCTCTCAATGTCCAAGTCCACCCTAATAAAGTAACGAGAAAAGAAGTTTAGCACAGCTGCTAAGGGATATTTGAGAGGAACCGCCATTCGAAATCTCTCTGACAACCACATAAATAGCATAACGGGGCTACCGCTCAGAAAGTCAAAATGGTCTTCCCACCAGGCATCTAGACCGTTTTGACTCTCTGCCAATATCACCATCGCAAGATTACAGCGATATGACATCTATAAAGCAATGACTGCGAGTTTTGGGTCCACTATCAACAATTTTAAAATCAAGCCCAGAATGATTGCTCCAGCGTAGCCAACATCACCAATATCCTGTAAATACATAAAATGTAGAATAGTAAGGAGAGAAATAATTCCTCTCGTAACTAATGGTCGAGCCTCCGAGGGAAAGATATAGAGAAGTCCCACAAACAACTCCCGAGGATATGGGGAGAATTCGGGCATAGCTTCCGCAACACTAGGATTATCCCAGCATGGTAGAGAACTCTTCATAAGTCGGACAGACTTTGCCCAAGCCAAAGCGAACGATGTGGTATTCAAAATACTAGAATTCTACTGCTACCATCAACATGTTCTATTCTATCGGCCGGTTGTGACATAATGAAACCCATCGCATGTTTAAAGCATCATAGTCGACATTGTATGAGCAGAACGCCTCTAGTTTTTTTAGGTAAGTATCAAATTCAACACTTTCAGCGAGAGCCATAACGTAAAATAATAAGACAAGAAGAAAAAAGAATGCAAAAGGAAAGGAATGTGTAGGAGTGAAGAAAATGCTCCACCTTTACCCCGTATTTATACTTGGAAAACCTCAACCAAATACAAAACTCCTGCAAATCTCGAAAAAAAAACTTTCCCACCAAAGTACCAAGTATTGAAGAAAGTGAAATCAAAGTCTTGAGTTGATTAGACTGAATTGACATGTCGATAGGCGGGACAAGGGGCATGTCGATCGGTAACCCCTATTTTTGGAAAATTCCCTTTTTCCTTTTTTGTCAAAAAAAAAAACTCAATAAAAGTAATTTTTATTCTTAAAGAATTTCGAATTTCCTTCTCCATATGTTTTTACTTATCCTGTTTTAAAATAAATTTTCTCTCAAATCATTTTAAATTATTTTTACGGTCTCAGCAGCAAAGTAAAAATAGCATATGCATTAAGTCACAAAAACAAAACTTAATAGTAAGGACATATTTTTATAAATGTCCGTCACAATTAATTATGTCGTATACCGTTACAACCGTCGAAGAAGTTCAAGAGCAATCTACATCAAGACGGATCCGAATATATCAAGGTTCTTCATCAAAAAAAACTCCGCAAAGTTTACTTTGGTAAAGTTATGTTTTAAATACCTTAACTTTGCACTTAGAGCTTTAGGATATTTTTTTCAAAATATTTTTTAAGTGTTGGAGCGGACTTTTTTCATCAAAATTTGAGAATGAGTCATTTTTCTAAGTCCTGTAGCGTTCCACGATTTTGATGCCCAGGTCGTTCAAGCGAGATCTCATCTCGTTCGAGCAATATGGAGATGTCATGCGATGTCGTTCAAACGACACGTGTCCTTTGTTCGAGCGAGATACCTTTTAGTTCAAATGATCGAGGCGGCGCGTTTTTCTATAAATACTCATTAAATGGTTTCATTTTCATTAAGAAGTCCCAGCATTTTGAAAGACAGAAAACTGTGAATCTACAGAATTCTTTTTGACTTCTATTTTAGGGTTTTCCTTTTGTTTTCAATTCACAAAAATCCCATATGCATTGGTGAATTGTTTTGGTGTTCAAGTACACACTTTGCTTTTGTTCATTCTTTGTGGGGAGAACTCTACAATCGGAGAGCTGCGTGTTATTGTGGAAGGAGTCCTTGTGAAGATTTTAGACTGCGTGTCTAGACTGGGTGTCCTTGTGGTATAGCTGCGTGGGAACCACTGCTGATTTCTAGCCGTTGCTTTAGAGGTTTGACGAAGGCACCGTGCATTACTCTTGTGGGCGAAAGCAAGATGGTATGTAAGTCAATGGTATTGTAAACTTTTCAAAGTTCTAGAAATAAAAGGTTTTACCCTTCGGGGATTTTTTCCTGAAATTTTGTGTCGCGTGTTTTATTTATGGTTTGACACGCACACACGTAGTTGCTTAAGGGGATGAATTAATTTGGTTTAAAAATAGACTCTAATTAAATAAGTGTGCCAAATTAGAAATTTACGAATTTAATCAATTATCACACAATCATAATTTTTACAAATTGGTATCAGAGCAGGTTGCGCTAATTTATCGCGTATTCCTATTTTTCGCAAAATTTTGTGATATTGATTTTTTTTTTAAATCAGTTTTGTGAAAAATCGTAATTTTTCTAATGGAACATTCATTTAATAAGGTGCCTATTTTTTATGGGAAAAATTATGCCTAATGGAAAGCTCGCATGAAATCTAGTTTAAAAGCTATTGACGAGCGTGTTTGGTTGCTTTACGAAAATGGATGGAATCCTCCCACTGTCACCGTTGAAAACATCACCTCTTTAAAACCCGTGTCAGCCTGGACTGAAGATAATTTTAAAATGTCTAATTTTAATTCTTTTGGTTTTAGTTCTATTTCTGGAGCCGTCACTCCTGACGAGTTCCGCTGAATTATGGCATGCACTACGTCTAAAGAGGCATGGGATGTTTTGAAATTGACACATGAGGGTACGAACGCGGTTAAAGAATCAAAATTACAAAATTTGGCAACCCAATTTGAGACTATCACTATGTTTGAGTCTGAATGCTTTGATGATTTTTATGCACGTTTGTCGGACATTGTAAACACAAGTTTAAATTTGGGTGAGGTGATTGATAACATGCGTATCATTAAAAAGATTTTAAGATCTCTCCCAAAACGCTTTATCCCTAAAGTCACTATTTTGAACTCTTTGGGAAATTTGAAATCACTTAAGTTGGAAGAACTTATAGGAGATCTTCTAACCTATGAGATTGATATGTTTCCCCAAACCATTAAGGCTAAGGATAAAGGAGTTGCTTTAAAGACTCATTTTAAGAAAAAGAAAGAAAAAGTTTATGAGTCCGATTCTGAGGAAAATTTTGATTTTAAAGATATGACTTTGTTTGCGAAAAATTTTAAAAAATTTCTCAACATAAACAAAAATAATTCTTCCAATAAGAGATTTTTTGAGAAAAATAAAGAGTCCAAAGAAAGCATGAGAAAGAGAAGGAGAGAGAAAAAGAAAAGTAGAGTGAGGAAAAGTTAGAAAGTTTGACGTGTTTTGAGTATGGGGGTAAAGGGCATAAGGTGTATGAGTGTGCCACTAGACTTAGGAGAGAGGGAAAGGAAGTGGCTATGCCTGCCACACTTAGTGATAGCGACATAGAGGTTTTTGATTCGGGTGATGAAAAAGAGCATGGTATGTGTGTCGCATTTTTAGCTAGTTGGGTTAACACACCTAGTTTGGATGGAGGTGAGGGGACTAGTCTGACGACACGTGTATCCCAACTCAAGAGTGATCTTGAATGTTCCAGTGAGGTCAAAGTCAATTTTAAGAACGCACCTAAGAAGGTTGAAAATGTGGTTCTTAATCCCGATAAGGGTAGAGTTGACGGGCTAGGAAAAGGTCATGACGGTGCTTCCACTTCTTTTGTCGCACCCGAGCCGATTCCCACTGTAGTGACAGATTCACATGGCCCAAAAATTAACCCACCTAGGGGTCCATTTCCCATTAGGAGAGCACGTTCTAGAGTTTTTGAGAGAGGTGTTCCTAGGCCTATTTATGTTTGTTACCATTGCAAGAGGACAGGACACCTTAGGGTATTTTGTTTTAAGTTAGGTTATGTGTCACGTTTTGCTTCTACACGTGTTTCTGCCACACATGATACGTTACATGCTCCTGGAGACTACATGAGAGAGTTTGCACATTTAGGTCCCTCCGCACCTAACGATTGAGGTTTGACTTGTTTACTAGCATAGGATGTTTTTCATGATGTCATTATTTGCTTATTGCTAGTATGTATCTTTTTTCTCTGTTTTTCATTTTTTGAAAAATTTTGAAAAATATAAAAAGATTTTATGTTGATAAAAATTTTTGAAAAATCCAAAAAGATTTTTGTATTTTGTTTACACCGATTACGGATAGACACTTAGGATGACCGAGCCATAATTTCATTCCATTTATTCATGTGACTATTTGATAGTGTTTTAAGACAATGTATCATGTCATCTTTGTGCTTTATAATGTTTGGAGTCATTGAGATATAATTAAGTGTTACTTCATACATGTTTGACTCATGATTTCCTTTATTGCACACATTCATGGATTTGTTCGATTATTGTGCTTGTCTTATCACATGTTGTTTGGGTGTTTTCACTTTAACCATGTCCTTAAAACAAACCAAGCGTGATAAAACTAGATAAGAAAGTTGTGCATGTAAGAGTCGTTTATGAGTTTGTGTGCTTTATTTGAAAATGGGGAAGGGATGCGAAAGGTTCATTTGGACTTTGAGAATACTAACCCACCGTTATATCGAACCTGAAAATTTGAGGAATGTTATTATCCGGGGTCCAAAGAGGTTTAAAAGAGCCCCAAAAAATTTAAAGGCGATAAAAAGAAATTCAGGCCAAAAAAGGGGCCATTAGGTTTTTGCACCAATTCTCCAATGTTTGAGAGTTTAGATTACCTCTAAAAGATAATATATATGAGGGAGTTTGGATGGATAATTAAATCATGTTTTCACATCCTTGAAAGTCTTGAAAAGGCATTAAATATTTTTGGACGTTATTGGTGTGGAAACCACTTCGACTTTGATTTGTTGATTTGCATCAGACGATGTCATCTAAATTCAACAATTTTTACACCTAAGGATACTTTGGATGTTCATTCATTAGAAGTACACGTATTCATCATGCACATATGATTGATTGAGTTGATTTACCTATCGAATGTGTCCACACCCATTCATTCCGTTTCCATGACTTGGCTGTTTGAGTTTAAATTCATGGTGTGATTTTTGGTATCTTATTTTTGTACGAAAAAATTGAAAAATCAAAAACAATTTGTGGATTTTTTTTAGATATACCTTTGCATGCGCGTATTTTGATTCATGTTTGTTATGCATTTTATCGTGACACTCCATGTTTTGATTATTTCTTCTTATCTGTCTATCTGGGGACATCATAAAAAGGGGGAGAAAGAATTATCATGTTATGGGGGAGTTTTTGCATTATGGGGGAGATTTGATTTATTAATGATTTATTCTTATATCATTTCAAACTATATGCGTCACGAAGGTTTTTAATTTTTCTCATGTGTGTAGGCACAAAGATTGATGATCATTATGTTGCATACCCTGATGAGAAAAGCTTTGAGATTTGATGAAGATTTTTTTCAAGAACAATTTGAGTTCTTGCAAATTTATACATGGGAGGGTAGATTTTTATAGGCATTGTGGTATTTGATAATTCGGATGTTTTTTATGTATGTACCGAAAAAGATATAGGAGCAGATTTGTAAGGACATATTTTTATAAATGTCCGTCACAATTAATTATGTCGTATACCATTACAACCATAGAAGAAGTTCAAGAGCGATCTACATCAAGACGGATCCAAATATATCAAGGTTCTTCATCAAAAGACTCCACAAAGTTTACTTTGATATGGTTATGTTTTAAATACCTTAACTTTGCACTTAGAGCTTTGGGATATTTTTTTAAAATATTTTTTTAGTGTTGGAGCGGAATTTTTTCGTCAAAATTTGAGGATGAGTAATTTTTCTAAGTCCTGTAGCGTTCCATGATTTTGATGCCCAGGTCGTTCAAGCGAGATTTCATCTCGTTCGAGTGACATGGAGATGTCGCACGATGCCGTTCAAACGACACGTTTCCTTTATTCAAGCGAGATCCCTTTTTCAATCAAACGACCGAGGCGACGCGTTTTTCTATAAATACTCATTAAGTGGTTTCATTTTCATTAAGAAGTCCCAGCGTTTTGAAAGAAAGAAAGCTGCGAATCTGCAGAATTCTTTTTGACTTCTTCTTTTAGGGTTTTCATCCCTTTTGTTTTCAATTCACAAAAATCTCATATGCTTTGGTGAATTGTTTTGGAGTTTAAGAACACACTTTGCTTTTGTTCATTCTTTGTGGGGAGAACTCTACAACCGGAGAGCTATGTGCTATTGTGGAGGGAGTCCTTGTGAAGATTTTAGACTGCGTTTCTGGACTGCACATCCTTATGGTATAGTTGCGTGTGAACCACTGCTGATTTCTAGCCTTTACTTTGGAGGTTTGACGAAGGCACCGTGCGTTACTCTTGTGCGCGAAAGCAAGATGGTATGTAAGTCCATGGTATTGTAAACTTTTCAAAGTTCTAGAAATAAAATGTTTTACCCTTCAGGGATTTTTTCCTGAAATTTTGTGTCGCATGTTTTATTTATGGTTTAACACATGCACACACGTAGTTGCATGTTTAAGGGGCTGAATTAATTTTGTTTAAAAATAGACTCTAATTAAATAAGTGTGCCAAATTAGAAATTTACGAATTTAATCAATTATCACACAGTCATATTTTTTACATTAACAAAAACTTCATTTCATTGCATAGATATTATTTTATTACATTTTCCTAACAGGAAAGGGAAAATACAATGGGAGTCAGCCCGAACCCCCAAACTCTCTCTCTTCTCTCTCACCTTCACCCACATTCTCTCTCTCTCACACACACACACACTTTCTCTTTCTCTCTCTTCTATTTATCTCTTTATCTCTATAAGAACCTCCGTCCTTGCAATGTGCATGCTTTCCTCGGTGATGAGATGATGTGACTCAGCTCCCCAAACCAAACCCCTCCTCAAACGAGGCAGACGACACCAGATAAGAAGGAATCGGGATCGACTCCCGAATATGAGAAGCCGCAGAGGCTACCCAATATCAAATGTCCCTCGACTAGTTGGTCAACACCCAAATGTGCCGCAAGAAAAATAGAAAAGAGAAAATCAGTCAGTCTAAGGCAAAAAAAGAAATCAAAAAATTAAAAGACAAAGAGATGAAAAGTATACCGCTAACTGAAGAACGTCCTCTGTCAGTCCCAGCTCCTCATGGTCCATCGCATTGGGAAGATGTAATATACGCATAGACCCTCCATTAGCTTATAGGATGTTATAAGGAGGAGTATCCAACCTCACAAAGGGAACCTCCAAGGTCGTCACCGCTGTCGATGTCGATGCACCACCAGCACTATGGGAGGACCCCACTGGACGACTCGATCCCACGTGGGGGAGAGGCATCATGTCATATATATTGGGCGCATCAACCAGGTCAACACAAAGTCCAAATAATCATAAGTCTCCACCGTGTTAGTATATAAGTAACAAGGTTCCCCGATCATTGCCCCCACCCTCGCATCATCTGACATCTCCCACTCTCGCCTCATACACATCGGGGGCTACATAGGTGGCACCATCACCATATCCTCAACCACCTGTCGAACTACTCTCTCCCCAAGATACCAGGAGTAGCCAAACTCTTGCACCAGTAGACGTCGCATCTGCGCATTCCCCTCGGTCACCCCCTTATGTTGGATGGTTATCCTCCAGGGATAGAAGGTCGCCTGCAAGATCCCCGACGGAAAATCAATATTTGAAAATATTATCAAGGAAAAGTAGTCTCAAAAGGAAAGAAGAATTTACCCAATTAGGACTGTCCCCTTAACCTGCCCAAAGTAGTCCAAAAGACCATGTCACTGCCGTTTGGTACCCCCGACACCCTGCCGGTCGACACCTCCCTGAAATTTTGTACAAAAATTTCCAAAAAATGTCGAAAAATCACCCAAAAATCCCTAAATTTACCAAATAAATTTTAGAACCTTTTTCACCAAGAAAAACATTTTTACCACACTTACTTCCCCAATAAAACACTTAATTACCCAGCGGAACACTTATATCCCCCCAGCAAAGGACATCGCAAAAATTGAAAAATTCCCCAACAAGGATACATCCATTCCTCGGATTAATTCCTCTTCCCCAACGGAACCAAAAACTCAAAATCAAATGTTTCCTCAAAATCCCCAACGGAACCACAAAATAATTTCCCCAGTGGAGTTCCCAAATTTCCCCAAATAAAAATACAACTTAATCCCGCAAAATTGGATTCGACCCTCAAAATTGGTCGTTTCAACTTAAGGTCCTCAGAATTGACCTCGACTCGCAGAATTGGTCTCTTTAGATTAAGCCCTCGGAATTGGTCATCGTTACTTAAGGTCCTCAGAATTTACCTCGACCCGTAGAATTGGTCACCCTGATTAAGTCCGCAAAATTGGATTCAGCCTACAGAATTGGTTGCTTACACTCAAGCCCTCATAAATGGCTTCGACCCTCATAATTGGTTGTTTCAACTAAAGGTCATCAGAATCAACCTCGACTAGAAGAATTGGTCGCTTCTACTTAAGCCCTCAGAATTGGCTTCCACCCTCAGAATTGGTTACTTCCACTCAAGCCCTCAGAATTGGCTTCCACCCTCAAAATTGGTCATTTTAACTTAAGGTCCTCAGAATTGATCTCAACCCGCATAATTCGTCACTTCAACGTAAGCCCTCAAAATTGGATTTGACCCACGGAATTGGTCACTCCCATCCAAGCCCTCAGAATTGGCTTCGACCTGCACAATTGGTCACTTCCACTTAAGGCCTCAGAATTGGCTTCGGCCTACAGAATTGGTCACTCCCATCCAAGCCCTCAGAATTGGCTTCGATCCTCAGAACTGGTCATTCCCCCTTAGGTCCTCAGAATTGACCTTAACTCGCAGAATTGATCGCTCCCACCGTAGGTCCTAAGAATTGACGTCAACTCATAGAATCGATTATCCCCAGAATTTCCTTAGAATCGACCTCAACACTCTGAAATGATCATCCTCGTCCCTTAGGTCCGTAAAATCGACCTTTTTCTAAATATTATGTGGTTTCTATTCGATGGCTTTCATTTGTTCTAAGCTCACCCATCGAGTGGCTCTATAGACGCCACATTCTAGGACCCCTTAAGTCTCTCCTGAGGTCCCTAAAACCTCCCAATTTCACTGAAAACCCCGGTCATACTCTGAGTACCTATCTAGAGGCCATCGGTCACTCTCGAGCTTTGACTCTGAACAACTCTATCGTTAGAGAGAAAGCTCTTTGAAACATCAAAGGGCTCTGTATCCCCTTTCCAACGGTCTGCCCCATGTACGATCATAGCCAGGCAAGGAATGATCCAGGAAAATCCATCAACAAAGTCTTTCACTGATATGCTAGGGCATAGGCTAAAGCTGACCATACTCCAAAAGAGAGATCGATCAGAAGTCGAGGATGAACTGGAAAGTCATCGAGAGGAAAAATTAAGGATGATAACCAGCCATAAAAGGGTTCCATTCAGTGATTATAGGATCGACTTGGCGAGATGGCCAAATTTAAGAACCCTTAAAAAGAGACTTCATAAAGGGTCACCATTCGTCTCGTTTGTTGTGGCATATCCTACTCCAGCCAAATTCAAACCGTCAGTCATCACGCTGAAGTATGATAGAAAAACAGATTCATTTCTACACATTGAGCAGTACCAAGTCGTTACAGACATTTATTCCATCCCTGATGAGATGCGATGTAGGGCCTTCTCCAGCACAATTATAGGCTCTGCTTAAATTCGGTACAACATCCCACCATAGGGCCAAATAGCCAATTTCCAGCAGTTGGCTGACCTTTTCTCGGTAATTTTTACTTCGAAGCCAAGCTAGGAAAGAAAGTGGCCCATTTTCTTTGTGTTCGGCAGAAGAACGATGAAAGCACTCGTGACTATATCACCCACTTTAACACTGAGAAGATGGAGGTGGTAGATTACAACGAACAGACCGCCATAACTTCTCTGATAAACGGATTAAGGCTGAGAAAATTATTCTGGGCATTAGCAAAGGAGCCACCTCGTATGATGACAGAACTATTGGCCAAAGCAGAAAAAATCATGAATGTAGAGGAAGAAATGGTTGCCAAAGAGTTTGACCACCCCAAGTCATCAATCGAGAAGATCGCTGATAAGGACCAGAAAGATTGAAGGTCATATAAATCTAAGAAGTACGATGAGTATGCCCCACTCATGGTTGGCACCCACCACATCCTAGAGGAGATCCGAGGAAGCAAGGATCTCAAATGGCCATAAAAGTTGAAGGCACCCGCAAACAGGCGGGACATAAATAAGTATTATGAGTTTTGTAAAGATCACTGATATAATACAGACATTTGCATTGCCTTGGAGAATGAGATCAAGGGCTTAATCAGAAGGGAAAAATGTACAGGTATATGGATAAGGATGACCGACCAAATCCCAAGGAGCAAAAAGTCATAAGGTGATCAAAGCCATTGCGCCACTAATCAAATGACCAGAAAAGGTAAAGAGAAGATGACTCAGAGGAAGAATCGGACCCCCAAAGAAGCCCTAAAACCCTGTACGTGACATCAGCAAGATATCCTTCGGATGTCATTTCATTATTTGAGGAGACTCTAATGGCGGAGAGGACCCACCAGAAAGGAAGGCTTATCTGAACGAGACCAAAGCCTATGCGTATGTGAGGCAGATCAACCTAACAGTTGATGTGTACACATGACCATGCAAGGTGAATAAGGATAAACTGATAGTCAAATTCTCTAATGACGACTTATCTAGAGTGCTATATCCACACGACGATCCACTGGTCGTCACTATGATGATCCATGAAGGTAAGGTTGCTAGAATACTAGAGGATAATGGAAGTTTTGTGAACGTTATGTTCTACAACTATTTTCAGAGGTTGAAGCTCCGAAATAGCAAATTGGCACCATACCATTGCCCCATGATCGGCTTCTCAGGAGAAACGGTATACCCACTAGGCACAGTGGAACTGGAAGTCATAGTCAACACTTGGCCAACTTGCTGAACTGAATATGTTTGTTTTTCCGTTTTGGATAAAAACGTGTTGTTTACCTATAATGTGATATTGGACAGGGTCAGGATAAAGAAATTTGAGGTTGTTCCATCAATAGAGCACTACTATTTAAAGTTCTCAACTCATTATGGGGTCGTCAAAGGCAACCAGTTGGAGGCACGTGAGTGATATTTCACCTCGACCGACTAAGAAGAGCAGAAGAAGCTAACGACTACCTAGCAGATTGAGACTATTGATCCATGAGAATAGATGAGGTTGGTCAAGGGCCAAGCAATTGAAGAGATTGAAATGGTCCCACTTGATGCCGAGCATCTAAAATGGACAGTTCAGATCGGGTCATTCCTAGACCTTTATTTAAAATAGAGGATCATAAACTTCTTACGGAAGCACAAGAGTGTGTTCACATAAATCCATGAGGATATACTTGGCACAGATCCTAATTTTATTTGCCATGAGTTAATCGTAGTGGAAATATCCAAACCAGTCAAGTAAAAGAGAAGGGTCTTTGATGCCTAGAAGAACCATACCGTCCAGGAGGAGGTTCTCAAGCTCCAAAAATATAATTTCATTGACGACGTCAAGTAACCAGAATGGTTAGTGAACATGGTAATGGGATAGAAAAAGAACAAAAAATAGAGGATGTGCATGGATTTTACTGACCTGAACAAGGTATGCCCCAATGACCAATATCCACTGCCTCGAATTGACTAGTTGATAGATCCAATCTCAGGCCATGAGCTTTTAAGCTTTATGGATGCCTACTCTGGTTACAACCAGATCAGGATGTATCCCTCCAAGAGAAAGAAGATGTCCTTCATTACTAGCAGTGGTACTTACTGTTATAATGTAATGCCATTTGGTCTTAAGAATACAGGAGCCACTTACCAGCGGCTGGTGAACAAAGTCTTCAAGGACCAAATCGGGGTCAATATGGAAGTATACGTAGATGATATGCCCACAAAGAGTAGGACAGTCGATAACCATATCAAGGACTTAGGGTAGACTTTTGACCAGCTAGAGAAGCACCAGATGAAGCTCAACCCCCACAAAGTGTGTTTTTGGAGTAAAAGAAGGCATGTTTTGGGGTTTTATTGTCAATCAATGTGCAATCGATATAAACTGGAGAAATTTGGTCAGCTCATGGCTTGAACAGTAGAGCTGGGCGATTATGACATATAGTATGAGCCTGGGATATCCATCAAGGGGCAAGTGTTAGTGGATTTCATTATTGAGTTTACCTATGAAGAGAAACCAGTAGAAGAGACTCCCACGAGAGAGAGCTCGATAAATAAGCAGACTTCCATGAAAGAGAGCTTAGTCCCAATTGAAGCAGAGCAGACTCTCACTGGAGAGAGATCCTTATCGTAAGAATACAAATGCCAATACTATGAATAGCAAAGGAAGCTATTCGTGTTAGATAAAATTGAAAAGGCAGATTCAGCTAAGACAGCTTCATCTGGAAACTGTTCGTTGACGAATCGTCTTACTAGACAGGTAGTGATGCGGGCATTATTATTGCCACACCAGATAAGATAGATGTCCAATACACTTTGCATTTTAAATTCGAAGCCTCCAATAATACAACGGAGTACGAAGCCTTGATTGTTGGGTTTGGCTTGGACTTATCCCTGAGGGCCGATCACATTATGGTACACAGCGATTCCCACCTCTTCGTCAACTTGATACTAGGAATCTACGAAGCAAAAGAGGAGTCTTTGGCTAAGTACTTGGCTATTATAAAAAAGTGGATGGAAATATTCGTAATAGTTAAAGTTATGAGAATTGCACAGTCAAAAAATACCCGAGAAAATGCCATGGAAAGATTAGCCTCGGCCACTAGAATCACCCTTATAAGAACAATGCCGATTGAGATACTAACCCACATGAGTACAGAAGGAGGAGGCCTAAAATTGATGGAAGTAAACTTGGGACCATCATGGATGGACCCTATACGAGCGTACATTTAGATCGACGATCTCCCCTGTGATCTAAAGGAATCCAAGAAGCTGCATTACAAAGGGTCCCATTACGTTATGGAGGTCGGGGTGTTATAAAGGAGGGGGTACATCCTCTCTCTACTAAGATGTGTTCACCCCGCATAAGTCAGTAAGTTAATTAAGGAGGTGCACGAAGGTTGTTGCGGAACACACTCCGTCAGAAGGTCGCTGGTGATACGAGTTGCAAATCAAGGCTACTACTCGCCTACTATAAAAGCTGACAATAAAGATTACGCAAAGAAGTGCGATAAGTGCCAAAAGTACGCTAAGATCCATCGCACACTAGGAGCACCGCTGACACTAATCACATCACCTTGGTTGTTTGTGATATGGGGGATTGATCGAGTCGATCCACTGCCGAGGACAAAAATGAGGTTTAAATATTTAAAAAATTATCATATGTCGCTATGGCATGCTATATATGCATTCATTACGGATTATGGAACACAATTTGACAACCAGGACTTTGAAGATTATTGCATCAAACCCAACATTCGAAAGCTACACTCTGTACTAGGACATCCACAGTGCAACGGACAAATCGAGATCACCAATAAAACACTCCTGGATGGAATCAAGAAGAGGCTCGACGATGCAAAGGGTAACTGGATCAATGAGCGGCATAGTGTACTTTGGGCCTACGGGATAACTCCACAAAAAGCAACAAGAGAGACGCCTTACATTCTCAACTTCGGTACAAAAGTGGTAGTCCCCACTAAATAGGACTCCCTAGCCACAGGGTCCTCAACTTTAATTCCCCAAAAGGCAATTAAATGATAAGGTTGAACCTCGACATGGTGGAAGAAGTCATGAAGAATACAGCACTACATATGGTTGCCTATCAGCAGAGGACTGCTCATTTTACAATCGACGCTTCAATCCAAGCATCTTGAAAGAAGGATACTATGTTCTCAATAAGATGATTGTAATACCCCGTATTTTTATGGCTTTTAACTATGCGATTTAATAAATTAAATTGCCTTGAATTATGAGATTTATTAAAATTAATTTGGGATAATTAATTGAAAAATAATTCGGATTTAAATGCTAGCGAAAAGAGAGTTAGTATTTGATTATTATAATGTTGTTGAATATTACTGAGTGATTATGGTAATATGTGATTGTTAAATTTATTAAAATTGTCGTGGGTTAAAAATATGGCAGTTTAGGTAATTAAGATGGGACGCGCGTGTCAGGCGTGTCAGGACCCAATTTAATGGATTTGAAAGTATTTTATTTTTATGTCATCCGTATGAGCATTTTGAGTGCGCCAACGTGTCCGGAAGGTTCGATATAGTCAGAAAACACTAGCCAGGGTTTTAGTTTGGGTCCCAGGGCATTTTTAGGCATAACCGACAACCCGGGAGGGTATTTTAGTCATTCCTATTTTGGGGTGAATAGTGACCCACGAATTTTAGACAGTTAATATCAGCCAACACTTGAGTCCCTTAGGGTTTCTCAACCAAAAATCATGAACAGCCATTAGAATGGAAGAAAATGGAGTTTCCAAAGGAGAACCACCAATTAGAGGCTTTTGCACCACCGTCACCACCACCGGATAGATCGGAAAGAAAGGATCATCCACATATCATCTACTTTATCGGATCAGAATCGTAATTACTAGGCAAGTGATTTAACTTGCAATAATTTAGCGCATATATCATTCATGTTAGGTTAGAATCAAAAATAACCTTAAATAATAAAAATTGAATGGATTTGAAGAATTTAAATCATAATCTGGGTAGGTCTTGCATGTAGTTTAATATTGGAGATAATAGCAGCCACGAAATTTTGATTTATGGGTAGAGAATTATGAAATTGTATTGAATTATATAGTGTTCTTGAAGAAATAGGAAAAACTAGTGTTTTTATATGAAAAATTAGGTAAATTGATCAGAGAACTTGATGTTCTACTTTGATTTGATGATTCTAAAACGTGGGAAATGATGCAAACATGTTGGTATGATAATTAGTATACTTTGTTGGGATTTTAAGACATTGTAATGAAGAATTAAAGGTGTAAAAAGAGAGAAACCCGTAACTGTTTAAGAAAATCTGGGTTGATACCTGCTTGATCGATCGATCGATTGAAGAATGTCGATCGATCGATTGAAGAATGTCGATCGATCGACGATCGATCGATTGACCCCTTTTCTTCGATCGATCGACCCCTTCTAATTTTTGGCAATTGTTTTCCCTTAAGGCTTAATAAAAATCTCAAGGACGATGATGTTTCTTAGGATGTTTAAATTGATATTTTGGGACTTAGTTAAGGACATTAGGGTCTTAGTTGAAGCCCGGTAAAAAGGATTACCTTAGGGATTTGAATACTATTGCTTACGAGGGACTACCGAGTGAGTTACGGTTCAAAATCGTTCAAATTGAAACCATAATGGGAATAAATATTGAGGTAAGGATAAGAACAGTAATGGAGGGGCTTTAAGTTAGTGAGATAACATTAGAAACTAATAGGAGGCCTAGTAACCTTTTGGTGTAGGTTTAGGTACTCAAATTGACATGACGAGAGAAAGTTATCAAGTTAAATATATAATTAGGTATGATGTTCGGGATAATCTTACTATGTACGAGACTTACTAGATAGAATGTGAATATCTATATTTAAATATGATTACTAAGGTTGTGTGAATGGATTTCTTATGTGTATGACATACCTACCATACTTGCTATCATGGGAGGTTAGTTTTTTTTTTGTAAAGGACCCTCTTATCCTTGTGTGCCTTCGGGGGGATTTAGACTGGTACCTTAAGGACATAGGACTGTGAATGACTTATTTGTGAGTTGATAAGTCAGTTGACCATAGGAGCGTAGGTATGTGCGTGACCCATGGGTATGTGAACTATGTTCGCCTCCAATATGTGTGGTTTTGCTTATTGAAACGGTTCTTGAGAGACTCGAAAATCGTAGTCCCTATGCACGTAATGTACCCGAATTCGATAGCAGAGTATGCGTGCACCGCAGCTTAGCCTAGGGGTGCCATATATGTATTTATTTACTGAGAGTGATATACTTATGTACTTGTGACTGGTTCATTGTTGCTTAGTAGATGTGAATAACTATGATATTTGAATGGGCTAAGAATGAGAATTTAATCAACACTTGCGATAAGTAATTTTAATGAATGCGAATATGGGTTATTAATATAACTGTTCTGGTTACTAAGAGTACACACCCTATGGTATAATGCAGAAGCGGAAGAGGTACAGACTAGTTAGTTAGTGACATAACTAGGATGGGTTAAGGTAATACGTTAGGCGTGCACATTAGTTAAGAGGTGAGAAACTCATGTGAGAGTACGCAACTAACATGTTTATAATATGTGTTATTTAATTATTATTTAAACACTTGCTAAATTTTTAAACTGTTTTCACCTCGGGCTCTGACCCGTTTTCCTCCAAATCCATTTTGTTTTGTAAAAACATTTTAGGCGCCCAGCCACAGGGACGCCAAGCATAGGAGTTCCATTTTGATGACGTGTTGTAGCTACTGTGGAAGCTGCAGGATCTTGGTATTAGACGCCTTCATATTTATCCTTGGTTCCTTCAGAGTCATTTGTATCAGTTAGGGCTTGTCGCCCATTCTTATTTAGAGGTTGTAGTTACAGTCTATCATTATTTAGATTATTGGTTTATTTATTCAAACTCTTGTATTGGGATTTTATTTACTCTGGCATTATTATTGGAGTGTTAACTCCAGACTCAGTTGATTTCATTTCGTTGGTTATTCATATGAGATTTTTTATGCGATTGATGGTTAATGATTTAATTCTTGGTTATTAGATAACTTAATTAATAAAATTTGACATCTTTCTTTTTAAATATTAGATGGCTAGTAATTAATTAAATATTTTTCAACAGTGATGCTAAGACTGAACCAACTCGATATTCTGTATTAATTTAAAAAAGGAGTAGCTACCCGGTATGTAATTAGACGGGGTGTCACAGGTGGTATCAGAGCATCAGGTTCTAGTATCCTTTAGGATCTGTGCAGCTTATTATGCTTCCAGCGTAGCTTTCTTTGATATAGAGACCTATGTTTAGGATTAATAATTTCTTTGGTGAGATTTCGTTCTCCTGCTATGATGTATATGATAGTGAATTTTATTTGAATTCGAGTGTGTTCGTGTGCCGAACAATGCAGTACGTCAGGCGAAGACAGTTGGGCAGACAGCAGGAGGCAAAGATCAGTTGAAGTTACTTGATTTATTAAAGAAGGATGACAGTAGTTGAAGTCACCCATATTATGGCACGGAAGTCCAGGACGGTAAAGATGACTAAGGCGCGACTTGTGACTTCCAGGTACAACTATAGTAGAAAGTCGGGTCAAATTAGAATCACCCAGTAAGGTTGGATTGGGAGAGAATCGGACGAAACATTAAAGAGAACCAGCAGTGGAAATACTAGAAATTAGGAGATGGTGTGTACTAAACAACTAATGTAAAATATCCAAAGGCTTGGATATATGACAGGGTATAGCTAATCTGGAGTGAAAATTTAGGGTAAAATTTTTCTTGGCTCGTAAGAGCGGAGGTACAATGATGAGAGGCAACTAACACACTTAGAAGTGGAATGTGACGTCGAGAGAAGGTGCATAAGTATGGTTTGATCATAAGTTCCTTCATTAGATGTTCAGAGTGAGATGCAAATGTTATTTTGAACTCACACAAGAGGGTCGGACAGAGGTCACTTTGTGAGGGGAAATTTCATTATTTAGCGAACCTTACACCGGGTGAAGTAGGTGAAATGGATAAGAGGACATTAAAGGGAGAATTTGCGTACAAGAAGAATTGTTTGCACTTCTGGGAAATTCTGCTTGGACGGTCAACGCGGATGGTAATTAAGTTGCGTTTTGTTAATATGGAGGTAAGCGCTTCCTTGTGAGGGGAGCTACAAGAATCGAAGGATTTAGATAGAGTAAGACTAGGGGTAAATGGTGTTGAAGAAGCGCCACAAGGGGGAGACCCATCAGGGAGCCCATTTAAATGATTCGGATAGCTTAATTGTTACTGTTGATGTAAACAACTAGATCGCTCTAATTATTTAATCACAGATAAATAAATAAGACAAAGATTTTTAAAGTGGTTCGGCTAGGAATAAAGCCTACGTCCACTGTTATGTTATTGCTGAGTGTTTATGGAATTCTTGATTACAAGTTCTTTCAAGAGATTCCGGTCCCCTTGAATGAGGATGATACAAGGTATTTATAGCCCTTAGGCTGTACATGAAAGGTCCGATACATTAAATGAAATACATATGAAAGGGTAATACGTTTAATGCAGCGTGTGCGTCAAGAATATAAACATTTAATGAACAGTTGAACAGTTGTCCGTTTAATGATACGGCCGAGATGCAGCTCGGACCGCCTTAGTTGCTCGTCGTTCAGGAGTTCATCGGAGCGCTGGAGTTCCTCGGAGTGTTGTAGTTCCTCGGGGTGTTGTAGTTCCTCGGGGTGTTGTAGTTCCTCGGGGTATCCTTGTTGCTCGGAGCGAACATGACTTGGTCGGGGGAAATAAACTTCCTCGTTGTTATTGTGCCATGTAGATTGACACGTGTCTTCTTATTATTGGTCCACGTCAGTAGATTAAATTTGGTATCAACAGAAGCCCCCAATGCTTCATGCTTGATGGGTTACTTGAAAGGATGGAGTATTTATTCTGCAATGTTGCTCGGTGCTCGTGAAATTCTTGATCTACCTTCTTGATTTGTTCAACACAAAGTTCATTATCTCCTAGACGAAGTATGATGCAGGCTGATCGATGGTTGCTAATCTTTCTTTAGAGGAACTCCGTGTGCTATGTATCACCCCTGAGAATTTGGATGCAGCCATGCCATAGTATGAAACTTGTAGCTTATCATAATCTTCAAGTATGTTGATTGGTTTGCCATCCGACCAACTGCTTCCTGTGTCGAGCAACTGAGTGCTAACTTCACGTGCTTGATTTTTCTGATTTAAGCTTATCTGAATACTTTGTCGAGTAACATATAGCTTTTGAACCCAACTCTTCAATCTGATTAGTACCAGGCTAGTGGTGGACTTCGAAACATTTTCTCATAAATTCTTCTTCATTATTGGTCGAGACAGTATTAGCAAAGATCTCAGTGCTGTAGATGCTGATTTTGACTTCTACCTCTGCTCGGGGACGAATAAGAGGTTCTCAGGGACGAGCAAGTGCTTCTCGGGAATGGGCTAATGCTTCTCAGATAGATCATCTGCGATGAATATCCGAATGTTGAAAGGTCTTAACTTCATAAACTCCCTTTATATTTTAGATGATTCTCCTACTGGTGAGGAACCTGTTTCAAAAGTAGAAGGAAAAGAAACCAATAGAATAGGAATCTCATTGTAATAGTTAGTATACATTTTCATTCTCAATGTATTTTGTTTTTTGAATTTAATGAAAGACTTTCATTTTTATTCGCAATCTTAATTGCTATTGTCTTGTAAAATACTTTACATCTGTGCATATGTAAAAGATAACAATATTGTGTTGTTCATCGACCAACTTAGTAATAAAAAGTTACAAGTATTAGTAACGTTGCTCGATCACTTAATAATAAAGTAATGAGTATAAAAATGTTTAAAATTTTTCCAACCAACCAAGGTTGATAAATAATGTTTGTCGATCAACTACAGTTGATGGAAATTTATCTCCGACCAGCCATACTTGGTTTAATTTCAAATATTTTCATAAAATGTGCCCGACCAACTAAGGTCAATAATTTGTCCTCGTCGACCAACTACAGTTAGTGGGTTTTTATCCCCGACCAACCATACTTGGTTCAGTTTGAAATATTTTGTTCTTCGAGGAACTTTTTGTAATAATCTTACCTCCCGACCAACATAAGTTGTAATATGAGAGTATATTTTTATCTTACCAACCGTAATTGATCATGCTGGTGTACACCTCTTAACCAAAGGAGTAGTAGTTTTTTGGCTCCTTAGAGCTTTTGGCTCCTTAGAGCGCCTCCTAACCAAAGGAGTATTTTTTGGCTCCTTAGAGCACTTTTGTCTCCTTAGAGCACTTTTTGGCTCCTTAGAGCCCTTTTTTGGCTCCTTAGAGCGCTTTTGGCTCCTTAGAGCACTTTTGGCTCCTTAGAGCACTTTTTTGGCTCCTTAGAGCACTTTTGGCTCCTTAGAGCACTTTTTGGCTCCTTAGAGCCCTTTTTTGGCTCCTTAGAGCACTTTTGGCTCCTTAGAGCATTTTTTGGCTCCTTAGAGCACTTTTTTGGCTCCTTAGAGCACTTTTTGGCTCCTTAGAGCACTTTTGGTCCATTAGCTCTGAGGATATCCTGGCGCTGAATGAACCTTCAAAATGTTTGACTGATGATAATAGGCAGCAAACTCCTCGTTTTTAAATTATGTTCCATGGTCTGTGATGAAGGCATGAGGGAGACCATATCGGCAGATGATGTTCTTCCCAACAAATTGGTACACCTTCCTTCTCGTATGTCATGTCAATAAGTGGCTCAGCTTCTATCCACTAAGTAAAATAATCTACTGCGATGACGAGGTATTTGAATCTTCCTCGAGTCGTCGGCAATGGTCCAACCAAATCAATCCCCACATGGAAAATGGCCAAGGATAAATGATGGGTGTCAATAATGTTTGTGAAGTTCTTCGGATGGAGGAAAAGCGTTGGTACTTGTCACATTTCTTGGCATAAGCTATACAATCAGCTCTCATCGTCGGCCAGTAGTATCCCTGCGTCATCACCTTTTGCAAAAGTGTTCGTCCTGCTACATGGGCTCCACAGGACCCTTCATGGATCTCTTTAATCAATTCATCTCGGAGGGATGTACACATCTTTGCAAACCTGCCATAATTCCTCGTCGAGCAGCTTTAAACTTCCATTTCTTGGCAGCGAGCTTATCTTCCGAATACCATTATACCGAGCAGCTTTAAACTTCCATTTCTTGGCGGTGAACTTATCCTCCGAATACCATTAATTAGTACATACCGAGCAGCTTTAAACTTCCATTTCTTGGCAGCGAGCTTATCCTCCGGTAATTGTTCCTCCTTAATATATGCTCTGATAGGATCCATCCAAGATGTTCCTAAATCAAGGGTAATAATATTCATCGTCAGGTCTTCATCTATGCTCCGACTTTCTAATGCTTCAATTGGTATCGTTCTTCGCAGCTCGGCACGAGTAGCTGATGCTAATCGGGCCAAGGCGTATGCTCTCACATTCTCCGTTCTTGATATTCTTACCAGTTTGAACAGCAACAAACTCTGATACCAACTCCATCACCTTTGCTTGATACTTGATCATCAATTCTCCTTCGGCTCATTATTTTCCCAACATTTGGTTTACGATCAATTGAGAATCACTGAAGACAATAACCTGCTGTGCCTCCATAGTATTTGACAAATTAAGACCTGAAATCATGGCCTCATACTCAACCTCATTATTAGAAGCTTTGAATTAGAAACATAGGGCGTATTCCATGTCGACCTCGTCTGGGCTGTTCAAAACGATCCCTGCCCCACAACCTGTAGTGCAAGATGAGCCATCTACATATAGCCTCCATATAGGCAACTTGTCTTCTAATTTCTGGTCTGACAGAGTTCCTCGGTGGAATACTTGTCGCTTTCTTTCATCATGTCCTGATACTTCTGAATACACCTCTTGAATTTCAATATACCTCCTGAACTTCAATATAGCAATCTACATATAGCCTCCATATAGGCAATTTGTCTTCTAATTTCTGGTCTGACAGAGTTCCTCGGTGGAATACTTGTCGCTTTCTTTCATCATGTCCTGATACTTCTGAATACACCTCTTGAATTTCAATATACCTCCTGAACTTCAATATTCCTCCTGAACTTCAATATTCCTCCTGAGAAAGTGATTAGTCGGGGTTGAATTTGATGCTCGACTGCATGATGATATAAGAATGTGCCACCAAATGAACAAATATATCTGTAATAGAAGCCCCCAACTGTGGAATGTGAACTTTGAATGAGATTTATCGACCAATACCAACCGGAGTTGGATTTTATCTACCAACCGGAGTTGGATTTTGTCTACCAACCGGAGTTGGATTTTATCTACCAATCGGAGTTGGTGGTAATTGATAATGAATGATGAAGACTTCCTCGGAGCTGACCAACAGATTGTTGGGAATAAGATAATATAAATGCTGGATACCTCCTCGGCGATGACCAACAGATTGTTGGGAATAAGATATAATAAATGCAGGATACCTCCTCGGCGATGACCAACAGATTGTTGGGAATAAGATAATATAAATGCAGGATACCTCCTCGGCGATGACCAACAGATTGTTGGGAATAAGATATAATAAATGCTGGAGACATCCTTGGAGCTGAATAAGATATAATAAATGCTGGAGACATCCTTGGAACTGAATAAGATATAATAAATGCTGGAGACATCCTTGGAGCTGAATAAGATATAATAAATGTTGGAGACATCCTTGGAGCTGAATAAGATATAATAAATGTTGTCCTCAACAGATTGTTGGGAATAAGATAATATAAATGTTGGAGATATCCTTGGAGCTGAATATATGATTATAATAAATGTTGTCCTCAACAGATTGTTGGGAATAAGATAATATAAATGTTGGAGATATCCTTGGAGCTGAATATATGATTATAAATATTTGTCGAGCTCCATGCTGAAATGAGAATAGTATATGCATCCAAATAGATATAAAGAATAATTAAAAATAATAAAGTGCCTCGCCGATCAGTCGAGGTAGAATCATATAATACCGAACAAGAATAAGATCTTTCAGAACATAAGAATATGGCCGAGAACGTTGTCAGGCCTGAATATAAATAAGAATTATCCGAACGAATGTTGTAATTCTCCTTAAAGCTGAATAAGTATCTTGTCGAGGCATAATTGCAGAATGCCGAATAAGAATAATATTTTCCAGAACATAAGAATATGGCTGAGAACTTTGCTGGGCCTGCATATAAATAAGAATTACCCCGACCAACTATCCGTTGGGGGTGAAATATAATAAATGTTATAGTTCTCCTCAGAGCTGAATATGATAATAAGTATCTCGCCGAGCTCCATATTGAGATGAATATATAATATGCATCCGAATGGATGTTGAGAATGATTTGTGCTTGAGCAGATATCATAGCAATAATAAAATCAATAGTTCCTCGCTGAGGTGAAATTTCATACTGCCGAGCTATGATAATATTTTTCAGAAGAGTAAGATTATTTCCGAGCATTCGTCGGAGTTGAATCTTGTACCTGTAAAAATTAATATCTTGCTCTACCATTTGTGTAGGCTGAATTGATTAGTCATGAGAATAATTTACTCATCCAATCAATATATGATATGTATATGCTTGAGAAATAAAAATATTAATTTCAAAATATCAGGGGTGCTTAGCATTTTTTAATACCCCGAGATTCTACTGCTGCCGACAAACAACATGGATGTTGCCGACCAACATTTAAGGATATCTCAAATTATAGAATATATGGTTGGATGACTAGAATATCTCGATTCTTTAGATCAAAAAATAACATTCAATGTAAAATTTAAGCCTTAAGAATGTTAATTAAATGAATAAATATATAACCCACTAGATCGTGTGATTTCGTCAAAGAAACCTTGTGATGTGATGAACGAGGGGCCAAAATATCAAATTTGTTCCCAGTCTTGATATGGTCATGATTATTTTACTGATCCTCTTTTACAAGAGGTGGGCAATGATTTTTCAGGTGAGAGAAAATTATTTTTTATATTGATCCCTTCCTATTCCCAATTTGGAGAGATAAAAATATGGTGAATGATTAAAGTTATTACCAAATTTATATAAAAAAAATCAATCAATTTGACTTTATTGACATAGATGGAAGATGAACCAAATTAAGTATATAATTCATAAAAGTGAATGCAAAGAGTCTCAAACTTGTGAATGCAAAGAGACTCAAACTTGAAGAGAGAGAAAATAGATCTGGGTCGTGATTTCCATGAGAAGACTTTTCATTGTCTTTAACCTTTTCCCATTCTTTTATTAAAAATATGATGGGAATTTGAATAGACATCAAATAGCTTACAAAATTTATTTCAAAATCAACAATGAAAATGATCAAATCTTATCATCGTCGCATATATTGGTATATGTAATAATTTAAAATATTTATTCCATGATATAAAATTGAAACTTGAGAATCAAGCAAAGAATTATGATTTATGAAATCTACTATTTTTCAGATTTCTAAATAAGAATTAATCTAACAGTTATGATTTAAAAATCATGATATGCAACATTTTGCAAATAAAAATTGGACAATTAATTTATGTATATAAACATAAAAATCACGATTCAATCAAAAGATGTATGTATAATTGATTATACGTAAAGAAAATAAAAACTTAGCTTTTGGTGGAGAACAACGCTTGTAACACGTTCCCACAGACGGCGCCAATCTGTTGATGTAAAAAACTAGATCGCTCTAATTATTTAATCACAGATAAATAAATAAGACAAAGATTTTTAAAGTGGTTCGGCTAGGAATAAAGCCTACGTCCACTGTTATGTTATTGCTGAGTGTTTATGGAATTCTTGATTACAAGTTCTTTCAAGAGATTCCGGTCCCCTTGAATGAGGATGATACAAGGTATTTATAGCCCTTAGGCTGTACATGAAAGGTGCGATACATTAAATGAAATACATATGAAAGGGTAATACGTTTAATGCAGCGTGTGCGTCAAGAATATAAACATTCAATGAACAGTTGAACAGTTGTCCGTTTAATGATACGGCCGAGATGCAGCTCGGACCGCCTTAGTTGCTCGTCGTTCAGGAGTTCATCGGAGCGCTGGAGTTCCTCGGAGTGTTGTAGTTCCTCGGGGTGTTGTAGTTCCTCGGGGTATCCTTGTTGCTCGGAGCGAACATGACTTGGTCGGGGGAAATAAACTTCCTCGTTGTTATTGTGCCATGTAGATTGACACGTGTCTTCTTATTATTGGTCCACGTCAGTAGATTAAATTTGGTGTCAACAGTTACCAAGCGATGGTGATTTTCGAAAGAGATGTGGAAACCAGTAGCTTGTTCTTCAGGGCCATCAAAGCTAAGGTAACAACGAAGATAGTCATCAGAGTTGAGACTACCAACGTCCGAGAGAAGGACCACCTTAACATGATTAGTGTGTCCGGAGATAAGTGGAGTATGTGTAGAGGTATTTTGTGGGGAGTAAAACCCATGCGTTATAAATGTTTCCCGAAGAAAGTATAGGTATAAGGGTATGGTGCCTAGCAAGGGCAATAGTTATAAAAAAATCGATTTGGTACGGACAGGTGTGTTAAGTCCAGGAACCATTTGAGCAGCCAGAGCAATTGACAAGATAAAAGTATGAGTTATATCCTCAGATGATGTTACGTGCTGTATATGTCAGGAACGAGTTACTATATTTTTGTTACTTCTATATTCGCATGAGAGTCAGGTTTAGTGAGTATCTCGGCAATGTTATTATTTATGTGGAGATTTTTCCCTGGTATAATGGGGTTACCTTTAGTGTTATCCACGGAGGATGAATGGGTATATTGATAGTGGTATATACGTTATTGAAATTACTCGTTTTAGTGTTGTGTTATACGAGTATGATATTATCTTAATTATGGTTTTATAATATGCTTATACCGATAGTGAGAGAATATTGCAAGTTTATCGGGGTTACTACCTTGGTGTAGAATGTTTTGTTCTCGCGAGGCCCCATCTGCGAGAGGGTCGGGCTCGCGATTGTATATATATATATATTGTTGAGACTTAGAAAAGTACAATGGTCTTAGATATTTGTTCCAGGTATGTGTAGGGACTTTATTGATATAAATCGGAGTGTATTTAGTTTACCGTTCAGTGAAAAGATTTAGCTGGTTATTATAATTAACGCTCAGGATATAGTAATAAGAAGAGTGCATTATTATATCACCCTTTAGAGACGTGGAAGTTAATACTCATAGTTGTAAGTCTGGGGACGGGATTTTGAGAACCCCAATATATTTGCATGATGTTGATGGAAGGTGATTTCCATCAATGTTAAGAGACAGTGTCTTTCGGAAGGAGTTCCTTGTTTAAGTGAAATTACGGAAGGATATGTAACTTTATTGTCAAAAAGCGGGAATATAGGGGTACATGTTATGGATCGAGGACCTAACAAATTCCGATGACCGGCAATGCTAGGAAGTAGTGTATCGGGGGGTTCCTTGTTTGGATTTCGCTTTGCAAGACACCCCACGCATGAAACTTAGTGTAAGGTTGGTAGTAAGGAGATGTGTGTCCATTCGTTCATGATTTGGATACCTCGATCGTTATAGAAGTATGTAGTTATAACTAGAAGTTAAAGGGTAAATTACGATATAAGGCCAGTAGAGCCAGTGGTGTGGTGAGGAAGTACTGAAAAAAATTGGGTTTTTATTTTGGCGGGTTGAAGGATGCACTGAGGTTAAGGAGGATTTAGGATTTCAAATTTGAGGGTGATTGAGAACGTCCAAGTGGTATAGCCACGTTACAAATGCAGGGACAATAAAGAATTTGGAGTATGTTTGGAGCATATATGATGTTTAAACCTTTATGCATGGGTTATAAGGGGTGTACACACCCTGGTTTGCTTATGTGTTAATCGCCAGAAGAGGGACGTAGATGGGTGAAATTATTACTTGTGAGACTAATACGACAAAATGGAAGTGGTAGAGTGGATTAAGCGTCGTGAGAAGAATGACAATCTATTGATTCTTGTGCAATCAGAATAACACGTCCAAAATTGGTTGAAAGGCAGTGGGAAGCCATTTAAAAAGGGAGCGTCTCTTGAGAAGGCAAATAGCTAACTATTATGGACAATTTGGAGCAGAGTTCCACCCAATCGAATGTTGAGAGTGGCTTACGCATAAATAGAGTGAGGATGTTGATAAGGTGTAAGAGTCCAGATGTGCACAATGTGGTGACAGGTGCACGTGTCAAAATTTTGGTATACGTAGAGGGAAAAAGAGGGTTAGTAAGTATCACTTAACGAGAAGAATTATACGTGAAAGTCGGCATTGAAAGGGGTATAGTAAGTAGTAGATCGGTTGGGGTAAGATGATCAACCAGATAATTTTGTATCAAGCCGACGATTCAAGTGATGGAAGAGTTAAGTTGGTAAATTTCCTTGAGGGGTTTCCAACTTATAGATAAGTAACGAGTTCCTTTGAATATGTGGGACAGGTTGTTCGAAAGGAGAGAAATTGGTATATCCTTGGGTGATATACACTATTAAATAGTGAACACGCCGTTACGTGGTCCTACGCAGAATTATTCTGAACTAGTATGAGATACCTAAAACCCAACTTCAATATGGTGTATAAGAAAGTAGTGGGAATAATTTTGTTTTGAGAAAGTTGTATCACCTATAGCACGAAGAATAGGTGCAAGGTGATTGACGACTGGTGGAACTGTATGAAAGCCACTTTGGATTCATTGCGATCATTTCATTTTCAAAACGGGTATAGCTAGTAAGTAAGGTATATTATGGTAATGGGGAGAAGATATTACCTGTGGGTACACGGTTTAAGAATAAAGGGCCTGGACGAGTAGCCTAATTGAGACAGGCCCAATGTCCAGGTCCTTCATATCTTAACATCGATTCAGTTATGACTTGGTCTTCTCCTATGATCTCGTAAAGAGGTGTTCCAGGAGAAGATGGAAAACGTGGAAGAGTCCAACACCCCCACTCCCTGAAAATAACATGTATATAATAAACCCTAGTGCTGGGGCAATAGGCATGCACTATATTCTCTGTAATCGCTCCCCGGAGTATATAGAAATAATACCGACTGCACCACCGTGGACATATGCATTCTTGCTGAACCACGTACATCTCTTGTTGTGTGATTGGCATTTTGTGTTTCTTATTTCACTTGGTGATTGCGCTTCTCTTATCTATTTGTGTTGAATAATAATTGTCACCGCAACTAATGGTACAGTTGGGTGAAAGCACCCGAATCTATTCATAGTGGACAAGGTGCTTACTGAGGTTTTGTGTGGATAAACCTTATCATTCTTTCACTGGATGTTTAAAGGTGAGAGGATTATTAGAGTTTGGATCAGTCAGGAGTTAGAGTCCGATAACTAAAATGGGATAACCACCAACTGTCGTGAGTGGCTTTCCCTTGTGTAAAACTCATAACGTCGGGAACAGAGATTCAAAGAACGGATAAGAGTAGTCAGAAGTTCTACGATTTATCCCAAGATGGGAGTTTTGTGCCTAGATAAACGTAAGGGTTGATATGTAGTGAAGTGCAGACTCAATATTATTGAGATAATGCGGCCAATGATATATAAGCTATTCTTATTCGAATGTTGGTCAGTAAGAGCGCAACGTGAGGTGCATTTATTGAGGTATAACCCTATAACTGATAAAGTGTCAAGAGTGTTCAACAAGCTTGTTGTGAAGCGAGAGCTGTAGTGATTAAGCCTTTTTTTGTATTTTACTTTAGGTAGTGGACGATTACAAATTTTTCCAGATATGCCTATTTTCCAAATTTTGGGACGAAATTCCGTTATTAGGGGGAAGTATGTAATACCCCGTATTTTTATGGCTTTTAATTATGCGATTTAATAAATTAAATTGCCTTGAATTATGAGATTTATTAAAATTAATTTGGGATAATTAATTGAAAAATAATTCGAATTTAAATGCTAGCGAGACGAGAGTTAGTATTTGATTATTATAATGTTGTTGAATATTACTGAGTGATTATGGTAATATGTGATTGTTGAATTTATTAAAATTGTCGTGAGTTGAAAATACGGCAGTTTCGGTAATTAAGATGGGACGCGCGTGTGAGTCGTGTCAGGATCCAATTTAATGGATTTGAAAGTATTTTATTTTTATGTCATTCGTATGAGCATTTTGAGTGCGCCAACGTGTCTGGAAGGTTCGAGGTAATAAAAAAACACTAGCCGAGGGTTTAGTTTGGGTCCCGGGGCATTTTTAGGCATAACCGGCAACCCGGGAGGGTATTTTAGTCATTCCTATTTTTGGGTGAATAGTGACCCACGAATTTTAGACAGTTAATATCATCCAACACTTGAGTCCCTTACGGTTTCTCAACCAAAAATCATGAACGGCCATTAGAGTGGAAGAAAATGGAGTTTCCAAAGGAGAACCACCAATTAGAGGCTTTTACACCACCATCACCACCACCGGATAAATCGGAAAGAAAGGATCATCCACATATCATCTACTTCATCGGATCAGAATCGTAATTACTAGGCAAGTGATTTAACTTGCAATAATTTAGCGCATATATCATTCATGTTAGGTTAGAATTAAAAATAACCTTAAATAATAAAAATTGAATGGATTTGAAGAATTTAAATCATAATCTCGGTAGGTCTTGCATGTAGTTTAATGTTGGAGATAATAGTAGCCACGAAATTTTGATTTATGGGTAAAGAATTATGAAATTGTATTGAATTATATAGTGTTCTTGAAGAAATAGGAAAAACTAGTGTTTTTATATGAAAAATTAGGTAAATTGATCCAAGAACATGATGCTCTACTTTGATTTGATGATTCTAAAATGTGGGAAATGATGCAAACATGTTGGTATGATAATTAGTATACTCGGTTGGGAGTTTAAGACATTGTAATGAAGAATTAGAGGTGTAAAAAGAGAAAAACGCGTAACTGTTTAAGAAAATCTGGGTTGATACCTGCTTGATCGATCGATCGACTGAAGAATGTCGATCGATCAACGATCGATCGATCGACCCCTTCTAATTTTTGGCAACTGTTTTCCCTTAAGGATTAATAAAAATCTCAAGGGCGATGATGTTTCTTAGGATGTTTAAATTGATATTTTGGGGCTTAATTAAGGACAGTAGGGTCTTAGTTGAAGCCCAGAAAAATGGATTACCTTAGAGATTTGAATACTATTGCTTACGAGGGACTACCGAGTGAGTTACGGTTTGAAATCGTTCAAATTGAAACTATAATGGGAATAAACGTTGAGGTAAGGATAAGAACAGTAATGGAGGGGCTTTAAGTTACTGAGATAACATTAGAAACTAATAGGAGGCCTAGTAACCTTTTGGGGTAGGTTTAGGTACTCAAATTGACACGACGAGAGAAAGTTATCAAGTTAAATATATAATTACATATGATGTTCGGGATAATCTTACTATGTACGAGACTTACTAGATAGAATGTGAATATCTATATTGAAATATGATTATTAAGGTTGTGTGAATGCCTTGTGAATGGATTTCTTATGTGTATGACATACCTACCATACTTGCTATCACGGGAGGTTAGTTTTTTTTTTTAAAGGACCCTCTTATCCTTGTGTGCCTTCGGGGGGATTTAGACTGGTACCTTAAGGACATAGGACTGTGAATGACTTATTTGTGAGTTGATAAGTCAGCTGACCATGGGAGCATAGGTATGTGCGTGACCCATAGGTATGTGAACTATGTTCGCCTCCAATATGTGTGATTTTGCTTATTGAAACGGTTCTTGAGAGACTCAAAACTCGTAGTCCCTATGAACGTGATGTACCCGGATTCGATAGCAGAGTATGCGTGCACCGCAGCTTAACCTAGGGGTGTCATATATGTATTTATGTACTGAGAGTGATATACTTATGTACTTGTGACTGGTTCATTGTTGCTTAGTATATGTGAATAACTAAGATGTTTGAATGGGCTAAGAATGAGAATTTAATTAGCACTTAAGATAAGTAATTTTAATGAATGCGAATATGGGTTATGAATATAATTGATTTGGGTACTGAGAGTAGACATCCTATGGTAGAATGAGGAAGCGGAAGAGGTACAGACTAGTTAGTTAGTGACATAACTAGGATGGGTTAAGGTCATACGTTAGGTGTGAACATTAGTTAAGAGGTGAGAAACCCATGTGAGAGTACGCAACTAACATGTCTATAATATGTGTTGTTTAATTGTAATTTAAACACTTGCTAAAGTTTTAAACTGTTTTCTCCTCGGGCTCTGACCCGTTTACCTCCAAATCTATTTTGTTTTGTAAAAACATTTTAGGTGCCCAGCCACAGGGACGCCAAGCATAGGAGTTCCATTCTGATGACGTGTTGTAGCTGATGTGGAAGCTGCAGGATCTTGGTATTAGACGCCTTCATATTTATCTTTGGTTCCTTCAGAGTCATTTGTATCAGTTAGGGCATGTCGCCCCTTCTTATTTAGAGGTTGTAGTTACAGTCTATCATTATTTCGGTTATTGGTTTATTTATTCAAACTCTTGTATTGGGATTTTATTTACTCTGGCATTATTATTATTGGAGTGTTTACTCCAGACTCAGTTGATTTCATTTCGTTGGTTATTCATATGAGATTGTTTATGCGATTAATGGTTAATGATTTAATTCTTGGTTATTGGATAACTTAATTAATAAAATTTGACATCTCTCTTTTTAAATATTATGTGGCTAGTAATTAATTAAATATTTTTCGATAGTGATGCTAAGACTGAACCAACTTGATATTTTGTATTAATTTAATAAAGGAGTAGCTACCCGGTATTTAATTAGACGGGGTGTCACAATGATCCAGAAGAACAACAAACTAGAGCCTAGTTAGCACGGGTCCTATCGGGTTATGAGTTTGGTAAGACCCGAAACTTACCACATTAAAATGCTGGAGGGTGAATAATTTAAGAATCCTTGGAAGTCGGAGCATCTTCGAAAATATTACCAGTAATGTCCTATTTAGTTCAGTTATGTACCGAGCATTTAAGTATTAAGAAAGTGATGATTTCAATTTTGATATTTTATGTCCTTATTTTCTTTTCGGAATAAGATATGTGTGCACATTCCTAACTACACAAACACGGTATGACTTCGTTGAACAAACAAGTCACGAATAGAACAAAAGTTGTATGACTTCGTTGAACAAATAAGTCACGAACAGGAACTGTATGGCTCTGTTAAGTACATCAGACCACGAATAGAAAAACTTTCCCTATGTATAAACTTGTGAACATAAGTTTTTGAACAAGGAGCTCAGCCTAACCTCTGTACGACCTCACAGGTCATGAACAAAGGTTATCATTTTTTGTTCAACCCAGCAAGTCGGGAATAGAAACTATGAATTGCTATTGTACCGAAACATGAATATTCTTAGCACTCCTAACAAGTATTTTGTAATAAATTGAGGACAAGAAAATTGACTAATTCCATTCAAGGATGTTGATAGAAAAAATAAAATAAAGTCATAAATATTATATCATTATTTCTTCAAATCCAACGGTGTCCACATTATACTCAGCAGAAGATTTATACCTTTGAATGTCCTCCACCTCAGCAGTCTATAACTCTACGACTATATCAACCTTCTCCTGCTCCTCCTTCTTCAAAGATTCCTTAGCAGCAGCAAGGGGCTCATTCAAACTCTTGATTTTAGCATCATCTGTTTGGTACTTCTCCCTAAGACTAGTATTATTATCTTTAGCCTTACTGAGCGTAATGGTCCTGGTCACCAACTGATCATCCTGCACCTTCAATTCTTTCGACACCTCCTCCAAAATTTCCTTATGATTCTTATTTTCAGTTGATAATTCTTTAAAAGTATAGTGATTCACCACTGCCTTTTTTCTGAGCGATGTATACGTCATAGTCGCTTGGAGACGAGAAAGAAGATCATTAGAAATAGCGGTTAATATATAGAGTATAGATGATCAGAATAAAAGCAGAACTTACGCCACCGACCTGTGCTGAGCTAACCTCCATAGAGAATCTAGATCGTAGCCCCTTATGAACTCAAAATCCCTGCCATGGCCATGATAGCTGAGCAGGTCAATGGAATTATTGGCGTGATAAAAAATGGAATCTTAGTCAACTTTCAAACCCTCGGGGGTATTCTTGTGGTCTGGATCAAACTTAAATTCAAGAACTTCTCTATAGGGGGGATTGTGGTATGCACCTCTCACCAGACTTTGGAGGGTCTGCCTATCCTCATCTTCAATCCTAGCAATTTGATCCCCTACTCAACATTAGGGGGATCAAGAGGCCTCTTCTCTTCAATGGTGGGTTCTGAAAATTGCATGGGGGCCTTCCCCTTAGACTGAGCCCTAGCAATAGCAGCTTCATCTTTTATTTGTCGAGCATCCTATTGGGATGCCTTAGCAGCAGTTGCGGCAGCCTGTTCAGCCACGACTTTGCTATGTCCAGCTTCCACCTTTTTTTATTTGGATAAGTCCGTGGCCTTATGATAAATACGGTGAGGATCATTTCCTAATGTTTACTCTGAAGGATGCTCTTCTGCACCTGAGAAAAGGGAAGAATGTATGTCGCACTTGCTTCAACACTCGTTTGACCAGTAGCAAACTACTCGCTTGTGTCAATAGGTGTTTCTCATAACACACACCCCTCCAACTGAACTTCAAATTCCACAGGCACAAGTCCACCTCGGAGGGTGTGATATCCAGCAGCAATAAATTTTTCAATAGCAAATAACTCCTCAAACGTTGGAGTTTTCTTCTCACAGTATGACTCAACGAGGTTGACCAAAGCCTTAGCAAGTCTGGGGGCTCTCTTTACTGAAATAAGCAGCAGGGAAGAATATTAGAGCAATAAGGCGATCAAAAAGGAGCAATAAAACAAAATGTAAGATAAATTTTACCTATTCAATTGAGTCCACTGCACACTCTTAGGACATAATATGACTTATCATGCTCATGGGACCTAAACTCCCAATCCCCCCTCACAAACACGTGTTGACCCTTTTAATTATGATTACTAATCTAAACTACAATAACCATCCTATATTGGGTCCTTCCGGGGGAAAATAATAGTATCTAAGGTCTTGGGAATTATCTTTCAAACCATAAACATATCTAAAGATATCCCTCGTAAAATCAAAGTCGGTCCTGGTCTTCCAAAACATCATAGCCCCCAAAATAGTCCTATTTGCGTTTGGGGTAGTTGGGTCAAAGTCACCCCGTAACCTCTTAATATCGATTAAATAATGAGATAAAGAGGCAACCACAACCCAAATTAAAGATCCCATAAAGGAAGGCAAACTTTCTCGGCAACCCTCATTAAATAACACCTCTCCTTAGGACTAGGGAGACTTATCCTAATAGTTATAAGGAGGGAAAACTTTTCTCTCAACAAACATAATTCATCATCTGTAATGGTGCACTCATACCACCGAGCGTCAGTTTCAGCAGGCTCATAAGAATCAGATGACCATGAAGAGACATCATCTTCCTCCTCTGCAGCCTCAGCAAAAGTCTCATCTACATGGGAAGTATAAGGGTAAGGACCAACACTCTCAGGCCTCACAACGTCAGCTTTATCAGAACCTTCCTCATCAGAAGGGGAATCAAGATTAATGGTAGACATTGACACTGTATTTACTAAATTACCCTCAGATCAAAACTATCTAGAAAAGGGGAATTAAAGTAAGGTTCACTAGGATTAGGGTTGAATCACTATTAAATTGTCTTGGGCATATAATGGGGGTGACCTGGTTCATCCTTAGGCCTAACCACCTGCAAGGGGCTTGGAAACCTCCACTCAGTGCCTACGAGTTGCTCTAATTTAATCTCGTGGATGAGATCGTAAATTCGCTGGACATTTGGGGGAAAACTCATAAATACAAAATCCTAATTTCAAAAAACCTAGTTCGAAATGACCAAAACTCCTAACACCGCCAATGTTAACCTATTCCAACAAACTCAATGGTCGTCTAAATCTAGAATCCATGCCAAATATTACCAACAGCAAATCACCAGCAAACAATAGATTGAAAACCAAAAGATGAAGAACTTTCAAACCCTAACAAGGATGGAGAAGAGCGTACCTAATAAAAATAATGGAACGTAAGGAACTAGTGCAGGAGTGCTGCATTACGACGTCCGTATAAGCTACTAATGCAGGATTACCAATTAGATGTTGCCTGATCCTCCAGACTAACCCATCCATGAACCTTGGTCTCTTTCTTTCTTCATCTCATACCTGATTCGATATAAAATTTTCCAAGCGAGTGAATTCTTCCTCGCAATCAGCCACTGAACGTTCCCCCCGAGTCACCTCACTGAATTTTCTCCTCATTTCAGCCTCGACTGCTGACGGGAAATACTGGCGGTCGAACCGAACCCAAAACTCTGTAATAGTTAATGTATCCCTTTCCTCAACTGTGCTGATCGACTCCCACCGCTGAAGCGTTGCTCCCACTAACCTAAAAGTGGCTAGTATTTGCTTCTGCATCTCATTGCAATCTATATGCGTAGGTGACGTTGAATATCTCTCTTCCACTGACACGCTAGCACCACTTCTGAACCCCATCGAAACTCTGGTGTATGCCCTTTTTGAAAAACCTCTCGTACTTGCTGCCACCTCGATGGCCCCGGGTGGGCCTGAACATCCGATACCACTAATGCCTGTGGCTGATCTCGTGGAAAGTACCTTTCCATTACGATCATTGGCGCTTGAACTGCTTGTGCCACTAATTCAGTTACCTGTGCAGCTGAAATCATCTCTCGCAGTTGCTGCGGTAACTCTGGCTCCTGATGAGCCTCCCTAGTCTCATCTCTCCGTGCTGCCCTAACTGCTCTATCTCTCCTGGGCGTCATTTGGAATGAGAATCGAATCATATGAGTTCACCCTCAAATATAAAGGAATTGGCAGAAGAACATAAATGCGCATACGTATGAGAATACAACAATTCTATGATAGGGTTGTACATCAAAGAACGCTAAGCTGAAACGTGAAAAGTCGCACAGATCCGAAGGACACTAAAACTTGATGCTCTGATACCATTTGTGACACCCTGCCTAATAAAATACTGGGTGATCAGTCCTATACCAAATTAAAATAGGAATCCTAGTTGGTTTATCCTTAGCATCACAGTCGAAAACTTTTTTTTTTAAACTTACTAACCACATAATATTCCAAAAATCTGGTGCCAAATTTTATCTTTTTAATTAAACAACCAATAACATGCAAAAATATAATATGAGTCATACACCACGACTGAATTAAAACAACTGAATAAATAAAAACTACATGCCAAATAAACCATCGGTCACCAAAGTAAATAGTCCAATACAAACATCCAACACCTGAATAAATAAATCTAAAAACTGTACTGAAAAGTCTGGGCGACAAGCCCGAAGTAAAATCAAAACTGATAAATGATGCCTACTCTGGGAAGGAATGAACGATGTGTCTAATCCAAACTCCTCCTAGCATATACATGTGTCGCAACTCCGTTCCCTAGAATAGAATATCAAGTCTGGCGTTCCTGTGGCTAGACACCTAAAAGGTTTTGAAAATAATTTTATAGCAAGGGCTAGAACCCAAAACATTTTGAAAATATTTAGCAAGTGAATTAACTGCAGTAATTAAAAATATATGAATGCGCTTCATATTAAAGTTAGTGTCGCACTCCCTTGAGGACATACTCACCCCTCCAGTAATATGCACACCTAACGGTTACTTTAACCCCACCTAGTTGTACTACCCCGTCCAACTAGTCCTGGTATAATCTCCCCTTGTCATTCTACTCTAAACTGAGTATTATTATAATGGGTTATAAGGAATTAACTTAATCAATTCCTTTTAAATAATATCATATAATAGTGACACAAGTTATATAAAACAAATACATCACATACTGTATTTGCCCCGCATATAATATTTAACGCCATTATATACTTACCTTTACTAAAAACATCCACACATATATCATATGTATATCCATCCTTCCGAGTATACCCTCACCGGATGATTCCCTCTAAAGTGCTACCTCACTAGGTTTGCTCACATAACCCAGTTACCCAAGTTGGAATGGGTCACCAACCTGGCCCAAAAATATAAACGTAGTGGAGGCGGTCATATTCCTTCCCTGAAAGTGAGATAATCCCCTCACCCATATACCGTACGCTATGACCTGGGGATATACTCACCCTACTCCTCAAGCTAGGGGATTCACCCACATCGCACAACCTCCTTTGATAGCACTGGAGTATATAAATTAATTAAATATCTAGTCACTGATATTTAATAGCGCACACAATATACACACACACACACACACACACACACACACACACACACACATATATATATATATATATATATATATATATATATATATATATATATATATATATATATATATACACACTATCACCATACCGTATATATATAATATAAACCCCGGCTTTACCGTGTACTCAAAAACCCATAACACTAGCCTGAAATTTCCTGAGTCTCTGTCCCGACTCAACTTAATTAATTTTCTCACTTATTAATTTATCATCTTCCCGAGTCTATGGTCCGACTCTAGTTTATTTAGTTCACACATCAATTAATATAATATTTCCCCCGAGTTTATGGTCCGACTCTAATATAAATACTTTACATATTAATCAATATAATACTTGCCCAAGTCTATGATTCGACTCTAATTTAATTAATTTACACATCAATCAATTTAATACTTGGTGTCACCCAACCATTATACTCGGACTCGCTCACTTGGCCCGTACCATCGTTAATACCCGATTCTATATTTCACCCCATAACTAATTAATTACACATCTATTCCTTTAATAATATAGTGTCACTCAACTACAATACCCGAATATTTTCCCTTGGTCCAAAATCAATACTTATGAATTATTTCTCAAAATTTATTCATCTCATGGCATACAATTATCACCCTCCTAAACCCAATTATATCCCCTTATAATTGCTAAGGAATATGGGCTACATATGCATTTATCACTAAATAAGAAGTAGGTAAAAATCTTAAATTTATTTCCTTTTATATATAAAACTGGCGGACCTGCCAGAATTCTGGGACCATCGATCGATCGATCCCCTCCATCGATCGATCAATCGAACAGGTACCCTTCTTCTCCGACTTGCTGTTCACCCATTAACGAAAATCCAAGCTGTATTTTCTCAAATCCCAACCTCAATCCAGCATATTTATCATCTCTTAACATCTATCATGAATTATAATCATCATCTAAACCTATAAGTATCATTAATTTTTACAAATCTTCCCCTCAAGAACACAAATTCCTATGGTAAGATCCCAATTATCATTCACAAATCTGATCCAAAAATTCCAATAAACCCATCTCTATTACTGGAGTTCTGTTATGGTTCTAATACCAATCAATACTGAATACCTCTATAATATTAATTTGACTGTCCAATTACTCAACAGATTAATTTTCATAAAAACCCAATTTCATGCAATAACCCACCCAAAACGAATTTTGGTTTACACCCTCCATAATATGAATTGATTATCATCAATTTAAGAATCACAACAGTTAACCACTTTCCTGAAATCGTTCGTAGAGTCTGATCCATTGGTGTAAAAAATGGTTGACGACGAACACTCAATTTTGTCCCTTAATTTGGCTCCAAAAGATCACCAATCGGCTCTTGATTTTCTTCCCCAAATTCCCTCTCAAACCCTAGGTTTAGAGTTGTTAACTGTCATTCAACACTTCTTCAATTAGGTTTAATACCCCTAATCCCATTTTTGGCCACATGGGCCTAATTAAAATGGCCTGAATTACTCCGTGTGAGCCCGGCTATGCCCAAAAATGCCTCGAGACCCAATTACTACCCCCGGGTACTTTTTTTTTACTATCTCGACCCATTCGGACTCAACCTCTCACTCAGAATTATCATCCGAAATACTTTATAACATTCGCCAATTTTGAACTCAAAATGCGACACACGAAATTTCGAACAATTAAACTTAAAGTCGCCAAATATAAATAATTCTTCCCACTCAAATAAATTCTCCAAATTATAAATTTAAGTTTCTCCAATTCAAATATTTTTATATCTACTAAAAATAATTAAATACTAAATCCTCAAAATTACGGGGTGTTACACCATCTAGGGATTCCATAAATAATGTTTTGTTATAAATGGGTAAATAGTGATACTACTTATTATTTGAAAACTAGGGCAGTTAGTAAAGCTTTAGTAGTTAACCTCACTAATTCTAATAGGGATTATTTTGATCATTGGGTAGTTATAAAAAAATGGCAACACGCTCTTTGGCAATGGAAGAAGTTGTTTTGTGTTTTAGTAGTTTTTCCCTGTTTATATTTGATAAAATGACATACTGATTGTTGCTTTATAAATTAAATTGCAGTTGACCAGAAAGAAAATCCCCCAAAGAGAGTGAAGTAAATTTGAAAGAATTGAAGTTTATTCGGGGGCTTCACAAGGTAGTTGCTAAGAGCATGTTAGGTTCGCCTCCTATCTACTTCCAAATAGAAACATTGTTTCTTCCTTTTTTGTCAGAACTAATATTTATCCTGTTCTGGTAATTGATCTTGATCAAGAAGTTACTGTTGATTTAGACATTCCTCTTTGTGAAAGCATGAAGAAGAGAAAATTTCCTGATCTTCTTAGTGGTAGCACTTCTGGCTCCTAGGCACCTATTGAAGGAACCAAGAAGAATACAAGGGATGTTATGAAGACCCTAGCCCCTAAAGACCCAACCCTCATAGACCCAATCCCTAAAGATGCACCTCCAAAAGATGATGCTCTCCCTTTGAGGAGACTTAAAATAGGGCTTATAGAGAAGTAGGTCGAACGGGTGACCGACCAATTGGCCTTAGTCGAACTACCTTCTTCTAAGGCTGGTCCTCGAGCTGTTATTACTCCTAGGTTAGCCAGGAAGTTAATCAAGTCTGGTACTCTTCCAGACCACAGGGGAGCGGATGCCAAGCTACCCCGAGAAAGGATTCTGAACTGGCTGCCTAGAGCCTTACATCAGTTAGTGATTTCAATATTCTTGGTATCATTGTCTTATATATTTCTCATGTACTGACTTCCTCTTATTATCTTGCAGTTCTTGGTGAATTTTAATAATATGCTGGAGAATGATGATGCAATTAGGGCTTATTCTTCTTCAAATGATGTGGAGGAATCCCTGGTTGGCTTGAAGAAGTCTCTGCTCGAATATGAGTAAGCCCTAGAGACTGATAAGAGTACTTGGTTGGATAAACTGAAGACGGCTAAAATTGCCCGTCAAATGTCTGATGAAAATTCCCTTAAAGTGGAGCACAGAGCAAAGGAAACTGAGCACAAGGCTTAGGAAACTGAGCGCAAGGAAGAGGAAGAAGAGCGCATGGCAGAGGAAGCTGAGCGGCGGGCAAAGACTCCTAAGGAGCTTGTGTCCTATGAAAGTTCTAAGAGTAAGTCTGCAATTAAAACATCCTTCAGTGGTGGTTGGGACAAGGGCTGGAACAATGCCATTTTTACTGCCTCTGCTCAAATTGAGTATGCAAAACAAAACTGTTTCAGAGATGGTTGGGTTAATGCCCTTTAGGAGTTAAATACTGTTGAGGGCTCAAAACTTTTTTATAGATATACTCATGGTCCTCCTCAAGCCGAGCAAACCCAGCAACTCCAGTCTGTGGCCCCGTCTTTTGAGCAGGATAATAAGGTTGAGAATGATAGGGAGAAGGTGTAAAGTTATTCGACATTTGCCCTTTTTTATTTCTTTTTTCTTTATTTTGATTATACTTGAACTCTTTGTTATCCATAAAATAACCTTTTGTTCCTTTTTATCTCTTGTTGATTATACTTGTTCCCCATTCTTGTTACGGATTGGTAGTCATTTCTTCTTGCTAGTTTATAGAGAAAATGGAACAACTGTCTTCCAATGATACCGAGCTATTGAGGAAGTGTAATACTTTTTTTAAACCAGGTCATACGGACTTGTCCAAAGAAGAAATTATTCAGTTGCTCGGTGATGATGTATCAGACCAGGCTAAAGAAGCCTACAAGTATTTGAAGTACTTACTTGATCGGGCGATAGCTAAGAATGTTGCCTACTATGAAATGACAAAAGAACTTCAAGAATAATATAAAGAATCTACTGCGCCATTACACCAGAGTTATGAGCAGAAATATCTAAGCTTAAGTGTAGGTCATGGCTTTGATAACTTTGTTTCTGTTTACAATAAAAAGGAAGAATTACTTAAGCTTGAAGTTGAAGAAACTAATATTGTTGCCAAACTCCTGGAAGAGGAGAATAATAATTTGAGGGATGAAGTGAATCTTTTGAACTCTGCCTTTGGAGCCGTTGTTGCTACTACTAATGAGGGGTACTCCTTTTTAGAATCTAAAAATGTAACATTAAGGGATGAGTTGGAAGCCTTAAAAAAGATTAAGCCTGCATCTTACTCCCCAGCAAAAAATAAGCTTAGCCAAGCTGAGGAACTATAGAAGAAGTTAAGACCCAGCAGGCCCTTGCCAATCAAGTTGCACAGTTAAAAGCTAAAGACCAACCTATTACTGAGATGTCTCATAAGCTGCAGACCTTGTTAGAACAACTATTCACTCAATCTTCCCAATTACATGTTAAGGATGGAGTATTGAAAAAACTGCAGTCTCGAGTTGATAAATTAGCCTTTCAATTCCATAAGCAGCCGAGAGAGACTTAGATGTATGGATATAATGAAGATATGGGGCATTTTGATGATAGGATTCAACAAGCTCAGTATGAGTCCTATAAATGGGGTTGGATGAACGCTTTAACCATGAGAAGGTGGATCGAAACAACTCTTTGTGGGATTGGTATGACCCAGTCTTGTTGGAGCTTGACAATCCTCCATTCAAGTTAGATGTTAACTGGATTCCTTTTCATCGTATTCCTCAATGATTGATTTCAAAATACTTAGGAGATTATGAACTACATGATGAACTAGAGATCGTATGACCTCCTCATCTGCTTAATAGTCCTAGTAGAAGTAATACCAGGATGTTTCAGAACTTTAACTTCATCAACTCCCCTTATACTTTGGATGATCCTCCAGCTGGTATGGATCCTGTTTCTAAGGCAGAAGGGAAATGTCCTGTAGAATAAAGCTTTGTATTTTGTTTTTTCATTTTTAAGCAACAATATGTAATCATTTAATTTAATGAAAAGCTTATTTTCTGAATGGATCAACTTTTACTCAATCTTTGCATATATGAATGTTTCTTTAGTATTTGACTATGAATGGATCAACTTTCAGTGAATCTTTAGCTTTTCACCGGTTATATTGATATCCTTAGGATTATCCTAAGTATTATATCAATTACCAATGCATCACCATGGTTTTACTAATGTAACTAAAGTTTTTAGGTAATTGCATTAGTTATCCTGGTTCCTAGGCGTGAGTGGAACATTTGTCCATCTTTTAGCCCAGTTTAGATGAAAATTATTCATTCGGGCCTCATTAACCAAGCATTTTGATCAACTTTTAGTTAATCTTTAGTTTTTCATCGGTTCTATTGATATCCTTAGGATTATCCTAAGTATTTTATCAATTATCAATGCATCACCATGGTTCTACTACTGTACCTAAAGTTTTTAGGTAATTGCATTAGTTACCTTGGTTTCCAGACGTGAGTGGAATATTTGTCCATCTTTTAACCCAAATTAGATGAAGATTATTCACCTAGATCTTTGTTAACCAGACATTTGGGACTTACAATTTTGCCTTACATGGTTTTTTATGTATTTGACAATCAACTTTGTTAGTGCCTTTATTGATACCGACCAGCATTTCGTTGGTGGTTTATGTTAATGACCAACATTATTGGTGGTTTATGTGATGACAACCAATACTGTTGGTGCCTTTGTTGATGCCGACCAATATTGTTGGTATTTTTGTGCTAGCAACCAACTTTGTTGGTGCCTTTGTTGTTGTCGACCAACATTATTGCTATTTTTTGTGTTAACAAACAGCTTTGTTGGTGCCTTTGTTGCTACCAACCAACATTGTTGGTATTTTTGTAGATGCATAATGTAGTGCATAGCATTTGTACTCCGAAAAAAATTAACAATTTTGTGAGACCCCGCCTAATTAAATACCGGGCGATCACTCCTTTATTAAATTAAATCAAAGTAAACAGTTGGTTCATTCTAAGCATCACTGTCGATAAAAATAATTTTTCCAATTTAACACCCTAAATAATTAAGCTAAGTTTCAAAACCATTTTCATACATACTTTCCAAATTTTATTTAAAGAAAATCATTTATTTTATTAACAACATTCAATAAGTAAGAATCACACCACATTAAATATCTGCAACATAGTCCAATTAATTTAAAACATTCGTCAACCGAATGTCAACATGCGAAATATAAAGTAACACAATCAACTGAATAAAACCCATAGTAACAATACTGAAAATAATTGAAATACAAATGTCCAATAACAACGGAATAATGTAAAGAGCTACACATGCTCAACTAAATGAAAGTACTAAGAGTGGATCCGAATGAACGAAGTCGTCTATTCAAAAGACCTGCAACTCCCACTAAGCTGCAGCGCGTTCCTTCCAAGAGATCCTAAGCAAGACGCCCATGTGGCTGGGCACCTGTAATACATACATATATATACAAGAGAGAGAGAGAGAGAGAGAGAAAGAGAGAGAGAGAGAGAGAGAGAGAGAGAGAAACGGGTTAGAGCCCGAAAGTGTGTTTGATTTAAAATACGTTTAGCAAGTATTTAAATTGAATACAGGCCAATGCAACAACATATTAGAGCGACACTCTCTTGAGAAATTCTCACCTCTCTTCTAATGTGCACGCCTATCGTACTAACCTTCCCAACGGGTTATCTTATCATTTTATCATACTAACCTTCCCAATAATTTCGCTTATCTTAACTTACTCATAAGATTTTAAAACCGAACAATATCATTGTTTAAAAAGAATACTTCCAATTTGCAGCACAACTCTCGTTTTAGCTTTATTAATTTATAAAGTTTCCCAGTGTCATATTATACTTTCACAAAACAAGTATTTATTATCTGAGTCATCAACCATGTCCTACTTATCAAATCACAGTAGGCAGTTTCAAATTTCCAAATCTCATATATATATTAACTACTCGTATAATATATATAAAATAACAGCACCCCACATAAAGCTATGGTGCGTGCATACTTCTACTATCCAAACCCCATACCACTCATATCAAGGGGAACACAAATTCGGAATCACTCTCGAATTGTATTAACACATACACAAACAATATCGAGGCGAAGCATAGATTCCAAGTCTCTAAGAGGATGGCACATACTCGCGTCTCTTAGGACCGTCTGAACTATCAATTCGATAGCGTGTACCAAGGATATCTATTTTCTAGGGTACAAGTCAATATCCCCCATAAAGGTCCCATCGAGATAAGACTGTCCCAGCGCGGTAACCTCAAGGATAGCAAGTAACGCGGTATGTTTTTCACATGTATATAATATATGTACACACAATCATATAAATATACCACTTTCATCATATTAATATAGGTTCCTCTCGTCACCCATAATTACAACATTTATCCTTAATTTCACATTATTAGTATTACGTATAAGGTTTCATCTCTAACCTTAACTCGAAGAGTTTTCTCACTTATTACGTGACACTCGTGGACTCTATCCTTCCAAGTAGAAAATTCAGTAGGTGTCATTATTACGTTTCAACGTAACTCTCTTACGCGCCTCACCCTTTAATATATCAATTTACTAACCCTAAAGTAAATATCCCATAAATACCATTCTCGTCGAATATTAATGATCCCAACATTTATTCATGCGCCCTACTAGTCCTCCATGTCTCCCAAATCATTATACTAAGAATTCCCAAGAATTATATCACGACAATTCGATTTTTAAATCATTTACAAAGGGAAAGAAGAGTCTGCCAGGAGGTGTCGATCGATCGAGGTTTGGGGCTCGATCGATCGAACCTTCGATCGATCGAAGCTCTGGGCTCGATCGATCGATCAAGCAGGTCTACGAAATCTGCAAAATTGCGGTTACGGGTTTCATCTTCAAATTTACACCAAATCCATATTTTCAAGTTCCAATCGTCCCAGAATGCTACTACTAACATTATAAAAATATATCAGATGTTTCCAACGTAAGGCATGGGTATTTCTATCATTTAATCAAGGATTAACAGCCCCAAAAGTTAATTAATTATCAAGAACACTAAAATTCTCTTAAACAGGTTTCTAACCAATTTTCTTCAGAAATTCCTTCTTATAATTATCAAAATTTCGTGGTTACATCCCTCTACATGGAAAGGTTTCCAGAATTTCCACATAAATCAATACTACATGGGTTTTCCTATCACAAATTGGGTTTTCTTCCATATTTTTCATCTCTAATCATTCCTAAACTAATATGAAAATTGCACCAACGAAAATACGCAAGATAAACACTTGCCTGGGATTTTCAGAAGTCTGGATTGCGGCTGATTTTGGTGTGGTTGTGTTCCCCTTCTCGCGATCTACGCGTTGGTGGTGGCGGCGGTGCAAATCGGTGACTTTTTGGCTTGAATTGCCTTGAGGGCTCTCTCCTCTCTTCTCCAATGTCCGTTCTAGGGTTCTGAATATTCTAACCCTAAATGACTAACCTAAATGTCTGATATAGGTTGCTGAATTTCGTGGGTTTAATTACCCAAATATGTAAAATGACTAAAATGCCCTCCCGGGGTACTAATTAGGCCTAAAAACGCCCCGAGACCCAAACTACACCTCCAGGTACACTTTTCTGACTATCTCGACCCTTCCGGACGTGTTGGCTCACTCAAAACGACCATACGGGCAACTTATAAAATATTCACTTTTTATTTATCAAAATTTAGTCCCGACGCGACACGAGCACGTTCCGACTTCAATTTCCGAAATTGCCATTTAACTCACTCATGACATTCAATATAACCAATATAATATATTACTTTGCTCATTAGTAATATTCAACAAATTTTCCATAATTAGTAACTCTCGTCACGTTAATAATTATAACATAATTAATTTCCGGATTTTTATTAAATAATTAACTCACATTAAATTCAATAAATCCCCAAATTAATATAGCATAAAAATACGGGGTATTACAAATTTTGGGAAAATCGCATTCTCATTAATATTAAAATGAACTTACTACAGTATGATTACATTACTGATAATATTTCCTCAGGTCTTCTGCATTCCATGGGTTCTTGACCTTCCAAAGTCTCAATTTGATATGTACCTGGTCGGAAGACTGCAGTAATATGATAAGGCCCATGCCAATTGGCTTCCAGTTTATTGTTCTTCTGAATCACTTTTTTCAAAATATAATCACCCTCTTTTAATTTTCTTGACTTCACACTCTTATTGTTAAAATGTGCAGTCCGCTATTGATAGGCTGCATTCCTTAAAGCCGCATCTTCACATACCTTTTCCAGCATGTCTAGGTCCAACCTTCTCATCAAATCACTGATAGGGGTATTGAAGTTAAGAACTCGGTGCGTAGGTAAACCTAGCTCGGCAGGAATTACTGCTTCAGTACCGAATGCTAACATATAGGGAGTTTCTCCAGTAGTTGTTCTAGGAGTTATTTGGTAAGCCCACAAGACATAATGCAGTTCATTGATCCAATTCCCTTTAGCATTTTTCAGCCTTTTCTTCAACCCATTCAGCAAAGTTATGTTAGTTACCTCTTTTGGGCCATTGCTTTGAAGATGACCAGGAGCAGAGTGGAATTTTTGGACGTTGGATTGGGCACAATAAGCAGCAAATTCATCGTTGTCAAACTGTGTGCCATGATCAGTGATAAAGGCGTAGGGCAAGCCATACCTTCATATGATATTCTTCCAAATAAACTGATAATTTTTTTCATAGGACATATCGATCAATGGTTCTACTGCTACAACCAAGAACTTGAACCTTCCTTGGGTGGTCGACAGAGGCCCGACCAAGTCAATTCCCCATATAGCAAAAGGCCAGGGTGAAGTGATTGGTGTTAAGAGAGCTTGTGGGGCCTTGCATATGCTAAAAAACCACTGGCACTTATCACATTTCTTGGCAAAATCAGCACAATCTGCTTGCTTAGTTGGCCAGTAGTACCCCTGTGTTTATTCTTCGCAATAAAGTTCTCCCTGCTACATGGGCTCAATAGGACCCTTCATGGATTTCCTCAGTCAAATCCTTCACTTCAGCTGGATGCACACACCGTTGTAGACCAGCAGTTAATCCTCTCTTATATAACACACCACCATCTAGAACATATCTTGCGGCTTTGTATCCCAGCTTCTTAGCTTTAAGTAAGTTGGCTATAAGAATCCCTTCTTTAATATATGATCTTATGGGATCCATCCAAGATGGCCCCATATCAACTGTAATAAAATTGACCATAAGATCTTCATCAATGCTCCTATTCACAAGTAGCTCAATAGGAATAGTTCTTCGCAGCTCAGTTCTTGTTGCTAAAGCTAGCTGAGTAAATGCATCTGCTCATGCATTTTCCAATCTTAGAATTCTGATCATCTGGACAGTTAGAAAAGTGGCAATTATCTCCAATGCTTTAGTTAAATATTTGAACATCGGTTCTCCATTAGTTGCTTGTAAGTTCAACACTTGATTTACCACCAACTGTGAATCACTGTATACCACAACTTGCTCAGTATTAAGTGATTTAGCTAGATTTAAACCAATGATCACAGCTTCATACTCTGACTCATTATTGGAGGCTTGAAATTGGAATCGTAAAGCGTACTCTACATCTAGATCTTCTGGAGTATTGAGAATGATTCCAGCTCCACGTCCAGTTGCACAGGATAACCCATCAACATATAGACTCCATATGGGGATAGTACTATAAAATGCTTGGTTTATCAGAATCCCTTAATGGAAGATTTTATCCTTCACCTCCTCATATTTCTTTTTCATCTCATGTACTCCACTGGACGGTTCTAGTTGATGATTTTCTGCAGTCTCCCCTGCTTGGAGTTGGTCAGACGTATCTTCAGTAGGTCTGGTGACCCCTAAATATTGCTCGGTCAGAGTCCCTTAGCCTTTTAAAGTAGTCCTTGGTTCGTATACAAGGTCATATTATCCCAATTCCATAACCCAATACATCAATCTCCCATATTTCTTTGGCTTATGCAAAGCTTGCCTCAATGGCATATCAGTGTATACCACTATGGTGTGAGCTTCAAAATATGGCTCCATCCGTCTACTAGCCTTAATTAAGTCCAATGTTAATTTATCTAGTATGGGATATCTAACTTTTGTTCCTCAAAAAGCTTTGCTAGTGTAATAAATTAGTTTTTGAACTCCATTCTCCTCCCTGATTAAGGTAGAGCTAACAGCTGACTCAGAAACTGCCAAGTATAGATACAGCTTTTCTTCCAGCACTGGTGGGAGAGTAGTGTGTGCTCCCAAGTACTTTTTCAACTCTAGAAATGCTTTTTCACATTCATCATTCCATTAAAAGGTTTTTCTCAGTACTTTAAAAAATGGAAAATATATGTCTGTTGCTCGAGACACAAATATGTTGAGTACTGCAACACGCCATGTTAGTCATTAGATATCCTTTTTACAGACTGGGGATTGCATTTCTATCAAGGCTTTGATCTTATTTGGACTAGCTTCAATTCCTCATTGATTCACTATATACCCGAGGAACATTCTCTCCTGAACTCCGAAGACACGTTTAGTGGGGGTTTAATTTCATTTGGTGCTTTTGTCTAAGATCAGCAATATGATCAACATCTTTTCTTCTCTTTTTTATCATGTTATAAACGTACACCTCCATGTTCTTGCCTATCTGCTCATCAAATACTTTGTTCACCAATCTTTGATAAGTGGCACCTGCATTTTTTAGACCAAACGACATAATATTATAGCAATAAGTTCCTCGGGGAGTAATAAAGGAAGTACTTTCTCTATTTTCCAGCTTCATTTTGATCTGGTTATAACCAGAATATGCATTCATGAAACTCAACAGCTCATGCCCCGAAGTAGCATCCACCAGCTGATCAATTCGTGGCAAAGGAAAGTGGTCCTTTGGGCATGCTTTGTTCAAGTCAGTAATATCCACACACTTCCTCCACTTATTATTTTTCTTCTTGACCATAACTACGTTGGACAACCAGTCAGGTACTTCACCTATTCAATAAAGGAATATTTTTTAAACTTTTCCACTTCTTCCTGTATAGCCTAGTTTTTCTTCGGGCTAAAAACTCTTGTCCGTTTCTTCACAGGTTTAACCTCCTTATTAACATTAAGCTCATGGCATAGGAAATTTGGGTCTATTCCAGGCATATCTTCATGGCTCCATGCAAACACCTGCTTTCTTTATCTCGAAAAGGCCACCAACTCCTGTTTAAGAACCGGTTCCAATTATGCTAATATTTGAGTTGTTCGTTCTGGGTTATCATCATCTAGAATAATGCTTTTTGTTGCCTCCATCACTTGGCCTTTTACGAGCTCAGATTCGTCTTTTGGATCTAAGGTTTCAACCTCAGATTCGCTGTTCGGATCAGATATATCCACTTGATAAGTGGTCATTTTACTCTTTATTTCTAGCATATCTTCCTCCTCGATAGACCAATAGTAACATTCCCAAGCTACTTTATGATCTCCTTTTACTACTCCTACTCCAAAGTTGGTCGGGAACTTCAGGCATTGATGAATAGTAAAAGGTATAGCTTTGAATTTCTTCAGACCAACTCTTACCATTATCATGTTATAGGCAAAATGAACATTTTTATTTATTACAAAGAATCTCACTTTCTCTGTCCTGCTCACCGGTTATGACCCGATCAACATATCTAGCTTGATTGTTCCCGATGGAAATACTTTCTTGCCAGATAATCCAATGATTGGCCTGTGGTAAGGCTCCAGTTGGCTAAGTTTTAAACCCAAACTATCAAAACAGTGATAGAACATGGTGTTTGCTTAATTGTAGTTATCCACTAATGTTCTTGCTACAAGTACTTTTTTCATCCTGACTCTGATCACTAAAGGATCATCATGAGGATAAGACACTCTAGATATATCATTCTTGGAAAATCCAATTACGAGCTTATCCTTATTAACTTTTCTTGGTCGATCTTCCTTGGCAAGGTTGATTTGTTAGATATATGAACGAGCTTGAGCCTCATTGAGTTAAGCCTTCCTTTCAGCAGTATCATGTCCTCTTCCTGCATCCTAACTATAATCATGCGGAAATCAAAATATCCAAAATTTAGTATGAATACCTCGCGTTCCGATTATCTAGGCTTCTTAGGAAGATCATGATCATCTTCTGGATCATCGTCATTGTTCCTCTTCTTATCTTATCTAGGCTTAACTGGTGATTAATATCTCTGTCGACTTCTACCTCCATCTCTTCTACCAGCTTGCCGATCAACAAATCTGTCCAATTTTCCTCTTCAGATGAGTGCTTTTATCTCATTCTGGAGAGCAATACACTGGTTGGTCGTATGACCATGATCTTTATGAAATTCATAATACTTGGACTTATCCCTCTTATCAGCAGGTGACCTTAACTTTTAAGGCCAAATCAAATCAATGTTGTGCTTGATTTCTCCTAAACATGATGTATATCCACCGTTAAGGGAGTGTAATTGGTAAATTTTCTGAGCCGGTCTAGGCTTTCTTTTACTTTCAAATTCCTGCGCTCATTATGATTCTTGTTCTCCTTCTTATATGACTTCTATTTTATCTTTGCTTTCGCCTTTGCATCTGAATTCTTTTTAGCAGCCACAGCTTCCTCGGCATTCATAATATTCGCCGCTTTGGCCATCAATTTTGTCATCATCTTGGGGGGATCTTTTCCCAAAGTATAATATAGTTTATTACGGATAAAACCACTCATGAGGGCAGTGATTGCAGTCTTCTCTTCATAATCAATGACTTCCAATTTCTCATTTTTGAAATGAGTGTTGTGATCCTTGGTACTGTCTCCTACCTTCTGTCTCACGCTAAGAAATGAGCTACTCGTTTCACTGGTTTTGCTCCAAAGTAAAAATTACCAATGAATAACTCGATGAGTTGTTGGAAGTAAGAAATCTTCCCCCGAGGAAGACTATTATACCAGATTCGAGCAGATCCAATGATTATTCCTGAAAATGCCCTGCACCTCATATCATCAAGAACAGCATAGATATCATTCGCTGTTTGGTATTGTTCTATATGAAGAACCAAGTCAGTTTTCCCATCATACTTGGGAGTGACCACTGGAGCTTTAAACTTGGTCGGCGTAGGGAAATTTATGATGGTTTGTACAAAGAGAGATCCCTTAAATAAACTTATATGGAGGGGAATCTTAGCCTTGGCCATTTCTCCCAACCTATCTTCCAAACGCTGAATGGAACCTTTCCAAGCATCACTGCTAGCACCAAATCTATGGGTGGCGTCTTTTTTTCTGCCGACCAATTGATCGTGCTGAGCTTTCTTCTTGTGAGACTTCTCTTTGGTTGAACTGAACAGTTTATTCGGTGTTCAATCTAGATTAAGCTGAACCTTCCCCAGATTTCTTGGTCATCGAGTATTTCCCGACGCAACCTGTAGGGTATTTCCCTTGGGTCCCAAATGATCGAAAGGAGAGGCCCTACTTAGCCTTTCTAAGGCACTCAATCTTTCTTGGATGAGGGATTATCCATCAGAAGAATTAGTAATCCTGATAGAAGAAGTTTCTCCAGGAAGATATGAAGGATCCCTTAAAGTTCTGAAATGGCTATGCCCAACACTCCTTATTGGCGGTGGTGATACACTCTTTTGATTGAATTATGAAGGAACTCCAGCTTACAGAGTTTGGGCCAACTGTCCTATCGTATCCTACATATCCTCTTGACCTTTGTCCAAGCTAGCCAAAATTCCACTTAAATCATTATTATTTAGAAGGGAAGAGGGATTAGGTAGAACTCCCTCATTTTTGGTACTTGATTCAGGAATTTCGGTTATGGATGATGAATTAGTGAAAACGTTTAGCAATACGTTCCCACAGACGGTGCCAATATGTTGATGCTAAAAACTAAACTAGGCCTAATTAATTGATCACAGATAAAATAAGTAAAACAAACAAGACACAAGAAATTATAAAGTGGTTCAGCTTAATGAAATAGCCTACATCCACTATTATTTATTGATTGCCTTGAGTTATTTTTCTGGTCCCTTGCAATGAAGGTGATACAATGTATTTATAGTGTAAGAGGGGTATTGAATGTTGTCGTGTGAAAGGATGGAATGCCTTTATTTTTAAGGCATTTACATCAATACATAATGAGAATTAAATATATGAATGTTGTCGCTTCATTGGCACTACAGGCTTTAAGACTGTTGTCACTTGGTTGGCTATACAGATTGGATTTTTGGCTTTTAATCGGTGTCAAACCCCATAAAATCCGACAGACGGGGTGGCCAGCTACCACCGCCAAACTATGCCAAGCGTGAACTAAATAAATACCATTATTAGCATGAGACAGATACGAAACATAAATAAATCATCCACAAGATAAATAATTGAATCAATCCCTACTGATATAACAAATGAACGATAAAGATCCATCGCATGCTAAAACTCCATTTGAATTCGATCTCCAATAAGGATTTAAATAAAATCTGAATAATAAACTCACTGGATAATCCAACTGAAATCCCCTAAAAAACTTTGGAACCGAATGGCCCAATAAAACTCAAATGAAGTCTCATAATTAAATACGACTGAAAAGAAAGTCTATATAAATAAATAAATAACGAATAACTCCAGCTGCACCTCCAAACGACAACTCCAATGATCCTATGCAGCTTTTTCCAAAACTTATCCTGAAAAAGTTAGTCAACGTACAAGGTCAGATCCCTGAGCATGAAAACCCATTACTCCTCTCAAATAGGATCCTTGAATCCAGACAGTAGCATTATACGCAATAAATATCACAATAGGATATTTAAAATTAAACGAGATAAACAACGTGATAAATATAAATCCCTAACTACCCGCAGAGATCCCCATTTAAAAGGCACACCAATATGATTTTAAATTCGCAAGTCCCGCGATGTTAATTTAATTAAATTAACCAACTTTTATTTTTGTTCTCACTTTTTATTATGACGGTCCTCCCGTCCCGGGTGGTAATCCACCAAAGTGTCACACTTCCCCTTGTCAATAGTCAGCCGAATCCGTTTAAACTGTCGATACCCCGCAATATGATAAGGTTCCAACACACAACATGACATAAATCGCCCAAGCTGAGCCGTTTAAACTGTCGATCCCTGACACATTATGTTACCACCAATTTTAATACTAATTTTTATCTTAGACATTAATTCTCAATTTATCAATTTCACAAATTATAAATTATGCCACCCTTTAATCGAAGTGAGATCCTCAAAATACCCCTTAATCCCATACCTAAGTGTACCCAAGTTATCAATATGTCCTACCCTATGTATAGGATGAATTTCTAACATAAACTGCAAGCTACTCTCACGCCTAAGATAGCGTAACGAACCCATCATAATCAAGTCGTAATAATCTACCCTCACTAGTCCCATACTAGAAGGCGTAAATAATCAACAGGCCTACCCACAAGTCCCATACCTATAAGGCATCCTAAACTATAGGGAGAGCAAAAATATCCAACAACATGTCATCACAATGGCAATTTAATAAAACCAACAAGTCTTATAAATAAGCACAATTAATCAATGTACCAAACTACGCATGATAGTCCAATTCAATTAAATCTTAATTTAATTATCACATCGTCAAAAACACCCAATTAATCTCATATAATTATTTTAAATTAAATATACCGATATTACATCATTAATACAACAAAATTCCAATTTCATTACCTAAACACCAATTACGTGAGTTATACGCCCCCAAATCCATCTATTTCAAAACTAGGGTTTTTCTACATGCAACCTACACCAATAAAACCAAAAATCCACTCATAAATCCTATGCACCCAAAGGTTATGAATATTAATCATATTAAAGGATTTCATAAAAGCAGACCCAAGTTTTATGTGTCAACTTTCTCTAATTAGATTGCTAATTGATTTTAAGAAAACATGAGATTAAGGTTTATGCAACACTTAAAACGCATAATACTAAAGAAAAGGAATAGAGTATTCATGCTTGAAATTAGTTAGATCAAAATATGAGTAGAAGGTTGAACTCCTATTGAGAAAACACCAATATACGCTTCAAAACTTATGAAAAGTAGGGCTAGGGGTTGAAGGTGAGATAAATATGTTTTGGAAAAGATTTCTGGAGAAAGTTTAACAGAAAAGTGATTTTCGAAGTCCCAGCCCCGTATCAATTTAGTATATAAAGGGTTTAAGAGTTAATACACAATTAGGAGACTCTCATCCAATTAACCACCTTTGTCGTTCGAACAAGAAGCTTATGTCTTTCGAACGACATACGATGTTGTTTGAACAACCCCAGTATTAAAGTCTAAATCTTTTAAAATCCGACTTGTAAATCTGATAAATTTTCTTTAAAATGTATCTACCAAGTTAAATGGTAAAAACTTTATAACCTTTTTATAAAATTCCCAAATTAATCCTCGATTGAAAATTTACCAACAAAACCAAGTTAAATTCTTAAAGGCTATAAACTCCAAAATTTTATTTTACTCCAAATTAATTAAAGTCAATTAATTAAAACTTAGGGTGTTACAGTCGGGCTTCCCAGTTGGTCGAGCTTCATTGTTGGTCAAGCTTCATTGTTGGTCGGGCTTCCCTTTGGTTGGGCTTCCCTGTTGGTCGGGTTTCCTTATTCATCTGGCTTTTATATCATGCTGACTTGGACTTATGCCACATTGGATGACATTTGTTGGCTTGTAATTGGTCCATGTGGGGTGGTCAATTTTGGTATCAACACTCGCATTGGGCCCAATTTTCTCTCCCCTCTTCTACCCGAGCCCACAATCCAAATCATTATTTTCTTCTTAAAACAATATTTTATACCTCTATACACCTAATTACGATCCAGGAGAGTTGTTAACGTCAATCCATACTTAGTAATTTCACTTTCTCATATATACTTATGAGATTTCAATGTACGATTCCATAAGTATTACATTAAAATTTGAAGGGAAATATGCAATTACATGTAAAGGAATAGTCTACCACATGATTCCATTCAATTAGGAACATCTAAAGGGAATATACAATTATCTACCCAATTCCATTAAACTCTTTTAAGCTAAACAGGAAATTTTAAGAATTGATAAACTAATTTAAACTACATGTGAAATTTCTAAAATTGAGTTTTTTCATTCATATACAAAAATCACTATTTTTTTATATATCAACTAATCCTAATTATTTCTACACTATTTTTATAATTTATAAAAACTTGTTTAAGTGGAAATAATTATTTACATCATGAGAGGAGAGAGTATAATTATCTTTCCTTGAATGATGAATAAAATTTCCAAAAGAAAGATAAGAGATATCCTTTTGAAATTTCCTTGCAATTGTTCTTCCAAATTTTCAATTTGTGTAGAAAAGTTCCCAATAATTTAGAAAATAATCCTCTTGAGAAATAGTTGAATTGTTCTTCAAAGATGTCCCTCACTGTGTTTTGTTTTTTTAATTGAATAGAGTTTAGAATTTTAGGATTTTTTTTTAGAATAAAAATAGGTATTTTGTTTGAAGTTTCGAAGTTGGATTGTGGGTTTAGGAGACATTAGGGTTTCATTTAGTTTTTAAACCTAGCTTTCTCTCCAAGTATGCTTTAAATACCTTTTTAACCTCATTCATCCAACTAATTACTATACTAATCCTCGTTAAACCTAGCTTCCTCTCCAAGTATGCTCTAATTACTTTATTAACCTCATCCATCCCACTCATCACTTAACTTAGCTTTAAAATTATAATTTAGAATCCTTATTCAAATTAAGTTACAATTAAACATTTTAAATTTTATTCTTTTCTCAAATAAAAACCAAAATTCTAATTAACTCCAAATAAATTAAATTTTTTATTATAAAACTATATTTTCCACTTATAAAAAAATATGTTTTCAATTAAAATAATTAATTAAGTTCCCCCAATTTTTTTTGAAAATCCAATTTAAATTTCCCAAAATTTGATTTAACTAATTATTTTTATTAATTGAATTCTTTTAAATTTACAGAAAATTACAGAGGTCAAATCTAATACTTAACAAAAAGTAAGAAGGGAGTCAATCTTGTTCGGACATGAAGATCGAGAAGATTAAATAATTAGAAAAGGTTATGAGTGTGGATGGGGATAACACATTTTAAGATAGCTCCTATGGTGGAGAAGAAAAAAAGTATATGATGACTTTGGATGCAACAATACTTTCTCAAGGGAGTGCTTGACATCAACTCATCCAATTGGTATCTCTACCACGAAAAGTGCTAATAAATATGGGAGTGATTCTCCCAAAGAGGTTTGAAACTAGAGAGGGGTAAGAAGTCCTAGAGATAGAGATGAATAAAGAGGAGAATTTGAAGGTAGACAACCTTATTCTATTTGTGTCTGCTTTAGATCTCATGTATGGGTTTAAAGAACCTACAACCGATATGATCAATCATATTAATCCTTTGTTTATAAAAGATTGGGTGAATGGAGTACAAATAAATAAAATATTAGTAGATAATGAAATTGTCGCTAACATAATGCCATACTCCATGATTTCGAGAATATATAACAAATGCTAAATTAGTTCATACTCAAATGATAATATCTAGTTTGGGTATAGATAAAAAGTAGACCAAAGGTGTACTTAGAGTAGATATTGAAGTAGGCACAAGAAAGTTTAAAAGTAATTTCTTTATCATTCATGGTAAACCAAGTATAATTACTTTACTTGGTAAAGATTGGATATATTATAATAAACTTATCCCTTCTTCCAATCACCAAAAGCAGTTGAAGATGAAGGAGGATGAGAATATAGAGGAGTTGGAAGCATATTATTTTCCATGCCACACCACCTCTAACTATGTTCAAGTTGAACTCTACTAAGAAAAATTGAGGTCTATTAAGGTGGACGCAATAATGCCCGAGGCATCATAGGAGAAGTCTCAGATGAAACATGGGAGGAATTATCCTTTGGTCTGATGCGACCAAATGTCAAAGACAAAATAGTTAATTAATGGGTAGCAAACCTATTGATTTAGAAACAAACTAATGAAACTTTGGCCATTGTGTTGTATAAATTTATAGATTTAGACCTGAATACCAAAATTAGTGAAAACAGGACCATTAATTTGGTTGACTATGTATTCAAATAAGATGGAGAGTATAAAAAACCTCAAGACAGTGATGATTTAACAAGTTCACCAATAGAATATGAAGAACTCATGGTAAAATAGCTAGAGATTTTATTAAAAGATAACTTAGGAATCGAACAAAATAAAAGGGTAATATACATTAATGCAAACTTGAGCAGAAGAGATCATCAATTAGTTGTAGATCATTTACATCAGTATAAAGATTGTTTTACTTGGGAGTATGATAAATTGCCTCATTTTAAAAGAAAATTAGTGAAGCACAGACTGTAAATACAAAAAGAACATAAGCCTTTAAAATAGTTGACAAGCCAGATGCCTTTAGAAGTCATAGCAAAAATAAAAGAGGAAATTTAAAGGTTGTTGAAGGTTGTGTTTGTTAGAACCTCCAGTAATGATCAATATCTCTCTAATATAGCGCCAGTAATAAAAAGGGAAAATTAAGAGTATGCATTGACTTCAAAAACTTAAATGTAACCATTCCAAAGGATGAATATCCAATGATAGTGGTAGACCTATTAATTGATAGATTTCCTGGTCATACTATCATGTCTCTGATGGATGGCCACTCAGGAGACAACCAAATATGCATAGCTGAAGAATATATTCATAAGATTGATTTTAGGTGCCTTGTTAATTTGGGGACTTTTGAATGGATTAAAATATCATTTGAATGAATAAATTAATGAATGAGACACCTACCAAAGAAGAATGGATACCATTTTTCACGACATGATTGGAACCTTTTTGGAGTGTTATATTAATGACATGATCATCAAATAAAAAACAATGAGTGGTTATATAACACACCTTGAAAATTCCTTTGAAAGAATAAGACTTTATCAACTTAAAATGGATCCTTTAAAGTGTGACTTTGAAGTTTATGCAGGGAATTTCCTAGGGTATTTAGTACACCGAAAGGGAATTCAAGTTTATATGATCAAGGCTAAGGCCATATTTGAAATCACAATCCACAAGAATAAAAAAGAATTATAAAGGCTTTTGGGACAAGTTACTTTCCCCTGTAAATTTATATATAATGTTGCAGGAAAAACTAGAGTATTCTCTCCTCTCCTAAAGTTAAAAGATTAAGAAGAGGTAGATTAGAAGGAAGAGCATAAGCTAACTTTCCACTCAAGATATAATTGGCTAAGATAAGAGTTTTGGCACCTCCAAATAAAGATATTCCACTAAAGTTGTATGTTTCTGCCTCTGATACCTCAATTAGGGTTTCGTTGGTACAAGATTGTGAGAAGAACAAGAAGGAGTTTAAGTACTATCTAAGTAGATTACTAAATGACTATAAATGTAAATACTTTGTAACAAAAACAATATGTGTGACTTTGTAATTTACAGTAATGAAGTTAATATATTACTTATTACCAGGAGAGGCATATGTCATTTCGATGTTTTATTTGATTACATACATGCTGAAAAGGCCTATTTTATGAAATATAATTAGTAAATGGGTGTTACATCTCTCGTAGTTTTTCCTACACTATATACCTCTGTAAGGATAAATTTCCAATCTAGTCAATTTGTATGTAATTGGCTTAATTCCGGACAAAGCATTTGAGTCATATAATAGACTTTGAATTTGTGATCCCATGAGCGTATGACGTTGTTTAATGAAGACATAGCATCAAATATTTGAAGAGTGCCTAATCTAAGTCATGTTTACAGTACCACGTTTGTCTTCACATATGTCGAAGATCTCACAGGTATGAACGTATATTGTTTCATGAGTCCTTGGAGTTTTTATTAAGGGTGTTCTGTTTTAAAACTGATTGGAACTTAAATTTTTCAAAAATATATTTTCTAAGTTTAGTGTAGGCGAAGTTCTTAAAAATTTAATTTTTCATTTTGGTTATTCAAACGACATTTCCATGTCATTCAAATGACACCTTGAGGACGTTCAATCCCTGGTTTCAAACGAAGCTTACTGTTTTAGTTTTGTCGAGGTCGTTTAAAGTGAAATTTAATCTCGTTCAATCGAGATCTCTATCTCGTTCGAATGACATCTATAAATCGTTCGAAGGATGAACCACCTTAAATTTTATATAAAAGGTTTTCCAGACTCTGTTTTATTTTGAGAAATGAACTTTTGATGAAAATGAAAATCAGACCAATTTCAAAAGTTCCAACACCAAAAGTTTCACCCTTTTGTTTACAAGATCCAAGATTCATAACTCATATACTTTGAGTTCTTGTTTGGGCACCTTGTTTGTTTCTTCCATTATAAGAAGAACCTATTTTCGTGCGGTGGACTCCTTACGTGCTGATTGCGATGAAGAAGCGGTGGACTTCATATAACAATCCGTGGACGGTTGCTAAGTTTTATCGATGGATACAGAGGCACACATGGACTCATGGGGTGTGGACCTGGCGTAGGTGTAACACCCTGAGTTTTAATTAATTGACTTTAATTAATTTGGAGTAAAATAAAATTTTGGAGTTTATAGCCTTTAAGAATTTAACTTGGTTTTGTTAGTAAATTTTTAATTGAGAATTAATTCGGGACTTTTATAAAAAGGTTATAAAGTTTTTATCATTTAACTGGAAGATACGTTTTTAAGAATATTTATCAGATTTACAAGTCGGGTTTTAAAAGATTTGGATTTTAATACTGGGGTCATTCAAACGACATCGTATGTCATTCGAACAACATAAGCTTCTCGTTCGAACGACAAGGTGTGTCATTCGAACGACAGAGGCGGTTGATGGATGGGAATCTCCTAATTGTGTTTTCACTCTTAAACCCTTTATATACTAAATTGATACGGGGCTGGGACTTCGAAAATCACTTTTCTCTCAAACTTTCTCCAGAAAGCTTTTTCAAAACATAATTCTCTCACCTTCAACCCCTAGCCCCTACTTTTCACAAGTTTTGAAGAGTCTATTGGTGTTTTCTCAAAAAGACTTCAACCTTCTACTCAGATTTTGATCCAACTAATTTCAAGCATGAATACTCTGTTCCTTTCCTTTAGTATTATGCGTTTTAAGTGTTGCCTAAACCTAAATTACACATATTCTTAAAATCAATTAGTAAATCTAATTAAAGAAAGTGGACACATATAGCTTGGGGATGTTTTTATGAAATCCTTTAATATGATTAATATTCATAACCCCTAGGTACGAAGGATTCATGAGTGGATTTTGGGTTTTGTTGGTGTAGGTTGCATGTAGAAAAATCCTAGTCTTGAATTAATTAATTTGGAGGCGTATAACTCATGTGATTTGTGTTAAGCTAATGAAATTGAAAATATGACGTGTAAATGATGTAATCTCAGTGTATTTAATTTAAAATAATTAAATGAGATTAACTGGGTGTTTTTTACGATGTGATAATTAAATTAAGATTTAATTGAATTGTATTATCATGCTTAGTTGGGTACATTGATTAATGGTGCTTATTTATGTGACTTGTTGGTTTTGTAAAATTCCAATGTGACGACGGGTTATTAGATATTTTTTCTCCCCCCATAGTTTAGGATGCCTTCTAGGTATGGGACTAGTGGGTAGGCAAGTTGATGATTTATGCCTTTTAGGTATCGGACTAGTGAGGGTAGATTATTATGACTTAATTATGTCGGGGGTGGGCTGATTTTTGGTTCTTTATCGTCGTTACGCTAGCCTAGGCATTAGACTAGGTCGAGGTTTATGTTAGAAATTCATCATATACATAGGGTAGGGCGTATTGATAACTTGGGGACCCTTATGTATGGGACTAAGGGACATTTTGAGGATCTCACTTCGATTAACGGGTGGCGTAATTTATAATTTGTCAAATTGAGAATTAATACCTAAGATAATAAAATGGGTATTAAAATATATTGACGACATAATTAGCGAGGGCCGGCAGTTTAAATGGGTCAGCCGACGTTTTATGTTGTGTCGTGTGTGGAACCTCACCAATCAGCGAGGGCTAACAGTTTAAATGATTTAGTCGACGTTTTGATAAGGGGATGTGTATTTTGGTGGAGAAATCACTAGAGGCGGGAGGACGTCCATAATAAAAGTTGAGGATATAAAAAAATTTGGTTAATTTAATTAATTAACAATTGTGGGACTTGGGAATTTAAAATCATATTGGTGTGCCTTTTTAAATGGGAATTTCTGCGGATAGTTAGGGATTTATATTTATCGCGTTTAATTATCTCGTCTAAATTAAAATATTTTATTATGATATTTATTGTGTATAATGCTACTGTATGGATTCAAGGATCCTATTTGAGGGGAGTAGTATGTATTCATGCTCGAGGCTCTGACCTCGCGCGTTGACTAACTTTTTCAGGATAAGTTTGGGAGAAGCTGCATAGGATCTTTGGAATTGCAGCGGAAGTTACTCATTTTATTGCTTTATTTTAGTTATACTTTCTTTTCAGTCGTAATTCTATTATGAAACACCTTTTGAGTTTTATTGGGCCATTCAGTTCCAAAGTTGTTTAAAGGATTTCAGTTGGATTTTCGGTTGGTTTATTATTCAGATTTTAGTTAATCATTATTAAAAATTGGATTTTATTTTGAGTTTAGCATGTGATGGATCTTTTATTCGCTCAGTTACTTATGATCCTTTGAGATTGATTCAATTATTTATCTTGTGGAGGATTTATTTATGTCTAATATCTATCTCATGCTAAGAATGGTATTTATTTAGTTCACGCCCGACATAGTTTGGCGACGGTGGCTGGCCACCCCGTCTATCGGATTGCGCGGGGTGTGACAGTAGGTGGACTCTTGCACTGCACTGTGAAGGAGTGGTTGAAGATAGAAGAGCGTCAAGACTTGTAGGGATTTGATTCGTTGTGAAAGTCTACTGTTTATTCTTTATAAAACCATATCATAGTGATTTTGTGGTTGGGTAATCTGAGTTTTTTTCCCTTTATGGTTTCCTCGTACATCGGCGTGTTCTGTGTGTTTGATTTATTTAATTTATCTGCTATCACTAGATGCATGTTTATGGTTAAAAAGATAAAATTTTGTAAATTGGTTTCCCAAGAAAGGTTTAATCGGTGCTAAGTTTAATTGGGTAAATTTAGTTCAATAATTATAATTAAAAAACATAAAATATTAAACATGTGTTTATTTGAACCCCCCATAGCATTCTCAAATTGGTATCAAAGCTTTTAACTCGTTATTACCTTTACAATTGGTATCAGAGTAGGTTGCACCAACTTATCGAGTGATCTTTATTTTTTCAAAAAGTTTTTTCGTCTGATACCTTTTGACTTCTCAAATTATCAAATTAGTTATTGTGTAGATCCTTATTTTTTAGTGGTTGTTTTGTTTTTCTCTCTTTTGGCTTATTTTGTTTTTCTCTCGATGGATTCTCCTAGTTTTAATGAATTAAATCTTTTGAATTTGAAGTTTGCAAAAAGGATTGAAATTCTTAAAGAATGCGATTCTCGTTTTAAAAATATGATTGAATATTTGCAAGCATTTTAAGCTCAAATAGATATCATTCGTGAGGAGTTTGGTGCTTTTTATGATGACTTTAAATCTTTAAAAGTTTCCAAGGAAGAGAGTAAGAATAGAATCCTTGCTTTAGAAAAAATATTAGAGGACTTGAAAAATTCTAGGGTTTGTGTTTGTGCCAGGATAAAAATAATTTGATTAATGATTTTAAGGCACGTGAGAAGAATCTTAGGGATAATTTTGCTTCGTTGAGGGAGAGAAAGATAACTTTCTAGGAATGATTGAAAATATGAAGAAGAAGTCCCTAAAATTGGAATAGTTAAATTCTTTAATTGAGTCTAAAGTGTTGAAGTTAAAAGATGATTTAAAATACTCAAGCAGTTTAAGTATCGATGGTAATGGCTCGTATTCCTCTCATGCTTCGAGTGTTAAAGCAAAAACCATTGTTCGTTTTAGATGGTTAACCTAAACCAAGGACATTAGAAAAGGTCAACCCATAGGTAACATTCCTCCAGTTTACACATGTTCTCATTGTGGTAGAAAATGTCACCTAAGGCGTTTTTATTTTGGTCTTGGAAGAGGTCCTATGAAGTTTAAGGATAGTGTCCCATCGGTTCCCATAACCCCTCGAGTTAGGTATACATCTATTTAAATTAAGAAATCCATTTTGGAGATGCTAAATTTTAGATTGGGTGATTCTCACATGCATACACATGATGCCTCACATGGTATTTCTTAGGGATGATTTTGTTTGTCATACGCTAGTTGTGCTTAATGATATATTCTTGCTAGTGTTATGACATGTGTAATTTTTGCATTATATTTTTCTTTTATTGAAATATATTGGAAAAATACAAAAAGATTTTTGGTTTTATATACTTTTTTAAAAATTCACAAATTTTGTTTTTTGAAATATTCAAAAACATTTTCAATTCGTGCATATTTTAGTTTACATATTTAGAAGGCATATTGGTGTTTGAATCTAATTCACTATGAAATTTTCTTGTGGTTAGGATATTTGGTTATGACTTTAGATGCTTAGATTGATATTAACCGTGTTTATAAAGTTGCTTCGAACTTAACTTGCTTTATGGATTCGACTTGGTTTGTGCCTCCACACACGCATGCACGAGCTTATTGTATTTTCACTTCATTATGTATATTTGAGCTTGGTGAAATATTCTCCTATAAATTTTATCATCTACATGTTTATTTTACTATAGAGGATTTGTGCACATAAGAACTGTTGCATGTGAGGATTTTTTTCAATATTGAAAAAAATGATGAGTGTACACGGGAAAGGGCTGCGAAAGGCAAGTGAACTCGTCCTGAAAGCCACCGTTTGAAAAGAGCCCAAGAAAAAATTAAGGCAATAAAAAGAAAAATATGCCAAAAGGGGACCACATGGTTTAGTTTGCTTTATCATTCAAAAGAAGTCACTTCAAAATAAAATAAAAGAATAGAATATATGATCATGTTTACCTTTTGAGGGAGTTTAGTTGAAGATCAACGGATTTGCACAATGATACCTAGTTATACTTATTTTGTCATGACGCTATTGATTTATGGAATCATTAATATTCAAGACTTGTGTGAATCGTGCTCGTTTTGTTCATTAAGTTCAACTTTATGTGTCACTTGAGGCTAAAGCTTAGTTTGATAAAGTTTTATGGTCAATTAGAACTTCTTGAACATATTTGTGTTTTTGGATTATAATTCTTTTGTTATTAGTTCACACTCATCCATTCCATCCCATACGTTTGGACACGTTGATATTATGCTAGTGCGTAAATCTTTTGTGTTTTGTGTCGTGTTTTATGGTCGTTTATACCTATATATGTGTGCCGGATTTTAATTGATATATTTGAATATATTCTTTGCGTCTTAAATTTATTCCATGATTATCACATGCTTGATCTTTTGGATTATTTGTGCTTGATTTTCCATGTTGCGTGCTTGTTACACTTTACACTGTTGCATGATTTATTCGCATATCCCTTTGTTTAGTATTGGTATCTTACGATCACACTTTTAGGGGGGAATTCAGTTTTGGGGTATTTATTTATGCAATCTTACTTTATCTATTCCTGAACAAAAAGGGGGATAAATGGTATATTTCTTTTGCATGATTAAGATATGTTAATCTTAGGGGGAGACGTCTTACCTAGGTTGAGATTTTTTAGACATTTTAGATGTTTATTCATTTGCGGATTTATACTTGTTATATTCTCTTTGCATTTGAAGGTATGTTTAAGTGTGCAAGATTACAAGTTGATTTTAATGTTCGACAAGGTTTTCAAGAAAAGCAAAACTACTTATGTTTGTGTGTCTGTCGAGTGATTGTACTTTTTTCCTTTTGGGGGTTAGGGAATGAGTTTTTTAAAGAGCTTGATGGCCCATAGGATTTTTATTTTGGTTTTGTCCTGGAATATTCAAAGGGGAATATTGGTAAGGACAAATTTCCAATCGAGTTAATTTATTTTTAATTAGTGCAATTTTGGACAAAACGTTTGAGTCATAGGATAGACTTTGTCAAAGACGTATCGGCAAATATCCGAATAGTGCATATTCTAAGTCGTGTTTATAGTGCCACGTTTGTCTTCACCTATGCCGAGGATCTCGTAGGTATGAGCGTATATTGTTTTATGAGTCATTGGAATTTTTATTAAGGGTGTTTTGTTTTTAAAACTGAATGGAACTTAATTTTTTCGAAAATATATTTTCTGAGTTTACTGTAGCCGAAGTTTTTAAAAATTTAATTTTTCATTTTAGTCGTTCAAACAACATCTTGAGGTCATTCGATCCCAGGTTTCAAATGAGCTTCAAATGAAGCTTACTACTTTAGGTTTGTTGAGTTTGTTAGATATGATATTGAATCTCGTTCAAACGAGATCTCTATCTCGTTCGAATGACAACTCAAAATTGTTCGAATGACGAGCTGCATTAACTTTTATATAAAAGGTTTTCCAAACTCTGTTTTTATTTTGAGAGATCAACTTTTGATGAAAACGAAAATCAAACCTATTTTAAAAGTTCCAACTCCAAAAGTTTCACCCTTTTGTTTACAAGATCCAAGATTCATAACGCATATACTATGAGATCTTGTTTGGGCACCTTGTTTATTCCATTACAAGAAGAACTTATTTTCATGCGGTGGACTCCGTACATGCTGATTGTGGTGAAGAAGCGATGGACCTTGTGTTCCTATCCGTAGATAGTTACCGAGTTGTATTGGTGGATACTGAGGTACACGTGGACTCGTGTTCGTGGAGGAGTGGTTGGGGATAGAAAAGTGTCAAGACTTGTGGGTGATCGATTCGTTGTGTAAGTCTACTATATATTCTTTGTAAAACCATATCATAAAGATTGTCTAGCTGGGTCGTCTGAAGTTTTTCCCTTTGTGGTTTCCTCGTACATCGGCGTGTTCTTGTGTGTTTGATTTATTTAATTTATCTATTATCACCTAGATGCATGTTTAGGGTTAAAAAGATAAAATTTGCTAAATTGGTTTTCACAAGAAAGGTTTAAGCAGTATTAAGTTTAATTGGGTAAATTTAGTTTAATCATTAAAATTGAAAAAACATAAATATATTGAACTTGTGTTTATTTGAACCGCCCATAGCACTTTTAAATTGGTATCAGAGATTTTAGCTCATTACCTTTACAACCTCAAAGAGTTAAAAAAAGGCCAAAACTTGGCTGGTTTTTTGGCATATCATCTAGGGGAGGCTTATACATAAGGTGAATATGAGGTAGGATATATATATATCCTTATGCGGCCCATGAAAAATATGGCTTGATAGTTTGAAGATCGAAATAGGACTAGAAAAGGGGGTAATTATTAGACTAGAAGCAAATTCATGCTCCAACAATCAAGTGGAATATGAAGTTATTATAATGAGACTAAATATCCTTAAAAAAATTAATGCTTTTTTGTTTAAATATATAGGTATTCTCAAATTTGATGAAGTCATATCAAATTATGTTCCTAGATTTTTAAATGAAGAATCCAATGAGATGGATTAAAAAGCCTCACATTCCAAGTATGAAGATAGCTTCAAAATTAAGTTCAAATTAACTTACATTATTAAACTCTTATTATTACTTCATAATATATGGACTTTGGTTGAAATTAAAAACACAAAAGTTCACGAGGATTGGAGAAAATTATTAATTAAATATCTAACTGACCCAAATATCAAGACTAATAAGGTTGTCAGATTAAAAGAAACAAATTATGTTGTGTATTTTGGAAAGATATGCAAAATAGGTGTTGATGGAATAATCCTAAATTGCCTAAGGAAAGAGGAAGGTTTAACAACCATTTTCCAAGTCCATAAAGGCATACTTGGGACTCACCGAGTTGGTCCCAAAATGAGGTGGTCACTAAGAAAGCATGGTTTTTATTAGTCTTTAATTTTAAAAGGTTGCATAGACTTTGCTGAAAGATGTCAAAAATTCCAATAACATGGACGTCCAAATCATGTACCAACTTTTGATTTGCAATATGTGGTGAAACCTTAGCCATTTAAAGGGTGGACGATTGATGTCATTGGTAAGATCTATCTATCATCTATCTTCCAATCTGCATAATTTTATACTTATAGCTAAAAATTATTACAAAGACTTTGAGGTCAGTATCCTAAAATGAATTAGTAGACTTCTTGAAATATATTGTGTATAGGTTTAGAATTCCAAATACCATAACCTCACATAATGCAATCATCTTTGAGTCAGAAATATTATTGGAATTTATTCAAGGATAACTTTGACTAAAGCAACAGCCTACTATGCTAAATTAAATGGTTAGGAAGAGTCTACAAACAAGCTAATTATAAACAGCCTAAGCAAAGTGATTGAAAAGAATCCATAAGATTGGCACAACTTACTACCATAAGTATTATAGGCTTATAGGAATTTTAAAAGGTCAAGTATAGGACAAACTCCATATGATTTGACTTGTGGGCATGATGTTATCCTACCAGGTGAAATCAATCTAAATTCACAATCCAAATTGAACTGACTATAGAAGACTACGTGGAATTAAAAAACATAAATGAGGATCAATTCAGAGCCTTAAATAACATATTTTCCAAAAATAAGAAAACCTTCGACAACTATAACAACAAAGTGGAAAAAATGACCTTTACTGAAGGACATGTAGATTAGAAAATCATTTTATCTAAAGGATCAAAAGATCCAGCCTATGGAAAATGGTCCCCAAAGTGGGAATGACCTTTTTAAATATACAAAGCATCCAAATGGGGATCTTACCATTTGAGGGATATTAATAGTCATATACATATGATTGAAATGAATGCTAGATTATTAAAGGTGTATTATTACTATATGGAAAGCAAGATAGTAAAGGCGTGATGACACAACAAAACATATTTATATCTATGTGTTGTTGAAATGTCTTAATATAAAGGGCCTGAAATAGGTCTAATAACTTTGAAACATGACCCTTTTGGTTTTAATTTGGATCAATTTTTCTCAAATAATATTGCATTAGCAGACACCTGCATTTCCCCTAACAAATGCTTCAACCTTGATTGGAAGTCCACCTCCTCTATGGCAGTCACTTTCAGCTCAACATTGATTTGAGCCAACCACTTCTCTATTTCTGCCTTTTTTGAAAAAAAAAATAGCCTCCTAGCTTGAATAGTCCTAAAATATTATAGGCATTTTGTTGCCTAAGTTTTTAATTGAGAATATTAGGCTTGATTAGTAGATAAACCATTTTCCTCTGCATCCACTTAGTCCATTATCCCACGAAAGACTGAGACATAAAAGACACTACTTGTCAGCTCTTGTAGAATATTTGCTTCAAGACCACCAAGTTGGGAAAGATAAGAACATAATGTTTTCAACCCAATATAAAAAGGAGAAGTCAACCAAAGTCACAAATGGAACTCTAACAAAGCTTCGAAACAACTCCAAAGGTTGAGAAGTTTCCAAATTCCAATAGGAGGGGGTTGGTTGAATTTGAAGAAGATGTTGTAGTTTTCATTCCACACTAGAAGAAGACACATATGATGTTTGAACAAAGTTGTAAGACATCATTTGCTGAAGTTCTTCTTGGAAAATGTAAACTCCCCCAAGGGACATTAATTCATGAATACCCACTCTTAGTGGAAACACCTCAGTTGGTGGATGGGGATCCTTCAAAGGTGAAGCGTGTGGTTCTAGAGCAGTCTCGGTAGATAAGGAAATGGTAGATGATTCAGGTGTGGACCCAACTTGTTTCTCCTCTCTATTTGTCTCCTTTGCCATAAAAGTGGAAGTATTAACAACCTCTTCTTATGGAGAATGAGTGGACTCGGGAGAATTAATGATGAATGGAGTTAATCCACTACAGGATTTGAGTTCGAAGCAATCTCCTGAGCATGGGTACCATTTGACACATGACTTGGGGATACAGGTGGAGGATATTTAGGATCCTCAGCTGGAAAAAAATCCCCCACCTCAATAAAAAAAATAATTTCCTCACAATAAGGAGGAAAATAAAGTATTTATCCATCCTAAACGTTGAAGTGTCTACATTGATACGACCCATCATAATATGCAAAAAGCTCATGCAAGACCTTTAAAGATTGGTCAATATCTCAGACATCAATAACACAAAATCCACCTAGAATAGGTGGATAGAGGTCAACAACGTCTGGAATGGGAGTGCACTCAAAAGCATCAACAAAATCCCAAGTGCCCCAATCACCAGTTTTGGCACATTTCTCATCAAACGATTGGTTTAAGGTGGAAAAGTTAACAACCCAAGGGTCTACATTGTAATTAGCTAGTTTAGGGAATAAGGTAATCCAAACTCCAAAGTGTTTGTTGTGATGCCATTGTCATCTCCATTGAAAGCCTTTTTTGGAAAGTAGAGAAATTTGAATGAGAATAGATAAGAGCTTAAACGAAAAGACTAAGAGATATAAGGGTTAATGATGAAAATCCTTTCACCACTAAAGAGGTCTACTTAAGCAACATTGACAACATGGTAATGATGACTGAACGTGAGGGAGATGACGTGTGAAGTTTAACAGTCCACTAATTAATTTTTCTTCAAAATCAACTAGTACAGGCATATGTTTATACCATATTATTACAAACCAATAGAGTGTTGCCACATGGAAGTACAAATCATTATTATAATCGAGAGATATAAAGGGCCAAATTAATACATATGACTGCATAAATAATTGATACTTGTTAATACCTTGCACATGGTCTAACCACTTAAATAATGGTTTTAGGGCGTGAGGGAACTTAGGTAACCATCTCGCAGATACAATAGTAGTTGCATGGCAAAAGTATCTATAAATAAGTAACTCAAGGACGGAGGAAAATAAGACTCTCTAAAAAAATATTTATTTACTCATTTAAACCTGTTATACTATATTCATAAATAATCTCATGTCCCTAAGAGAACTGGGTAAAACCATTCAATAGAGTAAGAACTCGTCCTCAGTCAACCAAATGTACCAAAGGATGACCTTGGCTCAACATAACAGATCGACAATGGGTAATGTTGTCGGTCGCTTTTCCATATGAATGGATGAGATCATTGCCAGTAAGGCTAACTAACAAATATAACTATAATAACGTTGTTAAAGGCCGATGAGTACCATGTGAGTGGTGTAAGGGAAAATTTCCTATCAAGTTAATTTGTTTATAATTCGCTTAATTACGGATAAAACATTTGGGTCATAAGTTAGGATTTGTATTGTCAATCTCGTAAGCCTATGACATATTCTATGAAGACGTAGAGACCAAGCTTGAAAGTGGATATACATCTTGTTGTGTTTTCATACCAAGATATTTTTCATGTTTATCGAGGATATCATAAGGTAGATTCATTTTGAATATGATCCTTGGATAAAATTTGGGGTGTTTGATTTTAAACAAGATCGTTTGGAACTATTTTTAAAATTATTTTTGAAGAAAATAATTTTTTGGTTTTAAGTTCATTGGAAAAAAGTTAGACTTCGTGAGAACAAGATGAAGTTTCATTAGAATGAGTTTAAGTTCGCATTAGAATGAATGGGGTTTTTCGTTGGAACGAACATCAAATGAGGCCTCTATGTTAACAAACCTAAACTTGTTAGAAGTTGGTTAGAAGCACGCTAGAACGAGAAAGCCTGTTCATTCGAACGAACTTGGGTTTTGTTAAAATGAAAAGAGATTCTCGTTCAAACGAACTATGTGTTTTCGTTTGAACGAGTTCGCCGCCTCGAAATTCAAGTTTTCACTATTTAAGGCGTGTTGGACTCAGATTTTTTTTAAAATTATTGGTGAAAATCAATTATCTACCTGTTTACTAAAATTTCAAAACCCTAGTTTCACCCTTTGTGTTGAAAGATCCAAGTTTTCATATTCATATGCTTTGAAATCTTTCATTTGGCCCCAAATTTATTTTCTCTTCATCTTAAGAGAAGAAGTTTGGTGTGGTGGACTCCGTAGTTGGTTTGTTGTGTTGCGGTGAAGAAGTTGTATTTCGTGTTTCGATATCATAGACGGTTATTGGGCATTATCGGTGGATACCAGGGCGAGCATGGATTCGTGCGTTATGGCAGCTTGCTGTAACAACCCGCGTAACTTTGGGCTATTTTAATTAATTTTTAGAAAATGGAGGAAAATAAAGTTTTTGATAAAATTATTTTTATTGCTCAAACTTGTTGGTTATTATTTTTAAAGGCGAGAATTTCAAACGGTTTCGAAATCGGAGTTAAAACGAATTTTTAAATGTTTTTAACTCTTGGAATTCTTAGTCGGCGAACTGTCAAAATTCCTGAAGGATCGATCGATCGATCATGGGAGTCGATCAATCAACCTCCCCAGATTTCCTGAGCAACAAGTAATTTTCAAGAGTTGTTTTGACTTCCAACTGTTCATTTATTTGCCTTATTTAAAGGAGTCTTTTGGATTCCAACTATTCATTTCTTTGCATTATAAAAAAAAGTCGTGGGCAACCCTTTTAACCTACTTTTGGCCCAACTTTTGGCAGCAAATATATTTTATATTCCTCTTCTTTTTATATACACATTGGCCCTTGAGATTTGTGAGTTCCAACCTTAGATTAGAGGTGTTCTTGGGGCTATTTTGTTGGAGGTTCTTGGAGGAGATTTTGTAGATGTTTTGAGTTGATCCTGAGGATGTGATCGTTGGTTTCTCATCATGGTTTGAGGTATGGAGTTTTACACAATATGCTCCTTAAATCTCGCGAGTGTCATTCTCTTTGAATTCTTGTTTAATTGAACTCATATTTGAATTGTTAAAATTCATTGAAATCTAGAAAAATAATTGTTGAAATTATTTTGATTCATGTGATATCATTATATTGTTGATGAGCACGTTGTCATGAGATTTTAATATGGCACGGATGTTGGGAACCCACCAAAATACCTATTCCCGGGCTATGGCTTGATAAAGCATATGCGAATGGGGTGAGGCCTGGTGACCCGGTTAAAGTGTTGTTGAGAAATTATATTGATAAATTCTTTGAGATTTGCATTTGATTTGAGTATTCATACTCATGTTGTTACGCTTTATTCATCGTTAATATATTCGTTGAGCATCTTTCCCGTCGTATTGTGTACTTCCCCATATTTTCTTTTAGTGGCAGGTTAGCGTGGATTTGAGCGCTTTGGATTATTGGGATTATTTTAGCATGGAGTATTTGGGAAGAATTTTAATACAAGTTGGAAGAATTGTATTAATTATTTCATTGGTGTATAGAGCATTTTTATTCGAGTTAGATAGTTGTATTTATTCGAGAGACTTGTTGTATTTGAAGAATTGAGATTAGTGGATTTATATTATTGTGGGTTTATTTAGATGCTCTATACCTTGTCACTTATGGGTTTGGATTTATTTTATCGCATTAGCGCTCCGTTCGCTCTCCCCGGGCGGGCGGGGTGTTACAAATGGTATCAGAGCTTAGGTATACGGCAACCCTCGGGGCTTGGATTTTGGGTTCATTGCGTGGTTAGCAAATTTTGGAGATAGAAAATTTTAGGTGATATGCGTGTAAGCATCTAGATTAGATGTGCGGAATTTATTTTTGGGATACGTGATTTATTTTTGGATATTGTTAGCTTGATTTTTAAGAGTTAGGCATTCGGCGAATTTCGAGGGCGAAATTCCATTGTTAGTGGGGAAGTGTAACGACCCGCGTAATTTTGGGCTATTTCAATTAATTTCTGGAAAATGGAGGAAAATAAAGTTTTTGACAAAATTATTTTTATTGCTCAAACTTGTTGGTTATTATTTTTAAAGGCGATAATTTCAAACGGTTTCGAAATAGGAGTCAAAACGGATTTTAAAATTATTTTTATATGTTTTTAACTCTTGAAATTCTTAGTCGGGGAACTGTCAAAATTCCTGAAGGATCGATCGATCGATCCAGGGAGTCGATCAATCGACCTCCCCAGATTTCGTGAGCAACAAGTAATTTTCAAGAGTTGTTTTGACTTCCAACTGTTCATTTCTTTGCCTTATTTAAAGGAGTCTTTTGGATTCCAACTATTCATTTCTTTGCATTATAAAAAAAAGTCGTGGGCAACCCTTTTAACCTACTTTTGGCCCAACTTTTGGCAGCAAATATATTTTATATTCCTCTTCTTTTTATATACACATTGGCCCTTGAGATTTGTGAGTTCCAACCTTAGATTAGAGGTGTTCTTGGGGCTATTTTGTTGGAGGTTCTTGGAGGAGATTTTTTAGATCTTTTGAGTTGATTTTGAGGATGTGATCGTTGGTTTCTCATCATGGTTTGAGGTATGGGGTTTTACACAATTTGCTCCTTAAATCTCGCGAGTTTCATTCTCTTTGAACTCTTGTTTAATTGAACTCATATTTGAATTGTTAAAATTCATTGAAATCTAGAAAAATAATTGTTGAAATTATTTTGATTCATGTGGTATCATTATATTGTTGATGAGCACGTTGTCATGAGATTTTAATATGGCGCGGATGTTGGGAACCCGCCAAAATACCTATTCCCGGGCTATGGCTTGATAAAGCATATGCGAATGGGGTGAGGCCTGGTGACCCGGTTAAAGTGTTGTTGAGAAATTATATTGATAAATGCTTTGAGATTTGCATTTGATTTGAGTATTCATACTCATGTTGTTACGCTTTATTCATCGTTAATATATTTGTTGAGCATCTTTCCTGTCGTATTGTGTACTTCCCCATATTTTCTTTTAGTGGCAGGTTAGCATGGATTTGAGCGCTTTGGATTATTGGGATTATTTTAGTATGGAGTATTTGGGAAGAATTTTAATACAAGTTGGAAGAATTGTATTAATTATTTCATTGGTGTATATAGCATTTTTATTCGAGTTAGATAGTTGTATTTATTCGAGAGACTTGTTGTATTTGAAGAATTGAGATTAGTGGATTTATATTATTGTGGGTTTATTTAGATGCTCTATACCTTGTCACTTGTGGGTTTGGATTTATTTTATCGCATTAGCGCTCTGTTTGCTCTCCCCGGGCGGGCGGAGTGTTACACTTGCGTGTGTGGACTCCTACATCGCACTGTGGAGGAGAGGTTAAACATAGAAGATCGTAATGGCTTGCAAGGGAGACACATCATTGAGTAAGTCTACTGTCTAGTCTTTGTAAAACCTTATCATAGTGATCTATTTGACTGGGTCGTTCGAGTTATTTCCCTTTGTAGTTTTCCTCAAACATAAGCATGTTATGGTTGATTTATTAATTTTATCTACTTATCACCTAGATGCATGTTCTAGGTTAAACAAATAAAATAGGGTAGGTTGGCTTTTCATAATAAAAGAGCTTAATTTTGTGTACAAGTTTTATTAGGTTTAATATGTTTAAAGTTTTGATCTTTGAAATTGAAAAGATCTAAAAATAAACTTTTGCTTGTCTGGACTATCCTTGCCTAAGCATATACCGTATAGGTACCTTCCCAAATTTGTATCAGAGTATGTTACACTAAGTTTTGTGTTTAGATCCCATGAAGTTTGGCATGAATTTTGATGGTTTTGATGGTATTAGAACCCCGGTGTTTGATGAGTCAAACTATGCATACGGGGAAATGCATATAAAATCAACACTTAAGGCTATAGATTAGCGGGTATGGCAAGTAGTTTTAAATGGTTCGACTCCAGTTACCACCTTAGTTGGATAAAATGGGATAACCAAACCCGTAGAATCATGGAGTGAGGTTGATCATAGGTTAGCAAATTATAACTCGTGTAATTTAAATGCTCTGTTTTGTTCTATCACCCCGGAGGAGTTTTGTCATATTATGACTTACGAAAAATTTAAAGAGGCTTGGGAACACTCCAATTCATCCATGAAGTAATTAGTATTGTTAAGGTTTCCAAACTTCAAAACCTCACCACTCAGTTTGAAACGATTAAGATGTTGGAGAGTGAGACCTTTGATAAATTTTACGCTATACTGTTTGACATAGTTAACTCGTCTTTTAACTCACAACTGAATAATCAAGAAAATCTTAAGGTCACTACTTGAAAGATTTAACTAAAAGATCGTTTTAAAGTCTTTGTGTACTTTAAATTCTACAAAACTTGAAGAACTTGTCGGTGACCTACAAACTTATGAGCTTGACATGTTTTCCAGCAAGACTGAGAAAAAGAATGATATGGACATTACTTTGAAAGCCTTAAAGGAGGAAACACCTAATTCAGATGATGAGTTTGACATCTATTCCGAAGATATGGCCATAATAGCAAATAAATTCAAGAAATTTCTCAAATTTCATAAGTAATCGAAAATGCAAAAAAGTTAGAGAAAACCATGTATAACAAGACCGGTCACTTCCCTACGAATTATGGTGAGAACTTTAAGAGGGGCTAGTTGCATAGGTATTATGGTTGTGAGGGTTATGACCATAGGGTAGCTGAGGGCCCCACTAAACTAAGGAAGTAGGGCAAGAAACCAAATGTGTATAATGCTACCCTTAGTGATAATGATCCAAAAGAAGGAACATTTTCTCCCATTGAGTGAAACTACACCGCATTTATGGTAGTCATGTGAGACTTGATGATAAATCTTCCCATGTAGATATTTCTATGCATACACTTCTGAGGCCATTGTTTGTGATCCATAAGTGAGTGATAGTAGTGTGAGTGGAGAAGAGAATATAGATGAAGAAAAGGATGAGGAAAGTGAACTCCAAGTTGCCTTCTGTGAGTTGTATGTAAAATCTTTAAAGGTGAAGAAGTCTAAGTTGAAGTACAAAGATAGGTTGAAAGAACGTGCCATAGGAAATAGTAATAGTGTTTTGATTGAGGATATTAGGGCATGTGAGAGAACTCTTCAAGAGAAGCTAGAGTATATAGAGGGTGAGAGAGATAGCCTTTGTGGTTTGATGGAGGTTATAAAGAAAGAGATTATCAAGTTTGAGGAGTCTAGGCAGTTACTCGAGTCGAGGATAGTTTAGCTTAAAAAAATTAAGAGACTCGAGTCGTGTCAAATTTGACTTGGAATCTAGGTCGAAAAAGTTGGATAAGATGTTAGGCACCGTCAAAATCAAAGATGACAAGTGTGGAATTGGCTTTGATGATCATAATTCTGCCAACATCATGCATTTGAGATTCGACTAGGAACGTTAGGAAAGGTCAATCCGTAACCAACACCCCTCGTCGTGTTTACACTTGCACTCATTGTGGTAGGAAAGTCACCTTAGGTGTTTTTTCTATGACTTTAAAAATGGTCCTAGGAAGTCTCATAATAGAGTCATCAAGGTTCCTAAAACCCTTAAGCGTCATGTTACACCTATTTGGGTTAGGAAAATCGAATTTGAAGGCTTTACAAATTAGACTTGTTGATTCTCGTTTGCTTGCACATGATATGTCCCATGCTATATTTAATAGTTGATTATATTCGCATGTTTGTCATACACTAGTTTGTGCTTCATGATATATGTTTGCAAGTGTTATGACGTGTGTATATTTTATATTTTGATTTTGATTTTATTGAGTCATATTCAAAAATACAAAAAGATTTTTGTTTGTCTTTTGAGTTTGTTTTCAAATTGGTATTTTTATTTTAATTTTTTTTATAAAAACTCAAAGACATTTTCAATTTTTATGTAGTTTAGTTTTACACATTTTGTGTCGCGTATTGGTGTGTTTGAATTCAATTCAGTATGTTCTATCTATGTGACTAGGACATTTGGTTATGACTGTCAATACTTAGATTATTCTTAATCGTGCTTGCATGGAGTTATTTCGACTTTGATTCACTTAACGGAATCACTTTGTATATGCCTCCATAAACACATGCATGAGCTTTTTGAACGTTAACTTCACACGTTATACTTGAGCTTTGTGAGATGTTCTCCCATTAACTTTATCATATACTTGTTTCATGACTATGCGGGATTTGTGCATGTAATAACAGTTGCATGTGAGATTGTTTGATTTTATTGAATATATGATGATGTACGAGAAAGGGCTATGAGAGGAGCAAATATCCTTTATGGAAAAGTCATCATTGGCAAAAGCCTAATAGAAAAGATTAATGGTAATAAGAATCGAAAATTTTCCAAGGCCAACGAGTTAGTTTGTTTGATTTTCAAAAGTCATAACTTCAAAAGAATCGAGAGAAAATAAATATGTTATATTTTTTTTTATCTTTTGAGGCTGTTATAGTTAAAGATCGATAGGTTTGTACAATGAATCCTAGTTATTCTTATTTTTTCATGACTTTATTGATTTGTAGAATCATCAATATTCTAGGTTTGTGTGCATTGTACTTATTTATTTATAGAGTTCATTTTATGTTGTCATTTGAGGCTAAATCTTAGTTTGATAAATTTTTGCAGTTAAATATAACTCCTTGAACATATTTGAGTGTTTGGGTTATAATTTATTTCTATCTAGTTCAAACCCATTCATTACATCCCATATGTTTGGACACATCGATACTATGCTAGTGTGTAAAGCTTATGTGTTTTATGTCGAGTGTTGTGCTTGTTTATATATATGTGTGTGTGTGTGTGTGTGTGTGTGTGTGTGTGTGTGTGTGTGTGTGTGTGTGTGTGTGTGTGTGTGTGTGTGTGTGTGTGTGTGTGTGTGTGTGTGTGTGTGTGTGTGTGTGTGTGTGTGTGTCATTAGTATATTTTTCATATTGATATGTAAGGTATCATTTGTTTTGAGTCTTTCTAATTTATATTTAATCCATGTCTGCCACATGCTTATCTTTGGATTTTAATTAGCAAGCTATATGATCATATTAGTATCTTTTATTGTGTGCATTGAAATTTTCGTTTTCTCAAATTAATAATTTCAAAAAATTTATCGTACTTCATTGCTTATTCATATTGGTATCTTTTAGCATCAATATTGATATTGTTTGAACATACTTTGGATTATTTGTACTTATGTTGCCATGTTGTGTTTTATTAAACTTTACATTATCGCATGACTTTATTCCTCCCTCCCTGTTTCTCTTGGTATCATATGTTCACATATTTATGGGAGATTTGGTTTACGGGGGAGAGATAGTTTATGCTTTCTTACTTTGTCTATTCCTGAATAAAAAGGGGGAGAAATGGTATATTTTCTTTCATGATTAGGATATCTTTATTTTAGTGGGAGATGTCTTACCTAGGTTGAGATTATTTTAGATATTGTTAGAAGTTTATTCTTATGCGGATTTTATAATTATTATATTCTCTTTAAATTTGAAGGTGTGTTTAAGTGTATAGGTTTACAACATGCGACAAAGTTTACAAGCGTGCAAAGCTACTCAAGTTTGTGTGTCTGTTGAGCATCTTTACTCTTTTTCCTTTTAGGATTAAGGATTGACTCTATTTAGAGAGATTGACGACTCATAGGACTTTTATTTTGGTTTCGTCTCGGAATAGCCAAAGGGGGAGATTTGTAAGGGAAAATTTATAACTGAGACAATTTGTTTGTAATTGTCTTAAATCCGGACAAAATAATTGGGTCATAAGTTAGGCTTTGTATTATTAATATTGTAAGCCTATGACCTGTTTGATGAAGACGTAACGACCAAGATTCAAAGTGGATATAAAGCATGTCATGTTTTCGTGCCAAGTTTGTCTTAACAGTTACCGAGAATCTCGCAAGGTATGGATGCATTTTGAATATGATCCTTTGATATATTTTCGAGTGTTTGTTTTTAAACAAAATCGTTTGGAAATATTTTTAAAATTATTTTTGAAGAAAAAAAAATTTTGGTAGTAAGTTCATTAGAACGAAGTTAGACTTCGCTAGAACGAGATGAAGTTTTTGTTCAAACGAGTTTAAGTTTTTCATTAGAACGAACTGGGGTTTTTATTGGAACGAACATCTAACGAACATCAAATGAGGCCTTTCTGTTTAACAGACCTGAACTCGTTAGAACGATAAATCTTGTTCGTTCGAACAAACTTGAGTTTCATTTTAATCAAAAGAGCTTCTCGTTTGAAAGAACTATGTGTTTTCATTCGAGTGAGTTTGTCGCCTCAAAATTCGTGTTTTAACTATTTGAGACATGTTGGACTCAGATGTTTTAAGAACATTTAGTGAAAGTTAATTCTCTACCTGTCTGCTAAAGTTCCAAACCCTAGTTTACTATTTGAGACATGTTGGACTCAGATTTTTTAAGAACTTTTGGTGAAAATTAATTCTCTACCTATCTTCTAAAGTTCCAAACCCTAGTTTCACCCTATGTGTTTAAAGATCCAAGTTTTCATATTCATATGCTTTGAGATCTTTCATTTGGGCACCAAAGTTTGTTTTTCCTTCATCTTAAGAGAAGAAGTTTCGTGCGGTGGACTCCGTACTTGGTTTGTTGCGTTACGGTGAAGAAATGGTGTTCAGTGTTTCGATTTCGTAGACAATTGATGAGCCTTATTGCTGGATTCCGAGGTGTGCGTGGATTATTGCGTTATGGTAGCTTGTATGGGTAAACTCATACGTTTCACCATGGAGGAGAGATTGAAGATAGAAGAGCGTCAAGCCTTGTAAGGGAGATGAGTCATTGAGTAAGTCTATTGTCTAGTCTTTATTAATCCTTATCATAGTGATCTGTTTGGCTGCGTCGTCCAAGATTTTTCCCTTTGTCATTTTCCTCATACATCGGCGTGTTGTGGATGATTTATTTATTTTATCTACTTATCACCTAGTTGCATGTTTTAGGTTTAAAAGATAAAATCGAGTAAATCGTGTTTTCACAATAAAATGGTTTAATTTGGAGAACAAGTTTTATTAAGTTTAATTTGTTTAAAGTTTTGATCTTTAAAATTGAAAAAAAAAATCTAAAAATAGACTTTTTGTTAGTTAAGACCATCATGGCCTAAGCATACACATTATAGGGACCTTCTCAAGTGGCACCAATGAAAACAAGCATGTGTAGGGACATTCCATCACAGGTTAACCTCTAAACCATTATACATATTAGTTGTAATCCATTAATAAGATGCTTTTGCCTAACCTATAAGAACAGACCACGTGTAAACCACTCAGTCTAGGACCAACATACATTCTCTCATACTCGCTTGCAATAAAAAGAAATATCCCCCATAGGGATTTGGACCAGAAGTGAGATACTAAGACATTCTAACTGTCAAATCACTAAGTGAGTAGAGATTAAGTGAATTGTATTTTTCTTAGATCTCTGGTCAATTGAAACATAGTACACAAATCTACCTTGTGGGAATAGGCTCCTCCTTGTGAACTAAACCACATAATCCCTATTGCAATTCTTCTTATTCTCACCTCGGTCTTTGCATAAATGCATTTCATTTCTTATTTATTATTTATTATCTCGGATTGGATCTTAAACCTCCTAAGATGAATCTTGAAACCAATTTTAGACAATAACATAATGGCGTCGTATGTGGTAATGACTAAGCCAAGTTGTTTCTCATTTGTTTTCTAATTTCTAATTGCAATTTTTTTGTAAAATACCCCAAAATTTCATTAACGATCATGTTGTCAATCAAATCAGTAGATTCGTTTGATATTCTAATGTAAACCCTTGATAAAATGTCCCATTACATAACTTTGTGTAATAAGAACTTAGATAAACTGATTTCTAACCTAAAATAGTTTCCCCACTTTCGATTTTGAAAGTTTTCAATCATACCCCATTTTTCTGTCACTATACTCTATTTTTTGCAAACTGAACATCCATAAAGAAATAGGGAAAAAAAAGGAACACCACCCTCAACACCTGTTGGAATAGGAGATCTAGATGTATTTTTGCACAACCTGGTTAAGATCCGTGAGGTTATGCAAAAAAGTATGAGGCAACTTACTCAAAGTGCTCTGGCCTCGTAAAACTGACCAGTTCGGCCAAAACTAGTTCTAGTGACCCCAGATGTGGAGGGAAACCCAGATAAGTGCAGGGAAGCCATCCCTCCCGCCCCATACAGGGATATGAGGTAATATAATTATGGTAAAGCGGTAGAGAAACCCATAAGGCTAAATTTTGGGTCTCATATGAGCAGATTTGCTCGGAGAAGTGGGTCAGAATATAAAGAATTTTCCTACCAACCAGGTAAAACCTCAACCCTGAGGTCATCTACATATGATAGTGACCAAATATATTGGATCTAACACAGAAGTGCCTTTGAGAGGCTCAGTAGGGTACCAGTCTTTGATAGATTGGGAAGGAGAAGGGCGCGAGTACATTCGCACTCGAAGAAAGTATAAGATGATAAGAGTTTAAGAGAAAAGATACCAATGAGGGATAATGACTCAAGAAATAATGGTAGTACATTAAACAAGTGTGAGAAAGTTGGACAAAGAGAAGAGAGATCAATCGAGAGTCAAGGACAAGATGATAATGTCGCAATGCATGAAGAAGCCCTACCGCTGAGGAGATCAATCCAAAGGATTGAACACCTCTTGGGCGACCTCATAGAGACTAAAAACCCATTCCAAGTAGGATTTATACAAGAATTTCCATTTACGACCTCTGTGAATAACTATCCCACCCCTGTAAAATTGAATCCACTTGTGATCACTCCTAGGTATGAGGAAAATCAGATCCAATCTTTCACATTGAGCAGTACAAGGTAGTCTGCGATATATTTTCAGTAGTTGATGAGATACGTTCCAGAGCCATTTCAAGCACTCACATAGGTCCTGCTGAGATATGGCATAATGGGCTACCGAGAGGGAACACCTCTAATTTTAAATAATTGTTCGATATATTTATTAATAATTTATATTTCGAAGCAAAACCTAGTAAGAGGTAACTCACTAATTAAGCATACGTCAACACGTGGATGAAACGACAAGGGAGTATATCACGAGATTCAATACTGAAAAGCTAGAAGTAATGGACTACGATGGGATAGTTTCCATCACAGTAGTTATAAGTGGTATTTTACCTAGGAAGTTATACTAGGCATTAGCCAAGAAGCTGCTAAACCATATGGCCAAGCTCTTAGCTAAAGATGAAAAGATCATGAATGAAGAAGAAGAAGAAGAAGAAGAAGAAGAAGAAGAAGAAGAAGAAGAAGAAGAAGAAGAAGAAGAAGAAGAAGAAGAAGAAGAAGAAATTACTGCAAAAGAGTTCATCCACAAGAAATTAGAAGAAGGTAACAGTCTAAGGAGGAAAGAAAAACCCAAAGAGGGATCCAAGCTGAAGAACAATAAGAGATTATATCAGAAGTACGGTAAGTATACTCCCTTGACAGTGAGAGTTCACCATATCCTCTATAACATATGAGGAAATGGTTAATTGAAGTGGCTAAAAAAGTAAAAAACTTGAGCTAGAAGAAGATATAAGAATAAATTTTGCAAGTTCCATAAAGACCACATGCATGAAACCAAAAATTTCCTAGCCTTAAACGATGAAATTGAGGCCCTCGTCAAAAGAAGGAAGTTAAATAAATACGTAGAGAAAATAGCAGGCCAACACCATCTCATGATGATTGGAAGCCGAGAAGAAGATTAAGGTCACCTCGCGTACAAAATAAAGAGAATAAAAGAGATTGGGAGAACAATGATGAAGAAGATCCAGAACTATCTATAAGGCACAAGGAGCCAATAGAAGAAATATACATGATTTCTCTAGGGTGCGATTTTATAACAGGAGGTGATGCTGGTGGTGGTGATGGACCAACTGAGATAAAGGCATACCTTAACGAGGCAAAAGCTTGCACCACTAGCAGAGAAGTTAATATGTCAACTTTAGTAGATATCTGACCTCATAAGGTCGCCAAGGATCGACTTGTAATAGGGTTTTCCAGGGATGACATCTTGGGGTCGTTTTGTATCCTTATGACGATCCACTCGTAACAATCGTGATGGTTTATGAAAGAAGCATAAAGAAAATACTAATAGACAATGGGAGTTTGATGGATGTACTTTTCCATGACTGTTTCACAAAGTTGAAGATGTTCGAAAGAAAATTGCAAGCCTATCATAGTCCACTGATCGGATTCTCGGGTGAGAAGGTATACCCGCTGGGCACGATCAAACTGGATGATGTTATTAGAACTTGCTTGACCTGTAGAAAATAGACGATGAGATTATTCATCCTTGACAAGAATATCTCATCGGCCTATAATATAATTTTTAGAAGAGTGGGTCTAATATAACCAAATTGTACCCTCATACTCTGAGCAACAATGTCGTCATGTCTTAACCGAGTCGTTAGAAGAGTCCCACTAGTCAGGAGGAAGGTCATCCTTAGTAAGGTCGACCTCACATACATAAACCTCGGCTGGGTAATAGCCGAGGTCAGCACCAACTGTATGCGTTCAACTAGGACTAATCACAGACTCTACTTCAGCCGATAGTACAAATGAGCCCGGTTACCTAACCTCGGGTGGTCTGCTTGGTTGAGGTTCTACTTGCAGTCAAAGGCCCAATGGTCCTATCAGAGTCATCAACTTTGTCCCTAGTAAGGTCGAGGTTCCAATGGATGATGTCATCAATCCGAGCATATGCAAGTACAAAAAGACCTGGAACACATAGACAAAACTGTTATAACTGGATCATTCCCTCACGTGAGGGAATATTTGGTCATTATGATCTACATGTGGCACAGCCAGGTGTCCACATGATATTAGCTAGATACACATGCTCATTGCATGCTTGGGGGGTACACTACACCCCTTAAGCACTATATATATCATTTATCTTCTTCCTTGAAGGGGGATCGCATATTACAAACCCTAACGGAAGCTCTGTCTAAATATATATATATATATATATATATATACACACACACACAGTAGAGAGATAGTGAATATTGTATCACAAGGCCATTAGTGCCCTTCTTTTATAGTGAAGATCACTCGCCTCCACAGTGGATGTAGGCCTAGATAGGCTGAACCACTTATATTAATGTCTTTCTCCTCTTATACTCATCTCATTTTATATTTATATTACTTATGTGCTGCCATTGTTATACCTGTTTCAGCTATCCAACACCTTGATTTGGTGGTGCTATTTCTAGTATCATCAGTTTGGCACCATTTGTGTGAACAATAAGCTTCATCTCTTCCTTTTTATAGATTGGCCTCACCGAAATCTCTGGTGGTGAACCACTCCTCCCCTTATGTGGAGTAGTTTTGCCATTGAAAGAGGTTCGGAAAGGTCCTAAAGCTCTCAACTCTTCTAAATCACAACTCAATTTTTAGGGAAACACATGGCACCTGAATTGTCACCACCTCGACCTAGTTCCAATCATGCACCATCGTTGTCCGAAATGGCTGAGGTGGAAGCAACCTTAAAATCCCTGGTGGTCAGCCAACAAGTGATGCAGGAGTAGTTTGCTGCACTCAGCCAAAATATGAGGAGGAGGACACCAAGAATCTCACCGAAGATGATTACTCTGGCAGCTGCACAAGAATAGCACAAGGAGACCAGGGGACCACCCCAAGCACCACGTAAAGACAATCCTCCTGCCCAGCGGCGGAGGGACGTTGCTGACCATAGGCGTTTACACCTGGGGAGGCAAAGACAACCTTTTCCTGAGGACCAGTATGAAGATGTGGAGGCCGATGATGCTCCAATAGAATGCTGGAAACCATATGAGATTTTCAATAATACTATACGACCCCTCCAAGAGAGTCGGGGAAGGTGCAGGAGACAGAACCCCGAGGATCACCCGAGAGGCTTAGCATTTGATCGTTTGAGCAGAGGGTTGGCCTTTGAAAGGCTCGACCCAATCAATGACCTAAGGGAAAGATTAGCGAGGTCAAGAAACCTTGCAGGGTCCAGAAGAGAAGGGGTTGACTATCGTCCCCAGCATGGACGATCACACCATGGCCGAGATGGGGATCATGGGGAAGTTAATAGCCGACGGAGGTCAGATGCAGGATAACCCTCTGTACGGCCATTAAAAGTGGCAGATGACAACATCGATTAGGATGACCTTGCGAAACCCTAGAATGATTCAATTAAAAGGTTGGAAGATAAGATTAGCGATATTATAAAGATCCGAGACCCACTATAGAGGGGTTACTCAGAAGGTTCGCCCTTCGTTGCAAAGATAATAAACTTCCCAACCCCGACCAAATTAAGCCACCAGTAGTGACTCCCAGGTATGATGGAAGCATTAACCCTGTCCATCACATTGAAATGTGCCAATTGGCAGTCGATATCTACTCCATCTCAAATGAGATGAGATATCGTGCTTTTTCAAGCACTTTGACTAGGGCTACACACGTTTAGTTTAGTTATCTTCTAAAAAATTCTATCGAGAGCTTCAAACAGTTGGCCAAAAAATTTATCCATAACTTTTGCTTTGGGGTCAGACATAAAAAAAGACAACTCACCTACTTTATGTCAAGCAGGGGAAGAATGAGATTCTAAGAGATTACATCGCGATGTTCAACAAAGAGAAGTTAGAAGTGTAAGACTACGAGGAAAGCATAGCTATAACAACCCTCATAGGATGCCTATAAAAGGGAAAGTTATTATAGAAGCTTGTTGAAGACCCTCCTAAGTCAATGGTTGAGTTTCTTAAATGACTAGAAAAGTTAGGAATATTGAAGAGGAAATAGCTGCTAAGTATGAGGATGATAAAGGAAGTGGCAGTGGAGGCAAGTTTCAGAAAAATAATGAAGATGGGAAGAAAAGTTCGACAGACGATAGGTTCGCAGATTATATTTCGTTGACTGTAAGCTGTGAGCACATCTTAAAGGAGATAAAGAGTGATTGGTCTTTAAAGTGGCCTAAAAAGTTAAGAGCCCCTTCCTATAAGAGGAACAAGAACTTATGGTATGAACTCCACCAGGACCACAACCACTTGACTGACAAATGCTTTGCTCTAAAATATGATATTGAGAAAATGTTAAAGGCTGGAAAATTGAGAAAGTATATGGAAAAAGGTGCTTCAAAGGGTGGCCTAGTTGACCCTAGAAAGTGGAGTAATGATAAATGTCGAGAAGATGACCCAGCTAGACGAGATGATCCTTCAGACGAGAACAGTGATAATTCGAATCTTCCACCAAATGACGAAAATGTCCCAGTGAAGAGGCTTAACATGATCTCATTTGGGGTAGGAATGATATGTGGTGGCTTAGTTAGAGGAGACTCGAAAGTGGTCGACCGCAAAGCCCATATGGCTGAGGCAAAGGAGATAATAAAGGCCGAGGTTGTGTACTCGGCCTCCATTGATGTTAAATCAGAGAAGAGGAAGAAAGTGGATATGGTCACCCTCATAGTCGGCTTTTCAAGACTAGACTTTAAGGGTATCTTAGCTTCATATGATGACCCTCTCGTCATCACAACCAAAGTGTATGGATGTGAAGTGCCGAGGATCTTGGTTGATGGGGGAAGCTCGGTAGATGTGATGTTCTGGCCATGTTTTAAGGGATTAGAACTTAAACGAGTCAGGCTCGTAAACCATCCCCTCATAGGATTCAGTGGGGAGAAAGTTCATCCTTTGGGAATGTACGAGATGGATGTAAGAATGGGGGACAAGTGGCCCTAGTGGCTAACTATAAAAATTAACTTTTTTTTCATGGACGAGAATGTCTTTTCAGCTTATAACGTCATATTGGGACGAGTAGCCCTCAAGGAATTTGAGGTCGTGCCTTCAACGGTTCACCATATGATGAAATTCCCAACTTCTTATAGAGTAGGGGAAGTTCAGGGTGACTAAACATCGGCACGATAATGCTACTTTAATTCGATTGAAGAGTGAGAAGACATAAGAAGGAAACCACCACTTATAACATTGACACCCTTGATCCTAGAGACGAGACAAAGCTCAAGAAAGGTGAAATCGCAGAAGAGATAGAATCTATTATCCTCAATGAGGACGAGCTAAAAAAAACGTTCAGGTCGACAAAGCCTTAACGCCAGAGATCAAAGACGAGATGATCAAGTTGCTGAGAAGAAGACAGAGCGTCTTCGCTTGGATTCATGTAGACATGTCAAGCATTGATCCTCAGATAATGTGTCACAAGCTCAATATGGTAAGAGATGCAAAGCCAGTCAAGCAAAGGAGGAGGATTTACTCTCGGTAGAAATAAGATGTTATAAGGTACGAGGTTAAAAAGCTTGAAGAGGCTGAGTTCATTAAAGAGGTCATATATCCTGAATGGCTATCCAATTGAGTGATTGTGCCCAAGGCCAATGGAAAGTGGAGGATATGTGTAGACTTCAACTGCTTGAACAAATCTTACCCCAAGAACATCTTCCTTCTCCCTCAAATTGATCATATGGTATATGCTACGGCAGGTCACGAGTTGGTGAGATTCATGGATGCCTATTCTGGTTACAACTAAATCTTTATAGACCCGGTCGACTCAGAGAAAATAGCCTTCATCACGAATAAGGGAACGTATTATTACAAGGTTATGCCATTCAGCCTGAAGAACGCTGGGGCCACGTATCAACATCTGGCAAATAAGATGTTCGAAGATCAGATTGTAAAGTCTATGGAGGTTTATGTTGATGACATGCTGACGAAGAGTCTGAAGGCCGACACTCATGTGGCTGATATTGAAAGAGCCTTCGATACAATGGACGAGTACAGAATGAAGCTTAACCCGATAAAATTCATTTTTGGTGTTGGAGCTGGAAAGTTCTTGGGTTTTATTATCAATCAAAGAAGTATAGAGGCTAATCCGTAAAAGATAAAAGCTTTACTAGAAATGAAGACCCCTAAGACCATCAAAGATATTCAGAGGCTTACTGGACAAGTGGCTACCCTAAACAGGTTTATCTCCAGAGCCACAGATAAGTGCCTTTATTTTTTTCAAAATTCTTAGAAAAGCTTTTGAATGGAGAAAGGAGTGTGATAAGGCTTTTAGAGAGCTAAAGTCTTACCTAGGCTATACCTTAATTTTGTCACGGCCAATCCAAGGTGAAAAATTATATGTGTACCTGGTCATCTCAGAGTTGGATATTAGCGTTGCTATTGTGAGAAAGGAGGATGGGGTACAGAAGCCAGTATATTTCAACAGCAAAGCAGCCCAAGGATTTGAGCAAAGGTATCCTAGGATGGAGAAGTTAGCTTATGCTCTAATTCACGCTTCTGAAAAGATAAAACCATACTTCCAAGCTCACCCTATGGTCATCCTCACTGACTCACCACTCATACGGGTCATCCACAAACCAGAGAATCATGGAGACTAATGGCTTGGGCAATTGAGCTAGGAGAGTTTGACATTGTCTACCAGCCGAAAGTGGCAATCAAAGGACAGTCATTGGTAAACTTTTTGGCTGAATTCACTTGGGACGAGGACGAGGCTAAAAATAAGAATTTTGAGAAGGAATACAATCTCTAAGGAAGACCTCTCAGACGAGCCTTGTATGAGGCCGAGACAAGCACAGCATGAGGGAAAGTGTCTGAAAATTAAGAGGGGAGATATCTCTTCAAACAAGGATCCCTGTCAGAGGGAAACTTCTTGGAGGCCTATGTTGTATGGAACCTCTTTGTTGATGGGCCCTCTTGTGAGAATAGAAGTGGTGCTGGATTGATAATGTCAGCACCAGATGGCACAGACATTGAGTGTGCTCTGAGGTTTAACTTTAAGGCCTCCAATAATGAGTCTGAATATAAAGATCTAATAACAGGTCTTTCTTTTGCCCGAGCTCTTAGTGTCGGCCAACTCCTAGTATATAGTGATTCAAGACTGGTGGTGAATCAGATCTTAGGAGTGCATGAGGCCAAGGACGAGCGAATGGCTAAATACCTGGGAAGAGTAAGATCGATGTTGAAAAGTTTCAACAAGGTAAAGCTGAAGAGGATACCTCGACTAGACAATGACCGAGCCGATGCACTTGCGAAACTAGCCTCAGTAACAAGAACTGACATCAAAAGAACAACACTAGTGGAAACCTTACTTTGGACAACCATTGAAAAATAAGATGGTGCATCTAAATCTTATCTAAATGTAAATAGGGGAGCCTCATGGATGGATCCTCTCATCAGATACATTCGAAAAAGGGAGTTGCCATCATCAAAAGCTGAGAGAAGAAAATTGAGGTACAAAGCTGCAAAGTTCTCTGTCATCGGGGACATTTTGTATAAAAAGGGTTTTTTTCTTCCTTTACTCAGATGTGTTCATCCATCTGAGCTACCATATATCCTTCAAGATGTGCACGAAGTCTCCTTCTCTAGTCACATTTGGGGAAGGTCATTGGCTAAGAAGATTGTTACTCAGAGGTACTGGTGACCGACCCTAGCCAAAGATGTTGCATTGTATGTTAAAAGATGCAATAAGTGTCAAAGGTTTGCTACCATCCCTCACCAACCTCATCAACCTCTGACCTCTATCACATTCCCTTGTCCATTTACAGTATGGGGGATTGACCTAGTAGGACCCTTACCTAGGGCAGTGAACAACTATCAGTACCTGATTATAGCGATAGACTATTTTCCTAAGTGATTAGAGGTTGAGTCGATGATCACTATTACAGAACAGAAGACCTTCCAGTTCATCTGGAAAAACATCATCTGCAGGTATGGTCTCCCAAATACCTTAATCTCGGACAATGGGACTCAATTTAAGAATATATCTTTGGAGAAATATTGTGAAAGGGTTGGAATCAAACAATTCTTCTCCACCCCTATCCGACCCCATACAAATGGGCAAATCGAGGTTACAAATCGAACGATTCTTGATGGGATCAAGAAAAAGCGAAAGGGAAGATGGACTGGAGAAGTGTACACTATACTATGGGATTACATGACGGCAGTCAAAACTCCTACAGGAAAAACCCCATTTATGTTAGCTTATGGCTCAGAGGCTATTATCCCTACCGATATTGACCTTCCCACTCATAGAATTCAGATGTATGACCCTCAAGGAAATGTGATAAAAAAAGACTTGATTTTGATCTGATCGAGGAAAGAAGAGAAGATGTCGAAGTGAGGCAAGCAGCCTACCAACAGAGGGCTGCCAAATTTTATACTCAGAGGATGAAAGAGAGGCCAATAGTTATGGGAGACCTAGTTCTCAAGAAGACGTGGAAAAAACCCAATAAGCTCCATCCAAATTGGCTTGGCCTTTATAGGGTCATCGATGAAATCATACCAGACACCTATTGACTGAAGAACCTTGAAGGAGAGCCTTTATCAAAAACCTATAATGCTAATCATCTGAATAAGTATTACCAATGAGCTTATAAATTTTTGCCTTACACTTGTAATACATGTATCAGACTCAAGAGAGTGAATATCAATGAGAATATCAATTGTTACCTCATATTATTACTTATCTATTCGGATATTTATTGTGTTAGTTTATCCTAAGCCACTAAACACCATTGAGTTGGTGAATTATGAGATGAAACATCATTAATTTAATGATCTCAGACCCTAAACATCATTAATTTGGTGAGTTATGAGACTAAGCATCATTAAATTGGTGATCTCAAACCCTAAACATCATTAATTTGATGAGTTATGAGATGAAACATCATTAATTTGGTGATCTCCTACCCTAAACACCATTGAGTTGGTGAATTATGAGATGAAACATCATTAATTTGGTGATCTCAGACCCTAAACATCATTAATTTGGTGAGTTATGAGACTAAACATCATTAAATTAGTGGTCTTAGACTTTAAACATCATTAATTTGGTGAGTTATGAGATGAAACATCATTAAATTGGTGATCTCAAACCCTAAACACCATTGAGTTGGTGAGTTATGAGATGAAACATTATTTATTTGATGATCTCAGACCCTAAACATCATTAATTTGGTGAGTTATGAGATGAAACATCATGAAATTGGTGATCTCAGTCCCTAAACACCATTGAGTTAGTCAGTTATGAGATAAAACATCATTAAATTGGTGATCTCAGACACTAAACACCATTGAGTTAGTGAGTTATGAGACGAAACATCATTCTCAGACCCTAAACATCATTAATTTGGTGAGTTATGAGACTAAACATCATTAAATTGGTGATCTCAGACCATAAACACCGTTGAGTTGGTGACTTATGAGATGAAACATCATTTATTTGGTGATCTCAGACCCTAAACATCATTAATATGGTTAGTAATGAGATTAAACATCATTTATTTGGTGATCTCAGGCCCTAAACACCATTAATATGGTTAGTTATAAGATGCAACGTCATTAATTTGGTGATCCCAGACCCTAAACATCATTAATTTTGTGGGTTATGAGATAAAACATCATTAATATGACGAGATAAAATATCTTGATAGAAGACAGTAATAGACACAAGTCATAATGGAACTAAACTCGCATTAGTAATAAGTTACAAAGAGTCTCATGGTAGTTCATAACAAAAGATGGAATTACAGTAAAGCTTCACAGAATAAAAACAGCAGAAAGAGGCCCTCAGGGTTGAATTTGTCCTTCGTCTGGGGCCAACCCATCACCAGTTGGGGTTGTCTTATCAAGTCCAGTATTGGTGACTTTGACTCCGTCCTCAGGATTAGTGATATCTTCAGTTTCAGTGACATCCAAAGGGCTCGTCTCTGCGGGAGTCACGGCATCTTGCTCTACATCCTTCATAACTTTGGCAAGATGAGGGTCTACAAAGCCAAGACCAATGAAGTCATCTGGAGATAAGTTTCCAGACTCTTCATGCTTGAGGGACACCCATCGGCCATTATCTTTGATGCCCCTCTCGAGATATTCAAAGCCAAAATTTACAAACTCGTCAGAAGTTTTATAGTTGGCAATGATCTTCTCCTCACCCTCGGCCAAAGAAATTTTAACTACCTCATCAATCTTGGTCTGAATGCTCTCATCTTTGGCCTTCAGGGCTTTAGTATGCACCTCCTTCAAATGGCTAATCTGGTCGTCTTTCCCCTTCAAGTTATTCTCAACCTTCTCAAGGTTGACCTTCATACCAGCCTCCACTTTCTTAGCATCCTTACCCTTTTGGATCAAGGGAATCCTTTTTAAGGTCGAGTCAGCCAATTGATGAAGGGGCAACCCTCCCTGCAGGAAAGGATCAGACATATGAGTAGTGATGATTCAAAGAATGAAGAGACAACACTTCAAGAAAAGAATTTAAATCACTGAAGCACGTGAACTGTCATGTGAAGGGAAAACTCTGCCAGCAAGGGAACGTCCAAAGATTGAGGAAAATATTGGTCTTCCTCGATCATGATCTTGCTGATAGCATTAGCGGCCTGTAGACTATGGCCGATCACACTATCACTAATCTTTAGCTGAGACATACGAGCAACTAAAGCATCATTAGTGGAGATGGGGATGCCACGATTTGTATTTTGAGCTTTTGGTGGTCTAGTTGAAGCAGGGTCTATAGGAGCTTTCCTCTTTTTGGTACCAACATCGGCTTTAGACGTATCGACACCCTTTTTATTTGAATTGGCTGAGGAATAGTCTTGCTTCCTCGTTTATCTAAGAGCTTGGAAAGACTGGGGGTCAATATCTCCCAAAGGTCGTCCGAGATACCGTCTGATTGCTCTACAAAAAGAGAAGTCTCAGAATTAGCAACTCGGATAAATAAAAGCCTGAGACATAACTTGATAATAAATTTTCAAAACTTATGCAGCACTTCTAAAGGACCACCCCCTAAACCTGTCTGAGAAAGGTAATAGGGGGTCATCAGATGCTCATACTTGACGAGATGACCATTCTCACCATGGTTACGAAGGCCTATGATGGATTTGGTGTTGTCAGGACTTAACCAAGGGTCGGCCTTAATCAATAAAGAGGCTTTGGCCCATCTTAGAGGTGTTCTCATTCTAGAGGCTCCACATGCCTGGTTTGGACCAAATTCCCAGGCACCCGACATAAAGAATTATCGGGGTGTTTAGTTGTGGTTTGAAGTTTGAGTGACTAGAAGCATTTTCTTTTCAGGTTTTCTGGATACAAAGTGGTAGTAGCCTGGATGGTTCTTAGCAAATGAGGGAGTATAACAACCTATGAAGACTCTAACTAGAAGTTCGGTGTGATTAAGAGCCTTTAAAAGGACGATAACTCCTATCATGACCCTCCACGTGTTGGGAGATAGTTGGGAAGGGGTAAGATTTATGTATGAAAGGATTTCTCAGATGGTGGGATGAATGGGTAGGCGAAAACCCAACGTGAACATCTACTCATAGACGTAGATCTCTCCCTCTCGCCCATCAAAAGCCCTCCCATCTTTCTGAGGCTTCCTCAAGGAGATTGAAGAATGAATAATATACAAATATCTGAAGAGTAAAAGGTCATACTGAGAAATAGAGCTTTCATGTTCGGCGGCTATAGAGGTGTTGACTTCACTATCCTCAGCACCATCTTCTACAATAACCTCGACCTGAGCATCTGGGGGTATACCAACAAGAAACCTCTCTCCGAACTCAACCCCTATGGCAGGTGATAGAGGAATGGAATCAATTGGGGGAGGAAAGGCGACATTAGGCTCTAAAATGTCTATAGAGGCAGATCGTTGTGAAGGACCAACGTCCTTAGAAGACGAGGCACGAGAACAAACTTCCTCTTCCTCAGACCCTCCATTTAATTTAGGGGAATAGTCCATAGGCTCTTGAAAAGAGTTCACACTCTCGGCAGGCTCAGAGATAAACATGGGGTCTGCAGTGGACGACTCTAACATAGGGTCACAGACCTCAACGGGCTCAGGGTGTAAGACAGCTAAAGGAGGTGGAAATATAGGTCGAAGAGGGAATACCTCAGCCTTACGAGCCTCGGCTTGAGCTAACTCTACTTGTCAGATTTTTTCAAAACACTTCTCTTTTAGATTTAGAAAATCCTATGCAAGTTTATACAAAGGCTGTAACATTCAAAGTTATGAGACTACACTTCTAATGAATGACAAACAAGTAAACAACTCCTAACACCTAAATAAAATTATCAAAGCCTAAAATTCAAAAGGGTTTTTATGAAGAACACCAAGAACAATGATGAAGCAGCACACCCGAAATGGTGACCGGAATGTTACGGGAGAACCCATAAATGAGAAATTTTAACCTAAATCGACCTCGAAACAACCAAAGGTGGTCTAAGGGTCACCAAATAACCATTAGCCTAACCTTAAAACCACCAAACAGTGGAGGAAAAGATCACCGAAAAATAAAAGAAAAAAACTCATCGAAAAATCCAAATAAAGAAAACCAAAAACTAACAATGAAAATCAAAGGTAGAGGGAAAAATCGGAGTGGAAATAGACGCTGGAAGAAGAAGGCTTAAGGCTGAAGAGCGTGAGTGTGTATGTGAAATGGAAGGTAAGCTATGGAGGGTTGGAGTTTTTGCAGAAAACATAAAATTGGGAAACAAATTGGGGGAAAACGTGGAGAATAAAGAGAAAGGGGTTTAAATACCAATGCAATGATTACGCACGAAGTCCAAGGTGCCTTATCATTTCACCTTGAAACCCTAAATGCACAGCCACATCACTCATTACCTTGTGGCAAACGCTAGCTAATTCCAAGAACGACATGTGTCCCAATGAATATTCCCATAACCCAATACTTATAAGCGTCCTTTCATCAGTCGAGCATATATACCCCTCAGTCACCTATTCACATAAAAGGATAAAGTCTAGGGGTGATTGATATAACCAAAGTGCACCCTCGTACTCTGAGCAACAACGTCTTCCTGTCTCATGACCGAGTCGTCCGAAGAGCCCCACTAGTCAGTAGGAAGGTCGTCCTTAGTAAGGTCGGCCTCACATACATCAACCTCGGCTGGGCAATAGCCGAGGTCAACACCAACTTTACGGGTTCAACTGGGACTGATCATAGACTCTTCTTTAATTGATAATACAAATGCGCTCGGTTACCTAACCTCGGATGGTCTGCTTGGATGAGGTTCTACTTGTAGTTGAAGGCCCAATGGTCCTATCGGAGTCATCAACCTCATCCTCAACTAGGATGAGGTTATAGTGGATGATGTCATCAGTTTGAGCATATGCAAGTACAAAGAGACTTGGAACACGTAGACAACACCGTTATAACTGGATCATTCCCGCACGTGAGGGAATATTTGGTCATTATGATCTACATGTGTCACAGCTAGGTGTCCACATGAGATTGGCTAGATCATCATACATATGCTCATTGCATGCTTGGGGGTACACAACATCCCCCCCCCCCCCCCCAAGCACTATATATGCCATTTATATTCTTTCTTGAAGGGGGATCGCATATTACAAACCCTAGCAGAAGCTCTGTCAAAAAAAATATATATATATATATATACATGGTAGAGAGAGAGAGTGTGTGAGTATTGTATCACAAGGCCATTAGTGCCCTTTTTTTATAGTGCAGATCACTCACCTGCACAGTGGATGTAGGCCTCGATAGACTGAACCACTTATATTGATGTCTTTCTCCTTTTATCCTCATCGCATTCTATATTTATATTACTTATGTGCTGCCATTGTTATGCCTGTTTGAGCTATCCAACACCTTGATCTAATGGTTTTATTTCTAGCGTCATCAGTGTATAAAAAAGACGATGAGATTCTTCGTCCTTGACAAGAATATCCCATCGATCTACAACATAATTTTTGGAAGAGTGGGTCTAAATAAATTCAAGGCATTACCTCAATTGTTCATCAATGTCTAAACTTCCCCATAAATTTTGGTGTGGGAGCCGTGAGGGAAACCAACTGGAAACACGTGAATGCTATTATACCTTGACCAATGAAGAGGAAATAAAGAAATTATCTCAGACTTATCAGATCGAGACATTAAAACCTCAGTCGAAGATAACTTGGTAGCAGGGGAAGCCATTGAATAAATAGAACCAATGATTCTAGACGATGAGTGTCCTAAAAGGATAGTCTAGACCGGCTCCTCCTTGGATCCTATCCTCAAGAAGTAACTAACTGACTCCTACAAACAAAAAAAAAACATTTTTGGATTGTATCTTAAACCTACTAAGACGAATCTTAAAACTAATTTTAGATGATAACAAAACTTTTTTTCCTTTTCTATACTTATTTTTTCTTTTCTTTTAAGTAGTTTGTAAGGTTGGTTCACCGTAATCCTCTTTAAATTTTATAAAAAATTCCTTTGCCTTTACATCTAAACTATCTTTATATTTCTTAGTGTAACCTGCTTTATGTTTCTTAGTGTAAACCAGTTTCCTTTAATGTTTAATTACCCTATATCGTTGATTTAACTATTTTTAACCTTCTTTTCATCTTTATTTTTGTGCTTTGCATATTCTTCCTTAGATTCCAGTCTATTTAGTTTACAAACTTATGTAGTACTCCCTGGAAAATATTCTTAATTGAAGCATAGAATGGTACACTATCGCCTGATTATCGTAAGGCTAAGGTGAATAACTGGTTGGCAAGACCATAACCTTGTATGGCACACTCGCACGTAATCGAAACACACAAACCAACAAAGCTAGGGAAACAACATGCGCTTTTGTTTTCCCACTAAGAAAGATTAGAAAAATAAGCAAAGTCAATAAGAAAGGCCTCAGGGAAAAGGGGACCTCGACCTATATTAGATTTGCTTTAGAGGAATTATCTGATTACACAATTAGGCACATTTATATACTTAAAATAATTAGACTCGTCATCCTTGTAATATCCCGTACTTTAAGAATTATTTAATTTCCCTCTGTGTTTAATAATTAATTTAATTGGAAAAATGAGATTGGATTTCGATGAATATTAATTAGAGAGAGAATTAATATTTATTATTATTGTTTACTTGCGTGTGATAAGTAAATAGATATGTGATTTATTATATGTTGCGTTTGAGTGAAAACGACGTTTTTTTATTATATGTCTATAGAATGTTACATCAACGAATCGGTATAATTTATAGGGGACGCGTACAGTACGTACGTGCCGGGCCTCGTTAATATTAAAGGTGTAGTGAATGAGGCGTTAGCATATTTGTATTTGAGTTACTCAAATAAACTTTTTGAGCGCACCGATGATCTGGAAAAGGTCGAAATATTCTAGAATACCTTATTTAAGTTCCAGGGACTTTTTAAACATAACGGGACTCGTATAAGAGTAGGAAGGTCTTTTTACTCAAAAGGTTAAGTGGAAAAAGGGGATTAGGATAGATTAAGGAGGTATTTAAAGGTTGGGAATGTGTATGGCAACCCCACTTTTCAATTTCTGCATATTTGAGAATTGGACAGAGTTCAAGAGAAGAGTAAAAGAAAAAGAAGATAAAGGCTTGGAAAAATTAGAGATGGACACGTCTTCGGATTCAACCCATCATCAACGTAGAGAACTTCGGATCTAAATCCATAAAGGCAAGTAGTTACTTTCTTTAAATTGCAATTGTATATAGTTAATCACTTTCATAGTTAGTGATAAAAATATGAGATTTAAGGATGAAAGATTAAAACTTTGATTTAATTGATTAAGAGATACAGTTTAAGATAATCTCTTATTTGAATTGATTAGTAGTTGACGTTAATCATATAAGAATTTTGAAATTTATTTATGGGTTTATAATGATGAGCATGTATGATTAATGAAAAATTAAATTGGGGAAATTCTTAATTGAATGGGATTGATGTTTGATTTGTAATCCTAGGTGTTTGATAAATGATTCATGGTTAATCATGTGTTATAATTATTTTGAAACATTAGTATATTGATGTATGAGATCAATTTAATGTTTGGGGTGGTTTAGGAGCACCATTGGAGGGTTTATAGGAGAAAAACATGAGGAAAAAAATGATAGGAAACCTAGCGAACCGAACCCATTCGCTGGGGGAACGAATCATTTCACTCTATCGAACCAGTTTGGTCTGCCAGCAAACTGCTCCGGCTTGATGACCTGCCCAGTTTTTGTTCGTGTTTTATTTTGACCTGTTAGTGCTTGGGGAATGACCATAGGGGCTTCCAGGGTATTGTGGGATAACCAGAGAATGCTTTTCAGGGTTTGGTATGTGTGTTAAGCCAACGAATAGATGGGTTTAGGTGAGGAGAACTGGGAATATAAGTGAGTGAACACTTACATGCTTAATCAAAAAGTCGATTCAGACTTGGGGATTTAAAGACCAGTACGTTGTGGGACTTGCGTACGAGGTCAATACTTAATATATATATATATATATATTTGTATCCTATAGATAGGCCCTCTCAACCTCTTATTTTTTTAAACAACTATATTATAACTGAGCCCTGCCAAAATTGAGACCCTCTTTACACTTATGTATTTGTTTTAATCATCTCTTTGGGCACCTTTAATTATTAGACCTCGACCTTTAGCTAAGACGACCTGTTGTAATGCTTTAGTCTCATTGATAAAACTTCGTAGTATAAGCTTGATTTTATTTTATATATAACGAGAATGGTAAGGACCTGCAAAATCGAATTCTATTTTTTTTACCATATATTGTAAGGCAATAAGGTGTTTTTAGCAATGAAAAAAGGTGGTTCCTACTGTTTTACTGATAGGTGCTTTCTTACTTGGAGTGTATGATGATAAACACTTGAAGAGACTAAGGGTTTGATACTCACCCATAAAAAAATTCAATTTAATAGAATTTATAAGAGTACCATCGTGTACATTCAAGTGGGTTCCATCGAACCAAATTAAAATATTGGGTTTCGAGTTTTTTACTTTCTTTTGCATTTAGTTTACATCCTTACATATTTTTTTATTTACTTTAAAAATAAAAATATCGTGAAAATTTTAACTACTCGAATATTTTTAATAAGCCAATTCCCCATACTTGGGTTAATTTTTGTGCATCATCAATGGATAATCTCATATTTTTGGTGTTATTATCTCACATAAGGGTCCATTGTGCAACTATATTGTGAATCAACAAACATACAACACGACTTACTATATTTGTAATGAAATATATTTAGCATTAGCATCACTTGTCCAAGTAAAACATCCAACCTATCAATAGAGTAAAGTATTTTGCTGAATTAGAATATGCTTTCATGAAAAATATGTGAAGCATGCATTTATTATCCAATATTTGTACTTATATTTGTTTGATCAATTCAACCACTTGACTTGAATAATCCAACTTTTTTGTTGTATCCACAAAACTAAAAGATATCATATAAAATAGTTTTACAACGATATCCTTAAAATTTTATTCCACGTGACCGATAATCCAATGAAAGTAGCTTATATCACATACACATATGTGTACAATCTTTTTATCCTTCCCCACTAACGATCTATCCTCTTAGTTTGGGTAATTAAGTTTTTTTCTTTTCGTTTGATTCTTTAGTTTGACTTGAGTCTGGATCTATGAATCTAATGTTTATGAGAGACAATAACATTAAAACAAATGCATTTACATTCAATTAATCGAATTTCACAAGGTCGAGGAATTAGTGAAGAACATGTCCACACTTGAAGTTGTAAATGTTTTATGGGCGAAGAAGTGTAAATATCGTATTAGTATATCAAGTTTAGAATGTATTGCAAGAGTTAAAGTTTGTGAAATAATGTAATTTGGGAGGGTTTTAAATTTCTTGACTATAAAATGAAATAACCACATAGGAAGTTGAGATTATTTAAGTTAAAATGTGTAAATGACTAATGGAAATTATGATGATTCAATTTTTAATCTCATCACATTGATTAAGTAGTTGGAGATACCTTAAGTATTTTTCCTGAAAATCATATTAATCACCCATGTGACTCATCAATTATTAATTTAAATAAGTAAATTTTTATTTATTTTTACTTTTGTGATGAAGTCAAAATCACAAATGGTATTAGTCCAAATGAACATTATAATTTTAATATGATTTGGACTTTAGGACAAAAAATTAGAAAGTTTAGGGTTTTAATTGTAAAGAACAGTTGTCTAACCTTTATGAAATATTTGGGTTGAGAGAAACCCCTATTCCACATCTCCTTCTTAAAAAAAACTAAATCTATTGATACACAAAAGGCCATTGATTTTAGTTATAAAAGATACCATTGAAGTCACTGCCAACTTGCGGTAAAGCTCTCAAGCGTTAAACAACCTAACTGAGGTCTGATGATTGTTACCCCGACATCCTCCTCATTTCCTGTGACCTTCTGCCATCATTCTGACCTCCACTGTGTCTCATCCCCACTTGGTCCCCTTCAATATTGAGACACGATGCCACTGGCCTCCGACAATACTTTTTGTCATCGACAATCACCGTAAAACACACATTCAATTGAAAGTCCATTGAAGAAAAAGAGGGGATAAACCTTAAGCCCTAGTTTAATAATTTATTCAAACTATCACATTAATTAATCCGTTGTTGGATTTACAAAACACAGCATATCCTCAATTATTCTGACATAATAAAGCCTTTTATGAAAAATTGAGAATGTTTTGTGTATCATGCGTTTGGTTGACAAGAAAGTGTGAAGATAATGGTTGAAAATTTTCAATTAATACTTTTTTGTCGGTAAAAAATACTATAATCTTGTAAAATTATCTATTTTGGTTTATATTTTTATAATTTGTCAAAAAATATGAGTATTATGGCCAACGAATCTTTGTATTTTGATAAAAAAAAAATATTTTTTTCTTGTCAAATTCTTTATAATATGTCAAAAGTATGAGTATTCTATCCAAAGTATGTTTGTAATTTGATAAAAAATATATATATATTTGTTTTACCAAGGGGTCTTATACTCTTGAAAACATTAAAGTGAGCTTAAATAGTCATATCTTGCTTACATAGTCTATTTTCCAAAGGCCTTTGACATTCGATGAGCTTGTCTAACTTATAATTTTTATAGTTTACAATCTAAAAAAGAATGAATGTCAAACTGTAAATTGAATAAATTAGCAAGTGTCGAAAATCAAATGATCCTTTAATTATTCGATTGGAGAGTAAAAGCGGGTAAAACCACATCTATGTATTAATCTAAAATGTTATACAAGCAATTAAATCTCCTTCATACTAAGAGTGTCCACATGGACATCTATTGAAATGTTGAATTATTTCTCTCTCCATGAAGAGTAATGGACTCCTCTATCTATTCTCTAATAAAGAATGAATCTCTCTCTCTCTCTCTCTCTCTCTCTCTCTCTCTCTATATATATATATATATATATATATATATATATATCCCCCTTCATCACTTTGCTCCGTCCTTTCCAAATTATCAAAATGACTTTTCTACTCCTCTCTCTGCAACTATTTATCTTCTTCTTCATATTATATAAGAGAAAGTGATCACTAATATTTTTTGCATGGTGATGATTCCTTTTAATTTAATATGGCTCCAATTTTATTTGAAGATGGATTCAGTACGTATGGTGGTTAGAGAAGAGTAGTATCTTGAAGCTTCATTTGAGAAGAACAGGCTTGAGTCGTCGATGACTTTCAATTTGTCCGAATGTAGACTTAGTGCATTGTTAAAGCTTCAATGTCTCTTCAATGAGTCAGCCTCGCCTGATTGATTTAAAATCTTCTAACAAGATTATTTGACGACCGATGTCCATAAGATCCAAGACCCGGTGATAACCTGTTCGGATTTCATTCCCTATTCTCCGGCCAAATTTTTTCCCTCATCACACATCACCAGTGTTGAAACCGTACAACAGATTGACCTAAATGAGACTGAGGTTGAAACTACTGTTTCCATGAATTCCCCATTATGTCCAGGTTCTTCATTTTTTGATTTATTTGCCTTCAATGCTGGCGATTTAGACTACTATTTAGAAAACGCTATTTTATTTTTTGAAGTGTTGAAAATATGTTTGAGGTGTTTTTTGTCTCAGATTTTTTAGGTGTTTTTTAGGTGATGAAAGTGGTTTGAATTTTTACATCTAATCGCAGTTAAATTTTAGGGAAATTCTAAGCTTGAAGAATTATATGTGCTCTGAGATATCACATGGATTCTCAAATGTTTGATGAGGAAATGCCATTACGCCGATGATGTGTGCGTGTAGAGGTTTTGGTCAGAGTTGGGTTACCAAGAAGTTATATTTGTTAAAAGTTTTTTTTTCTTTAGAAGTTAGAAACGCACACTGTTTGACTCCTTCCTTATATATATAATAATATGGGATCACAGGTATTTAGTTTCACTTTTAAAAATTTATTTGTATTCACTTTCATATTTTTATTTTTTTAGTCGTTGGCCCTATTATAATAACGGTAGGACAGGTGCCATTCTCTGCAGAGAGAGAGAAGCGGTTACAAAGTGGTTGAGGGAGGTTTTGAGTAGTTATGGCGCTAAATATAATTTAAAAAATACATGGGAGGGAGCTTAAAAAAACTTTAGACATGGGATTAAACCCCAAAAAATTATAATAATATTAAGCTACACCTATTTGTTTTTATTCACCGGAAGACATGTATTTTAATAATGCTCATGGTAATTTATTTTGTTATGTGGTTCAATGTAATCTTCTTTTGTCCCCTACTTTTCAATACCCGATTATAGTGGCTTTATTCTAGTATAATTAAATGTACAATATGATAAATAGGCATAAAAGCGATTAGACATTTTTATTCTATGTTGTATATGTTTTGTTCGATAAAAAGGCACAAAGAAGATGGTGATATATTTTTGTTTCAAATAACTCACTTCTTTTTTAATTCCATAGAAAATGATTTTAGTTCACGTTTTCAATGAAAATAGTTATTTATATCCAATTATGTAAATTTCTAAATGTGAACTATTACTATTTTCTAAAATTTATAATTTTGACTGTATTCATCTTCATGTAATTTTCATTAAATTGATTATGCAATCTTTTAATGTGCAGGAATTGAAAAATGCTAATGGTGGGAATGTTAATCAGTTATGACTAATTAAAATTTAAAATTGAATTTTTACTTTGTAAGTATGTAGTTTTCGGATTAAGTTTGTCTTTTTAGTATTGTTCATTTGGATGGTAACTTTTACTTCCCATTTGATGAGTCTTAATTCTTAAACATCTAACTTATTTAAAGGTTAGACTATTATATGTGAGCATTATTGTTGATATAATTATTGTGGGAGAAATATTTGCTTCTTGGTATTTTGGTATAATTTTTTGGGTCATTTTATGAAAAGTCTCTTGACATTTTTTTAATATCAATTCACTTATTGTGAAACTAAGGTGTCGTTTATTTTTACCTCTTAAGTCTGAATTTGAACCATTCAGACTTGAGAGGTATCAAAAAGTGTTTGTTTTTTTAAATGATTAAGAGGCTAATGGCTATATTTGGCTCTTAATGATTAAGAGATAGAATTACGTCTGGATTGTTAGAATTAGTTTGTATAATTATCCATTATGTGCTCCATAATTATATTAATTCTAAGAGTCACTTTGGTTAATGAAAGGGTACTCCAAATACCAAGAGTCAAAAGGACTCTTGGACATCTACCTTGATGAACGGTTAATGTTTAAGTGATTGTTGGAGATTTAGGTCATGTCCCTGTCTATAAATAAGTGACTGATTTTCATCATTCAGACACTCTAAAATGACAACATATTGAATTTATAGAAAAGGGAGAGAAATCTAAATTCTCAAGGAGAGTAAATTTCCAAAAACCCTTTTGGTCATACTGAGAGATCTGACCGTTAGAATGTGTTGGAATTGGAGTATGTTCTTGCTATATACAAGATGAAGCTGTGTTACGAAATCCAGGCCAATCGGACATCGTTAAGGTTGACTTCTCCGTCAATATTTTTAATTGTGACAATTATGGAGGTATATTATTTTAACATCATTTATGTTCCGTGTAATGCTTATATGTGATAATCATGAAGAACCAACACTATACCAAAACACTCATTTAGTAACAGACTATTTTTAGTATTTGTAACACTATTTTACCGTTACTATTTATCACATTATACTACCGTTAGGAATCTCATATAAGTGTTACTAATATTAGTTTAGAAAAGAAAAAAAAATACTTAACACTTTCTAAAAGAAAACACGCGCCCATTTTTTCATTTTCATCCTCCAAAACCAAAGCCTACTTTCCCTTCTCTCTCTTTCTCCCTCCGTTTGATTTTTCGGAATCGTTTCCAATTTTATCAACAAAATAAGGTATGTTATGTATATTTGTTTTGTATACAATTTATATGATTTTGTTTATACGATTGATATGATTTAGGTTGTTCTTGGCTCGGAAAGTGTCTCTGCTACGTGCCGTGATGTACATGGTGGCTCAGTGCTTGGGAGCGATACGTGGAGTTGGTCTGGTGAAAGCGCTTCAGAACTCCCATGGTGGCTCAATGCTTGGGAGTGATGTACATGGTGGAGCCAACGAGCTCGTCGATGGTTACATTAAAGGCGTTGGATTGGCTGTCGAGATAATCGGAGCGGTCGTACTTGTTTACACCATTTTCTCTGCTACTAATCCCAAGAGGAATACCAGATATTCTCATGTTCCCGTATGCACCTAAACATTCCTCTGCACTTGCTTAATTATTTTATTATTATGATTTATTCCAAGATGAATGAATTTACCACTCCCAAAAAATTAAAACTGAATGAATATTAGGGCAGTTTTACAAGTTGTTGTGACACCCCGCCTAATAAAATACCGGGTGATCAGTCCTATACCAAATTAAAACAGGAATCCCAGTTGGTTCATCCTTAGCATCACTGTCGAAAACCTTTTTAAAACTTACTAACCACCTAGTATTCCAAAAAGCTGGTGCCAAATTTTAACTCTTTAATTAAACCAAATAATACATGCGGAAATAAATATAAACCATTCACACAACTGAATTAAATCAACTGAATAAATAATAAACTATATGCCGAATAAACCATCGGTCACCAAAGTAAATAATCTAATACAAATATTCAACACCTGAATAAATAAATATGAAAACTGTACTAAAAAGTTTAGGCGACATGCCCTAAGTAACCTGAAACTGATAGATGATTCCTACTCTAGGAAAGAATGAATAAGGCATCTAATCCAAGCTCATGCTAGCATCCACATATGCCGCAGCTCCGTGTCCCTGCAATAGAATATCAATCATGGCGTCCCTGTGGCTGGACACCTAAAAGGTTTTGAAAATAGTTTTATAGCAAGGCGAACCCAAAATATTTTGAAAATATTTAGCAAGTGAATTGACTGCAGTAATTAAAAATATATGAATGCACTTCATATTTAAGTTAGTGTTGCACTCTCTTGAGAACATACTCACCCCTCCACTAATGTACACACCTAACGGTTACCTTAACCCCACCGAGTTGTACTACCCCGTCCAGTTAGCCCTGGTGTAATCTCCCCTTGCCATACTACTCTAACCCGAGTATGATAATTCAGGGGTTAAAATTTATCTCCCCAATAAAATTAATTAATTCCTTTTAAGTAATATCATATAACCGTGACACGAGTTTATAAAGTAAGTACATCACACACTGTATTATGACCCGCAAATAATATTGCATCTCATCATATACATACCTTTACTAAAACATCCACACATAATTTATATGTATATCCATCCCTCCGAGTATACCCTCACCGAATGATTCCCTCTAAAGTGTTATCTCACTAGGTGTTCTCACATAACCTAGTTCCTAAAGTTGGAATCACTCACCAACCTGGCCCAAAATATAAACGTAGTGGAGGCGGTCATATTCCTTTCTTGAAAGTGAGATAAACCCCTCACCCATATACCGGACGCTATGACCTGTAGATATACTCACCCTACTCCTCAAGCTAGGGGATTCACCCACATTGCGCAATCTCCCTTGATAGCACTAGAGTATATAAATTAATTAAATATTTAGTCACTGATATTTAATAGCACACACACACAATATATATATATATATACTATCACCACACCGTATATATATAGTTTAAACCCCGACTTTACTGTGTACTCAAAAACCCGTAACACTAGCCTGAAATTTCTTGAGTCTCTGTCTCGACTCAACTTAATTAATTTTCTCACTTATTAATTTATCATCTTCCCAAGTCTATGGTCCGACTCTAATTTATTTAATTCACACATCAATTAATATAATATTCCCCCCTAGTCTATGGTCCGACTCTAATATAAATACTTTACACATCAATCAATATAATACCTGCCCGAGTCTATGATTCGACTCTAATTTAATTAATTTACACATGAATCAATTTAATACTTGGTGTCGCCCAACTATTATACCCGGACTTGCTCACTTGGCCCGTACCATCGTTAATACCCGATTCTATATTTCGCCCCATAACTAATTCATTACACCTCAATTTCTTTAATAATGTAGTGCCACTCAACTACAATACCCGAATATTTTTCCTCGGTCCAAAATCAATACTTACAAATTATTTTCCGAAATTTATTCATCTCCTGGCATACAATTATCATCCCCCTAAACCCAATTATATTCCCTTATAATTGCTAAAGAATATATGATACATATGCATTTATCACTAAATAAAAAGTAAGAGGAAGATCTAAATTAATTTCCCTTTAAAAATTAAACTAACGAATCTGCCCGAAAACTGGGACCATCGTTCGATCGATCCCTCCCATCGATCGATCAATCGAACAGGTCTGCTTCTTCTCCGAGTTGCTATTCAGCCATTAACGAAAATTCAAGCTTTCTTTTCTCAAATCCCAACCTCAATCCAGGATATTTATCATCTCTTTACATCTATCATGAAATATAATCATCATCTAAACCTTTAAGTACCATTAATTTTTACCAATCTTCACCCCCTCAAGAACACAAATTCCTATGGTAAGATCCCAATTATCATTCACAAATCTGATCCAAAAATCCCAATAAATTCATCTCTAACACTGGAGTTTTGTTATGGTTCTAATACCAATCAATACTGAATACCTCTATAACATTAATTTGACTGTCCAATTACTCAACAAATTAATTTTCATAAAAACCCAATTTCATTCAATAACCCACCCAAAATGAATTTTGGTTTACACCTTCCATAATATGAATTGATTATCATCAATTTAAGAATCACAACAGTTAATCACTTGCCTGGAATCGTTCGTAGAGTCTGATCCGTTGGTGTAGAGAATGGTTGATGAAGAACACCCAATTCGTCCCTCGATTTACCTCCAAAAGATCCCCAAATTGATTCTTAATTTGTTTCCTCTGTGCCTCTCTCAAACCCTATGTTTTGAATTGTTAACTGTCGTTCAATAAGTCCCTCAATTAGGTTAAAAATCCTTAATCCTATTTTGGCCACACGGGCCTAATTAAAATGGCCCGAATCACACCGCGTGGCCCCGACTATGCCCAAAAATGTCCCGAGATCTGATTACTACCCCCGGGTACTCTTTTATGACTATCTCGACCTATCCGGACTCAAACGCCCACTCAGAATTGTCATCCAAAATACTTTATAACATTCTCCAATTTTGACCTCAAAATGCGACACACGAAATTTTGAACAATTAAACTTAAAGTCGCCAAATATAAATAATTCTTCCCACTCAAATAAATTCTCCAAATTATAAATTTAAGTTTCTCCAATTTAAATATTTTTATATCTCCCAAGATAATTAAATATTAAATCCTCAAAATTACGGGGTGTTACAGCTGCAAGTTCCGTCGAAAAGCTTTTATTGGGGAGTTGGCAAGTACCCACTTGGTGAAATCCAAATGCGTCACTGTAGATGTAGGGTCGAGATTCTTTAATAATTGAAGTAGGTGAACTTCTTATTTTTTTTATTAATTTTTATTTCCTTAAGCAATAAATTTCAAATTTCATTTTATTAATCTTATTTTACAGTTTTTATTCTATTGGGGAATTTATATAAGAGCAATTATAAAATTATACATTGTGTTCCAAATTTAAAGTCATATGATTGTTGTTGGCCTTACTGAACAAAATGGTTTATACGATTTTGTTTATTGAAATCTTTAGTTTAAAGGGAAGATGTTTGATATGCAGGGTATGTTAGTACTAATGTTATTCATCATCATCATCCCCAAAAATTGCCTAATTTTTAGTTTGAATATTAGGCCAAGATCATCATCTCAGACCCATATTTACGGTCGTAGAGTCGTTGAAAGACAAAAACACATTTCCAACCAACTAATAGCTTCTAATGCAAAGCTATATACGACATTTTTTTAGATTTATTTGTATATCACAAATATAATATATAGTTTTATACATTTCCATCCCACTTTCACACACACAAAAAAAATTATCTTTTTAAAATCAAATATGAAGGAGGTAGAGGGTGCCCAGGACCTTGTGGACTCGCATTTAAGCGCAGGGGATAAACTAGTTGCTATAATGTATTCAATTTGTGGGTCTCCTTCAGAATCTCGGTCCCTTTTTTATCAATTACAGCGAAAGAGATTTATACCAATGGAATGCACTTGTTAGTGGGTACACTATGAATGAGTTGTGGTATGATGAAATGTCTATGTTTTGTGAGTTGATAATGGTAACAGAACATAGACCTGATAGTTGTATATTTTAATTCGATATAAGACTACCCTTCAAAAATTTGAGAACAATAGTGCATGTCTGTTTTCTTCTCTCTGAATTTAATTGGAAAATAAGCAATAAGTACTTATTTTGTATTATGTAGCAGTTGAATTATTATGGAGCAACTATAATGAAGTGATGGATTTGAGAAAAGCCTACTCTTTCTTTTATGAATATGGGCTTGCTATTGGAACCCGAACTAAGTTTTCGATTAAAGTTCCTAATGAAGCATCTGCAATGGTCGATGGTATTTGCACATAATTGTGTAACCACAAGATTATGTTTGCCAAGAACACACAATAATATAATTCCCTGTAATATCTCTATTAAGCTAAGTTTTTTTCATACATTAAATACTAGTCTAAAAGAACTTTCGTTTTAGGTAACAATTGAAGATGCATGTTGATACCAAATTTAATCTGTTGATGTGGATCAATTAAGTGGAGACACGTGTCAATCTACAGGGCACCTCCAAACATTTTTGAGCAACACCTTGACTTTGAGGAACTCAACCTCCCCGACCAACTATGACACTCCGAGCAACAAGTGCTCTGCGAGGAACTTCACTGAACCGAGCAACTCGTGAAGACCGAGCTACTTAGGCGGTCCGAACAGCTCTGGCGGTTCGAGCTGCATCTCGTACAGAGCATTAATGACCGGATAATCACAAGAGATACTGTGCATTAAATGACTCTTTATTATCACACAGACACATACGCCTATTAGACAGCTGTGTGTTATTCTTTCATTTGTACAGCCTCAAGGCTATAAATACATTGTAACCTCCTCATTAGCAGGGGACTCGGAATTTCTTGGTAAAACTACTATTGAGAATTCTGGGCAAACAATCATCAATATAAAAATAGTGGATGTAGGCCATTCTCACAAGGCTGAACCACTTTAAAAATCATTGTCTAAATATTTCTTTATTATTATTATCTGTGATTAAAAGAATTAGGTCAAGTCTAATTTTTTACATCAACAGATTGGCGTCGTCTGTGGGAAACGACTGTAATTTTCATTTTTCACCAAAAATAATTCATCCCCAATGGCTGACAATCCTGAATCCAGCCATCGAAACGCTGAAAACCCTCCAAATCCATCCGCTCCTCCAAATATCCAAGATCTGGCTGGAATCATGACCAGTTTGGCTCAAGGTCAGACAACCATGCAAGAAACAATGCGACAACTCATGCAAACTATCCAGGGTGGAGCATCAACCTAATCAGGACAACGAAGTGTCCAAAGAAATAGTCGTTTACTTTCTTCACGCCTTAGGCAAATCGATTCATATCACACTGAGAAATCTGAAGATTTTTCTTATCAACCGGGTAGAACTTCATCAGTACGAGCCACAGATACTGAACAACACATCACTCTCTCTCCAGAAAGGACCGGTGCACTGGAAAGATTAAGTAGGGTCTCTCCTTTTGATCGATTGGGCCCTAGGAAGAATAAAAGTCCTCCTAAGGCTATGTCGAGAAACTTTCGACGACCATTTGATCTAAGAGAGGGTTCTGCCCAATCACAACCAGTTGCTCGACAAGATAGATCCCAGGAAGCGACTTCAACACGATCAATTGCTCGAACCAATAGTCCCGAGGAGGGAAATGATGCGTGGAAAGGCTCTATTCAAAGGTTGGAGGATAGACGAGGGAAAATGACTAAGGCCAAGAATCCTCTACAAAGAACTTTTGTCCAAGGGACACCTTTTATCCAAGTAATTATGGATTTTACCACACCATCAAAGTTCAAAGCACCTGTTGTGACTCCTAAATATGATGGAAAAACTGACCCTGTCCTTCATATAGAGCAGTACCAAGCTGCTGCCGACATTTATGCTGTGCCAGATGAGATGAGATGAGATGCAGGGCATTCTCGGGAACTCTTACAGGATCTGCTCAAATATGGTACAATAATCTTCCTCGGGGTAAGATTTCAACCTTCTTTCAACTGGCCGAGCTCTTCATCGGAAACTTCTGCTTTGGAGCAAAACCTGTTAAAAGAGTAGCACACTTATTAAGTGTTAGACAAAAGGCAGGTGAAAGCACCAGGGATTATATAACTCGTTTCAATAACGAGAAACTCGAAGTTATTGATTATGAGGAAAAGACAACGATTACTACTCTTATGAGTGGGCTGTTGCCCAACAAGTTGTATTACACTTTGGCTAAAGATCCACCCAGAACCATGTCAGAATTGATGGCAAAAGCGACCAAGATCATGAATGTCGAGGAGGCTATGGCTGCAAAGAAGAATATGGATACCAAAAAGACTAAGGTGGAGGTTGATAAGGGCAAAAAGAAAGAGCATAAGAACAATGGTGGTGACAAGCACTCAAAAACAAAGCCATCGTGGGAGGTATTAAAGAAATTTGAAAATTATACTCCTTTGAAGGTAGACATCAACCATGTTCTAGAAGAGATCAAGAACAGTGAGGAGTTAAACTGGCCAGAGAAAATGAAGTAAGACCCTGATAAGAGGAATAAGGCCAAATATTGCGAGTTCCACAAGGATCATGGCCACACGACCAAAAATTGCATAGCTCTTCAGAATGAAATCGAAGCACTCATTAGACGAGGAAAACTGGCAAAGTATGTTGATCGTAGAAATAAAAGAAGAAACAACGACCGAGCAAGAGAAAGGTCTAGATCTCCTCGTCGAGCAGATGAGAACAAGAAAAGAGATCATGAAGATGATTCAGAAGACGACCCCGATCTTCCCAAAAGACCAAGGCAGCCAGAACGTGAGGTATTTTCAATACGTTTTGGATCACTTGATTGCAATGTTATTACAGGTGGAGATGCAGGAGGTGGAGACCTTACTGTAGAGAGAAAAGCTTACCTCAATGAGGCTCAAGCTTGTTCATATATTCAACGAATAAACTTGGCTGAAGATGATCGCCCGAGGAAGGTCAACAAAGAAAAACTGGTCATCGATTTCTCAAAAAATGACCTCGCAGGTGTGTTGTATCCTCATGATGATCCATTGGTGATCAAAATGAGAATGAAGGAGGTGATGATCTCGAGAGTACTGGTTGATAATGGTAGCTCAGCTGATATTAGGCCCCTCCTCAGTTTTGCTAGCAAGAAAGTTTTTCCACTTGGGACGATCAAGTTGGATATGTTCATTGGTACATGGCCTGCTTGTCGAACAAAAAAAGTACGCTTCTTCGTGATGGATAAGAATGTTCAATCAGCCTACAATATCATTATGGGAAGGGTAGGATTGAAGAAGTTTAAAGCAGTACCGTCTACGGTACATCAATGCCTAAAATTTCCAACCAATTTTAGAGTAGGAGTGGTGAAAGGTGATTAAAAGATAGCTCGAGAATGCTACTGTTCATCTACCGAGCAGTAGGAACTGGAGGAATCTAGAAAAAAGACTACTACCTATCAGGTAGATGAGGGTGATTGAAACATTGGATCCTAGAGACGAGTCGCAACTTGTGAAAGGTCAGGTGGTGGAAGCTACGGAAAATATCATTCTGGACGACGAGCACCCTGAACGAACAGCTCAGATAGGTTCGTCGTTAGATGCCTCACTAAAACAGGAGTTGATAGTTTTCTTAAAAAGCAGAAAACAAACTTTTGCTTGGAGTCATGAGTATATGCCCGGAATAGACCCAAATTTCTTATGCCATGAGCTCAATGTGAATAAGGAGATCAAGCCAGTGAAGCAAAGAAGAAGAGTGTTCAGCCCCGAGAAGAACCAAGCTATACAAGAGGAGGTCGAGAAGCTCCAAAAAGCTTGCTTTATTGAAGATGTTAAATATCCAGACTGGTTAGCAAATGTAGTGATGGTGAAAAAGAATAATAATAAATGAAGGATGTGTATAGACTTCACCGACCTCAACAAGGCATGTCCAAAGGATCATTTTACCTTGCCCCGAATTGATCAATTAGTGGATGCTACCTCGAGACACGAGTTGTTGAGCTTCATGGATGCTTATTCTGGTTACAACCAGATTAAAATGAAACCTGAAGACAGGGAGAGTACTTCTTTCATTACCCCTAGGGGAACTTATTGTTATAATGTTATGCCTTTTGGTTTGAAAAATGCAGGTGCAATATATCAGCGGCTGATGAATAAGGTGTTTGCAGAGCAAATCAGTTGCAATATGGAAGTTTATGTTGATGATATGCTGACAAAGAGCAAGAAAGCTGCTGACCATCTAGTTAACTTATGCCAGATCTTTGATCAATTAGATAAATATCAAATGAAGTTGAACCCGACTAAGTGCATATTTGGAGTACAAGAAGGCATATTTCTCGGGTATATTGTCAATCAAAGAGGCATTGAAGCAAACCCTGAAAAGATCAAAGCTCTATTGGGACTACGATCTCCAACGACGAAGAAAGAAGTGCAAAGTCTTACAGGGCGGGTAGCAGCACTTAACAGATTTGTATCTCGAGCAAATGATAGATACCTCCCATTCTTCAAAATGCTCTGAAATACTTTTGAATGGAATAAAGAATATGAGAAAGCTTTTCAAGAATTGAAGAAATATTTGGGAGCACCTCCATTGTTGTCCAGACCGGTGATGGGAGAAAGGTTGTACTTATATCTGGCAGTTTCAGAAAATGAAGTTAGCACGGCATTAATAAGAGTAGAGGATAGAGTACAAAAACTAATTTTTTACACTAGTAAGGCCTTCCGAGGAGCAGAGATCAGATATCCAAAACTGGAAAAGTTGGCACTGACGCTGATCGAAACGAGTAGAAGAATGAAGCTATATTTTCAGGCTCATATCATAGTCGTATATACCGATATGCCGTTGAGTCAAGCTCTTCATAAACCAGAAAAATCAGGGAGATTGATGTATTGGGAAATAAAACTCGGTGAATATGATATAATTTATGAACCTAGATCGTCACTAAAAGGGCAAGCAGTAGCAGATAGCAGAGTTCACTTATCTTGATACCCCCGAGGAGCAAAAGCTGAACACCGACCAACCTGTGAATATTACAGGATCATCAAATTTAAACCGCGATCAACTTCAGTTGGTCGGAGAGCAAGAGGAGAAGGTCGACGAGCAGCGAGGTGTAGTAGAAATGGAGATAAAGGAGCAATAAATATTCCATCGAGGAACTTTGTACAATAAGAAGTTTGAGGATGAAATACATGTATGGAACCTATATGTGGATGGCTCATCATGCACCTCAGGTAGTGGAGCTGGGATTATATTGAAAAGTCCAGATGAGGTCGATATAGAATATGCTCTGCGCTTTCAATTTCAAGCTTCTAATAATGAGGTCGAATATGAAGTGATGATTGTAGGTCTTAGTCTGGCAAAAACCATGAAGGCAGAACAGGTAATAGTATGCAGTGATTCACAGTTGATTGTAAACCAAATACTTGGTGTATATATAGCAAAAGGAGAATTGATGATTAAGTACCATGCAAAGGCAATGAAATTAGTATCGGAATTTATTACTGTTCAACTGGTCAGAATACCAAGAATGGAGAATGCAAGAGCAAACGCTTTAGCTCGATTAGCATCAGCAACTCGTACCGAGCTACGAAGAACAATCCCAATTGAAATTCTAGATGGTCGAAGCATAGATGAAGATCTGACGATGAATTTTATTACCCTTGATTTAGGGTCATCTTGGATGGATCCCATCAGGGCATATATTGAGGAGGGAGAATTACCGATTGACAAACTCGCAGCCAAGAAATTGAAGTTTAAAGTTGCTCGTTATGTACTGACTAATGGTATTCTATACAGACGAGGAATTATAGCAGGTTTGCAAAGATGTGTGCATCCCTCCGAAGTGAAAGACTTGATTGAAGAGGTCCATAAAGGGTCCTGTGGAGCTCATATAGCTGGTCGGACGCTTTTGCAAAGAGTGATGACGCAAGGATATTATTGGCCAACGATGAGGGCTGATTGTATAGCCTATGCCAAGAAATGTGACAAGTGTCAACGCTTCTCCACTATCCGAAGAACTCCCCAAGCATTGTTAACACCCATTACTTCCCCTTGGCCATTTGCCATAAGGGGAATTGACTTGGTTGGGCCGCTTCCAACAACCAGAGGAAGATTTAAATATTTCGTCGTCGCAGTGGATTACTTTACTAAGTGGGTTGAAGCCGAACCTCTTATCGACATGACGTACGAAAAGGTATACTAATTTATTTGGAAAAATATCATTTGTAGATATGGTCTTCCCCATGCATTCATCACCGACCATGGAACACAATTTGATAACGAGGAGTTCGCTGCCTATTGTCATCAGTCAAATATCTTGAACATCCACTCGGCACCAGGCCATCCCTAAAGCAATGGACAAACTGAAGTGACAAACAAAACACTGCTAAATGGCTTGAAGAAAAGACTGAATGACGCGAAAGCAAACTGGATCAACGAGATACATTCAGTACTATGGGCTTATCGTACCACTCCCCGAGCAGCAACTGGAGAATCTCCATATATGCTGGCATTAGGAAGTGAAGTTGTTATACCTGCCGAGTTGGGCCTCCCAACACATCGAGTGCTGAACTTCAACTCCCCTGTCAGCGATTTAATGAGAATGTTAGACTTGGACATGCTCGAGGAAGTTAGAGAAGAAGCATTCATCAGGAATGCTGCTTACCAGCAACGAACATCTTTGTTCTACAACAAGAGAGTGAAGAAGTGCGACCTGAAAGAAGGAGACTATGTGCTAAAGAAAGTGATTCAAAAGCACAACAAACTGGAAGCGAACTGGCATGGACCTTACCGAGTTACAGAAGTTGTTCGACTAGGAACCTACATAATAGAAACTTTAGAAGGGGAGGAGTTTAAGAATGCATGGAATGCAGAGCACCTGCGCAAATATTATCAGTAATGTAAACCCTCATGTAATGCAGTTTCATCAGTATGAATAAAATATGAACATTCTACGCAATTCTCTCCTTTTGTTAAAAAATTTTCGCGGAGTACTAGTGCTACACACTACGCATCAAGCCCAGAAATACCAACTAAGGTTGGTTAGGAAGAAAATCCACCAACTATAAGTTGGTCGGGAACAAAAATTTCCCAGAAATACCAACTAAGGTTGGTTGGGAAGAAAATCCACCAGCTAATGCTGGTCGGGAATAAAAATTTTCCAGAAATATCAACTCTAAGGTTGGTTGGGAAGAAAATCCACGACTATAGTTGGTCGAAAATGAAAAATTTTAGAAAAACCACCAACTCCGGTTGATCGGAAATGAAAATCTACTGACTAAGGTTGGTCGGGAACAAAAACCACCAACTCCGGTTGATCGGAAATGAAAATCTACCGACTAAGGTTGGTCGGGAATAAAAACCACCAACTCCGGTTGGTCGAAAACAGTTGGGTAAACAAATGAAAGTCATTTCAGGGCTTAAAATTAAAAAGTGATAAATTTTTTAATTATGACACTTTAGATTACCACCGAATTTGGTCGAGAAATAAAAATATCACCAATTCTGCTTGGTCGTCAGAACAATTCAACAATAAGCTTTCGCCAACTTTAGTTGGTCGACAATTTAAATATTGTCATCTTTTTAACAGATATACATAGTTGGTCGAGAAATAAAATATCACCAATATTGTTATCTTTATAACAGATATACACAGTTGGTCGAGAAATAAAATGTCACCAAATCTACTTGGTCGGCAGGCAATCAATTCAGATAGTCAACAATAAATTTTCACCAACTCTAGTTGGTCGACAATTTAAATAACACAAAATATTGTTATCTTTTTAGCAAATATACATGCACCTTCATTAGAAGATGTCTTACAAAATATGTTCAAGACAATGACAATCAAGATTACAAAGAAAATTAGAAGTTTTTCATTAAATCCAAAATGAAATACATTGAGAATGAAATACATAGAAAAATTATTACATCAAGAAACCTATTTTATTGGCTTCTTCCCCTCTGCTTTTGAAACAGGTTCTTCACCAGCGGGAGGATCGTCTAAAGCATAGGGGGAATTTATAAAATTTAGATCTCTGAGCATCCTGACGTTCATTACTGATGGCCGAGCAAGTAAGTGCTCGGGCAAGATATCTGGAAGTTATAATGAAGACTGTAGTCATCGAGGTACTTCGAAATCAGGCATCGAGGAATAGCCCGAGCAGGAATCCAGCTCATATCCAGTTTAAACGGTGGCACTGGCAACTCGACCAACCCAGGGTCATGGTAATCCCATAAATAGTGACCCTGTTCCAACTGCAGCACACCTAAGGCATTCAGCCATCCTTGCTTGTAACCCTCATTATTTGCATTTTGGATCCGATCATCTAGATGGTAGAAGGATTCATTATAACCGGCCATCCAGAATTCTCTGGGCTGCTTGTGGAATTGATAGGTTAACCTATCTAGTTGCTCGTGGAGGTTCTTTATTAAAAGTTCTTTACTCTCCAAGGCAGATTTTTGTGCAGATAGCTGCTCGCCCAGGTTCAGAATTTTCTTGGACATCTCTGCCAGAGCCTTATTCTTCGCAACCAACTGAACTGCTTGATTTTCCAGAGAAGCTTGAGTTCTTGCCTCTTCAATGGTAAGCTGAGCAGCCCTTGCTCGTCCTCGAGAACCTCTTCCTCGTCCCCGAGCAGAAGTGGAAGACCCCACCCTTTTCAAAGTCTCCAATTCATCTCTTAAATTGGCATTCTCGACTTCTAAGAAAGAGAAACCCTCGTCGTTGACAGGGACCAAAGCACTCGAAGTAGATGCTTCAGACTTCAGCCGAGATATCTCTCCTCGAAGATTATTATTTTCCTCCTCTAATAATTGGGCGATCTGCCTATGCTCTTCAACCTATGTCTTCAAAGTCCTCTCCTTAATATCATAAGCAGCAATGAGCTTATCATATCCTTTGTCAGCATTTAGTTGCTGATACTTTTTCTCATACCCCTGATGCAAAAGGGCAGAGGACTCCTTATACTGTTGTTAAAGGTCTGCAATAATTCCTTAAAGATCTTCAATCATCTCGTAATAAGCCACATTATTGCCTACAGCTCGATCGAGTAAAAACTTCAGATATTGGTAAGCCTCCACTGCTTGTTCGGAGGCATCTGATCCCAGGATACCAAAAATTTGTGCGTCATCCAAGTTTGTATGGCCAGCTTTGAAATATCCATTACATTTTTTTATCAACTCAGTATCGTGAGCTGACAAGAGTTCCATCATGTCCATAAACTAGCAAAGAGATAGAAAGAATTAATAAAATGCAGACAAAACAATAAGAATGAAAGCAGAGCGAGAAGAGAAAAATTAACAATATGAACAACAAAAGTTTCAAATTTTATTACATCATAAGATAGAAGTACATAGTTCAGAGTTACATTTGACAAAAATAAGCAAAGAGAAAAAGTTCGAACAACGCTACACCTTCTCCTTGTCTCCTAAAACTTTCTCAGGAGGCTGGGACGAGGAGGAAGGTTGCTCAGATGGCATAGAAGGTTGCTCGATGGATGCTGGAAGCTGCTCGGCTAAAATATTGGATGACTGAAGCTGCTCGATAGGAGTAATAGTTGGTTGGATCTACTCGTAGAAAAGTTCAACAGTAGGGACCTGATCCCCAATCATCATAGAAGATTCCTCAGAAGCAACTTTGTCTTCTTCATCTTCCCCAGGAGTAGGAGGGGAGCCAGGAATGTGTTGCTGAAATAGGCCGGAGCTCTCAACGACATTCATCTCTTTCAGAGCAGCCACCCAACCATCTCTGAAATATTTAAGGCTGCCATATTCCATTTGAGAAACCATGGCAGCCAAACCTTTATTCCACCCCTTATCCCAGCCAACGCTGAAGGATTTTTTAACAGCTTTTCTTCTTTTTTTCTCTCACCGAGGAGGTCCTCTCCTTGAGTTGCTCCTCGACAACCTTCAACTTATTCTCAACCTCTTCCTTTTGACGACCAACGTCACGAAGTCTACTCAGCTCTTCCTCGACAGATTTGAGCTTATTTTCAAACTCTCCAGTATATTGGAGCTTCTCCTCGAGCTCTTTGTTTTTCTCCTCCAAGTCTTTTATTTTTTTCTCCAACCCCTTGGAGACTTCAACAGCCTGATCTCTTTCCTGCTCGGTTGAATTAAGCTGTTTCTCCCAAGCAGTTTTATCATCAACATACTTCTGACGAGAATCCTTCAGAGACTGCGTCAGACCCACCAAAGCTTCCTCTACACCTGACGAGGAACTTAAAGCTTTAATAGCTTCATCCTTCTTCAAAATTGTATTAAAACAGGTTAGCAACTGGGAAAAGAAAATAATAGCAAGTCAGTGCAAAGATATAATAGTGGAAAAATGAAAGTTTAGGATAATAATACTCACAGAAGCAATATGACGAGCAGCCAATGTGGTAACCATATCCTGAGAAAGATTTTCTTCAATGCCTTGGATCTCGGGGATGATCCAAGATTTCACCGAGCTCATGGCAGAGCTCGGAGCAATGAAAGTGGGAACACCACTTCCAATAGTTGGAGGCTGAGAAATGGATTCAGCCAAATTGACCGAGGAGCTCTTCTTCAGCTTCCTCAGAGGAGCATCAACGGTCTCGACCAAGGATGTAGTCTTAGTCGGGGATATGACTATAACCTCGCTTGGAGCAGCGACCTTGCTCGGAGCCACTGAGGGCTTCTCGGCAACCTTCACGGTAGCAGCCGAAGGAGGTGCATCGATTTTTTTTGTCCCTTCTTCTGGGACATCATGTTTTCTTTTCTTTGCCTCTTCAGCAATAGAGGCAGATTTCTCGAAGAGGGCAGGAGCTCTTTTTCTCTTTATTCTTTCACTCAGAGGAATATGTGACCCAGGTGAAGAACTTGCAGAAGCTGGTACTGGTTCTACGTCACTTATCACCGGACGAGCAGTAAAAGACGAGGTGTAACTCTTATACTGCAGTAAATATGAAGCTGATCTGATATGCTCATCGGCAACAGTCTGATGCAAACCCCAGATAAGTTTCAGATGTTTTAAATTAACTTCTGTCTCTTTTGAAGACCTTCTTTTACTGTCAACTGCAAATAAATTAAAATTAAAATATCAGTGACACAGTTTATCAAACACAAAAAAGCATAATTTCAAAAATAAAGTAAAGCAAAAACAACCTATCCCATTGCCATAGGGAGGTCATCTAGGACCCTGATACACATCATTTCCAGTTAATGGAGCATGTTGCCAATTTTTCATAACAACACCATGCTCGAAATAATCCCTATTGGCATCTGGGAGATTGACCACTAAAGCTCTATTTAAAAACCTAATTTTCAAGTAAAAAATACTGTCGCCGACATCCCATCTATAGCAAAACATAATTTCTGGAATTCCTATACGAGTTCCATAAATCTGATTTAATCTATGAACTCCATTAACTATTCTCCATGTATTGGGGGCTATTTTTGCAGGAACCACGTCAAAATACTGATAGAATTCCAGACACAAAGGGTTTGGGGGAAAAGAAAAGCCACATTCAGCCACAAAGATACCGGGGAACCAATGTCCCTCAGCCAAACGAAAATAATCTGAAGGTTCAGAAAGTTCCTCCAGAACAACCCATGAAGGAATAGAGAAATCAAAACGAAACTTATCAAGTGACTCAAGAAGGTAAACCATGATGAATAAAGGAAATAAAAGAGAAAGAAGAAGATCTTACAGGAAAATGATGGATCTGTTGACAACGAACGATGAAAGGGATGAACGCACAAGAGAGAGAGAAAATGGAAAACTCAAAGATACAGATTTAAAAAAAGTAGAAGACGATATGATTTTCTGCAATGTTTAAATACCTTACCTTGGGAAAAGGTAAAAATAATTATTATAAAGGGAGACTTTTACACTACCGGCGGCTAAAAGGACAAAAAGGGCGCGGAGATCGAAGCAGTTAGAAAAATTCAAAAAGTCTGATTCTATGAATTCGAAAGGAAAATTAAATACAAGGAAACCACTCTTAAAATTCAGGATGGCTATTTAATCCCGCCATATTTCAAGAAGAATGTTCCACACTCCTCAACCTCAACTATGAAACATTGGGGGCTTCTGTTGAAATCAAATTTAGTCAGCTGATGTGGATCAATTAAGTGGAGACACGTGTCAATCTACAGGGCACCTACAAAAATTTCTGAGCAACACCTTGACTTCGAGGAACTCAACCTCCCCGACCAACTATGACACTCCGAGCAACAAGTGCTCTGTGAGGAACTTCACTGAACCGAGCAACTCATGAAGACCGAGCTACTTAAGCGGTCCGAACAGCTCTGGCGGTCCGAGCTGCATCTCGTACAGAGCATTAATGACCGGATAATCACAAGAGATACTGCGCATTAAATGACTCTTTATTATCACACAGACACATATGCCTATTAGACAGCTGTGTGTTATTCTTTCATTTATACAGCCTCAAGGCTATAAATACATTGTAACCTCCTCATTAGCAGGGGACTCGGAATTTCTTGGTAAAACTACTATTGAGAATTCTGGGCAAACAATCATCAATATAAAAATAGTGGATGTAGGCCATTCTCAAAAGGCTGAACCACTTTAAAAATCATTGTCTAAATATTTCTTTATTATTATTATTATTATTATTATTATTATTATTATTATTATTATTATTATTATTATTATTATTATTATTATCTGTGATTAAAAGAATTAGGTCAAGTCTAATTTTTTACATCAACAATGCATATATATTGAGCATGAAAAGAATCCCATTGGGAAGGTCAGGATGGACTCCAGAAAATAGGCAACCAATCCGCTACAGCATGGCCTTCTTATGGTTAGAAACAGTTTTGTTTATGGGTTTTTAGTTTTATTGTAATTACCCATTTGTTTTGGTATGTTGCGTTTGGCCACTATTATTTTCTTTTTTGGGATTTAAACCCCCAAAGTATCATAAGTAAACTTTCTTGCCACTATGTGAGAATCTTTTGTGATGCTGTAAAAGTTTTTTTTATGATAAATTTAGGTCCACTTTATGTTTCTTACTAGTGTTTGGATATTTTGGAGCCAATTTTGATATATATATATATATATATATATATATTATAAATTGAAAATAAACGGACAAGCGAAAGTTGTGAAGCTTGATCTTAGAAGTGAAGGCAATTGTGCATTGATGGGAGGAAGTGTTGCAGGTGCTTATGGGTTATCGTGCTTGGGCAGTCAGATAAGTATTTCTTTGCTTGAATTGAAATGTTTGAATTACTTGGACCTAAGCATGACTGATGTTCAAGGTATCCCAATACCAAAATCCATGGGCTCGCGTTCTTTTCCACTATAATTGTTCTTCATTATCAACACAAAAGGAAGATATTGTAAATGGAAGAAATAAAATGATTGTTTTCTTTTTCTTCGTCTTAAAAAAGTAATAGTATAGTTATTTTCGATTGGTGCAATAATTTAGGAGATTTCTAGTAATATACCCATTGTCTCGCTACTTGGTTGTGTCATTGTAGAATGTACCTGAATTAAAAAAAAAATACTGAACAAATGGACGCATACAACTTTGGTGTGGTGTTATTAGAGCTTGTGATAGACCGACAGACAAAATAAATAGGGAAAACAGAATCAGGGAACAAGGCATCCAGTGTCAAACCACGTAATAATGCATCGACTTGAGTGAAGGTGGTATTAGTTCAAGTTAAATTTTCAAATTGACTACAACCCACCAGTGTACTTGATTCTAACTCATCTTCATGATGATAATATTTAGATGTATTGAGATGAACAATTCTTAGATTTTCCAAATTTCCTCATGTATTGAGAGGAATTTCATATGTATTGAGATGAATTTTCTATTAATGGAATATGGGCTATTAATTTTTATTGAGGTTATTGTCTGGATGCGTATTAGTGTTGTTGCTGACTATTTGTATTGTTGTACTATTTTTTATACCTTAAACAAGTGGATAGTACTATAAATAAAGGAAATTTTGTCCATTTTTTTAAATGTAACTTATTCATATTGAAATTAAATCGGATCGACAATTATTTTGTTGTCATTATGTTATCATTTTTTAATATTGTACACCCTAGTGTGTGTGTGTGTGTGTGTGTGTGTGTATATTTAATTTTTTTAATATTAGTAGCAGACCTATACTGTTACTAAATGTGTTACAAAAATTGTGTTAGGAATGTGTTACGAAATTAATAACGCTTTATTAACAGTATAAAGTGTTAGTAACACAGAATTTATTAGCACTTTAGTAATGGTAAAATAGTGTTAATAACATATAATTTAGTAACAGTAAAAAAGTGGTAGTGATTTTCTTTCCCACGCCTTTTTTCTAACATTTTTTTAGTGTTAGTAATTATTTTAGCAACACTATAATAGTGTTACTAATTGACTGTTTTGGTGTAGTGCAAGATCCTTTTATTAAGAACATTTGTATGTGAAAATTTCATCAAATTAATGTTTTCTTGATTAATATTATGGTATTCTTAAAAATTATTTTACGTGTGGTATAAGAGCTTAAAGTTTAAGCTCTTATGATTTTCCTTTATTGGTGTTTGTCCATAATGGAGTCTATATTAAATTAATTTTTGTGTGTCTGAGATTTTTTTTTATCGTCTATACCCACTAATTGGAATATGAAAGGTCAAAATTTGATCGGAATTTTCTGAAACTCCTATGGTCAATTGAAAACGTCGAAATAAACAAAACACATTGTATACAATGGGTCCCACCCAAGTTTTACGTTCTAACGTTATTTAAAGCTTTAAAAACGCGTTTTTGCCATTTTTTTAATAATGTTAATGCTTATAACTCTCGTTTAAAATTTGGTTTTGTGATTCCGCAAATTGGAGAGTGATCCTTGAGAAATTATCTACATCTCTGGGGTGCTAACTCAAATTTTTTATTTTTGGCAAAAATTACGATTTTTTCACATATTATGTATTTTTCCATCATGGGGGTTGATTTCTTTGTTCATGGTTTGTCCAATATTCATGTTATGTATTATTTGTATTGATCAAAAGGTTCAATATAAAAATTTGAATATTAGATGTATGATTATGGGTTTGACAATAATATTTCGGTAAATTAGATTATTGTGCATAATCTATTTTTGGTCGCTCAAATGTCTGAATTAATGTTATCAACAATAATATTTATATGATATTGGATGGGAAAGACATTAATGTGTCTTAATCTATAATTGTAAATATAAATATTCTATTATTGTGTATGCATCTATATTTGGACGCTTAATTATACATTAAGTTTTGAGTATAATTTTTTTAGGGCATTAATTTTACATAAATAATGTTTACGACAAAATCTCGTTCCAGAAAATTGATTTTTGAATTCCACAATTTATTTTGAGATTTTGTAATAATTATCTTCATCCCATTATGTTAACTATTTTTTTTTTGCAAAAGTTACGATTCTGTCATATATTATGCGTGTGTTTTCACTATATGAGTTGTTTTATTTATTCATGAATGTATGTTTGTGTTGGATTAGAAACCAAACACATGTTATGATCATTTCGTAAATATTGAATGTATGAATATATTTTTGAGACTAATATTCATATTTTACGTGCATTTAAATGCTAAACACGAGTAAAATATATTTCATATGGTAGGATATTAGACTTGTGTTATTGATGAATCTCGTGCCAAACACGGGCCAATGATTCATATTATTGAATATTATGTTATAATTAATATTCATATTTTTATGAGTCTCGTGCAAAACACATGCCAATGATTCATAACATTGAATATGAAGTATATTAGAATTTAATATTCATAATTTTATAAATCTCGTGCAAAACACATGCCAACGATTCATAACATTAAATATTAAGTATATTAGGATTTAATATTCATATTTGTATGAATCTCGTGCAAAACACATGCCAATGGTTCATAACATTGAATATTAAGTATATTAGAATTTAATATTAATATTTTTATGAGTCTCGTGCAAAACAGATGCCAATGATTTATAATATTGAATATTAAATGTATTAGAATCTTTTATTCATATTTTTACGAATCTCGTGCAAAACACATGCCAATGATTCATGAATATAATTTTTATTTTATTTTATGAGTCTCGTGCAAAAACCATGCTAATGATTCATAATATTGAATATTATGTTATTATTAATATTCATGTTTTGATGAGTTTTGTGCCAAACACAAGCCAATGATTCATATTATTGAATATTATGTTTTGTATTTTAATTAGTCTCGTGCCGAACACATGCCAATGATTCATAATGTTGAATATTATGATATTCACATTTTAATGAGTCTCGTGCCAAACACAGGGCAACGATTCATGTAGTTGAATATCATAATTATTATTTATTCTAATGCTAGTACTACCATTGAGTTGAATGAAGTGTTAAACCTAGGCCACAATTCATATGTGCGGATACTAGACTTATGATTTCATTGCATGCATGCACATTTGAACGCATGGCTTGCAATTTTGAGACTTATAAGTAGGTATTTATTCCGTTTAATCAAAGTCCAAATACATGCCGAGATTACATGTGAAGATATTATACTTGTAGTCATTTCAGATTATCCTAATGTTTGTTATAAAATTAAATTGAAGCGCAACACATGCTGATATTTGAATCAAATAAACATTGAAATTTTTGTGAATATTAAATAATTGACATCAAAAGTTATATAGACATATTTACAGATATCACTAGTGTGGTAGTTGTGATTATAAGCGTATTGTGCATTAGTATGACCATGAATGATTTGGGTTAATATTTTTGATTTGTTACTCATACATAAGTGATAAAAAGAAAGTAAATGATTCATGTTTTTCATTTACTATTATTCGTGTAATATCTCATGTGAACTCCTTGTTTATTTGATTTTCACATGAAGTATAGTTTTTTTTTTGAATTTAAATTATGAAATAGACAATTATAAAATTTATTCATGTATTACGGGTATTTTAGACATGTATGCTTATCTCTAATATTTATATAATGTAAGGATTGATGTTCGTTAAAGTACTCCATTCCATATTAGATAATATATTAGACTAATGCGTTGATATCATGCATATTTTGGATTGCCTACGGGTCCATGTATGATATTGAATGCTAAGATTTATAATGTTGCATACATATTATTGTTTATTCAATTATTGTGATTTAGTAGCCTACAAGTCCAATTACAATTATTAAGCAAAAAATAAGTGGTGATATATATATTTTGGGAAGGCAATAATGGTCATCCAATGCAGATGTCATTATTTCTTTCATCATGATATCACCAATTAAGTGTATGAAACCCAAACATGAATAATTTGACTTGTGTATGTAAGTCTTTACTTAATGTAATATTCATATTATGAAATATTTGGTAGTCACCACAGTGACCCAACTATAATGAAAATGAATATTTAATGTAAAGATGATAGCAATAGTAACCTCTGATGCTTATAATTATGGAGTATATTGAGTTTAATTATCAAACAAGATTGTTCCTTATAGGGGGTTGATTTTGATTATTTGAATAAACTCTATATAACATATACATTATTCAAGCATATATCATGTATATTTAATACTCCAGTATCTACAAGCATCATATAATTGCTAATCAATGGTTACTAATGAGAAATATAAAATGCACATTAGGTAGTAGCGAGATATTAACATATGTGTTGTCAAATCAAAGCATTAATGTAGTGAGTAATTTATCTCATATCTTTCACATGTTATGATATAGTTTTGTTTCTCTCGATTATTATGTTGGGATTTTTTTAAGCCCACTAATGATGATCAATATTATGTGGAACACTTCATATAAAATTTGAAGTAATAAAACAAATTAAGTTTGTTTACATGTTGCACACTCGGACTAATAATGATAGAGATAATATATATCTTTTATGATTTGAAATGAGTTTTATCTTCGTAGAGTTTGCCAGTTAAACTTATTGTGTTGCATAAAGTATTTACTTTTAATGCAAGGATTGTTTACAAAACAAACTAGAAATGCAAATAAGATTTCTTCTCTTTCATTTTTGGGGAATCAAATCATTTGTCTTTTCAGAAACACTCAATGCTTCCAATTTTCTTGAAAAATATTTGTCTGGACTTGATTATGAGGGATATTTTTTTAAAGGCATCTTTCAGTCATTCTCAAAGGTTATGGTATTCCTTTGATGTTTTGTACAGAATAAAGTTTTGAATATATTTCTTTTAAACATTGTTTTGCTCCTGCATCATAATCACAGTATTTTTTGATGAAACTCTTTAATCTTATCCCAAATTAAATCTAGACCTCTTTTGATAATTTTATGGACAAGATTTGTGCAATATCTGTAATAAATATTGATCATCGTGTTATGCACTTAAGGTATTACAATATCTAATACAAGGATGACTTATGTGGTCCAAGTAGGAGATTTTGAGAATTCCCTTAAAGTGGACCTACATAGATCATATAATCATCATTAAAATATACTTATTGCATTATAGAAAACCAAATTCATTATGAATGGTGAAATTGGTGGGAGTTGAAAATCATGAAATGTGATTATTAAGGAATGTAGGGTATTTATCCCATTACCGATAACTTTCTTCAATATTTGTTCTTTTAGTTGTTGGATTGCTTAAACAACAAATAAATGATCGACCACTAAATTATTGTATTGTCACTATGAGACAAATGTAGATAAAATCATAAGGAATAGTATTACGAAGATCTTAAACGGAGTCTACTATTCTAAGTGATTATGTGGTGTATCTACATGAATATGAATTTGGCATAAGGATAAATAAATATTTGGTTTTGTATTCACAAATCATAAGAAGTAACTGGACTACGAGATCTCATTGAATTACATTTAAGTTGAGTATGAAGAGGTCATAAAGAATTTGTAGTCAAACATTTTATGTGTAATGAGAAAAGGGTTATAAATGAACCTTCTCACCTTTCCAAGGACGTCATTTTTTTAAGGACGTACAATTCTTATGAGGTGAGTAAATCATTATGATGAGAGTTGCATTTAGTGTATGTGAAAACTATCATTCTTATGATATTTTACCCATGTTATATAGAAATGATTGTATAAACTTAATTAAGTTTTCCTCCTATGGTATTTTCAGAAGTAATACCATTATATTTTCTAATCATTGTATATTCCATTTATACAACTTATGATCAGTGGGAGTAAGTTTATATATTCAATTTATTGTAAAGTAGAGAAACAAAATGTTATATAAATTTTCAATATGTAATGGATGAAGTTATGAGATACTAAAATATTATATGCTCACATTAAAGTTGACTGTTTATTTTTGGGTGAACAGTTATTACAACTTAGATTTATTAGTTTTGTCGAAAGTGTGAAGTTCACTATTATCTACTTATATTTATTTTGGTTTAACGACCAATATAATGAAGGAGTGCAACACAATCCATCAACTATTATGGAAATCTGAATTTGTAGCATGCTTTGATGCTACAACTTATTGATTATGGCAACGTAATTTAACTTTTGGGACTTAAATTTGTCGACACTATTGCTAAGTTACTGAAATATTATGATACTGTCATTGCAATCTTCTTTATTAAGATACATTAGGTATTATATGAGAAACTAAGCACATTGAATGTAAATACCTTTTAAAAATTAATTTACATAAATCTGAAGTCTGAGTGAGTCTAAATACATTCATTCAGAGGTATATTTAGATATAAAAGAAACGAGTTTGCAATTTGTAAGAAAAATAATACAAGTTGAGGGGTGGAGTGGTTAACAACCATTAAGAATAAGAAGGGCAAGTTGGTAAAAGAAACGAGTGAGACCATTAGTAACTAGAAATCGACATCTATAAATTCCCACAAACCCTAATACCTCATCTCTCTCCGCCGCTCCACGGAAACCCTAGCACTCCACTCCCCGTAGAGAGAGAGAGAGAGAGGAAATGACGACCCGGTTCAAGAAGAACAGGAAGAAGCGCGGGCACGTGAGTGCGGGTCATGGTCGTATCGGCAAGCACCGAAAGCATCCTGGTGGTCGTGGTAACGCCGGAGGTATGCACCACCACCGTATCCTCTTCGATAAGTACCATCCCGGTTACTTCGGTAAGGTCGGTATGAGGTACTTCCACAAGCTCCGTAACAAGTTCTACTGCCCCATCGTCAACATCGACAAGCTATGGTCCTTGCTCCCCCAAGACGCTAAGGACAAAGCCACCGCCGACAAAGCACCCGTCCTCGATGTCACCCAATTCGGATTTTCTAAGGTCCTCGGAAAGGGTTTCTTGCCCCCGTCTCACCCCATCGTTGTCAAAGCAAAACTCATTTCCAAAACCGCCGAGAAGAAGATCAAGGAGGCCGGTGGTGCTGTTTTGCTTACTGCCTAGCCTAGGTTTGTCTTTACTATTTTTATGCCTAATCTCAACTTTTCTCATATCAAGTTTTGTGTTGGATTACTGCTTAGATGCTATTTTGCTTTTAATTAATCGCTACTTCATTTGCTTCTATTTGTCTATTGCTGGGATGTGGTTTCTTAGATCTATACAATATTGTGTGCCACTTCATGTAGATGTGAGAAATTGTTGCGATAATAAAATCACAGTTGATGGGACACATCAAAACACAGATAGTTGTAGGAAAGGAAGCTCTTTTGTAAAAATATTAATTGTTAACCACAAGACTAGAGTGTGGCAATGCCATCATTTTAATTGTGGAAACATGCTTTTATTTTAAAGGTGAGATAGTCATAAAGAAATCAATGCCAAATTTTGGTTGGTAGATTTTCAAGGTTCGATGTATGGTTCAAAGATGTAGATTTGGCCATATCAGTTTGGAAATTTGCATTCATGCCATCTCTTAAGTGTAAACAAATGTGATTTGTTTGTATATTTTTTCAAGAATTATCCTTTGCAGGTTCTTGATTTTGACTCTTATTTTGTGACCCACTTACATTTCATGCCTACATTGGTTCGTGACCCGTGTTCACTAAATATCATTCATAACACGAACCAATGTTGACTCTCACAAAATTATTAAGTGGATTGGCCTAGGATTACTATTTATTTAAAGAATATATACGATATGGAGCATTTGGCCTGATACAAAAGCATTGCTTAGTAAATTTAGTAGTGTCAAATTTAGGGGTGGACAAAAAAAAGACCGACCCGATTGGGCCGAACCGGATCGGACCCACATTTATAGGCTTTTTTATAATTCGGTCCTAAATTAGGAGACCCGAATATATTCGGTTCGATCTAAAATACCCATTTTAAATTCGGTCTTAGGACCGGACCGGACCGTTTATTTTAATATTATATAATATATATTAATTTTATATAGATATCCTAGAGGTAAATAACTAAACACTAAATAAAAGTCTATCCTTCCTCACACCACACTGCCGCCCAACATATTGAAAGAAAACCCTCTCTCTCGTCTTTCTTCCTCTCTCACTTTCATCCCTCTCCTCTCTCTCTCTCAAATGTGTCAACACCATAACAAAAACAAGGGTCGGGATGTCAGATCTGGCCATCTTCAACTCCCCAGCTCCTCTACCAGCGCCGGCAACTACATAGCATCATTCTACGGTAATTTTTTTAAACTATTTCTTGTGTTTTCTTGGTTAATTTTTTCGGGTATAAACCCCATCTTTTCCGGGTTTATTTTTTTGGTAGCTTTCGACACAGTTAGTGATGATAGGGTAGTCTGGTTTGTAGAAGGAAGGATGAAATTTGCGATTTGTTCTTGTTGTCGCAGCGCTGGAGAAAAGTGATGATAGGGGGTGGTTTGATTTTTTTCGGCTTTATTTTTCGAATTTCAATTAAAACAATATACTGAGTATGGGTGGGATGGGTTTTTCTGGGTTTGTATGGGATGGAATTTTCCGGGTTTGTATGGTTTTTTTCGGTTTATAGGTGATGTATTTTTATGGAGTTTTGTGATGAATTTTTCTGTTTGATGCAAGGATAGTATGGTATGGATTTTATGGGATGCAGAAATTTTTATTTTATTTTATTTTTTCCATCCAGAAGTTTTGTGGCTTTTTAATTTCAGTTTGGTGTTCATACTGTTACCTCTTTTTTTTACTTCCAGAAACACTAAAAACAACAAGAAATTTACAAATTTTATTGAAAAAAAAAGTTCATAAATGTAAATGTGGACCAATTATTAACCGAACCGGACCGAAAATAGCTTAGACCGAATAAATAGGCTAAACCGATTAATTTGGTCCGAATCCGGTCTTCTCAAATATAGGACCGAATAATTCGGTCCGACATAAAAAATGGCCAAAAACCGCACCCGGACCGGACCGTGTCCACCCCTAGTCAAATTGGTAATACTGGCTCAATGCTATTTTAAATATGATTTTATTTTTAAATATATATCGAGAATTAACGAGTAAAGCTCTATATTTAATTAAAATGGGTAATATATAATATAATTGATAACTAAAATAATTTATTAAAGAGTGTTTAAATTTCATTCAAAACATCAAATCAAGACTGTACTACAGTATTTGGAAGAGGAGCTGACTTTCAAAACGTTGTTTTAGGTATATATTTTGCAGTCATTTGATATTAAAATCTTTTTACGTGTTCATTGCTAATTGCTTTGGTTACAATGGGAGTTTTGATTGTTGAATTTCTAAAAGTTGTGTTTGCGGAATATTTGTTATAGTTTTTTTTTTCTCCTCCCTGATATAATGGATAATCAGCTTTGCTGATTTTGAATTTTGAAGGGGAACATTTTAATATCTGCCTCCTTCACATTTTTAGGGGTGTTTGTGGTACCGTAAAAATGTGGTAATGATTTGCTTTTTTAATTATTTACGGTGAAACTACAGAAATTGAAATTACCAAATTTTTTGTAGTTGATTTTGATTTACACATCTAAAATCGATTTACTGAAATTAGCGTACTAAAATTAAATATCAAAATTACCGTCCAAAATTTGGATTATTATGCTGAAGATACAAAATCTTTTTGTATTATGGTTGTTGATTTCTATTATTAATTGAGTGAAAAGTATGAAAATAATGTTTAGGTTGATTTAGATAAAAAAAAGTTCAGTTTATTAGGAATTCTTTGACTTTTTTTTAAATAGCAAAACAATTTATTTTGAGGGGTATCATGGAATGTTAAGAATCCATGACAAATCGTTCGTTATACCGTTTTAGTCTAAAGACTAAATGATAAAAAGAACAAATTGATCTTCTAGTCCATTGGTGAAGTTTCACGCCGGTTAGATGTGGGAGTTTTCTTCCGACCCCTTCTAATAAATAATAAGAATTTCCCTCTTTAAACTTGACGCTCGTTAAGCTTTAAGTAGTTGGTGGATTTTGAGTTTAAAGTTTGGTGTACATTGCTATTTTAGTGAAAAAGAAAATGACTAATAAAATGATGTTAATTCTAGCTTTTTCTTCCTTTTTTTTGGAAAATTACATCATTTCTGTAATTTGGTCCATTATTTGGGTAAAAAATTAGACAAGAATGATATATTTTGTTTAAATTCTTTTATTTTGAAGGTTTTTTATACAACTAATAAAATGACACTAATCCTAGATTTTCTTCATTTTTTCGGAAAATTACATTATTTCCATCATTCAGTAAACATTATTATTTTGGTCAAAAAATTGACCAGTCGGATATTTTTTTTGGATCAAATACTAAAAAGTCCCTCAAACATTTTTTAGTACACATTTAGTCCAATTCTTTTATTTTGTACCAAAAAGTTTCTGCCAGCGGCATGGTAAAGTCTTTTTGGCACGGTGAAGGATTTTTTGGTGCAAAATAAAAAGGCTTGGACTATACATGTATTAAAAAAAGTCCAAGGGACTAATTGGTATATGCCCCTATTTTTTTTTTTAATTTCTCGTTTTTGGAAAGTTTTTATGCTTTCAAAGAGTAGTTGGGCAAGTTATAATGAGCAGGTCTAATGTAAAATTTTCAAATTTTGGCTTTCAATTATTTTGGTCTTGATTCATTTTCTATTTGATGAAATTTTATTTGCATTTTTTGTTATTTCTGACTTTACTGAAGAAATTCAATTTTAATGCAAATTGCATAGTTCAGTTTTGGTTAACGTTAGGTTTTATTGATTGGTACAAATAATAATAATTTTGGTTTTAGTATATTAAAATTGGTCTGTATGTTCTATTTATCGATCAAACTTATCGAAAGTTGGCCTATATTTTTTTTCTATACGCCCCCAATGAAGAAAAGTTTAAATTCTTTCAATCTCCTAGATTTGTTTTAATTTGGTACAAGTTACAAGTTTGCTGTTGTGCAGTGTTGCATGAATGTACCTTTTACTTTTGAATGTTAACATCCATGTATCAACGAAGCATTTGGGTAACTGACAGCCCCATGCTAACAATTGAGCGCCAAACCTTCTATCGTGAAACATGAGGGCGTGATAATGCTAGGAGAAAAGTAAAACCATACACCCCCAACTCACAACCTGAACACCATAACATTACAAGCTCCTAAACCAAAAGAGAGACTACACTAGACAAGCTACTGCCTTTAGTCTTGATACTTGTCACATAGGCTGAAGTAGTAAAGCCTATTGTGACAACCCTACCACTGGTTTACACTATCATTCCGTGTCATTCCCGATAAGCCATTTTTTAAGCTGCACCTTGCCAGTCACCACCACCATCAAATTTTTAGGAGGGAGATGTTACGGTTTGTTTCGCATTCAAGAATGTTATTTTTTTCTATTTTTATTTATTTATTTATTTATTTATTTATATTCTTTTTTGGAGCGGGGAGATGGGTCCACGATGGCAAGGGAATATGGGAAAGTCTTTTTTTTTTAAGTGAAATGGGGTTGCGCAGGAGTTTTTAATTTTAATTTTTCAAATTGGGGTGTGGGGGTTTTGTTTTTGGTGTTTGATGTGTAGAAGATTTTAGTTTAATATTATTTTGGCATGTTAATTATTCTTTTTAAAAAGGTAGTGTCATGTGAACCAAAAATGAAGGACTGCTACTAAGGGGTGTTGTACATATAGAAAACAAATTTCAGGGCAAATTAAGGCTATCAAACAGCCTAAAAGCTGAAAAATAGTAGAATTTTTCAACTTTTGGGAATTTGCCTTGGAATTTTTGTGCTATCAAACAGATCCTTAGAAAATTGGGAAAATGCAAATGATTCCAGGACATTTGATTCCAGGGCAAACAGTTCCAAGGCAAATGAATATTTTTCAACTTGTGTCTGTTTGATACAAGTTGGAAAATCATCAATTTTTCACATTTTCTATCAAACGCAAAAGTTGAAAAATAGATATAAATGTGGAAAATTTGTTTACGGAATATATATATATATATATATATTATTAAATATACAAAATATATGAATATATATTATATTATTTGCGGAATTGCGGAATATATATAATTCGTATTGCAAAATATATATATTTCGAAAATTAATATAATTTGCTGAATATATATTTCGTAATTAATATAATTTTGCGGAATATATATTTCGTAAATTATTATTAATTTTCGGAATATTCATATATTTTGTATATTTTTTTGAAAATTAATAATAATTTACGGAATATATATATTCCGCAAATAATATAATATATATTCATATATTAAATATATTAATATAATATATATTCATATATTAAATATAATAATATATTTAATATATGAATATATTTCGTAAATAATATATTATATTTTCATAGATTTTGTACATTTAATAATATAAAATGTACAAAATTTATGAAAATATAATATAGTATTTACAGAATAGATTTTGTACATTTAATAGATTTTGTACATTTAATAATATAAATATATATACTAGGGTATGCTCGTGCCTTCTATATATATTATATTATATTATGTATATATGTAAATTATATATATATACTAGGGTATGTCCGTGCCTGAAGGCACGATGACAATTCTCCCGAGTATGAACGTGTGGTCAAGTCATAAAAGTTTTGAATAGTGTAAAATTTAAGTAAAAAAAGTTCATATTACAACACAAATAAGTGTAAAGAATTTACAAAATTTGGGCAACATTTCCTTTGTTTATAGGAGTATCCACTTTGTTTAAAAAACAAAAAATAATGCAACAACAATAATACTAATAGTCCATTACGGACATTGAATACACTCTTGAGCAACTTCTATTTCTCTTCTTCAAGAAATATCATCCACGTTAATACAATAAGGCTAACTAATATTTCCCGACATGGAACTATAGTTTTTTTCCAAAGACGTAGTCCTCTCCACAAACTACCCATTATTCTACTCGAAATAATAATAGCAGGGGCATCAATCGCCTTCCTCCACTGGTCAGAATGCACCTTCAGTCGTCTCAGCTCAGACTCCATCTCTGAATTTTCCACCTTAGCCCCTCTAACTGCCCAACTACCCATGTCACCCTCTTATTAGTCTTCTCTCCCTCATCCAATACATAATCGAGCTTCACTAAAGCCTCTGTTTCTGCAATCTTTGCTACCTCTAGTTGCTTAACACCCTCAGTGTGCACTTCCTTTTTCTTGGTCTCCAGCTAGAGTATCTCATTTTCCTCCCAATTCCCCCAATATATGGAGTTAAAATAATATACTACTAGGTAACATTAGGCAAAAAGAATATCGTGTAACCAGGGAACATAGCTGCACCACTTTTTCACGGGTTCGAACTACAAAATAGAGAAATGAGAATATGTCAATTTCTTTGAACCAAAAGTAACAAAATATAGAGGACGAATAAAAAACAGTTAATAAAAATGAACGATCAAAATACATGAAATAATTTGTAAGATAAACCACACAATTTCATCTCATTTTGTTATATAGAATGTGTTGTACATGAAGTGATATAACCAATAGAGAATTAAAAATGAACAAAAAAAAGTTCAATAAATTACGCGTTTCAAATGCGTGCAATCGATCTGTTTCATAAAAATTCTCACTTCGATTGGGGGATCTGACTCGCTGACAATGAACTCACCAACCATGTACTCAATCCAGTACACACGCTCGTCCCAGCCTTTTTCAAAATCTACCCATCCAGTATACACGCTCGTCCCAGCCTTTTTCAAAATCTACCCATCCAGTATACACGCTCGTCCCAGTCTTTTTCAAAATCTACCCATGTTAATACAGAAAGACAGAGTCTAGATATCAGCAGGAAAAGGAAACTTCACTACCCCATTAACTTCAAACCACTATATTTGCTGCAGGCTGCAAAGGATTGAAAATTAGAAAAATTCTCATCCATCTTGATGGTGACTTGTAAACAACTTATATATGAAAAACGTCCAAAATAACCAATATCAGCATAAAAATTCTCACAATCAAAGGAATGTTAATCCCCAGAATAAACACATGCATATTATTTGAATTGGATAAGAAAATAATTATTAAACTTAGCATTTGCAAGCTTAACTTAAAATTAGCAATTAGTTTTGCCAAATTAGAAGGATTAACTTGAAATTAGAAATTAGCAAAATTAACTTGAAATTAACTTGAAAAAGTGGTAAGCTTTGCAAGAAAAAAAAGGTACATGAACAAACATTACCACTTTTTATCACAATGATATCAGTTAAGAGGGACTTTATCCACCTTGCACAACCTTGGCCATCCCAAAAGAAGTTGCAAATGTGATGGCCCTGATAAATGCAGCTTGCATAGCCATGACAGCAGTTAACATAGAAACATAGATGGGTTATTAGTTCTTTTCCATTTAAGTAGTGTAGTGACAATAATCAATACTCACTTGGAAGAACGTTGAAGAAATAATAAACTTCGTCTTCATCGATGACTCCAACCTCTGTTGAACAAACTGAGCAGCAAACTTTCCTAAATGTTTCACCACTAAGTGAACCTGATTCACTATCATCGGCTCCTCTTCATCGATCTTGATCTTATAGTTGACAAAAAAAATTTGGCCTGTATTGGATAACGTATTTCTCATGCCTTTGGTATCCTAGGCGAAGGGTATTAAAGCAGGCGGGGCAACTTAGAACAACATCAGAATATTGGCCTTTTCATTTCTTTTGAACCCATAATTGATATTTGTCATCATCATCTGAAATAGTTTGTTGTGTTTCAATGGGATACTCCTCTCTCTCTTTTTCTTCCTTCCGAATTCATCTTCTGTAGAGCTGCAACTTTAGCACTCAGTACGATGCTACCATCTTTGGCCTGCACTGGAGATGCCATGGTTTAAATGAATTATGCAACGTAAATTTAATTCAATTTGCTTACAAAGTATGCTTAAACATTGTATATATCCTAAGTTATTCATATATCATTTTAGTTACAAAACAAAACCAAACCCGGAACACATTTTCAGGAATGATGTTGAAAATTGAAATAATAATAATTACACAGGTACTTTAGTCGCAGATCAGTACAATTTGACCCTTAGAAAGCGCAAGAACTTCTTGTTCACACTTCTCATTGCATCGGTGACAACGGTTCTCTTGGTGGAGCAATTAAGGCTTCTACGGAGATAATCGAGGGCAATTCGACCCTGTGAATGGGATCAAGCGTTGTGCCACTTCATCTTATCATGGCCATAATAAAAGGGGTCAAATCTGGAGCAGAAACCAAAGCCCTCTTATCATCATTACCAACCCCACCAATTTGTGAGCTAGGACGTGCAACGTTTTCGTTCACGTGTGAGTCTTTCATCCAGAAAATGGGCAGAAATCAAAGGAAATTCCTGTTGCAATAGAATAATTACAAAGTAAAAAAAAAAAAGAATCCAACTTTAATAATGATAAATCACAAAAATGGGGAAACCGTACCGATGTAGGAGTATTTATACTATTCCATTTCCCATTACAAAAGAAAGATCTACATTAAATAGTTGAGATACGAATTGCATTAGAAAAGAAAGCGGAATCACAAACTACAGTGTTTAATCATACCTTAAAGATAGGGCGCGAGAGAGAGAGAAAATAATACCTTAAAGATCCGAGACTAAAATGCCAGAAATTTGAAGAAAAAATGATTGCACCGAACAATGCTTAGTTTATACCTAGATTGACAAATCAAAATCTGCAAAACCAAACATAATTAATCAAATAAATTCAATGCTACCCTGTTCGTGCAACTTTAAATTCAAAACAATCGAAAAAATGATATAATGTTGTGAAATCTAGGCTGCGGGGGTATGTGGAAGAGAGGAGAGAAAAAGGCCATGCATAGTGCCTAAGACATGCCCACACACCTTATTAGATGCACAATAAAAGATATGAATGTGGTATATACCACGAATAAAGCCCTATAATCGAATAAAATGTAAAAGAACAACCATTTTCACCAAGTTCATAATAAATAACAACCATGAAAATAACCAATGAATCAACTCGGTTCGCATACCATGAACTTCTATATCCATCATCAACAACACCATATAAATATCAAACCCAAAAACAGCAAAGTTGAAACAAAATACAAATTGAATAAAGAGTAGAGAACAACTGATAAAGAGTACCAACAAAGGTAATGAAGGAAATCTAAAGAAAAAGAATAAGTCAAGAATATTTGTAGTGTTATTAAGAGAAAATGATTATTCGAACAATTTGAAAATAATACAATATGATGCATATTGCTCACTGACTCCACATCGCATGGTTTTGGTGGTTGAATGAGCTGTAGACTATGTTTATATATGTTCACCAAGTAAGGGGTCTTCAATGGAATTCTCATTGAAGACTCAGGTTGTTCATTGAAGACTCGGGTTGTTCGTCGCTTCACTTGAAATCCCATAATAAGGGTATGACTCCTTGATATAGATCTTATTGGCCTATTGAATTTATAAAATGAATACTCCCATAATAAATTTCATATTCAAATGATAAGAAATCTCTCTCTCTCTCTCTCTCTCACACACACACACACATACACACACACACACACACACACACACACATATATGTTGGCCTGAGTTATCAATTAAGATATAACTAACTAATATAGGGATTACAATTTCTTTTGTGGTAACCAACTCCACATATTGGGTGTCAATCTCAATCATAGCCAAAATAAGTGTACAACTTTAAATAGCTACCTAGAATAGCTCATTATATATGATATATATGGATCTACGTACTGTCAAGAATGTAATGAATACAAATACCTTTATTCAATATGGTATTAGACCAGATATCCTAACAAAATCTCGACAAAAAAAGAAAAAACCCACACAACAATTCATAGATGACCATGGGAGAATTAAAATCATTGTCCAATAACATGGAAAAAACTCCACCAATGAAATACTAAAAGACCTTACGTGAAAAATGATGCAAGTATTGATGAAGACTCATTGTCAGATCCAGGCACCGATATATGATTCTTTCGCAGCACAACTTGGCATAAAGTTGGACAACGCCAACTCTGTCCTATGGTCCCAAGTTGTTGAGATGCATATCTCCAGTAAACACAATTTTTGATATATCAATGGGGATTTTCCATAGCCCCAACCAACAAACCCAACTTTTAGAAAGTGGAGATCTGAAAACGCGATTGTAAAGGGATGGTTGATTAACTCCATGGACTCGAGCATGATAAGAAATTTCATTTGATTCTAAACAAAAAAAACAATGTGGGATACAATTTCTTGAACCTATTTTGATGGAAATTCCACCTCCCAAGTGCATGATCTCAGGACCAGAGAACACCTAATAAGAACACCCCCAAATCATCCTTCCTACTTAGATAAACAAAGAAAAATGTCAATATGGTACAACAATTGTTTTGATATTGAAATTTAACAATTCTAAGACCATAGTCACTTGTAGCAGATTTTAAGACCACGAATTGTGTTATTTGAATGCATGTAATATTAATTGTAATATGGATTATTCTTAATAGCAAGTACATCGGCACATATAATACCTGTATAAACTGACTTTGGAAACGAAATCAATCTCCCCTGCACATAATAACAAAACCAATATAAGTAGTAGTAGAAATGAACTACATAATCATAAAAAATAAATTATGAACGCATGATCTCACAAAACCGACATATAAAAATTCTCATATGCATAGAAAAAACTCTGTTTCAAACAGAGAAAATGGAGATTAAATATGAAAAAACCATGATCTTAGCCAAACCCAACTACGAAATCAAACCCCATAAATCAAACTCCCAATCGACCTCAAGTACACCCCCCCAAATCAAACCCCCAACCGACCCCAACAAAAGATATAAAAACCGAATTAACCCAATTGTAGAGATAGAGATGGGGAGGAAAAAAAAGAGAATACATGTAAAAGGGAGAAATATAAGAAAAAGAACGATGGGTTATGAAAAAATAGAGTATTATACATACCCTTCTTCAACAATCCAACAACACAGTAGCCTGAAAACATCACAATCCAAAAGAATCAAATAAAGTCAAGTAACTATACCATAACAATAATGAAGCAATGTGATGGTTGGAAACCTTAAGTTTATAAAGAAATACGTGGAGTTGATGAGGGGTGCGTAAGAGAGTTGAGGAGGGGGAGGCAGGGAGGAGTAGAGGTGTGGCGTAGAGGAGGAGGATGAGGGGGCGGTGGATTGGAGAGAGGGAGATAATGGGGTTATGTTTGAGGTAGGGCTTTTTTGGGAGTTGCTGTTGAGAGAACGGGAGAGAAGTGGAGAATGAGAAGTTTGTGTGAGAAATGAGAGGGCGTGAACAAATTGAGGGATTGATTTTGACTAAAGTACCCTCTATTTTGAATTGAATTGCAAATTTGGTAAGGAAAAAAAAGAGGGGGAATTCAAAGAATTGAGGGCAAAATAGGAAGTGCAAAAAAAATTGAAATAGATGACATCATACTTGAAGCTTATGACATACATAAGTTTCTTACTTTATTATATATATATTATGTATTTATGAATATATACATATATATAGAATATATATTTACACATATACATATATAATATTAATATATACATATATATTATGTATTTATGAATATATACATATATATAATATGTATATTACATATATATAATATACATATATATAATATACATTATTCTGCATATGTATATTATGTATATTATTTATATGTATATATACAAAATATAATATACATATATACATATATATAATATGTATATTATTTATATGTATATATACAGAATATAATATACATATATATTATATATATGTATATATTTTGTAAACAATATATATTAAATATAAGGAATATATGAAATATATGAAATATACAAAATTTACGAAATATAAATATATATTAAAATATATAAATTATATAAATGTACGAAATATATAAATATGTGAAATATATATAAATATACGAAATATACGCAATATATATATATATATATATATATGTGCTAAAATATATAAAACATACGAATATATATTAAAATATACGAAATATATATATTTATATATTTATTAACAATATATATTTATATATTTATGAAATATATAGAGTTATAAAAAAAAATTGGTTTTAAGTGATTTGTCACCCAAAGGTGGCAAACAAAAACCTGACCCCCCCCCCCCAAAAGAATTGAATTCCACCATAAGGTGACAAATTGTGCTTAAAGGGTGTTGTACATAGAAAACAAATTTCAGGACAAATTAAGGCTATCAAACAGCCTAAAAGCTGAAAAATACTAGGATTTTTCAACTTTTGAAAATTTGCCTTGGAATTTTTGTGCTATCAAACAGACCCTTAATGTCATTTACATATATTAATTTACCACTAATAACTACTAAATTAAAAGTTAATTTAAAAATAAAGCGATTTTGTTACAATGAATATACCTATTGACTACCGAGTTATTAGAAGTTGCAAATAAATATTATCATGTGAATTAAGCGCCACTACACTGTAAACTGTTGAACCTATTTTCAGTGAAATTTGCACTCCACTCGTCTCCTTCCATTCAAATTTTGCTGTATTATTGATGAATTTGACATTGTGTATTTGCTTTGTCGACTAAGAACACATCTCCAAGCCTTTGACTATTTCGTGGTGAAAATAGGTTAAACCCTTGTTACAAGGGGCGATCTTAGTCGGAGTATAGCGTATTGGTAATCTCCATATTCAATTTCATTGTGATGGCCTAAGAATTGATATACTCAAAATTTGATTACTCAAAAGTTCTCATATCATCGTATTGGAGTATAACTTATTGGAGCCTCCCAATTTTGTTATTCAAAAAGGTTTTTAGAGCATCTCCAATAAAATATTCAAGTTTGAAAGATGAGAAAGTTAATAATATTAAGGTTGCGTTTCCTCTTCAATGGAGTATTCAAAAGTTTACAATCTGTAATCAATAACAAAATTTGAGTCTACCAATAATAAATGCTACAACCTTATGAAGGGCCAGTCTAAAGGCACCTCATTTTATTCTTATCTCCGCAACCACTTTCCAAATAAAAAGTAACACACGGATTATGGCACCCACTTAAGTAACAATTAAAAGAAAATAAACATAAAATAAAAAGGGAACGAAAAAAAATATAAAACCTCTCTCTTCCCAATTGCTCACTATTCTCAAACGCACCAAACGTCCACATTAATTCTTGACCATTCAACTTCCCAATCAGCTGGCCCATGTTGTGAAGTTTTCTTCTAACATTAGTTTCATGTTGTTAAAAAGCTTAGGAAGGTGATTATAGTTTCAATATAGCATGTGTGCCTCTTGACGGTAGCTACTCAAATAAACAACAATTTCCTTAATTCAAGAAAAAATGTTTACTAATTTATTATTATCAATAAGGTTTAGTAATTCGAAACTCCAATTGAAAATATTTTACTAGATTTTAGAATTTCAAACTTTATCTTCTTATTTAAGGCAATGATTCTAAAAAATGAGAAAAGAGTAAAATGAATATGAGATCAGATGTACGAGGGAAAAACCTATCAACGGGAAAAAGCTCATCCCGATAAGAATGATAAATGCACTATGATAAAGTTTTACAACTAGAAGATAAAGACTTGTAATCACACAATGCTATGATCGACTAGGCAATTTTTTACATCGTATTTTTCAAGGAGAGTGTCGATCGCTGAAGTATGTTGCACAATCTCCACCTATTTTGGGCCACAATCAATGTCGTCAAATTTTTCGCCAAAACTTTCTTTTTTATAGTTGAAGCAACTTGTTCAAATATGAACCTGCAAGCAAGTAAAATGATATACCTAGGATTTTGATGGAATCCTAAAGATACGTGTGTTGGGGTATTTGCAAAGATGCGATGCTTTAAATCTCGAAACGAGTTTTCCAAGACAAGGAATATAAGATATTTACTCACAAATGAAAATAGATTTTAGTACTCAAGGTAGTAAATAGATTTCTATTAAAAATAATAGTGTAAAGAACTCAAAGAAGAGGAGGGAAAAATTATGCTCTCAATTATGTGAAGTGTTTTGATCAGCGAATTATTTTTTTAAAGCTCTCACTCTTGGTTTGGAAGAGAAAACAACACTTAACTATATATAGTCTTATGATTTGAACGGTTTAATAGCTAAAATGCTATGTGTCACACTCTTATGGAGTCAAGTAGTCACTTCAAGGTCTTAACCATCCAAAACGTTGTACTTGACACATAAACCAAGGAGATCTTAAGGAAGATATTGCACAAAAAGTCACTTTAGGATTTGTCAGACGCGTCTTGCTAGAGCGTCGCTGCAATGAGAAAAAATTTCGTTGTGGCGAACTAAATCGACAACTGGGCTGGGCGAAAAGCCAGAGGTTTTGCATGGAACACAAAAGTTAGGTGATAAATTATTGCTGTAGTGAAGAAGATCTTCTTTGGAGCATCACTGCGGCGATAATGCAAGTCGCTGGAGTATCCAAATTTTTTATCCAGTTTGCCTTCACAAAGTTTTCAAAATAAGTTTTTGGCTGTGACACCCCGCTTATTAAAATAAGAGGTAGCCAACCCATTACTCCAATAATAACATGAATCATAAATAGTTCATTCTTAGCATCACTGTCGCATAAATAATAGTACGAGATAACCAACCAGTATTTTAGGAAACGGATGTCAAATAATTTTACAAGTTCAATAAAAACAATTTCGACAATCCAATTTGAAAAGAAGGTGGATATATATAGACATGTAACAGTTTAATAACCATTATACAAAATAATAACCGAATAAGCTGTCGGTTAACAGACTCATACAAACAGGTTACACCAAGTATTTCAGTTAAACATAACAGTATATACAATAACAAAACTGGGGCAACACGTCCGAATGTACAGACTGATCATAACTAGATTGTACAAAAGATTGATACGTCTATTACAAAAGTTCTACAACATCCACAAAAACGCTGTAGCTCCCTGACACTGGAAAGGAAAGATTAACACGGGCGTCCTTGCGGCGGAGCACCTGAGCATATATAAGAACCACACAAGAAATATAAATATACACGGGTTAGGGCCTGATTTGATATGATATAGGTGTGAATAAAATGCACAACAATTATTAATGCTAACATCATAAACAAGTTTAAATCGCTTTTCACAATAAGAATCATCCTCACCTCTCATCTAAGTGCACATCCTAGTGCGATACCATTCATTAAGTTACTATTCATCAATTTAAGAGAAATAGCTAAATTCTATTTTTATATGCTTAAATTGCAGTTTCGTAAAATATGACTTGACAAGTCCATTCAACATTGGGAAACTTACGCCATACCGTTGATTTCTAAATGCATTAGCCATTTATGAAATGCCACATTTATGAGAACACTTACAATCAAAATATAACGATTCTAAGACCATCCTTCCGGGATTCACCCCACTAGATGCGCCCCTAAATGCTATCATCTTCCAGGGCCTATAACCAAGACCACATGGGCACCCTAAATCGCGTCGCGTGGGAAGCGGCCATATACATTCGACAGTGAGTCATAACCATACCCGGAATTACCTCACTTCGAATAAAACAACAATACAATGTAACCACTGAGGACTATATTCTCCCTGCATTCACTAGCCAGGGGATTTACCTCATTCGCGTAACTTCCCTTATGATAGAATTTTGAGAGGTATGTATATGCAAGATATAAATTACAAGATATGCCAATTTAAAATGCATTTTGATTATATCCGAAACTATATGTGCTTAAACGACAATAACCACAAAGTTTAATTGCGCCCATACTAGCCTCCGAGAGTTCACGACAACACTATAAGCTACCCCGTGTAATTTACCTCATACTAGTCTCTAAAAGTCCGAAACAGTATCACCCAAGTCTCACCAAGTCCTAGACTAGCTTACTAGATGGAAATACACTAACTCCCATTAATTAATCCCCAATATAAGCCCGAACATTCCCTTTCTAACCTAGGGTATAAATTCCTCTAATGTAAGATTCTAATACTCTATTTTACTTCATAAGAGAAGGTTCCTAAACCTCGAACCTAAAAGAAAAGGGCTAAAAACTAAGTTGGAAAAAAAAATCCTATAAAACAGCAGGATTTCTGAATCGATTCGCCTAGGGCCGAATCGATTCGCCCCTGATAGCGAATCGATTCGCTCAAAAACGAATCGATTCGGCTGAGAAAATCAACCTTTTGTCTTACCCCGAATCGATTCGATTCTCCAGACCTGTAGCCCCCATTTTAGCGAATCGATTCGCTAGGGAGGGCGAATCTATTCGCCCTAGACGAAATGCCCGGTTGGGGCTACGGGTTATATGAACCCTAAATACCCAAAACCTATTTTCTTCCACTTCTCTCAACATCATCAACCAATAATTTCACCAAATCATTCCTACACAACAAATAACTTATATAACCAACTTAAATCATAATTAAATTAATATTTAAAGGTTTAAACACCAAAATCATCAAAATCCATAAATGGTTTAAATCTCAAAAACACAACTATATATATAAATTATTCACACTCAATCATACATCTGCAAGTTAGAAACTTGCCTCAAGGTTGTAGTCTCGGATTATCTTCCGGTAGAAACTATTTCAAGCTCCAAATCTTCAACTCTCTCTCTTCTTTTCTCTTTCTCCCAAGCTCTCCCTATCTAACTCTCTCTAGGTTTAGAAACATAAATGAGAAATAAATGCTCTTGCAAGACTAAATACCCAAATACATTAAGTCTAGCATTTAAATGCTACTACACAATTAAAATGACTCGTAATATCATAATTAAGTTATAACTAGTCAAAAGTACCTCGGAACCCAAAAATACAACTTGGTACTTATTTTGACTATCTCAACCATTTTCGGACTAACCGTGCCCTCTAAATTGGCATCCGGGATATCGTTCGTTATTTCATGTTCCAACATCATATTAACTCTTAAATAATAATCCAATAGGAATATAAGACATCACCGTCGCTTAAAGCACAAGGACGCAACAAAACACAATGTTACACTATTTACATTCGCTTAACAGTAAATATGCAAAACTCAGTAAATATTATCTCTCAAATCACTTAAAATAATATTTACTTCAACTTCCTTTATTTTATATAATTAACCCATAAGGAAAATTAGTATAAAAAAATAATTACTCATAAATAAGGGGTATTACATACTCCCCCCCCTTACAAGAGAATTTTGCCCTCAAAATTCAGGCGTACCTTGTAAAAAGAGGTGTGGGTACTTTTCTCGAATATCGTCCTCTCGTTCCCAAGTTGATTCCTCGGCGTTGTGGTGTCGCCACTGGACTTGGACCAAAGGTACCACATTCGACCTTAGCCTACGCTCTCCATGATCTAAAATAGCAACCGTTTGTTCCTCATATGAAATATCGGGTTGTAACCCAATATCATCCAAAGGAATGTGACAATGAGCTCCCTCGCGCCTTTTATACTTCTTCAAAGATGAAACATGGAACACGTCATGAATTTGTTGCAGGCGTTCCGGCAAAGCTAGTTGATATGCTACGGGGCCTACTTTTGCAACAACTGGAAAAGGGCCTACATAACGCAGCGCAAGCTTGCCTTTCTTCCCGAATCACATTACACCCTTCATTGGGGATACCCACACTAAAACTTGGTCCCCCACTTCCAATTCCACATGCCTTCTATTCGTGTCGACATAGCTTTTCTGACGAGCTTGTGCAATTCGTATGCGATCTCTTATAAGCTCAATCTTCGAAGAAGTATCTTGGATCATTTTAGGTCCAAGGAACTTATTGTCTCCCACTTCCAACCAACAAGTAGGTGATCTACACGGACGGCCATACAATGCCTCATACGGTGCCATACCTATCGTGAATTGGTACGAATTCTTGTATGCAAATTCGACCAAGGGAAGGTATTGTTCCCATCCTCCTCTAAAGTCAAGTACGCACATTCGAAGCATATCCTCCAACATTTGGTTGACTCTCTCCGTTTGCCCATCAGTTTGCGGGTGGTAGGTGGTACTCAACTTCAATTCGGTCCCCATCGCCTCTTGAAAACTTCGCCAAAAATGGGACATAAAAATCTTGTTTCGATCTGAGACTATATTGATAGGCACCCCATGGAGTTTCACAATCTTCGCAATAAAGAGCCAGACGTAATGTGACGTTTTATATTATGTCCGGACCGATATGAAGTGTGCCGATTTGGTCAAACGATCGACAATAACCCAAATAGAATCATGACCGCTTTGTGACGTTGGCAATACTGTGATGAAGTACATTGAGATACTCTCCCACTTCAACACCGGTATTTATAACGGTTGCAATAATCTAGTCGGTCGCTGGTGATCCACCTTTACCAATTGACGAGTGGCGCATTGGGAAACAAATTCAGAAATGTCCCTTTTTATAACCGCCCACCAATACTAACGGCGCATATCTTGATACATTTTGTCTCCACCTGGTGCACTGCAAATCTTGAACCATGAGATTCTGTCATGACGGCACGTCTCAAGTCTCCTTCGTCCGAGGTTATTAGTCTTCCGTGGAAACGTAACCCACCCTCAGAACTAATAGTGTAGGACTCCGCTCCCTCGGTCAACAATTGGCGTACCCGGTCTTGGCAGTCTTTATCCCTTCCTTGCGCTTCTACGACTCGCATCACAATAGCAGGCGTAACAGTCAACACTGACATGCAAGCTCTGGTCACAGCATCATCCTAGCTAAGTTCTTTCCATTTAGCCTTCCACACCTTCGCTAGTTCCTTTGCAGGTTTCCGTCTCAGCGCATCCGCTACCACATTTGCCTTTCCTGGGTGATAATGAATATCGAATTGATAGTCATTTACGAACTCCAACCACCGAAGTTGCCGCATATTTAGATCTTTCTGCGAGAACAAATATTGTAACGATTTGTGGTCCGTAAAAAGAATAAACTTCTCACCCAGGAGGTAATGTCTCCATATCTTCAAGGCGAACACTACCGCGGCAAGCTCTAAGTCATGCATGGGATAATTCTTCTCATGGGGCTTTAGCTTGCTAGACGCATAAGCAATCCCTATGCTCATGTTGTAACACACCTCCCAATCCTTGAAGGGACGCATCTGTGAAGACTAAATAGTCCACTCCCAGTCTTGGCAACGCGAGTGCAGGAGCAGAAGTCAACTTGTCCTTCAGCTCATCGAAAGCTAGCTGACAGGAGTCATCCCAAATAAATTGCACTCCCTTCCGGGTCAAGTTCGTTAAAGGGCCTACAATTTTGGAAAAACCCTTAATAAAATAACGATAATAACCCGCCAAACCCAGAAAGCTACGGATCTCAGTGGGCGTCGTAGGTTGATCCCATTCTCTCACTGCTGCCACCTTGCTTGGGTCTACGAAAATACCCTCAGCCGTAACGATGTTCCCCCAAAACTGCAATTCCTTCAACTAAAAGTCGCATTTCTTGAACTTGGCATAAAGTTGATGATCCTGTAGCGTCTGTAGGACCAATTGCAGATGTTTGGCATGATCAACTTCAGTTCTAGAATAAACTAGAATATCGTCAATAAACACTATAACAAACTGATCTAGAAAGTCCCGAAATACTCGATTCATAAGGTCGATAAATACTGTAAGAGCGTTGGTTAGCCCAAAAGGCATGACCAAAAAATTATAAGACCCATACCTGGTCAAGAATGCTGTATTCGACACGTTCTGCTATCAAATTCTTAGTTGATGATACCCAGTCCTTAAATCTATTTTAGAGAAGTACGACGCTTCCCTTAACTGATCAAATAAATCGTCGATTCGAGGTCACGGGTATTTATTCCTGATGGTCATCTTTTTCAATTCACGATAATCGATGCACAACCAAAGGGAACCATCTCTCTTCTTCACAAATAACACAGGAGCACCCCATGGAGGCGTGCTACGCCGAATAAACCCTTGCTCCAACAGTTGCTGAATTTTATCCTTTAACTCCCTTATTTTTACAGGAGCCATACGGTATGGAGCTCTCGCAATTGGCCGAGTTCCCGGCGCTAAATAAATTACGAACTCAATCTCGCGACTTGGAGGCAAGCCCGAGATTTCCTGAAAAATATCCTCAAATTCTCTAACAACGGGAATCGAGTCTAGGGAAACAACTATTTCTCATGAAGCCTCCTCCTCAATACAATATAAATGTGTGCTCGAACCTCCCTCTCGAAGAGGCATGGCTACCAAAAACATCTCTTACCCCGGAATGATGAAGACTATACTCGTCCCATAATTATTTACCATGGCTCGGTATTTCACTAACCAGTCCATACCCAAAATGACATCGTACCTGACCATATACAGGATGAGTAAATCGACCTCAAAACACAAATTACCAAGGTCTATTCCTACCACTTTGCAAATAAAAAGTATAAGAGAACCATCACCTATGGAAGACTCCACACTAGTAAAAGTACTCTCGACAGATTTAACCAACCCCGTCGAATGAGCAAAATGCCTAGCAATAAATGAGTGCGTTGCGCCCGCTTGACCTTATGAAGCATTGTTTCCATAACGCATAATCCTAGTACCAAGAACTAAACTTATCCCTACTCCTAACATTGTGCGACGTTCCGTGCGTGGGGCGTCTCGCCAAGCAAAATCCAAACAAGGAACCCCCCCGATACACTACTCCTTGACAATGTTGATCGTCGAGATTCATTATTCCCTCAGTACACAACACAGCATCTGTGACACCCTAACCGTGCCTAAAACCACCTCCGACAAAGTTATAACCCCCAAAGCGTTGTTTCTTAGACGAGTCCCCTTGTTATGGGTCCCGCTCCTTCTGCTTATTCCCAAACTGTTGTGGTGGTGGCTGTGCTCCACCAACACCATTACCTCCTTGTTTACTAGCTTGACCAGAATCCGAAATCTTCTTACTCCCCTTCAAGTGAAGGTGGTGATCCTAGCAATGGAGTAAGGCAGCATTCATCACATCGCCAAATGTTTGTAAAGCTGGATTCCCCAACAAGTGTTGCCTTATCCTCCAATTCAAACCTCCGATAAATTTTGAAATCCTCATTTCTTCTGGAATGACTTCATCCGGCACAAAGTTTTCTAAACGCGTAAATTCCTCTTCGTATTCCGCCACTGACCGTTCCCCTTGAACAACATCCTGAAGCTTCTTCCTCATCTCCTTCTAGATTGCTGGAGGAAAATAATTTCGATCAAACAGAACCCATAATTCCGAGATAGTCATGGTATCCCTCTGTTCTGGAGTCGTCACCGATTCCCACCATTGTAGGGCTGCTTCTACGAGTTTAAAAGTGGCGAGAATCTATTTTCTCTCCCCGCTACACTCCACCATTCGAAGATGGCATTGCATAACTTTCTTCCATTGATTTTCCACAATCACATCAGCGCCACCCTGATATTCTGGAGGGTGACCTTTCAGGAAGGATTCTCCAATTCTTTCCCATGCAGAGGGTCCCGTATGGACTTGAATCTCCGGTGATACCGGTTGTTGGGCTTGTGGAAGCTGCTGCGCTATAACGGTCATTGCAGCGTTGACTGCCTGGGGAACAATATTAGCCACCTCCGTCGCATTCACTGTTCCTTGTAGTGGTGGGGGCTCTATGTTCTCTGCAACTCGATTTACCTTTGTCGGGCGATCTCGTCTAGGCGGCATCTGAGACCAAAAGCAAATGAACCAAAATATAGCTGAAATAATTTATTCTTGCAGAAGATCGTACACATGTACAAACAAAACAGTCCTAATAATAGGGCTCTAAATCAAAGAACGCTACGGTAGAATGTGGTAATTTCGTATAGATCCTAAGAACTATAGAACCTGATGCTTTAATGCCATCTGTGACACCCCGCTTATTAAAATAAGAGGTGGCCAGCCCGTTACTCCAATAATAACAGGTTTAATAAATGGTCCATTCTTTGCATCACTGTCGCATTAATAATAGTACGAGATAACCACCCAGTATTTTAGGAAACGGATGTCAAATAATTTTACAAGTTCAATAAAAATAATTTCGACAATCCAATTTGAAAAGAAGATGGATATATATAGACATGTAACATTTTAATAATCATTATATAAAATAATAATCGAATAAGATGTCGGTTAACAGATTAATACAAACAAGTTACACCAAGTATTTTAGTTAAACATAACAGTATATACAATTACAAAATTGGGGCAACACGCCCGAATGTACAGACTAATCATAACTAGATTATACAAAAGATTGATGCGTCTATTACAAAAGTCCTACAACATCTGCAAAAATGCTGTAGCTCCCTAACACTGGAAAGGAAAGATTAACACGGGTGTCCTTGCGGCGGAGCACCTGAGCGTATATAAGAACAACACAAGAAAGACAAATATAAACGGGTCAGGGCCCGATTTGATATGATATACGTGTGAATAAAATGCATAACGGTTATGAATGCTAACATCATAAACAAGTTTAAATCGCTCTTCACAATAAGAATCATCCTCACCTATCATCTAAGTGCACATTCTAGCGCGATACCATTCATTAAGTTAGACTATTCATCAATTTAAGAGAAATAGCTAAATTCTATTTTTATATGCTTAAATTGCAGTTTCGTAAAATATGACGTCACAAGTCCATTCAACATTGGGAAAATTACGCCATATCGTTGATTTCTTGATGCATTAACCATTTATGAAATGTCACATTTATGAGAACAGTTATAATAAAAATATAACGATTCTAAGACCATCCTTCCGGGAGTCACCCCACTAGATGCTCCCCTAAAGGCTATCATCTTCCAGGGCCTATAACCAAGGTCACCTGGGAACCCTAAATCGCGTCGTGTGGGAAGCGACCATATACCTTCGACAGTGAGTCATAACCATACCGAGAATCACCTCACTTTGAATAAAACAACAACACAATGTAACCACCGATCCTACGGCCGAGGACTATATTCTCCCTGCATTCACTAGTCACGGGATTTACCTCATTCGGGTAACTTTCCTTATGATAGAATTTAGAGAGGTATGTATATGCAAGATATAAATCACAAGATATGCCAATTTAAAATGCATGTTGATTATATTTGAAACCATATGTGCTTAACGACAATAGCCACAAAGTTTAATTGCCCTCATACTAGACTCCGAGAGTTCACGACAACACTATAAGCTACCCCGTGTAATTTACCTCATACTAGTCTCTAAAAGTCCGAAACAATATCAGCCAAGTCTCACCTAGTCATAGACTAGCTTACTGGATGGAAAAAACCCTAACACCCATTAATTAAGCCCCGACATAAGCCCGATCATCCTCTTTCTAACCTAGGGTATAAATTCCTCTAATGTAAGACTCCAATACTCTATTTTACTTCATAAGAGAAGGTTCCTAAACCTCGAACCTAAAAGAAAAGGACTAAAAACTAAGTTCGAAAAAAAATCCTATAAAACAGCCGGATTTCCGAATCGATTCGCCCCTGATAGTGAATCGATTTGCTCAAAAGCAAATCAATTTGGCTGAGAAAATCGACCTTCTATCTCAGCCCGAATCGATTCGGCCTTAACACGAATCGATTCGGTTCCCCATACCTGTAGCCCCCATTTTTAGCGAATCGATTCGCTAGGGAGGGCAAATCGGTTCGCCCCGGATGAAATGCCCAGTTGGGGCTACGGGTTATATGAGCCCTAAATATCCAAAACCTATTTTCTTCCACTTTTCTCATCATCATCAACCAATAATTTCACCAAATCATTTCTACACAACAACTAACTTATATAATCAACACAAATCATAATCAAATCAATATTTAAGGGCTTAAACACCAAAATCATCAAAATCCATAAATGGTTTAAATCTCAAGAACACAACTATACACTCAATCATACATTTGCAAGTTAGAAACTTGCCTCAAGGTTGTAGTCTCGGATTATCTTCCGGTAGCAACGATTTCAAGCTCCAAATCTTTAACTTTCCCCATTCTTTTCTCTTTTTCCCAAGCTCTCTCTCTCTCTCTCTCTCTCTCTCTCTAGATTTAGAAACATAAATGAGAAATAAATGCTCTTCCAAGACTAAATACCCAAATACATTAAGTCTAGCATTTAAATGCTACTACATAATTAAAATGACTCGTAACATCATAATTAAGTTATAACTAGTCAAAAGTACCCCGGAACCCAAAAATACAACTTGTTACTTATTATGATAATCTCAACCATTTTCGGACTAACCGTGCCCTCTAAATTAGCATCCGGGATATCGTTCAATATTTCATGTTCCAACATCATATTAACTCTTAAATAATAATCCAATATGAATATAAGCCATAACCGTCACTTAAAGCACAACGACGCAACAAAACATAATGTTACACTATTTACATCTTCTTAACAGTAAATACGCAAAACTCAGTAAATATTATCTCTCAAATCAGTTAAAATAATATTTACTTCAACTTCCTTTATTTTATATAATTATCCCACAAGGCAAATTAGTGTAAAAAAATAATTACTCATAGATAAGGGGTATTACATTGGCAAACCCTTAAGTATGTATGTTCCACTTAAGAATATTCACAATTATAAAACACATAAAGATGTAATTCTTTATGAATTTCTTTTTTCTATATGAAAAGTATATTTACATTGTGTATTTAACAAAATTACAAAACCAAGGTTAATTACAAAGAACTTTTTAATTATAAAAACGAATTAACCAAGGTGTGAATCCAAGTCCGCTAAGTCTTATACCTTTCCTAAGTAGTGTACTTGAGTGAATCCGAGATGTTGATGAAGTTTTTCGGTGATCTCTTGGATGGGACTCAAATATATTTTGGCAAGAAATTTAGACAATCTATTCTATGTAGGACATCGAGTATACTATACTCTTACAAAAACCTAAACTCGAAAGCAATGAAAGAAGCGAGTCATTCAAAAACAAAAGAAAAATATCAAAGATGTAATTCTATAAGAATAAAATCAATTACTTTGCTCATTTTGATCATTATAGTCATGAAATGTACCTACATTCAATGTTGGGAAAATAAATGCCCACTCCCCATCTCCGGTGATACAATGTCGAGAACGGTGATCGAACTTACACTATATTTAAGAATCCATCTTTGGCATTTAAAGTTGATGAACATTTAAACTCAACACTGTAACATCGAACATCAGTACAAACTTTGGCAATGTAGTACCGAGTTTGGGTAATAACCCTCACTGGCTTGGTAACAAACGTAGTGTTAATTATGCTTGTGTTTAGAAAGTGTGTCAGTGATCCAAGTGAAACTCACATAAAAGTAATAAAGATCGATAAGTATTAGTTTGAATTACACGACGATTGGTAAAATTATTTATCAATTACACTTATGGAGGCAAACATGCGTGCATGTCAAGTTTAATGTAAATTTGGTTGAATTATGTGAATATATAGGGAAATTAAAACGTAATGTTAACAACGCTTGTGTTTAGAAAGTGTATGCCAGTGACCCAAGTGCGAGTCACATACAATTAATAAAGCTCTATAAGTACTAGGCCGAATTCCATGAGGATTGGTACAGTTATATATCAATTACACTTATAGAGTGAAACATGTGTGAATATCTAGTTTAATGTGAATTTGGTTCAATTAAGTGAATATATAGGGTAAATTAATGCAAACAAAAGTAATATTAACTCACTATACTTAAATTTTATTTTAATGATAAACCTAATATATTTGTGTATGAGCTCAAGCCTAATTTAAATAATTCAAGTAATCCGAACAATCAAATTACATTTTTATGTGAATTGTAAACCACTATATTTGGTAAAAATCATTTATCCACTAATTAACAAATTTATTTAATTTCTCAACATGATAAACCATTGATTATTTTATCAATATGATTTTCAAATAATCTTAATTAATTCATTTAAAAGAATAAAATTGTGACACCACATGAATTCCATATTTAGGGTGATTAATCCTAAATGCCTAATGGACTAGAGTTAAAACATAAATAACATGCTAAACACGTGGGATAACGTAAGTGTACACCTGGTTATCAAAATATCTAACCATATGAATATGATAATAAATAAAAAAATTGAATATAAATAAGCTAATACAACCCCAATATTTTTACAACTCATGTGAATAAAAATTGATCAATTGAATAATAAATACAACTCTCAAAATGAACTGAAATTATACGATTGGATATACAAATTACTTTATAGATATACCACTGAAATGCAAAGAGCACTAGACTATATATATCCTCAGATGCGGGCCTTAATAAGGACTTAATAATGCTAAGCACAACCTTTGGTTCCCGCAAAACCTGAAGATGTTAGTCAACGAAAGACGGTTAAAACCTCCATGCAAGAAATCTTATACTTAACCCAACAATGATAAGAATATAACATATTAAAAGTATGTGATCCTCAAGACATATAATTGCAAGTCTCCTACTGCATACTCAATAACCTGCAAATAAATATCTTATACATTCCTAAATATAAGGATAAGTATAGTCCTAACATACGAATTCTCATTGCCATAAGCGATACCTACTCTAAGGGTGGTCACTATGTAACACTAACCATATAGAGATATATTTTCATACTTGAACTACTAAGACTACCATAGTCCATCCTAGTTTGAATCACCATAGCACCACATTGTCCGCCACCTCCCAAACATAACTAGACTCCATGCGTGGGACGTGAAATCCAAATAAGGAACCCCTCAGTATACTTTTATCTAACGCAACTGTAATACCCCCTAATTTTATAAATTTTATTTAATGGGATTAATTAAATTAAATGGAAATTAATTGGAAATTAATCCGGATTTAAATACTAGCGAGATATGAGTTGGTATTTGATTATGATGATAAGGATGAATATCATTGGGTAAATATGATAATATATGATTATTGAAATAATTATAATTGTCGCAAGTCCTAAATACAACAATTTGAGAAATTTAGCTGGGACGCGCGTATCACGTCAGGAATCAATTTAACTGAACATAAAAGTAAAATATAATTTTATCATCCATATGATCATTTTGAGCACGCCAGTGTGTCCGTAAGGGTTAAGATAGTCAGAAAACACTGGCCGAGGGTTTAGTTTGGGTCCCAGGGTATTTTTAGGCCACACCGGCAACCCGGGAGGGTATTTTGGTAATTTCTATTTTTGGGGATTAGCAACCCACGAAAATTGGGTCTTGCAATCAGCCTATATTAGGACCCTTTGGGGTCATTACTTGTCACAAACAAGTCTTGATCAAAGAGAGAAGAGAGGAGAAGTTCTAAGGGGTTTCCAAAGCCACAACCACCACCCGCCGCCGGGATCGTCGAAATTGTGGCCGGAAAGAGAAGAAGAAACCAACCTAGATCGTCATCAAAGGTTCAAAACTTATCTACAAAGGCAAGTGATTTATTCCATTAAGATTTAGTAAATAAATTATCCATGTTAGAGTAGGATTTGATGATATCCTTGAAAATCTGAAAACTCATGATATTTGGAGATGGAACCTTAATTATTGGTAGGATGTTTATGTAATCTTGATTCTCGAAGAACCTCACTTAGTAGATCATAAACCATGTGTAATTAATTTCGGATTTATGAAGAGATTAAGATGATTCTTGAAGAAAAATTGAAAGATAAGACTTTTTATGAAATTAGGATGATTGATCCAAGAAAAGACTAATTGATAATGAATTGACAGTTATAGAACCTTTATAATTATGTAGTTAGGTTGTATAATGATCCTATATGTTTACTTTTTGTAATGAAGATTTGAGACAAAAATTGGCCTTAAAATGAAGCAAACCCGTAGCCTGCACCTGCTTGATTGATCGATCGACATTCATAGGTCGATCGACATTCATAGGTTGATCAATCGACCTCCCCAGAAACAGTGATCTTTTTCCCTTTTTTGGATTTAATCAATTTCGACAATTTGAAAGTTGAACGAGGGGATTATGTAAAGACGTTAGGACTTAAGGGAGACCAGTAGGGACGTAATTGAACCCCGAAACATATTAGAATTGATTAGGAATATAGTGATTGAATTTACGAGGGTTCGACAAGTAATTTCCTATTTTACGATACAAGAACATGATTTATATCATTAGGAGTGATAAGTTAGGATATGAGGCATGCACAAAGAGCTAAGGGTACTGAATTAATATTTGGGAAAGTTTGGAGACTTAGTAACCTCTTCGGTTAGGATTAAGTACTCGAAATTTACGACGTGAGACGTATCGACAAAATATATTATATATCATCCGGAATAATCATAGCGTATGAACTTTGACTAATGGTATAAGGATGAAATATACCCTTAATAAAATAACAAATTATTTAAGTTGTGGGAATGCTTATATATGGATTATTATGTGTATGACATACCTACCATACTTGCTATCACGGGAGGTTGGTTATCAATAAGGGCCATCTAATCTTTGTGTGCCTACGGGGGGATTTAGATTGGTACCTCAAGGACATAGGACTGAGAATGGTTTATTTTGAGTTAATAAGTCAGCAGACCATGGGAGCATAGGTATGTGCGTGATCCGTGGGTATGAGAACTATGTTCGCCTCCAATATGTGTGATTTTGGCTTATTGAAATGATTCCTGAGATGTTCGAAATACGTAGTCCTTATGTACATGATGTACCGGGATTCGATAGCAGAGTATATGTGCACCACACCTTAGCATGGTGGTGCCATATTTGTATATTTATGCTGAGAATGATATACTTGCATTTATAACTGGCTCATTGTTAAATTGTGAATACGAATAATTGAGATACTTTAATGGGATTAAAAGTGTGATAATTCATATCGTAATTGATGTAATAATTCTGATTAATGAAAAGTTGAGTTACATGCAGATTATATTAGAAAAATACGAATAGACCCCAATATCATAATATGATGATAGGAAGTGGTACAGACTAGTTAGTTAGAGCCATAACTGGGATGGGTTAAGGGTATACGTTAAGCGTGCATATTAGTTGAGGGGTTAAGGACTCATGCGAGAACATGTATAAAATATTTACTGTTTAATGCAATTAAACACTTGTTGTATTTTAAACTGTTTTCACCTCGGGCTCTGACCCGTTTGCTTTCAAATCTATTTTTCTTGTAAAACCTTTTTAGGTGCCCCGCCACAGGGACGCCAAGCATAGGAGTTTCATTTTATAGACGTGTTATAGCTGCAGTGGAAGTTACAGGATCTCGGTATTAGATGCCTCCACATTCTGCATTTGATTCTATTCAGGGTCATCTATCAGTTAGAGCATGTCGCCCCTTTACATTTAGATAAAACACTCTTAGTGTACCAGTCTCATTTCAGTTTTTGGAATTTATTTAGTTATTCAGACTTCATTTTGGGTTTTATTCAATATTTGTATTATTCAGGGGAGTGTTACTCCAGACTCATTTTATCATTTCATTATTATTCTATTGTGATGGTGATGTGGATATAGTGTAGTTAACTTATAATTTAATTGGTTGCATGTTAATTTAATTTAATAAAATTGACAACTCACTTTTTAAATATCAGGTGGATAGTAATTATTTAAAAACGTTTTTCGACCGTGATGCTATGGACTGCACCAACTTGACATTTTATATCAATTTGAATAAAAGAGTAGCTACCCAGTATTTAATTAGACGGGGTGTCACAGGTGGTATCAGAGCATCTGGTTCTAGTGACCTTAGGATCTCTATGGCTTGTTATGTTTCCTCGTAACGTCCTTTGATATAGAGCCTTATATTTTAAGATTGTTGTACTCTATTATATATCATACGTTCTTCAGTAATTTTGAAGATATTAACTGCGTACTTATAAAACTTCTCTCGTTTCAGATGCCTCCTAGACGTACAAATCAAGTTCCCAGGGATGCCTAACCCGAACCTCAGCCAGTACCAGTTCAGGGTTCTATAAACACTGCTGAAGTTGCCACCATCGTAGCCCAGGCGGTAAATGCCGCATTAACAGTTGTGCAGCAAGCACAGCCACAGACACCGGTGGTAGCCCCAGTCCAGGCTCAGGCATTCCCGTCTGCTTGGGAACGTGTCCGAGATGCTTTTCAGAAAGCACACCCTCCAGAATTTGCAGGAAGCTCTGATGTTGTTACGTTGAGCCAGTGGAAAAAGGACATCCAAAGGCACTTAAGTATGTATGAGTGTATGAACGTCCAGAGGCAGGTACTGGTTACATTCAAGCTAGTAGGATCAGCACTACAGTGGTGGGAGTCAATTGCCACCACAGAAGAGAGAGACGTTCTTTCGATACAAGAGTTCTGGTGCGGTTCGACCGCAAATATTTTCCCTCAGCGGTTCTCACAGAGACGAGGAGAAAATTAATGAACCTTAAACAGGAGGGAAAAACAATGGAAGAATATGAGATAGAACTCACTAATCTCCTGCATATCGTCCCTGATGAGATCCCCACAGAAGAGAGGAAAATCCAGAAGTTCACAGATGGGTTGACATGTAGGATTCATCAACACTTGCTGGGAAATCTCTCGTTGGACACTTATTCAGATGTGGTTAACGTAGAATTACTACAGTGCCAGGACGACCGCTTTCACTTGTCAGAGGGTAAGTGAGAAGGAGGGTCCAGCCAGCAAGGCAGGGTAGGGGAAAATGGTGCCAACGGGGCACAGTTAATTCAGGGACATAATAAACAGGGTGCCCAGGGTCCCCAACAGGGGGATTTTAAGATATTTCAATTAGGGGGCTTTACGCATGGCTAAGGAGGTTTTAGGCATGGCCAGCAGGGGCAGCACGATCATTAAGGCCATAATCAATTTTAGCAGGGCCAGTATGGCTAGGGAAGGGGTGGTAACAGCCATCAGGGGCGCGGGCAGCAAAGTCAAAGAGGGGGAAGCTTCCCAGGGAAATGTTTCCTATGTGGTAAGATTGGCCACAAACGCCAGGATTGTTTTGAAAGGGGCAGGGCCCCGCAGCAGCAGCAGAGTGCTCGAAATGAGTCCCAGAGACCAATTTTTCTCGCCGCCCTCCCAGCGCCACAGCAGATGCCAGCATTTCCACCAATCCCAGGTGTCCCAATCCAGGAGGGACACCTTCAGTACGAGCAAGTATACCAATTCTAGCAGGCTGCAGTCCCACAGGATCCACCTGCGATTCAGGGTATGTTTTCTATTTAGGGGACTATGGGGCACATTTTATTTGACACGGGGCTACACACTGTTTTATTGCCATGAGATTTGTGTACACTATGGGATTGTTAGAGATCGCGAAGAGCACCGTTACTTGTGTAGATTCACCGTTGAGTAGGAGTTATGTGATTTCCCTTATATGTAGAGGAGTTGGTATAGAGATCAGGAGGCTTACTTTGCCTGCCGACATGTTAGTATTAGATATGACCGAGTATGATGCTATTATTAGTATGGATTGGCTGATTGCGTATCGAGCCATGATTGATTGTTACAGTAGGAGTATTATTTTTGCCATACCTGGGCAGGAGATGTTTCTAGTGGCGATGCCTCGTCCTGAGGGAGGATTGTCCACACACTTGTATTATACAGAGGAGGAGGCCTTTAGGGAGGTGGTAATATCACTTGATTTGATTCCAGTTGTTAGGGAGTTCACAGATGTATTTCGGGATATTCCTGGATTTCCACCTAGTAGAGAAATAGACTTCGTTATAGATTTGGCACAGAGCACTTAGGCAATAGCCCGCGCACCTTACCGTATGGCTCCAATTGAAATGAGGGAGCTTCGGGATCAGATAGAGCAGCTGTCGGGTCAGGAGTTTATCCGGAGGAGTACTTCGCCATGGGGTGCTCCTGTGCTGTTTGTTAAGAAAAGGGATGGATCTCTAAGGTTGTGTATCGATTACTGAGAGTTGAATAAAGTCATGATATGGAATAAATATCCATTGCCCCGAATCGATGACTTATTCGACCAGTTAAGAGGAGCCACCTTCTTCTCAAAGATTGACTTGAAATCATGGTACCATTAATTGCGAATTAGGGAGCAGGATGTCTCGAAGACTGCCTTCCTGACAAGATATGGTTCCTACGAGTTCAGAGTTATGCCTTTTGGCCTGACCAATGCTTCAACTGTGTTTATAGACTTGATGAATAGGGTGTTCAGATAAATTCTAGACCAGTTCGTCATCGTCTTTATTGATGACATTCTGGTTTACTCCCAGATCGAGGAAGAGCATGCCAACCACTTAATACAGGTTTTGCAGACACTACGTCAGAACGAGTTGTATGCAAAATATGAGAAGTATGGGTTTTGGCTGAAGAGGGTTCAGTTCTTGGGTCATATCGTCTCGGATAAGGGATTATCTGTTGATCCAAGGAAGGTATCCGCGGTGAGGGAGTGGGGACAACCCACGACACCAACATAGATACATAGTTTCTTGGGCCTAGCAGGATACTACAGGAGGTTTATTCAGGGGTTCTAAAAAATAGCGGGTCCTTTGACACATCTAACTCGCAAGGGTGTGCCATTTATGTGGAGCGATGCCTATCAATTGGCATTCGATGAGTTGAAGGACAAGTTTCCCTCAACACCAGTGTTAGAATTTCCCAGACCGGGAGTGGAGCACCTAGTCTTCACTGATGCATCCTTACTAGGACTTGTGGGAGTACTGCAGCAGGAAAGTCAGGCCATAGCTTATACTTCCCGTAAGCTTAAGCCTCACGAGAGGAATTATCCCACCCATGACTTGGAGCTAGCGGCAGTCGTATTTGCTCGTCGGATTTGGAGACATTATCTCGTGGGGGAGGAATTCTGTTTATTCACAGACCACAAGTCCCTTCAGTACCTCTTCACCCAAAAGGAGCTGAATGTGCATCAACACCGTTGGCTAGAGTTTGTGAAGGATTATAAGTTCGATATCCAATACCACCAAGGGAAGGCTAACGTGGTAGCAGACGCGTTGACCTGTAGGTGAGGTGGCCGAGGTGTGGAAAGCAAAATGGAAGGAGTTGGGGCACCAGGACGCAGTGGCCCGATCATTTATGTCTGTAATGACAGTTACGCCCCAAATTGTTATGAGGGTGATACAGGCCCAGGTAGCATACCCATTTTGTCAGGAGCAGATAGTACTACTGTTAGCAAAAGGAGCCGAGTCTTATTCCGTTAGTTTAGACGAGGGGGGGGGGGCTTATGCTTCAATGGCAGGTTAGTTGTTCCTGAAGGGGAAGACTTGCGACACAAGGTAATGACAGAGTCGCACGGGTCGCGTTTCGCAGTGCATCCTGGTGAGGATAAAATGTACCAAGATATGAGGTGATAGTACTGGTGGAGCGGGATGAAGAGAGATATTGTTGAGTTCGTTTCGAAATGTGCCACGTGTCAACTAGTAAAAGTGGACCATTAGAGGTCGGCAGGACTTTTACAGCCGTTAGAGATCCCTATGTGTAAATGGGAGAGCATTTCCATAGACTTCATTACAGGATTACCGACATCGCCGAGAGGTCACGTCTCCATATGGGTAATCGTAGAACGGTTGACAAAGGTTGTTCACTTTTTTTCAGCCCAGACAGACTACACTATGGGTCAGTATGCCCAGATCTTCATATGGGAAATATTAAGACTCCACGGGGTGCCTCTCAATATCGTGTGTGATAGAGACAAGATATTTGTATCACGGTTTTGGGAGAGTTTTCAGGAAGCCATGGGAACAGACTTGCGGTTAAGTACAACCTATCACCCGCAGACAGATGGGTAGACTAAATGGACCAATCAGATGTTGGAAGACATGTTACGCATGTGTATACTAGAATTTGGAGGTGGTTGGGAGCAGTATCTTCCACTGGTGGAGTTTGCCTATAATAACTCCTACCAGTTCACTATTGGTATGGCTCCATTCGAGGCATTGTACGAACAACCTTGTCGTTCCCCACCATATTGACTAGAGGTGGGAGATAACAAACTCCTTGGGTCGGAGATGATTCAGGATACTTAAATAAGAATAGAGATGATACGGAGCCGTATTCGGGTAGCTCAGGACCGACAGAAAAGTTATGTTGATGCTAAAAGGTTCTTTCGAGAGTTCAAAGTGGGGGATCAGGTGCTGCTCAGAGTATCTCCTATGAAGGGGATTATGCGTTTAGGAAGAAGGGAAAGTTGGAACCTAGATACACGGGGCCATTCCCTATCATCGAACGAATTGGGACAGTCGCCTACAGACTTGTATTACCGGAACACTTGCATAGGGTCCATGACGTGTTTCACATTTCCTCACTGAGGAGATATCTTCGAGACGAGTTAGCCCATACTCACATTATTTTAGAGAACATTGATCTACAGCCAGATTGCTCCTACTTCAGTGGCGGCATCATAATGCCGAGGAGTCTACCTGGGAGCGTGAGGATGAGATGCGCGGGCGTTATCCAGAATTATTTTACCAGGTATAATTTAATTCTGAATTTTGGGATGAAATTCAGTTATTAGGGGGAAGTATGTAATACCCCGTAATTTTATAGATTTTATTTAATGGGATTAATTAAATTAAATGAAAATTTATTGGAAATTAATCCGGATTTAAATACTAGCGAGATATGAGTTGGTATTTGATTATGATCATAAGGATGAATATCATTGGGTAAATATGATTATTGAAATAATTAAAATTGTCGCAAGTCATAAATACAACAATTCGAGAAATTTAGTTGGGACGCGCGTATCATATCAGGAACCAATTTAATTGAACTTAAAAGTAAAATATAATTTTATCATCCATATGATCATTTTGAGTGCGCCAGTGTGTCCGGAAGGGTCGAGATAGTCAGAACACACTAGCCGGAGTTTTAGTTTGGGTCCCGGGGCAGTTTTAGGCCACACCGGCAAATCAAGAGGGTATTTTGGTAATTTCCATTTCTGGGGATTAGCAACCCACGAAAATTGGGTCTTGCAATCAACCTATATTAGGACCCTTTGGGGTCATTACTTGTCACAAACAAGTCTTGATCAAAGAGAGAAGATAGGAGAAGTTCTAAGGGGTTTCCAAAGCCACAACTACCACCCGCCGTCGCGATCGTCGAAATTGTGATCGGAAAGAGAAGAAGAAACCAACCTAGATCATCATCAAAGGTTCTGAACTTCTCTACAAAGGCAAGTTATTTAATCCATTAAGATTCAGCAAATAAATTATCCATGTTAAAGTAGGATTTGATGATATCCTTGAAAATCTGAAAACTCATGAAATTTTGAGATGGAACCTTAATTATTGATAGGATGTTTATGTAATCTTGATTCAGGAAGAACCTCACTTAGTAGATCATAAACCATGTGTAATTAATTTCGGATTTATGAAGAGATTATGATGGTTCTTGAAGAAAAATTGAAAGATAAGACTTTTTATGAAATTAGGATGATTGATCCAAGAAAAGACTAATTGATGATGAATTGACAGTTATGGAACCTTTATAATCATGTAGTTAGGTTGTATAATGATCCTATATGTTTACTTTAGAATTTAGCATCTTCTAATGAATATTTGAGACAAAATTGGACTTAAAATGAAGCAAACCCATAGCCTGCACCTGCTTGATCGATCGATCGACATTCATAGGTCGATCGATCGTTGGTGCTTGATCGATCGACATTCATAGGTCGATCGATCGACCTCCCCAGAAACAGTGATGTTTTTCCCTTTTTCGAATTTAAGCGATTCCAGCCATTTGAAAGTTGAACGAGGGGATTACGTAAAGACGTTAGGACTTAAAGGAGACCAGTAGGGACGTAATTGAACCCTAAAACATATTAGAATTGATTAGGAATATAGTGATTGAATTTATGAGGGTTCGACAAGTAATTTCCTATTTTACGATACAAGAACATGATTTATATCATTAGGAGTGATAAGTTAGGATATGAGACATAAAAAAAGAGCTAAGGGTCTGAATTAATATTTGGGAAAATTTGGAGACTTAGTAACCTCTTCGGTTAGGATTAAGTACTCAAAATTTACGACGTGAGATGTATCGACAAAATATATTATATATCATCCGGAATAATCATAGCGTATGAACTTTGACTAATGGTATAAGGCTGAAATATACCCTTAATAAAATAACAAATTATTTAAGTTGTGGGAATGCTTAATATATGGATTGTTATGTGTATGACATACCTACCATACTTGCTATCACGGGAGGCTGGTTATCAATAAGGGCCATCTAATCTTTGTGTGCCTACGGGGGGATTTAGATTGGTACCTCAAGGACATAGGGCTGAGAATGGCTTATTTTGAGTTAATAAGTCAGGAAACCATTGGAGCGTAGGTATGTGCGTGACCCGTGGGTATGAGAACTATGTTCGCCTCCAATATGTGTGATTTTGGCTTATTGAAACGATTCTTGAGATGTTCGAAATTCGTAGTCCTTGTGTACATGATGAAACCGGGATTCGATAGCAGAGTATATGTGCACCACACCTTAGCCCGGTGGTGCCATATTTGTATATTTATGCTGAGAATGATATACTTGTATTTATAACTGGCTCATTGTAAATTGTGAATACGAATAATTGAGATACATTAATGGGATTACAAATGTGATAATTCATATCGTAATTGATGTAATAATTCTGATTAATGAAAAGTTGAGTTACATGCAAAATATATTAGAAAAATACGAATAGACCCCCATATCATAATACGAAGGTAGGAAGTGGTACAGACTAGTTAGTTAGAGTCATAACTGGGATGGGTTAAGGGTATATGTTAAGCGTGCACATTAGTTCAGGGGTTAAGGACTCATGTGAGAACACGTAACAAACATGTATAAAATATTTACTGTTTAATGCAATTAAACACTTGTTGTATTTTAAACTGTTTTCACCTCTTGCTTTGACCCGTTTGCTTTTAAATATATTTTTCTTGTAAAACCTTTTTAGGTGCCCCGCCATAGGGACACCAAGCATAGGAGTTCCATTTCATAGACGTGCTGTAGCTGCAGTGGAAGTTACAGGATCTCGGTATTAGACGCCTCCACATTCTACATTTGATTCTATTCAGGGTCATCTATTAGTTAGGGCATGTCGCCCCTTTACATTTAGATATAACACTCTTAGTGTATCAGTTTCATTTCAGTTTTTGGAATTTATTTAGTTATTCAGACTTCATTTTGGGTTTTATTCAGTATTTGTATTATTCAGGGGAGTGGTACTCCAGACTCATTTTGTCATTTCATTATTATTCTATTGTGATGGTGATGTGGATATAGTGTAGTTAACTTATAATTTAATTGGTCGCATGTTAATTTAATTTAATAAAATTGACAATTCACTTTTTAAATATTAGGTGGCTAGTAATTGTTTAAAAACGTTTTTCGACTGTGATGCTATGGATTGAACCAACTTGACATTTTGTATTAATTTGAATAAAGGAGTATCTACCCGGTATTTAATTAGACGGGGTGTCACAACAACTGGTCATTGAGGTCTAATAGGTATTAAACCTCAACCTGAAGCACACTTATCCTTCACACCCAAATACTAACCTACCAAAACTACCCATTCCTAGAGATAAGAACCACTAGATAATTTATCCTTCTAAACCCTACATAATCTAACCCTTGTCGCCTAACCAAATAGTAAAGATATAACCCAATGTAAGGCTCACTTATTCCCAATGTGATACATCAACTCCATGGATATACCCAAGTGTAAGAGAACCAAAAATACCATACGTTCACATTAACCAATATGACATCACTATGCCCGTCCCCAAATCCCATAAATCACCTTAATAGCTCATCATTCGATTTTTCAGGGAATCCATACCACATTTTTGGATTTTAAACCCACCTATATACCAAATAATACACGGTCTATTGTAACTAAAGGAAGAGGCACTACCAGATAACAACTACTTTTATCAACCTTATGGGATAATCATATCTCACATAACATAACTACATACTTGACAATAAAGTACATGAATCACTAGTATTTACAATCTAATAAGACATCGAGAAGTATAAGCTAGCTGCCCAACTTATATATCATCGTACTTACCGGACCTTTCTTTTATATTCCCAATATAATTTCTTAGTTCCATTATTAAGTTACGCAACTAAATGATATATTGTTCGCTCTAGGTATCGAAAAATGTAATTTTTTTATTGTAATTATTGCATATTAAAATTGGCTACATTCTGTGACAAAATATTCGAGTCATTGATTCATTTGAGCCATGTAGGCTTGATACGTAGAGTAAGGCACATTCATTTGGATTATATGATTTTTTGGACTTGAAGATCTTACAAGCCTCTCTACAATGCAAGACTTTTGACACACACTTTGAAGGCATATGCTTTTGGTAGTTTTGCGAATTGAATTAAGGCTACACACACTTTCATGTTTTTTTCAAAACGTGTGCTTTTAAATTGGATGAACAAGTGATATATATACTCAGTAGTGTTGTGTAAACTTTTTTGGGGAGTGACCTAGTTTAAAGTGCAAAGTTTGAGGTATTTTGTGATTTTCAACCTCAAATCGTTTACACGGTTCTATTTGGACCCGTTCGCAAGGAACCGTTTGCACGGTCAAGAAGTGACATGTGCACATGTTTGTGCCAAGGTTATAACACTGGTTGGAATCGTGCGCACGACAAAATTCAACCGTGCGCACGACATAACATATTTTTGAAAATTTTCTATAAATAGGTCATTTTCCCTTCCATTTCAAAATATTTGAAAACCTCACAACTCAAACACATATCTTGGAGTATTTTTGAGGTTAAGATAATTTCACTTTGCATCCTTATTCCAATTGCACTTGTTCCCTCCAAAATTGATAAAACTTAGACCTATACTTGATTTATGTTTTAAAGAGAGAATTGGGAGTGTTTTAGTTCAGATCCTCATAACCTTGTTCATTTCAATTTACATTGAATTAAAGACCTCATAGATTTAAAATTGGAGGTGCTTCGATTCATTGGAGGAATTGGAGCATGGATTGATTCCAAAGACAAGAGTTGTAATACCCTGCGTATTTTGACATTGGACGTGGTCAGGCCCCGCTGCCAACCTACGCCAGATGTTAGAATTAAATACAATTCTTAGCACATGACATAAATATGAGACATTTTAAAACTTTTTCTACAAGATGTAAATTGCAAAAGTCCAACGAATAAGAAACATCCACCATAAAAAAATCCATCTCCATGCTAACTCTTATAAATAAATCTTATACTCCAATAATAATAATAATAATAATAATAATACTCAAATAGAAATAATCCAACTAAAAATCAGAAACAACTATGGAATTGTATGACCTAAGAAAAATCCATAAATACCGTCTCATAAATAAATATGTCTGGAATAAAAAACTAAACTACTAGAACAATAAGATAAACTCCGGTTGCAAGCAAGGTTCTAAAAGGCGTAAGACGTGGTCGAGGCGTAGAGGACAAGCCTTAGGAGCCTAGGCGAAGCCTAAGCATAAAAAGGCGTTTTCCCTTTTTATTATTTTAATTAATCTAAGGCTAGTAATATGATAAAATAATACATAACTTGAATTTTGAAAATATATCCGTATGTTTGGTAGCCATCTTTCTTATATGCATGCTCCATAATCAATATACAAAATGTATTTCTCAAAATTTAATAAGCAATATAAAAAATGTAATTTTCATTATTCAATTATAAATACCAATAATCATTCAATCGGTAATCAATAATTAATAAAAAATGATTCAATAGAAGAAATGTAATTTTCACCTTTCAAATGAAATAAATAGACTTTTGGTTGGAAGTTGATCGGCAATGTTAGTCTTTTTTTGGACGAAAGGCAGAAAGAGGCAGAGAGGTTTGGGATACTATTTGTCTTTTGATTGTTTTGGACGAGATATTGACCCTACTTGTGAAAAATATCTTTAAAAGACGACATCGTTTCACAAAAGCATTTTTTTTCAAACAAACGTGCACCTTAAGTCTTTTACCAAGAATAAGGCGTAGGTGAGACATTTTTCCTAAGCCTCAAACCTAGGCGCACCTTTTAGAACATAGGTTGCAAGTCCTCAGATATCCAATACTATGCAGATACACATCAACCTAACCTAAAATGTTAGTCAACAATAATGTATCAGAGCCCATCGTAAGAATACCAACTACTCTTTCCATATAGGCTCCGTGAATCGAGTCATAAGTATTATAAGAGATAAATATCACAATAGAATATTTTAAATTAAAAACCAATATAATGTGATGCGAATAAAATAAAATAACACTAGCTACCCATAAAACTAAACCGCCCCACTACCCAAGTTCAATTATATTTATTTCAACATTTAATTAGATCTTAAGCCTTTAACTTAACTTAATATCATTGTTTAATTATCTTATTGATGCTACACCACTATATCCAACCAACCATTATATTGATCATGCACATATTCGGGTGCGCTAAATATTCTAACACATCACGACCACACCCATCACTATATCCAGACAACTCAATTTCATTAGCCTTACACATATTGGTGATGTTCCGTGTACGATACATCATTATATCCAGACGACCTAATTTTAGTTAGCCCTGCACATATTGGTGACACAAACTAATACCCACGTCATTTTATCCAGCCGAACCAATTTTCATTAAACCTGCACATATTGGTGATGCCACTCCATTTTAATACTCATTTTTTTTATCTTAGGCATTAATTATCTTTTCTTTATAAGTTTTTCATTATTTATAACTAGCCCCACCCACAATTCAGGCATCACAACCAAAACCATCCATAGTCCCATACTTATAAATCACCAAACCATAAGTATGATATAATCTATCAACTAGGAAGAATACCTAACCAAAGTCACTACTTAGTATCGTACCAAGGCTAAAGGAATAGTGTAACGGCGTACTACTTAGCCCTACTCAGGAAATTTCCCAAACATACAAGTACACACTCACTAGTCCCATATCTAGAATTGGTAAGAGCAATAAAGTCTACCTACTAGTCCCATACCTAACAAGCAACCTACTAAACAAGGGTGAAAGTACGACTACTCCCAAAGTCACGACGTCCCTCCGATATCAATTTATTAACACGAACAACCTCTACGTAAATCATATTCTTAATTTAATGTCACAATCTTTTAATTTCCAGTCATATAAAGCCAATTCCAATCTTGTTATATCAATTTAATCACGTGACAAACAAGTTTTATTAAATAACTACACAAGTTCTCCAATTCTATTCTTTCAATACAAGTGATATTTTATTAATTCAAAACACCATTCGAATTACATATATTAAATTTGAACATATGATTCGTCCCAATATCCCACCATAACAAGGTACAACTATTTATGTATGCAATATTTCAAGTCTTAAAATCAAAATTTTCAGATTTAATAAAAACAGGTCCATAATAGGTTCTTTATTTTCCTAATTCAAATTGTTAAATAATTTAAGAAAACATGTGTAATTAATGTTTACGCAACATTTAAATCAAACAACACTTAAGGAGAACAATGGTGATATTATTTCTTGAAAATAATTCTTATATAAAATCTGAATACTCTGTTGCATTCGTCTCGCAAAAATAAGAAAGTTTCGTTCTTGAGCATTCTTGAAATAATGTTATTTAAGCCTCTCAAATCTCCATTCGCAAAATTATCCCACAGATCTTTAAGAAATTTCAGTCATGTCCACTATTGGGAAAATATTCATGGAAGCTCCAAAAATTATGAAAACAATGCTCACATATTCTTAATTCAATCTAACTAGGACTTTCAGTTGGAAAGAAAGTCAAATTAGCAGATACACTACACTAAAAATGACCTGAAAGTGATGAATTTATTATAGAAAATTTCATCACCTCTTTTCCTCCCTTCATATTTTTCTCTATCCTACGAATTTGTAGAAATCTTTCTCTCTCTCTATCATATCCTTGTGTTTTATCCCCAGATCTAATGTTATTAGCCTCCTACTAAATCCTAGGTATTGAAATATAACATATTTATACTAAGAGCTTGCCAACAAGGGTTTTAAAATTGTAAATCTATTTTTTCTCACATGGGCCTCCACTAAGGTATTCAAATGATCTCCAAATACATATATTTATTAAATAATAACTAGTCCAAAGGGATCCATACCCATAGACCCTTAGTTTTATTATTTCGAGTGTGTTTTGTCCACTAACAAGTCCTCAAATTAAGTCGTCACAAAAATTCGCTAAATAAATCATAACAAAGGTCTCACTAAATATATTGAAAATAATTCACTTAACTAATTATGTTAGTCCATAAAATAAATCAAATAATAAAATTCAAGAAATATATCTTCAATCCAATATAAACTCAAAATAAATTCCAATAAATGCACAATTAATCCTCATAAAATCAATGCCAAACAATACGGGATATTACATTAGAGTTTCTCATTCGCTTTGTGGAGTTCAAGGTGGATTTTGATAACACATTATATGGTTGACTTAAGTCTGTGCCATATCGGAGTTCCAAATAGTTTGGATATTAAGACAAAATAGGATTAAATTTTTTAGAGTTGCTCTCTCTCAAAGAATGCAAGATATAAGATGAAGAATCAGTCCAAGAACGTCATATGATATTCAAAGGGAAATAGTACTCTCAAGAACCCACACAATTAGGACACAATCATTGCATATATGTGTTATTATGTGTGCATAAGGGTTATATAATTTTTAGGAATTTTTCCAACTTTTTTAAATCTCTCAAAATATTTTTTCAACATTAAAAATGATTTTTCAAAATTAATTGAAATGTGATTTTAAATGTTTGGGGTTTAAAATATAAATATTTTTTTCCTAAAAAAATGGTTCAGGGTAGAATCCAAGTGCACTAGAGAATTCTGGGGGAGGAATTTGTATTTCGAAAAGTTAAGAAACATGCGTCTGTTAGTTCATCCAGACCATACACGTGTTAGCATTGTATCGGTGCCATTTGTGTTTTCTCTGTGTCTTATATGTAAGAGTTAATCGGAGCCCTTGATTCTATATTATTTATGGTCTGCATGTGCTGTTTACAATCCCCGTGCTATCCAAACCAAGCAATCAGTATTCATATATATACCACCTATTTTTCACCCTTAGATTTAGAGTCAACCAGTCAAAACTAATCTCAACCGTAAATTTGATTTGACATTCTCGATCCTTCTCTTGATTAGTAAATAAAGAGACCATGTGTTAACGTTTGAGAAGTTTTTCAATTCGTCTCATTTTGAGAGAATAACTATAGAGAGAAAGAGAGAGAAGAGAGAAGGGAGAGAGAACCTATTCGTTTGAGCGAAACCCAAACGTTTTCCTCCATACACAAACCTAAACACTTTCCTATTTCAAAAGCCAAAAATATTCTAACCTCATAGTTAGATTTTAGGGTTCGGAGAGTTGTGGTAGAGGGTTTGTTCATGTTGAAGACACTCTTCAACTTAGATCTCTCTTAGGAAAACTATCTATATGCAAATCTTATATTTCTTTGTAGAAATTGTGAGATTTACCTTGGGAAACATTTTTTCACGAAAAACTTAGGGTTTCTGTCTTATCTCTAGTGGTTCTTTTGTTTTATATTCTTATCTTTCAAGATCCACTCTCTGACTTTTAAATTATTTTGAAAAAGAGACTTCGACTTTCAAGATATTCTCAGATTTGAACGTTTTATGCTTCACTGAATATATTTCATATTTTGTGAAATAAATTTGTAAAGAAATAAAGGTTGAAACATTTCAGATCTTATTTTTAAAAGACTGGTATTAGATCTGATCTCAAAAGAAGTCTTATTTTCAAAAATAAATTGAATCAGTCCTGCACGTCATATAGTTGACTTGTAAATTCATAGGACTTGTTGTATAACTATTCTGAGAGGTGTGAGCTACATTTATGCATTTAGTTCACATCACGTACACTTTCACTCTCACATGAACACTTAGAATTAGTGGTTCTTTTGAGAGATCTGGTGTTGGTAGAGCCACTGGAATTAGGAAGCAAGGAAGCTGCTGGAGGAAGATAAAAATCAAGTTAGAATCCTTTGAGAGTGGAGTAACTCGTGTAGGTATATTTTTTTGACTTAGATTTTTTATCTTGATTTGCATGCTTAGTGCTGTAACTTGTAATATTGTGATTTATTTAGTGGATTTTTTTTTGTTTTGCTCCGTAGAGGGAGCCGTGGATGTTTTTCCTAATTTGGGGTTTTACCACGTTAAAATATGGTATTAATTTGATTGCATATTTCTTAACTGTTTATGAGTGGTTTCATACTAAAGACATAGCATAGGTTTTTATTTTTAAACCTAAGGTAACCAACTACCAGATTTAACATCCATACTTAATCTATTTGCACACATCTTGTGTGACTTATTTTGAAAATAATTTCAATGAAAGAGTTTATTAGGAGTTTGCTTAAACTTTAACATTTTATTAATAAGTTAGTTAACAAATAGTTTTATATTATTATTTTCAAGTGGTACTAGAGCGGGTTTACTGAAATTTATTTTGATCCTGAAACTCCAGAATTTTTTTTCAAAATCCTTTTTGATATGGATGAAAGATTTGAGAAGTTAGGTAACCTCTCACGTCTAATTCTCTTTGATGGAAATACTTCTGCTACTGGAAAATAGGAATGGTTTCTTTCATTCAAGGAACACTTGGTGATGACGTTTAAGAGATGATTGAAAATGGTTACACACATCCTACTAAGCCTTTGTCTGAAATCAATCCTATAAGAGTTAAGAAAAGTTTGGAGAATTCAGTAAAGATGAGAAAAAATTATTTCTGGATAATAGTAGGGGAAACATTGCTATTTTTATGTCCATTAATGAGCACGAGTTTAAAAGAATATCTATCTGCTCTACTTTTCAAGAGGTCTGGACACTCTAGTCACTGCTCATAAGGGTGATGGACGTGTTAAGGCCGAAAAGACACAAATGCTAGTCCAATAGTACAATACACTAATAATGGATGATAATAAATTATTTGATGATGTCTACATAAGGTTAACTGATATCTTCACTAAACTGCATGCTAATGGTATAACCTATCGTAGAAAATAAATTGTTCCAAAAATTCTTAGGTCATTACCTTCTAAATTTGACAACAAACGATATGCTATGGAAGAAATGGATGACCCAAACCTGACCCCTGAATTTCTAAGTAGCAAATTAAGGACTGTAGAGATGGAGTTAGAATTTAAGAATCAATTAACTGCCCAAAACATGAGATCTACTAGTTCTAATGTTGTGTTTTCATCTCAAATGTCAGTTCCTAAAATGAGTCTATTAGACTTTGACTTTGACTTAAATGATGATTGTGATTTGGATCATCTTGATAATCAAATAGATCTTATGAGCAAGCATTTTAAAAAGATAATCAAATTTAGAAATGTTGTAGCCTCTAAATAAGGCAAACAAAATTATCAAGGCAATCAAAATCACAGACCTCATGATAGACACTATGAGAAACTATCCCATGATAAAAATAAACCTATGATTGAAGTAAAAGATGTGAAGTGTCATAGATGTGGTAGAATGGGACACTATGCTAATAGATGCAAAACTAATTTGAAAAATAACAATAGGGCTAACATCTGTAAGACATAGGACGACTATAGTGATTCTAATTCAGATGAAAACGAGTCAACCCAAAATAATGAGTTTTGTATTTCATTCTTTGCTAAAATTTTGTACAAAGATGATATTAAATGCTTGCCTACTCATGAGTTTGCTATTCCTGTTGATATTTTTTTTTTGACTGCTAGAGATAGTATTGTGCCTATTGATGATGAAAATAAATTTGATAATGATAGCATATGGGTGTGTCAGAATGAGAACATTATTGACAAGCCAAATGTGTGTGTGAGTTTCACACAAGAAATGAACGCTATAGGAGACACTACAAATGATGCACTTAGTGAGCCCGACGATGATCTTCCAGATTTTCAAGAGTTATACACGAAAACACTTAAAAAAATGCCCGTATTGATAAAATGGTGAAGCTATTAAACGAACGTATTGACTTGCTTAACCAGACCATTAGGAAGAACGATGAGGAATTCACAGCACAATGTGTTTCCCATGAGACTGAATCAAAAGAGTTTTCTTTAAAAATCAAAGACCTCTCTGAGAAAAACTATGTTTTAGAGCAAATATATAATTCTACTCTAATTGATCTTGAAGAATCAAAACAAAAAACTTCAAATGTTTTCAAAAAATGTTTACATTTTGAAACTCAATTGAAAACCTACGAAGAAATTGTTGTAGGAAGTAAATTTGATTTTGAAGACAAATCTAGACTAGGTTTTGGATAACTGTTAGTAATAAGACTGTTTCTCCTGAAAATGTTACTTTTGTTAGACAAGGCCAGAATTTTCAAAATACTCACAAAGAAAATTGTTATAAAAATGTCTCTAAGGCAAAACAAAGTGATTGTATTCAACAACCTACATCTAATGGTTCAACTAAGTATGTCAGTCCTCCTGTCAGGTACCAACGTCAAAGACCTAAGACCAATGAAACTTGGTCAACCATATCTAATAAGGCAAAAACCTATCTTTAAAGGATTTAGTAATAAAGTCAAGTCCTCCACACACCAGTACGTACTGTTCGTACTGTGATGTCTATGGACACACCATTGATGAATGTTTTCAAAAGAGACTATATATATCTACTTTTCAAAATTTTAACTATTCTAAAAAGAGTAGGAATACTTATGTTCTCCCAAGACAGACCTCTCATAACTCTAACTATAAAAAGAAGGGAGGATCTAAAACTAGAAGAAACCATTTAGAAAAACCCAAAGAAACTTTTCTAAATCAAAGGCCAATAAAAACTTAAAAATTAGGCCTATTTGGATTAGAAAAGATGACTTGTTACCCCAGTTCAAGTGAAATATTATCATATCTACTTTGGTACCTTGACTCCGGATGTTCTAAACATATGACCGGAGATGAAATCAAATTGACAAATAAAATAGACTTCGCTGGAGGTAGTGTTGTGTTTGGTGATGGAGTTTCGTCTAAGATCATAGGTAAGGGAACATTGTGTGAGGAAGGTCTCCCCAAACTAAATGATGTTCTTCTAGTTAAAGGTCTCAAGGCTAACCTGCTAAGGATATCTCAATTTTGTGATTCCAATCATATGGTTACCTTTTCAAAAATAGATTGCAAAATTGTGGATGAAAAGGGGAACTATATTTTAGCAGGAAACATAAATGAGGATAACTGTTACACAGTCATTCCTAAGTTCGAATCTTGTCAAGTTACCAGATTAGATAATGCTGATCTATGGCATAATCGATTGGGACATACAAATTTTGATAATCTTCGAAGGTTAAGTTCCCAAGAAATAGTTAAAGGATTGCTAAAAATCAAGAATTCGTTTAATCCTGTCTATGGTCCTTGTCAAGAAGGAAAAATAAGTAAATATCCTCCAACAAATTTAAAGATGTCTTAACTAAAAAACCTTTGGAATTAATCCACATAGACGTTATGGGTCTTTCTAGAACTGTCAGTTTTCGTGGTAACAGTTATATACTTGTTATTGTGGATGACTACACACGATATACCTGGGTTGCTTTTCTGAAAAATAAATCCGATACCTTCAGTGAGTTTGTAAAAATTCTTTTAAAAATAGAGAACAAGAAGGACATCCAAGTATGTCACACGAGAAGTGATAGAGGTGGATAATTCAAAGATTTTGGTGTTGCAGAATATTGTATAGGCAACGGTTATAAACATGAATTTAGTGTGCCTAAGACACCTCAGTATAATGGTATTGCTGAACGGAAAAATAGGATCTTACATGAGATGGATAGGGTGATGCTATACGTAAAGAATCTACTTAAGTATTTTTGGGCTAAACCCATTCAAATCGGTTGTCATATTATCAACCATGTATACCTTAAGAAGAATTCCAAATAAACTTCATATGAACTTTGCTTCCATAAAAAGCCAAACTTAAAATATTTCAAAACGTTCGGTAGTGTTTGTTATGTCTGTAAAGACAGATAATATCTTTCAAAGTTTGACACCCAAGGAGAGAAAGGAATCTTTATTGGTTATTCTCAAATACGTATCGCTGTTCGTGTTTTTAATTATCGAACCAAAGTCATTGTGGAATCTTTTAATGTAACTGTAAATTATACCAGTTCTGAGAGTAGTGTCAGTTAACTAGTAGCCCTGGATGGTGTAGAAATGACTTTTACTCTTGATTCTCCAGAGGTAACTGATTCACTGCCACCTGAGAGTCCTTTTGTACCAACATAGGTTTCTAAAGACCATCCTATTGAAAAGATTATTGGTAATCCTTTTGAGTCAGTTAGAACTGGATCCCAAATTCGAAAGGAAGCTCAATTTGCATGTTTCGTTTCTCTTGTAGAGCTAAAAAATATAAATGATGCCCTTTGTGACTCATTATGGATCAACGCTATGAAAGAAGATCTTGTCCAATTTTAGAATCATGATGGTTGGGATCTTGTTCCTAGGCGAAAAAAGAAGGTTATCGACACTCGATGGATTTTCAAAAGCAAAACTGATGAAAATGGAGAGGTCATTCGAAATAAATCTAGGTTGGTAGCATAAGGTTACTCACAGATATAGGGAATTGACTTTGATGAAACTTTTTGCTCTTGTTATTCGTCTTGAGTCAGTTCATCTCCTTTTAGCCATATCATGTCATTTACAATTCAAACTGTTTCAGATGGAAGTTAAGTCCGCATTTTTAAATGGAATTCTAATTGAGGAGGTATACGTTGAACAACCTAAAGGTTTTATCGATCCTACATATCCTGATCATGTTTTTAGACTTAAAAAAGCCTTATACGGTTTGAAACAAGATCTTAGAGCTTGGTATGAGAGACTACCTACCTTCTTAGCCTCTTACGGATTTAGTTGAGGGGGAAATGATCAGGCCTTATTCGTTAGGAAGACAAACAAACATGTTTTAATTTCCCAAGTCTATGTTGATGATATCATTTTTGAATCAATTTGCGCTAAGGAAGTAAAAGAATTTTTTGATATCATGCATTCTGAATTTTAGATGTCCTGAATAGGATAATTATAATGTTTCTTAGGTTTACAAGTAAAACAATTTGATGATGGCCTATTCATTAGTCAATCAAAATATGCCTCTGATCTCATTAAAAAAATTGGGTTAGAACACTCTAAACCTGCGCGTACACCTATGAGAACGTCCACGAAATTATCTAAAGAAGATAAAAGGGAAATCCATTGATCCGACCCTTTATAGGAGTGTGATAGGGAGTTATACCTTATTGCTTCCTGACCAGATATTTTTTTGCGTCTGTGTCTGCGCTAGATACCAATGTGCTCCCAAAGATACACACATGGTGAGTGTCAAACGAATAATTAAATATGTTAAGAGTACACAAAATAATGGTATTTGGTATACCAAGGACACCACGAGTTCTATTGTATGATACACTGATGTCGATTGGGCAGGGTGTTCGGACGATAGATAAAGTACTTTAGGCGCCTGCTATTACGTAGGAAATAATTTAGTAGGTTGGAGTAGCAAGAAACAAAATTGTATCTCTCTATCTACGACCGAGTCAGAATACATTGCAACCGATAGTTTTTGTTCCAAACTTCTATGGATCAAACAGATTCTTAGTGACTATGGTATCGTTGAAGAAAAAATGACTATGTACTGCGATAACCAGAGTGCCATAAATATATCTAAGAATCCTGCACAACACTTGCGAACTAAGCACATAAAAATAAAACATCATTTCATTCGTGATCTTGTAGTATCTAAAGAACTTGACATTAGGTATCTTAATATAGAAAGATAGTTAGCTGATCTGTTTACAAAACCTCTTGATAATATTAGATTTTAATACCTTCGAAAAGCAATAGGTATGATAGTTCTCACATAAATCACTTTTACACAATAATCATAACCACGGTATTTTTTCGCTAACTATTTGTTTATGAGGATTTAGGGCTTGGACATTTCTCTAATAACAAAATATGCCTCCTCACATATACTTAATGTAGGAGACCCTTGCATTTGCCCTTGTTTATGATATTGTTTGTGTTGAATTCATACTTCATATTCTAGTGTTTTATATCTTTTTACCCCGTTATATATTTGAGAGAAATTGGGGGAGAAGAAATTGAGTACCTGTCCTATAAATCATATATTATCTTGCACTAACTCAACTAATTGCCATTGAGTGTTTACCTTTCATCCATTTTTCAGACCCGATTGTATAACTTGTCCTATTTATTAGGGTACTGGTCTGTATTGTAGTTGCATAATGTATTTTATTTCCTCTTATTTTCGATTTTAGGATGGGAAAGGGTAGTTAGACTCTTTGTATAGGAAATCTAGGATTTTTACTTTTTACCCACGAGTACAGGTTACTCAAGGGAATTTTGTCTCTAATATCCAAAGGGGGAGATTGAGAATACACTATAATATTGACTTACTTGAGTGTGTGCCATATAGGAGTTCCAACTAGTTTGAATATTAAGACAAAAAAGGATTAAATTTTTTAGCGTTGCTCTCTCTCAAAGAATGCAAGCTACAAGATGAAGAATCAATCCAAAAACCTCATATGATCTTCAAAGGGAAGTATTACTCTCAAGAACCCACACAATTAGGACACAATCATTGCATATATATGTTATTATGTGTATACAACAGTTATATAATTTTTAGGAATTTTTCCAACTTTTTTAAATCTCTCAAAATATTTTTTTAACATTTAAAATGATTTTTCAAAATTAATTAAAATGTGATTTTAAATGTTTGGGGTTTGAAATATAAATATTGCTTTTCCTAAAAAAATGGTTCAAGGTAGAATCCAAATGTGCTAGAGAATTCTTGGGGAGGAATTTGTATTTCAAAAAGTTTAAAAACACGCGTCTGTTAGTTCATCCAGACCATACACCCGTCTGTTGACTTTTTATAAATAGCTCATTAAACGAGTCTGTTTTCTAGTGGAGACCTGAGTTTTAAACATTTTTGTCTTATGCTTTAAGGTTTTAATCCGTGTTTTCAATTCACAAAAGATCCCAATCTTTATGTGAATTATTTTGGAACCCAAGATACGTTCTTGTTGGATATGCTCTTGTAGGGAGGATAACCTACTTCTGACATAGGTGCCGCTCGAAGGATGTACTGGGCTGATGGTTGACTGCATGTTATAGGGAGTACTTGCGAGTGTTCCTGGGTTGATTGGATTACGCGTCCTGATGGATCTTCTGTGGTTGATTCATTGCTGATTTAGGTTGTGTCCATGTGGGTATCTGCGGATATTCATTGGAGATTTCATTGTATATGTAAGTTGCGATTTACCTCTTCATAGTGAAATAAAAGGTTTTACCCGGAAGGTTTTTTTTCCTTAAATTTATGTTCTTAATATTTAATCTTGTGATTGTTTACTTTGCATATTTAATTCATACAACTTGGATGGGGTTGAATTAAATTGATTAATAAAATTTAAGAAAATTATAACATAATTAAAATTGGATTTATTTGAGAAGTCGCTTTATTCCGAGGGTTGCACTAAGTTATTGTGTTTTGATCTAGATTTCCTTAAGTATGGCTTTTGGTGGTGTTGATGATTTTAGATGTCAACTTTCTGAAAGGTCTAATTGGAAAGTTCACCGAATTCTTGTTTTAAATCATCCGTCGAAAATGACTCTGAGAGGTGTCTTGGTTGTGAGGGAATTGGTCATACGGTAGATGAGTGTCCCACTAATATAAGGATGATATTTAATAAACCCGCATATCATGTTTCTTCACTTAGAGATAGTGATTCTGTAAAAGCAGTTTTTTATACTTCTAAGCGAGAACTTCCGACACCCGTGACTTGTGATGAGAATGAGAAGGAAGAGGAAGAGTTGAGTGAATTGCTGTACAAAGAATCTATAAAGATAAATAAGGCAAACTTGAGATTAAAATCTAAGTTAAGAGAGTGTGTCTTAGATAAGAATAACACAGATGCTTTAAGGACACGTGAGGAGATGCTTAGAGAGAGGCTAGGATATGTCGAGAGTGAGAGAGATAATCTTAGAGGGTTGATGGAGACCATGAAAAAGGAGCTTTTAGAATTTGAGGATTCTAGACATGTACTTGGGTTAAGGATAGGTGAGCATGAGAAAAGTTTAAAATAGATAAGTAAGGTGAAGTTTGATTTGGATTCTAGGTCAAAAAAGTTAGATAAGATGCTAGGCACTATTCAAATCAAGGATAATAGGTGATATAGGCTTCGATGATAGTGTTGCACCCATTTCCAAACCAACCCCACACGTGTGAGAGAGACTCCTAAGATTTTGAAGAGATAAGCACCTAGAGTTTTTAGGATAGAGTCGCCTAGCAACATTTTGAGAGAGCCACCTAGGGGTTTTAGGAGAGCGCCAACTAGAAACTTTGGGAGAGGGCCATCTTTAGGTAACACTCACCTCTCGATTTACACTTGCACACACTGCAGTAGGCAAGGTCATCTAAGGTGTTTCGGTTATAAACTTCAAAATACTCCTAGGAAGTATAATAAGAGAATAAATTCGATTCCCCCCCCCCATGTCGTTACAAATCTGTTTGGGTTAGGAAATTGGATTTAGAGGCTTTTGGATTAATTATTCACGACTCTTGTTTGATTGCACATGATTCACCTTATGTTAGATCTCTCGATTGATTGTGTTTGATTATTTGTCATACGATAGTTGTGTTTCATGATATATTCTTGGTAATGTTATGACTTGTGTACTTTTTGTACTAGATTTTTGTTTTTTGATAAAATTTTGAAAAAAAAAATCATTTTATTGCAAAAAAATACAAAAATATTTTACTTTAATAATTTTTTTAAAAAAAGACAAAAAGAGGTTTTTATTTTGTTTTGCACCATATATGAATGGACATTTAGGATGACCAAGTCACAAATTAATTCCATATCCATGTGACGATTTGATAGTATTTTTATATGCATCTTCATTTTATTTTTGTGCTTTACAATGTTTGGAGTCATTGAGATGTGATTAGTTGTTACTACTTATATGTTTGACTCATGAGTTCCTTTATTGCACACTTGCACGAATTTGTTTGATTATTGTACTTGTTTATCACATATTGGTCGGAGTGTTGTCATCTCAATTCTATCTTTAAAACAAAACATATGCTATAAAACTTGATAATAGAAGCAGTGCATGTAAAAACCATTTACCGTGAGAAATTTAATTGTAACAAAATATGATGAGTGAATCACGGGAAAGGGCTGCGAGAGTAAAAAAATTAACTCGTCGTGAAAGCCACCGCTTAAAAGAGCCCGAAATTTTTTTAAGGTAATAAAAAGATAAATATGCCAAAAAGGGACCACTTCAAAAGAAAAAATATTATGATTATTATTTATGACGGAGTTTCGATGGAAACAAATGAAAAATAGGTTTGCACGTCCTCACAACGTCAAGAAATAGCATTTATATAGTTTTAGATGTTTTTGGTGTGGGAATCATTCTTGACTTTGATGTGTTGATGGATTGAGTCAATGTCATGTAAATTCAATATTTTTCAACACCTAAGGACGATTTTGAGATTCATTCGTTAGGAGTACACATATTTATCTTACACATATGTTATGTTTGATTGCATTGATTTTCCTATTGAATATGTTCACACCCATTCATTTCGTTTCCATGATTTGGTTGTCTTAGTGAAAATTCATGGTGTGTGATTTTTGTAAAATTATTTTTGCATTTTGTGTATGCAAAATTGAAAAATAAAAAAATAGTTTGTGGAAGTTTTTGAGTTACACTTTGCATGAGCATAGTTTGATTCATTTTTTCTATGCATTTGTATCGTGACAACTCCATGTTTATTTTGTTTATTCGTTTCCTTGTCTATTTCGAACAAATAAAAAGGGGGAGAACAAATTACGGGGGAGTTTGCATTATGGGGGGGGGGGGGATTTGATTATTGATCGATTTTTTCCATTCTTATATCATTTCAAACTCGATGCGTTACGAAGGTATTTTTTTTATCTCATGTGTGTAGGTACAAAAGTGAAGATCATTATGTTGCACACCCTGATGACAAAAGCTTTGAGATTTGAAGATTTGTTGTTGAAGATTTTTGAATAAGAGTTTGAGACTTGCAAATTAGTACCTTTTCAATTTTTGGTTCATGGGAGTGGCACACCCTAACCCATTTACTTATAATTGAGTTTGAAAGTCAAAGTGAGTCAAACCATAATTGCCTTAACCAAACAATAAACACGACTATCCTTTCTCAGTATCAGCATGAAGCAATAACACTAAAAACTTTTCAAAATTTTAAAGTAATCGTGATGATTCAAACTTGCTGAAAGGATAAGTAGGATTAAATTGCCCCCTTTTAATTTGACCAAAATCATGGTTTTACACATCCCTTGCTAACCCCACTCGACCTCCTAGATTTGGCAGCGACACTTCATTACCTGAAAAAAAAAACATAATATAGGAATCGTGAGTAAAATAGCTCACTGAATGCATTACTACTACCCTAGTGCATAGAATTAAATGCAATAAGTCATATCTATGTAACAATATATAACATCTCAACATCTCTTGGCTGTTAATAAGCCATAACATCTCTTGGCTGTTGATAAGCCATAACATCTCTTGGCTGTTAATAAGCCATAACATCTCTTGGCTGTTGATAAGCCATAACATCTCTTAGCTGTTAATAAGCCATAACATCTCTTGGCTCTTAATAATCCATAACATCTCTTGGTTGTTAATAAACCATAACATCTCATGGCTGTTGATAAGCCATAACATCTCTTGTAATACATATACATCATATCCATAATCAACTCAGTAAGTATGACATATCCTAGCCATAATCAGCTCAATAAGTACAACATAACATATCCATATTCAATTTGGTAAGTACGACATCTCATACCTGTAATTAACTCGATATGTACAACATATAATATCCATAATCATATCAACAAGTACAACATACCATATTTACAATCAACTCGGTAAGTACAACATATAATATCCATAATCATCTCAATAAGTAACACATCTCATATTTAAAATCAACTCGGTAAGTACGGCCTATAATATCCATAATCATCTCAATAAGTACGACATCTCATATTTATATTCAACTCGACAAGTACAACATATGATATCCATAATCCTGTCAATAAGCACAACATCTCATATTTATACTCAACTCAGTAAGTACAACATATAATATTCATAATCATCTCGATAAGTACAACATCTCATATTTATAATCAACTTGGTAAGTACAACATATAATATCCATAATCATCTCGATAAGTACAACATCTCATATTTATAATCAACTCGGTAAGTACAACATACGACATCCATAATCATCTCAGTAAGTACAACATATCATATTTATACTCAACTCGGCAAGTACAACATATGACATCCATAATCATCTCAATAAGTACAACATATCATATTTATACTCAACTCTGCAAGTATAACATATAATATCGATAATCATGTATATATACATCTTACAAGTGAGTACACTCACCTTGCACACTTAATGTGTTTTTCCCTCGCCTTTGCCTGGAACTTGTTCAATCGGTATTTCCTCCCTTCCTATCATTCTTAAAATATTAGTATCATTATAACAATATCAATAATCCAAATAATAACTTAAAGGTAACTCAATTCATAAGCAACATATAATTCCATTTAAATCATTTATCATAAATGAAGTCCCATCGAATTTTATGTTAAGATATTTAACATATCCAACCCATAGCTTAAACATACTTTAATTTCTTCTTGGTAAATCCAATTCTTATCATATTAAGTTCCCAAGATAAAAAGACAACACATCATTTGAAGTTTCCTAGAGCAAGATGTGTCCATCTCTTTATTACAAAGCAAATCTGCCCTGTAGGCTTTTTAATCGTTCAGTCAACTTCCAGGAATTTTCATAATTTTTCTATATCATAACTTCCTATTATATTTAACCCAATACACACAAACATATTGAACAATACAAAATTAAAGTTTCATAATTTATAAGGTTCATTTGCTATGTCAAGCAAAATATCGAACACCTGGTGTGCATACTTACACCTTTGGGGCAGATTGTTTACCTGAACTTCAAACTATCACCAAAGATTTATTTCTTGGTATTTTCAAATAGTTTTCGGATATGTTATACATATTTGAGTCTATTTTTATTTTCAACTAGAATGATTCAATTCCAATAAATATAAAAAAAGATATAAGAGTTGAATACACAAGGTTTTCGATCGAAGCAATATATATGATTTACACGTTCAACTTTGCTTAAACTCGCATCTATTCATAAGTATACTGCAAGACATGAAAGTTTAGTAACCAAATGATGATTTATATCATTTCAATCAGATATACCAAAAATATAACAAGATTTATGGGTACCTTACCTTAGGGACTTTTACGTAATTTCTACGGATTTTTCTTCAAAATTTCTCCTCACTTTCTTCTTCCCGAAGTTCCTGACTCTCTTACCTTAGGCTAAAACTCTTCCTTTCTAAAATATGCTGAAGGAAAAGTTTATTTCAAGAGTTATAAGTCGGCATAATTCACCTCCCCCTTGTCCAATTAAAATATGACATATGTCGCCATATAAGACAAAATATCCTTTAAAGCTTAATGACTACTTTACCCCTGTTCGTAATTTCAGCATAATTCCTTCCTCGGGCCTTTGTTTTACACGCCGTTTGTTTTGTTACAAACTTAACTCATATATCTACAACTATCTAGTTTTCACCTCAAGTCAGTTATCATATTATAGTGTCCAAAACTAGTCCTGAACTTGAGCATTCGTACCGAAGACTTCACAAAGTTGTGTTTGTGACTAATTCAATATTTTATAAGTTATGTAGGTAGGATTAGAATAAACACGATAACTTAACATTATATATTATAATAACACATTATCATCTTCCCATACGATAAGCATGATTTAAACTTGATTTATCATCATATCCAGATCGTCATATCCGGATCGTCAAAACCTTTCCCCCTTAGAAAATTTCATCCCCAAAATTTAAGATGAATTTCACTTATCAAACAATTGGGGATACTATTTTCTCATTCTATCTTCCCTTTCCCGAGTTGCTTATTTCATTTCATGGATCCTCCACAACACTTTAACTACGGAACTAACTTTATTCCCTAATACGTTCTCCTCACGACCAAGAATTTCAACCGGTTCCTCGATGTACGATAAATCTTTTTTCATAATAACTTCATTTTCTTTTTCATTACACGTAAGAATAATCGTCTAATGATTTCTTATTAAAGAAATCCAATCCCCAACTCATATATTACTTCATACCTTTATATATGCATGTCAAACATTCACACATACTAGATCATCCGTTGTATCATCGTATATTCACAATTAGTGAATATTCTTAACAAACCTAGTATCATTCTTTACCTTTCTACCTTCATTCCTATAGTTTATCCTTATCATCGTGTAATATTTCAAATCATAAATATCATATTCTCAGACTAGATTATTACATATCACATTTCCATCTTCCATCCAACACCAAATACATGTGTTTGACCTTAACTACTTTCTGTATCGTTTATGAAGTTTAAGAGTATGTTAAATGTCATCCTTACAATTTCTTAATTTAAATATATCCTCATTACTATTCATATATCGAAACTGAACAATCATTCACTCAATGTTTATTCTTAACCAAGATTTCATATTCACCTTCACGTATATTATGCAGTCATGCACTATGAACTCAATCTATTTTCTCACTATATTATCATTTGATTATTCTTTAACTAAACATACAATGACCTTAGCAAGTCATTTATCCCACACAATAACTTTACAATCATAATCTTATCCCAATGTTTATTAACATGATATTCTTATGCAATATCATTAATACACTCATCTTACCCATTTGGTAACATGGATGTTAAACGTACCATCACCACTTAAAACTTTAACCATACTTACCAACCCCGTAATACTTCTCTAGCTATTATATGTCGTATTTATTTCAAATAACATATAAAAATACGTTAATATATCCCCTTATGGTATCTCACGTAGAACATTATCCTTACACATACTTCTTGGTGATTTCGTATAATGTCAATCATATTCATTATATGTTATACTCTTAGTGATAACACGTACGTACAATGACAAATACAACTCAATATACACCCAAACCAATTGTCGATATTCAAACTCGATTAACATATTTCCTATACTCATACACAACGCATACTCTTAAAAGGGATCTCCAATATTTTTAACTTCCAACTCTTTAACACTTCGTCTCAACTCTGCTATTCATATAAGCATTTCATAACATCCCAAGGGTAATATTCACTACATATACTCATACTATTAAGGAAATACATCTCAACTCTTATTACTCTTTTCTTCTACTTATCATAATTTAGTATGAACCCATATTCGGATAAATTGTGATATATTGACTAGTTATTGAATTTCGGACCATTTCACATATTAAATTTAAACATATACAACTATTAATCTTCTCACTTCACTTTTACCATGTGAATCTTCATTTTATTCACACTCAACCAATTTACCATCTCATCCTTTAATGGAATATGGGTTCTCGTACCTCATCCTCCCACATAAATGGGCACACACCAAACCATGGCTTAATAAATGACACTACTCAAGTATAATATTCCAGTATAAGAAGGGATTACTTCCAATACTTCACAATTTTCGTACACAACATTTTGTCTTTAAAATTTTTCCTTCAATGACATGTTTGTCCATAGCACAAATAATACAATGCAATGATTCATATAAAAATACCTGTATTCGTTGTCATCCTCGAATAAACCTTAACATCTCATTTCCTTTACGGCAAGATCCTTACATTTAAAGTCCCATACAACAATATATATGTATAACTAACAAACGTTAGTCAATAAAGCAAATTTTCTTATGACTCAAAATAATTTCTACTTCCACTACCAAATCTAGTTGCTCCTCTCCCCAGAACCTTTAAAACCTAGGATCTGATACCAAATTTGACACACCCCAACCCAGTTACTTGTAATTGAGTTTGAAAGTCAAAGTGAGTCAAACCATAATTGCCTTAACCAAACAATAAACACGAGTATCCTTTTTCAGTATCATCATGAAGCCATAACACTAAAAACTTTTCAAAATTTTAAAGTAATCGTGCTGATTCAAACTTGCTCAAATGATAAGGAGGATTAAATGACCCCTTTTTAATTTTACCAAAATCATGGTTTTACGCATCCCTTGCTAGCCCCACCCGACCTCCTAGATTTGGCAGCGACATTTCATTACCTGAAAAAAAAAACATAACATAGGAATCGTGAGCAAAATAGCTCAGTGAATGCATTACTACTACCCTAGTGCATAAAATTAAATGCAATAAGTCATATCTATGTAAAAATATATAACATCTCAACATATGTTGGCTGTTAATAAGCCATAACATCTCTTGGCTGTTAATAAGCCATAACATCTGTTGGCTGGTGATAAGCCAAAACATCTATTGGCTGGTGATAATCCATAACATCTCTTGGCTATTGATAATCCACAATATATCTTGTCTGTTGATAAGCCATAACATCTCTTGGTTGTTGATAAGCCATAACATCTCTTGGCTGTTAATAAGCCATAACATCTCTTGGCTATTAATAAGCCATAACATCTCTTGGCTATTGATAAGCCATAATATCTCTTGGCTATTAATAAGCCATAAGATCTCTTGGCTATTAATAATCCATAAAATCTCTTAGTTGTTAATAAGCCATAACATCTCTTGGCTATTAATAAGCCATAACATATCTTGGTTGTTAATAGGCCATAACATCTCTTAGCTATTAATAAGCCATAACTTCTCTTGTAATACATACACATAATATCCATAATCAACTCAGTAAGTACGACATATCCTAACCATAATAAACTTAATAAGTACAACATATCATATCCATATTCAACTTGGTAAGTACGACATCTCATATCTGTAATTAACTCGGTAAGTACAACATATAATATCCATAGTCATCTCAACAAGTACAACATATTATATTTATAATCAACTCGGTAAGTACAACATATAATACCCATAATCATCTCAATAAGTACCACATCTCTATTTATAATAAACTTGGTAAGTACGACCTATAATATCCATAATTATCTCAATAAGTACGACCTCTCATATTTATATTCATCTCGACAAGTACGACATATGATCTCCATAATCATCTCAATAAGCATTACATCTCATATTTATACTCAACTCGGTAAGTACAACATATAATATCCATATTCATCTCGATAAGTACAACATCTCATATTTATAATCAACTCGGTAAGTACAACATATAATATCCATAATCATCTCGATAAGTACAACATCTCATATTTATAATCAACTCGGTAATTACAACATATGCTATCCATAATCATCTCAATAAGTACAACATCTCATATTTATACTCAACTTGGCAAGTACAACATATGACATCCATAATCATCTCAATAAGTACAACATATCATATTTATACTCAACTCTGCAAGTACAACATACAATATCCATAATATATGTATAAATACATCTTACCAGGGAGTACACTCACCTTGGCCACTTAATGTGTTTTTCCCTTGCCTTTGCCTGGAACTTGTTCAATCAGTTTTTCCTCACTTCCTATTATTCTTTAAATATTATTATCATCATAAGAATATCAATAATACAAATAATAACTTAAAAGCAGCTCAATTCATAAGCAACATATAATCCCATTTAAATCATTTATCATAAATGAAGCCCCGTTGAATTTTATGTTAAGATATTTAACATATCCAATCCATAGCTCAAACATAATTTAATTTATTCTTGGTAGATCTAATTCTTATCATATTAAGTTCCTAATATAAAAAGACAACACATCATTTCAAGTTTCTTAGAGCAAGATGTGTCCATCTCTTTATTACAAAGCAAATCTGCCCCGTAGGCTTTTTAATCGTTTAGTTAACTTCCAGGAGTTTTCATAATTTTTTTAAATCATAACTTCTTATGATATTTCACACAACACACACAAACATATTGAAAAATAAAAAATTAAAGTTTCATAATTTATAAGGTTCATTTGCTATGTCAAGCAAAATATCGAACACCTGGTGTGCATACTTACACCTTTGGGGCAGATTGTATACCTGAACTTCAAACTATCTCCAAAGATTCATTTCTTGGTATTTTCACATAATTTTAGGGTATGTTACACATATTTGAGTCTATTTTTATCTCCAACTAGAATGATTCAATTCCAATAAATATAAAAAAAGATATAGGATTTTGAATACACAAGGTTTTCGATCGAAGCAATATACATGATTTACACGTTCTACTTTGCTTAAACTCGCATCAATTCAGAAGTATACCTTAAGTCATGGAAGTTTAGTAACCAAATGAGGATTTATATCTTTTGAATTAGAAATACCAAAAATATAACAAGATTTATGGGTACCCTACCTTAGGGACTTTTACATAATTTCTACGGATTTTTCTTCAATTTTTCTCCTTACTTTCTTCTTCCCGGAGTTCCCGACTCTCTTGCCTTAGGCTAAAACTCTTCCTTTATGAAATATGCTGAAGGAAGAGCTTATTTAAAGAGTTATAATTCGGCATAAGTCACCTCCTCATTGTCCAATTAAAATATGACATGTGTCGCCATATAAGACAAAATATCCTTTAAAGCTAAATGACTACTTTACCCCCTGTTTCCAATTTCAGCATAACTCCTTCCTCGGGCCTTTGTTTTACACACCATTTGTTGTGTTACAAACTTAACTCATATATATACAACTATCTAGTTTTCACCTCAAGTCAGTTATCATATTATAGTGGTCAAAACTAGTCTTGAACTTGAACATTCCTACCGAAGACTTCACAAATTTGTGTTTGTGACTAATTCAATATTTCATAAGTTATGAAGGTAGGATTGGACTAAACACAATAAATTAACTTTATATATTCTAATAACACATTATCCCCATCCTATACGGTAATCATGATTTAAACTTGGTTTATCATGATCATATTCGGATCGTCACAGGGAGGGTATTATATTTATATAGGCATTTTTCTTATAATTCGGATGCTTTTATTTTGTACCGTCATAGACATAGGGGTAGATTTGTAAGGACATTATTTTATTGTCCGTTATCAATTGAGTATATCGCATACCACTATAATTGTTAAAGAATATTCAAGAACATTCATACATCAAGACGGATTCGAATATCAAGCTTCTTCAACATTCAAAGCCTTTGTAAGGTTAATTTCGGTGAGAAAGTAATTAAGTTTGTGAAATAAATTTGAAAAGAAATAAAGGTTGAAACATTTTAGATCTTGTTTTTAAAAGACTGATATCAGATCTGATCTCAAAAGAAGTCTGATTTTCAAAAATAACTTGAATTAGTCCTGCATGTCATATAGTTGACTTGCAAATTCATAGGACTTGTTATATAACTATTCTGAGAGGTGTGAGTTGCATTTTTGCATTTAGTTCACATCACGTACACTTTCACTCTCACACGAACACTTAGATTTAGTGGTTCTTTTGAGAAATCTGGTGTTGGTAGAGCTACTGGAATCAGGAAGCAAGGACAAAGAAAGGAAGCTGCTGAAGAAAGATAAAAATCAAGTCAGAAGCCTTTGAGAGTGGAGTAAATCGTGTTGGTATGTTTTCTTGACTTAGATTTATGATCTTGATTTGCGTGCTTAGTGCTGTAACTTATAATATTATTATTTTTTTAGTGTAATTTTTTTTCGTTTTGCACCGTAGAGGGAGCCGTGGATGTTTCCCCTAATTTGGGGTTTTACCACATCAAAATCTAATGTTAATTTGCTTGTATATTTCTTTACTGTTTAGGAGTGGTTTCATACTAAAGACGTTATGTAGGTTTTTATTTTTAAACCTAAGGTAACCAACTACCAAATTTAACATCCATACTTAATTTGTTTACACACATCTTGTGTGACTTCTTTTGAAAAGAGTTTCAATCAAAGAGTTTATTAAGAGTTTGCTTAAACTTTAACATTTTGTTAATAATATAGTAAACAAATAGTTTTATACTATTATTTTCAGATTTCTATCTTTTATGGATTAAAGATGAAATTCCATAAGTTACCACTCGTGAGGGCATGAGTGAGAGGTATCCTTTTTCTTTGTGTACAAACTCTTTTCAATTAGAAATAGAAATTGGAGTGCGTCATAATTTTTACCCCTTAGTGGGGGGTTTTCCTCATAAATATGTGTTGTGGATTGCTTGCGATTGTTATTTATTCAATTTCACACTTTTGATCGCACACTAAACTTAGATCATATCTTGATTTAGTGTAATTGGCTAAAATTAGAATTAGGTATTTAACTCTAGTTGTTTTCATCAGAGTTGCCTAATTAATATCTTTGTGTTGCTGATGTAACGTTCTCACCACATAACCTAGTTATCCTATGTGTTAGGAGATTTAAATTTGAAAGAAAAAATTGAATTGAATAAAAAATTGGTCATGTTATGTAATCAAACCTCTTCACCCCCTTTAGATTTGTTTTAGAGTGAACGTTTGTGGTTTAAAAACACATCCTCAATTGGCATCATTGCGGTTGCTCTTATTTTTACATTTATATGCTAGAGTTGATCCTACGCTTGTTGTGTGTTTATTGTGTTATTGCTCATAGACCTTGTTTGTTTGTGAATTGTGTTGATTTGTGATTGATAGATCGATATTGTGATTCGAGTTTCACAAACATGCCACCATACTTTGATGGTTCAAATTCTGGCCCCTGGGAAGTGAAAATGATAACACATTTGTGATCTAAACATGAGAGAGTTTGGACGAGTTTTAAAGAAGGTTGGATCTATCATACGATATAAGATAAAGGTGCTAAAGTGAAAAAGCCTATGGTTGTTTGGATCTATGATAAATTCATAGATTGCAATTATAATTCCATTGATCTAAATGCTTTGTTTGCTTTCGTGAGTACACAAGAATACAACCATATTCTAAATTGCGAACTAGTGAAATAGACGTGAGATATTCTTAGGGTGCAAATGAGGGAACATCTAGTGTTAAGATAGATAAGTTACAACACATTATGCCTAAGTTTAAGACCATGAAAATAAATAAAAATGAGAGTTTTAATCGACTATTACGCGAGATTTATGGAAGTTGTCAATGCTTATTTAATCTTGGTGAGAAGATTTTGAAAAATAAAGTTGTTAAAAAGTTGCTTAGGACTCTTTCATCTTGGTTTAACACCAAGGTTTCCATTTTGAATGAGGTGAAAGACACGAACACTTGTAGCCTTGAGGATTTGGTTATGTCATTGCAAATTTTTGACCAAGAGGAGAGTGCTGTTGTGTCTAAAAATAGGAAGGACTTAGATTTTGTTGTTGTGCAAAGGATAATGTGTCTTTAAAGGGTGATGATAAGCCTAACGAAAATGTTGAAGTATATATGGATTTGTTTGTGAAACATTTTAGTAAATTCTTTAAGAATATCAAGAATTTTTATCAAAAATGGTTGAAAATTTGAACCAAAGATATACAAGCCTATTAAATATGATTTTTTTTAGTGAGAAGAGTGATGATACCAAGAATGACACCACCAGATAAAAGTAATAGTGAGCTCAAACATGTATAACAATGGCAAACAATAAGTTATATAACAGTAAGAAGAGATGAGGCAAAGAGGAATAAGACACCAGATATAAGTGGTTCAGCCTTTGAAGGGCCTACATCCACTATGTGAGTTTATGAAATCCACTAGATATGGGATTTATTGGCAATGGATACATGCACTCAAGCTCTCTCTCTTATAGTCAATTTGATAGAGTTTCATCAGGGTTTTTAATATGTGTCCCCCTTTTCATGAGGTAGAAGACAAGTATTTATAGTGCCTAGGGGGTACAATATACCCCCCCAGAATGTAGTATGCATGTGTTGAATGTTCCACGCCAATGAGGAGGAGCCAACTGCCTCTGTTACGTGTAGGTCACGATGATGAAATATTTCCTCACGTGTGAGGGAGGTGTTGTTATAACGGTTATAATACACGTGGGGTCGCACACTCTCACGTGTTCCCTAATCCATGCGCTCTACCAGGTGTCACACTCGTCCATGTAGTCCAAGTCGAGGTCGAGTTGACAGATTAAATTCTTAATGAGATCATTACAGATGTTGACCTGGGTCGTCCCTCTTCTTCTGTCTTGCGAAGGCCGAGGATGAGGTTACACTTGTGGCCCTATAGCTGATGCTGAACCGTTTGGGCCAAACTCATTAGGTGAGGCCGAGTCTTTATGGCCGAGTCCAAGGTAACTGAAGACGAGTCCACAATCAGGTTACAATTACTTACTTTGAATGCTCTAACACTAATCATCCTCGACTGTGATGGATCCAAGTTTGGTCGAGGATACACTTGGGCATATCAATCACCCTTAGCCCTTAGTCACTGACATAAGGAAGAGGCTGAGGGGTAATAATGTCCGAATACACTGATGTCAATTGCTGAGGAGACACCTGTCGATCATCAACTCGGCTGCAGACTGGGTGTGACAACTGTCACAGTTCCCTTAGGGTTATGTTTAATTGAGGCATGATTGACAGCTAAGCACTTAGGGTTTTGTGCCTGAAATGATGATGCTTATGGTCAACTGTGAGGCACTTTGTAAATCGTGCACAAATCATTACTAATATTTAAGTGGTTATTTTTCAAACCACTTTCTCTTTCATCTTCTTACAGACCTTCGCCTGCCTTCTTCTCTCTAGAATCATTTTTCTTACCATCACTTTCAAGTGTTTCCAAGAAAATTCCAAGGCTACTCTTGCTTCCTTGTCCTTCTATTCCTTTCAGGTAACCTTCTTCTGCCATCCTTTTCAAACTTTGCCTCTTTTCAAGTTGATTATAAGTTATATCCATTTTTCCACGAGCTTGTTCGATATTTTGACGACCACATTTGGCTGTTTGTCCTTTTTTTTGTGGTTACTGGGTAGAATTAGGTTTCTAAGGGTCATCGCCACTTAGTTTTGGGCTTTCCAGTGCCTTAGTAGGCTTTCCAGTCAACTCCGGTGACTTTTTCATTTATCTTATCCGATGAATACTTAAGCTATTTTTGAGTGTTCTTTGGCCGAAGAGTTTCCCATACTTAGGGAGAGGTGTTTTCAAGAAATTCGCAGGGTAGAGGAAGAGGTAAAGGCTAAACGTAGGGCCGACCAAGTTTGGGTATGACCCATCTTTCCAATTCCCTTGAGAATAATGCCTCCCTCCTTTGAAACTTTCACCCCACCTTCATAATATTTCAGATTGTCTTCTGAATTTCCCGACTCATCTTTTCTTAAGCTGAAGATAAATATTTTAAAGAGGCGATGAGAGAATCACAATCTCGCCTGTCGTCTTCTTCTGAGGTAGAGTCGTATGGTCGGGATGGCCCATATATTATCATTCACACTGATGAGGACGAGTCGATAGTAAATCTTACTACTGTTCCTGTCTCAGCCATGTCCCCTAGTGAATTTCATGAGAGGTTCCCAGATGGTCCTACCACTTCTGAGGCCGAGGCCGAGACTCAAAGCGACGATGGGGGTAGGGATGATAAGGCTGAGGACCTACTAGATACTTCATATACCGAGTCATTCATCTCTTCTGTCAAATAACATGATCTCATATTATGAAGACATTTATATGGCATAAAACCTGATATCACAATGAGGCTCCCTGATAAGGACGAAAAAATCTTTCAGGCCCGAGAGGGAGAGGTCGCTGTCTACGACCAGATGTTTAGGATCGTGGTTCGGCTTCCCTTTTATCCTGCTATGAGAGCTATCTGGTCCGTCCTGGGAGTTGCCCCTATTTAGCTGTCTCCCAATTCCTGGAGAACCATCCTTGGGTATGTCTCTTTATGGAAGAACACCTTTACAGACAAGCCTTCGATTGATCTCTTCACGGCCTGTCACAACATATCATCTTCATCCAAACATGTCGACTACTATCATTTAGGCACTAGGAAACTAGATAAGAAGCTTATTCATGTAGCCCAAACATCAAACCACTACTAGAAACAAAGGTTTTTTATTGTCTCTGGGGCCTGGGAGTTTCCAGCCAGGGCCGATCCTGATGAGGATGAACCGAGAGTTCCACATGTTTAGGCGATTCCCTTATTGGTAGCTAAATCAGACCCCGGCTTAATCCTTGAGGAACAAGATGTGGTCAAATATCTGAGGGACCAGGTAAATGAAGGTGCCCTTCCAAAATTTGAGTATATCATATCCCCTGAGTACCTTAAGGAAGTTGATCTGGGAGTCAACCCTTTAGACGAGCTATGTGAGTCAATTATAATTTTACTCAAGTATTCCCTATACTCATATATTACTTGTACTTATTTTTCTCTTTTTTTGCATATCATCCTTCGAATATCTCTGAGGAGGTATGGAACATGGCTGCTCCAAGTCTTCTCAAGAAATTATGAGAGGCAATAAGCAGCCTCCAAAGAAATCATTTGCTGGGGGCCGACCCCTCCTGAGACCTCCTATAAAAGGAAGGAACCCATGGTTCCTAGTGAGACTCATCCTGACCCTCAGACGAGGTCGAGGGTAGGCTCAAAAGAGGCCACTCCTGAGTTGTCCTCATTTGAATCTTTTTGGGCTTTAATTTGGCCCAACTTAAGGCCGATCCTAGCTCTTTGATCACAAATATGAAGGCAGCCAAAGATGCAATGTTTACGGCCCCCTCGACGGCCGACTATAGTTTCTTGGGAAGATGCCGCCTGCCAAAGTTTATGACTTTGGCCTCCACCACATGGCACAAGTATCGTCCTCTTATCTCTTGCAATCATCTCATATTATTCAAGTTTCTTGTCTAACTCCGACTTTTCTCTTTTGTAGTCCATTTGTGCCCTCACTTCGGCCACAAGGTGGATGGCTGAGAATCAACATAAACGATTGGATGTCGAGAGGGCACTACAAGCCAAGACTGTCCTGAAGAAGAAACTAAAGGTTTGCAAGGACGATCATAAAAGGGATATGGAGACCTTGAAGTTCGAACACAACAACAAAATAAAATAGAATGACAACCTTATCAAAGAGAAGAATAAGGCTTTTTTAGAACCCGGCCGAGCAGTTTAAATCTGATATCGCAGTTGCCGTCCAGAAGGCCATGGACGAGGCCATTGAAGAGTACAAGGTCTCTGATGAATTCTAAGGTTTCGGCCTGGAATACAAGGAGAGGTGAATCAAGTCTGAAAATAAATGCCACTTAAGTTGTTTAAAAGATGTAAGACAATTTAAATGGATCCGAACAGTTTGTTTGAGAAACTCATTTTTTTACAAAACAAGTACTAACACAAGATATGTATAAAACTTATGAACGAGATATTTCAGTTATTAAGTATCAAAGTTTTGAAAAACAAAACTATATAATTTCTAAATCAGCACACGAGTAGAAGGTGATGAGAGGAAGATGAAACATGCAAGAACACAAGATTTTAATGTGGTAAAACCCCACCCAATTGGGGAAACATCCACGGAGGTCTCTACCCCTGAAAAAAAAAATCCACTAAAAAAGAATATAGGTTACAATATATATAACAAACTAAACACACAACCATACCTATTCTAAGTTAAGAAAATATACCAGCTCCGTTCGGTTATTCTGACTTCTCTGAAGGCTCTGATGTTGAAGTTATTCTCCCAGCTTTGTTCCTCTTCTCCTTTTTAGCTTTCAGTCAACTCTAAAGTCAATGATATCTCTACTAACACTTATTTAGTGTTATAGTGTGAATAATGTAAGTGGTGAAGTGCCTAAACACATGCATGCAACACACACACACAAACACACACACACACATTTATATGAACAATATACCTATCAAATTACAGCTTTTGATCTAAAATGCAGATATGATTTATAAATCTCACTTTGTTTGAAAATCTCGAACTTATGATAGTTATTTATATCCACAGATCTTGAGGGAACCTTGCTATCGAAAGGAGCAAAGGTCCTAAAGACTTTCTTTATTTTATTTAGACAGTTATTTCACAAAATGTGAAATATATGAAAGTTTAAAACCCCAATCAAGATCTAAGTTTAGTTTTTCTCGGAAACTGGAAACATAAAAATATTTGTTGGTTCTGGTTTTAAAATAAACATTTAAGAGTAAAACAACCAACCAATGAAGATTTCTTGAAGAAAGAAATCAAACTAGGTATGTATACATGTTTTGTATCATACGAAGTTCAAATCTACACTTTGTATGAAGTGAACATGAAATCCAAACTTCGTGACTTAGTTGGACAAGAGATTAAAGACCAGAGAGGATGGATCTTCACACGATCGAACACACTCAAACTCACAAGGGTTTTTTTCTGGGAAAAACTACAAGAGTTTGGATTAGGGTTTGATTTTCTCTCTCTCTCTCTCTCTCTCTCTCTCTTCTTATTTTGTCTCAAATCACAACTGATCCAAAGATCGTAAATGTATAACCAAGGTCATATATTTATACTGCTGGATGGAAGGGTCTGGAAGATTGAAGCAAATCGACGGCTGAGATCAACTCTGACTGATCGTTGTAAATCTAAAGGCTTACAATACACCTCAATTAACTGACATCTGATTGGCCACAAGGTTGAGGTTTGGATTGTCAAAAACAACATGTAGACCATAGATAGAATAGATCCGATGGTAATGGTTATCAGGAATGTTAGAGTTAAAAAATACAATCTGGGCCGTTGTGGATGCAGCACATGTGTGGCTCAGATGAGTTGAAAAGCGCGTGTTTTAGAAGTTTAAATAATTCCATTTTGTACCACACAATTCTCTGCCGCTTTCAGATTCTACCCAGCCAAGTTTTTAGGAACTAAATGATATTACAAATATAGGAGTCGTCTTTTGTCATTTTTGAAACATCCGTGCCCTATATCCTCAAAGATCAACTATGAGCGATAAATATGACCGAATGATATTTATGAGATGACAAACATTTATTCAAGAAATATCATGCCAATAGATTTCCGTAAAGTCTCAAATCGGATATTATATAAAGGCTTTATGAATAAATCAGCTAATTGAAAATTGGTAGGCAAATACATAATTTTCAATTCCTTAGATTCTACTAATTCACAAATAAAGTGATATTGAATCTTAATGTGTTTTGTACGAGAGTGTTGCACAGGATTTTTGGAAATATTAATTGCATATTGATTATCACAATAGATGTGCAACTGATCTTCAATTATGCCATAATATTTTAACATCTATTTTATCCATAGTAATTGCGAACAACAGTTTCTAGCTGCAATGTATTCTGACTCAGCAGTGGATAATGATGTACAATTCTATTTTTTACTAGACCATCCTACTAAATTATTTCCTATATAATAACAGGCTCCTGACGTACTCAGAACACCCTGTCGAATCAGCATCGGTGTAACCAATTATAGTGGTGAATGTGTCATTGGTGTACCAAAGTCCTAAATGGAGAGTTCCTTTAACATATTTAATAATTATGTTAACACGGGATAAATGACTCTTTTAGGTGCATTCTGATATCTAGTGCATACACAAACAACATACATAATGTTAGGGCGTGAAGCAGTGAGATATAGTAAGCTTTTTATCATACTACGGCAAATAGTGGGATCAATAGATTTCCCATGTTCATCCTTACACATTTTTACGGAGGTACTCATAGGTGTCCTAGCATCTGTTGCATTTTCTAGGCCTAATTTCTTAGCAATCTCTAAAGCATATTTGGATTGCGAAATGAATAAACCTTATGAATTCTGTTTGACTTGAAGTCCTAAAAATAATTGTAACTCCCCTATAAGCGACATTTGAAATTCTCCATGCATAACTTTGGAGAAATTTTCATCTCCGATTAAGGATGTAGAACCAAAAATGATATCATCTACGTAGACTTGGGCTATAACAATAGTTTTGTCAATATGTTTAAAAAATAGAGTAGGATCATTGTCACGTATCCTAAAGCTGTTATTTAATAAAAACGTAGACAATCAATCATTCCAAGCACGGGGTGGTTATTTTAGACCATATAAGGACTTTTTTAATTGAAAAGCGCGATTCAAATGGTGATAGTCAGTAAACCCTTTTGGCTGTTCTACATAGACTTCCTCAATTAGAATACCATTAAGGAATGCAGATTTCACATCCATTTGGTAGAGAGTGAATTGGAAATGACAAGATATTGCTAAGAGTAGGCGAACATATTCAAGGCGAGTTACTGGGGAAAATATTTCCTCGAAGTCTATTCCTTCAATCTGAGAGTAGCCTTGGGCAGATAATCTAGCCTTATTTCTAATGACCATCCTAGTCTCATTTGTTTTATTTTAAAAAACTCAACGTGTGCCAATAACCTTTTTATTTTCTGGCCTGGGTACAAGATACAATACGTCATGAGAGACAAATTGAAGAAGTTCCTCATCTGTAGCACTTATCCACAAGGAGTCACTTAGGGCTTCATTTACATTCTTTGGTTCCATAAGAGACACAAAGAATGCATAATGAGCAAAATTACGTAGTTGGGATCTTGTACGAATAGGCTCAGTAAGATAGCCAACCATGCTGCCCAAGGGGTGATCTTTAGAAACCTAGTTAGGTACTTTGGGCATTTCAGTTGGTAAAGGATCATCTATATCTAGAGAGTCACAGTTAAAAATATTTTCATACTCTTCCACGATAGTTGATCCTGTGGGTTTACTCTCAACATTAGTGTCACTAACAATCACATTAATGGATTCCATGAGGGTTTTGGTTTGAATATTATAGACACGATAGGCTCTACTTTTTAGAGAGTAACCTAAGAAGATGGCTATATCACCTCTGGTTTTGAATCAGGACAAATGTTATCTGTCCTTTCATATATAACAAGCATTAACAAAGGTTCTAAAATATTTTAGGTTGGGTTTCTTGTCGTACCACAATTCTTAAGGTATTTGTTTGCTATCATTTCTAAGATAGACACGGTTTATGATGTGGCAGGCAGTCCTAACATATTCTACCCAAAAATAATTAGGATGGCTTTTGGCATGAATCATAACTCATGCCATTTCTTGAATAGTCCTATACTTTCTTTAAGCTATTCTGTTTTGTTGAGGGGTTTCAGGAGCGCTAAATTCGTGCTGATAACCATTATAGGTTGTAAGATGTGGGTTCTTCAAATACCATTAGTATTAAATGAGGTGTAACCCCCTATCAAGATAGGGATTAACAATGTTAGATACAGAGTATAGGTCAGATCCATAAGCGGATCAGAGACAAACATATCTAATATTCAAAGTTGCAGTAAAGAACATATTGACACGGGCAGCATATGGCAAACATAATAAATGAATGGGACCAGTATGTAGCGTGGTCGGAGGGAGAAAGAGAAAGAACTCTAGGCACAGTAAAGACAAGGCAGGAACTTCAAGCTCAGTTAATGTCCAATGATGGGTGCATTGAATGTGTATAGGAGTTAATGCTCTCACGAGAGTCCTCTGGTAGAAGGAAAATTGGGCAGCAGTTCGGGGTTTTGGCGCCTCTCTTTTGATTTGTTTGTTTTGGTCTTATTTATATTGAGGGAGAGTTGCTCGATTCATCATGCCCTCGATCCCTTTGGTCCGGTGCATTAAATGCATGAGATACTACATTTACTGCATGGGATCTGGTAGTTTTAGCGGGAAAATGTTCTATTGGTTGGAAGTATTGAAGTCATTAATAACATATATGACATGTCAGCTTGAGGCTTACTCCAGGATGGCTATACGATCAGATTTGGTGAATTAGACCTGCCATCCTAAGGATAAAGGCACTTGAGTGATGTATTCTTGGGTTCCTAAACGTCAGACACCGTGACGTCAAGAAATGGTTCAAATAGTGGCTATTATTTGGTATTTAGTCATATCAGTTAGGTGGGCTGGTGCCGGAGGTACCTCGAAGAGATCTCGAGATGGTAAGTATTAAGGGAGATCAAATGACTCGAGAATGTTCACTCGAGTAGGTAGGCAATGAGTAGGATCGAGTGACATTTGTCCTGGGTGAAGTTTTGTCCAAGTGTGCCAAGAGGGTTGGTAATAATTCCCAATGTTTCCTTGTTCTCAATCCTCCAAACCATATCCCTGCGAAGTTCCCAAGAGGAGGTTTCTTGATAAGGCATGAAATCCCTCCCATTCCCCGCCAGCCAGGTCTGCTAGGGGATTTTTTGAGGTAGAGCACTACGAGCTACTTGCTTCTGCACAGTCTTCAAGGTGGGTCATGTGAACCACCCGTATGGAGAATCTTCAAAGTGAGTTTGTTTGACATGTTTCTTCGTGAACAATCAAGTCTATTGGCTAAGTTAATCATCCATGTGGAGGGGGACACCCCCCACATAAGTACAATATTCAGTTACTCCTAAGTCTTTAAACTCTCCCCTACGATCACTACGGATACGATTTACTTGACTATCCTTTTCGTTCTCAATACGTAGAGGAATTTTTAGAAATTCTTGAAAGGTGTTAGACTTTTGTTTAAGAAAATCTATCCAAGTAAATCGGGAAAAATCATCGACCATCACTAAGATGTTCTATTGCCACATAGACTAACCGTTCTAGCCGGACCCATTAGGTCCATACGGATAAGTTCTAGAGGTTTAGTAGTCAAAACATGTTTGACTTTCCCATGGGCAGACTTAAACCATTTTTCCTTCTTGGTAAGGTCCACAAAAAATGTTTGTTATAGACTTTATCTTAGGAAGACCTCTAACTATTTCTTAAGAACATAATTTACCAAGGCTATCAAAAGTTATGTGACCCAACCTATTATGCCAAATATCATTATCATCTATTCTGGAAATGTTACAAACCTCGTTATTTGGATTAACTGTATAACGGTTATCTGGGGTACGAAGGCCTGTAATAATGCAGTCACCATTTTCATTTAAAATTTTATAATTATTCTTTGAAAATGTGACAGTACGGTTGGAGTCACAAAATTGTGATATACTTAATAGATTTTCTTCAAGACCTTTTACTAGAACAACATCTTCTAAGCTATGTAAACCTTGTTTATGGAGAGTCCCTTTACAGATGATCTGGGCTAATACCCCATCCCCAAACAAAACTTTACCTCCGGAGAAGTTAGTTCTATTTAGAAGTTTGGTTTCATCCCCGGTCATGTGTTTGGAACATCCTGAATCTAAATACCATCCCGATGCTGTGTGCTCAGCGTTCAAAGCACTGATCACAATATTACATTTCATTTGGGGTCTTAGTTCATCCTTCTTAACCCAAATTGCTCTAGTTTTTAAAAGTTTACGTTGATTAGCTCGAATAAGGTAAAATTTGCGAGCACTAGCCTTTTCTTTAAAAGATTTTTGCGCAAATTTATTTTTCTCAAATTTCTGAGCATTTGGTTTAGGCAAGAATCTAGGATTTCCTCTTGTTGAGGATCTTTTAGTATTAGATCTTCTTCCTATTACGATAGTTAGAGTTCTTATCTGGTTTCCTAGGAAGAATATAGTTATTTCCGCTTTTCCTGGAATAGTTGAAATTATGATAGAAATGTGAACCAAAAACGGGTTTGTAAAGACGTTTAGAAAAAATCCATTAAGGGAATGTCCAAAGACATCACAGTACGAGCAATAAAAATGGCTCGTAGGAGGCGTATCCTTAGGAAAATTATTAGACAAAGTTTTTTCTAAAAATTGAACTCTAGCCTTATTCATAAAAGGTACAAGTTGAAAAGATGAATCACTTTTCCTAATTGGAGGGAAGATGTATTTAGCCTTATGTTAAACATTAAGCATAGAGGTACTGGCCTCACCAGTGTCTATCTTTTGTTGTTTCAAATCAAAGTTATTTTTCAAGGCATGAAAATCTGGACAGGTTTCTATAGGTTTTTTGCCACCGGACACAAACTTGATAGTTTCAAGATTTTTGTTTGTTTGTTAGTACTGGGGAAAAATCCTATTCCAGTTCTGTCACTAGAATTGCTTTTACTTTCCGCAACAAAGTCTTCAAAATAGTTTGAGTTATTTTCAAATTTTGCAAATATTTTGTAGCATATTGATGTCTTTTCTTTAGTTTGTTCTAATTCTAACAACGTCCCTTTATATTTCTTTTCCAGAATTTCATTTGATTATGACAGTTCCTTGATTTTTTGAGCAAAAACCTTAGTCTCATTCTCATGATCTAGACATTGAGAGGTGTACTCTTAAGCATTTTGTTTGATCATTTGGCTTAGGGCTTCTATTTTCTGGGTAAGATCCTTGACTACTTTTCAAGTTTAGTACTCTTATTGAGGGTTTTCGTGTATAGTATGTGAATATCTGGGAGGTCCTCATTGTCGGAGTCACTAAGTGTACAGTGTGCAGTGTCCACTAGAGATTCATTTTTAGGACTTACACACATGTTTTCATCGTCAATAGAACGTTCCTTTTGACTCATACACACGACATTAGAATTACTAATAGCATTCTCCGGTAACCAAATAGATAAACCATCAGGAACAATATCAATCAACATAACATGGTTAGAGATACTACTATCAGGTTCAGTTTTAGTCATAGGCTCATCAGTATAAATGATATTGGCAAAGAATGACATACAAAGGTAAAAATAATTAGATGACTCAGGCTCATTTGTTTCTAATTCACTTGAGTCATCCCAGGTCTTGCACAAATTATCCCTATTGTTTTTGTTTTTATTCAAATTGACTTTACAGTCATTTGCCATCTGTCCTAATTTCCCACACCTAAAACACTCAACATTTTGAGGTCTTTTCTAGGCTTGTTTTGGTTATCAGTCTGGTGTTTGTCTTGTCTTGTCTTATGAGGGCTATTATTAGCGAACTTTGGATAATTAGGTTTGCCTTGTCTATTTGCAAATTTATTTCAAAATTTCATAATTTTCTTGAACTGTTTAGACATTAAGGCAATGTGATTATCCAAACTGTCTAAGTTACAGTCCTCATCAGAGTCTAAGTCAATTTCAGGCAAATTAAACTCAGGTTTGGTCAACTTAGAGGTGAAGAAAAGATTATAAGTGGACTATTTCTTTTGGGTATGAGTTGATTGCTTCTTAAACTCTAATTCCATTTCCACTGTCCTTAGCTTGTATTAAGGAGTTCATGTGTTAAATTTGGATCATCCATCTCCTCAATGGCATAATGCTTATTGTCATATTTTTGTGAAAGTGACCTTAAAATTTTGGAAACAATTTCCTTCCTATCATAAATTATACCATTATCATGCTGCTTAGTCACTATGTGTTTCAACCTGATGTAGAAGTCATCAAATGACTCAGTTTCAATCATGACCAAAGTGTTGTACTGCTGTATTAACATTTGGATTTTAGCAGCTTTAACACGTGTGTCTCCTTCATATGCAGTCACTAGAGTGTCCCATGCTTCCTTAAAGGTAGTACAGAAAGATATCCTCTTGAATTCGTGTTCATTGATAGATGAATATGGCATTTTTTCCTTTATTATTATTATTATTATTATTATTATTATTATTATTATTATTATTATTATTATTATTATTATTATTATTATTATTATTATTATTATTATTATTATTATTATTATTATTATTATTATTATTATTAAGGGAGGTCTGTTTCTCTTCTTTGGTGAATTAACCTAGCAGTTTCCTAATCCTCATAGTACTTCCTTCTGCGGCTGGTTTAGTAAGGAAAGTGTAACCATTTTCAATAGCACCCCAGACATCATCTCCCAATGTCCCTTGGATGAAAGCAACCATCCTCTCTTTCTAGTAGGGGAAGTTGGTTCCATCAAAGAGTGGGGGTCTGGATAGGTTACCTAATCTCCAAAATTTCTCGTCCATTGTTTTGTTTTGAAAAAAAACAATTTCAGAAGCTGAGGATCAAAAAGATTTTCTAAAGCCAAAGCTCTGATACCAATTGAAAATAAATGCCACTTAAGTTATTTAAAAGATGTAAGACAATTTAAATGGCTCCGAACAGTTTGTTTGAGAAACTCCTTTTTTAACAAAACAAGTACTAACACAAGATGTGTATAAAACTTATGAACGATATATTTCAGTTATTAAATATCAAAGTTTTGAAAAACAAAACTAAATAATTTTAAATCAGCACACAAGTAGAAGGTGATGAGAGGAAGATGAAACATGCAAGAACACAAGATTTTAACGTGGTAAAACCCCCACCCAATTGGGAAAATATCCACGTAGGTCTCTACACCTCAAAAAAAAAAATCCACTAAAAAAGAATATAGGTTACAATCTATATAACAAACTAAACACACAACCAAACCTATTATAAGTTAAGTAAATATACCAGCTCCCTAGGTTATTCTGACTTCTCTGAAGGCGGCTCTGATGTTGAAGTTGTTCTCCCAGCTTTGTTCCTCTTCTCCTTTTTAGCTTTCAGTCAACTCTAAAGTCAATGATATCTCTTCCAACACTTCTTTAGTGTTGTAGTGTGAACAGTGTAAGTGGTGAAGTGCCTAAACACATGCATGCACCACACACACACACACACACACATATTTATATGGACAATATACCTATCAAATTACAGATTTTGATCTAAAATGCAGACGTGATTTATAAATCTCAGTTTGTTTGAAAATCTCAAACTTCTGATCTTTATTTATATCCACAGATCTCGAGGGAACCTTTCTATCAAAAGGAGCCAAGGTCCTAAACACTTTCTTTTTTTAATTTACACAGTTATTTCACAAAATGTGAAATATATGAAAGTGTAAAACCCCAATCAAGATCTAAGTCTGGTTTTTCTCAGAAACTGGAAACATAAAAAGATTTGTTGGTTCTGGTTTTAAAATAAACATTTAAGAGTAAAACAACCAACAAATGAAGAATTCTTGAAGAAAAAAATCAACCTAAGTATGTCTACATGTTTTGTATCACACACAGTTCAGATCTACACTTTCTATGAAGAGAAAATGAAATCCAAACTTTATGACTTAGTTGGACAAGAGATTAAAGACCAGAGAGGATGGATCTTCACATGATCGACCACACTCAAACTCACAAGGGTTTTTTTCTTAGAAAATTACAAGAGTTTGGATTAGGGTTTGATTTTCTCTATCTCTTTCTTTTATCTCCCTCTCTCTCTCTCTCTCTCTCTCTCTCTCTCTCTCTCTCTTCTTATTTTATCTCAAATCACAAATGATTTAAATATCATAAACGTATAACCAAGGTCATGTATTTATACTGCTAGATGGAAGGGTCTGGAAGATCGAAGAAAATCAACGGGTGAGATCAATTGGCTGATCGATGTAAATCTAAAGGCTTACAATGCACCACAATTAACTGACATCTGATTGGCCACAAGGTTTAGACTTGGATTGTTAAAAACAACATGCAAACCGTAGATAGAATAGATCCAAGGGCTGGTAATGGTTCTTAGGAATGTGAGAGTAAAAAAACACAATCTGGATCATTGTGGATGCAACCCGTGTGTGTCTCAGATGAGCTTAAAAATGCGTGTTTTGGAAGTTTAAATAATTCCATTTTGTACCACACAATTCTCTGCCGCTTTTGAATTTTACCTAGCCAAGTTTTTAGGAACTAAATGATATTATAAATAAGCCCAAAACATTTTAAAACCAAATTTTAATTGTTTTAAAAATGTTTATAGATCCCAAAAATTATTAGAAAAAATATTTTAATGGGAATTAATACTCATACACCTAATATGATATGAATGCAACATTGAAATGCAATCCTAAGTGTAGTGTTGGTATTATACCTTTGATACAAATAGAAGAAATATCGTGTGGAGTCTGAGGTTCTTTGGTAGACTAGGGTATGACTCAAATTTTGTCATTATTTTCAAACTAGACAAGCGCCTATATAAAACAGACTTAAATGTGTCAAAGATATAGGGTGCTTCAAAGACGACCTGTAGGTGGGTCATCCTGAATTTTTTTGATGCCGTTTCCTCCATCCCTCCATCGTTGGAGGCTTCTTACATTGGGGACCCCCTCTTTATAGAGGCTTTATCCTGTAATGAATCCTTAGCCACAGCTGAGGGAGAAGGAACATCGGCTGATCCCCCTATCGAAATGGGCCATGTTGATACTCAGGTGATTACTACAGCTGGGACTGGAAGTTGGGGACTAGACCAATATAATCGAGGATTCGACTCAATAGGGTGGTCGTTTATGACCGACACCCTTATTTCTTTGTAATCCGCTTTCTTGTAATCCTAAACACTTAAATCATTTTTACTGTACTTGCAAAGTGCGGCCTCGACTCAGAGTTTTGAATGAGAGTTTCCATTGTACTTACAAATTGTTTGTGCTTGTTTCTGTGTATGTTGTTGTCTGATGCTTTAATCAAATAGGCACAACAAAATGGATTAACGTTGATCCACCACTATGCCAATGAATATTGACTAGTCGTCTCATCACTTCACATACTAAGTTCTAAGTTCACCAAGATAATGATGTTTAAAATAAACCACCAGTAAGTGATTTTTAATTAGAATCCACGAAATTATGGTGTTGTATCATAAGTCCCCTCTCATCATTTTGAGAGTGTAAGGATGAGAGTCGTCTCGTTCATGCACCGTCGTCTCGATCGAGAGAGAATTTTTACCAAGTTAACGATGTTTAAAATAAACCACCACTAAGTGATTTTTAATTTGAATCCACCAAATTATGGTGTTGTATCATAAGTTCCCTCTCGTCATTTCGAGAGTGTATGGATGAGAGCCGTCTTGTCCATGCACTATTTTCTCCGTCGAGAGGGAATTTTCACCAAGTTAATGATGTTTAAAATGAATCACAAACAAGTGATTTTTAATTTGAATCCACCAAATTATGGTGTTATATCATAAGTTCCCTCTCGTCATTTTGAGAGTGTATGGATGAGAGTCGTCTCGTCCATGCACTGTCGTCTCGGTCGAGAGAGAATTTTCACCAAGTTAATGGTGTTTAAAATGAACCACAACCAAATGATTTTCCACCCTCTCTGTGTTATTTATAGTCCATGGACGAGGTCTATCCCGTATGGGCTGTAATGTCACCGGGAGCAATTCAAAGCTACTTCACCACGAATGATGTTTTATAGCTTAAGATGAGTTGGATCTTACCAACAAGAAATATTTACACAACAAACAAAAGTAGGAGAGAACAATGACAATTTCCCATTCACAATTTTCTTCTCGTATACATGTATAACTAACATACACAAACTTGATAAGACGTACATATAGCTGACATTGGACTTAAAATAACACCTCTACTAGTAATATTTCTTTAGGTGATCGGCATTCCACGGATTGAAGAATTGCTCTCCTTTCAGATTTTGTAATAGATATGTCCCTAGAACCACCTGATGATGCTTGAAATAACACCAATAGGTCAAGTGATGATGAGCTCAAACATGTATAGCAATGGCAAAAATGGAACAAATATTATAGCAGTAAGAGAATGAAATGAGGCAAAGAGAAAATGAGACAACAATTTAAGTGGTTCAGCTAATCAGGCCTACATCCACCGTGTGTGTGTGATCCCCTAGATAAGGGTACTAATGGCCATATATATAATCACTCAAGCTTTTCTCTCTCTTATAATCAGTTTGACAGAGTTTTGCTAGGGTTTTTATGATTCAATCCTTTCTCAGGGAGAAGATATAGTGTATATATAGGGCTTGGGGGGTGTAGTGTACCCCAAGCATGCAATAAACATGAACATGAAGAGGTTCCCAATCAGGAGGATACACCTGTCCTTAATGCATGGATATAATGATGAGGCAATATTCCCTCACGTGAGGGGATGATCTTATTGCAACTGTTTCCCCCACGTGAAACCTTCTATGTTGGAACCTTATATTGCTTGTCTAGTAGGTATCGTATCGTAGAGCATTGGATTGGCCGAGTATGGTGTAGCTAACATAACGGATGCCCCAATATAGGAAATGAGTGAGCGCTTCCTTTGCCGAGTGTCTATGGATGAGGTTGTATGGTCGGTCATCCCCTAGTAATGGCTATATAAGAGGACAAGTGATGCTTTGGAAGCCTTGGGCTTCAGCTGATGTCTCATCCTGTGAAGTGGTCGAGGTTGTACATATGCACATGTGGCCGACTCTCCTTACAGGACGAGTCTCGTATTCATCTTGCTAACCCTTTAAAAAATGGTCGGCTTCTTGGTGCCTGGTAGCCTCATAAACAGACGAGGTCATACTTGGGTATATCAATCATCCCTAGCCCTCTGCCATCTATGTGAAAAGGTGAATGAAGGATACGAGTTAGCAGGGTTGTTTAGAGGGTATAGGAAATTGACATGTGTATCAATTCTGATTGGGTAGCGTCTTCCCCAAGCTTGTGCTGACAGCTGAGCACTTTGGTCCTTGTGCCCTAGTTAATGATGCGTATGGGGAATCGCGCCTAATCATTGGGTGGTATTTAAACCACCAAATTAACTTTTGTCTTCTTCTTCTTACTCTTTAAAAATACTCTTGCCTCTAACTTCGAACCTCAATAGCCAAATTTCACCACTTCTTCATAATCTTGCCTTTTAAACTTCGCTATGGTTCCCTCTTCTTTTCAAGGTTCATTTTCCTCCAGGTATCCCTCTCTTACTAACTTGGCTTTCCCTTTTCAGTTGGGATTTCTTCGGTGACTGTTGGATTTTTCGGCGAGGCAGTAGGGTAGCCTTTAGTTTTTGGGGTGTTGTTTCTTATTCTCCGTCGTCTAGTTTGCAGTGGTAAGGATGGTTTTTGGTGGATTAAGGCACTAAAACACCATTTTTAGGTTTTTTTGATGGTCTCCGGTCACCTTGTCCGGTGAGTTTCTTGGCTGTTCTTCCTTAAGAACGGTTGGTATTCCTAGCTTTGATTTTTTGGTCAATAAAAGTCAGCCCTTTTATTTGTTTATCATTCTTCACAAATTTGCTAAGTGTAACCTCGTCTTGTTCATGTTAAAAAGTTTATACAAGCTTGCTGAAGAGTTTCCAAACCTTAGGGAGTGGTACTTATAGGAAATTAAGAGGTTTGAGCTTGAGGAAGCTGAGAGAAGAAAGGCCGAGGCATTTCCCCTCCGACCTATATTTCCACCCTCATTATCTGTCGTCCCTCCTACACCTGCTGAACGAAGTGATCCCATTCTTATGTGGGCTTCTTTTGAAGATGAGAGTATATCCATCTTCGAATCGTCTGATAATGCTGGCTCTTCTGATGAGTTTATGGCCTAATCCTTATATCATGATGAAGGGTCTCAGGATGATGAGGTTTCCTCTCGTCCCTCATCTTCTTAGAGGGCCGAGTACTCAAATTGGTCTGATGACTCCATTGAAGTTGACAAGCCTAATGTTTCCTTCCCTCCTCCACTTGACGTCGTTCCTCTATCGGCTGTGACGAGGGATGAGTTTATGCAATATTTTCCAAGTGGAGACCCCAACCAACCCCAAACTGAAGAGTCTGATAATGATAGCGAAGACATAATTCTAGATTTATTCATAGCAAAGTCCTATAAGAGTTCTGTAAATGAGGCCAACTTGTTGACTTAGAGGCATTTGTATGGTATCGGGCCATCTATTTCAATAAGGAGAATGTCTGTGGATGGGAGATCCTATGACAGCCGAGAGGGTGAGTTATACGTTTATAAGTAGATGTTTAAGTTCGACTTTCATCTACCTATCCACCCTATTGTACGCGTAATTCTAGCCCGCCTAGGAGTTGCCCCATCCCATCTTTCTCCCAATGCCTGGAGGGTTATCCTCGACTTTATCTCTCTCTAGAAGATAGTCCATTAAACCGACCTTCCAGTTGGCATATTTATGGCTTGTTATACCCTATCGTCCTCCAAAACTCAACCTTGCTACTATCATCTCACAACCAGGAAATATTCCAAAAAAGTTTTGTTGATTACCCAGACTTCCAATCATGATTGGAAATCTCGATATTTCTTTATCTCGGGGGCTTAGGAATTCGGCCCCACTGAAGCTTGTGGTACCTCTGAGCCCAGGGTTCCTCAAAAGTGGGCTAAGGTTTCTTTAGCGGCCAAGATTGATCCGGGCTTGAGCCCTGATGCTGCTGAGAATGTTGAGAAGCTTAGGAATCAGGGGGACTAATGTCGTCTCGTGAAATTCGAGCAGTTAATGAGCCCCTACTACCTGTCTTAGACAGGTTTATGGGTTGACCCTTTAACCGAGCTTCATGAGTGGTTTCTTTTTGTGGACTTGCTGTCTCGTATTTTTTTAACTTTTCAGTACTAACCTTGTTTTCTTTTTGGAGATCATCCAGATGACGTATTAGATCATCTTTGGGAGAAGGTGGCCAAAAACTTAAGAAAGCTTGTTAGCAAACATGGAAAGGGGGCCAATCCCTCTACTGCTGCTGCCTTTAAGACTACTGCGGGTGGTCCTGATCGAGATACAGAGTCCACAAATAAGAGGAAGATCCGATAGGAGGAAATAATTTCCTCTCATTATTCAAAGCATAGTCGGTCTGATCAGGCCATTCCAATTTCTACGGACGAGGCTTTCGTAGCTCGCCTATCCCAATTAAAGATGGACAACAAGAGTGTCATCGACAATCCAAGGAAAGCCTGTGATGGTGTTGGATCTTTGATCTCCAAGGATGACAATCATTTTCTGCAAGCCACCAACATCTCCCTTCTCACCGATTTTTCCATCCACAGGGCCGTCCAAGTATATTTTCAAAAGTTTTTCAAGCCACCGACAAGTGTTCTCTCATACTTTTCTTCAAATACTGATCAACTCTTCTTTGTTTACAGGGTTTTATTTCCCTCTATCGGCTGGGGGACTGGATTAACAAAAAGATTCCCTTGATCCAGAAGGTGAGAGAAGCCGAGATGACAGAGTGGAATCTAAAAAAGGAGCTTGAGGTTCGCAAAATGCCCTCCATTTATCTTAGGATGAGGTAGCCAACCTCATAGCAGAGCATGCCAAAGCTTTAAAGAAACTCTCTAACGATAAGAAGGTCGAGATTGACACTGCAGTTCGGGATACTATTGATGGCTACAAGGAGTTAGAGGAGTACAATGATCACGCCTTCGAGTACCTGAAGAGGGGGATCAAAATTTCTTACTGATGGGCTGCTTTGAGGCAGGCAAAAATCGGGAGCTTAAACTCTTGGGACTTTGTGGGTCTGGACTTCAGTGACCCTCTGCTTGATACTTCCCTTGTCGATGTTGAGATGACGGGTGGAGGTGCCTAGATTAACCTTGATGCCCATAAGGCACATGATAACACGACTGAGTTGGTTGCTAACGTTGAGAGGACCTAGGTTATTAATGCAGTCAAGGTTGTAATTGCTGACGGGTCGATCATCGGAGATGCTGACACTACACTTCACCCATGAATTCTTTTATCAAGTTTTTTCTTTTTATCAGGGAGTTCATTTGTGACCTATTTCCATTTCCCTGATGTAATGCGTTAACACTTTATCTTATTTTGTTTTGATTAGCTCTCGCAATATAAATACCCGCTTACTTGAATGTTTTCTGGCTTCAATACTTTGTTGTTTGAATATTTGCTTGTTGTGTTATGGTAGTGATGTCAACACCAAACTTCATAATTAGAACTCACCAAATTATGGTGTCATCGCCTTTCGTCGTTTTGAGAGTGCATGGTTGAGCATCGTCTCCTCCACTCACCGTCGTCACGGTCGAGAAAGGTATTTATTTTTCACCAAATATTTGCCAAACATATTATGTTTAAGGCCTGAGATATCCAAACTAATGATATTTTTATCTCTCATTCAATAAATTAGATGTTTAAGTAATTAACCACACCCAAGTGATTTTTAATTTGAACTCACCAAATTATGGTGTTATGCCATACCCCCTTTCGTTATTTTGAGAGTGCATGGTTGAGCATCGTCTCGTCCATGCACTGTCATCTCGGCCGAGAGAGGCTTAGTCATCAATTTAATGATGTTTAAGTATTTAACCACACCCAAGCGATTTTCAATTTGGACTCACCAAATTATGGTGTGATGCCATACCCCCTTTCGTCGTTTTAAGAGTGCATGGTTGGGCATCGTCTCGTCCATGCACTGTCGTCTTGGCCGAGAGAGGTTTATTCACCAAGTTAATGATGTTTAAGTAATTAACCACACCCAAGTGATTTCTAATTTAGAATCACCAAATTATGGTGTGATGCCATACCCCCTTTCATCGTTTTTGAGAGTGCATGGTTGAGCATCGTCTGGTCCATGCACTATCAACTCGACCAAGAGAGTTTTATTCACTAAGTTAATGATGTTTTAAGTAATTAACCACACCCAAGTTATTTTTAATTTGGACTCACAAAATTATGGTGTTATGCCATACCCCCTTTCGTCGATTTGAGAGTGTATGGTTGAGCATCATCTCAGCCATGCACCGTTATCTCGGTTGAGAGAGGTTTATTCACTAAGTTAATAATGTTTTAAGTAATTAACCACAGCCAAGTGATTTTTAATTTGGACTCACCAAATTATGGTGTTACGCCATACCCCCTTTCGTCATTTTGAGAGTGCATGCTTGAGCATTGTCGCGTCCATACACTGTCGTCTCGATCGAGAGACGTTTATTCACCAAGTTAATGATGTTTTAAGTAACTAAGTTAACCCTTATTGGTGTTATTGAAGTCCATGGATAGGGTCAGCCCTTTTGCAGGTTATCATTTCACCAAGCTTGGATTTTATTACCATCTCACCAGGAATGATGTTTTATAGCTTTTTTGGGTACTTGAGACGAATCATCCAAAATAAAGTATATAAGATATGAGGAAACAAACCATTTTCACTTTCTCATTCATAACAAACCCTTTTACAATGATTCATAATGAAAAAGCTCTTATAAAATCATCTATTGGTAGTACCTTTTAAGTGGTTGACGTTCCAAGGATTGGATAATGGTTCCCCCTCTATGTTCTCTAGCCTATAGGTCCCCCGGACTACCTCCTCAGTAACCCTATAAGGACCATTCTAGTTGGCATGAAGCTTGTTAGGCTTCTACCAAGTCTTCTTCAAGATAAGGTCTCCCACTGCTATCGACCTCGGTTTTATCCTCTTGTTATAAAACTTGTCCATCCTCTGCTGATAGGCCACTACTCTGACTTTATCATCCTCTCTTATTTCCTCAATTATATATAGATCAAGTCTTCTCTCTTCCATATTTCTCTCAGGGTCATATGTCTGAACTTTATGTGTGGGCAAACCAATCTCGATAGGGACTACTGCCACTGAGCCGTATGCTAACATAAAGGGGGTTTCTTTTATCGGCGTCTTGGCTGTCGTCATGTAGGCCCATAGCATGAAATTTACTTCTTCAGTCCATTTCCCCTTGGCCTCTTCTAACCTTTTCTTGATTCCATCAAGAATAGTTCAGTTTGACCACTGGCCTGGGGTTGACCAGGTGACAAGTAAAATATTTGATGCCGACCCTTGTACAATATTTTTCTAAGGAAATGTTTTGAATTGGATACCATTATCTGAGATGAGTGTGTTAGGCAAGCCGTACCTACAAATGATGTCCTTCCATATGAACTGAAAGGTCTTATTTTCCGTGATCTTGATCATAGCCTCGACCTCTACCCACTTTGAAAAGTAGTCTATCGCCACAATCAAATATCTGTAGTTACCCATGGCCCTTGGCAGATGACCAACCAAATCAATCCCCCATACTGCAAATGGCTGTGGTGAGGTGATTAATGTTAGAGGTTGATGGGGCTGGTGGGTGATGGTGGAAGACCACTAGAATTTATAGCACTTCTTCACGTACTCGGCTGAGTCGTTGGGTAGCGTCGGCCACCAATATCCTTGAGTGATTATCCTCTTTGCCAATGAACTTACCCCAATATAGCTTGAGCAACATCCTTCAAAATGTAACTTACCTCAGTTGGGTGGACACATCTAAGCAGAGGTAAAAGAAACCCCTTCTTATACAACACGTCCGTTAGGATAGAGAACTTAGCAGCCCTGTATCTAAACTTTCTTCTTTCAGCCTTAGATTTCGGTAAGCTACCCTATTTAATATATTGAATAAGGGGGTCCATCCAAGATGGTCCTAGTTTTAAATTGAAGCAAAATTTTAGCTTTGCATCATCTTCCTCTATCGCCGGCCGGGAAAGAATTTCTATTGTCACCATTCTCTCGGTCTTTGTCCGTATTGCTGAGGCTAATCTTGCCAAAGCATCGGCTCAGCTATTATCCAGTCGAGGCACTCTTTTAACTTTGATGTCATTGAAGTCCTTCATCATCTTTTTGACCTTTACTAGGTATCTTGCCATTCTGTCATCTTTAGCTTCGTAATCCTTAGGATCTGGTTAACCACGAGCTGAGAATCGCTATGGACCAGAAGTTGGCCGACATTAAGATCTCTTGAGAGGAAGATTTTGGCTCTGAGGGCTTCATATTCTGATTCATTATTAGAATCCTTAAAACTGAACCTCAATGCATACTCTATATCTGTTCCGTCTTAGGCCGACATAATCTAATCGGCTCCACTCTCATTTTCACAGGACGAACCATCAATGAACAAGTTGTATACTGTCCCTTCTGAAAGTGCCCCCTCTTTAATGACTTCATTTCTGAGCAATAACTTATCAGTATCATCCATTGGACATCCCGTTAATATTTTCTCGACTTTTGCTAGCTCAGCACATCTTTTGGCTGACCCTTCATGGTCGTCCACTTTTTCACCATCGACTTTATCCTAGGTGACTCTGCCACAATGTCTACTAATGTCTGCCCTTTGATTGTAACCCTCGACTGATACACTATATCATACTCTCCTAACTCAATGGCCCAGGTCATCAATCTACCTGATTTCTCTGGTTTATGGATTACTTGCCTAGGGGGAGAGTCTGTCAAAACAACCATAGTATGAGTTTGGCTTCATCTTTCTTGAAGCATGGATGAGGGCATATGCCATTTTCTCCATCCTAGGATACCTCTGCTCAGCCCCTTGGAGGGCCTTGCTATTGAAATATGTCGGTCTTTGTACACCCTCATCCTCTCGTAGTATCGTCGCGCTGATAGTGATACGAATATGACCAAGTAAAGGAAAAGATTCTCTCCTTGGACAGGACGAGATATTAGGAGTGGTAAGATGAGATACGAATTTAGCTTTAAAAGGCTTTCTCACATTCCTCATCCCACTGAAAAGATTTTCTAAGAATCTTAAAAAATGGAAGACACTTATCAGTGGCTCTAGAGATAAACCTGTTTAGAGCAGCCACTCGTCGAGTGAGCCTCTGAATGTCCTTAATGGTATTAGGGGTCTTCATCTTTAACAAGGCCTTTATCTTCTCTGGATTGATTCCTATATGTAAGGACACAAATTTCCAATTGAGTCCATATATTTTTTTGGCTCAATTCCGGATAAAAACATTTATTCATAGGATTGTATTTAATTGTAATATTCTCAAGCCTATGAAAAGTTTGTTGAAGACGTAGCGGGAAAGAGTATAAAGCTTCATGATCATGTCGGTTTTGTGCCTCGTTTATACGTCATCAACCATAGTTCCATGCTCCCAAGGTATGAATGCAATTATATATATATATATATAGGAGCTTGAAACTTGTTTATTGTGTGTTAGGTTTAATTAAAACTGTGTTTTATATTCAGAAAGAATTAATTAAAACTTAAAAATAAGTTTATAAAGTTTTCTGGGCTAAAAATTGAATATTCCAAAGTTTCTGGAAGCTCGTTCGAACGAGATTGTCGTTCGAACCAGATGTCGTTCGAATGAGATTTCGAACGACTTCCCATTAAGGTATACTGGAACTTCGTTCGAAATGTCGTTCGAACGAGATTGTCGTTCTAACGAGATTTCCAACGAGTTTCTACTGAGTTCATACTGGAACTTCATTAGAAGACTCGTTCGAACTAGAATGTCGTTCAAACGAAATGTCGTTCGAACAAGATGCCAAGCGGGAATAGTTTTTGGCAGTTTTAAGCAGTTTTTCTCCCACTTCCCCACTTGTTTCTTAACCAACTTTTCTCAGACTTTATTATGTGCGGGAATAACATTTTTCTATCTATCTTTTTCATATCTTACTAACTCTTAGAGAGTGTTTTGAGAGTAAAATCAAAGAGGGAAAAAGATCATGTTTTGAGTGAGTTTTTATCAAAGAGAAAAATATACACCACTCTAGTTTACACCCAAATTAGTTTCTTCCAAGTTCCCATATTCATATATCTTGCTTGGAGAATGGCACCGGGTTCATCTGTTCCGTTCAAAGAGAGGTTTGGGGTTTTACTTCTACATCCCATAAATAAAGAAGAAGAGTTTATTGCAGCATTACCCACTTGATGAAAGGCTCCTTGCTCGGGTGAGGGTGACCATATAAAGTTCGATCGTTGGATTCCGAGATTGCGGGGGGGCTCCAAGGTTATCCGCTAGGAAGAGGTATCAATAAGAAGAAGCGTCGGGGCTTGAGAGGGATCGAGTCGTGTGTTGTAAGCCTTTCTGTCTTGTATTTGTAAATTCCGTACTTAGTGGATTTGTGGCTTGGGCCGTCCGAGGTTGTTTTCCGTTGTGGGTTTTTCCTCGTACATCGCAGCGTAGTGGATTGATTGTTTATTTTATCTTTTGCAAAATCACCTAGAACACATGCTTAGGTAAAAAGATAAAAATTGGTTTAATTTAATCTCTACGTGTTTAATTTGGGCAATGTGTAGTTAACTTGGTTTAAGTGAAAATGATTTTAATGCGTTAATTTAATTTCACTCGGTTTAATTTTAATTTGTTTAAGAAAATTAAAATTTGGTAATTCGTTTGTTTGTGAACCATCACACTTCTTTACGCTTCCGCATCTTGATTTATATATAAAAGGAAATAATATTTTAATTGAGAAGAAAATTAAAAATCGGGGGCCTTCAAATTGGTATCAGAGCCAAAGCGATAAATTATTCCGTTAAAGACCCTCTAAATGATTTTTGGCTAAAATGGAATTTCTCCATTTTCAAAATTTCCTATTTTCGATGGTTCTAACTACGCGTATTGGAAAGCGCGAATAAAATCGGCACTAAAATCTATCGACGAGAGAGTTTGGATGTCTGTTGTTAACAGGTGGTCCCCACCAACTCACTTAGTTGAAAATGAACGTGTTCCCAAACCGGCCTATAGATGGACTGAGAATGAGTTTAAACTTTCTAATTTTAATTATCGTGGTTTGAATGCCTTGTTTAGCGCTGTCACACCGAATGAATTCCGACGTATTACGACGTGTGAAGCCACTAAAGAAGCTTGGGATATTTTACAACTAACTTATGAAGGAACTAGTGTCGTTAAAGCTTCGAAACTCCAAAACCTCACCACTCAATTTGAAACTATCAAAATGAACGATAATGAAACTTTTGATGAATTTTATGCTAGACTTTCCGATATTGTCAATTCATCGTTTAATTTGGGAGATAAAATACCTGACAACCGAGTTGCAAAGAAAATTTTAAGGTCCCTACCCGATAGATTTATTCCAAAACTGACCGTTTTAAATTCTTTACCAACTTTAGCCTCTACGAAATTAGAAGAGCTTGTCGGTGATTTACAAACCTATGAACTAGATATGTTTCCCTCTAAAACTGAAAAGAAAATTGAAAAGGGTGTTGCTTTAAAAGCCCGGAAAGAGGTCAAACAAGTAGTAGAGAGCGAGAGTGATAGTGACTCGGAAGACATGGCTTTGTTTGCTCGTAAATTTAGAAAATTTCTTAAATTTAACAAAGATAAATTCATAAATGATTTTAAGAAATTTGAAACTTCTAAGCATGACAAAGCCGAGACGATCTCCAAAGCCGAGAAGATCTCTAAAGCCGAGAAGATCCCTAAACCTATTAATGAAATTATAAATAGGGACGAGTCTAATAGGTGTTTTGGTTGTGAGGGTTATGGCCATACGGCTTCTGAGTGCCCCACTAAACTAAGGAAAGAGGGTAAATGAACCATTGCATATAATGCGACCCTTAGTGATAGTGATAAGGAAGAGGGACCCGATTCCCACACTGAGCCTAATTTTGTGGCTTTTATGGCTAGTCATGCGAGTGATAGTGAGAACTCATCGATTGATGAAACGTTAACACATGACACTTCTAAGGTCATTGTTTATAATTCTCTTATTTTTTATGATAGTGAGAGTGGAGAAGAAAGATGGAGTGAAAATGAAGAAGAGGTTAATGTGAGTGAACTTCAAAATGCTTTTCAAGAACTTTATAAAGAATCTATTAAATTGAAAAGAGCTAATTTGAAGTTAGAAGCTAGTTTAAAAGAGCGTGTCAAGGTCATTGATGATAGCATGTTGGTAGAAAACCTTAAGACACGTGAGAGGACTCTTCTAGAGAAGCTTGATTATGTAGAAGGCGAGAGAGATAGCCTTAGGGGTTTAACGGAATCCTTGAAAAAGGAGCTTCTTGCTTTTGAAGAGCGAAATGTTTTATTAGAGTCTAATATTTTAGAATTGCAAAATAAATTAAAAGACTCTTTAATGTCAAATTTGATTTGGAGTGTCGTTCGAAAAAATAAGATAAAATATTAGGAACGGTCCAAATTAAAAATGACACTTATGGTTTAGGCTTCAATACTTGTAATGAATCTACTCATAAAGACAAAACCAATGTTTTTGGAGAATCTACTAGAAAAACTTTTAGAGATCACTCCGTAAGTAAATCTTGTCGACATGTCTTCACTTGTACACATTGTGGTCGAAAAGGTCATCTTAGGAAATTTTGTTTTGATCTTAAACGAATTCCTAGAAAATCCCAACGTAATGCAACCAATGCATTTCAAATTCCTACACCCCAGGATAGTCATTCTTCATTAATTTGGGTTAGGAAATCAGAATTGGGTGCCTTGCAAAATAGTTTTTTTTATTCTCATTTACTTTCACATGCTTCCTCCCTTGGTAAATCTAAAGGATGAATGTGAGTGTGTTTGCATACTTTAGCTTTTGTACTTCATGCAATATTCACATGCTAAATGTATGCTTGTTTAATCATTTTCTAGTCTATGCTCCATGCTTATCACATGCTAGAATTATGATTTTTGTTTATCTTTTGTATTATATTTCCTTCATTTTGTTTGCATTAAATGAAAAATACAAAAAGATTTTTGTTTATTATTTGGATTTTATCTCTTTGTAATTTAAGCTTAATGAAAAATTCAAATGATTTTTGTTTGTCTTTTGAGTATATATTTTTATTTTTGGTTAAAAATTTCAAAAACTCAAAAAGATTTTATTTTGTGTGTATTTTAGTTTGGCACACTTTATGTGGCATATACTTGTGTTTAAATCCCTCCTTTAACGCTCTCATGGGGCTAGAACTTTTGGTGTAGAATTATCAATCCTTATTATGTTCTTTACCATGCTTACATGGAGTAGTTGGATTTTGTGTTGTTTTAAACGGATTCTATTTTTATATGCCTCTATTCACACATGCACGAGCACTTTTGAAATTTTAACTTCAAATGTATATTTGAGATATGTGAGGTGTTCTCCTTCCAATCTTGTCATCTACATATTTGTGACTTAGGAGGACTAGTGCATGTCAAAATCCGTTGCACGTGAGATTTGTGTGAAAAATAAAAACATGATAAATATAAATGTGCACGGGGAAGGGCTCCGAAAGGACTTAGTGATCCTTTGCGATTGTAAGCCACCGTTTGAAATGGATCTAAAAGAAATACGTGGTACAAAGGCCTAAAAACAGAAAATATGGCATTAAAAAGAGATATAAATTTCCAAGGCCTATATTTGATTGATATATTCATTCAAAATTAACATAAATGCTTATTGAGGGAGATTGGATGGTATATCAATGGTTTGTACAATGTCCGTTTATCCTAGTTGCGTATCTCATGTCATGACTCTATTGGTTTGTAGAATCGTCAATATGCTAGGCTTGTATGCATTGTGTATGTTTGTTCATTGAGTTGTCACATGAGGTTATATTCAAATGTGATGAAGTTTGCAATCAATTGAGAACTCCGTGAACATGTTTTAAGTGATTGGGTCTAAATTTAATCGATACTAGTTCACACCCCAACACTTCCGTTTCCATATGACACATTTTTTCCGTACAAGTGTGAAAGACTCCTATTATATTTTATGTGTATCATTTGTGTGTTTATATCTATATATATGCGCGTGTGCATTATTGATATATTTCTAGTACATACATATATGATATTTTGTTTTGCCTTTGCCTTGCTTTCTAGTCCTTCTATGCTTATATTTTAGTTTTGGTATCACTTTAAGCTTCAACATGATTTTATATTTGTTCTATATCCTTTGCCTATTCCTAAACAAAAAGGGGGAGAATGATAGGGGGAGAAATGGTATCTTATCTTATTATAATCTTATCTAGTTTAGGAGATTTAACTTAGGGGGAGTAGCTAACTTCTTAGGTTGATCTTTTTGATAAAGGGGGAGAATTAATCTTGAAGGAGTATTCATTTTCGTTGCTTTAAATACTTTGATATTCCCTATGCATTTGATGAGTTTGCTTAAGTGTGCAGGAATTCTTTTAAAGCGGCATCTTTCAATGGAAAAGCGTTTGATCCTTGGGTTGAGTCAAGTTTGGGTGGGTAATGTTTTGAGTCTAGTGAGCTTGACGGCCCTTTAGGATTTTTGTTTGGTTTTTGTCCCGGAATAGCCAAAGGGGGAGATTTGTAAGGACACAAATTTCCAATTGAGTCCATATATTATTTTGGCTCAATTCCGGACAAAAACATTTATTCATAGGATTGTATTTAATTGTAATATTCTCAAGCCTATGAAAATTTTGTTTAAGACGTAGCGGCAAAGAGTATAAAGCTTCATCATCATGCCGGTTTCGTGCCTCGTTTATACGTCATCAACCATAGTTCCATGCTCCCAAGGTATGAATGAAATTATATATATATAGGAGCTTGGAACTTGTTTATTGGGTGTTAGGTTTAATTAAAACTGTGTTTAATTTTCAGAAAGAATTAATTAAAACTTTAAAATAAGTTTATAAAGTTTTCTGGGCTAAAAATTGAATATTCCAAAGTTTCTGGAAGCTCGTTCGATATGACGTTCGAACGAAATTGTCGTTCGAACCAGATGTCATTCGAACGTTATTTCCAACGACTTCCCATTAAGGCATACTGGAACTTCGTTCGAAATGAACGAGATTGTCGTTCTAACGAGATTTCCAACGAGTTCATACTGGAACTTCGTTAGAAGACTCGTTCGAACGAGAATGTCCTTCAAACGAAATGTCGTTCGAACGAGATGCCAAGCAGGAACAGTTTTTCTCCCACTTCCCCACTTGTTTCTTAACCAACTTTTCTCAGACTTTATTATGTGCGGGAATAACATTTTTCTATCTATCTTTTTCTTATCTTACTAACTCTTAGAGAGAGTTTTGAGAGTAAAATCAAAGAGGGAAAAAGATCATGTTTTGAGTGAGTTTTTATCAAAGAGAAAAATATACACCACTCTAGTTTACACCCAAATTAGTTTCTTCCAAGTTCCCATATTAATATATCTTGCTTGGAGATTGGCACCGGGTTCATCTCTTTCATTCAAAGAGAGGTTTCGGGTTTTTCTTCTACATCCCATAAATAAAGAAGAAGAGTTTGTTGCAGCATTACCCACTTGGAGAAAGGCTCCTTGCTCGGGTGACGGTGACCATATAAAGTCCGATCGGTGGATTCCGAGACCGCGGTGGGGCTCCAAGGTTATCCGCTAGGAAGAGGTATCTACAAGAAGAAGCGTCGGGGCTTGAGAGGGATCGAGTCGTGTGTTGTAAGCCTTTCTGTCTTGTATTTGTAAATTCCGTACTTAGTGGATTTGTGGCTAGGGCCGTCCGAGGTTGTTTCCCGTTGTGGGTTTTTCCTCGTACATCGCAGCGTAGTGGATTGATTGTTTATTTTATCTTTTGCAAAATCACCTAGAACACATGCTTAGGTAAAAAGATAAAAATTGGTTTAATTTAATCTCTACGTGTTTAATTTGGGCAATGTGTAGTTAACTTGGTTTAAGTGAAAATGATTTTAATGCGTTAATTTAATTTCACTCAGTTTAATTTTAATTTGTTTAAGAAAATTAAAATTTGGTAATTCGTTTGTTTGTGAACCATCACACTTCTTTACGCTTCCGCATCTTGATTTATATATAAAAGGAAATAATATTTTAATTGAGAAGAAAAATAAAAATCGGGGTTCTTCAAATTAGTATCAGAGCCAAAGCGATAAATTATTCCGTTAAAGATCCTCTAAATAATTTTTGGCTAAAATGGAATTTTCCCCATTTTCAAAATTTCCTATTTTCGATGGTTCTAACTACGCGTATTGGAAAGCGCGAATGAAATCGGCATTAAAAATCTATCGACGAGAGAGTTTGGATGTCTGTTGTTAACGAGTGGTCCCCACCAACTCACTTAGTTGAAAATGAACGCGTTCCCAAACCGGCCTATAGATGGACTGAGAATGAGTTTAAACTTTCTAATTTTAATTCTCGTGGTTTGAATGCCTTGTTTAGTGCAGTCACACCGGATGAATTCCGACGTATTACGACGTGTGAAGCCGCTAAGAAGCTTGGGATATTTTACAACTAACTCATGAAGGAACTAGTGTCATTAAAGCTTCGAAACTCCAAAACCTCACCACTCAATTTTAAACTATCAAAATGAACGATAATGAAACTTTTGATGAATTTTATGCTAGACTTTCCGATATTGTCAATTCATCGTTTAATTTGGGAGAGAAAATACCTGACAATCGAGTTGTAAAGAAAATTTTAAGGTCCCTACCCGATAGATTTATTCCAAAAGTGACCGTTTTAAATTCTTTACCAACTTTAGCCTCTACGAAATTAGAAGAGCTTGTCGGTGATTTACAAACCTATGAACTAGATATGTTTCTCTCTAAAACTGAAAAGAAAATTGAAAAGGGTGTTGCTTTAAAAGCCCGAAAAGAGGTCAAACAAGAAGTAGAGAGCGAGAGTGATAGTGACTCGGAAGACATGGCTTTGTTTGCTCAAAAATTTAGAAAATTTCTTAAATTTAACAAAGATAAATTCAAAAATGATTTTATGAAATTTGAAACTTCTAAGCATGACAAAGCCGAGAAGGTCTCCAAAGCCGAGAAGATCTCTAAAGCCGAGAAGATCCCTAAACTTATTAATGAAAACATAAATAGGGATGAGTCTAATAGGTGTTCCGGTTGTGAGGGTTATGGCCATAGGGCTTCTGAGTGCCCCACTAAACTAAGGAAATAGGGTAAACGACCCATTGCATATAATGCGACCCTTAGTGATAGTGATAAGGAAGAGGGACCCGATTCCCCCACTAAGCCTAATATTGTGGCTTTTATGGCTAGTCATGTGAGTGATAGTGACAACTCATCGATTGATGAAACGTTAACACATGACACTTCCAAGGTCATTGTTTATGATTCTCTTGTTTTTTATGATAGTGAGAGTGGAGAAGAAAGATAGAGTGAAAATGAAGAAGAGGTTAATGTGAGTGAACTTCAAAATGCTTTTCAAGAACATTATAAAGAATCTATTAAATTGAAAAGAGCTAATTTGAAGTTAGAAGCTAGTTTAAAAGAGCGTGTCAAGGTCATTGATGATAGCATGTTGGTAGAAAACCTTAAGACACGTGAGAGGACTCTTCTAGAGAAGCTTGATTATGTAGAAGGCGAGAGAGATAGCCTTAGGGGTTTAATGGAATCCTTGAAAAAGGAGCTTCTTGCTTTTGAAGAGAGAAATGTTTTATTAGAGTCTAATATTTTAGAATTGCAAAATAAATTAAAAGACTCTAGTAATGTCAAATTTGATTTGGAGTGTCGTTCGGAAAAATTAGATAGAATATTAGGAACGGTCCAAATTAAAAATGACACTTGTGATTTAGGCTTCAATACTTGTAATGAATCTACTCATAAAGCCAAAACCAATGTTTTTGGAGAATCTACTAGGAAAACTTTTAGAGATCACTCCATAAGTAAATCTTTTCGACATGTCTTCACTTGTACACATTGTGGTCGAAAATGTCATATTAGAAATTTTTTTTTTGATCTTAAACGAATTCCTAGAAAATCCCAACGTAATGCAACCAATGCATTTCAAATTCCTACACCCCAAGATAGTCATTCTTCATTAGTTTGGGTTAGGAAATCAGAATTGGTTGCCTTGCAAAATAGGTTTTTTGATTCTCATTTACTTTCACATGCTTCCTCCCTTGTTAAATCTAAAAGATGAATGTGTTAGTGTTTGCATACTTTAGCTTTTGTACTTCATGCAATATTCACATGCTAAATGTATGCTTGTTTAATCATTTTTCTAGTCTATGCTCCATGCTTATCACATGCTAGAATTATGATTTTTGTTTATCTTCTATATTATATTTCCTTCATTTTGTTTGCATTAAATGAAAAATATAAAAAGATTTTTGTTTATTATTTGGAGATTTTATTTTGTGTGTATTTTAGTTTGACACACTTTATGTGGCATATACTTGTATTTGAATCCCTCCTTTATCGCTCTCATGTGGCTAGAACTTTTGGTGTAGATTATCAATCCTTATTATGTTCTTTACCGTGCTTACATGGAGTAGTTGGATTTTGTGTTGTTTTAAACGGATTCTATTTTTATATGCCTCTATACACACATGCACGAGCTCTTTTAAAATTTTAACTTCAAATGTATATTTGAGATATATGAGGTGTTCTCCCTCCAATCTTGTCATCTACATATTTGTGACTTAGGAGGACTAGTGCGTGTCAAAATTCGTTGCACGTGAGATTTGTGTGAAAAATGAAAACATGATAAATATAAATGTGCACGGGGAAGGGCTCCGAAAGGACTTAGTGATCCTTTGAGATTGTAAGCCACCGTTTGAAATGGACCTAAAAGAAATACGTGGTACAAAGGCCTCAAAACAGAAAATATGGCATTAAAAAGAGATATAAATTGCCTAGGCCTATGTTTGATTGATATATTCATTCAAAATTAACATAAATGCTTATTGAGGGAGATTGGATGGTATATCAACGGTTTGCACAATGTCCGTTTATCCTAGTTGCGTATCTCATTTCATGACTCTATTGGTTTGTAGACACATCAATATGCTAGGCTTGTATGCATTGTGTATGTTTGTTCATTGAGTTCATTTTATATTGTCACATGAGGTTATATTCAAATGTGATGAAGTTTGCAATCAGTTGAGAACTCCGTGAGCATGTTTTAAGTGATTGGGTCTAAATTTAATCGTTACTAGTTCACACCCCAACACTTCCGTTTCCGTATGACACATTTTTTCCATACAAGTGTGAAAGACTCCTATTATATTTTGTGTGTGTCATTTGTGTGTTTATATCAATATATATATGCGTGTGCATTATTGATATATTTCTAGTACATACATATATGATATTTTGCTTTGCCTTTGCCTTGCTTTCTAGTCCTTCTATGCTTATATTTTAGTTTTGGTATCACTTTAAGCTTCAACGTGCTTTTATATTTGTTCTTTATCCTTTGCCTATTCCTGAACAAAAAGGGGGAGAATTATAGGGGGAGAAATGGTATCTTATGTTATTATAATCTTATCTAGTTTAGGAGATTTAACTTAGGGGGAGTAACTAACTTCTTGGGTTGATCTTTTTGATAAAGGGGGAGATTTAATTTTGGGGGAGTATTTATTTTCGTTGCTTTAAATACTTTGATATTCCCTATGCATTTGATGAATTTGCTTAAGTGTACAGGAATTCTTCTAAAGCGGCATCTTTCAATGGAAAATCATTTGATCCTTGGGTTGAGTCAAGTTTGGGTGGGTTATGTTTTGAGTCTAGTGAGCTTGACGACCCTTTAGGATTTTTGTTTGGTTTTTGTTCCGGAATAGCCAAAGGGGGAGATTTGTAAGGACTAAAATTTCCAATTGAGTCCATATATTATTTTGGCTCAATTCCAGACAAAAACATTTATTCATAGGATTGTATTTAATTGTAATATTCTCAAGCCTGTGAAAAGTTTGTTGAAGACGTAGCGGCAAAGAGTATAAAGCTTCATCATCATGCCGGTTTTGTGCCTCGTTTATACGTCATCAACCAAGGTATGAATGCAATTATATATATATATAGGAGCTTGGTACTTGTTTATTGGGTGTTAGGTTTAATTAAAACTGTGTTTTATTTTCAGAAAGAATTAATTAAAACTTTAAAATAAGTTTATCAAGTTTTCTGGGCTAAAAATTGAATATTCCAAAGTTTCTGGAAGCTCGTTCGATATGTCGTTCGAACAAGATTGTCGTTCGAACCAGATGTCGTTCGAACGAGATTTCCAACGACTTCCCAATAAGGCATACTGGAACTTCGTTCGAAATGTCGTTCGAACGAGATTGTCGTTCTAACGAGATTTCAAACGAGTTCATACTGGAACTTCGTTAAAAGACTCGTTCGAACCAGAATGTCGTTCAAATGAAATGTTGTTCGAACGAGATGCCAGGCGGGAACATTTTTTGGCAGTTTTAAGTAGTTTTTCTCCCACTTCCCCACTTGTTTCTTAACAACTTTTCTCAGACTTTATTATGTGGGGGAATAACATTTTTCTATCTATCTTTTTCTTATCTTACTAACTCTTAAAGAGTGTTTTGAGAGTACAATCAAAGAGGGAAAAAGATCATGTTTTGAGTGAGTTTTTATCAAAGAGAAAAATATACACCACTCTAGTTTACACCCAAATTAGTTTATTCCAAGTTCCCATATTCATATATCTTGCTTGGAGATTGGCACCGGGTTCATCTCTTCCGTTCAAAGAGAGGTTTCGAGTTTTTCTTCTACATCCCATAAATAAAGAAGAAGAGTTTGTTGTAGCATTACCCACTTGGAGAAAGGCTCCTTGCTCGGGTGATGGTGACCATGGGGCTCCAAGGTTATCCGCTAGGAAGAGGTATCTACAAGAAGAAGCGTCGGGGCTTGAGAGGGATCGAGTCGTGTGTTGTAAGCCTTTCTGTCTTGTATTTGTAAATTCCGTACTTAGTGGATTTGTGGCTAGGGTCGTCCGAGGTTGTTTCCCGTTGTGGGTTTTTCCTCGTACATCGCAGCGTAGTGGATGGATTGTTTATTTTATCTTTTGCAAAATCACCTAGAACACATGCTTAGGTAAAAAGATAAAAATTGGTTTAATTTAATCTCTACGTGTTTAATTTGGGCAATGTGTAGTTAACTTGGTTTAAGTGAAAATGAGTTTAATGCGTTAATTTAATTTCACTCGGTTTAACTTTAATTTGTTTAAGAAAATTAAAATTTGGTAATTCGTTTGTTTGTGAACCATCACACTTCTTTACGCTTCCGCATCTTGATTTATATATAGAAGGAAATAATATTTTAATTGAGAAGAAAATTAAAAATCGGGGACCTTCAAATTGGTATCAGAGCCAAAGCGATAAATTATTCCATTAAAGATCCTTTAAATAATTTTTGGCTAAAATGGAATTTTCCCCATTTTCAAAATTTCCTATTTTCGATGGTTCTAACTACGCGTATTGGAAAGCACGAATGAAATCGGCATTAAAAATCTATCGACGAGAGAGTTTGGATGTGTGTTGTTAACGGGTGGTCCCCACCAACTCACTTAGTTGAAAATGAACGTGTTCCCAAACCGGCCGATAGATGGACTGAGAATGAGTTTAAACTTTCTAATTTTAATTCTCGTGGTTTGAATGCCTTGTTTAGCGCTGTCACACCGGATGAATTCCGACGTATTAAGACGTGTGAAACCGCTAAAGAAGCTTGGGATATTTTACAACTAACTCATTAAGGAACTAGTGTCGTTAAAGCTTCGAAACTCCAAAACCTCACCACTCAATTTGAAACTATCAAAATGAACGATAATGAAACTTTTGATGAATTTTATGCTAGACTTTCCGATATTGTCAATTCATCGTTTAATTTGGGAGAGAAAATACCTGACAACCGAGTTGTAAAGAAAATTTTAAGGTCCCTACCCGATAGATTTATTCCAAAAGTGACCGTTTTAAATTCTTTACCAACTTTAGCCTCTACGAAATTAGAAGAGCTTGTCGGTGATTTACAAACCTATGAACTAGATATGTTTCTCTCTAAAACTGAAAAGAAAATTGAAAAGGGTGTTGCTTTAAAAGCCAGAAAAAAGGTCAAACAAGTAGTAGAGAACGAGAGTGATAGTGACTCGGAAGACATGGCTTTGTTTGCTCAAAAATTTAGAAAATTTCTTAAATTTAACAAAGATAAATTCAAAAATGATTTTAAGAAATTTGAAACTTCTAAGCATAACAAAGCTGAGAAGATCTCTAAAAGCCGAGAAGATCCCTAAACCTATTAATGAAAACTTAAATAGGGACGAGTCTAATAGGTGTTTTGGTTGTGAGGGTTATGGCTATAGGGCTTCTGAGTGCCCCACTAAACTAAGGAAAGAGGGTAAACGATCCATTGCATATAATGCGACCCTTAGTGATAGTGATAAGGAAGAGGGACCCGATTCCCCCACTAAGCCTAATTTTGTGGCTTTTATGGCTAGTCATGTGAGTGATAGTGAGAACTCATCGATTGATGAAACGTTAACACATGACACTTCCAAGGTCATTGTTTATGATTCTCTTGTTTTTTATGATAGTGAGAGTGGAGAAGAAAGATAGAGTGAAAATGAAGAAGAGGTTAATGTGAATGAACTTTAAAATGCTTTTCAAGAACTTTATAAAGAATCTATTAAATTGAAAAGAGCTAATTTGAAGTTAGAAGCTAGTTTAAAAGAGCGTATCAAGGTCATTGATGATAGCATGTTAATAGAAAATCTTAAGACACGTGAGAGGACTCTTCTAGAGAAGCTTGATTATGTAGAAGGCGAGAGAGATAGCCTTAGAGGTTTAATGGAATCCTTGATAAAGGAGCTTCTTGCTTTTGAAGAGCGAAATGTTTTATTAGAGTCTAATATTTTAGAATTGCAAAATAAATTAAAAGACTCTAGTAATGTCAAATTTGATTTGGAGTGTCGTTCGGAAAAATTAGATAAAATATTAGGAACGGTCCAAATTAAAAATGACACTTGTGATTTAGGCTTCAATACTTGTAATGAATCTACTCATAAATCCAAAACCAATGTTTTTGGAGAATCTACTAGGAAAACTTTTTGAAATCACTCCATAAGTAAATCTTTTCGACATGTCTTCACTTGTACACATTGTGGTCGAAAAGGTCATCTTAGGAAATTTTGTTTTGATCTTAAACGAATTCCTAGAAAATCCCAACGTAATGCAACCAATGCATTTCAAGTTCCTACACCCCAAGATAGTCATTCTTCATTAATTTGGGTCAGGAAATCAGAATTGGTTGCCTTGCAAAATAGGTTTTTTTATTCTCATTTACTTTCACATGCTTCCTCCCTTGCTAAATCTAAAGGATGAATGTGAGTGTGTTTGCATACTTTAGCTTTTGTACTTCATGCAATATTCACATGCTAAATGTATGCTTGTTTAATCATTTTCTAGTCTATGCTCCATGCTTATCACATGCTAGAATTATGATTTTTGCTTATCTTTTGTATTATATTTCCTTCATTTTGTTTGCATTAAATGAAAAATACAAAAAGATTTTTGTTTATTATTTGGATTTTGTCTCTTTGTAATTTAAGCTTAATGAAAAATTCAAATGATTTTTGTTTGTCTTTTGAGTATATATTTTTATTTTTGGTTAAAAATTTCAAAAACTAAAAAAGATTTTATTTTGTGTGTATTTTAGTTTGACACACTTTATGTGGCATATACTTGTGTTTGAATCCCTCCTTTAACGCTCTCATGTGGCTAGAACTTTTGGTGTAGATTATCAATCCTTATTATGTTCTTTACCATGCTTACATGGAGTAGTTGGATTTTGTGTTGTTTTAAACGGATTCTATTTTTATATGCCTCTATTCACACATGCACGAGCTCTTTTAAAATTTTAACTTCAAATGTATATTTGAGCTATGTGAGGTGTTCTCCTTCCAATCTTGTCATCTACATATTTGTGACTTAAGAGGACTAGTGCATGTCAAAATCCATTGCACGTGAGATTTGTGTGAAAAATGAAAACATGATAAATATAAATGTGCACGGGGAAGGGCTCCGAAAGGACTTAGTGATCCTTTGCGATTGTAAGCCACCGTTTGAAATGGACCTAAAAGAAATACGTGGTACAAGGTCCTAAAAACAGAAAATATGGCATTAAAAAGAGATGTAAATTGCCAAGGCCTATGTTTGATTGATATATTCATTCAAAATTAACATAAATGCTTATTGAGGGAGATTGGATGGTATATCAACGGTTTGCACAATGTCCGTTTATCCTAGTTGTGTATCTCATGTCATGACTCTATTGGTTTTTAGAATCATCAATATGCTACGCTTGTATGCATTGTGTATGTTTGTTCATTGAGTTCAATTTATATTTTCACATGAGGTTATATTCAAATGTGATAAAGTTTGCAATCAATTGAGAACTCCGTGAACATGTTTTAAGTGATTGGGTCTAAATTTAATCGTTACTAGTTCACACCTCAACACTTTCGTTTCCATATGACACATTTTTTCCATACAAGTGTGAAAGACTCCTATTATATTTTATGTGTATCATTTGTGTGTTTATATCTATATATATATGCGTGTGCATTATTGATATATTTCTAGTACATACATATATGATATTTGTTTTGCCTTTGCCTTGCTTTCTAGTCCTTCTATGCTTATATTTTAGTTTTGGTATCACTTTAAGCTTCAATGTGCTTTTATATTTGCTCTTTATCCTTTGCCTATTCCTAAACAAAAAGGGGGAGAATGATAGGGGGAGAAATGGTATCTTATCTTATTATAATCTTATCTAGTTTAGGAGATTTAACTTAGGGGGAGTAGCTAACTTCTTGGGTTGATCTTTTTGATAAAGGGGGAGAATTAATTTTGGGGGAGTATTTATTTTCGTTGCTTTAAATACTTTGATATTCCCTATGCATTTGATGAGTTTGCTTAAGTGTGCAGGAATTCTTCTAATGCGGCATCTTTCAATGGCAAAGCGTTTGATCCTTGGGTTGAGTCAAGTTTGGGTGGGTTATGTTTTGAGTCTAGTGAGCTTGACGGCCCTTTAGGATTTTTGTTTGGTTTTTGTCCCCGAATAGCCAAAGGGGGAGATTTGTAAGGACACAAATTTCCAATTGAGTCCATATATTATTTTGGCTCAATTCCGGACAAAAACATTTATTCATAGGATTGTATTTAATTGTAATATTCTCGAGCCTATGAAAAGTTTGTTTAAGACGTAGCGGCAAAGAGTATAAAGCTTCATCATCATGCCGGTTTAGTGCCTCGTTTATACGTCATCAACCATAGTTCCATGCTCCCAAGGTATGAATGCAATTATATATATATATATATATAGAAGCTTGGAACTTGTTTATTGGGTGTTAGGTTTAATTAAAACTGCGTTTTATTTTCAGAAAGAATTAATTAAAACTTAAAAATAAGTTTATAAAGTTTTCTGGGCTAAAAATTAAATATTCCAAAGTTTCTAGAAGTTCGTTCGATATGTCGTTCGAACCAGATGTCGTTCGAATGAGATTTCAAACGACTTCCCATTAAGGCATACTGGAACTTCGTTCGAAATGTCGTTCGAACGAGATTGTCGTTCTAACGAGATTGCCAGCGAGTTTCTAATGGGTTCATACTGGAACTTCGTTAAAAGACTCGTTCGAACGAGAATGTCGTTCAAACGAAATGTCGTTCGAACGAGATGCCAGGCGGGAACAGTTTTTTGCAGTTTTAAGCAATTTTTCTCCCACTTCCCCACTTGTTTCTTAACCAACTTTTCTCAGACTTTATTATGTGCGGGAATAACATTTTTCTATCTATCTTTTTCATGTCTTACTAACTCCTAGAGAGTGTTTTGAGAGTAAAATCAAAGAGGGAAAAAGATCATGTTTTGAGTGAGTTTTTATCAAAGAGAAAAATATACACCACTCTAGTTTACACCCAAATTAGTTTCTTCCAAGTTCCCATATTCATATATCTTGCTTGGAGATTGGCACCGGGTTCATCTCTTCCGTTCAAAGAGAGGTTTCAGGTTTTTCTTCTACATCCCATAAATAAAGAAGAAGAGTTTGTTGCAGCATTACCCACTTGGAGAAAGGCTCCTTGCTCGGGTGACGGTGACCATATAAAGTCCGATCGGTGGATTCCGAGACCGCGGTGGAGCTCCAAGGTTATCCGCTAGGAAGTGGTATCTACAAGAAGAAGCATCGGGGCTTGAGAGGGATCGAGTCGTGTGTTGTAAGCATTTCTGTCTTGTATTTATAAATTCCGTACTTAGTGGATTTGTGGCTAGGGCCGTCCGAGGTTGTTTCCCGTTTTGGATTTTTCCTCGTACATCACAGCATAGTGGATGGATTGTTTATTTTATCTTTTGCAAAATCACCTAGAACACATGCTTAGGTAAAAAGATAAAAATTGGTTTAATTTAATCTCTACGTGTTTAATTTGGGCAATGTGTAGTTAACTTGGTTTAAGTGAAAATGAGTTTAATGCGTTAATTTAATTTCACTCGGTTTAATTTTAATTTGTTTAAGAAAATTAAAATATGGTAACTCGTTTGTTTGTGAACCATCACACTTCTTTACGCTTCCGTATCTTGATTTATATATAAAAGGAAATAATATTTTAATTGAGAAGAAAATTAAAAATCGGGGGCCTTCACTATACCCCTCTGATTGACGATGAAACGTAAGAAGTTTCCAGCTCCAATGCCAAAGACGCATTTTGCTGGGTTGGGCTTCATCTTGTACTTGTCCATGGTATTGAAAGTTTTTTCAATGTCGTCCGTGCAAGTGTCGGACTTCAGACTCTTGGTCAACATGTCATCTACATAAACTTACAATGAATCTTCTATTTAATCTTCAAATATCTTATTCACCAACCGCTGATAGGTAGCCCCGACATTTTGTAAGTCGAAGGGCATAACCTTATAACAGTACGTCCCCTTATCGGTGATGAAGGCTATTTTATTTGCATCAGATGGATCCATAAAAATTTGATTGTAGTCGGAGTATGCATCCATGAAGCTCATCAGTTCATGCCCTGCCATAGCGTCTACCATCTGATCGATACAAGGGAGAGGGAAATAGTCCTTGGGGAAAGACTTATTCAAATCAGTGAAGTCCACACACATTCTCCACTTTCCATTGGCCTTGGGCACTATGACTGCATTTGATAATCATTTAAGGTAGATGAACTCCCTAATGAACTCATCCTCTTCCATATTTTTAACTTCGTCTCTTATAACCTTGTATATCTCATGGGAGTAAATTATTCTTCTCTACTTTATCGGCTTAGCACCTTCTTCACTTTGAGTTTGTGACACATTATCTCCATGTGAATGCCTGGCATATCAGCATGACTCCAAAGATGCTTTGCCTTCTCTTCAGCTGTCGAATCATCTCATCTTTAATCTCTGGACTTAGGGACTTACTGACCTGGATGATTTTTTTGGCTCGTCCTCTTTGAGGACGATGGATTTTACCTCTTTCGCGGCTTTCCCTTTCTTGAGCTTTGTCTCATCTCTAGGATCAATGGTATGAATATTGTACGTGATTATTTCCTTCTTGTGTGCTTATCTCTCCTCAGTTGAGTTAAAGTAGCACTCCCGCATTGATGTGGTCTTCTTGAACTTCCCCTACCCTATAGGGAGTCGGGAATTTTATCATTTGGTGGATCGTCGAAGGCACGACCTCAAACTCTTTGAGGGACACCCATACTATTACGAGGTTATAGGTCGAGAAGACATTCTTATCCATCATAAAAAAGTTGATCTTCTTGGTGAGCCTCTTCGGCCATTCGTATCCCATTCTGATATCCATTTCATACATCCCCAGAGGGTGAAACTTTTCTCCACTAAATCCTATCAAAGGATGATGATACATGACAAGCCTGGCCCTACTAAGTCCTAAGCATTTGAAAAATGGCCATAACATAACATCTATAGAGATGCTTCCATCAACTAAGATTCTTGGTACATCTCATCCATGTACTCTGGTTGTTATAACAAACGGGTGGTCATGTGGGGCTAGGATACCCTTAAAGTCTAGTCTTTAAAAGCCGACTATGAGGTTTTCCATATCCACTTTTTTTTCTCGGGCTTAGCATCAATGGAGATCGAGTTGACAACCTTGGCCTTAGTTATCGCCTTTGCCTTGACCACATGTGCTTTTCGATTAGCAACCTCAAAGCCTCCACCTGCAAGGCCACCACAAATCATGTTTACCCTAAATGAAATTATGTTGAGCCTCTTCACTGGAACATCATCGCCTTTAGGTGGGATGTCGAAATCATTATTATCGTCATCTGAGGAGCCATCCCGTCTTGTTGGATTGTCCTTTCTACACTTGCCATTTCTCCCCTTTCTAGGTTTGTCTCGTCCTCTATCATCTCGACCTTTCCCTGAACCATTATTATCAACATCCTTCCTCAACTTTCCAGATTTCAATATTTTGTCGATCCCATCTTTGAGGGTAAAGAATTTATCTGTAAGGTTCCCATGATCCTGGTAAAATTCGCACCAAAGATTTCTATTCCTCTTATGAGGGGCTGTCTTTAACTTTTTTAGCCACCTAAGAGATCGATCATTTTTATCTCATTTAGAATGTGCTCATAACTTACTGTAAGAGGCGTATAGTCTATGACCTTGTCACCTATTAGCCTTTTCTTGCTATCCTTCCCCTTAAAATTTTGACCCTTTCCGTTGTCGTGGGCTCTTTTTTCTTCATCTTCTTTCGCGGCCATTGCCTTCTCTGCGTTCATTACTCTCCCAACCATAGCTAGGAGTTCAGCCATGGACTTTGGAGGGTCTTCGACCAGCTTCCAAAGTAGCTTTCCTTTCTGAAGGCCTCCCATAAGGTCTGTCATCGCAATACTTTCTTCATAGTCTTCAACCTCTAGCTTCTTTTTATTTAAACGGGCTATGTACTCCCTTAGAGTCTCGTCCTTCCCTTGTTTGATGTATAACAAGTGGGTCATCTATTTCCTAGGCTTTGCCCCAAAGCAATTGTGGTGGATAAAACTATTGTCCAGTTGCTTAAAGTTTCCTATAGAGTTCTTAGAAAGAGAGGTGAACCATATGTGAGTCGCCCCTATCAGGATGCTTGATAATGCTCGGTATCTTATCTCATTTGATATGGAATAGATGTCGGAGGCCGATTGATACATCTCCACATGATGCACCAGGTTAGTGCTCCCATTATACTTTGGTATAACTAACGGCAGTTTGAACTTGGCCGGGGTTAAATAGTTTTGTATCTTTGCCATGAATGGGGATTCTTCAGCATATCCCCTTTACAAGGTGTCTCGGCTTTTTATCATATCCCCTATTTTGTTCTCCAACCTCTGTATTGAATCATTCCAAGACTTGTTTACTATAATGTTGGCATTTACATGGATAGCATTCTCCTTCGTTCCTTCTCTATCGTCTGGTCGAAATAATCATCCTCTATTAACTGGATGGGCCGAGGGTACCATCACTGGGTGCTTAAGTCAGCTGATGACCTCTATTTTCTCTTCTCGATCATCTGGAGATCTGTAGTCATCCCTCCTCTTATTTCTTCTTGAGTAGATGACACTCCTTAACCTGAACAGAAGGTTTTTTAATCTCTCTAAGGGCCGAGCCTATCAAAGGCCGACCCTCTGCTTATCCTGTCAAAGGTTGATTACCTTGCTCCATAGTCTCGGTTAGGCCTTCATCTCTGGTCCATTCTTTATCAAATAGGGCACACAGTTCATCTAGATATCTCACGAGGTTCCCAATTTTCCAATTCTCCTTCTTCCTCATCAAGGTCGTCCCTAACCAGGTCACCACCGAGTTCTTGACTATGCCTTCCCAGGCATAAATGCCTGGGGTCAGCGACATCTCTCCATCTTTGACACGATGAAAGGTCTTTTTTTGGAGCCTGGGGTGGTCCCCTGGCTTGCTGACCTAGATTACCTTCCCTTGCGGCCAGAGTTACAAACTCTGCTCCTGTGCCACCTGTCCTGGCCGCGAAGTTCTGGCTAAGCATGGCAAACTAGTTTTGCATTTGTTATTGGCTAACTATGAGGGAGCGGAGCGCCATCGCCACCTCAACCATATCTGACTGGGGTGGTGCTTGACTGGAACCTGCACCACCTCCCTGTGGAGGTGCTAGCTGATTCTCAGGTGGAGGAGGCGGATCCATTCCCATTGGTAAAAGTTGTTTAAGTTATAAATTGGAGAATAAGAGCTTAAATGCTCAATCAATAGCTCCTTCAATGGTGAAATAACTCCACAAAAGGGGGAGGACTGGTTCACCACCAGATACTCTAAGGAGTATAAGCTAAAAACATGGAAGAGATGGCTATCCTCATTCCCACAGACGGCGCCAGACTGATGATGCTTGAAATTGCACCAATAGGTCAATGTGATGATGAGCTCAAATTGGTATAATAATGGAAAAAATGGAACAAATAATATAGCAGTAAGAGAATGAGATGAGACAATAATTTAAGTGGTTCGACTAATCAGGCCTACATCCACTGTGTGTGTGTGATCCACTAGATAAGGTCACTAATGGCCATGGATACAATCACTCAAGATTTTCTCTCTCTTATAATCAGTTTGACAGAGTTCTGCTCATTTTTTTTATGATTCGATCCTTTGGATAAGATCGAGTGTATATATGGGGCTTGGGGTGCACTGTACCCCCCAAGCATGCAATCAACATGCACATGAAGAGGCTCCCAATCAGGAAGAGACACATGTCCTTTATGCATGGATATAATTATGAGAAAATATTCCCTCATGTGAGGGGATTATCTTGTTGCAATATTTTCCCCCACGTGCGACCTTCTATATTGGAACCTTATATTGCTCGTCTAGTAGGTTTCATATCGTAGAGCATCGGTTTGGTCGAGTATGCTGTAGCCAACATAACGGATGCCCCAATATAAGAAATGAGTGAGCGCATCCTTTGCTAAGTGCCTTTGGAAGAGGTTGTACGGTCGACCATCCCCTAGTATCGTCTATACAAGAGTACAAGTGATGCTCTGGACGCCTGGGGCTTTCAGCTAATGTCTCAGCCTGTGGAGTGGCTGAGGTTATACATATGCACATGTGGTCAACTCTCCCGATAGGAGGAGTCTCGTCAGCATCTTACTAACCCTTTCTAAGATGGTCGGCTGCTTGGTGACTAGTGGCCTCATAAATAAACGTGGTCATACTTGGTTATATCACCACCTATTCAATCACCCAATACGGGCCATGCCAGTTCAGGTGAAGCTTGTTAGGATTATGCCATATATTCGGTCTCCTACCTTCAGTAGGTGTTCCTTTACTCTCTTATTATATAACTTCGTTATCCTTTGCTAGTAGGATGCTTTCCTAACCTCATCATCTTCTCTCCTTTCTTCCACAGGGTCAAAATCAAGTTTTTGTTCAATAAACGTTCTCTTCTGGGTTGTAGGTCTGAACCTTGTGGGTAGGGAGACCTACATCTGTCGGCATTACTGACTCTGATCCATAAGCCAACATAAATGGAGTTTCCCCGGTAAGAGTCTTCTCCATCATCCTGTAAGCCCATAGGACATCATATACCTCCTTAATCCACCTCTCTTTGGCATCTTCCAATCTTTTCTTGATTCCATCGAGGATTGTTCTGTTTGTAACTTCTGCCCATTGGCCTGGGGTTATCCAGGAGCGGAGAAGAACTAATTGATGTCGACTCATTTATAATATTTCTCAAGGGAGATATTTTTTAACTGCGTCCCATTATCAGAAATCAAGGTATTGGGTAGGACGTACCTAAAAATGATATTTTTCAAATAAAATAGGAGGACTTCTTCTCTGTGATTTTTATCTTAGGCTCAGCCTCTACCCGCTTTAAAAAATAATCGATCGCCCCAATCAAGTAACGATAATTATTCACGACTCTTGGTAGTGGTCCTACCAGGTCAATCCCCTAGACCGTAAAAGTCTAGGGAGATGTAATGGAAGTAAGAGGCTGATGAGGTTGATGGGTTATGATGGCAAACTCTGGCATTTGTCATACTTGTTACGTATTCAACTGCATCTCTGGCCAACTGCATCTCTTAGCCAACGGCCTCCCTCCAATGTGGCTGGAACATGACCCTTCATGCACATCCTTTAAAATATACTATATCTCAGATGGATGGATGCATCTGAGTGGAGGAAACAAGATCCCCTTCTTGTTTAAGATGTCTCCTATGAGGGCGAACTTGACAGATTTATACCTCAACTTCTTTTTCTCAGCTTTGGACTCAAGCAGCTCCCCATATCTAATGTAGAGAACAATTGGATCCATTCAGGAAGATCCCATTTTCACATTAAAATAAAATTTCGTTGTATTTTCTTCTCATTCGATCGTCGGCCGATGAAGGATCTCTATCGGGACCGTTCTTCTTATTTCAGTTCTGGTGGCTGAAGCAAATTTTACCAGAGCATCAGCTCAGACATTATCCAGCTGAGGTATCCTATTTAATTTTACTTGAGTATAATGTTTCAATGATGTCTTAACCCTTCCCATGTACTTTTCCATTTTGTCATCTTTAGCCTCGTATTCCCCCCAAATCTGGTTAAGAACTAACCTCGAATCACTATGAACAAGGACTTGGCCAACATTGAGTGCTCTATCAAGGGAGAGAACTTTTAGGAGTGCCTCATACTCGAATTCATTATTGGAAGCCTTAAATCCGATCCTCAATGCTTCAATATTAGCCCCATCTGGCGCTGACACTATTAATCCTGCCCCATTTATATTTTTTCATGAAGATCTATCAATGAAGAGGCTCCACACAGTACCATTTGGTTAAAAGAATACCCTCTTCCAAGTTTTTATTCTTGAAAACATATTGTTTCTCCTCATTCTCAGACACTTTATTTCTTTCCGACCTTATCTCGGCCTCGATCGAGGGAGTACACACTCTACTTTCTTGCTCATAAGCAGTATCTTCAGCATATTCATTATCGGTCTCATCTCAGGTGAACTCAATTACAAAGTTATCTAGGAGCTGCCCCTTTATGGATGTTATCAGCTGGTAGATGATATCAAAATCCCCTAATTCAATTACCCAAGCCATCAGTCTTCCTGACTTCTCAGTCTTGTGGATAACCTGTCCGAGGGGTGAGTCTGTGAGGACCACTATGGTATGTGCCTGGAAATTAGGCTTCATCTTCCTTGAGGTATGGATCAGTGCATAGGCTAAATTCTCCATTTTGGGGTACCTCTGCTCGGCCCCTGTAGGGCCTTGTTATTAAAATAGAGTGGTTTTTGAATTCTATCTTCTTCTCTTATAATAGCGGCACTAATGGTCGATTTTCACAGTGCTAAATAAAGGTACAATTTCTCCCCTTGAACTGGTCTAGACAATAGGAGTGGAGAGACGAGACATGACCTTAAATCTGTAAAGGCTCTATCACACTGATCACTCCATTCAAAAGCTTTTCTTAATACTATGAAGAAAGAAAGGCATTTATCAATGGATCTAGACACAAACATGTTTAATGCTTCCACTCTTTTAGTCAGTCTTTGCACATCATTTATCATCGTAAGAGTCTTCATCTCCAATAAGGCCTTGGTTTTTTTGGGGTTGGCTTTGATTCCTCTTTGATTCATAATGAATCCCAAAAACTTGTCGGCTCCCATACCGTAGACACACTTGCGGGTTGAGTTTTATCTAGTACTTGTCCATCATGTCAAAAGTGTTCTTAAGGTCGACTACATGAGTGTCGGCCTTAAGGCTCTTCGTCAACATGTCATCAACGTACACTTCCATTGTCTTCCCAATCTGGTACTCAAATATTTTGTTGACTAGTCTCTAACACGCTGCCCTAGCATTCTTCAACCCAAAGGGCATGACCTTGTAGAAATAAATCCCCCTGTCGGTTATAACGGTTGTCTTATCTTCATCGATCGGATCCATGAATATTTGTTTATTGCCTGAGTAGGCATCTATGAAGCTAATTAATTCATGTTCGGTGGTATCGTCTACCATCTGATCAATCCTTGACAATGAGAAACTATATTTTGGGCATGGTTTGTTTAGATCCGTGAAGTCAACACACATCCCCTATTTTCTATTGTCTTTGGGGACAATGACAACATTGACCAACCACTCCGGGTAAATGACCTCTCTGATGAAGTCTGCCTTCTTTAAATTTTTCACCTCTTCCCAAATGGCATTATACTTTTCTCGCGAATATACTCTTCTTCTCTGTTGGATCGCCTTCGCATCATCGGCCACATTGAGCTTATGACAGAGAAATTTTGGGTGAATGCCATGCATATCTTCGTGGATCCAAGAAAAGATGTTATGTTTCTTCCTTAATAGTTTAATCAGCTCTTCTTTAACCTTTACCTTTAAGGCTTCGCAAATTTGGATGGTTTTTTTTGGCTCATCCTCATTAAGGACGCTAGATTCTACCTCTTCAGTGGCCTCACCCTCGTTAAGCTTCTTCTCATCTCCGGGGTCCAAGGTATCGATGTTTAAAGTCGTAGTGGCCCTTTTGTATGCTTCTCTATCCTCGATTGAGTTGAAGTAGAATTCATGTGCCTCAACTTGGTCCAGACTAAACTTCCCCTACCCCATATAGGGTCGAGAATTTAATCATTCGGTGGACTATTGAGGGCACGACCTCAAATTCCTTTAGGGCTACCCTTCCAAGAATTATATTATAGGCAGAGTAGACATTTTCATCCATGATAAAGAAGTTAATCTTCCTTGTAAGACATTTTGGCCAACCGTTCCCCATTCTTACATCCATTTCATATATGCCAAGGGGATGGACTTTCTCCCCACTAAAGTTGATGAGCGGTTGGTGATAGGTAATCAACCTCTTCTTGCTCGGATCTAGACCTTTGTAACAATCGCAAAACATAACGTTGACTGAGCTGCCTCCGTATACTAGAATCCTTGGAACCTCAAAGTCATGAACCAGAGTAGTGATGACCAAAGGTTCATCATGTGGATCTAAAATTCCCTTGAAATCTAACCTTGAAAATCCAACTACTAGAGTATTCATATCAACCTTGGCTCTCTTACCTTTGACAGGCTAAACTGCAATTGAGTTGACAGTCTTAGGCTTAGGCAGGAGAGCTTTTGACTCTACCACATGTGATTTTCTATCAGAGACTTCCTTTCCTCCTCCAGCAAGCCCCTCGTAGATCATCCTAACCTCACACGAGATCAATATGAGCCGACCCTTCGGATCAACAAACTTAGGAGGGAGGTCAGGGTCGTCTTCATCATAGTTATTCGACTCATCATCTTCTCGACCGACTGTAGTATATGGTCTATACTTGTCACTCCTCTTCTTCTTCTGGGTGTCGTCTCGACCACCCTTTGAATTGCGACTGTCCATATACTTTCTCAGTTTTTTGTCCTTTTTCTATATTTTATCCTTCAGAGCAAAATATTTATCGGTCATGTGCCCATGGTCCTGGTGGAATTAACACCATAAACTTTTGTTCCTCTTGTGAGGAGGAGATTTTAACTTTTTGGGCCACCTTAAGGACCGATCATTCTTGATCTCATTCAAGATATTCTCGCAATTGATTATGAGGGGAGTGCAATCGATAAACTTATCATCTGATGATCTCTTCTTTCCATCATTATTATTTTTTTAGAACTTTCCCCCACTGCTAGTACCCTTCTCATCCTCATATTTTGCTGCCATAGCTTCTTCAGTGTTCATGACCTTGTCGGCCATTGCCAATAACTAAACTATGGACTTCGGTGGGTCTTCAGAAAGCTTCTAAAGTAGCTTCCCCTTCTGCAGACCTCCTATCAAAGATGTCATTGCAATGCTTTCCTCATAATCTTTGACTTTTATCTTTTCCTTATTGAACCTCATAATATATATTCCCTGATACTCTCATTCTTCCCCTGCTTGACGTATAACATGTGAGTCTTCTTATTTTAGGGCCTCACCCCAAATCAAAAGTTATGTACAAATCTCTCTACGAGCTGCTTGAAATTTTCAATTGAACTCTTTGGGAGTGAGATGAACCATACATGGGCTGCTCCGATCAAAGTGCTTGAAAAGGCAAGGTACATCATCTCATCAGAGACTAAGTAAATGTCTGCAGCTGATTGGTACATCTCGACGTGTTGAACTGGATTAGTGCTCCCATTATACTTAGGAGTGACCATCGGTTGCTTGAACTTGGTCGGGATTAAAAAATTGACGATCCTTGACACGAAGGGAAAGCCTTCTAAATAGACCCTTTATAAGGGATGTCAGCTTTAGAGAATGTCTCAAATCTTATCTTATAACCTCTGGATTGAGTCATTCTAGGGCCTCTCGACTTCTACTATAACATCAGCCTGAATGACTTTATCTCCTGTCTCCTCGGATGGCTAAACCAAAGATTTCCTTACCACAAACCTCTGTCGGCAGTTCACTTCTCCCAACCCCTCGTCTCGACCAAATGGGTGCCAGCACCCTGGCCCTTCTCTTATGGAGACGAAAATAATCCTTGACCTGGACAATCGATCTCTAAGATCACCCACTGGGCTGAGCCTTTTAAAGGATGATCCCCTTGGTTGATCATCCTGAAAAGGCCTCCTACTGTGTCCTCGACTAACTTTAATGGGGCGTAAAGTGTTTCTTGATATTTCATATGGATCCTAGTATTTGGCCTGAGCATCTGCAGCCTCATAGTCATCATACTTATCCTCCAGGCAGTGTTGACCTTGCCTCCTCAAGCGCAGTCGCCTAGGGTCAATAATGTTTCTCTGTTATTAACGAGGTGGAAACTCGTTGTGTGGCACCTGGGTTAGTCCCCTGGTATTCGAATGCTTCTCTATAGCTGTCGAAGTAATTATCTCTGGCGTTATCCCCGCGGGTCTCACCAATACATTTTGGCTGTAGGTGGCTAACATTTCTTGCATCGCCTATTGGCTAGCCACCAATGGATTCAATGTCACCGTTACCTCCACCATATCTGACAATGGAGGCATGTGACTAGAGCTAGGATGATCAGCTGGTGGTGGAAATTTTGATGCTAGGTGTTAAACCTGATGTATGAGCTGTGAACTGAAGATTAGAAGCTTATAAGCTCAATAAGAGCTCTTTTAATGGTGAAATATCTCCACAAGAGGGTAGGACTAGTTCACCACCATAGACTCCGATGAGTATATGCTAGAGAAGGGAAGAGATGATAATTTTCATTCCCACAAACGGTGCCATACTGATGATACCAAAAATGACACCACTAGATCAAAGTAATAGTGAGCTAAAACAGGTATAACAATGACATAAAATAAGTAATATAATAGTAATAAGAGATGATGCAAAGAGGAACAAGACACCAGATTAAAAGTGGGTTAGCCTTTGAAGGGCCGACGTCCACTGTGTGAGTGTGTGAATCCACTAGATATGGGCTTTAATGGCCATGGATATATAGACTCAAGATTTCTCTCTCTTATAGTCAATTTGATAGAGTTTTAGCAGGGTTTTTAATATGTGTCCCCCTTTTCATGAGGTAGAAGAAAATTATTTATAGTGCCTATAGGGGTATAATGTACCCCCTAGCATGTAGTATGCATGTGTGGAATGTTCCTAGCCAATGAGGAGGATCCAGATGTCTCTGTCACATGTAGGCCATGATGACAAAATATTCCCTCACATGTGAGGGAGACGTTATTATAACGTTTTTGATACATGTGGGGTCTGTAGTCCACGTGCACACTCTCACGCATTCCCAATTCCACGCGCTCTGCCAAGTTTCTCACTCGGCCATGTAGTCTAAGACGAGGATGAGTTGACGGATTAACTTCTTAATGAGATCATTGTAGATGTTGACCTGGGTCAGCCATCATCTTCTGTCTTGCGGAGGACGAGGACGAGGTTACACTTGCGGCCCTATAGCTGATGATGAACTGTTTGGACTAGACTCATTGGGCGAGGCTGAGTCTCTATGGCCGAGGCCAAGGTGACTCAAGACGAGTCCACAATTAGGGTTTGAGTCCTTGCTTTGAACGCTTTGACACTAATTGGCCTCACCTGTGATGGATCCCGGTTTGGCCAATGCTACACTTGGGCATATCAAAGAGTGATCAAAAGAAACACAAGGTAAATAAGGAAGATCAATGCTGGATGTGGAGGTGGAGGACACCACATAAATATGCCCCAGCGTATTTGAGGAAGTTGAAGAAGAAAAAGGAAGTAGACAAGAAGAAAAAGGTCTACAAAGCTAGTCTGAGTTAGTCGAGGAGTGAGAGTGATGCGATATCTACTAGTGAAGAAAGAGGAGCGAGATATTTTATAGTTAGGCTAGATGAAAGTGAGAAGGCGATTAGTGAAAGAATATCTTTAAATAGTGTTCTGAGAAAGAATCTAGTGAAAACTTCAAGTGATATGTCACTTAGTGACTCCTCTTCGTGTAGTATCAAAGGGTCACACACTTCTATACCTAGATCAAATGAATTTAGTGATGATGATGTGTAAGATATTCGTGAAGAATTTGACGAAATCTATCAAGAGTTTTTGAAACTCAAAAAGTCAAACATCAAACTTTTGAATAAAATGAAAACTTGCTAAAGTGAACACGAAAAAAAGATGAAAAGATTAATTGTGTTCAATTGGAATGTTTGGAACTAAAAGAGAAGGTTGATGAGTTGACAAGGAATGTGATTCTTTGAAATTTCAAATGAATCCATTTTGAAAGAAAATAAAGTAATAGAACATCAAAATGAGATTTTAAAAATTGATTTTGAAAAATTGTAATATGATTTGCAACATGCTAAGGATTTGAAACTTAAGTTGCTTGATAAAACACGTGATCTAGATAGTATTTTCTTAAATCCTGATCAAGTGGAATATGACCATCATGGCATTAGTTTTAAATATTCAACAAAAGAAAAGGTCGAATGTTTAAAATCCAAGGTTGAAGGTTATATTCTTGAAAGTAAGGATAACGAACAAACTCCATTATTGAAACGAAGGAGGTTGTGCCTGAATTCGTTTTTGTGAAAATAGAGATTGTTGGCCCCAAAATTATCCGTGGGGTGGGGGTGGGGTGGGGGTGAATTGGGATTATTACATTTGTTTAACTTTTCACAAATTTACATTTCTTTCTCTAGAAATGCATTTTTCCTAGGATTATCAAGAACTTGTGTTAAATGGATTTGGGGGTATAATATGTTTAATGATAGGTTTTGATTATTGGAACTCAAGGGGTTTAGTTTTGAACTTAGATGTGGTTGAGGTTTGAAGCTTTATTTCAATGGATCTTTTGATAAAATTGAGATTTGGGTTTGAATATCACATTAATGGAAATGGTGATTTAAGTTACTTAGAAAGCTAAAACAAGCTTCAATTGTGAATTAGTGGAATGGAATGTAAGTGGAAGGTTGTGTTTATAGTGTTAGGATGAGGTAGGGTGCAGCCAATGGTGTGTAAACGTTTGTTAATCAACTATGAAAATTTGTGATTTTAGGATGAAAGTTTGGAGGATTTTACCACAGTAAAAGTTTGAAATCTGGCACTTTTAGTCGACTGAAACTCCTTAAGTCAGATTAATTTAAACCACAACCAAATTCCATTCCATATTGGCATGGCTTTAAAGTAAGTAAGTTATGGGTAAAACCATAAGTGAACCAGTTTGGAAGCATATAATTTCAACCTTATGTGGTATATGATCAAGAACTCAGAAAAGGGTAGATAGAAATAACATAGCAAATTTGTAAGATACACAAGTATTCATCTTCAGATTAAAGCATTCTAATAGAAAATATATCCCTTATAGTAATCATGAATTTAGCAAAACCAAAAATTATCCTAAAGCTCAAGCACGCCCTTTCTAGTTTTACCCATCATATGTCTTCTCTCTTACAATTAAATGGTGTATCTCTATGGCCAACTATTTTAGTTCATGGTGTAGTTCATATTGTCAAGATGTCGGGATGAGGAATAATGGACCTTGAGGTCCCTTGACCTCTAGAAATCCTTACTTTTGGTACCATCTTCAAAGTATATTCTTATAATCTTGCAAGGTTTTCGTGTGACTAGGTTAATAACTTGAACATTTGATATATGAAGATGGGCTTCAACTGATATGCCCCAAGTGTCACGTCTGCCCAGAAACTACCGCATCGGCCAAGACATTGTCGAGGTTGGAAATGCCTTGGATACATGACAACAGGCCTCGTCCATGGCAAGGTCGGCCCCGGCTAACACTACCACCAACCTCATCAAAGGGACACTGCACGTATCATAAGGGTCAGCAGCACTTCAGTTCACCTGGGAATGACAACCTCGGCCAGGGTTTGTCCGAGGTCGCGGGAATCCGTACTTCTACCAAGGTTAACCTCATCAGTAAATCAGTCGATGTTCTAGGTACATGCCAGCTCAACCTCGGCCTAGGCCGACCCTAAATCCTAACCTCGGCTTCACTTAAGCCGAGACCTTCATAGCCCATCTCGGATTGAATGAGCAGCTAGACTTTATCAACCTCGGCTTCTCCCAGGCCGAGGTCATGACCAAGCACGATGGCTGAGCACCTATTGACATGTGGATAAGGACACGTGGACACAAGTCAGTTATAACAAATCATTCCCCACACGTGGGGGGAATATTTCATCATCATTCTCTACATGTGACAGTGACAGATGTCTTCTTCAGATTAGCTGGATCAACACACACATGCTCATTGCATGCATGGGGGTACATTACACCCTCCAGGTACTATATATATAGGTCATCCTCTACCTTGCAAAGGATCCAAAAGGAGCAACCCTAGCTGAAACTCTGTTCAAATACAAAGTAGAGAGAGAAAGTTTGAGAGCTTGTACCTATGGCCGTTAGGTCCCTCAAACAGTGATATTGATCACATACTTGCACAGTGGACGTAGGCCTGATCGGCTGAACCACTTATATTTCGGTGTAAATCCTCTTCTCCTCACCTCACCTCCCTCTACTATGTGTGTATATACCCCTATACTGCCATTGTTAACATTGAATTGAGCTTATAAACACCTTGAAGGGTGGTGCTATTTCCAGCATCATCATTTTGGCGCCGTCTGTGGGAAGAGAAGCTGTATCTTCCTCTTCTTCAGCTTAACCTCACCGGAGACTCTGGTGGTGAACCAGGCACCACCCCTTGCGTGGAGATGTTTCACCATTGAAAGAGGTCTTTTAAGGTATCAAGCTCACCTGCTACTTAAGCTCTTTATTAACTAACACATGGCACCGGAATTACCACCACCTCTTCCGTCGCCAGGTGGGGGAGGGCCAAGATCCAGCCAGGCACCGCCTCAGTCCGAAATGGCGAAGGTAGCTGCAGCCTTGAGGTCTTTGGTTGCAACGCAACAAGTTATGCAGGAACAGTTTGCACAGCTCAGCCAAACTATGATGAGGCCACCTGGAGTCTCACCAGATATGATCACTCCGGCGGCTGTCCAGCCTCATCCTGACGCCAGGGGACCACCCCAGGCACCAATGAAGGACCATCCTGCACCCTAGCGGAGGAGGGACGTTGCTGACGCTAGGCGTTTACGCCTGGGGAGGCAAGGAAACCCTTGCCCGGAGGATAGGTATGACGATCTAGAGGCGGAAGAGGTTCCGAAAGATTTTTGGGAGCCGTATGAGGTTTCGAATAATACGGTTCATCCTCTTCAGCGGAGCCGAGGATGTGTTGGCCGAAGAGCTGAAGAGGCCCAATAACGAGGATCAGCTTTTGATCGATTGAGCAGAGGGTCAGCCTTTGAGATGTTGGGCCCAGTGAATGACCTAAGACAGAGGTTATCCAGGTCAAGGAGTGCTGCCGGCTCGTAAAGAGGGGACATACCAGGTCGGCCTGACCAAGGCCGACCCCATGAAAGAAGGGGCAGAGACCAGGAAGAGGTCAATAGCCGACGGTGTACTGTGGTAGGGGAACCCTCAGTCCATCCCTTAGAGGTGGCTGGGGACAACCTCGTCCAGGCCGATGGCAGGAGACCGTGGAATGACTCTATCCAACGTCTTGAGGAGAAAATAGGAGACCTCATCAAAATTAGGGACCCGTTGCAAAGGGGTTACTCGGAGGGCTCTCCATTTGTGGCTAGGATAGTGAGCTTCTCGACTCCTGCTAAGTTCAAACCTCCCGGGGTGTCTCCCAAGTATGATGGTAGCACCAACCCTGTACATCACATTGAGATGTATCAGTCAGTAGTAGACATCTACTCAATACATGATGAGATGAAGTGTCGGGCCTTCTCTGGTACTTTGACAGGAGCAGCACACAGTTGGTTTACTTCTCTTTCGAAGAATTCAATTGAGAACTTCAAAGGCTTGGCTGAATGATTCATTCACAACTTCTTCTTTGGGGTAAGACCTCAAAAGAAGACCACTCACCTACTGTATGTCAAGCAGGGCAAGGACGAGAGCCTAAGAGACTACATCGCCAGGTTCAACAAAGAGAAACTTGAGGTTGAAGACTACGAAGAAAATATAGCCATGACCGCCCTCATAGGAGGGCTTCAGAAAGGAAAGTTATTGTGGAAACTTGAGAAAGACCCTCCCAGGTCCATGGCCGAGCTACTGGCAACTGCGGGGAAAGTCATGAATGCCGAAGAGGCAATGGCCTCCAAGTATGAGGATGAGAACCGCGGTAGTAGCGGGAAGTCCCAGAGAAAGAAAAATGGAAAGAAGAGGTCAGCCGATGGAAAGTTCGCTCACTATACTCCTCTAACTGTGAGTTGTGAGCATATACTCAACGAGATCAAGAATGACAGGACTCTGAGGTGTCCAGAAAAATTGAAGGCTCCGCCACATAAGAGGAACAAAAACTTGTGGTGTGAGTTCCACCAGGACCATGGCCATGTCACAGACAGATGCTTCGCCTTGAAGGATGAGATTGAAAAAATGTTAAAATCCAAAAAATTGTGGAAGTATGTTGATGGTAAGACACCTTAAGGGGGAAGAGATGACCCTAGGAAGAGGCAAAATGACAGATGCCGTGACGATGTCCCAGCTAGAAGAGACAATGATTCAGAAGGTGAAGATGAAGACGATCCGGACCTCCTGCCGAAAGATGACAACACCCCAGTGAAGAGGGTTGGCATGATCTCCTTTGGTGTTAACACCATATGCGGAGGACTTGCAAGAGGTGTCTCTGAAGTGGCTAATAGGAAAGCTCATGTGGCAGAGGCCAAGTCAGCGGCCAAACATGAGGTTGTCAATCTAACGTCTTTCGACGTAGTGCAGAAGAGAAAGAAGGTGGACATGGACACCCTTATAGTTGGGTTCTCCCGACTCGAGTTTAAGGGTATCTTAGCCCCCCATGATGACCCTTTGGTAATAACAACAAGGGTACATGGGTGCGAGGTGCAGAGGACCCTCGTGGATGGGAAGAGTTCAGCAGACGTGATGTTTTGGCCTTACTTCAAGAGCCTAGGTCTTAGCAGAGCTAGGATGGTACCCTATCATCATCCTTTGATGGGTTTCAGCGGCGAAAAGGTCCACCCATTGGGTATGTATGAGATGGACGTTCGGATGGGTGACGAGTGGCCCAAGAGGTTGACTCAGAAGATAAATTTTTTCATGATGAACGAGAACGTCTTCTCGGCTTATAACCTCATCATAGGAAGAGTGTCCCTTAAGGAGTTTGAAGCTGTGCCGTCGACGGTCCACCAGATGCTAAAATTCCTTACCCCCTATGGGGTAGGGGAAGTGCAAGGTGACCAGACCATAGCGTGAGAATGTTACTTCAACTCGGCCGAAGAGAGAGAGTCCTACAAGAGGGCAACCACCACCTATAGCATTGATATATTGGACCCGAGAGATGAAACAAAGTTGAAGAAGGGAGAGGTCGTGAAATAAGTGGAATCCATCATCCTCAATGAGGACGAGCCAGAAAAAACCATCCAGGTCGGTAAAACCCTAAAGACAGAAATCAAGGAAGAGCTGATAAACTTCCTCAGGAAGTGGCAGAGTGTCTTCGCTTGGAGTCACGCGGACATGCCCGGCATCAACCCTGAGGTTATGAGTGTAACACCCCTCCTAATTAAATACCGGGTGGCCAGTCCCATACCAAATTAAAACAGAATATACTGTTGGCTCATTCTTAGCATCACTGTCGAAAACATTTACAACTCACCCAATACCCAATTAAGCTGGTGTTAAAAACTTTCAAATTTTAAATTTTAACAAAACCATTTTTAGTTTAAGAATAACACAACACATTTTATTCTACAACACTGATAACCCAATAAATAACACAAAAGAATTTAAATGCAATTGGAATAAACATTCCCAAATAATATTAATCCATTACAGTAATCCCATCAATAACAACTGTATTAAAAAGACCCGAATACAATTGTTGATACCAAAATTAATACGCTGATGTGGACGAATAATACAAAGATACGTGTCAATATACGTGGCACAATAGTAACGAGGAAGTTCATTTCCCCGACCAATTCATGTTCTCTCCGAGCAGCGAAGATACCCCGAGGAACTCCAGCACTCCGAGGTACTCAAGCGCTCCGAGGAACTCTTGATCAACGAGCAACTAAGGCGGTCCGAGCTGCATCTCGGCCGTATCATTAATTACCAGATAGACAACAGTTCAACTATTCATTGAATGTTTATAATCTTGACACACACGCTGCATTAAATGTATTACCCTTTCATGTGTATATCATTTAATGTATCAACCCTTTCATGTACAGCCTCAAGGCTATAAATACCTTGTATCATCCTCATTGAAGGGGACCCGGAATTTCTGGATTGAACTTGTAATCGAGAATTCCCAAACACTCAGCAATAACATAACAGTGGACGTAGGCTATTCTTATAAGGCTGAACCACTTTAAAAATCTTTGTCTCATTTTATTTATCTGTGATTGAATAATTAGAGCGATCTAGTTTTTTACATCAACAGATTGGCGCCGTCTTTGGGAAACGACTGTTGCTATCGTTTTTCACCAAAAATCATTTATCATCAATGGCGGATAATCCCGAACCCAGTAATCGAAATGATGGAAATGTAGGAAATCCTCCGAATCCATCTGCACCTCCAGATCTGGCTGGAATTATGACGAATCTGGCTGAAGGACAAACCGCCATGCAAGAAACAATGAGGCAACTCATTCAAACTCTTCACGGCGGTGCACCTACCCATTCAAGGCAAAGGAGTGATCGTGGGCAATCGCGATCCAGGCGTACTGGGTCACATCGTAATGAAGAATATAATGATTTTTCTTATCAACCTGGGCGAACTTCATCGATACGGGCTACGGATACAGATCAACATATCACTCTCTCTCCGGAGAGAACCAGCGCCCTGGAAAGATTAAGCAGGGTGTCTCCTTTCAGTCGGTTAGGACCAAGGAGAAATATGAGTCCACCTAGAGCCCCATCGAGAAGTTTGCGACCACCATCAGGTTTGAGAGAAGGATCAGCATAATCACGACCAGCTACTCGTCGAGATAGATCTCTGGAAGCTACGTCAGAACAATCAATTGCTCGGACTAAACGGCCCGAGGAAGGAAATGAAGCATGGAAAGGTTCCATTCAGCGATTGGAGGATAGACTTGGAGAAATGGCTAAAGAAAAGAATCCCTTACAGAGAACTTTTGTTCAAGGGACAGCTTTTGTGCAGGCCATTGTGACTTTTCCTACACCATCGAAATTTAAAGCACCTGTAGTGACCCCTAAGTATGATGGAAAGACAGATCCTGTTCTTCATATAGAACAATACCAAGCTGCTGCCGACATATATGCCGTCCCCGACGAGATGAGGTGTAGAGCATTCTCGGGAACTCTTACCGCATCTGCACAGATATGGTACAATAATCTTCCTCGGGGTAAGATTTTGACTTTTATTCAGTTAGCCGAATTGTTCATTGGCAATTTCTGTTTTGGAGCAAAGCCGGTAAAGCGAGTGGCGCACTTGTTAAGTGTTAGACAAAAATCAGGTGAGAGTACTAGAGATTACATAACTCGTTTCAATAACGAGAAGTTGGAAGTCATAGATTACGAAGAAAAGACAGCGATCACTGCTTTGATGAGTGGATTGCTGCCTAACAAGTTATACTATACTTTGGCTAAAGATCCACCTAAAACTATGTCAGAGTTGATGGCAAAAGCAGCCAAAATCATGAATGCCGAGGAGGCTATGGCTGCGAAGAAGAATATGGGTAAAGAAACCAAGGTGGAGGTTGACAAATCTAAGAAGAAAGAGCAAAAAGGTAATGGTGGTGACAAGCACTCCAAGAATAATAGGACATCATGGGAAGTCCTGAAGAAATATGATAATTATACTCCATTGAAGATGGGTATTAATCATGTTTTAGAAGAACCAAGAATAACGAAGAAATCAAGTGGCCAAATAAACTGAGGACCAATCCTGACCTGAGGAATAGGGCCAAATATTGCGAGTTCCATAAAGATCATGGCCATACGACCAAAAATTGCATAGCCCTTCAGAACGAGATTGAAACGCTCATCCGAAGAGGAAAGTTGTCAAAGTATGTAGATCGCAGAGGTGAAAAGAAGAATGATGATAGAACTAGAGATCGTTCCAGATCTCCTCGTCGGACGGAGGAGAAAAAGAAAAGAGATCATGAAGATGATCCAGATAAAGACCCCGATCTTCCAAAGAAGCCAAGACAGCCTGAACGATAGGTATTTTCCATACGTTTTGGGTCAATTGATTGTAATGTTATTACAGGAGGAGATGCTGGAGGGGGAGACCTTACTGCAGAAAGAAAGGCCTATCTCGAAGAGGCTCAAGCCTGCTCATATATTCAACGAATAAATCTTGCCGAGGATGATCGTCCGAGGAAGGTAAATAAAGAGAAGCTAGTTATTGGTTTTTCAAAAAACAATTTGGCAGGTGTTCTTTACCCTCACGACGATCCCTTGGTGATCAAAATGAGGATGAAAGATGTGGTGATTTTAAGGGTGTTGGTGGACAATGGTAGTTCGGCAGACATCATGTACTATTCATGCTTTGATAGCTTGAATTTGAAATTATCTCAATTGGAACCTTATCACAGACCCCTTCTGGGTTTTGCTGGCGAGAGTTTTTCCACTTGGGACGATCAAGTTGGACATATTCATTGGAACTTGGCCTGCTTGTCGAACAGAAAGAATACGCTTCTTTGTGATGGATAAGAATGTGCAATCAGCCTACAACATCATCATGGGAAGAGTTGGTTTGAAGAAGTTCGAAGCAGTTCCATCTACAGTGCATCAATGCTTAAAATTCCCAACAAACTTCGGAGTAGGAGTTGTGAAAGGTGATCAAAAAATAGCTCGGGAATGCTATTATTCATCTGCCGAGCAAGAGGAGCTTGAGGAATCAAGGAAAAAGACTACTACCTACCAGGTGGAGGAAGGTACAGAAATTGAAACTCTTGATCCCAGGGATGAATCCCAACTTGTAAAAGGACAGGTGGTAGAATCTACAGAAAATGTTATTCTGGACGAGGAGCACCCTGAACGAGTAACCCAGATAGGTTCGTCGTTGGATGCTTCAATAAAACAAGAGTTGATAGCTTTCTTGAGAAATAGGAAGAATACTTTTGCATGGAGTCATAAAGACATGCCAGGAATAGATCCAAACTTCTTGTGTCATGAACTCAATGTGAATAAGGAGATCAAGCCTGTGAAGCAGAGAAGAAGAGTGTTTAGTCCCGAGAAGAATCAGGCTATACAAGAGGAGGTTGAGAAGCTCCAGAAAGCCCAATTCATTGAAGATGTGAAATATCCAGACTGGTTAGCAAATGTGGTGATGGTAAAGAAGAAGAATAATAAATGGAGAATGTGTGTTGATTTCACCGATCTCAACAAAGCATGCCCGAAAGATCATTTTCCATTGCCCAGAATAGACCAGCTAGTGGATGCTACTTCGGGACATGAGCTACTCAGCTTCATGGATGCATATTCTGGCTACAACCAGATCAAAATGAAACCTGAAGACAGGGAGAGTACTTCTTTTATTACCCCAAGGGGAACTTATTGTTATAATGTCATGCCTTTTGGTTTGAAAAACGCAGGTGCAACATATCAGCGGCTGATGAACAAGGTTTTTGCCGAACAAATCAGCTGCAACATGGAAGTCTACGTCGACGATATGCTAACAAAGAGCAAGAAAGCTGCTGATCATCTAGTTGACTTAAGTCAGACCTTTGATCAACTAGATAAATACCAAATGAAGCTCAACCCGACGAAGTGCACCTTTGGAGTACGAGAAGGAATGTTCCTCGGATACATCGTCAACCAACGAGGAATTGAGGCAAATCCAGAAAAGATCAAAGCTCTTTTAGGGCTGCGATCCCCAACGACGAAGAAAGAAGTGCAGAGTCTTACAGGACGAGTTGCAGCGCTCAATAGATTTGTGTCCCGAGCAACTGATAAATGCCTCCCATTCTTCAAAACACTTCGAAAAACTTTTGAGTGGACTGATGAATGTGAGAAGGCCTTTCAAGACTTGAAAAAGTATTTGGGAGCACCTCCATTGTTGTCCAGGCCAATAACAGGAGAGAAGTTGTACTTGTATCTGACAGTATCAGAGAATGCAGTTAGTTCACCATTGATCAGATTGGAGAATGGAGTCCAGAAACCAATCTATTACACAAGTAAAGCTTTCCGAGGTGCGGAAATTAGGTACCCAAAGCTGGAGAAATTGGCATTGGCATTAATTGAAGCAAGTAGAAGAATGAGGCCATATTTTCAGGCCCATACCATTGTCGTTTATACTGACATGCCATTAAGGCAAGCCTTTCATAAGCCAGAGAAGTCAGGAAGACTGATGTACTGGGCAATAGAGCTCGGTGAATATGATATTGTGTATGAACCTAGATCATCATTGAAAGGGCAGGCTGTAGCAGATTTTATAGCAGAGTTTACATACCCTGATACCCCCGAGGAACAAAAGTTGCTCGCTGACCAACCTGTGGATGTTACAGGATCAACAGACATAAATCCAGACCAACTCTGGTTGGTAAAAGGACTTGTGGATGTAGAAGGATCATCAACTTCAAACTCAGACCAGCTCCGGTTGGTAAAAGAGCGAGAAGAGATGATCGACGAGGAGCGAAAAGTGTCAGGGGAGGATGAAAAGAAGCAACAAATATTTCACCGAGGAACTCTATCAGATAAAGAATTCGAAGACGGGTTACCCATATGGAGATTATATGTAGATGGCTCATCTTACACAGCAGGTTGCGGGGCAGGAATTGTTTTAAACACCCCAGACGAGATTGACGTGGAATATGCTTTACGATTCCAATTCAAAGCCTCTAATAATGAAGCTGAGTATGAGGCCATGATAGCAGGTTTAAACTTAGCAAAAGTTATGGAAGCACGGCAAGTAATTGTATTTAGTGATTCTCAATTAATTGTAAATCAGATGACAGGAACATATGCAGTTAAAGGAGATTTAATGGCAAAGTATCATGCAAAGGTGATGGAGTTACTGACAGAATTTGATGCCATTCAATTGGTGAGAATACCGAGGATGGAGAATGTATAAGCAGACGCACTGGCCCGACTAGCATCAGCTACTCGTACCGAGCTGCGAAGAACGATACCAATTGAAGTATTAGAAAGTCGGAGCATAGATGAAAACTTGACGATGAATGTTATTACCCTTGATTTAGGACCATCTTGGATGGATCCCATCAGGATATATATTGAAGAGGGAGGATTACCAGAGGATAAGCTCGCTGCCAAAAAATTGAAGTATAAAGCTGCTCGGTATGTATTAACTAATGGTATTTTATATAGACGAGGAATTATGGCAGGTTTGCAGAGATGTGTACATCCCTCCGAGGTGAAGGAATTGATTGAAGAAATCCATGAAGGGTCTTGTGGAGCTCATGTAGCAGGTCGAACACTTTTACAAAGGGTAATAACTCAAGGATACTATTGGCCGACGATGAGGGCTGATTGTATAGCCTATGCTAAGAAATGTGACAAGTGCCAACGTTTTTCCTCTATCCGACGAACTCCACAAGCATTGTTGTCACCCATAACTTCCCCTTGGCCATTCGCCATGTGGGTAATTGACTTGGTGGGACCATTGCCGACCACCCGAGGAAGATTCAAGTACCTCGTCGTCGCAGTAGACTATTTTACTAAATGGGTAGAAGCTGAACCCCTTATCGACATGACGTACGAGAAAGTATACCAGTTCGTTTGGAAGAATATCATCTGTCGATATGGTCTCCCTTATGCCTTCATCACAGACCATGGAACCCAATTTGATAACGAGGAATTTGCTGCCTATTGTCATCAGTCGAACATTTTGAAGGTTCATTCAGCACCAGGCCATCCTCAAAGCAATGGACAGACTGAAGTGATGAATAGAACACTGCTAAATGGTTTGAAGAAAAGGCTAAGTGAAGCCAAAGCTAACTGGATTAACGAGCTACAATCAGTATTGTGGGCTTACCGAACAACTCCCCGAGCAGCGACTGGAGAATCACCATATATGCTGGCATTTGGAAGTGAGGCTGTAGTACCTGCAGAATTGGGTCTCCCAACACACAGAGTGCTGAATTTCAATTCCCCGGTCAGCGACTTGATGAGAAGAATGGATTTGGATATGCTCGAGGAAGTTAGAGAAGAGGCAGCCATTAGGAATGCTGCTTACCAACAACGCACAGCTCTGTTCTACAATAAAAGGGTGAGGAAATGTGACTTAAAAGAGGGGGATTATGTGCTAAAGAAGGTAATTCAGAAACACAATAAATTGGAGGCAAACTGGCATGGTCCTTACCGAGTTACAGAAGTTGTTCGACCAGGAACTTACCGAATAGCAACTCTAGAAGGAGAAGAATTCAAGAATGCTTGGAATGCTGAACACCTTCGCAAGTATTATCAATGATGTAAAATGTACAACGTTTCCATCAATATGAATAAAACAATGATGTTTTCACCATTTTCCTCTCCTTTGTTTGAAAGTTTTTCGGGGAATACTAGTGTTGTACACTACGCTGCGCTGATCGACAGTAAAAAGAAGACGATAGTTCAGACCCACGACCAACTCCGGTTGGTAAAAGGGCGAGAACCAAAAAAATATACTCCTTTGGTTAGGAGGCGTACACTAGCGTGACCAACTAAGGTTGGTAAGATAACTAGTGGACAAGATAGTTCGAAAGAACCAAAAAATATACTCCTTTGGTTAGGAGGCGTACACTAGCGTGACCAACTAAGGTTGGTAAGATAACTAGTGGACAGATAGTTCGAAAGAACCAAAAAATATACTCCTTTGGTTAGGAGGCGTACACTAGCGTGACCAACTAAGGTTGGTAAGATAACTAGTGGACAAGATAGTTCGAAAGAACCTGATAATTCAATAATCAACTACGGTTGAGGGAAGAACAATATTATTTGATTTGAAAATAGGCCAACAAGTTGGTCGGAAGATAAAATCATTCCAGAAAATACAAAGAATTCCAAACTGAACCAAGTATAGTTGGTCGGTAATCAACTATACTTGGTCGACGAAGATAAATTATCGACCCTGGTTGGTCGGACACATTTTATGAAAAAAGTTTACCAAGTATGGTTGGTCGGGGATAAAAACCCACCAACTGTAGTTGGTCGACAAACACAATTTAACAACCTTGGTTGGTTGGAAACTGTTTAAACATTTTATACTCATTACTTTATTATTAAGTGATTGAGCAACATTGATACTTGTAATTTTGATTACTAAGTTGGTTGATGAACAGCACCATATTGTTATCTTTTTAACAGATACATATACACAAATGTAAAAATGTTTGATAAACACAAGACAATCGCAATACAAATTTGCAAACAGAAAATAGAATTCTTTCATTAAGATCAAAATATATTACAAGCAACATATATGTGCTAATTATTACATTGAAAAAAATATTCTATTGGTTTCTTTCCTTTAGCTTTTGAAACAGGTTCCTCGCCGGCAGGGGGATCTTCTAGGCAAAGAGGAGAATCGATGAAATTAATATCTCTGAGCATTCTGACGTTCATCACAGAAGGTGTATCCAAGAGATGCTCGGGACGAGATAATTCAGTCTGAGAATGAAGACTATAGTCCCCAAGATATTTTGAAATTAAACTCCGAGGAATGGAACGAGCTGGGATCCATTCCATGTCCAATTTGAAAGGTGGCACAGGCAAATCTAGTAACCCTGGAGCATGATAATCCCATAAAAAATGCCCTTGCTCCAATTTCAGTACACCTAGGGCGTTCAACCACCCCTGCTTATAACCTTCATTATTGTCATGTTCAATACGAGCATCTAAATGAACAAGGGCTTCATTGTATCCTGCCATCCAAAATTCCCTGGGCTGTTTATGGAATTGGAAGGTTAATCTATCCAGTTCCTGGCAAAAACATCTTTATCATTCAGAGCAGACTTCGTTGCAGTAAGTTGATCTTCCAAAGATAGATTTCTCTTGGACAATTCAGATAAAGCCCGATCTTTGGCGTTTAATTGGTATGCTTGACTCTCCAAAGTAGACTGAGTGCGAGCCTCTTCAACATTACGGCTAAGAACTCTTGATCGACTCCGAGCAGCAACTAGAGAACTTTGCTCCTCGGCAACATTTTGAACTGCTCTTCCTCGCCCACGAGAACCTCTTCCTCGTCCCCGAGCAGTCACAGGAATAACAGATCTTCTTAAGTTATCCAATTCTTGCCTTAATTTGGCATTCTCAACCTCTAAAAACGAGAAACCTTCATCGATAACTTGTACTAAAGCAGTGGAAGATGATGCTGCGGATTCATACTGTGCCAACTTTTTCTGCAAATTATTGTTCTCTTGTTCCAGCAACTCAGCGATCTGCCTGCAGGCCTCAACTTCACCTTTTAAAGTTCTTTCTCTAACATCGTATCCAGTAAGGATCTTTTTATGGCCTGTTTCAGAAGAAAGCTGCTGATATCTATTTTCATTCTCCTTGTGCAGCAAAGCAGTTGATTCATTGTGTTGACTCTGAAGATCTTCTAAGGTACAATGAAGTTCCTCGATTAATTCATAGTAGGCCACACTGTTGGCCACAGCTCGGTCGAGTAAATCCTTCAAGTACCGATAAGCCTCAATTGCTTGTTCTGAGGCATCATGGCCAAGGATGTCAGCAATTTCTGATACACTCAAATTTGTATGACCAGCTTTATAATACTCATGACATTGCTGCATCAGCTTTGTATCATGCGCAGATATTAGGTCCATTCTAGCCACAAACTAAGGATGAGAAGACAACAATCAACAAAAACAAACCATCAACAACAGAGATGAACAAAGATGTGTTTTATTAGATCACAAAAGGATTACATTGTTTGATTACAAATAATGAAAGATAGAGATGATACCGAACAACTTCACACCTTTTCCTTGTCTCCCAAGACTTTCTCGGGAGGCTGGGACGAGGAGCTTGGTTGCTCGGTGGTAACAGCAACTTGATCATCCTGAGTTGAAATTTTCTCAGGAGGAGGAGGCATGGAAGAAATGTCCTCATTGGCAGAATATATAGATGCAGGGACTTGATCACCGATGGCCATGTAAGATTCATCAGAAATAGGCTCATCTTCTTCTTCTTCCACAATTGGTGGGGGAGGACCAGGGAGGTGTAGCTGGAATAGACCAGAGTCGTCCTCAATCTTCAATTCCTGCAGGGCAGCTACCCAGCCATCTCGGAAGTATTTCAACTTCCTGTATTTAACTTGGGATGTCATCGCAGCAATCCCCTTGTCCCATCCTTTATCCTAGCCAGCGCTGAAGGATTTCTTAATGGCGAGCTTTCTTTTCAGTTTCTCCGAGGAGAGCTTCACATCCAATTCTTCCTTTTGGCCCTTGATATCTCGCAGGGCGGACAACTCTTCCTCTGCCTTCTTCAGCTTATCTTCAAGCTCTCCAAAGTTCTTGAGCTTGACATCATACTTCTGATGTTCGACCTCTAAACCTTTCACCTTATCCTCCAAACTCTTGGAGGTCTCAGCCATCTTTACCTTCTCGGCCTCAACTGTAGATAATTTTTTCTCCCATTCGGCTTTGTCCTCGTCATACTGCTGACGAGAATCCTTTAAAGATTGGGTTAAACCCAGCAGAGCATCCTCTACACCAGACGAGGAGCTGGAAGCTTTAATTGCCTCGTCCTTCTTCACGATGTTATTGAAACAGTTCACCAGCTGAAAGATGAGAAAAATAGTAAAGTCAATACAAAAATGCAAGCATTCAGAGAAAGAAAGAAAACTCAGAGTATGAGAAATTTACTGAAGCAAGATGACGAGTAGCTAGGGATGTCAGCATATCCCTAGAAATTTTTTCATCAATTCCTTGGACCTCGGGTATGATCCAAGTTTTTACCGAGCTCATTGCAGAGCTCGGAGGAATGATGGTTGGAACACCAACACCACCAGCTGGTAGAGAGGAGACAGTTTCAGCCAAATTGACTGAGGATGATTTCCTCAATCTTCTCAAAGGGACTTCAGCAGCTTCAACCAAGGAAGAACTCTTGGTCGGAGAGATAGTAACCACTTCCACAGGAGCAACTTTCTTGCTCGGAGCCACTGGGGGCTTCTCGGTAGTTTTTGAAGGCGCAATATCCACCTTCTTAGTCCCCTCTGGGACATCAATTTTACTTTTCTTGGCCTCAGCAGCAGATGAAATGTCATCAAATAGAGCAGGAGGAGCTCTTTTCTTTCCCATTCTCTGACTTAAAAGGATGTGAGAATCTGAAGAAGAATCCTCTGGAGTTGAAGCTGGTTCAACAGGACGAGCAGTATAAGAGGTTGTATAGCTCTTATATTGTAGCAAATATGATGCAGACCTGATGTGCTCATCTGCAACGTTCTTATGCAAACCCCAGATAAGTTTCAGATGCTTGATATTAACCTCTGACTCTTTTGGAGTTTTTCTTTTACTCTCAACTGTAAACAAACACATAATAAAATATCAGTCATACATTTTGTCAAACATAATGAATTCGTAAATTCAGAAAAGAAATAAAATGAAAAATAAACCTATCCCATTGCCATATGGGGGACATCTGGGACCGTTGTATACTTCATCTCCAACTAAAGGGGCATATTGCCAATTTTTAATAACCACCCCATGTTCAAAATAATCTCTATTTGCATCAGGGAGGTTAACTACAAGAGCCCTATTCAAAAACCTAGTTTTTAAGTAATAAATATTATCTAGAACGGCCCATCTATAGCAGTACATAATTTCAGGGATCCCTATACGAGTCCCATGAGTTAGATTTAATTTATACACCCCATTAATTATTCTCCATGAATTGGGGGCTATTTTTACAGGGACAAGATCGAAATACTGACAAAACTCGAGACACAATGGATTTGTTGGAAAGGAAAAACCACATTCAGCAATAAAAAGACTGGGGAACCAATGTCCCTCAGCCAAACGAAAGTAATTTTGAGGTTCAGAAAGCTCCTCCAAAATTACCCAAGATGGGATGGAAAAGTCAGAACGGAAATTTTCAAGAGATTCAATAATGTAAACCATGATGAATAAAAGAAGAAGGAAGAAAATCTTACAGGAAGGAAGGAGATCTGCTGACAACTAGCGAAGGAAAAGATGAACGCACAAGAGAGAAAGAGAGAATAGAAAGCTTGAATGCAGAAAATTGGAAAAAGAAGAAGACGGTATGGTTACCAAAGAAGTTTAAATACTTTGCCTAGGGAAGCGGCGAAGGAAATGATTACACGAAAGAAACTATTGAACTTCCGGCGGCTAAAAGGACAAAAAGGACACAAAAATCGAAGCACTCTTAAAAATTTGAAAAAAGGCGGATTCTGTGAATTTGGAAATAAATTCAAATACGATGCTCCTAAAACCTAGGAAGATCATTCAATATTGCCATATACCGAGAAAGAATGTTTCATATTCCTCAAAGTTCGAAATACGAAACATTGGGGGCTTCTGTTGATACCAAAATTAATACGCTGATGTGGACGAATAATACGAAGATACGTGTCAATATACGTGGCACAATAGTAACGAGGAAGTTCATTTCCCCAACCAATTCATGTTCTCTCTGAGCAGCGAAGATACCCCGAGGAACTCCAGCACTCCGAGGTACTCAAGCGCTCCGAGGAACTCTTGATCAACGAGCAACTAAGGCGGTCCGAGCTGCATCTCGGTCGTATCATTAATTACCAGATAGACAACAGTTCAACTATTCATTGAATGTTTATAATCTTGACACACACGCTGCATTAAATGTATTACCCTTTCATGTGTATATCATTTAATGTATCAACCCTTTCATGTACAGCCTCAAGGCTATAAATACCTTGTATCATCCTCATTGAAGGGGACCCGGAATTTCTGGATTGAACTTGTAATCGAGAATTCCCAAACACTCAGCAATAACATAACAATGGACGTAGGCCATTCTTATAAGGCTGAACCACTTTAAAAATCTTTGTCTCATTTTATTTATCTGTGATTGAATAATTAGAGCGATCTAGTTTTTTACATCAACAACAATAGTATTTGACCTCGATAGAAAAGATAACTGAAATCCTTTGGGCGACATGCCCTAACTAAGAATACTGTGAATCAAATGAAGATAGGCGTCTAAGCAAAACTCCATAAATCCATAGCCTGTCAAAATCCGCTAAGGTTGGCGTCCCTGTTGCTGGACACCTGATATAGAGATACAATAGAAGAGAAAATATGCAAGGAAATGGGTCAGATCCCGAATGTGTAGATGATTTTTAAAACAACAAGTATTTAACAAGCGCAATAAAGCATTTATTATGTACATGTTAGATCCAACACTCACTTGTTATTCTCACCTCTCAACTAGAGTGCAAACTTAACGTTTCCTATTAACTTCCTAGTTAATGGTTCCTCCATACTAATTTCCATCATATGATTCCATTCCCATATCATAACCCCGTATGTCCCATACCATACGTTATATAATCATTCTTATACATTTCTCCTTTATATGTTTAGTTTCTCATTAACATGAATCATTTCTCATTAATATGAATTAAGCTTTTCAATTCTATAAGAATAAACATTCGTAAACTTTAATTCCATTCTTTTCTCAATTCAGCATTATCTACAATTATCACCGTAGATAGATTTAACCACAATAAATATCCATTCATTCATTTAATTTATTATATATATATATATATATTCATATATAATACAGCACCCCGAGTCACAGCTGCGGTGCAATGCATTACTCTGCTATTATGTCCCATCATCGTAGGTCGCCGAATAGGGGACTAAAGGTTCGGTAAGATTCCACGAACCACAAACAACAACAAACAAATTGGAGGCGAACATAGTTCTCGTATCCATGGGTCACGCACATACCTACGTACCCACAGTCAGCGGACTTATCAACTCCCCGATAAGTCTTTCATAGACCTATGTTCTTGAGCGACAAATCAAAGATCCGATGGATTCATCAGGATATGACTGCCCTCACGCGCAAACCTCCCACCGATAGCAAGTAATCTAGCTATGTCATACACATAAGTCATCAATCAATCCAATAGGTATTATCATACCTATAATATAATATCAATAAGGTAATATCACTACCCTAAGATATTTCCCATACGTATCATTATATCCCTTTTAAATTCCACGTATTAAAATATCATATCTTTACTTCATAATTTAATTATCCTCGCATCCTATAACATCTCTCCACTCCCGACGTCGTTAAGGTTCATGCGCGGAGCGTCTCGCAAAGCGAAATCCAAACAAGGAACCCCTCCAATACACTACTACTTAACTTTGTCGATCGAGGAGGTCCGACAACTTCAACTAAGCGATCGGGATAACCTCATACCTTCTTTCAACCAAATGTGTTCTAAACTCCCATCTCTATCCAGGAGACACACCACTACGCTCTTGTATTACACTCCGTCCTTGCGAAATCAATATTGAGCTTAAACTCAGTCCTTGATGTTCAAATTGTAACCCTAAGGCTACCCTCACTCAATACACAATATTTAAATAGGTTTTTCCTCAACATATATTCAGTAAGAATTCACTAATATCCTACTGGTCCATAACATCATTTCTCCCAAATTACTACGAGTTTAGTTCTCCTTTTAATTAAGGTTAAAATCGATAGTTTCAAATCTCTTATAAACACACATCTTATTTCACTTTGGACTAAACCCTCTTGTAAGCTTAAGGATACCCAGGTGTTATATTCAATAACCCCTACTGGTCCTATCTTTAATCCTCATACATCTCCATTTAGAATTTACCAAATGAATCTAGCAATCGAAATTCCATTCGATATAATTTTCAACATTTTAATCACTTGAATCCAAATCAAATTAATTCAAATCTTATCAAGGGCTTACTGATATTTTCTAAGTCCCATAATATCCAAATAATCACCAAAGATCCCCAAAAGGTTTGGGATAAGAATCAACATTTAAAAAGAAACAACTTTACATATTCTGGGGAGGTCGATCGATCGAAGGCAGGGGTCGATCGATCCCTCAGGTCACAGCCTAGTTTTCTGCATTTTCTGCAACTACGGGTTTAGCAACTTATGATCATTTAAACCTTCATCTAAACATCGCAAATGACTTATAATCTTTACTACATGATATATCAACATATATGAACGATTTCCAATACTCTAAACATCCTAGAATCATCAAGGGATTGGATTAAAAAGCATGTTTATCTCCTTATTTCCAGAAATTTATCAACATATCATCTTCAAGAACACATCAATGGTTTTCATAATTTCTTCAACAGATTCATGACTATTTCGTGGATTATTATCAACCTAAAACATGAGTTTAATTCCTATATCATTTCAGTTTCCAGAAATCCATTTAATCACTCCATTATTTCTTCCAAACATGAATAATCTTCTCTTTTCATACTATTATAACATGGACAATATACGAACTTAAATTGCCATTATCAAACACTTGCCTTTGCTGAAGGTCTGATCCTTTGGTGTAGTATATCTCAGTTGGTTGTCCCTTCTCCGGTCAAACTCCGGTGGTGGTTGGTGGTGGTGAACCTTGGTTCTTGTTCTTCTCCTTCCCCAGTAGGCTTTTCCCTTCCCAAGCACTCTTTCACTCTCTCTAGGAAGATGACTTCTCTATTTTGTGTAGAGGAGATGAATAACCCACATACACTTAATCTACCAATACTTATAATAGGCCAAAATCCAAAATCACTATTCACCCCCCTAGAAAAAGGACCAAAATGCCCTTTCGGGTTGTCTATTCATTTCCAAATGACCCGAGACTCAGAATTAACATCCAAATAGACTTTTCTGACTATTTCGAACCTTCCGGACGCAACGACGCAGTCGAAATGACTATAAGGTCGATAGAAAATAAATTTCCTTTTTAATTTAATAAACTAGTCCCGACACGTCCCATACCGCGTCTAACTAAAAAAAAATATAAATTACCAAATTTATATCATACAGTCATATCAATGACATCACATTCATATATTACCTAAATATCTTTAAGTAATATTCAGAATCATCCATTTTAATATCCACCGTTCGGATAAAACCCGAATGAATTAATTAATAATAAAATCCAATTAATCCATTAATTTAAAATATAACCCATTTTAAAAGTCATTTAAAATTACGGGGTATTACAATGAGTCACAAGCTCAACGTGACCAAAGATGTCAGGCCTATCAAACAAAGACGAAGAGTTTACTCCAGGGAGAAGTACAAAGTCATCCGGGAAGAGGTCAAAAAATTAGAAGAGGCTGAGTTTATAAGAGAAGTTATATATTAGGAGTGGTTATCGAATGCGATCATCGTGCCCAAAGCCAATGGGAAGTGGAGGATGTGTGTTGATTTCACTGATCTGAACAGGTCTTGCCCAAAAGATAGCTATCCCTCACCTCGAATAGATCAGATGGTGGATGCTACTGCAGGACATGAGCTCATGAGCTTCATGGACGCGTATTCATGCTATAAACAGATCTTTATGGATGCAGAAGACTCAGAGAAGACAGCCTTCATTACCGACAAAGGGACGTACTGTTACAAAGTGATGCCCTTCGGTCTGAAAAATGCAGGGGTAACATACCAACGTCTTGTGAATAAGATGTTCAAAGATCAAATAGGCAAGACTATGGAGGTGTATGTAGACGATATGCTAACGAAGAGCTTAAAAGCTTGCACTCATGTGACAGACCTCGAAAAGACCTTCGATACTATGGACTTATACAGGATGAAGCTCAACCCAGCGAGCTGGGAAGTTTCTGGAATTCATTGTCAATCAAAGAGGAATTGAAGCAGACCCTGAGAAAATCAAGGCTTTGCTTGATATGAAGACACCAAGGAGTATCAAAGATGTCCAAAGACTCACGGGGAGAGTGGTTGCACTTAACATATTTGTTTCCAGAGCAACGAACAAGTGTCTTCCGTTCTTTAAAGTGCTTAGAAAGGCCTTCCGGTGGAATTAATAGTGCGAAGAAGCATTCAACCAACTCAAGTCTTACCTTGGGTCTCCCTTGCTACTATCTCGGCCCATAGTAGGAGAGAAATTATATGTGTATCTAGCAGTCTCTGAATTAGCTGTCGGTGCAGCCATAGTGCGAGAAAATGTTGGAATCCAAAGGCCTGTGTATTTCAATAATAAAGCCCTTCAAGGGTCTGAACAAAACTATCCTCGTATGGAAAAGTTGGCCTACGCCCTGATTCATGCTTCAAGGAAGATGAAGCCCTACTTCCAAGCCCACTCCATGGTTGTCCTTACTGACTCCCCACTAAGACAGGTCCTGCATAAACCTGAGAAATCTATAAGGTTGATGACTTGGGCCATTGAGTTGGGGGAGTATGACCTTACCTACCAACCTAGGATAGCCATCAAGGGGCAGGCCCTCACAGACTTTATTGTTGAGTTCACTTGGGAAGAGGCCGAGGCAAAGAATGACCTAGAGGGTGCTAAAGGGTCAAACAACAGTGTCCTCCGGGACCAGGAAGAGATGACACCCAACGTCTTCCGAGAGAAGGAAGAGATGGCATCGAACATCTCCCGATATCAGGAAGAGGTCGCATCTAAAAAGATCAGGAACAAAGTAGCGAAGAACGAGGAGGGCCGGTACCTCTTCCAGAAAGGAATCATGTCAAAAGGAACCTTCTCAACGGATACAGACATTTGGAACCTCTTCATTGATGGTTCTTCCTGCGATAATGGAAGCAGTGCAAGGTTGATACTTTCATCTCCAAATAGTGCCAACATCGAATATGCATTGAGGTTCAACTTCAAGGCATCTAACAACGAGTCGGAATATGAAGCTATGATAGCAGGTCTCTCGTTGGCAAAGACTATGGGTGTAAAACGACTCCTAATTCATAGCGACTCAAGGTTGGTTGTCAATCAAGTATTGGGAGTCTATGAGGCCAAAGATGAAAGGATGGCCAAGTATCTGAAGAAGGTGGGAACGATGTTAGAATATTTTGAAGAGACAAAACTGAAGAGAGTACCTCGACAAAGTAACAACCACATAGACGCGTTGGCAAGGTTGGCCTTGGCGACGAAGACAGACGTCAGAAGGACGGTTTCGGTCGAGGTCTTAGGAAAAGCGACCATTGAGGAAGAAGAGTTATGTAACCCTTATCTCAATTTGAAGGTAGGAGACTCATGGATGGACCCCCTCGTCAGGTATATCAGAGAGGGAGAGCTACCCGAATCCAAGTTAGAGAGGAGGAAATTGAGATACAGGGCTGCCAAGTTATCGATAATAGGAGACGTCTTGTACAAGAAGGGATTTTTATTGCCTCTCCTCAGATGTGTGCATCCCACCGAAGTTCCCTGGGTCTTATAGGAAGTTCATGAGGGTTCTTGCTCCAGCCACATAGGAGGAAGACCCTTGGCCAAGAGAATCATTACGCAGGGATACTGGTGGCCAACCTTGGCCAAAGATGCTGCAGCTTACGTAAAGAGGTGTGATAAATGTCAGAGATTCGCCACTATTCCACATCAACCTCATCAACCTATAACGTCAATCAACTCTCCATGTCCATTTGCAGTATGGGGGATTGACTTAGTGGGACCTCTACCAAGAACTGCTAACAGTTATCAGTTCCTGATAGTTGCCATTGACTACTTCTCAAAGTGGGTGGAGGCAGAGCCGATGATAATGATCACAGAGCAGAAGACCTTCCAATTTATTTGGAAGAACATCATATGCAGACACGGCCTCCCAAACACTCTCATCTCGGACAATGGGGCCCAGTTCAAGAACTCCTCCTTAGAGAAGTATTGCGTAAGAGTTGGGATAAAGCAGTTCTTCTCATCTCCTGGCCGACCTCAGGCAAACAGTCAGACCGAGGTCACGAACAGAATAATTCTCGATAGAATCAAGAAGAGGTTAGAAGAATCGAATGGAAGATGGACTGAAGAGGTTTACGCTGTGCTATGGGCCTACAGAACCACGGCAAGGACACCAACAGGGGAAACCCCGTTCATGCTAGTACATGGCTGAGAGGTCGTCATACCAACAGAAATGGGACTCCCAACTCATAGGATATAGACCTATAACCCTGATAAAAATGGGGAAGAGAGGAGACTAGACCTAGATCTGATTGAAGAGAGAAGAGAAGACACAGAGATCAGACAAGGACCTTACCAGCAAAGAGCAGTGAAATTCTACAATCAGAGGGTAAAGTCAAGACCCATCGCCGTGGGAGACCTAGTGCTGAAGAAGAACTTACAGAAAATAAACAAACTCCACCTAAACTGGCATAGTCCCTACAAAGTGACAGAAGAGGTTGTGCCTGGAACCTACAGGCTAGAAAACTTAGAAGGGGAACCTTTCGCTAACCCGTGGAATGCTGATCACCTAAAGAAGTATTACATATGATGTTGTAAAAAGTTTTATGTAAATGTGCCATCTTATTATGAAGAAGTTATTAATGAAAGATTAGTTTCCATAACGGCTCTTGCTTCATTGTGCTCTAATGTCAGAAATTATGAGGATAACACCTTAGGTGATGACCTCAGACCCTTATAACATCATTCAGTGGTGACAAGGTCTGAGGTCAGACACCATAATGGGATGACCTCAGACCCTTAACATCATTAACTTGGTGAGATTAATTATGAGGATAACACCTTAGGTGATGGCCTCAGACCCTTATAACATCATTCAGTGGTGACAAGGTCTGAGGTCAGACACCATAATGGGATGACCTCAGACCCTTAACATCATTAACTTGGTGAGATTAATTATGAGGATAATACCTTAGGTGATGACCTCAGACCCTTATAACATCATTCAGTGGTGACAAGGTCTTAGGTCAGACACCATAATGGGATGTCCTCAGACCCTTAACATCATTAATTTGGTGAGATTAATTATGAGGATAACACCTTAGGTGATGACCTCAGACCCTTATAGCATCATTCAGTGGTGACAAGGTCCGAGGTCAGACACCATAATGGGATGACCTCAGACCCTTAACATCATTAATTTGGTGAGATTAATTATGAAGGTGACCTCCTAGTTGATGACCTCAGACCTTATAACACCACTGTGGTGACAAGGTCTGAGGTAAGACTGTTGATTGAGTTTAAACAGACCATCATGACAAGACTTCAGAGTTAAAACATCACATAACAAACATTCAACAAAATAAACGAAGTGAAAAACCCTCCTCAGAGGTTGCCATTCCAATCGTAAAAATACAAAGATAAGTTTCATATGTTCTTCAGAAATTACAAACAGTCAGGGGTTACAAAATATATCTTCACAATTAAACCTAAGGGTTAGAGGGGAGAATGTTGGTGTCTTCGGCCTGATCCTATTGGACGACCTTGGCCACCTCGATAATGTCTTCCCTGTGGTCAGCCCCTTTAATCTCCGTGCCATCCAGTGTTGCAGTCTCTGCAGGCGCAGCAACCTCCTCTTCAACCTCTTGAAGGGTCTGGGCAAGCTGAGGGTTAGCAAAGTCGAGGCCTATGAAATCAGAGGCCTTCAGACTTATAGCCTCCTTCTCCCTGACAGCCGCCCATTTGGTAGTAGCTTTGATACCTCTCTCAAGGTACTCAAAGCCTAAGCTCATAAATTCATCAAATGTTTTATATTCAGCCAATATCCCCTCAGAGGCGTCATCGAGGGCTGCCTTCACTACCGAGTTAACCTTCTGCTGCAGAACATCGTCCTTGGCCTTCAGAGCCACAACATGGTCCTTCTTGAGCTTGGAGATATCCTTCTCTAACCCCTGCACCTTCTTCTCAGACTCTTTAGCCTCAGACTTCAAGGGGTCTATTTCGGCGTTCAGTGTGTTTTGTACCTTCTCACCCTCTTGCCCCTTTTGGATGAGGGGAAACTTTCTTAGAGTCCAGTTGGAGAGATAGTGCATGGCATCCAGGCCCTGCAGATTGTGTGATCATATATGAGTTGAAGACCAAATCAGAGGTTACACTTGGAAATTATAAAGAAATATAAAGTCATACCTGAACGGACCTGTGGAGACCGAACTCAACCAGTAGGGGGTATCTAGTGATCGATAGAAACGTTTATCGGCCTCGGTCATGGTAGAGCTGAAGGCATCCAGTGCCTATAGACTGTGGCCTATGATGCTATCGTTGATCTTCAATTGCTCTATACGAGCCGCCAACGCGTCTGCAGAGGAGATGGGGATGGCAGAATCCCCACCCTTTTTCTTCTGCCTCTGATCCTCAGGGGCATGTTCGGTAGAAGCTCTCTTCTTGGTGGCTTAAGGCTTCGAGGTTGAGGGAGCTGGAGGAGGAGCATTAAGACCTGCCTTCTTCGCGAGCCTTGTTAAACTCGGTGCAGCTATTTCCCAAAGCTCGTCTGAGATATCCTTCGGACGCTCTGTAAAATTGAAAGGTCTGAGTTAGAGGATCAAACATGCATAAACTCAAAGGTTCAACTTGGAATAAAAAATGCTTACCAAGCTCGGCAAGAGGACTTCCACCTAGACCGGTCTCAGAGAGGTAGTGGGGGGTCATCAAGTGTTCGAATTTAACGAGCAGACCATGCATCCCCTGATCTTGAAGGTCTTTCACCTTCTAAAGGTTCTGCGGGCTCAGACCAGGGTCGGCCTTCGCAGACATTGTGACCTTACCCCATTTTAGGGGCATCCTCAGCTCTAGAAGGGAAGAGGGAACACATGGACCAAATTCCCATGGCCCTGAAGCAAAGAAGTATCGAGGCTTCCAGTTGTGGTTGGAAGTCTGAGTTATCTAGAGTATCTTTTTCTCAGGCTTCCGAGCTACAAAATGATAGTAGCTCGGATGATTTTTGGCAGAGGAGGGGACATAACAACCAATAAAGACCTGGACTGGAAGGTCCGAGTGGTGAACAGCCCTCCATAGGACTATGGCCCCAATTATGACCCTTTAAGTATTAGGGGACAATTGGGAAGGGGCCAAATTGATGTAGGCCAGGATGGACCTAATAATGGGATGGATGGGCAAACGAAACACTAACTTGAACATCTTCTCGTACAAGCAGATCTCACCATCTCGGTCATGGTAAGCCCTCTCTTCCCTCAGAGGTCTCCTAAGCTTTATGGAGGGGCTGATGGAGTACAGATATCTGAAGCAAAGAAGGTCTACCTCAGTAATGGTACTCTCGATCTCGGCTGCCTCAGAGACGTCGACATCACTTTCAATGTCGTCATCATCGTCATTGTCTAACTCAACGTCGGCCTGAGAAGACGTTGATGGATTACTTGGGAACCTTTGAGCGAACTCAGCCCCGGTGACGGCCGACAGGGGAATGGCATTAAGAATGGGTGGAATAGCCACACTCGGCTCAACCATCTCAACCTCTGAGGAAGAGGACGAGGTGCTTGAATTATTATGGGATGAGGCCTGGCTAGAGACCTCGTGTTGATCAGGGGCCTGATCTTACTGAGTTATGAAGTCCATGGCCTCTTGGAAGGAATCCACAGACATAGGGTCTGAGGTGGAAGACTCAAACTCAGACATCGGTACGGGTTCAACAGGGACCTCTGCTTAGCTAAATGGTTCCAATGGATCAGGGTATATCACCTTCAGGGGTGGTGGAAAGATAGGTCTGAGAGGGAACTCTTGCGACCTACGAGCCTCCTCCTATGCTTTTTCTATTTGCCTAATTTTTTCTAAAGTCTTCTCTCTGAGAGAAGGGAAATCCTCAAGAAGTTGGTAGAGGGGTCTGAGCATCAGAGGCAGACACTACACTTGTGGAGATTATAAACGATAAACAAGATTGGCTAATGAAATAAAGAAATTTAAGGATCAAACTACCAAACCTAGAGCAAATGTAGTTCTCCTGAAAGTATGGAGATCTCACCGAAAAACTCCAAAAATCGCCGGAAAATGCAAAAGTAAGAAGATTGCAGGAAAAATGAAGGAAACGGAATGAAAGAGGATACCTGAGGATGGAATGGTAAGGAAGAATGAAGAGGACGTGAGGAATCACCACCAAATGCCTCGAACCAAAGCTTTTTTAGAGAAAAAGCTGCTGAAGCAAATCGTGCGAGGAAAGAGAAATGAGGAAGAAAGAGGGAAAAATAGGATTTAAACCCTTAAATACAGAGGCACGTTTCCCAAGGCCCATTATTGCCTTGGGAGCCCCAAAGGACGGTTGACAACACATGCTTGCCAGGCAAGCCACACTTCAGCAATGGACAAGTGTCAAATAAACATTGGCACATAAGAGGAAGACCTCGGGGGTGTAGAGATCCCCCAGTCACCTGCTCTCATATATAACTAAGGGCTGGGGGGTGATTGATATGCCCCAAGTGTCACCTAAGCCCAGAAACTACCATCTCGGCTAAGACATTGCCGAGGTTGGAAATGCCTTCGATCCATGACAACAGGCCTCGGCCATGGCAAGGTCGACCCCGGCCGACACTACCGCAAACCTCATCAAAGGGACATTGCACGTATCATAAGGGTCAGCAGCACTTCAGTTCACCTGGTAATGGCAACCTCAGCTAGGGGTTGGCCTAGGTCGCGAGAAGCCGTACTTCTACCCAGGTTAACCTTATCAGTAAATCAGTCGATGTTCCAGGTACATGCCAGCTCAACCTCGGCCCAGGCCGACCCTAAATCCTAACCTCGGCTTCATTTAAGTCGAGACCTTCATAGCCCATCTCGGATTGAATGAGCATCTAGACTTTATCAACCTCAGCTTTTCCCAGGTCGAGGTCATGACCAAGCACGATGGCCGAGCACCTATTGACATGTGGATAAGGACACGTGGACACAAGTCAGTTATAAAAAATCATTCCCCACACGTGGGGGGGAATATTTCATCATCATTCTCTATATGTGACAGTGACAGATGTCTTCTTCAGATTGGCTGGATCAACACATGCATGCTCATTGCATGCATGGGGGGTACATTACACCCCCCAGGTACTATATATAGAGGTCATCCTCTACCTTGCAAAAGATCCAAAAGGAGCAACCCTAGCTAAAACTCTGTTCAAATACACAGTAGAGAGAAAAAGTTTGAGAGCTTGTATCTATGGCCGTTAGGGCCCTCAAACAGTGATATTGATCACACACTTGCACAGTGGACGTAGGCCTGATCGGCTGAACCACTTATATTTCGGTGTAAATCCTCTTCTCCTCACCTCCCTCTACTATATGTGTATATATCCTTATACTGCCATTGTTAACATTGAATTGAGCTTATAAACACCTTGAAGGGTGGTGTTATTTCCAGCATCATCATCAACTGTAAAAATTCCATCTTCATGGCCTTGACCTTGTTTGAAGTGATTCTTTACTAAATATTCCCCATCAACAATAACACGATTTTGAGAACGAATTGCACGCTTAATTACTCCAGCTTTATCTCTATCTTTCTCCCCAATAATTACCACATTTTCTCCTCTAAGAATATTCCATGTCTAAATTAGCTTCTGAGATTCTTTCCAAACCATCTCAGTCCATAATTGGGGCAAACAATTTGTTTTAATAACCTTTTCAGATACCACTGGCACATGCAAACAACGCTGTATTCGCTAGCAGTGGAGGCCAAAGGGAATGGATAAGAATGTGTGAGGTTTTTTAATGTGGTTTGTTTCAAAGTTTTAGTTGGATAAACTATTTCTCAGGACTTTAATTCGACTAAACCTCAAGTTTTGTTGACTAAACCTTTCAATTTTTTGCCTAAAATTTGTTTGATTTTGGTCCAAGCTTTAGGGAAGATTTATGGATCACTAGGGTGGGTATAAGAGTGTAGGTTTTGAGCATATACTTGTTAAAACATGTTACTGTACTTTTATATAATAGTTCCTAAAGTACAATACAAATAAAGTAATTATCATTTGGTCTTTTGCACTTTCTTCAAAGTTATTTGTGTTCTAATGTGTGATGTTTTGAGATCATGCATGCTTGGTTTTGTGATGATGTTTCAATGATTGAGGTTTAAGCTTATCTTGGTTGGATGTTTGATCTTCTCTTGATGCTTTTGATATGATTTTATTTGGATGATTAATTTGTGATATGGTGATGGGCTTACTTGTATGTATGATTGAGCTAGATTGTATGATAGGTTAATCTCGATTTTGTATTGATTTAATTCTTCATTCTGTTCTTATCATGTTAGTATGGTTTCATAGTTGATGTGTTCTTCGTAACATATATCATAATACATTGAGTGCTTTTTTTAATCTCAAGTACATTAGAGAGATGACAATGAAGTTATGATATTATATTAATTATTGTGTCATCACAAAAAATCCTTTTTGGTTGAAATACATTTGATTCCACAATCTCCCCCTTTTTGATGATGATAATACAATTGATATAGTTTGAGAAAAAAAGTTAAAAGTCTCCCCCTTACTTTGAGACTTGGATTTAGAAAAATTATTTGTGTCCCCCTTTGCTGAAGCATCTTTTTTTCTCATTTATCCCCCCCCTGTCATTATCCAAAAGGGTGGGGGTTTTTTCGTAAGTATATTTTCTTAGATTACAACAAATGGGTATCCTTATGGTGCCAGAGTGTACTAGATACAATAATGGTTATCATATACGGGAGTTGATATTGTATGAAAATTAGTGATGCACATGTCTAGCTTATATGATATGGTACAAACTTTATCGTTGCGATAAGGTTTTGTTGAATTATTATATTATGGTAGAGGCAATGATTTAAAAAAATATATTTTCTCCCCTATTTCAAGAAGTTCATTATTGGTTTTAAATAAATCCTATCTTTAGATGAATTTTTGTTAATGTTGCACATAATTTTTGGTTTAGAGAAATCTTAGTTGCATTATCACATAAAATTATAATTTTTGGTAAGGAAATATTTGAAAATCCATTAGGTTAGTATTATGGTATGTGAATTCCAACCTTTTGGTAGATCTTAGTGGGTTCAATTCTTTCAAAAACATTTCCTTTGCCATGTGAGTTCTTATATTTTTTTAAAAGGGTTTCTATATGTTTGTCAACGCACAATATAAAAGTGTGCAATTTTACTTCTTATTTTATGTGTAGGATATCATGAGAGTCTTTTACAAAAATAGTTCTTTGAAATGTGATCTTATTTCCTCTTGAGAACATTTCATCAAAATGTGTATTTTGCAATTAAGATGTGCATGCACACAAAATTTATGTTTGGTACCCAACCTTAATATGCTTTTCTTTTTCATCCACCATTTTGAAAAAGGTTTGCTCAATGTGATGATAACTTCACTTGGCTTTGTAGTTTCCACACTTGGTTTATATGTACTCCATTTTCTCTCCTCATTCATCCTCAATATCCATATTTTCATATATACACTTGAAAGATTTTCATTAGTAGCATAAGTGTATGTAATGTCAATAATATCATGTATGCTCTTTTAGTTTCACAATGCTAGTCATTAGTCATTTATCAAGTAACAAGATTCTCACACATATCTGATTATGTATAAATATATTCTCAAGACATAATAGGATTTCCACTCCCATAAGTATTCCAATACATCATGTACATATGGGAATGCCATATTTTATCGATTCAATTCTTAAGCAATGACTTATGGTGATGGGATTGCGTCAATATTCAATATATATCCTTTAATGTCAATATTGTGTGCCAATGATGGCATTGCCATTATGTCTTTAGTGAGAATGTATTTTCAATTTAATCTTGTTCTCATATGAGAAGTTATTACCTTTTAGAAAAGAATGGGTAAGATTTCTACCAAAACATCATATGGATGGGAATTTCATCCGATATTTTTTAAGGCAGAACTGCCACCTTGATCTTATGAGTGGGATTGCCACTCAATTTTTACAATGATGAGAATACTGTCAAATTTCAGATTATGTGAGCATGGTTGAAGTATGATTTGATGATAGATCCTGTGTCTAATAACTTTTGAGTTTTCATGAGAAGATATTCAATTATGTATTTTCTCTAGCATGTGATTTTAAGTCTCCAATGAGACTTTATTAAACATGGTCTATTTTTACCAAGATAGTTATGTGAACATGTTGGGGAATATTTTTCTAGCATATGAAAAAATAAGTGTGAGTATATAACATTTTATTCTCAGGAGGTAAATCATATCTTAACTAGTGTATACTACTAATGACTTTTAACAGTTTCTATTCATCATCAATGTAGAGTGTAAGCATATTAATTCATGAGCCATATAGCAATAATGGAAGTATTTGTTCAAATGTACTAGTGAGGAACATGAACTACCCGTGTAGCATGACTCAAGGATATTTCAATGGTTAATGCAACCAAATGGGCTTGTGACACAACAATGGATATTTATATTTAAAGCATGTGTGAAAAAACTTTGTGATGGTGTATATCATAATAACATGATATTAACATCATAAACATGGTGTATATCATAATAACATGATATTAACATCATAAGAATGTGAGATAATTTCAAGGATAAATCAAGGGAGCGTATAAGGTTAGGTGTGTAAAAATATTTCTCAAACAATTGAGTTTATATTTTCCAAAAAATTTATTTATAAAACTTCCAAGGGGTTTCTTCCAAAAGTTTATCCTTTTAATTTTTGAAGCAATTTATCAATGGGTATAAGACCAAATGGTTATATAAGATTCTCTTGAGAATCTTATGTTATTTCTTTATATATATATATATATATATATATATATATATATATAGAGAGAGAGAGAGAGAGGCAGGCTCCTGTGCACACTAAGTTTGCACACTAAGTTTGCACATTACCTTTTAAAAGTGTGCAAACTTAGTGCTGGCGCACACCAATTTTTTTATGTGATATTTAAACATTTCAAAGAACCCATATAAAAAAAATTAGCTCAAAAAAACTTTTTTTGCTATTTTTAAAAAATCGGTCAAACTTTTGCAGTTTTTAAAGGGCTTAAAAACTGCGAAAGTTTGACCGATTTTTTAAAAATAGCAAAAAAAAAATTTTTGAGCTGATTTTTTTTATATGGGTTCCTTGAAATGTTTAAATATCACACAAAAAAAATCAACTCAAAAATATTTTTTTTACTATATATAAAAGGTAATGTGCAAACTTAGTATGCAAACTTAGTGTGCACAGGAGCCTGCCTCTATATATATATATATATATATATATATATATATATATATATATATATATATATATGTGTGTGTGTGTGTGTGTGTGTGTGTGTGTGTGTGTGAGTGTGTATTTAAATTTCTCATACTTGTGCAACCAGGTTTGGCAACTATCAACCTTTTTAACAAATGCATTTTTTTTCAAAACCTTATTTTGGTTTCCAATATTTCATCATGTTGTGTTTCTTTATCAATGGATAAATTATTAGGCAAACTTCTATAGTAAGGATTAAAGAACAAAAGGTTAATTTACTCATAAATTGGGGATTTAATTTGTGGGAGATATGTGGTTTTTTATATTACTACGTGCGAGAGTACAAGTGTGAATTTTTAACAATCAATTTCAACTACCAAGTGGGGGTTATGATACGGGGAAATGTGTTAAAAAATGTTTAACAATGTATGAGTTGCATTGTGATCACTAGTCCTCATAAGTGTGTAAATAACATATGTAAGATATAAGTAAGGTTAAAATTAAATCATGCTAGTACAATGGATGCATATTTCACTATGAATTTGAGTGTATATGGACTTTTTCAATAATAATTTTATAAATTTATTTTTACCTAATTCATTTTCAAGACCCATTTCAGTTATAAAAACCTTTTCTTTGTATTCATGGTACTTTGTTTCTTAAACACAATGTTTTCATAAATACTTTTTGAAAGGCAAGAACCTATTCATTCGTCCTAGGGCATTATCCTTTCAAAACATTTTTTTTTGAAAAGTCTTTTCAATTATTTCACCTTTTCATGCAAGATCCATACTTGTTTCAAAATCTAGACAAATGTCATTTTTTTTAAAATCCCCCCTTTTGGGACGTGATATTTAAACTCAAAATATATTTTTCAAAACAAGTATCTATGATATAGGCTCCGATACCAATTGTTAGCCCGCAAATTATCCCAAGATGGGGGTGAATTGGGATTATTACATTTATTTAAATTTTCACAAATTAACATGTCTTTCTTGTTTTTCATTGTCATTATATAAATATTACAACTTTTTAAAAACCTTTATTTAGTTTGTTGATAAAATGGCTAGTCCACTGTTGTCTTACATCCATATACGTTTACATTTAGATTCAAGCAATTTAAGTATTAAGTAATGAAAGAATGTAAATATAGCAAGGGAGGATAGAGGGTTTAAAAAAACTTTACAAATTGAGATTTTAACTTGTTTCAATCCTGCCTTCGTCCACATTCGAGACAATACTCGAGAACTTCATTATCTCCTATTCACCTATGGTAGAACCAAAACTTCATAAAGAACTTCACCTTTCAACACCACAACCAACAAGACAATACCCTCATCCTTTCCCAAGCGGTACCCATGCAATATCCCCAGGACTTTAAGCACCTCGACTACCACAACAACGGTGCTACCAACCGTGAAGATATAATGAAGTTCAACCATAATCATTGTATAAGATTGGTAACCAAAATGTAAAGAAACGTTTATTTACTAAAACAATAGTGAATTGGATTTACTTTCTCTTTCTAAAAAAGTAAACAAACAAGCGATCCCATGTATTTTGCTCAAGTGGGTTTTAATTATGGATGAATGTCTTATGAGATTTGGGTTTCAATATCTAAGAACACATATTGTTTTGGGATAACTTAGTTCAAAAGATATTTTGGATTTATATCACTTTGAATCACAAGGGGGTTTGGGGTATGGATATTTGTCTTAGGATATTTTTGTTTTAATCTCTAAGAACTAATGATGGTTTGGGTATCTTGGTTCAAGAGTAATTTTGTGTTTAAATCACTTTGAAACACAAGTGGGTTTTAGCTATGGAACTTGGCTTGGGAGAGTTTAGATCTTGAGAATTTGGTTCACATGAATTTGTTACTTAAAAGCGATCTTGTAACATGAGTGGAACTTTCTCTCTAAAAATGCATTATTTGTTGGATTATCAAGAACTTGGTTTAATAGATTTGGGTTGTGTAACATATTTAATTATAGCTTTTAATTCTTAGAACTTGGATGGTGTTATCATCTAAAAATGGTTTGCCAAAGTAAATCATACCATCAAAGCTATACACAATAGTCAAAGTATAGAAAATAGAGAAAAGAGGGATAAAGAGAGAGAATACAACATTTAGAGTGGTTCAGTCATGAACAAGTGCCTAAGTCCACTATAAAGCCTGATTCTTATTAGATTCATGTAGTAGAATAAATTTGGAAGGCATTTGAGGCATACAAGAGGAGATATGTAGGATAAAAGCATAACATACAAATTTTGTGTAGAAGAGGATGCGACCTTGTAGTGTAGAACATAAAGAGGTCGTGGCTATGAATAACATAGGTTATCGGAGCACGTGATGAGAGTGTGCACTCAAGTGTAGAAAGATATTGGAGAGAATTGGCAGAGATTCTCTGACTAAATGTTGCCTTATCAAGTGAGGAGGTAAGTACCTCTATTTATAGTATTATGTGGGAATGACATGTGCACGGTGCATTTGACTTGTGAATAAGTGTAGATAAGATGGAATCTTTATAGAAGGTGGACAACTAGTAGTCTAATGCTGACATGTAAGGGTTCACAACCTATACATTTAGGGATGTGCTGAGGAAGACTAGTCGCAGCTTGTGAGGTGCCTTGCCATAGCTCTGTATGGTGGGCTTGCTATGGGTTCCATGACCCGTCTGTGCATCAGGCCATGGTCTTATGTATTAATTAGGAAAATGGGAAATACTTCACAACCTGGTTAAGTACTAGCCCTTGGCCTTCTCCACAGGCCAAAGCCATAGGATAGTACTTTGGCATAGCTTCATTATGCTTTCGTGGGCTTCCATGCCATGTGTCTCTGAAAAAAATCCCATTGGTTAATTCATGAGAAGATTGGAAATTTGGGATTTATGGATGAAATTCAAATCTAGGATTCTAGCTCTTAATTTTTGAAATATACTTCTAAATATTTATATAAAACTACTAAACTTGTAAGGATAGTATAAAGTTTAGTTTTGTGGAGTTATATGACAATTTTGGGTGTTTAGAAGGTGATAAAACCTTAAGACAAACCGTTAATATTGGTTTTGGACACAGGGGTTGTAACAGGGGCTATAGTTTGAAAAAGACGGATTTCAAGAGAGTTTTGGGTTTCATGCATTCAAATTGGCACATTCATGTGTGCGCAAGTTGTGCTAATGTCTAGGTTTCAAGTGTCGTGGGTGATATATATGAGTATTGTCTCATCTATATGACACCCTGGCATCCAATCAGACACTACAGATGAGACTAGCCTTCTCACCTATACCTGATATACAATGATAACATCCACAATAGTCTCATCGTATAAGGGAGGCCAACCTCACCCGTACCAGTGGAAGAGTGTTGGCCTAAGACGACACTTACGTTACGAGCCATTAGACTCAAGGATAAGGGATAGGTCTGTCGAGCACAAATGACCACCCTATCTTATCTCGACTTTCAGCACGAAACCCGGTATCAAATAGGGTCTCAACAGGGCCTATACCTATAGTATCACCCCAAACGATACCTCCTACAAATATGTTCATCCATGCATGGAAAGCATGGTAGGGGCATTTCAGTTATTTCCACATGAAACAGTTATTGGAGATCAATAAACCACGTGGGGGAATCTTCACTATAATAACCTCACTTTATGAACAAATAATTAGGACTCTATCATAGTCCCTCGACCTCAGCCGGGCATGGGATGCATGCTGGGGGTGACACTATAGACCCTTCAGCTTATAAAGGCACACTTAATCTTCTTTATTAGGATCTATTTATACACACCCTATTGTTACTTTATAAAATAGTTCGTTAGAGAAAGAGAGAGAGAGAGAGAGAGAGAGAGAGAGTTTGTATTGTGTCTCTAATGGCTATTTATGCCCCATTATAGTGAAACATGCTCATACTTTGCATAGTGCACATAAACCAATAACTGAACCACCTAAACCCTTATTTCATCTCCATTTCTCTCATCCCTTTTACTAACTAACTAGTTAAATAACGTTTCATTAAATTCTTGCAATAATTATCCGTAGGGTTAATCTAGGGCATATCTTAGTATCATTAATTTAGCGTCGTCTATGGGAACGTTTTCATCGTTCTCATCTTAGCTTGGATTTCCTCTCTCATCTATGGTTATGATCCAAGTCCACTATTATTAGATCTGAATCACCATTTAAAGAGCTTGGGTGGATGATTTCACCATCTTCCTTATTTAATTATCCCCTTTTATGGGTTTTTACACCCATGTTATTGTTGTTTACTTTCTCTATGATCGGTGATGTCTCCCAATCCACTGACAAATGTTGGGGCTAGTTTTAGCCAATCGTTTATGTAGTTTGAGATGACCGATGTCGTGACATCATTGAGAACTCTGGTGGCTAGTCAGTAGGCCATGAGACACCATTAGATGGCATTCAACCAGGACATAATGAGTCGGATCCCATAGTACACAATCATAAATCACATTATGTCGACCGTCATGAAAGGAGACGCACAACCAGTAGCCAAGGGACCACCCCCATATCCAACCAAAGAAGTCCTTGATGGCCTGGAGAGGAAATAGGATACTTATCCTTGTCTTCTCCACCATGACAATAAGGTACATGGCAGACTTGAGGATGAGATGTATGAGGATAAGCAGATCGGGGGCAACGACGATCGACATGAGACAACGAACATTTCACACTGACTAGATAAAACTCTTCCTACTAATTACCAAGGTAAAAGTCTCCAATATATCCCTTAGATTCAACACATAAATAGCGCATTCACAAGAGTTAGCATTGGATCATCTCATTTTAAAAAGATATTATAGTCGAGACGTTATCCTAAATAACATCTGTGGGATAAGGATCACTGGTTGACTTGGCCTATCTTATCCAAAGCACCATTCGGCCCAGAAATAATGTCGAGTAGTAACTAGAATGTAAAGGGACTCAATCAGAGGAACCACCTGCAAAGTTATCTCAGAGGTGGAAGGTTCAAGGGACAATGCTACCGTTGATGAGAATCCTTGGAACATCTCGATTCTGAGGTTGTAAATTAAGATCACATGCCTCATCAAAAATTGAGACCCCTATCACAGAGTATATATGGAAGGCTATCCCTTCGTGCCTAGTATTGCTGGCTATTCGTCACCGAAAAGTTCAAATTACTAGTAGCGACGCCCAAGTATAATAGGAGCACGAATATAGTTCACCGCATTAAAATGTACTAATCAGCAGCCGATATCTAGTCCACTCCAGAGGAGAGGAGATTTCGAAAATTTTCTATCACTCTCACTGGGGCTTCCCATGTGTGGTATACTGGTATGCCAAGAATAATGATAGAAAATTTCAAGGAGCTAGCTAAGAAATTTATTCACAACTTATGTTTTGACATGCCTGCAAAACAAGTGACTTGTCTATTGAATGTGAGGCGGGGGAAGAATGAATCGTTAAAGGATATCATATCTTAGTTCAATTAAGATAAGTTAAAACTTGAAGATTATAAAGAAATCATTGCAATGATATCCCTCATTAGCAGGATTCAACCGGGAAAACTTTATTGGAACCACTCCAAAGATGCTCCAAAATCCATTACAGAACTTATTGCTAAGGCCGGTAAAATCATGAATGTGAAGGAGACCATGATGGCCAAGTAGGGAGACCAAAAGAAGTCTGAAAATGATAGGACCCCCAATTTTAAATTTTACAAAGAGTAATTTCCTTTTAGATGTGTAATAGTGATGGTTCAACTAAACAATTACATAAACCAAATTTTAATTTCTTTCAAATTAAAATTAAACTAAACAAGAAATGACATTAAATTAATCAAATTAAAACTTACACATATTAACTCAACCCAAGTCCTAGAAATTTTCCTAACAAAAATAATTAATCCATTTTTGCAAATTAGGCCAAACCAAATTTTATGCAATAAAATTAATGACTTGAATTAAATTACCATTTACCTAAATTGAATTTGCACCAAATTAAATATACCAATTTTTTCTTTTTACCTAAGCATGCATCTAATGTGGTATAGCAAAAGATAAAATAAGTAAACAACCACTACGCCGTGATATAGGAGGAAAAACCCACAACAGTAAAAAAACCTCGGACGATCCTAGCCTCAAATCCACTAAGTACAATTTTACAAGTACAAGACAGAAAGACTTACAACACTCGACTTGACTCCATCCAAGCCCCTCCGCTCCTTCTTGTACACACATCTGCCTAGCGAATAATCACAGAGGTCCACCGCGGTCTCGGAATCCCCCAATTGGACTTCTTCGATCACCGCCACCCGAACAAGGAGCCTTTCTCCAAGTGGGTATATCACAGCAAACAGTCTTCTTCTTTGTGGGATGTAGAAGCAAACCCAAACTTCTCTTCTTTGAGGTGTAGAGAAAAACCCGATGCCAAACACTCCAAGCAAGGATGTATATATTGAAACTTGGAATAAACAATATGGGTGTAAACCAAAAGTCTTTAAGGATAATTTTCTTGGAAAACAAACACTCAAAACATGAACCTTTTCATGAAAAAATTAAACCCTCAAAACCCTCTCTTGGAGATAGAAGAATATGAAAAGGTTGGTTACAAAGAGTTGGATTCCGCACATAAGTAATTCTAGAAAAATTAGTTGTAACAAAAGAGTGGAGTAGTGGAGAAAACTGCCCAAAAATTTTCCGCCGAAAATCTAGTTCGAACGAGATTTTCGTTCGAGAAAAGTCTCGTTCGAACGACCCTTCTAATGAAGTTCTAGAGGCCAATGGGAAAAATTCATTGGCAAACTCGTTCGAACGATATTCTCGTTCGAACGACAAACTCATTCGAACGAAATATCAAACAAAGTGACAAAATCTTTATTTTTCGATTTTGAGCCCATAAATTTTATTTTAAAGTTCTAAAGAAACCTTCTGAAAATAAACTTCAAGTTTAAAATAAAATTACACCCTTTAAAAAATTATTCCAAGTCTTCCTATATATATAAAAATGCATTCATACCTTTTGGAGACTGTGGAATATGATGTTGATGACGTGAAACGAGGCACAAGTAAACCCGGCATATGATGAAGCTTTATAATCTTGGCCGCTACGTCTTCAACTAACACGTCATAGGCTTGGATGGATACACTTGAAAACTATCCTATGACTAAAATATTTTTATTCGAAATTGAGCCAACACTACATTAAGACTCAATCGGAGACTTGTGTCCCTACAAATCTCCCCCTTTGGCTATTCCGGGACAAAAGCCAACCAAAAATTCTAAAGGGCCGTCAAGCTCTACTAGACTTAAAAAATATCCCACCCAAAATAAAAATTACATAGCTTGACTAAAAAACCCAAGGATCAATTTCTTTGCCGATGAAAGTTGCCATTTAGAATAATTCCTGCACACTCAAGCAAACTTTCAAATGCATAGGGAATATCAACATATTACATGCAATTAAGGTAAATACTCCCCCTAAATTAATCCTCCCCTTTATCAAATAACTAACCTACTTAGAAAGACGTCTCCTCCTAAGATTAATCTCCTAAACTACGATATGATGACAATAGGATTGGATACCATTTCTCCCCTATCATTTGTGACACCTTGCCTGATTAACCCCGGGTGATCAGTCCTAAATTAAGTTATAACAGGTTTCTCAGTTGGATCATCCTTAGCATCACTGTCGTCTTTTTAATTACTAGCAGCAGTAGCAGCACCCGCCCCACCGCAGTAGGGACAGATGCACTACGGACGCGTGTATAACGTCCAGGATGTTCCCAATCCTCCGGCGCAGCAAGCACCGCCAGCAGTTGAGGGTATGTTTCTCATTCATGGTTATGAGGGTAGTATTCTTTTTGATACGAGAGCATCGCATTCATTCATTAAATATAATTTTGCTAAACGGGTTGGACTACTAGAGACCGCGGGTAGCCTTCGGATGTGTATAGAGTCGCCAGTAGGCAGCGGGGCTACTATTCACTCGATTTGTCGGGGTGTGGACATTTTGATTGGGAAACTTAGTTTAGCAGCGGACCTCTTGGTGTTAGATATGGAGGGGCACGATGTCATCTTGGGTATGGATTGGTTGGCAGGTTATCGGGCGACGGTGGATTGCTACGAGAGGACCATCGTGTTCTCCATTCCAGGGCAGGAGATGTTCTTAATAGCAATGCCACTACCTGAGGGAGGGTCACTCACACACTTGTATTACATTAAGGAGGAAACCTCACAGGAGGTGGATATTCCGTTGGACTCAATCCCAGTGCTGAGAGACTTTGAGGACGTGTTTCAGGAGATACCAGGTATACCACCTAGTAGGGAAATCGAATTTGTAATTGATTTAGCCTCGGGGATGAAGCCAATTATTCGGGCCCATACCTTATGGCCCCTTCAGAGATGCGTGAGTTGAGAGAGAAGATTCAGCAGCTTTTGGGTCAAGGTTTCATTCGACGGAGTACATCGCCATGGGGTGCACCGGTATTATTTATGAAGAAGCGAGATGGCTCACTACAGTTATGCGTGGACTATAGAGAGCTGAATAAGGCCACGATATGGAATAAGTATTCGTTGCCTAGGATTGATGATCTATTTGACCAGTTGAGAGGGGCGTCTTACTTCTCTAAGGTCGACTTTAGGTTAGGGTATCATCAACTACGTATCCGAGAGGAGGATGTTCCTAAGACCGCTTTCCTATCGCGGTATGGATCTTATGAGTTCAGGGTGATGCCATTCGGGCTCACCAATGCACCAGCAGTGTTCATAGACCTCATGAACAGGGTTTTCAGGGAGTTTCTCGATCAATTTTTCATCGTGTTCATTGATGACATTCTGATCTACTCGCGCACCGAGGAGGAGCACGCAGAGCACCTACGTATAGTGTTACAGACATTACGGGATCACCAACTCTATGCCAAATTCGATAAGTGTTGATTTTGGCTACGGGAGTTTCTTGGCCACGTGGTGTCAGATCGGGGTATTGCGGTGGATCCGAGTAAAGTATCGGTGGTGAGGGAGTGGGGGCAGCCCACGACACCGACTGAAGTGCATAGTTTTCTGGGATTGGTCGGTTATTACATGCGGTTCATCAAAGGATTCTCAAAGATTGCAGGCCCTTTGATGAATCTGACCCGTAAAGGGGTACCTTTCACTTGGAGTGATCATTGTCAATTAGCTTTCGACGAGTTAAAGGACAAGTTGACATCTGCACTCGTGCTTGCATTACCGAAAGGAGGAGTAGAGTATCGGGTTTACACTGACGCATCCTTATAGGGACTTTTGGGTGTGCTTCAGCAGGAGGAAAGGGCTTAGCTTATGCGTCTAGGAAGCTAAAGCCCCATGAGAGGAATTACCCCACTCACGACCTGGAGTTAGCAGCGGTCATTTTTTCTTTGAGGATATGGAGACATTATCTTCTGGGGGAGCAGTTCACGTTATTCACGGATCACAAATCACTTCAGTATCTCTTCACTCAGAAGGATCTGAATATGAGGCAGAGGCGATGGATAGAATTTGTGAAAGACTACCAGTTTGATATTCAGTATCATCCTGGTAAGGCTAATGTGGTAGAAGATGCATTAAGTCGGAGACCGACTGGGGAAATATCAGAAGTCTGGAAAGCGAAGTGGAGAGAACTTCGATATGAGGATGATGTAGCCAGGGCTTGTATGTCAGCATTATCCATCACACCTGAGATCATTATGTGAGTTGTGAGGGCTCAGGCATAGGATCAGACCTGCCGAGATAGGGTGAGCCAGTTGCTAGCTGAGGGAGCAGAGGGTTACTCGGTCAGCTCAGAGGGAGGCTTACGCCTTAATGGAAGGTTAATTGTGCCAGAGGATGAGGAGTTGAAGCACACTGTTATGACAGAGTCTCATGGGTCGAGATTCGCGGTACATCCCGGTGGGGATAAGATGTATCAGGATATGAGGAGGCAGTATTGGTGGGCAGGAATGAAACGAGACATAGCAGAGTTTGTTTCTAAATGTGCCACGTGTCAGCTTGTGAAAGTTGACCATCAGAGACCATCAGGGATGCTACAGCCACTTAAAATTTCTGTGTGGAAGTGGGAGAGCATCTCTATGGACTTCATTACATGGTTACCGACATCGCAGAAGGGTCACGATTCCATATGGGTCATTGTGGATCGGTTAACCAAAGTGGCCAACTTCCTGTCGATTCGCACAGACTTTGAGACGATGCGTTATGCGCAACTATTCATAGCAGCGATTGTTAAACTGCACGGGGTACCGATAAATATTATGTCGGATAGGGACAAGATCTTTGTGGCCCACTTTTGGCAGAGTTTTCAGGAGGCTATGGGCACGGAGTTACGTTTGAGTACAGCCTATCACCCACAGACTGACGGACAGACTGAGAGAGTCAATCAGATGCTGGAAGATATGCTCAGAATGTGCATATTAGACTTTGGGGGAGGTTGGGAGAAATATCTTCCTCTGGTAGAGTTTGCGTATAACAAATCTTACCAATTCACGATCGGAATGGCACCATTCGAGGCACTATACGGGAGACCTTGTCGTTCACCCGCTTGTTGGTTAGAGGTGGGGGATAATAAACTATTGGGGCCGAAGATTGTTCAGGAGACATCTGCCAAGATAGAGCTGATCCGAGGGAGGATTCGGATAGCTCAGGATAGGCAGAAAAGTTACGATGATGCTTCACGGAGACATGTGGAGTTAGAGGTTGGGGATTAGGTATTGGTCCGGGTGTCCCCTATGAAAGGGGTGATGAGGTTCGGCAAGAAGGGTAAGTTAGCACCGAGGTACGTGGGACCTTTCCCTATTATCAAGAGGGTGGGGCCTGTAGCCTACAGGCTGGGATTATCGGAGCACCTTCAGCGGATACACGACGTGTTCCATGTGGCATCGTTGAAGAAATATCGCAGGAGCGAGAGGGCCTTCTGGCACATTCCACTCGAGGAAATTGATTTACAGCCAGACGTCTCGTATGAGGAGAGACCGGTGGCTATTCTGGACCATAGCGAGCGAAAGTTACGATCCAAGGTTGTTCCACTAGTTAGAGTACAGTGGGGTCATCACAACGTTGACGAGTCTACCTAGGAGCGGGAGGAGGATATGCAGGAACAATATCCAGAGCTTTTCATCACAGGTATGACCTAATTTCGGGGACGAAATTCCTTTGTAAGGGGGGGAGTATGTAACACCTCGTACTTTCATGCATTAAATATTTAATTAATTCGAAAATTTAAAATTACTTGTGTGTGTCGTAATTTTAATTGAATTAATTAGGGAAATTTTATTTAAATATTAATCGGGAAGTGAATGGTTAATATTTAAGGAAAACTTATTTACTAAGTGAATAGTAATATTATAATTGCGTCATTTCGAATATTAATGACGGGATATGTGCTTATTTCAGCTTGGAGTAGGTATAGATTAATTCAGGTGCGAAATAAGTATTTTTATAAATTAATTCAGATGCCAATTCTGAGTGTACGATTGAGTCCGAATGGGCTGAGATAGTCGAAAAAGTGTACCCGGGGGTAGTAAACGGGTCACGGGACATTTTTAGGCATAGCCGGGCCCACACGGGGGCATTTGGGTCACTTGGGCTTGGCCCATTAGGCAAAAAACGGGATTTAGATTAATTGATAAATTAGAAGAAATAAGGAAACGGCTGATGTGAGTTTAGAAAAAGTCTTAGTGTGTTAAGGAACCAGAGTTGGGGATCACAAGAGAGCCAACAAGAGTCATCTTCAACCTTGGAATTCATCTCCAAAATCAGACTCTACAAAACCTAAGTCAAGTGGATGACTTGCTGTAGTATTGAATATGTTTTCAATTCATATTTATGTGAGGTGTTTAATTGAAATTCGTTTTGGGGTGTTAATGGCATAAACATGGGATTTTGAAAACAATAATCTGACTTATGAATTTGGGTAAGGATTCATGTATAATTTGATAATTGTAAGTTGATATATATCTGGTAGGATGATATCTGGATAATTAGAAACGAATTTGATGAAGGAATTTGGTGTGTAAATGGGTTAAAAGTTAAAGATGAATCTTTCCCCAAATTTAGAAATCAGAAATCAATAGATAATGGACGAATTAATGATGTTGGTGGATATTCTGGAGATCCCTAGTAAGGTTTCTAACATGTATTATTGTTAAGAGGACTTGAGATTTCTGGTAGAAGAAATTAGGACTTTAAGAAATTCGTCCATGGCTGAATCTGTCTTCGCGAAGAAGATGAAGACCTGCTCGATCGATCGATCGATGGTCGGAAGATTCTGACAGTTTGCCCAGTTTTCCTTTATAAGGAGAAAATTTTAATTTAACATTTTTCCATGCCTTAAATTGGTGAGTAATTAATACATGGATTTAAAATCTAATTAATAGCAAATAGAATTAATTAGAATTTGAAGGCGGCTTACTGTGACATCATAATTTCAAATTTTGTTGGGTTTTGGAGAAATTAGGTGTGACGCACTAAGGTTGAAATTGTGAAAGTTGTTCGAAAGGATTAAATATGGATATAGTGACGAAGTTCGGGAATAACGGTTGAGAAAATACCGAGATATAAATTTTATTTAGGTAAAGGCTAAATAATTTAGAGTCGGGAATTGAGACTCGGGTGGTGTTAATTTGGGCCACGAAAGTAAGTCCAGATATATATTGGTTAGGGCAATACCAAAAGAAATTAATGTGTAAATTAATTAATAATTCGAGTTGGGCCACAAACTCATTATAAGAACGGAATAGGCTTGTGTTACGGACTTAGTACACGGTATAGTCGGGATATTTTATATTTATATTTATATATATACGGTGTGCGATAGTATATGCATATATATCTATGGGTGTGCTTTAATATCAGTGATAGTTATTATTATTATATTCTCTAGTGCTATAGGGGGAGGTTGTACGTAGTGGATGAATCCCCTAGCTTGAGGAGCAGGTCGAGTATAATCCCAAGTCATAGCGTCCGTTATATGGGTGAGGAGCATCTCACTTTCAGGGAAGGAATATGACCGCCTCCAATGTATCTTCTTTAACCAAGTTAGTAAGAAATTTTGACTTGGGGTAACTAGGTATGTGATTACGCCTAGTGGGATAGCACTTTGGGAAATTTCTACCCGGTGAGACCTGATTCGGGGAAAATACTAGTATTAAATGTTATTTCAATATGTTTTTGAATACTGCAATATGACTAAATATGTAATTAGGTAAATAATTATATATGGGATAATTAATACAAGTGTAAAATGTATTATGTGCATAACAGGTGTGAGTGTTATATGAAATTAAAAAGAGAAATGATTTAATTAAGTTGATGTTTATAATAACTTAAAAATCATGATTTAAAACATACTCGGTTAGAGTAGGAAAATTGCAAGGGGTTACATAAGTTATCGGGTCGAGAGAGTAGGACCTAGGTAAATTAAATGAAGGCATTAGTAGTGCACATTAGGGGAGGGGTGAGGATATCCTCAAGGGAGTGCGACACTAACTAAAATATGAAGAGCATGCATATATATTTATTACTGCAAGTTAATCATTTGCTAAATGTTTTTCAAATGTTTTTGGGTACTAACCCTTGCTATATAAATTTTTAAAAACCTTTTAGGGGTCCAGCCACAGGGACGCCAAGCTTGACTCTATTTCAGGATATCCGTTGTTGCAGCATATGTTGATGTTGCGGGAGTTTTGATAAACGCCTCATTCTTTCATTCTAGTGTAGAGACATCTATCATTTATTTCGAGCATGTCGCTCACAGTTCATTCAGTTTCTGTCGGACTTGTTGAGATTGATTACTTGTCTTTATTTTATATTTGTCGGATTTTTGGGCCGATGGTTTATTCGGTTAGTCATTAAATTGTGTATGGTAGTTTTAGTTAATCGTGATTAATTGCGTTATTTTATTTTTCGCATAAGATTACATTCGAGTTAATTAAAGATAAAACTTGACACCGGTCTAAATTTTTCTCACGTAGGTGGTTAGTAATTAAAAGAACGACAGTGATGCTAAGGATGATCCAACTGAGAAACCTATTCTAACTTAATTTAGGACTGATCACCCGGGGTTAATTAGGCGGGGTGTCACATCGTTCTCCCCCCTTTTGTTCAGGAATAGACAAAGGATGAAAACTAATTTAAACATGAAGCTTAGAGTGATAAGAGCATGAAAGCATATGGGCAACAAAATCAAAAAAAAATCCATACAAATAATAACGGATACCAACAAAGATGCGAAAAAAATGATATCAATGTGATACATGAGAGAATAAGCGTGTGATATCAACAAGAATATGCAACACGATAGATACCAATTATGAATTTGAAGCATAAATGGACTAGAAAACAAGGCAAAGAAAAAATACCATATATATGTAGACATAATGAATATCACTAACGCACACGCACATATATATAGGTATAGACACCACACATGACACAAAATATAATAAGCTTTTCACACTCGTATGGCAAAAATGTGTCATATGGAAACGAAAGTGTTGGGGTGTGAACTAGTAACAATTAAATTTAGACCCAATCACTTAAAAACATGTTCACGGAGTTCTCATTTGATTGCAAACGTTAACATTTGAATATAACCTCATGTGACAATATATATTGAACTCAATGAATAAACATACACAATGCATACAAGCCTAGAATTTTGATGATTCTACAAACCAACAGAGTCGTGACATTGAAAGTACAACTAGGATAAACGGACATTGTGCAAACCGTTGATATACCATCCAAACTCCCTCAAGTAAAGCATATTATTTTATTCTTTTGAATGAATAAATCAACTAAACTAAATAGGTTATGGAAAACATTTTCTTTTAATGCCACTATTCATTTAGGCCTTTGGACCACGTATTTCTTTTAGGTCCAAGCAAATGGTGGCTTACTCGCAAAGGATGATATTTCCTTTTGGAGCCCTTCCCCATGCACATATATATACATCATTTTATCGCTCAATTCTCGCGTGCAACAAATTTTAATATGCACTAGTCCTCCTAGGTCACAAAACATGTAGATGACTAGATTGGTAGGAGAACACCTCACATAACTCAAATATACATGAGAAGTTATAATTTCAAGTGAGCTCGTGTACGTGTGAATAGAGGCATATAAAAATAGAATCCATTATATCAACACAAAATTCAACTACTCCATGTAAGCATGGTAAAGAACATTTCAAGGATTGGCAATCTAAACCAAAATTTCTAGACACGTGGAAGCGAAAAAGAAGGGATTCAAACACAAGTATATGCCACATAGAGTGTGTCAAACTTAAATACACAAAAAAATCTTTTTGAGTTTTTGAAAAATTTTACCCCAAAATAAAAATATTTACTCAAAAGACACACAAAAATCATTTGTATTTTTCATTAAGCCTAAATTACAAAAAAAATGAAACACAATTGATAAACAAAAATCTTTTGTATTTTTTTTCATTTAATGCAAACTAAAATGAAAGGACTATAATACAAAAGATAAACAACAATCATAATTCTAGCATGTGATAAAGCATGAAGTTAGACTAGAACAGTGATTAAGAAGCATACAATTAGCATGATAAATATAGCATGAAGCACAAAAGCTAAAGTATGCAAACAACTAACACTTTCAACCTTTGGATTTAGTAAGGGCGGAAGCATGTGAAAGAAAATGAGAATAAAAAAATCCTATCTTGTAAAGCTACCAAGTCGGATCTCCTAACCCAAACTAACGAAGGATGAGATCAAAACAAAATTTCCTAAGATGACCTTTTCGACCACAATGTGAGCACCTAAAGACTCGGTGAAACGTCTTACCTAAGGAATGATCGATAACATTATTCCTAAAGGATTTTCCTAAAACATTGGTTTTGGCTTTAAGAGTTGACTCTTTACAAGTATTGAAGCCTAAACCACAAGTGTCATTTTTTATTTGAACCGTTCCTAATATTTTATCTAATTTCTCCGAACGACACTCCAAATCAAATTTGACTTTAGTAGAGTCTTTTAATTCATTTTCTAAATCTAAAATGTTAGACTCCAATAAAATATTTCGCTCTTCAAATGCAAGAAGCTCCTTTTTCAAGGATTTCATTAAACCTTTAAGGTTATCTCTCTCGCCTTCTACATATTCAAGCTTCTCACGAAGAGCTCTCTCACGTGTCCTAAGGTCTTTCACTAACTCACTCTCATCAAAGACCTTGAAACGCTCTCTTAAACTAGATTCTAACTTCAAATTTGTTCTTTTTAAGTTAATAGATTCTTCATATAACTCTTGAAACGCAATTTGAAGTTCACTCACATCAACCTCATTTTCACTTTCACTCTCTCTGTCTTCTCCACTCTCACTATCATCATCTCTTTGGGATTCACAAACAAAGTCCTTGGAAGTGTCATGTTTTAAAATTTCATCAATAAAGGAGTGCTCACTTTCACTCACATGACTTGCCATAAAAGCCATAAAGTTGGGCTTAGTGGGGGAATCGGGTCCCTCTTCCTTATCACTATCACTAAGGGTTGCATTAAAAGAAATTGGTTGCTTACCCTCTCTCCTTAGTTTAGTGGGGCACTCTTTCGCCCTATGTCCATAACCCTCACAACCGTAACACCTATTTGACTCATCTCTATTTAAATTTTCATTAAAAGTTTTAGGGATCTAATCAGCTTTGTCATGCTTAGAATTTTCAAATTTCTTAAAATCATTTTTAAATTTATCTTTGTTAAATTTAAGAAATTTCCAAACTTCCTAGCAAACATAGCCATGTCTTTCGAGTCACTTTCACTCTCTACTACTTATTTTTCCTCCTTTTGGGCTTTCAAAGCAACGCTCTTGTCTGTTTTCTTTTCAGTTTTAGAGGGAAACATGTCTAGTTCATAGGTTTGTAAATCACCTACGAGCTCTTCTAATTTTGTAGAGGCTAAAGTGGGTAAAGAATTTAATACGATCACCTTAGGAATAAATCTATTGGGTAGGGACCTTAAAATATTATTTACTACACGGTTGTCGGGTATTTTCTCTCCCAAATTAAAAGATGAATTAACTTTATCGAAAAGTCTAGCATAAAATTCATCAAAAGTTTCTTTTTAATTCATTTTGATGGTTTCAAATTGAGTGGTGAGATTTTGGAGTTTAGAAGATTTTACGACACTAGTTCCTTCATGAGTGAGTTGTAAAATATCCCAAGCTTCTTGAGCTGTTTCACACGTCATAATGCGACGGAATTCATCCGGTGTGACCGTGCTAAACAAGGCATTTAAACCACGGGAATTAAAATTTGCAAGTTTAAATTCATTCTCACTCCATCTATCGGTAGGTTTGGGAATATGTTCATTTTCAAATAAATATGTAGGTGGGGACCACCCGTTAACGACTGACAGCCAAACCCTCTCATCAATAGACCTAAGTGCTGATTTCATGCATGTAATACCCCGTACTTTTATTGATATTTATTTTTAGGATTTATTTAAATTAAATGGGAATTAATTGAGAATTAATCCGGATAAAAATACTAATGAGATGTGAGTTGGTATTTGATTATAATGTGTATACATATGATGTTATATGAATATTGAAACTATTGAAATTATCGCGAGATTTAAATACGGCAATTTGGGAAATTTTGTTGGGACGCGCGTGACAGTCGCGTCAGGAATATAATTATTTTAATTAAAAAAAAGTGAATTTTATTTTTATCAACCGTATGGTCATTTTGAGTGCGCCAACGTGTCCGAAAGGGTCGAAATAGTCAGAAAACACTAGCCGGGGGTTTAGTTTGGGTCCCGGGGCATTATTGGGCCATACCGTCAACTTAAAAGGGTATTTTGGTAATTTTGAAAATTGGGGATTTATGACCAACGAATTTTGGGGATTAAAAATAGGGAATTTAATAACCCACTAACCCATTACCAGCAATTAAGTGATTAGAGGGCAACGAGAGTTAGAGGAGGAAGTTAGGAAAAGTTCCAAAGAGAAAACACAACCTCCATCTTCAACCTTCAACCTTGGGAGAAAAAGAGAGAGTGCAACCTTCATCATTCTACACCAAATTCAGATAATAATCCAAGGCAAGTGGTTTAATTACGTTAATTTCAAGCGAATGTTTCTTCCATGCTTAGAAATTTATATAATTGCATTGTTTTGGGAGATTTATAAAAACCCATGGAATTGGAATTAGAATTCATGTTTTGATAAAAGAGATTACATGTAGAATTGTGTTTGGGCGATTATACTGTTAGAAATACATCTTTTATGTTACAAAAACGGATTTAATTATGGATATTGATGACTTTAATTTTCTAGGGTTCATACTCATAAGGTTTGGGGGAAAATTGGGAGATTTGATAATTGGGTGTTGTTTAGGGAGATTTGACCCCATAAACATGTTAAAATACGACCTAAGTATGTTTAGGAATGATTAAAAACCTTGAAATACTGTTGGAATGATGTTTAGATGAGATTAGAGGTGAAGAAACTTGGGAAAACGAAATAGGAGAATTTTGGGCTTGAAACTGTCACCTCGTTAAAAGGCCTGCCCAGGTCGTTCGAACGAGCTTCTAACGAGTTGACAGTTTGACTTCTAACGAGGGGGATGTTCGTTCGATGACTTTCATTTGAACGAGATCTCGTTAGATGCTCAATTCGTTCTAACGACCTCGTTCGAACGAGACTTCTAACGAGTTGACAGATTGGCCTTTTTGGCCTGATTTGATTTCTAATGTCCCGTAACCTTGTTTAATTATAGAGATAACATTCCCTTGATGACTAATTGATATAGTTGGGATATTTGGGATATATTGAGGAGTGAAACATAGAAGTGTGATCTGAATCAAATGATAGTTGTGGATTAGGGCGCGAGTGACTAATCACGATGCGAGGATAATTAATGATTTAAATACATGTAAACCGGACATATGTGAATTGTGTAGCATTATAAGTTGGTATGAGAATGAGAAGTATACCACTAATAAATTATGGTAATTACTAAGATGTGTGCATGCTTAGTATATATGATTTTATGTGTATGACAAACCTACCATACTTGCTATCACGGGAGGTTTGCGTTCGCTTAGGGCCATCTAATCTTTGTGTGCCTACGGGGGGGATTTAGATTGGTACCTCGAGGACATAGGTCAAAGAAGGACTTATTGGGAAGTTAATAAGTCTGCTGATCATGGGAGCGTAGGTATGTGCGTGACCCATGTGATGTGACTGTGTTCGCCTCCATTGATTGTGATTGTTGTTATCTGAGAACGATTCCTGAGAGATTCGGAATGCGTGATCCTTATGTACGTGATGTACCAGGATGGATAGCAGAGTATGTGTGCACCGCAGCTTAGTCTCGGGGTGCTTGTATTGTATATTTATGATGTGAATAATATACGGTTAAATGAAAAGGAATTGTTATGTTTCATTGCGAGAATAATTATAGTAACGCCTCGGTAAAGCTAAAAACGGATAACTTGCTGTGAATTGTAATGTTAATAATTGAGATTCCGAGTTTAAGTAAAGATATCTACTTAAGTGATAACGTTGGGAATTTATATTGTGAATCAAGTAGAAAGGTTAGAACTTATGTCGGTTTAGTTAGATATGAATATCACGTGTATGGGTACGGTACGTTAGGAGTGCACAATTAGTCGAGAGGTGAGTATTTAGTGTGAGTGCACGTCCTAACATGTATTTTGCATTCATTGTTTTAATGTTATTAAAGCACTTGTTGTTTTTAAAATATTCTCCACTTTCGGGCTCTGACCCGTTTGCTTTCAAATCTATTTTTGTAAAAACCTTTTCAAGTGCCCAGCCACAAGGACACCATGCATAGGATTTCCATTCAGGTGACGAGTTGTAGCTGTTGTGGAAGTTACAGGGCCTTGATATTAGACGCCTCATTTTCTAGTCTTGACTCCATATTCAGTTTCATCATTTGTAGGGCATGTCGCCCATTTCTATTAGAGACATTTCATAATTCAGTTATTCAGATTTTTTGGCATGTAATTAATTCAGGATATACTGTTTTATTTATTTCAGTTTGTGGGATTGTTGTGAGGAGTTTTCCTCCGGACTTATTATTATTTGTTGGTTACTTTATTGCGACTTTATGGTGTATGGTGATGTTATTCTTTTACATTTCATTTATCGCATGTTAATCAGATTTAATTTAAAATTTGACAACTTACTTTTTAAATACTAGGTGGTTAGTAATCATTAAATGTTTTCGACAGTGATGCTATTAACTGAACCAACTTGGCATTTTGAATTAATTTAATAAAGGAGTAGCTACCCGGTATTTAATTAGTCGAGGTGTCACAGGTGGTATCAGAGCATCAGGTTCTAGTGTCCTTTAGGATCTGTACGGCTTATTATGTTTTCGCTGAGCTTTCTTTGATGTAGAGCCCTATATTTTAGGACTGGTGTATTCTTTTGTATATGCTACGCTCTTCAGCTATTTTGAGATAATAACTGCAAACTTATGAGACTTTACTCTCATTTCAGATGCCTCCACGACGTGCGCAGCGAGTTCCTAAGGATGCACAGCCAGAGCCACAGCCAGCTCCAGTACAGGGCACCATGAATGCCGCCGAGGTTGCAGCCATTGTAGCCCAAGCGGTAAACGCCGTTCTCGCCGTTGTACAGCAGGCACCACCCCAGGCGCCAGTAGCCGTGCCAGTTCAGGCACATGCATTCCCGTCTGCTTGGGAACGCGTTCGTGATGCTTTTCAGAAAGCACACCCACCGGAGTTCGCAGGTAGCTCCGATGTTGTGGTTTCAAGTCAGTGGAGGAAAGACATTCAGAGGCACTTGAGGATGTATGAGTTCACCGATGTTCAGAGGCAGATAATAGCTACTTTCAAGCTAGTGGGATCTGCATTGCAGTGGTGGGAGTCTATTACTACCGTGGAGGAGAGAGATACTCTCACGATACAGGAGTTTTGGGTGCGGTTCGACCGCAAGTATTTTCCATCAGCTGTTCACACGGAAATGAGGAGGAAGTGGATGAACCTTAGACAGGAAGGAAAGACTATTGCCGAGTATGAGGCCGAATTCATAAATCTACTGAATATTGTCCCGGATGAAATACCGACAGAGGAGAAGAAGATCCAGAAGTTCACCGATGGATTGACATGGAGGATCCGACAGTATTTGTTAAGGAACCTCTCATTGGCCACTTATTCTGACGTGGTTAACGCTTCACTGTTACACTGCAAGAATCACCCCTTTTATATGGCTGAGAGCAAGAGGTCAGGGGAGTCCAGCCATCAGGGCTGGACTGGGGGAAATGGTGCCAGTGGGGCACAAACTACTCAGGGGCAGAGGCAGGGTGACCAGGGTTCCCAGCAGGGGGATGATAAGAGGTTCAGATCGGGGAATTTCAGAAGCGGACAGGGAGGTTTCAGGCAGGGCCATCAAGGTCCGAACGGCAATCAGGGCCAACAGGGTCAGAATGGTCAACAGCAGTTTCAGCAGGGCCAACATGGCCAGGGGAGAAATGGTAACGGCCACCAGGGCCGAGGACAGCCGGGGCAGCGAGGGGGAAACTTCCCAGGGAGGTGTTATGGTTGTGGCAAGACTGGCCACAAATGCCAGGATTGTCCTGATAGGGGCAGGGCCCCACAGCAGCAGCAGCAGGGTGCCCGACAGGAGCCACAGAGGCCTATGTTTCCCGCCGCCCTCCCAGCACCACCACAGATGGTAGCACTTCCACCCATGCCAGCGGTCCCAGTTCAGCAGGGACAGCTTCAGTATAGGAGAGTGTATCAGCTTCAGCATGCCACAGCCCCACAGGATCCACCGGCCATTGAGGGTATGTTCTCTATTCAGGGGACTATGGGGCGTATTTTATTTGACACGGGAGCTACACATTATTTCATTGCTATGAGATTTGCACGTACCATTGGGTTGTTAGACACCGCCGAGAGTACGGTTACTTGTGTAGATTCACCGTTGAGTAAGGGTTCCGTGATTTCCCTTATCTGCAGAGGTGTGGGTATAGAGATCGGGAGGTTTACTTTACCCGCTGATATGTTAGTATTAGAGATGATCGAGTATGATGCCATTATTGGTATGGATTGGCTAGTTACGTACCGAGCCATGATTGACTGTTTTAGTAGGAGTATTATCTTTTCCATTCCCGGACAGGAGATGTTTTTAGTGGCGATGCCTCGCCTTGAGGGAGGATCGTCCACTCACTTGTACTATATAGAGGAGGAGACCTCTAAGGAAGTGGTGATACCACTTGATTCGATTCCGGTTGTTCGAGAGTTTGTCGATGTATTTCAGGATATACCTGGACTACCTCCGAGTAGAGAGATAGATTTTGTGATCGATTTGACGCCGGGCACTCGGCCTATTGCCCGCGCACCTTACCGTATGGCTCCAGCTGAGATGAGAGAGTTACGGGATCAGATTGAGCAGTTGTTGGGTCAGGGGTTTATACGGAGGAGTACTTCATCGTGGGGTGCTCCTGTGTTGTTCGTAAAGAAGAGGGATGGATCGTTGAGGTTATGTGTGGATTACCGGGAGTTGAATAAGGTCACGATACGGAAAAAGTATCCGTTTCCCCGAATCAATGACTTATTCGACCAGTTGAGAGGAGCTTCTTTCTTCTCAAAGATTGATTTGCGATCGGGATACCATCAGTTGCATATCAGGGAAGAGGACGTCTCGAAGACTGCTTTCTTAACGAGATATGGTTCCTACGAGTTTCGGGTTATGCCTTTTGGCTTGATCAACGCTCCAACCGTGTTTATGGACTTGATGAATAGGGTGTTCAGAGAATTCCTAGACCATTTCGTCATTGTTTTCATTGATGACATTCTGGTTTACTCCCAGACAGATGAGGAGCACGCCGAGCATTTGAGGCAGGTTTTGCAGACGCTACGTCAGAACGAGTTGTATGCAAAGTATGAGAAGTGTGGGTTTTGGCTGAAGGAGGTTCAGTTTTTGGGGCATATTATTTCGGACCGGGGGATATCTGTTGATCCGAGGAAGGTATCCGCGGTGAGGGAGTGGGGATATCCCACGACACCGACTGAGATCCGTAGTTTCTTGGGCCTAGCAGGATACTACAGGAGGTTTATTCGGGGTTTCTCAAAGATAGCGGGTCCTTTGACACATCTGACTCGTAAAGGTGTGCAGTTCATTTGGAGTGATGCCTGTCAGTTGGCATTCAATGAGTTGAAGGACAAGTTGACCTCAGCACCTGTGTTAGCATTGCCGAGACCGGGAGTTGAATATCTAGTCTACACCGATGCATCCTTACAAGGACTTGGAGGTGTATTGCAGCAGGAGAGTCAGGCCATAGCTTATGCTTCCCGTAAGCTTAAGCCTCACGAGAAGAATTACCCAACTCATGACTTGGAGTTAGCGGCAGTTGTATTTGCCCTTCGGATTTGGAGACATTATCTTCTGGGGGAGAAGTTTCGATTGTTCACGGACCACAAGTCCCTACAGTACCTATTCACGCAGAAGGAGTTGAATATGCGACAACAGAGGTGGCTTGAGTTTGTGAAGGATTATCAGTTTGATATCCAATATCACCCGGGGAAGGCTAACGTGGTAGCAGACGCGTTGAGCCGTAGGCCAGTAGATGAAGTGGTAGGGGTGTGGAAGGCAAAGTGGAAGGAATTGGGACACCAGGATGCAGTGGCCCGATCGTTCATGTCAGTGATGACTGTTACGCCGCAGATTGTCACGAAGGTGGTGAAGGCACAGGCAAATGACTCGTTCTGTCAGGAACAGATAGTTCGATTACTAGCAGAGGGAGTCGAGTCCTATACCGTTAGCTCAGACGGGGGATTACGCTTCAATGGGAGACTGGTAGTTCCGGAAGGGGAGGAATTGCGATAAAAGGTGATGGCAGAGTCGCATGGCTCACGATTCGCGGTACATCCCGGTGGGGACAAAATGTACCAAGATATGAGATGTCAGTATTGGTGGAGCGGAATGAAGAGAGATATTGCCGTTTTTGTTTCTAAATGCGCCACTTGTCAGCTGGTAAAAGTGGATCATCAGAGACCGGCAGGACTTCTACAGCCATTAGAGGTCCCGATGTGGATGTGGGAGAGCATCTCCATGGACTTTATCACGGGATTACCTACATCACAGAGGGGTCACGACTCCATTTGGGTAATTGTGGACAGGTTGACCAAAGTCGCTCATTTTCTACCCGTAAGGACCGACTACACTACGGGACAGTATGCCCAGATCTTTCTAGCAGAAATAGTGAGACTTCACGGTGTGCCCCTAAATATCGTGTCTGACCGAGACAAGATATTTGTTTCACGGTTTTGGGAGAGTTTTCAGGAGGCCATGGGCACGGAATTGCTGTTGAGTACGGCGTACCACCCGCAGATCGATGGACAAACCGAGCGTACAAACCAGATGTTGGAAGACACGTTGCGTATGTGCATCATTGACTTTGGGGGTGGATGGGAGCAGTATCTTCCACTGGTTGAGTTTGCTTACAATAACTCCTACCAGTTCACCATTGGCATGGCTCCATGTGAGGCGTTGTACGGTAGACCTTGTCGTTCCCCAGCATGTTGGTTGGAGGTGGGGGACAACAAACTACTTGGGCCGGAAGTAATTCAGGATACTTCGGCAATAATAGAATTGATACGGAGTCGCATTCGGGTAGCTCAGGATCGACAGAAGAGCTATGCTGATGCGAAGAGGTTCTTCAGGGAGTTCAAAGTGGGGGACCAGGTTTTACTCAGAGTATCTTCTATGAAGGGGATTATGCGATTTGGGAAGAAGGGGAAGTTGGCACCGAGATATGTGGGGCCATTTCCTATCATCGAGCGGATTGGGTCTGTTGCATATAGACTTGGGTTACCAGAACATTTGCACAGGATTCATGATGTGTTTCATATTTCCTCGCTAAGGAAATATCTTAGGGACGATTTGGCTCATTCTCACATTGTTGTGGAGGACATCGATCTCCAGCCTGATAGCTCCTACGAGGAGGGGCCGATTGCTATTTTGGACCAAAGTGAGAGGAAACTGCAGTCAAAGATAGTTCCGTTGGTACGTGTTCAGTGGTGGCATCATAATGCCGAGGAGTACACATGGGAGTGCGAGAATGAGATGCGTGAACGTTATCCAGAGTTGTTTTTACCAGGTACTTTCTAGTTTCGAATTTCGGGACGAAATTCTGTTATTAGGGGGGGAAGTATGTAATACCCCGTACTTTTATTGATATTTATTTTTGGGATTTATTTAAATTAAATGGGAATTAATTGAGAATTAATCCGGATAAAAATACTAATGAGATGTGAGTTGGTATTTGATTATAATGTGTATACATATGATGTTATATGAATATTGAAACTATTGAAATTATAGCGAGATTTAAATACGGTAATTTGGGAAATTTTGTTGGGACGCGCGTGACAGTCGCGTCAGGAATATAATTATTTTAATTAAAAAAAAGTGAATTTTATTTTTATCAACCGTATGGTCATTTTGAGCGCGCCAACGTGTCCGAAAGGGTCGAAATAGTCAGAAAACACTAGCCGGGGGTTTAGTTTGGGTCCCGGGGCATTATTGGGCCATACCGTCAACTTAAAAGGGTATTTTGGTAATTTTGAAAATTGGGGATTTATGACCAACGAATTTTGGGGATTAAAAATAGGGAATTTAATAACCCACTAACCCATTACCAGCAATTAAGTGATTAGAGGGCAACGAGAGTTAGAGGAGGAAGTTAGGAAAAGTTCCAAAGAGAAAACACAACCTCCATCTTCAACCTTCAACCTTGGGAGAAAAAGAGAGAGTGCACCCTTCATCATTCTACACCAAATTCAGATAATAATCCAAGGCAAGTGGTTTAATTACGTTAATTTCAAGCGAATGTTTCTTCCATGCTTAGAAATTTATATAATTGCATTGTTTTGGGAGATTTATAAAAACCCATGGAATTGGAATTAGAATTCATGTTTTGATAAAAGAGATTACATGTAGAATTGTGTTTGGGCGATTATACTGTTAGAAATACATCTTTTATGTTACAAAAACGGATTTAATTATGGATATTGATGACTTTAATTTTCTAGGGTTCATACTCATAAGGTTTGGGGGAAAATTGGGAGATTTGATAATTGGGTGTTGTTTAGGGAGATTTGACCCCATAAACATGTTATAATATGACCTAAGTATGTTTAGGAATGATTACAAACCGTGAACTACTGTTGGAATGATGTTCAAATGAGATTAGAGGTGAAGAAACTTGGGAAAAATGATATAGGAGAATTCTGGGCTCGAAACTGTCACCTCGTTAGAAGGCCTGCCCAGGTCGTTCGAACGAGCTCGTTCGAACGAGCTTCTAACGAGTTGACAGTTTGACTTCTAACGAGGGGGATGTTCGTTCGATGCCTTTCATTCGAACGAGATCTCGTTAGATGCCCACTTCGTTCTAACGAACTCTCGTTCGAACGATCTCGTTCGAACGAGACTTCTAACGAGTTGACAGATTGGCCGTTATCCTGATTTGATTTCTAATGTCCCGTAACCTTGTTTAATTGTAGAGATAACATTCCCTTGATGACTAATTGATATAGTTAGGATATTTGGGATATATTGAGGAGTGAAACATAGAAGTGTGATCTGAATCAAATGATAGTTGTGGATTAGGGCGCGAGTGACTAATCACGATGCGAGGATAATTATGATTTAAATACATGTAAACCGGACATATGTGAATTGTGTAGCATTATAAGTTGGTATGAGAATGAGAAGTATACCACTAATAAATTATGGTAATTACTAAGATGTGTGCATGCTTAGTATATATGATTTTATGTGTATGACATACCTACCATACTTGCTATCACGGGAGGTTTGCGTTCGCTTAGGGCCATCTAATCTTTGTGTGCCTACGGGGGGGATTTAGATTGGTACCTCGAGGACATAGGTCAAATAAGGACTTATTGGGAAGTTAATAAGTCTGCTGATCATAGGAGCGTAGGTATGTGCATGACCCATGTGATGTGACTGTGTTCGCCTCCATTGATTGTGATTGTTGTTATCTGAGAACGATTCCTGAGAGATTCGGAATGCGTGATCCTTATGTACGTGATGTACCGGGATGGATAGCAGAGTATGTGTGCACCGCAGCTTAGTCTCGGGGTGCTTGTATTGTATATTTATGATGTGAATAATATACGGTTAAATGAAAAGGAATTGTTATGTTTCATTGCGAGAATAATTATAGTAACGCCTCGGTAAATCTAAAAAGGGATAACTTGCTGTGAATTGTAATGTTAATAATTGAGATTCCGAGTTTAAGTAAAGCTATCTACTTAAGTGATAACATTGGGAATTTATATTGTGAATCAAGTAGAAAGGTTAGAACTTATGTCGGTTTAGTTAGATATGAATATCACGTGTATGGGTACGGTACGTTAGGAGTGCACAATTAGTCGAGAGGTGAGTATTTAGTGTGAGTGCACGCCCTAACATGTATTTTGCATTCATTGTTTTAATGTTATTAAAGCACTTGCTATTTTTAAAATATTCTCCACTTTCGGGCTCTGACCCGTTTGCTTTCAAATCTATTTTTGTAAAAACCTTTTCAGGTGCCCAGCCACAAGGACACCATGCATAGGATTTCCATTCAGGTGACGAGCTGTAGCTGTTGTGGAAGTTACAGGGCCTTGATATTAGACGCCTCATTTTCTAGTCTTGACTCCATATTTAGTTTCATCATTTGTAGGGCATGTCGCCCATTTCTATTAGAGACATTTCATAATTCAGTTATTCAGATTTTTTGGCATGTAATTAATTCAGGATACACTGTTTTATTTATTTCAGTTTGTGGGATTATTGTGAGGAGTTTTCCTCCGGACTTATTATTCATTGTTGGTTACTTTATTGAGACTTTATGGTGTATGGTGATGTTATTCTTTTACATTTCATTTATCACATGTTAATCAGATTTAATTTAAAATTTGACAACTTACTTTTTAAATACTAGGTGGTTAGTAATCATTAAATATTTTTGACAGTGATGCTATTAACTAAACCAACTTGGCATTTTGAATTAATTTAATAAAGGAGTAGATACCCGGTATTTAATTAGTCGGGGTGTCACAATGCATGCTTTCCAATATGCGTAACTAGAACCATCGAAAATAGGAAATTTTGATAATGGGGAAAATTCCATTTTAGTCAAAAATATTTAAAAGGATCTTAACTGCAATAATTTAGCGATCCCGCTCTAATACCAATTTGAAAACGATAGGACCCCCAATTTTAAATTTTACAAAGATTAATTTCCTTTTAGATGCGGAATAGTGACGGTTCAACTAAACAATTACATAAATCAAATTTTAATTTCTTTCAAATTAAAATTAAACTAAACAAGAAGTGACATTAAATTGATCAATTTTACACTTAAACATATTAACTCAACCCAAGTCCTAGAAATTTTGCCTAACAAAAATAATTAATCCATTTTTGCAAATTAGGCCAAACCAAATTTTATGCAATAAAATTAATGACTTGAATTAAATTAACATATACCTAAATTGAATTTGCACCAAATTAAATATACCAATTTTATCTTTTTACCTAAGAATGCATCTAATGTGGTATAGCAAAAGATAAAATAAGTAAACAATAACTACGCCTCGATGTACGAGGAAAATTCCAGAATGGGAAAAAACCTCGGACGGTCCTAGCCTCAAATCCACTAAGTACGGTTTTAAAAGTACAAGACATAAAGACTTCAACACTCGACTTGACTCCATCCAAGCCCCGACGCTCCTTTTTGTACACCCCTCTGCCTAACGAATAACCACAGAGGTCCATCGCGGTCTCAAAATCCACCGATCGAACTCTTTTTATCACCGCCACCCGAATAATGAGCCTTTCTCCAAGTGGGTATGTCACAGCAAACAATCTTCTTCTTTGTGGGATGTAGAAGCAAACCCAAACTTCTCTTCTTTGAGGTTTAGAGAAAAACCTGGTTGCCAAATACTCCAAGCAAGGATATATATATTGAAACTTGGAATAAACAATATGGGTGTAAACCAAAGGTCTTTAAGGATGATTTTCTTGGAAAATAAACACTCAAAACATGAACCTTTTCATGGAAAAATTAAACTCTCAAAAGTCTCTTTAGGAGATAGAAGAATATGAAAAAGTTGGTTACAAAGAGTTAGATTATGCACATAAGTAATTCTGGAAAAATTAGTGGGAACAAAAGAATGGAGTAGTGAAGAATACTGCCAAAAAACTTCCCGTCGAAAATCTCGTTCGAACGAGATTTTCGTTCGAAAAAAAACTCATTCGAATGACCCTTCTTACGAAGTTCTAGAGGCCAATGGGAAAAATTCGTTGGCAAACTCGCTCAAACGACATTCTCGTTTGAGCGACAAACTCGTTCGAATGACAATCGAACGAAGTGACAGATTCTTTATTTTTCGATTTTAAGCCCATAAATTTTATTTTAAAGTTCTAAACAAACCTTCCAAAAATAAACTTAAAGTTTAAAATAAAATTATACCGTTTATAAAATTATTCCAAGTCTTCCTATATATATAAAAATGCATTCATACCTTTTGGAGACTATGGAATATGATGTTGATGACATGAAACGAGGCACATGTAAACTCGGCATATGATGAATCTTTATAATTCTGGCCGCTACGTCTTCAACTAACACGTCATAGGCTTGGATGGATACACTTGAACACTATCCTATGACTCAAATGTTTTTGTTCTGAATTGATCCAGCACTACATTAAGACTCAATCGGAGACTTGTGTCAATACAAAGTCTGGTAGACATAAGCCTAGGCGGAGCCTAGACAAAGATAAAGAGAAACATTACATCAAATCTGTCGGATTGTCACCGTTATTGACCGTGACAAGTCCAATTTATCAAGGCCAATAACCGTGATAAGTCTGGGGGTGACAACGTTTATTGTCACGGACTTGTCATGGTCATTGGCCATGATAAGTTCATTAGACTTGTCACGATCATGTCACGGTTAATGACCGTGACAAGCTTAGTCACGGTTAATAATCGTGATAAATCAGTGACCTTTTTTAAAAAATGTCACGGTCAATGACCGTGACAATTCTGGGCAGAATTGAAAAAAAATATGTTATGTAGTATGGCCACTGCCACTGCCCAGCAGTATATTTGTACCTGTTATAGCAACGTTATACCTGTTCACACATCATATATCCAAATAAAAAGAGATAATATAGATATACATTCAAAATAATATGCATCATGATATAATCCAAATAGAATTCAAATGTGACAACTTAAAACAATTCAAATCAAATAATGTCACTACATGCCTGGAGTAGGTCTGAGGAGGTAAGTAGGCCACACGATATACGAATTGATACACCCTTGAATATGCATCGCGCCGCATTTTTTACGCAACAACAATGAGGAGTTCATCTTCTCGAGTATCACATGCGTGATGAGCACTTGGCCTCGATGTCTTGAAGCTCACATCCATGAACTGGCATACCCTGGATGGTATTCGGGTCCCTCAACCCCCGCCCTATCCACTGGCCATCAAATATGTCCTGTATAAACACGCTCAGCCAACCAAGTGTCGTCATCGATCGATTGAAGGGATCCAAATAGGGGACTGGATCATTAAAATCCGCAAATATCGGCGATGAAGCAGTGAGGTCTACATCCTCGTCCTCCTTCACCACCTCCTCCTTCTCCTTCCTTTTCCCCTTACAGTTTCTGCCCAATGAACGCCTCATGAATGAGAACATAACTTAAACCATCGCCTCCAAATGGGATATCCTTGCATCATGTGAGTCCACCGTTCGAGCCAACCCGGTGTTGCTCGTCTCCAATCAGATGATCCTAGATTTGGCCACCTGCGAGCTCTCCCCCTTGTCTTTCCCTTGCAATCAGCGCCAAGCACTTGGCCGAGTGCGTTCGTGGACAAAGATGCCTTATCGGCATCGGACTGTGACTCATGCACTTCCTTAAGCTTTGCCTGAAACGACAAAAAGCACATAATTAGTTAAATAAGCATATAAAAATATTATAAATTAATTAACAAAAAGTAAACTGTCGGATTACTTACAATCGTGGATGCGGCAATCGGGGACACCTCCTTATCGTTCCCCTACTTCGTTCGAATAGCCACATAAGCATCGAGCCTATGTGGCCTACCCCCAGGGCCACTCCCCGTCCCCTGAAATAAAATAATGCAAAATTAGTATCGGCCCCGCAAACTAAAATAATGCAGAATAATATATTTCTGCAATTATAGAAAAATAAAATCTTACCATAATCCTATGCTCCACCTCGGCATAAGACATCCGGCCGGAGTAGTGCACGTCGGTCTTTTTCGCCGGATTTTACCTTCCCGATTGGCGAGATGCCAATTGTCACTCCCCGATCTCATTATCAATGAACTTTTACCATTGTGCCAATGAGATTGGCTCCTTCGACGAGACGGAGTCACGCATTCGAATAATGGAGTCTCGAGTCTTCCCAAAGTACCGGCTCCGAATTTTTTGCTTCCACGTCTTGTGTTGATCCCTCAACTGCTCCAAGATGGAATCGCGTAATTCTGGGCCAAGGCTTAATTGTTCCTGTCCAACAAATGCAATGTTAGTTGCGAATAAATATAAATTGAAATTGAAATTGATACTGAAATTGAAACTGAAACTGAAACTGAAACTGAAATTAAAATTGAAATATAAATATAAATATAAATACATTACCTGTAGTGCCGCCCAAATAGCTAACTTGAGATCATTTGGAACCTCCCTCCAACTAGTGTACCCCGGGCCGATGATCGTCTTTACCAGTTCGAGGGATCTCCCTAATATCCCCGTCTTGTTCTCGATGACCATCCCTAATTTTTCATATTTGGGGAGCCTATGGGCCGAGAATCTCTCATCGCCTCCGCTACCACCGAGCCCAGACGACATCATCATAATCAGCATCATCATCCTCTCCTTAATACCTCAAGGAGACATTTTCTGTAAAAAAATGTTGTTATTAGTACAAATCCAAACGAATTAGAAGAAAACATGCAAATATGTACAATTACTATAAATCCAAATGAATTATTACTGTTTAACACCTCAATTCTGAATTCCAAAACAACAGCATCTAACTGCAAATATCTACAATTACTAAAAATCTGAAACATCTCCACCCCCACCCCTACCGCCCACACACATTCACACTACACAAGAGTGAAACGATAAAGTGCAAGTCAATTAAAAGCATTAAAAATGGATTGATAAGGTACAAATTGGAATATTTATTACAAATTAAAAAATTGTTTAAAATTCGAGCTATCATAAAAAATGGATTGATATTCCCTAGGAGCAACCAAGTCATCCACACTACTATTAGACGCTTTGGCGCATGTATGACAATTGACTATGACTCGTTGTTGATATACTCCGAGTAGAACACTTGGTTGACCTTTTGAAATGCACAAATAAATGGCTCATCGCTCACTTGGTCGTTGCTCTTCAACTTGGACAAGTCAACCATGATCAAATTGGTGCCAGGATCAACTTTACAAGCATTTTTTATCCTCAACTCTTACCCAGTCACAGTAAAATACAATCTCTTTGAAGCTTATATAATCCAATTCAAATATATTTCGAATTACACCATAGTAAGTCATTTCTGCTTCAACAAGATTTTTATCTTTTATGTTCGCTCGAAAGAAAGTAAGAGCCTTGTATGAAATGCCCGAGTTCTGTACATTTGTACTTTCCTCGTACACTCTTGCGTCGAATACGTAACCGTTCAATCGATAGATTTTGTACTCTTGTGCCATGAACAAGGATCTAGTGGCTAGACGGTCAAGCCTAGATTTCGCATCACCCGTCTTTAAGAGCTGAGAATATAGATAAATTAATTAGGTTAGTTGCAAAGTTTGAGTGTAATGTAACGTTATATAGCGACCATTTTCATTATAATTAACTCTTGTGACAACCACAGCCTAAATTCGTTTTCTGATTGTACCATTGTTTTTCGTCTTTTATTATTCTCATGGGCTTCATATGTTTTTCATACTACAAAATTAATCATGTATAAAATAATCAAAAATATTCTAAAATAATGTAAAACTTAAAATAATTTAAACTTAATTTTTTCATTCTTTGACATCTTCATGTGTGTCAAATAGATAACGAGCTACTTGTTCATGTTGCAAACTCGTTAATTTCACTCATTTTCCCATCACATGACCACCATCATCACTGAACTCATCAGTGTCATCAACGTTGGCCGAGTCATGCATATATTCTCGAGTATAGATTGATGACTCCACGGTGATGTACTCCTCTACAATTGATCCTGCAATGTATCGCATATTCTTGACATAATATTTCAAAACTTTTATCAATATTTCAAATGGATACATCCACCACTACCTAACTGTACCATAAAGAAGTTCCTCATCGCATAGGTGTACCAATAAGTGAACACTTATGTCAAAGAATGTTGGGGGAAACTACTTCTCCAACACACAAATCGCTTCGATCACCGCCAATTATGCGGCCACTATGTGTTCTCGATTGACTACCTTCTCACACAAAAGTGAGAAGGTAATACTAATTTGCATAATATCCCTCCACAAATCCTTGTGCTTGGAGAAACAGTGCTTAAAAAATAGAGGAACCAATTACATGATCACATGCCAATCGTGGGACTTACACTTATGTAAATCATGGGTAGCAAAATTCATAATCCTTTGCAAGTTGGAGGAAAAATTAGATGGACCCTTCAAATTATATATTGTGTCTACAAGCACCTTCCTTTCCCCACTCGTCAAAGTAAATGCACCGGGGGGAATTATTGTCCTTCCCTTACTATCTTCTTTCAACCATAGTTGTGGCTTAAGTTTCAACGATTTAAGGTATTTTCGTGCATTTTCTCCATCCTTCGAATGACTCCCCCCAAGGCAATTGCCCATAATATGTCCAGCGAGGTTCTTCTTTGCATGCATCACATCTAATACATAGCGCACCGGGTTACTCTTCCAATAAGGCAAGTTAAATAAAATTGACCTCCTAGATCATGCCTTTCTTGTCTCAGTTTCATTCCCAGTTGGGGTCTTCTTATGCTTGACATTCTTAAATTTGGGATTCTTACCTGTCATATTAGGGCCACAATTAGAAGATTTACTTTCAATTTATGAACCTAAAAGTTTTCTTGGTAGTAGCCTATGTTCAACCCCTCCCGATAAAAAAATGGAACCTTTCCCAAATCTGAAACTATGAGTCGATGGTAAAAACCTCCTATGGAAATGGTATATATTTTTTGAGCTAGCGGATAGACGAAGAGATTCAGTCTCCTCTCCATAAATAGGACACCCCAAATAACCATTTACTACACAACCGGATAATGTCCCATAAGGTGAAAAATCATGAATTACCCACATCAACATAGCTTTCAGCGTAAACTCTTCTTTTCTAAAAGAGTCAAATGCTTGCACATGATCTTTCCACAACTCATTTAATTCTTCTACCAAAGGAGCCAGGTAGACGTTGATGTCATCACTTGGTGCCTTTGGTCGAGGTATCAACAAAGACAACATCGAAAATTCAGGTCTCATACACTGTAAAGGAGGGAGGTTGAGTGGGGCTAGGATCACTGGCCATACACTCTGATTGGTGATTAGATTTCTAAATGTATTGAAACCATCTGTTGATATAGCCAAACGAATGTTGCGTTGTTCTCGAGAAAAATTGGGATACTCATAATTTATCCTCCTCCAAGCTGTAGAATCATTAGGATGACGCATGAGACTACCCCCTACTTTTTCCCTATCATGCCAAGTCATTGCCTCCGTTATCCATGGTACTGTGAAAAATCTCTTTAATCAAGGCCCAACGGGAAAATATTTCAACACTTTTTGAGGCTCTTCTGAGCTTGTGCTTTCCTTGCCGGTATATTGGACATGTCTAGGTTCATCGCATACCGGACAAAAATCAAGATTTTCATACTCCTTTCGGTGTAGTATGTAGTCATACACACAAGCATGAATCGATTTATACTTCATTCGCAAAACTTTTAAACTATTATTCATAACAGGATAGCTATTTGGAAGCGTATACTCCTTGGGAAGTAAGCCCTTCACCCAATTCAGAATTCCTATCACGCTATTGCCAGACAAACCGTACTGCGTCTTCAAACTGTGCAAACCAACCATGGCATGTAAAGTTATTTGATATTTCTCACATGCAGAGTATAACGGTTGGGTCGCCTCAAATTTTAAACTTTGGTAGTCATCGTCAAGGTTTATCGTGATATCTTCACGAGCACTTGAACCTTGTACATCATCAGTAACCTCATTCTCATTCGCTTCATAAACTCCATATGCATCATCAACTAAATCCTCTAATATATTATGATCTACATCGTCCCCTTCTACATCTATCCTACTTGTTGAAGGTTGTTGTGAAGGTTGTTAGGGGATAAAAGGAACTTTCAATTCACCGTGAAAACTCCAAAATCGATAAATATCTTGCATACCCCATCTTAACAAATGTAGTTCAACTGTTTTCCACTCAAACACCTTACCATACCTAGCACAAGGACACGAAAACTCTTCATCATTATGACATATCTTTATGTATTTCACAAATTCATTAGCACCTCTGCGAAACACATCCCCCATTTTATTTGTCTCAGCCATCAACTCTTTGTATTTAGGATATCCCATCATAGCTACCACAACTAATCACCTATTAAAGGTAAGAAGAGTATATTCCTAGAATAGTATAAATAAAACTTAGATTTATAGTATGTTTCATTTAATTATGTCTTATTTATATTCGATTTTTAAATTTCAAATTCAAATTCAATTTATAATAGAAATTAATATTTCCTCCATCTCCTCTAAAGGGTGAGTGGTCCTATCCCATTCAAGACCGCATATTTCTGTAATATACTTAACAACTCATGCACATTGTTACAATTTGAGAAACATTCGGCATCATATCCCCATAGTTCTCCAAGTACACGACGTAGATTGGCAAGTGTGAGTATTATTTCAATTGATCAATTGAAATAACACTCACACTTGTTAATCTAGTATGTACCCAGAGAACATTAGGATACGACTACAGAATTTCATCAAAAAGTAACAACTTTAAGCCACTAAGAATATTATTATACATAAATTATGCAGTCCCAAACAGTCCAAACGGGACAATTCAAGAGATCTCATTACAGGGCTAATAACTCTCGAACGGGTCTAAGGGCTATTGAATGCGTACGCATAAGAACTAGAAGGCTAGTATCTATACGCCCTATATGTAATTTCAAGTATGTTTCATTTAATTATAATACTATATATATATTGTTTGTGATACAAAGTAATTTTAGAAAAATAGTTGAAAAATACCACCCCTATATGGACAATAATCCAGTGGTCATGCCACTTCTAAAATTAACCAACCCAACATCAATCCACTATAATTCAACGACAACAACAACAACAAATCAAAAAGTGTGTATTCCATACTCCTTCTAATTCATCTACTCAATTAATTCATTTCATCAAGTCTTATAAATATATCATCATTAAAGCTATACAATTAAATCAATACAATTAAAGTTACTTCGAATCTCAACAATTATCTCTTAATGAGGGGCAATCCTACTTGCATATGAAATGGGCAATAATTATTAATTTACTAAGCTAAAACCAAATAAGGGGAATCTAAAGGCCCCACCACACACACACACATGTCCACACCACCCTCATTCCCCCCTGCCCCACCCCCTACCCCGCCACACACACACATACACCACCTTCATTCCCCCTACAACAAACACACTTCCCCACCCCCACCCCCTTCCCCCACCACACACACACACACCCACCCCCATTACCCCTATAAAAAACGCCCTTCCCCACCCCCACCCCACCCCTGCCCCTGCCCTGCCCCTCCCCCCACCACACACACACGCACATATACACCACCTACCCCACCCCCTCCCCACCCCCAGCCATGCCCCCCTCACCACCACACACATAGGCACACACATACACACACATGCACATATATACACACACATATATATAAAGGGAAGAGAAAGAGAGAGAGAATCGTACCTGAAAGTAGAGAAAGAGAGCAGTCGCTTAGAGAGGGGGGAAACCAAAACGGTGGGAAAAAAGAAGAGGGAAGTTTTTGCTGGAAAAGTTGTCACAATCTTTGACCGTGATAACTTTATAAGATTGTTGACAAAAGTACTTGTCACGAACTTGTCATGGTCAATGACCGTGACAAAAAAAATTGGTGTAGTGAAAGACAAGAAGAAGCCAAAAGATGACTAGTTTGCAAATTACACCCCTCTCACTATTGGCCCCGATGTCATACTGAAAGAGATGAAGGATGATAAAGCCCTTAACTATCCTGATAAACTAGGGGGCCCTGACCACAAAAGAAATAAGAGTAAGTGGTAGGATCATGACCACACAAAAGGAAAGTGTTATGCTGTGAAAGATGAGATTGAGAAGACACCAAAGTAGGGAAAGTTATGAAACTATATTGATAAAGGCGGGAGTTGAGATGATAACATGAAGAGATATTCCTCATCAAGAGACGACATACTGAAGAAGAGGGAAGTTCAAGTGAATTGGAATGAAAAAAATTCAGACGATGATGAGGAGGACAACCTAGATCTCCCATCTAAACCCGCGAAAATGAAAGCTAATCTCCACATGATTTCATTTGATGTTAAAATGTTCTCAGGAGGTATAGTAGGTGGAGGAACAAAACCAATTGATATAAAGGACCATGTTATTTAATATAAAGTCGGGCTAAAGATAATGGATGTTACCTGATGAAGACCGAAGGGAAATCAGGCAAGCTAAAGATGTTGGAGATTGAAAGTCTTGTGGTAGGGTTCTCCAGGATAGATTTTAAAGGGATCATATCCCCTCATGATGACCCACTTGTTATCAGCACAAGAGTGCATGACTATAATTTGTCTCATATTTTTATAGATGGAGGAAGCTTAGTAGATGTAATATTTTGGGACTACTTCAAAGGTTTAGAGCTGAGTAAGAAGAGACTTGTCCCTTATCACCACCCTCTATTCAAATTTGGCGACTAGAAGGTGCAGCCGCTGGGAATATTTGAGATGGATGTCCTCATGGGAATATGTCCGAGATGTCTATGGAGAAAATTAAATGTTTGTATGATGGACAAGAATGTGTTATCAACATACAATATCATTTTAGGAAGGGTGTTTCTAAAGGAGTTTAAATCCGGGCCTTCCAATTTACATCAAATGATGAGATTCCTGACTACTTATGGATTGGGGGAAGTCGGTGATAATCAAGTGAAAGAACGTGAATGTTATTTCTCCTCAGCCGAGGAGAAAGAATCCCATAAGAGGAAAACCACCTCTTATAATATTAATAGCCTTGATCCCAGAAATTAGCGAAAGTTGAAAAAGGAAAAGCCTTCAGAAGAGGAAGAATCCATCGTCATCAATGAGGACAAACCAAAAAACCATCCAAATTTGATCGTCCCTTGAACCTTCCTTAAAGAAAAATCTTGCTAAATTGCTTTGTAAGAGGTAGATCATCTTTACATGGAGGTAAAGTGACATGACAGGGATTGAACCTGATGTCATCTATCATAAACTTGACCTTGAAGATAAGGTAAAACTAGTGAAGCAGAAAAGATGAACTTGTGCTTGGGATAGATATGAAGTAATCGAGGAGGAAGTGTTAAAGTTATAGATATCAGACTTCATCAAAGAGGTTCAATATCCATATTGTCTATCAAACGTCGTTATGATCCCAAAATATTATGGTAAGGGGATAATGTGCATAGATTTTACAGATCTCAATAAGGCATGCCCCAAAGATAGTTTCCCTTTGCCCATAATTGATCATATAGTACATGCCACAGTGGGGCATGAAATTATGAGTTTCATGGATGCCTATTCAGGATATAACCAGATCTCAATGTTTGAAGGTGACGTCGAGAAGATATCTTTCATCACAAACAAATGGACCTACAATTATATAGTGGTTCCTTTTGGCCTGAAGAATGCAACCGCCACTAATTAGAGATTTGTCAACAAAATGTTCAAAGATAAAATCAATAAGATGATGGAGGTTTAGGTCGAAGACATGTTGACAAAAAGTCTAAAGGCATAGAATTATGTAAAGGATATGGAAAGAACTTTTAAAACCATGGACCACTAAAAGATGAAGCTTAATCCAACTAAGAGCGTCTTTGGTGTCGGCACTGTGAAGTTCTTGGGGTTCATAGTCCATAAAAGGGGCATTGAGGCTAACCCATATAAGATAAAAGAATTGATTGATATGAAAACAATAAGGAATCGAAGGACATTCACAGGCTGGTGCGCAGGGTTGTTATGCTAAACAAGTTCATCTCGCAAGCAACCCATAAATGCCTGCCTTTTACCAAAATTTTACAGAACATTTTTATGTAGGATGAAGAATTCAAGAGATCGTTCAAAGAATTAAGAGCCTACTTAGTCTCACCAATACTTCTGTCTCGGCCCATTCTAGGGGATAAACTGTATTTATACCTAACCATTTTAGAGTTGGCTATTAGCACGACTATCACCTGAGACGATGATAATAGGACTCAAAATATGACATACTATAACAGAAAAGCATTCCAAGGTGCCAAGATGAGATACCTAAAGATGTAGAAGCTTTCATTAGCTCTAATACATGCATCAAGAAAAATGAAATTCTACTTTCAAGCTCATACGATGGAAGTACTCACTGACACACCTCTCTAAACAAGTCATTCATAAACTCGAGAAATCGAGTAAGTTAATGGCTTAGTTAGTGGAGTTAGGTGAATTTAATATCATTTACCATCTAAAAATGCAATCAAAGGGCAAGTATTGACAAATTTTGCAACAGAGTTCACATGGGAATCAACGAACGAGACCAAAGTTGAAATACAAGTGAAGAGTTAAGAATAAGCCGAAAACTCAGAACTGAAAATCATTGAGAATACTACAACTGACACTACAGTTAGTATTCTAGCACCAAATTTGTTTCTAAAAAATGGTGTCCTTGCTGAAGGCCCATTCTCGTCAAATATACCCGTTTCAAGATTATTTGTCGATGGCTCGTCCTGTGTAGCTGGTAGTGGAGTTGGGATAATTTAGTTGGCCCTAGACGAGAGTGATATCGAATATGGTTTGATATTCAATTTAAAGTGTCTAACAATAAGGACGAGTATGAAACTTTATTAGCAGGACTTGTGCTTATGAAGGTGCTAAGTGTCAATAATTTTTTTCCCACAGTGATTCATAACTAGTAGTCAACCAAGTTTCGGGAATCTATGAGGTAAAAGATGAGAAAATGGCTAAATACTTAGTGAGAATGAAGATGAGACTTTCAAGTTTCGAAGGAGTGATAGTAAAAAGGATTCCGTGAATTGAGAACAAATGATAAGATGTCCTTACAAAGCTAGCTTTAGCAATGCAAGTCCATCTCTAAAGAACGATTCCGATCAAAATTCTCCAAAAACTAAGCATCGATCGAGAAGAGGCCGACAACGTCGAATGTTTTAACTTAGGCCCGTAATAGATTGACCTCATTATCATGTACATGAAGGATGAAAAGCTCCCTAAATGTAAAGTCAAAAGAAGAAAGGTGTGTTACTATGCCACTAAATTTTTCATTATAAGAAGTGTGTTATACAATAGGGTTATTTTCTCCCACTCTTGAGGTGTATGCATCCTAGAGAAGTAATTTATGTGCTCAGAGATGTTCACAAAGGTTGCTACTCAAGCCATATAAAAGGAAGGTCATTGGCAAAGATAATTCTAACTCGAGTCTACTATTGGCCGAACTTATCAAGGATGCATCCGAGTATGTTCTTAAGTGTGATAAGTGACAGCATTTTATGAACATACCTCATTAACCTTTCTCTACCATCTTTGACCATGGACTTTTTCAATATGGGGAATCGATCTGGTCAGCCCATTACCAAGAGCTAAAGGGAACTTTTATTTCCTTATAGTCACGATTGATTATTTTTTAAATTGGGTAGAGGAAGAGGACATGGTGATTATCCCCAAATAGAAATTATTCAGATTTATTTAGAGAAATATCATCTGTCGATATGGGCCACCAAATACTCTAATATTAGAGAATAAAAACCAGTTCAAGAACAAGTCTCTATCATCCTATTATAACAGCATAATGCACTTCTTCTCGGCACCAGGCCTACCTCAAGCAAAACGGGAAAAAGGAGGTGAAACATGACAATATTGTACGGGATAAAGAATAAATTGTATACGGCCAAAGAAAAGTGGGTTGATGAACAACACAGTGTACTATGTGCATATCAGACCTCTGAGAGGACCCCAATAGGAGAGATCCCTTTTATGTTGGCATATGGGTTGGAAGTAGTCATCCTAACAAAAATTGGGTTACCGAGTCACAGAGTCCAAACGTATAATCCGAAACTAAATATGGAAGAGAGAAGACTTGATTTAGACCTCGTTGAAGAATGCCGAGAAGATGTGGTCATATGACAGTATACCTATCATCATAAAGCCACGATGTTTTACAACAAGAAAATTACAGCTCCTACGATTAAATTTGGTGATCTCGTATTAAAAAATGTCATCTAGAAATATAATAAGCTTCACCCAAATTGTCATGGGCCATACAATATCACTGAAGAAGTAGTTTTAGGCACCTATCATATGGAAAACTTGTAAGGAGAGCCATTCGGCAACCCTTGGAATGCCGCCAAGCTGCAAAAATATTATCATTGAAGAAAATATGTAATAGCCTCAGAGCATTTATTGTAATCCACTGTTATGAGAAATCTTAAATGAAATGAAGTTCTTTCTCCTATTATGCAATTTTGTATTTGGTTATCATATACTCATGAAATCTCTCTCCCAACGGTGTGATAACACTTGGATTCTTGTCCCCCGGGCATGTCTCAATATAAACCCTGAGAGATAGGAATCTTAAACATCAATATTCTAATGGTGAGACAAAAAATCATTACTTTATTGTGAAAATAAAATGAAATATATGTCTCGGCAGCGTGATAACACTTAGAGTCTCATTTTCTAGGCACATCTCAATATAAACCTAAGAGATGGGAAACATAAACTTCATTGTTCTTATGGTGAGACTAAAAATTATTATTTAATCGTGAAAATAAAATGAATTCTCTCTCTCTTGGCAGTATGCGAATGCTTGGAGTCTCGTCTCGTAGGCATGGTTCAATATAAATCCTGAGAGGTGGAAAACTTAAACATCATTAATTTATGGTGAAAATAAAATGGAACTCTCTCTCAATGGCATGAGAATACATGGAGGATCATTTTCTAGGCATGTCACAACATAAAACCTGAGAGATGGGAAAATTAAACATCATAAATCTTTTGGTGACACTAAACATCATTATTTTATAGTGAAAATAAAATGAAATATCTCTCAGTGGTGTGAGAACACTTGGAGTCTCGTCTCTCAGGCATGTCTCAATATAAACCTTGAGATATGGGAAACTTAAACATCATTACTATTATGGTGAGACTAAACATCATTTCTTTATGGTGAAAATAAAACGAAATATCTCTCTTGGTGGTGTGAGAACACCTGAAGTCTCATCTCCTAGGCACATCTCCATATAAATCTTGAGAGATGGAAAACTTAAGCATCATTATTCTTATCGTGACACTAAACATCATAATTTTAGAGTGAAAATAAAATGAACTCTCTCTCTCTCTCTCGATGGTGTGAGAACACTTGGAGTCTCATCTCCTAAGAATGTCTCAATATAAACCCCGAGAGGTGGGAAACTTAAACATCAGTATTCTTATGGTGAGACTAAAAATCCTTATTTTATGGTAAAAATAAAATGGAAACTCATTCTTGGCGATATGAGAATACATGGAGTCTTGTCTCCCAGGCATGTATCACTATAAATCTTGGTAGATGGGAAACATAACATCATTATCTCATGGTGAAAATAAAACATCATCATTTTATGGTAAATAAAAAAGCAAAAACTACACAAGTACGTACATATAGTGACGAAAACAAAACAAAGTATATCATAATATAATTTATAAAAACACCCCCAATAAAGGGGCCTTAAGAAATATAATAACATTGTTAAAATACTAAAAGTGGAAAAAGATTAATATTTACAGATAAAAAGCTGGGCATCAAAGACTACAGGCGATCGCTCATAGATTAAAAATTAAGAAAGTCAAGTCTTGGCTATGAGGTCACCAGTAATAGTAACTTCAGGAACGTTCTACTCCTCTTGAAGATTGGTGGCATCCTATCACCAACTTGAGTCTCTTCTTCAACTATATGAATCATCTCATCACCCCCAACATCGACATCAACAATCTCGTCATTAATGACCACAACTTGGATCTCCTTCAGAGTGGCGATGGTCTCGAAATCAGAGAAACTCATGGAGTTTAAGGTGTTAGCAACCTTAGGATATTGGTGGCAAGATCAGGAAATTAGGTGACCCCTCGCATGCAAATGGCCTTGGACCCCTTCTTCAGATATTGAATGTCATAGCAAAAGAATTCCTCAAACTCCCTAAAAATCTCCACAACCGCCTCACAACTAGTTTTCAAAAGTTCCTTCTCTACCTCGACACGTTGCTTCAAGGTTTCCTTGTGGTCGTCTTTCCGAAGCATCAGGATAAGTCTTATATCGATCTCAAAGATTGACCATCTCTTATTCACAAGTAAATTTTTCATCGACCATCTTCTTCTATATGTCGGCTATCTTTTATTCGGCTTGTTCAACTAGCTTGATCTTTGGCTCATTATCTACAACCCACTGGTGACGGTGATGTAGAAAAATAATAAACTAAAATAAGGCAAATATGAGAGATAAAAATCAGTATGCGACGAGAAAGCACTTCGTAAAAACTAAAATTATTACCTGAGTAACCCTGTGTAGAGAAAAGCTGAAAACTCTAATGCTATAATAAGCACCAAATAAACGGCTATCACATGGTGGAATCACCAAAGAGATGACTTATTTGGCCTTCAATTGACTCCCGAGAAGAGACTCGGGATTCAGTCGAGCTGAGAGAGATGAGAGATCGCCAATGAATCGTCAAAAAATGGGACGCTAGGAGTAGTGAGTCATCTTAAAGGTTTACATTTCTTTTCTTTTTAAGAGACAACAACAGACCTAGTAGCATATTTTCTCTTTTTTGAACTCTCAACATTTTGGTCGACAGTTATAAATTTAAACATGGAGGGGTGTGTCGAATAGGCAGTAGTCTTGCCCTTTATCTTGGACAAAACATTTCTAGTGATGGAAGATTCCTTTTATATCATAGATATGATCAGGTGTATTTTTAGGATGATCTGTAAAATGAAAAGATCAATAATTTCCAGTATCGGCTAAAGAATGAGACGATAAGAAAATTAGTAGAACTTTTAGAAATAAAGAATCTTACAAAGAGACCCGAATGGGGCTGACCCCATCCCCACAAATTAGAGGATTTCAGGATTGATCAACTCCTCAAAGGGTATAAGACCATCAGTTCCTCTTAGTTGGTCAACCCTCTTTCTGTTGCTAATACTAAATTCAAGGTCAAGTTTAGCTGAGATTGTGACCCCTTCCCACTTTTGGGGTGCCTTAACTTCCTTGTTCATTAGCAACGCGTCGTCGTCAAACTCCCACAAGACCTAGATAAAGAAGTACTAAGACTTCTAGTCATGATTGGAAGCCTGGTTCACGTGCAAATGTTATCAGTCTGGTTTATGAGCAATGGAATGGTAATAATAAGGCTTGAATTTGGTGGTAACAGTTTAATAGCATGCTTGAAAGACGTTTGGGCAGAAATATTCCTCCCAGGCAAGCCTCCAAAGGATAATTGACTCCATAATCATCCTCTGAGCATTGGGGGCTAATTGGGTCAGATAATTTCTGATAGTAACATTTGCTCGTTAACGAAAATCTCGTCGTTGTTCTTAATATCATAGGCCCTATTGTACTTAACTGACACTCTCATTTTTAACGTCGAGTTAATGTTATACACGTGTCGTTAGATAATGAGATTAGTCTCTTAGACATCACTCTTATAGAACTAGGCAACACTTGTGTCAACCTCAAAAACTTCTTCCTCGTCAACCTCGGCAATAGGCAATTTACCATGAAGATCTCCTCCTAGATAAGTTGACTCGATCATTGCAGTTAAAGGTTTTGGCATCATATGAGGTGGAATGGTATCTAAAGTCTTATCATTAGAGATATCGTAAATTAGGGTCTCAGGATTCCTATGCTGACGAGACAAGGTACTGGGATGACCTATATTAATTTGCAATGGTAAGAATTATAATTGCTCAGTTTATTTTTTATTTGGCTTATCCCCTTACACATATAGTAGACCATCATGACTGCTTCTAAGTATTTGACGACAAAGTTGAAGACTTTTGGAAGACTGAAGAATTGTTCATCTCAATAATAATAAGAAGAATTATGGTAGTTTGGTAAAGCCTTTATTTTTTCCACTAGATTACTTTCTAAGAGTTTTCATTATGAAATGTTTTAAAAATAGTTTTTAAGAAAAGTTTGAAATCTTTAACGTCTCATTCGAAAGAGTTACGCTATGTTGTTAGAATGATATTTCAAACGTTCAAACGAAATCTGGGACGATGCCTTTTGGTCAATTCTGAAATGTCATTCGAAGGATCATTGGAAGTCGTTCAAACAAGATAGGGTATGTCGTTAGAATGAGGGTTCCCACAATCAAATGGGATGATGTTTCATCAAGTATTGTAATGTTGTTCAAAATGTCGTTGGAAGCCTGATCGAACGAACAAGGGTAAGTCGTTTGAATGAGGTACCTGGTCATTCGAACAAGCACACCATTTTTTTTAATTAAATCCAATTTAAATACTTAATGGTTATGCTTTTGCAACTAACTTCCTTATAAATAGATATGCAGGATTAGAGTCTTTAATAACTTTTTTAACACTTTTCTAAGCTCTTTTAGAGTTCCTTTTGTGATCAAACTCTACAAATTTTTGTCCAAACCCCTTTGAAATTTAAAGATCATTTTGTCAAATCAAGACGAACACTTTCATGTTCAAAAACACTTGTAGAGTTCATCTATACTGCTGATTTATGAAGTAAAGGCTTTATTGATCAAGAAGAAGGTTGACCAGAGGATATCGAGGGAAGACTACTTCCTGTGGGTGGTGCTCGACTGAATCGTTGCTATAGAAGGGTTGAAGAATTGGGCATCAAACTTATTGTGTCTGTCAAATCTCATTGTGTTAAAATAGTTTTTTTTCTCAAAAGGTATTTTTCCTTAGTTCTTCGCATGTTTGATTATTTGGTTAAGTTTAATTAATTTGGACTTCATCTTTGAATGCACACTAAATTAATTCAAGATAAAATTTGCTAAAATTTAATTTGTGTGTGTTTGGACTAAGACACGAATAAATTCATAGAATCCCCGCATTCTCATACTTGATTTAGCAAAATCAACAATGACTTTCATGGCTTCTTTAAATGAGTCGGGGTTAATGACAATAACACTTGGAGAATGAACTTGAAATAAAATGTCTTAGTAGGGAGAGTTGGTCAGACATAATAGAGGAGAAACTATCGCTAAATGTGTCGGAGCCAGAGGTATTGGAGGGACTCTCTCTCGATGAGATCAGTCTTGGCTAAATTGAGCATCAGCCACTTCTTTGTCTTAGCGAACACGATCGCGAAGGCAGCGCAGCTCAAGCCAAGTCTCATACAAATTCCAATACATTCATAGATGTATGCTCGAGAAAAAGTCACTGAAAAACCAAAAATGTAACCAATTTCCTCCAAAAATCACACAACTACTACCAAAAGTTATCATAACATAAATTCCATTAAATTAGCACCCTGGCACCACCATAGAAGCAGGTGTAAATTTCGTAAAGTCACCTAAAAAAACTAAATCGACAGAACAAAAAAAGTATCAATAAATATATGAGGTGTGATTTAGAGTTACCTGGAAGAAGAAGGCAACTAGAAAATGATAGGACACACTGGAGAAGGTGCTCAGAGGAGGTAGAAAAATAAAATGCCTAGAAAGAGAAAGAAAGATATTTTTTTTCCTCAAAGGTTTTGAGAAAATGGAAGAAATGAGAGAACCCCTCCTAAATCAGTATTGAATATCAAAATGTGGTAATTATGATGAGTGAATACCAAGACATAGGATGATGTGAGGATTGTTCACGTGGGCCAAATGAGCCTTGAATAGCGCACCCAATATCTTTGAATCATGCCAACTCTGACACACCCAAGGGTTGACCAACAACTGGTAAGCATCTCACAGTGGGTATAATTCAAGAACACGTGGTGGTGAGGTGACCATGACACTTGACGATATGACCGCTACATCCTCAAGATATGATTGACAACTAATAGACATATAAGAGTCCAAAGGCTCGGCCTGTAGTCCATTCATAGGAAGAGATGAGACACTAAGTAGAGTTATCTTGAAAGAAAATTGGAACCAGGTTTAAACCCCATCCTCCTACTGACACAGAACTATATGGCCTGGGGGTAATTGATATACATGAATATAGTCTCATCCAGATGGCCCCACGGCATCGAATCATACATTATAGTCTCATCCCACAAACACAACTAGCCTTCTCACTTATACCTAATATACAATGGTATCCAACCATTATAGTGTCGTCGCACAAGTGAAACCAACCTCACTCATACCAGTGGAAGAGTTTTAGCCTTAAACAAAACTAACATCACAAGCCATCATGTTTAAGGGTAAGGGATAGGTGTGTTTAGCGCAGGCGACCAACCTATCTTGTCTCGACTTTTAGCATGGAATCGTGCCTTAGATAAACTCTCGACAAGGCTGATACTATAAATACCTCCTATAAATATTTTCATCCAGGCGTGGAAAATATGAAAATGGTAATTTTAGTGGAGATCAATAACCCGTGTGGAGGAATCTTCGCTATGATGACCTAATTTTATGAACAAACAGCTAAAACTCTCTCATAGGCCCTCTACCTCAGCTGGGTATGGGGAGAATGCTGAGGGTGACACTCGCATCCCTAAGTGGGATCGACTTCTACACACCCTAGTGTTTCTCTAAAAAAGTAGTTGGAGAGAGATACAGATATTGTATTGTGTCTCTAATCTCTATTTATACCCCCATTATAGTGAAACTCACTCATACTTTGATGAGTGGACGTAATCTAACGGTCGAACCACTTAAACCTTTATGTTCATCTCCATTTCTCTCGCCTCTTGTGCTAAATTACTAGATAATTATTGTTTCATTACATCTATGCAATACGTATCCCCAGGGTGAATACATGGCATGGTATAAGTATCATCAGTGCGCACGACTAAAGCAGAATTAGGATTTTATTTATAATTGGTAAAAAGTTAATGTTGGATGGAAATAGGGGACTTAGATATATTAAGATATTGATGTAAGACCTTTAATTATATATGAAAAATTAATTAGACAGGGGATAAGTAAGTTATTATAAAGGTATAACACTTATACTCTTCCTAAAACGAAGACTAAATGTCTTGTGTATTATGTACAACATAGCGGGTATGACTACTTATGGACCATGCAATGGAAATCCATCTTTGGTATCTTGGTAGATAGAGATAAGTTTACCTCAGAGTGTGCGACAACGATTGATATTCTTATAAACCATGCGACTTGTATCCATGTTTGGTATCCCGACAGATAGAGACGAGTTTACCTTGGACCGTATAGCGACAATCATTTCAGTGCTATGGTAGATAGACATAATTTATATCTTATACTATGAGATGGGGATCCATATTCAGTATCCTGGTAGATAAAATAGGCTTTACCCTGGACCGAACGATGAGAATCCATCTTCGGTACGCCGGTGACTTGTTATACAATATTTGGTATGAACTAAACTTATGTAGATATAAATTGTGTTTCTTGATTAGATTTATATACTTGATATGCATAGAATAATATTCAATTGAAATGAATAATACGTAATCATGGGGTTTATTTGGGTATGGGATTAGACGCTTATGATATCTATGACTTTTGGGTTTAGGATAACTTAAAAGATGAGAGGAAGATGCGTAATTATATTGAATCCCAAACTTAAAAAGTTGGGAAAATGTAACTCCGTTGAGATCAACTAAGGTAGTTGCCCAGTCGGAGTTTATTTTGGTGATGAGGTAAGGTCCCCCCCCCCCATCAATTGGGTATATTTTTTTCTCCGAGAGTCTGGGGAGACTTGAGATTCTCCCTTAGGACTAGGTATCCCTATTGTATGTTTCTCTTATTTACCCTTTTACTAAATGCACGTGTGATCCATTGTTGTTAGCACTGATTATTATACGTGACATGTTGCCTCCTTTCATCGAGGAGAGCTAGTTAATCATTACCTGGATTTCGAGCATGACCCTTAATGAAGGTATCTCTAGTTTAATGGGTAGGACTACCTTTATGCCATAAATCAATAAGTAGGGGTAGCCTCTACGAGTTTCTCTCTATAGTGTGATAACCCCAAAGGGCGTACGGGATTTTATTTGAAGAGGCACTGTAGGTTTCTATCATCTTAATGATGATGTTTTTAACATTCTTGTTAGCATCTTTTATAGATCCATTGTTTTGAGGTTTGCTTAGGAAAGACTTACGTTAAGTAATCCCATACTCGTGTAGCAGGTTTAAGATCTCTTTCTCAAAGTGAGAACCGTTGTCCTAAACTAATCCATGAGGTACGCTGAAGAGGCAAATGCGCAACGTATGAATTTGGTTACCTTCTTGGCATTCAAAACTGAATAACATTCGGCCTCGACCCACTTGGTGAAGTAGGCGATGGAAATAAAGATGAACTCATGCCAGATGGAGGCTTTACGGGTAACTTTCCTTATGATGTCTATCCCCCAAGTGGAGAAACACCATGGTGAGTCATGCAATAGAGCTTTCAAGGAGGTAGATGTTATTATGGGGGTGTAAGGTTTGCACTTAACACACCTCCTAACGTAATATGTGCAATAATTTTGCATAGTAGTCCATTAACATGATTGCCAGAGTATTTTTTTTTTAGAGAGGGTGTATCCACTCGTGTGGGGGATGCATTTGCCGCTATGTATTTTGTCGATGATCTCAAGGGACTTATCACTCGTTAAAAACCTTAATTTCACTTAGTATAATCCTCTTTTATAGAGTTGGACCCGACAGATGATGAACTGGACTGCCAATCATCTTAGGTTGAATCGATTAACCAAAGATAATTGAGCAGGTAGTGGTTCTTGTTTAGCAACTTCCATATGTTGTAGTTCCATATCCTGGTTCCTATTGTCATTTCTTCGATAACATCGATCTCGAAGCAGTAGGAAGGGGTGATCCAGATAGCTATGATGAACGTGATCCTTTTGGTTCCTTATAGCATATCTACCATTGAGGCTAGGGTCCTAGTCCATCTATAAAGCTTTTCTTATCCCTGGGGAGAAATTTAAAATTAAAATGCTTGAATCATGATGTACATCTCTTAGGTAGGCATGGTAATGTTGTATATTATCACCTTGGATCCTCTATTTACCTAATATTTGATCAATGACCATGCTTGAGTCTTCGTAGGCCTTTAGTTTGGTGGTTCCCATTTCTAGAGTGATTTCAAGACTTATGAAGCAAGCCTTATACACGACCATGTTACCGGCCCACTCATAGGTGAGATTGATAGCTTCAGGGAGTTGACATGAATCGGGAGATATTATAAGCATTTTGATGCCAAATCTATTCTTGTCAGAGTCCCCCGTCAAACTAGAGTTCCCAAGTTTATATTATGTTGAGGGTAAAAATATCCTCATATGAGAATTCTAACTCATTTTCTCCTTCCTTAACTGATAAGGGTTGTCCCATAAGAAGGTTTGAGATGACTCATCCTTCAATGGTTTTCTGCATAAGATCTGTGATTATGAATTCAAACAACATTAGCAGCCACTTGGCCATTTAGTTAGAGAGATTTTATCGAATAGGTATTTTAGGGGATCCATCCTGGAGACGAGTCGTGTGCTAAAGGACATCATGCAATGGTAAAATTTATGAGTGATCCACATAATGGATACACAAGCCTTTTCTATAGCGGCGTATTTGTGTTAGTAGGATATTACATTTTTTCCAACATAGCAGATGGATCACTTATTTTGAGAACTTTTTATGTATTGGGAATACATCTCTATGATAGCCATGTCGATTATGTCTATGTAGAGTAGGAGAGTTTGTCCTAGTTGGGAAGGCACTACTATATACGAGCGAGTGATCTACTCCTATATTTTCTCGAATTCCTACTACCTTTGAGCATTCCATTCATTGGGTGAGTCATCATTGAGTATTTGGAAGATAGGTTTGCATACGGTGGTAAGTTGGTTGATGAACTATCTTATAAAATGTATTTGGACAAAGAATTCTCTGACTTCTTTCTCTATCTTTAGGGGGTGGCATCTACCATATAAGTTTAACCTTAGTGGAGTCTACTTCGATTACATCTTTACTGATAAAGAATATGAGGAACTTCCCTTTGGTAACTCTGAAGAGACATTTTTTAGGGTTTAGCCTTATTTAAAAGAGGCATAGATTTTGAAAGAATTTTTGGAGCACCGAAGTGTGTCCTTCACAGTCATTGAATTTAATGAGCATGTCATCTATATAGACTCCAACTTCCTTGTATATGAGATCGTGAAGTATTGTTGCGGCTACTCTTTGGTAGGTTGCTCCAGCATTCTTGAGACCAAAGGGAATAACCATGTAATAGTATGTTTCCTATCGGGTGATGAATTTAGTCCTTTTCGGGTGATTGAGATGAATTTCTATCTAGTTGTAGCCAACAAACCCGTCTACAAAAGACTTGAGCGCTTTGATGGTCATGCTATCCAATAATAAGATGATATGTGGCAGAGGGAAATTAGCCTTTGGGTAGGCTCGGTTAAGATATCTATAGTCTATGCACATTCTAACTTTTTCATTTGAATTATGTACAGGTATGATGTTGACTATCCATATAGGGTAATCTATTACTAAAATGAACCTGGCATTGAGTTATTTCTCCATTTCCTCCTTAACCTTAAAGGACCATTTGGGTATAAGTTTACGAAGCCTCTTTTTGATAGACTTTGCATTAGGGCGAGTAGGTATCTCATGAATAACTATAGTTGGGTCGATTTTGGGCTTGTCATACAATCAAATACATCTATGAAATGGTGAGGAGATTGGTGAACTCTTTTTTCTTGTTATCATCAAGAGAGGATCCTATTATTAACTATTTAGATCTTTGTGGAGTGCCTAACTTTATCGTTGTTATGTCATCCTCGTTGGGATACATGTGTATATTTTAACATTGTTCAAGTTTTTGTAAGTTCTTTAAGTATTTTAGATCCATAGAGTTATCATTATTAGGTGTGAGGCATATTGCATGTAGTGGATTCATAATCATCACATGTAACACTCGCATCAAAATACTATAAATCATAATTTATTATGCCATAAAAGGGATGAAGGATAGCTTTGATGATAGAAGAAAAGTCTGCTTTATAGAGGGATATATTAGGAGAGAGGATGAAGGAGGACCCAGATTTTAAAGGGGCGGAATCAAAAGGCCTCTGGATTACAAGCTCCATTATGCATTTGGTGGAGGTCTAGTTATTTAGTACTGCTATTTCCATGACATTTGGTGATGAGGTGGTCCTGATTCTATTGGAGAACCTTGGGAGTAGTCTTCGGATTTCCTTGAACCTTAGTGAAAATTGTAGGGTGGGGCAAGCGGTGTTCCTTAGACTATGTTGCCTTTTCCTCATAGGATTGAACATTTTTATTAGGTGGTTCATCAATGGGTTGGTGTATGGGAGGGCATGTGCGTTCCATTGGTAGTTCTAGAGAGGCTAAGAGATTGTATAATGTGACTCGACCGAAGGTGGTGTATTCCATAATGGTCTCGTCGAAACCGCTATGTGGAGGTAAAAATTGAGCTTAAAGATGCCGACTAATTATCCTATCTCCATTGTGTTACTGTGAGGGATGGAGGCGGTGTATCAATTGTGGAAGTTCTCTGCGGGACTTAAGTATGAAGATCCCAGCATGTCAACTAATGTAGTTTTGTCAGGAAACAAGGTGGGTGGTACCCATTCGAGTTCTTCTTTAAGGCTTTTTCTTTCCTTCTTTGTGACCCATGAGATGCTGATATTGTTGTAATTGACCTCATGGATTTTTCTTGTAATCCATTTAGTACTTCTACCCTGGATTTTAAGGACTTCTTTGCTTCATGCCATCATTGTTTTGGCAAACCGTGATAAGGAAAGTCCTCCCCTTGAAGATAAAAGTGTCCATTACACCCATGATGGGGTCTCTGGGACCGGGGGTTTGAGTTTTATTATTAGGGGTGTACCCAAGGCCGGTTTCTCCCCGGTGTTTAGTGGGAGTGACAACTTTGAGTATTCCTTGATGATTCCATCTGAGTCTAAATCCTGGCATGTATCCCATCTTATGAACGATTCAGGAGGCTACATCGTGAATAACCAATTCTTCCTCAATCACATGTGTGAGTGGTATGACCTAAAATCCACTAAGGCATATATCGTTGCTATCGTGATGGGTATCTAGGAGTTGGACGATACTCAATGGATTGTAATGACCTCCGTGTCAAACAAGAATCTAACTTTCATGTGTAGTGACAAGGGTAATCCCTGTAAATATGACGGTGTGTGATAATTGATTAAATTTGAAAATTTCTAATTTGGCACACTTATTTAATTAAAATCTATTTTTAAGTCAAATTAATCCAGCCCCTTAAATATGCAACTACGTGTGTGCGTGTGTCAATCCATAAAAAAAATAAAGCATGTGACACAAATTTCAGGAAAAATCCTCGAAGGACAAAACCTTTTATTTCTAGAACTCTAAAAAGTTTACAAGACCATTGACTTACATACCATCTTGCTTTCGCCCACAAGAGTAACGCACGGTGCCTTCGTCAAACATTCAAAGTAACGGCTAGAAATCAGTAGTGGTTCAAACGTAGCTATACCACAAGGATGCGCAGCCCAGACACGCAGTCTAAAATCTTCAAAGGACTCCCTCCACAATAGCACGTAGCTCTCCGGTTGCAGAGTTCTCCCCACAAAGAATGAACAAAAGCAAAGTGTGTTCTTGACCACCAAAAACAATTCACCAAAGCATATGGTATTTTTGTAAATTGAAACCAAAAGGGATGAAAACCCTAAAAGAAGAAGTCAAAAAGAATTCTGCAGATTCACAGTTTTTTGTCTTTCAAAACGCTGGGACTTCTTAATGAAAACGAAACCATTTAATGAGTATTTATAGAAAAGTGCGCCACCTTGGTCGTTCGAACGAAAAAAGGGATCTCACTCGAATGAAGTACACGTGTTGTTTGAACGACATCGTACGACATCTAATGTCCTTCAAATGAGGTGGGATCTCGCTTGAACAACCTGGGCATCAAAATCGAGGAACGCTACAGGACTTAGAAAAATTACTCATTCTCAAATTTTGACAAAAAAAGTCTGCTCCAACACTTAGAAAATATTTTGAAAAAATATCCCAAAGCTCTAAGTGCAAAGTTAAGGTATTTAAAACGTAACCTTACCAAAGTAAACTTTGCGGAGTCTTTTTGATAAAGAACCTTGACATATTCGGATCCGTCTTGATGTAGATTGCTCCTGAACTTCTTCGACGGTTGTAACGATATACAACATAATTAATTGTGACGAACATTTATAAAAATATGTCCTTACAAATCTCCAACTATGTTTATGCCAAAACATACAGAAAAACATCTGAATTATCAAATACCAAATGACCTATACAAATCTACCCTCCCATGAATAAATTTTCAAGATCTCAAACTGTTCTTCAAAAATCTTCATCAAATCTCAAAGATTTTCTCATCATGGTGTGCAACATAACGATCATCAATATTTGTACCTACACACAAGAGATAAAGCAAAAACCTTCATGACGTATCGAGTTTGAAATGAAATAAGAGTAAATCATTAATAAATCGAATCTCCCCCATAATGCAAAAGCTCCCCCATAATATGATAATTCTTTCTCCCCCTTTTTATGATGTCCCCAAATAGACAGATAAGAAGAAATAATCAAAACATGAAGTGTCACGATAAAATCCATAGCAAACATGAATCAAACTACGTCCATGCAAAGGAGTATCTCAAAAACATTCACAAACTATTTTTGATTTTTCAATTTTTTCGTATAAACATAAAATACCAAAAATCAAACCATGGATTTAAACTTAAAGAACCAAGTCATGGAAATGGAATGAATGGGTGTGAACACATTCGATAGGTAAATCAACTCAATCAATCATTTGTGCATGATGAATATGTGTACTCCTAACGAATGAACATCAAAAGTATCCTTAGGTGTAAAAACTTTTGAATTTAGATGACATCGTCTTATACAAATCAACAAATCAAAGTTAAAGTGATTTCCACACCAATAACGTCCAAAAATATTTAACGATTTTTCAAGATTTTCAAGGACGTGCAAACCCGTTTTAAATTCCATCCAAACTCCCTAATGAATATTTTCTTTTAAAGGTAATCTAAATTCTCAAACATTGAAGAATTGGTGCAAAAACCTAATGGCCCCTCTTTGGCATGAATTTGTTTTTATTGCCTTTAAATTTTTTCGGGTTCTTTTAAACCTCTTTGGACCCCGTATAATAAAATTCCTCAACTTTTAGGTCCGATATAACGGTGGCGTAGTATTCGCAAAGGCCAAATGAACCTTTCGCAACCCTTCCCCATTTTCAAATAAAGCACATAAACTCACACAAGGATCTTACATGCACAACTTTCTTATCAAGTTTTATCGCGCTTGATTCATTTTAAGGACAGGATTGAAGTGAAAACACCCAACCAACATGTGATATGATAAGCAAAATAATCAAACAAATCCGTCCATGTGTGCAATAAATAAAATCATGAGTCAAACATGTAGGAAGTAACACTTAATTACATTGCAATGAGTCCAAACATTTTAGCGCATATCGATGAATTGACATATTGTCTCAAAACACTATCAAACAGTCACAAGAAAAATGGAATAATGTTATGACTCAGTCATCCTAAGTGTTCATCCATAAAAGGTACAAACAAAATACAAATCTTTTTGGATTTTCTCACAAGTTTTATCAAAATAATTTTTTTTTTTGTATTTTTCAAAAAATTTCCCAAAAAATGGAAAACATGCAAAAAATGATACATACTAGCAATAGGCAAATAATGTCATCATGGAAAGCATCCTATGCTAGTAAACAAGGTAAACCTTAGTCGTTAGGTGCGGAGGGGTTTTCCAAAGGTGGTGCCAACTTATGAAAAACCTCTATCAAATCTTGTGAAGTTTTGACCAAAAACTTAACTTGCTCACCTAAATGTGCAAACTCTCTCATGTAGTCTCCAGGAGCATGTAAAGTATCATGTGTGGGTACATGTGTGGTAGAAATACGTGTAGAAGCAAAACGTGATACATAACCCAACTTAAAGCAAAATTCCATAAGGTGTCGTCTCCTCTTGGAATGGAAACAAATATAAATAGGCCTGGAACATCTCTCTCAAAAAATCTAGGACGTTCTATCCTAATGGGAAACGGACGCCTAGGTGGGTTAATTTTTGGGCCATGTGAATCTGTCACTAAAGTGGGAATCGGCTCGGGTGCGACAAAAGAAGTGGAAGCACCGTCATGACCTTTTTCAAGCCCATAAACGCTACCCTTATCGGGATTAAGAACCACCTTTTCAACCTTCTTAAGTGTGTTCTTAAAATTGACTTTGACCTCCCTGGCACGCTCGAGATCACTCTCGAGTCGGGATACACGTGTCATCAGACTAGACACCGTGTCGATCAAATCATATTTTTCCTTTCTTAAAATCACATTCTCTCTCTTCAAATTTAACACTCGGCGACCTAAATCCCTATTATACTTCTTTATTTTTAAGGTCTCGGTGTACAAATCTCTAAATACTTTTTGGAGCTCACTTTCATCTCCACTTTCACTCTCACTTTCACCCTCACTCAAAACACTCAAATCCTCCTCCTTGGGGGTCTCACGAGAACTAGTCCCCTCACCTCCATCTAAACTAGGTGTGCTAACGCGACTAGCTAAAAACGCGACAAACATATCGTGCTCTTTTGTCATCACCCGAATCAAAAACCTCTATGTCGCTATCACTAAGTGTGGCAGGCATAGCCACTTTCTTTCCCTCTCTCCTAAGTCTAGTGGAACACATAAACGCCTTATGCCCTTTACCCCCCACACTCAAAACACGTCAAACTTTCTAAATTTTCCTCACTCTCCTTTTCTTTTTCTCTCTCCTTTTCTTTCTCACCGCTTTCTTTGGTCTCTTTATTTTTCTCAAAAAATCTCTTATTGGAAGACTTAAATTTGTTCATGTTGAGAGATTTTTTTTTTAAAATCGTAAACAGGGCCATACCTTTAAAATCAAAATCTTCCTCAGAATCGGACTCACAAAATTTTTCTTTCTTTTTCTTGTCTTTAAAGCAATGCCTTTATCCTTAGCCTTAATGGTTTGGGGAAACATATCAGTCTCATAGGTTTGAAGATCTCCTACAAGTTCTTACAACTTAAGTGATTTCAAATTTCTCAAAGAGTTCAAAACAGTGACTTTAGGAATAAAGCGTTTTGGGAGAGATCTCAAAATCTTTTTAATGATACGCGTGTTATCAATCACCTCATCCAAATTAAAACTCGTGTTTACAATGCCCGATAAACGTGCATAAAAATCATCAAAGCATTCAAACTCATACATGGTGATAGTCTCAAATTGGGTGGCCGAATTTTATAATTTTGATTCTTTAACCGCGTTCGTACTCTCATGTGTCAATTTCAAAACATCCCATGCTTCTTTAGACGTGGTGCACGTCATAATTCGGCAGAACTCGTCGGGAGTGACAGCTCCAGAAATAGCACTCAAATCACGTGAATTAAAATTAGACATTTTAAAATCGTCTTCAGTCCAGGCCGTCATGGGTTTTAAAGAGGTGATATTTTCATGGTGGCAGTGGGAGGGTTCCATCCATTTTCGCAAAGCAACCAAACACGCTCGTCAATGGATTTTAAACTAGATTTCATGCAAGCTTTCCAATAGGCATAATTTTTCCCATAAAAAATAGGCACATTATTAAATGAATGTTCCATTGAAAAATTGCGATTTTTCACAAAACTGATTTTTTTTAAAAATCAATATCACACTATTTTGCGAAAAATAGGAATATGCGATAAATTAGCGCAACCTTCTGGGATACCAATTTGTAAATATGACAGTGTGTGATAATTGATTAAATTCGTAAATTTATAATTTGGCACACTTATTTAATTAGAGTCTATTTTTAAGTCAAATTAATTTAGCCCCTTAAATATGCAACTACGTGTGAGCATGTGTAAACCTATAAATAAATAAATCATGTGACACAAATTTCAGGAAAAATTCCCGAATGGCAAAACCTTTTATTTCTAGAACTCTGACAAGTTTACAAGATCATTGACTTACATACCATCTTGCTTTCGCCCACAAGAGTAACGCACGGTACCTTCGTCAAACCTTCAAAGTAACGGCTAGAAATCAGCAGTGGTTCGCACGCAGCTATACCACAAAGACGTGCAGTCCAGACATGCAGTTTAAAATCTTTACAAGGACTCCCTCCACAATAGCACGCAACTCTCCAGTTGCAAAGTTCTCCCTACAAAGAATAAACAAAAACAAAGTGTGTTCTTGAACACCAAAAATAATTCACCAAAGCATATGGGATTTTTGTGAATTGAAACCAAAAGGGATGAAAACCCTAAAAGAAGAAGTCAAAAAGAATTCTGTAGATTCACAGTTTTTTGTCTTTCAAAACGCTGGGACTTCTTAATAAAAACGAAACCATTTAATGAGTATTTATAGAAAAGTGCGCCGCCTTGATCGTTCGAACGAAAAAAGGGATCTCGCTCGAACGAAGTACACGTGTTGTTTGAACGACATCGTGCGACATCTAATGTCCTTCGAATGAGGTGGGATCTTGCTTGAACAACCTGGGCGTCAAAATTGAGGAACGCTACTAGACTTAGAAAAATTACTCATTCTCAAATTTTGACAAAAAAAGTCCGCTCCAACACTTAGAAAATATTTTGAAAAAATATCCCAAAGCTCTAAGTGAAAAGTCAAGGTATTTAAAACATAACCTTACCAACGTAAACTTTGCGAAGTCTTTTTAATGAAGAACCTTGATATATTCGAATCCGTCTTGATGTAGATTGCCCTAGAACTTCTTCGATGGTTGTAATTGTATACGACATAATTAATTGTGATGGACATTTATAAAAATATATCCTTATAGTCCCCCATAGGATGTATCCAAACTCTTCCTAATAGAAGTTTGAATTTGTCCAGGATATCAACTACTTAAAACTCTACATCACATTTGATAGTACCTACTATGACTGTGAGAGTGATGAATCTCATGACCTATCAACGGGTATTATCATAAGTGTTGATGGATATGGAAGATGGTGTAAACTTAACAGAAGTGTATCCCAAACCGATGACATTACTAAAAGGGCATACATTGATGGTGGATCCACTGTCTATTAGTAGTAAGTGTAAAATCTATCTATAGGACTCGGTGGTGATGTATAGTGCAAATCAGTGGTTGCGGCCCTATATATGGAGGTTTGAATTATAAAAGATAATGAGTTGTTTCATGGTAATGGACCCAATGGTAGCGGACATCACAGTCATCTTTTATGGCATTGAGGCTTGAGACAATAGATGGATGGGGGGTGACTCGGTGTTCTCAAGATGTAGCTAGTAATTCCCAAATGGTGATATTAGCCGATGTTCGACAGAGTTGTCCTTGGATTTTTTTTTGAGGAGGGGGTGAAAATTCCTTCGATGGGACACTTATCTTTATTAGCGGGTTTGGAGGAGTGGAGTGTTGTCCATATCATGTGAGGAAGTCAACCTACTTATTTAGGGAAAGTATGGAATCTTCTCATGATTATTATTTGTCCTTCTCGAGTCAGAGTAAGAGATCTACCAAGGATATAGGCTTGAAGGTAGGTGATGCTGGATTCAGGACCATCACTTTAGCCTAATCGAGGTTGGGAGTTTGCTTCGTGTTAGTGGTGGTTTTATTTTTAGTTTCAGGGAGAGAATGATATATGATGTCATATATCCATCGCATGGACATGTCGAAATATAGGGGTATAAAGATTTTCTCTACTATGGAGAGGGCATGCACGTCTTTCTAGCCAGGCGTATCAGATGAGGATTCTGTTGACATGGGCGATCTTGACCATATGTAATCATTTAAAGCGATCTCTTGGATATCTTCATTGTCGAAAGATGTTTTGTATTTTCCCCAGTTTATATCCCTTATGCAACTTACATCTTCATAGTATATGTCTCTATAATAGTATCAAAATTGGCATAGTCGGGCTCCAGGGTAAGATCCCCTTGACAAATCGAGCAATGGCAATCGCAGGCACTACATACTAAAAGCTATCAAATTTCCCTTATATGTGGTTATGGAGGGATAGGTTAACTATTTCGATCAAGAACTTGTAGTAATATCTTCGAGTTGAGGGACCTTCGGGGGGGGGGGGGGGGGGTCTATAGGTCATTTCATCTCGGAGTTCTATGACACCAACTATGTGGGTACCATCCATATAAGTGTTTCCATAGCAACGGAACAAATTGGTATAGTGATGATTCCACGATGATATCTTGAGTACGAATAGGTCAAATGTTAATCATAACATGAGGAAGTCCAATTCACTATGAGGGAAACATAGTTGTGCATATAGTGTCTTTCGGATTGTGGGATGGTCACTTGGGATCTACTTAGATAGATCTGCATATGGCATCCTATATTTCCATTTGAAAATCATCCCACCTAGTGGGCCAGATACCTTCATATATGTTGACACTTGGTGTTTGATTTCCCCCTATTTATTAAAAAATTGGAAGGGTGGGACCTCATACGAGAGATTTGGATGTAAATTGTCTATAGTGTAGATTCATCTTTGCATGCGAAAAATCAAGTGTTCACGTTTTCAAGGTTGTCAAGATCTTCTGCAGTAGCTTAGAACCCAATCCCAGACCTATAATATCGATTGTTGGGAGCGTCGAATGGTGTAAGTCATTGTTTGAGAAGACATAGCCCTTTCCTTGGGGAATGATCCCATTGTGTCATCATTTTTCAGATTTAGTTGTAGAGGCCAAACTTGAGCCCGAGTTCTGGAGATGTGTTTTCCTCATTGATAAGAAGGTGGTCAAAGTAATCTATGATACTTTGTTACAGAAGATGAGTTTAGTAGACATTCTTGGACTTGAGGATCGAGGATCGTGTGGTTAGTTACAGTCCGTTGAAGGCGATGTTTAGCCTAGTCGGACATTGCCTAGGTTTTGGACAAATCAATCGAGAAGTATTGATACTTACCCAAATATCTGTTTGAATAATGTGAATTGTATGAAGAGGGAGGAATCATGATTTGGCACCTTGATGAGGGTATCGGGCATTCATTCCTCGTTGCTTATTGTATTCAATATGGAATATTTTTTGGGTGTCCATGACCCGTTGGTTTGTTCGGAGTAGGTTGCACCTCTCTTTCAGAAGAATCGTGTGTGGGATATATGTTATTGGTCCAGAGTTAGGTCTTAATTCGTCTTCCCAAACATCATCTCTATGGGACGGTATCTTATTTTTTCATCTTCTTCGTACAACAAATAGCGTCGAGCTCGGAACCTCCAAGTAATGTGATCATCTACCCTAAGTTGTCTATCACTCTCTCTCATCCGTGCCAATGGGATTTGGTAATGAGGTGTTCAGATCAAGGTTCTTCCATATTTTGACTTACAAATGTGGAGCTTTCACTATCCCCTGAAGAACTATCAAATAATGTGTTAGAAGTAGTGGGTGAGAGAGTGCTACTATTTATATCATATATCACGAGGGCAAATAAATGTAACTCTGATATTGACTCACCCCATCATGTATATTAGATCGGTACAATAGAGGTGATGTGTTCCATTGCTTGGAGGACTTTATCATACATATATTCCCATTCGACTGAATGATCTATTTTATCCACAGAAGGAATAAGAAGCCTCGGTTCCTTCGAGAGCATGAACTCTATGACTAGGATCAAGTTATATTTGAAATGTTTAGTTTTTAAAAAGTAGATGGCCATGATGGATAATGTCATATGGTCAATGGTGGGTTTGGTCTCAGCGATGATTTGTATAGCGGGAGATGGTGTGCCTAGAGGGGTTGTTGTTTGGAAGGAATAGTGTAACATCATTATCGATTATGATGAATATGTACTATCAGGGTGGATGGGTTGGTGTTTATGGTGGGAGTGTCTGATAAGGCGTTGGTGCGCGAGTTGATATGATATGGAAAGGGTTGTTTGTAACATTGGGCTTTGGTGGTATGAAACTCCCGGAGTTAATGAGACCTTGGATGGCATATCTTAATGCCCAATAGTTATCCATGATCGGATCCTTGATGGAACTCACAATAGGATTCATCCTATTTATTTTTGTATGGGATGGAGGGGATGGCCTAGGGTTGAGTGGTTTGAGTCAACCATCCAACTTTAATGCAATGAATTCCCGATTGAGAGGGGCTTGTAGATTTTTGAGGTTTCTTCGTCGAGTTTATACCTCTTTTGGAAGGAGAACGACTTGATAGTTTATCAATGGATATCTTAGTTGGTACGATGCAGAGGTGGCGACTATAGGTTGGGAAGTGCTAGGTGTGGGGTAGGAATAAGTTTGAGAACTTATTAACATGGAAGTCATAGGGGATCCAAAATATCTGAGGGATTTAATTCTGGTGGAGAACTAATTCTCCGGTAGAGGGATTCTTCCATAGACTTGGTTTCTTTGGCCGTAAAGCTCTTTTTGATTTGCACCTTATGTGGTTAAGATATTTGAAGTCAGGGATCCATGTGTGCCCAAGCTCGTTATGTGCTTCCTTCTATAGGTTCTGGATCACAATATCAATCTAATTATTTTTCAGGGCAGTTGATAATCCGACCTACTTTTCTATCCACAGAGTGACGAAGGCACCGATTTCTTCTCCTTCCTCTTATTTTAAAATCTCTAGGTCTTTACGAGTTACGTCGAGTTCTTCATTGTATTATTAATATTTAAGAAAATAATAACACACATTATCCCATGTTTTGTCACTTCCCTCAAGCTTCAAACACATATACCAGGTAAGGCCCCTCCAGACATAGTAGAGGAGAACATACTTTCTATTACCCTAGGTTTACATTCAAGACGTGAATCTAGTGGTGATAGTTGGACAAATGTGCTAAGAGAGAGCCCATTACTTTGTACATCTTAAAGACAAATATCTTGAATCTATCCGACAGCTGGGATTTAGGATAGAACTCCATCTTCTTGATATTGGTTAAGTCTTGTTTATACTGTCTCGATAATCGCTACAGATGGTGTACTAGTGTTAGGGATATAGGGAGGGATTACATTAGCTCCAGTCATGGTAGACATGTGCTCGATCTAATGCCCCGATCTCTAACTGCATGGTGTTCAAAGAGGTGGTATTATTCTTGAACTGACTTAAGAACTGGTCCATTATGGACAGAGCCTTATATTTTTTTTATAGACATGGAATGCATGACGGAAAAAATTAGTAATTCGTGATTTGGGAGCTCGCTGATGAAGACCAAATGACCTCACAGAGCACGAAAAGCGAGTTTGTAGCGTAAGATCTTAGGCAGGATCCCTGGGGTGCCATTTGGCAGTCCAGAACTTATTTTTTAGAAAAATGGTCATAAAATGCAAATCATATGTCATAATAATGCATGGGTTGGACCGTTAAAAAGGGTATTCAGAGTCGTTTAAGAATCCATTGAGCCACTCCCGAGTTTGAGAGATCACGAAGGTCAAACGGGGCCTAAAAGCATCCATTTGTCACTAGACAGGAAGTTTTCGAAGGAAAACGGATTGTTCATCCAAATTGTAAGGATAATTAGTGAACAAGATGGACCGATGGAAGGGTATTAAGTTCCTTTTGAGATTTCATTTAGCTTCGTTCAGTTTGGAGAGTTGACCAAGGTTCAAAGGGCCTCGAAAGTGCCTGGTCATCCTTCGGAGTAAAATGTCTCGTTTGTCCATATCGTAAGGATGATTCATTCACGAGACAGATAATTGGAAAGTGGATTCAGAGACCTTCGAAGATTCATTGATCTTTGCTCAAGCTGGAGAGTTGAAAGGAGTCAAATGGGTCCAAGAGTGCCTGATGGCCTCTAGATCAATTTTTAGAGTAAAACGGACCGTTCATCCAAACTGTAAGGATGACTCACACATGAGGTAGACCATTGGAAAGTGGATTCAGAGTCCTTCAAATATTCAGGAATTTCTCCACAAGTAAGAGAGTTGACCAGAGTCAAAAGGGGCTCGAGAGTGCTTAGTGGCCTCCAGATTGGTACTCAGCGTATGAGCTAGGGTTTACGGTGAACGACTGAGTGCTAGGGACCAAAGGAGTTCTTAGGGGGACCTAGTTTAAACACCCCATTCTAGCACCCCTAACCTCTCCTTAGGTCCCTATTACCTCCCCTCATCACTACAAACCTAAGTCATACCACGGGTACTGACCTAGAGGCCATCGGGCACTCCCAGGCTCCATTTGACCAAAAGTCAAACTCTTCAGCTCGATTGAGACTGAATGAATTTTCAAAGGGCACTGAAACCCCTTTCAAATGGTTCACCCTGTGCGCAATTCTGACTTACGGTACAGACGAACGACCTATTTTCCCCCGAAACTTGATCAAGAGGCCACTGGATGCTCCCAGTCTCACTTTTACAAAAGTTAACTCTTCATCTCGACCGAGACTGAATGAATATTCAAAGGGCATTGAAACCCCTTTCCAACGGTTCACCTCGTGCGTGATTCTGAGTTGCGGTACAAACGAACGATCCGTTTTACTCCGAAAGGTCACCAAACACTTCCAGTCCCCGGTTGACCAAAATCAACTCCCCAAACCGAGTCAAGCTCTTTGTAATGTCTAAGTACATCTCCTAACCTTTCCAATGGTACACCCCGTGCATGATTCTAACTTACCATGCAGACGAACGATCCATTTGCGTTCGACGATTCCCCATCCAAAGGACCAATGAAAGCTTTCGAGCCACCTTTGACATAAAGTTAACTCCTGGACCCGGGAACAGTCCAAATAATTTCTAAGGTCTCTGAAGTACCTTTCCAACGGTTCGCCCCGTGCTTGATTCGGATCAACGGTTTGCTCTCTACGACCAATTTTTCAAAGGAACCTGAAAGAGACTGCCAAATGGCAGGTTCCAAACCGTGCCTATCGGCAGTGTGCCTAAAAACACCTACCGATTGGCAAGACCAGGTCTATGCCGATCGGAAATTCCCTGGGTCTATAAAAAGGAGGGCCTGACTTCATTACAAGGGGACACAATATCTGAGATCCATCACTCTCAGCGAACTCAGAAAACCCCTCTCGAAGTCAGCGTGATTTCCACATCCAAATCCTTTTCCAACCTTCATTTTTCATCATCCTTTTCATCAAACTTGGTGAATTAACCACCCTTAATCATCACCCAAGTGCAAGGGCTGCTCTCCAACATCCAAGATCAAGCTCAAGATCTCCAAAAGGTCCAACTTTTTCAACTCTCTCTTTAAATTCTCGTAAATTCGAATTAATTTGTTTTATTACTTAACACTTTTATTCTCTTATCTCACATATCCTAATATAATTTTTATTTAATATTATAGCACATCTTTTATTTTCATATAAATAAAACCTGAAAACAAGAAAAAGAGGGTTTGCTCATTAATTCCAAATGGGAATTCTCACACTTTTCTCATAACTAAAACACTTTTTTACACACACACACACACACACACATATAAGAGAAGTCTTCGGTTGGATTTATGGGATAAATCCCACCCCCCATTTTGCATACGAACTACGTGGACTTTTATGCCTCTATAGGCTATGTAGGCGTCTCGGGGTAAAACCCGACACTCCAGTCTTGTTCCTACTTTTTTCCTATTTTTTCTATATTCTTTAAACTTAACTCTCTTAGACTCTCTATATATATATTTGTTCTTGATGGTGTATTATTCCGTATGCGTTATTGTTCCCTCATAATGATCAACGCTAGGATAATCGCGTTAATCCTATTTTCTAATATTACTTTTAAGAACATTCCTACAGATGACTCTCTTTATCTCTTCCATGATACAAGTCGATGATTCCTATCTCCACTACATATACACATGCACACATATCACGGGGAAGTAAAGGAAAATAGAAATAACCCAAGAGAGACCGTAAGGGCGGAATGGGTGCTTAACACCTTCCTATTTCGTAACTTAGCCTCCGAACTCTTTTTGAATCATTTTAGTTTCGTATGTATCAGTATGTCTTTGAATGTCGTCCTTCGGGATGGCTACTTTTCTTTCGTCTATTTTCAGTAAAATAGACTGGCGACTCCATCTATCTACATTTTTCACCTCATCACCAACGTCGGTCGAAGCTCTCCCGAGAGGGATGCGCAGGACCATGATCCTCTCGATGTTGAAGACACGCCTCTTCTTCGTCCCTCCCGCCGTGAGGATTGGGGGATGGCCACAGTGGCGACTCCGCTGGGGATACTTATTTTGAGGGCTAGACTCTATTTACATGGGTGTTATATTTGCTTATATTTTCCCCTATTTTTCATGGCCCTTTTACTATTTATGTGTACCTCATGCTTATGCTTCAATTCACACATTTGTAGAAGATTATCCATGTACACTTCACACCACGTGCACCTAGGATCACATATGTCCACATGTTGTAAGCATCACCCATCCATACTTGGTATACCATTGGTACTTATACTTTGCTCCCTGTTGGGCATGATCAAGAAAGATACTCTCATCATAAGATATTAATAAGAGAATCATGCATGATTCACACGACATCACCAAAGAGTATTGTGATTGACCAAATTTTGTCCCGTAACTAAAGGGTCACTTCGTGATGGGCGCGGGTCCGGCAGGGCACAGTTAGCCTAAGTGATATGACTCCCACCTTCCATTGGCCAAGTACCTTCGACGTATATCAAATGGTTCCCTCGCATCATACCGCTTGACCAAAGTCATGACGGGAGGTATATCGCAGGTAACTCATTCACGTACGCTGAGTATATCAAATTAGCTCTCACATGTAATGTCCCCATGAGGTATATAGTGAGGTAATTCACGTACACTCAGGTATATCAAATGGCTTATCCACACGTACCGACTGCCCATAAAAGCAAGATGTATATCGTGGAAGCCATGCCAAAGGGGGGAACCCTTTCCGATTCACCCAACCAACTGGATACCCGCATATAGGTATCAAGCCTAGGACATATATGTTAGATTATCAGTTTCGACCCTAAACTTTGCTGAAATTTCGGGTCAGCCTGCTGCCAAAATTTTCGTGCATTTTTAAAATGGGACCCTACCCGTGAGCCTGGTTACAAGTCCAACCATAGCTTTGTATATGTTACAAACCCAACTTTTCCAGGCTCGGGTCCTGTTCGGCATTTCATTTTCCATTTAGGAGAATTTAATACAAGTGAGAACATAATAATAATAATCATGCTGAGACCCGTCTCCCAAAATATTTCTCTTTTCTTTATCAAAAATTCAAAAACATTACTCTTTTCTTAATCAAAAATCCAAAAACATTTCTCCTTTCTTCATCAAATATCCGAAAACATTTCTCTTTTCTTTATCAAGAACCCAAAAATATTCCTCTTTTCTTTATCAAAAATTCAAAAATATTTCTCCCTTCTTTATCAAAAAATCCAAAAATATTTTGTCTTTCAATATCAAAAAGAAAAAATGTCAAAAATAGTTTCATCCTTTTTTGTCAAAAATAAATCCCATTTTATGCCTTCTTAGGTCGATCGCACGCCCTTAGCCTGGCTCCTTATTGGCTTCGGTCTTCATTCAAATCACCCTAGAGCTCTGTCTATTCCCCTACTACCTCTTCCGAGTGTGGTATGCATCCACTTTCCATGGAGAACACAGATCAAGTACCAGTTGCGCAGCCAGATCTGACGGCAGTTTTAGCTCAGCTCGTGTCCAAGATTGATAACCTTCAGATTGAGGTCCGAGGAATGCAACAAAACTAGGTTCCTATTCCTCAAGATCTCGAGTCCCTATTACCTCATGCTATGGGTCCACCCGAGCCTATCTGGGTTCCCGAAGAGTATCAGCACGCTCCACGTGCCCCTCCTGCTAATGGGTCGCCGCCTGCCAAGCTACCTATGCCAAACATTTCCCAGCCTGGGGCTAACTTGCCTATGATCATTGATCTAAAAGAGGAAGAGTTGAACAAGGTCAAAGAATATCTCAAGATGCTAACTAAAAAGTTTGACCAAGTCAGAATCTCTGGGAATTACATGGACTACACCCTCATGTCTCCTTATCCTAAAGCAAGGTTACCCGTGAAGTTTAAGATGCCAAATATCAAGAAATTCGGAGGAAGTTGACCCCCGATTGTTCATCTTCGCAGTTATCACCGTTCCATGACTCTCTTAGGGGCTTCTAAAGAAGTGATGGCCCAATTATTTCAACAAACTTTGAAGGATATCACCCTACGATGGTTTTTGTCTCTCGAGGAGTCCAGAATTTGTAGCTGGGAGGATGTAGCCCGTGAATTCATATCGCAGTATAAATACAATGAAGAGTTTGAGGTCACCCGTCGTGATTTAAAATTGCTTAAATAGAACTCTGGGGAATCAGTCAGTAACTTCATAGCCCGATGGAGGGAAAAAGCAGCCACCATGACCAATCAACCATCCGAGGAAGAACAAGTCAACATAGTGAAGAAGAAATTCTTGCCCCATATTTGAGCAACAATGGGAGTACAATACTATCCTCACTTCTAAGCTCTCAGAGAAGCAGGAGTAGAAATCGAGGAAGGTCTCGCTAAAACATAAATTGAACCAAAGAAAGTGTCCGGATAGTTCACCCCTAAAAAATATGACAAACCTGTCAGTGTTGCAGTTGCAATCATCAATAGCATCTCTCAACCAACCACTTCGTGGGCACCAGAAAGACGCCCTGTCCCAGTCCAAAAGGAATACACCGAGCTCCATGCTCCCCTCTCCAAAGTTTATCAGGCCCTGTTAAACCGAAACCTTATCAAACCATTGGATCCCCATCCACTACCAAATCCACTCCCAAGAAACTTCAAGGCAGATGCCAATTGCGCCTTTTACCAAACTGCTGTCCATACCATCGATCAATGATTTCACCTCCAAATCATAATCTAAGGTCTAATTGACCGGGGTACCATTGCCCCACCAGCCAATCCTAAGCCAAACACTACTCACAACCCACTCCCAAATCATGCCAATGCCATCTTCCTAGAAGAGAACCCAGAATTTGATCCCTCAACTCAAATCACACCCATACAATCTCCCAAACCTCTTCAAGCTTGCCCGTATTTCCTCCTACACCATGTTAACCCAGCTGATCAGGCACTGTCACTCCTCACCAGAGCATGCATCATTGTCCGTACCCATTTTGAAAACGAAAGTACGGAATTATCAAAAGTGTTAAACCAACTCCTAGAGTTCGGACTGAAATTTCCCTTACAGATGATCATTGATTGCCAGAGTTTTAGTACGCTATTCTTGGAAGCAAAAAAATGGGACCAAGAGTCAGACAGTTGGGTGGTACCAACCGATAAAGTCAGTCTAGATGACGTTGTCCAGATCATGCCAGAATTATTCAGGCAAACCAACTATATTTGCAATATGACTTAGTTACTTGATACTCTGACGCTACAAGGACGCCTGGTCCCTTCACCCTTACTTATCCCCATAGAATGGGAAGACCTGTATGAAGAAGCCATTAAAGTTATGAAATGCATTGAGTTTACAAGGAAATAGAGAATTATTGCCACCGTAAGAGGGGAAGAATTCGAAGATTCAAATAAAGGGAAAGCTTCAGAGAAAACTGGCCCGATAGCCAACATATGTGGGATGATATCATTTGAGGAGCTCCTCGGAGAAATAAATAAGATTGTAGAATAACTCGAGATTGATGAAGAAACAGGGTTCATGTTCTTCCCTTCTTCAGTAAATCACATAACTAGATCATGGAGGCATTACCAGATCCTAAGCTCAGGCAATGGCAAAGGGAAGGGCGTTGAAAACCTTCCTATGCCAGAAATGACCCTCGAGGAAAGCAAGATCCTCTATCAACTAAAGAAAATTGAAGCTAGCATCACTCTATGGGGGATTTTCATGTCTTCTCAGCTACACAGAAATACTTTGATCAAATTGCTCACTTGACCCACATTTCCTCCTTCTACCACACCAAAAGAATCGGTAAATTTAGTCGGATCCTTGACCTCTACCCGAATGCTATCCTTTTCTGAAGAAGAAATCCCCAAAATTGGACCAAACCATAATCATGCACTCAACATCTTCGTCAAAGTTATGGGGAAGATCGTACCACTCTCTCTTGTCGATAATGGATCCACCTTGAATATCTGCCCATTAAGAACCTTTAAATGCTTAGGACTGAAGGAAAGTGACCTCGCCCCAACCTCCGCTGTTGTACGTGCCTACGATAATACTCGTTGAGAAGTGATGGGATCCATAAAACTTGTAATAGGGGCTGGCCCTATAAACCTTGTTATTAAATTCTAAGTTATTGACATCCCATCTTATTTCATCATGTTACTCAGACGACCTTGGCTCCATAGTATCAAGGGTGTATCTTCCTCACTCCATCAGAAATTAAAGTTCTTCACCGACGGACGAGTCATCACCATTTTGGGCGACAACGATAATACCGAGGGTGCAAGCACCAATAATCCAATCCTTGAGATACAGCATGGGTCAAATGATATGATCCTATCAAGATTTCAAGTTGAGACACTTTTACTCTCGGCAGGGGATGATTTTAAAGAAAGGGTTTGTCCGGAATGCGACCCTCGTGGCAACGTCAATGTGATTCATATGTTAAAAAACATGCATTTCATGCCCGGACTGGGGCTAGGGCAAAGAAATCAAGGGATACTTGAGCCCATTGTGCTAAAAAGGCTTTCCCTCCTTGTGGTTTGAGGTATCAACCATCTGAATAAGAGCTCAGAATGATCCGCCAGTCTCAACCAAAGAGAAGACTAGACTGCATTCAGAATATCCCAGGTGACTCCTTGAATGGATAATTCATCAAAGAGGGCGAACACTTCCCCTTTTGTGGCTTTTCGAAACCCTAGTATGACCATACAGATAAGAAGATGAAGCCTGGAATGGAGATCTTATTCCACGACAGCTACCCATGGGCTGAAAGCTCCCAACACCATGTACAATCACTCATCATAGATACCGAAGATTTTGAGGGAAGTGACTCCGAAGATTCCTTCAACTTACAAACACTGACTGACACTCTGTATGGTTCATTCAAGCACTACATCACTAGGTCCATCACACCTGATTAAAGTTGTTGATACACCTCTCCTCAACTGGCATGCTGCGCCCATCCTACTGTTGAAATCCCACCTAAGCCCAATGTTTACCCCATTTCTTCTTATGTTGTCTATCATTGATCAAATGTAATCGATACCTCCTTTGATGAGTTTCTCAATGTTATTTTTCCTATCAATCAAATAAATGAAGATTTTGAGTATCTTGTTGTGTCTTACATTAATTGTTTAGATTCCAATCAAACTTTTGATGATGTTGATTTTGCAAATGAACAATTCTTAACTGATCTAAATAAGGTTAATAATAAATAACATAACCGCATTCAAGTTAATAAAGAAAAGACTATTATTGTTAACCTCGGTTCTAGTAGCCAACTGCGTGAGATTAGGATAGGGGATACCCTCAATGAGCATGAGCACGCACAACTCAAAGAATTATTAAAGGAATTCGCGGATGTCTTCGCATGGTCCTATGACGATATGCCCGGCATTGATCCTAAAATAGCTCAACATGAGATCCCCACTCTTCCAGATTACAAGCCGGTAAAATAAAAACTGAGAAAGCTTTACACCAAATGGTCGCTCAAAGTTAAAGAAGAGGTGGTTAAATAGTTAAACGTGGGCTTCATTCGTGTGATCGAATATCCCACATGGCTAGCCAACATAGTGCATGTACCGAAATTAGGAGGGAAAATTCGAATGTGTGTAGACTACCGGGACTTGAACGAAGCCTCTCCAAAGGAAGACTACCCGCTACCTAGTATCGACCTGGTCGTGGACAACACAACCAGTTATGCTTTTAAGTCGTTCGTCAACGGTTTTGTCGGTTACAACCAAATCAAAATGCACCCAGATCATCAAGAAAAGACCGCATTCATCACCCCACGGGGAACCTCTTGCTACACTGTTATGCCATTTGGTCTCGAGAATGCTGGGGCTACCTACCAGAGGGCTGCCACAACCATCCTGCACGATCTGATTCACAAAGAAGTCGAGGTCTATGTAGATGATATGATTATCAAATCCAAAATTAGAGAAGGTCATATTCCCACTCTTCGAAAGTTCTTCGAACAACTGCGATAGTATCAGATGAGACTCAATCCACATAAATATGTCTTCGGTGTTACAAAGGGAAAACTCTTGGGATTCATGGTCAGTGAGAAAGGGATAGAAGAAGATCCTGTCAAGCTAAAAGCCATACTTGAGATGCCACCTCCCTGAACGAAAAAAGAAGTTCGTGGTTTCCTTGGGAAATTGCAACACATCAGCAGGTTCATTAGCCAGTTAACCTCCATCTGCGAACCAATCTTCAAACTCCTTCGAAAGGATTCAACCAAAGTTTGGAATGAGTCTTGCCAAGAAGCTTTTGACCGAATTAAACAATATCTGACCCAACCTCGGGTACTCATGCCACCACAGCCTATTCTCCCCTTCTTTCTATACCTAACCATAACCGACACTACACCTTTGCTAGCCCAATACCTTAAAGACTCCCGAAAAGAAAGAGCCGTCTATTATGCCAGTCGCAAATTGGCCGAATACGAAGTCAACTACACTACTTTGGAAAAGGCATGTGTCGCACTTGTTTGGGTCACCCAAAAGTTGCGACATTACATGCTCGCCTTCCCCATCAAACTTGTATCCCGAATGGACCCCATCAAGTACCTGCTTGAGAAACTCGCTTTATTCAATCGAATGGCTTGATGGTTGATGCTCCTAGATGAGTTTGATATCATGTACGTCACACAGAAATCCATAAAAGGAAGAGCTACATCTGACTACCTCGCTGACTACCCCACAGAAGAAGCTGATGACTGGATCTCTAAATTCCAGATGAAACATCCTCTACACCGCTCAAGACGACCTCCAATAGCAAATGTTCTTTGACGGCGCAGCCAACAAAAAGGGATATGGCATTGGGATACTTCTGATCGCCCCAGATGACTCCCACACTCCCATCGCCATCAAATTGGATTTCCCCTACACCAATAACATGACTGAATAAGAGGGGTGTGTGGTAGGCCTCAAGGTTGATCTCAAGAAAGGTATTCAATGCCTACATGTCTACGGGGCACCTGTCCTCATCATTGGTCAAGTCCTCAGAAAATAGAAAGTCAAGGACGAGAAATTCCAACCCTTCCATGCCCACTTAGAAGAACCAGCCTCTCAGTTCCAAGACATCACCTTCCATTACCTACCTCGAGCAAAAAATAACCCAGTTGATGCCCTTGCTACCCTAGCTTCCATGGTCGACATGCCTGAAGGAATAACAATGGCCCCATTCCTACTTCAAAAGCAAGATAAACCACCCATTGCTACCACATTGGGCTCATCACCAAAGAAGATCCTGAGCTAGCCAATTGTTGGTATTATGAAATCTGGAACCTCCTCAAGCATGGTAGGTATGCTGAGGGTTCCAATAAGGAAGATCGGGCAACTCTCCGAAGACTGGACACCCAGTACATCATATGTCACAAAGCACTGTTTAAGAGAAACTTCGATGGAACCCATCTACACTGCATCACAGGGGATGACATTGAAGAGGTAATGCGAAAAATCCACAGTGGGGAATACGGTCCCCACATGAAAGGTCACATGCTTGCCAAGAAGATCATGCGACAAGGCTACTACTGGACCACCATAATCCAGGATTGCACCGCCTGTGTTCGGAGATGCCTCAAATGCCAACAATTTTCTAACCTTTAACACTTTCCTTCGCAAGAATTATACAACATGACTTCTCCCAGGTCGTTCTTCAACTGGGGTATCGACATCATAGGGAAAGTTACACCCAATGCCTCCAACGGGCATGAGTTCATCTTAGTTTCCATTGATTACTTCACCAAATGGGTCGAAGCTGAGTCATACGCAGTCCTGAATGCCAAGAAAGTGGCCCAATTCATCAAGAAAAACATCATCCGTCGATATGGGGTTCCGCACGAGCTAATGTCAGATAACGGGTTTCATTTCGAGGAAGAAGTCACAGAAGTGGTAAATGAGTATGGTATTCAGAGACACAAATCTTCTCCATACCGACCTCAGACCAACGGTGCAGTCGAAGCTGCCAATAAAAACCTCAAAGCCATCATCAGTAAGATGACCGAAAGCTATCAAGATTAGGTCGATCGAATCCCATACGCCCTCTGGGGCTACCGAACCTCAATCCGAACCTCTACTGGGGATAACCCTTACTCTCTAGTCTACGGTATGAAAGCAATCCTACCCGTGGAGCTAAAAATCCCTTCACTTCATGTCATGCTCGAAAGCCAAGTTAGTGAGGAGGATTGGCATCAAAGCCGTCTCGAAGAGCTATCACTCTTCGACGAGAGGATATTAAAAGCGTTGTATCACATACAAGGGTACCATCGCCGAATAGCGTGTTCATTTAATAAGAGAGTCAAGTACCACGGTGTCCGAGAAGGGGATTTAGCCCTCAAAGAAATAGTAGAACCCATCTGGGACCCCAAAGGGAAATTCAAGCCCAATTGGAGCGGCCCATACATCGTCAAGAAAATCTTATCCGTAAGTGTTTCCATGCTTACCGACCTAGATAGAGAAGAGATAGCTCATCCAGTCAACCTGGACCGTCTCAAAAAAATTTACCCCTAGTCCGAAATCTCAGCGCGCTACGACTCTTCTCACCTCCCTTCTATTCTAAAAAAAAATCTTCATTTCCCTCTGCCCAGAACTACATGAGCCCGATCCTCTACAAAAACCATTTTTCTGAAAAAATTAAAACCTTTCAAAAAAACCCAGAGGTATGTAGGTAGCTCATATATCTTATATGAGCACGGCCCTTTCTTTTTCACAAAAAAACTATTCTTTTCTTATCTCCGAGAATGACAGTTCATTCTAAGATATACTTGAACAAAAGTATTATTCATGCCTTAGCGATTGGTGTAGATAATTCAAAATACAAAATTCATCAAAAGGCATAGCTGGATGAACAAAAACTTGTTTATTTCATTAATAAGAAATTACAGTGCAATTACATAAGAAAGGGAATGGATAACTCCCTTCCCCCTACCTTCCTAAAAAGCCAAATACAATTCCTAAATTTATTCTCCATTATAAAAAACAAACTCTCCAAGAGACCTACCCATAGCTACCAGAGGATCCCTCTCCATCGTCATTATTTACATCCTGGGGTCCCCAATCTTCCCCTGCCTGAATGGAGTGTCGCAGACGCTCCATGGACCGATAAGCTCGAACCAACCTCAGAAAAACTACCACGCCTCCATCCATGGTATCAGATAAAATAAGCCACATTTGTCCAGTCTTCACTACCAATATCTTGTTAACTACTCTTCTCCACAACCACTTCATACAATCCCCAAGGATGTGCCAAACTCTCCCAACAGGCTGAGAGGGACGGGACGACGGACGTCGACTCTCCCATAAAGATCCAAGCTGCATGTCCAGATGCTCCGTCAGATCTTCTACCGGAAAGAAATATAGTGTTCGAGGTGTCACGACCTGCTCCCAGCCAAATTGGCGTAGAAGTCGCCAAAGGAAATAGAAAGAGGTATGTCTAAGACTAACCAGCCGGGCATACGGGTATTCCCCCAACTCCAAAATAGGCAGCAACTGTCCCCACCAAGGCACTGACCAGTACAGATTTAGAGCCCCATGCTCCATAAACCAGTTCTCCTTGCTCTCGATATCCAGACCAACACTGATGAAATGGCACAAAAAAAGTTAGGTACAGCCAACAAAGGATATTTCGGAGGAGTCACTAGGCGAAATCTTTTAGACAGTCACATGAATAGTATAACGGGGCTACCCCTCAAAAAGTCAGAAGGACCTTCTCACCAAGCATCCAGGCCATTCAGAGTCTTCGCCAGTATCACCGCCGTAATATTGCGACGGTAGGACATCCATGAAGTAATATCTGAAAGTTGTGGGTCCACCAGCAGCTCCCCGATCACCAACAACAATTTTGAAACCAAGCCCATTACGATGGCTACGGCATATCCAACAACAACAACCTCCTGCAAATGCATGAACCGCAACACTGCCAGAAGATAAATCATTCCACCAGTAACCAAGGATCTACCCGCAATACTGCGAGATGCAGAGAAGTGCAACCAACAGCTCCCAAGGAGATCGGGAAAATTCAGGCATAGCAGCCGCCACACTAGGATTTACTCCCAACATGGCAAAAAATTCCTCATAAGTTGGACAAACTCCTTCCAATCCAAAATGGAATACATGGTCTTCGGGGTACCAAAATTATACCGTCGCCATCAGTATGTTCCACTCTATGGTCCGATTACGCCATAAAGAAACTCGACGCATGTTGAAAGCATCATAGTCGACATTATAGGAGCGCATCGCCTCCAAAGTTTTGAGGTAGTTGGAAAACTCAACACTACCAGGGAGAGCCATCTCACAGAATAAGAAAGTAAGAATGTGAAGGTGTTATGAAAACACTCCACCCTTACCCATTTTTATACTTGAAAACCCTCACAAAAAAAAACATAATCCCTGCAGAATTCGAAGGAAATCCTGCCCTACAAGGTACCAAAGGTTGAAGAGGGTACTAATCAAAGCTTTGATTGATTAGACTGGACTGACTAGCCGATAGGCAGGACAAGTTGCTTGCCTATCGGCAACCCCCTATTTTTAAAAATTTACCTTTTTCCTCTTATGTCAAAATCAGAAAACTCAATAAAAATAAATTTATATTCTCAACAGAATTTCAAAATCCCCTTCCATCTTTATATAAATTCTCATTTCAAATAAAATTTCCTTCAAATCCCAAAAATATTTCTTTTTACGGTCTCAGCAGCAAAGTAAAAAGCGCATGTGCATGCATTCATTCATCATTAATAGAAGTTAATCAAAAAACTTCATTGCATTGCATAGATATTTCTCTGTGTTACATCAATCTTGCAGGAAATAAAGAAAAGCAGAAAAACAACGGGACTTAGCCCAAACCTAAATTCTCTCTCTCTCTCTCTCTCTCTCTCTCTCTCACCTAACCTTCACCTCTCTCTCTCTAAGAACTCCCACCCCTGTGACGCGCTCTCTTTCCCCTACGGCGAGACGACACACAACCGCTACCTGAACCAGACTCCTCCCCGGACGAGGTAGACGGCACCAAGCAAGAAGAAACAGGGACCGCATCCTGAATATGGGAAGTCGTTGAAGATATCCAGTCCCCAATGCCCCTCAGCCAAGTGGTGGACACCCGGACTTGCTGCAAGAAAAGGAAAAATCAGTATCAAGCAGAAAAAATCAAAGGAAACCAAAAAGAAGGAAAAAAAAGAACAGAAAGATATACCAAAGGACGAAGAACCTCCTCTGTCAAGCCCAACTCCTCCGGGTCCATCACATGAGGACGATGAAACATAGGCACCATCCCTCCATCAGCTCACTGGATGTTGTATGAAGGGGTATGCAACCGCACAAAGGGAACCTTCGATCTCGCCACCGCCCCAGATGTCGATGGACCACCACCGTTGTGGGAAGACCCCACTGGCTAACTCGAACCCACAAGAGGGAATGGCAGTGCATCATATATGTCGGGTGCCATTATCCAACTCGTCACAAAGTCCATATAATCATATGGCACAGCCGTATCAGTGTGCAAAAGATAGGACTCGCCAATTATCGTCGCGATCCGTGCATCCTCTGGCAATAGCCGCTCCCACCTCGTAGACATAGGGGGCCTCGTAAGTGGCACCACCACCTCCTCCTCAGCAATTCGTCGGACCACCCTCTCCTCGAGATACCAAGAGTGGCCAAACTCATGCACCAGCAAATGCCTCATCTGCGCATTCACCCTAGTCGACTATGTGTCCTAAACATCCGTCCCCCAAGGATAAAAGGTCACCTGAAAAATCCCCAGCAAATATAAGTCACTATGGAATCAAAGCACACAAAGACCAAGAATGAAGAAGGAAAAAGTCTTACCCTATCACAGGTCAGGCCATTCAAGACCTGACACACCACCTCCAGATAAAGAGACTTCCTCGACTGTCGATTGGCCTTGCGCCATCGATACAACAGATAGAATTCCCCAATCATCTCATCCGTCAGAGCAATCAGCTGGGTATTACACCCAATCACCTCATAGATCCATGTCTGCCAAAGACAAGAATCTGCGATAAAAAAAGAGACGTAGAAGAAAAATGCGAATGCATGAAAGGAAAATGCGCAAACTAAATAATACTTTAAGAAGATACGTGGCTCCAGTGAAAGTCTACCAGCAGCACCGGCTAAATGCATCCAGATAAAAATAAAGGGTCACCAAAGTCAGGCTCCCCCAATCATAGAGAGGGATGTTCGAAAACATCCTCAAGTACGGTAAAAAACATAAGTGCATGACGTCGTCGCTCGACGCCACAAAAAATCCCCCCAGCACCAGCAAAATAAACAACCGAACTATCTGCCTCACCTACAGCCCGTCCTCCACATCAATCACCCTGCCCAAAATAACATCCTTCAGCAGGGACAGCCGGATAGAATACCCAGATACTATCCTCCTCACATCACCAAGAACCACCTGTACCGCCTCCGGCCTCACCTACAAAGAGCGGTCCACCTCTATCTGCTCTCCATCATAATCCCGAAGAGGATTTAAAACATTTTCACCAAGAAAATTTCACACTCCCTCAATAGGAACCCCTATTTCCCCAGCAGAACTCTCAAAAGCCAAGTAAATATCCTCCCAACAACGTCCCCGGAGGACCCCTAAGGCATCCAAAACTTCAGGATCATCTCCTATCCCCCAAAGGTCTCAAATTTCCTCGAGAAATACGTCCAAACCCTCGACGACCTAATCAGTCACTCAGTCGAATCTACAACATCAAATTGGTTGTTCCCCCGGTAAAGTCTCTAAAGGATACGAGGATTTCCCCAGCAATCATCTCCCCAGCTCAAATCAAAACCACAAGGTAATTTCCCCGATAGAGTTCCCCAAGAACATCTCAATTTAATCCCTCAGAATTAGCTTCGACACGTAGAATTGGTCATCTCAACTTAAGCCATCGAAATTGGCTTCGACTAGAGGAATTGTTCATCTCAATTTAAACCCTCAGAATTGGCTTCGATCCGTAAAATTGGTCATCTCAATTTAAGCCTTCAGAATTGGCTTCGACCCGCAGAATTGGTCATCTCAACTTAAGCCTTCAGAATTGGCTTCGACCCGCAGAATTGGTCATCTCAATTTAAGCCCTCAGAATTGGCCACAACCCGCTGAATTGGCCATCTCAATTTAAGCCCTCAAAATTGGCTTCGACCCGCATAATTGGTCATCTCAATTTAAGCCCTCAGAATTGGCTTCGACCCACAGAATCAGTCAGCCTTATCTTCAAGCCCTCAGAATTGGCTTCGACTCGCAAAATTAGTCATCTCAATTTAAGCCCTCAGAATTGACTTCGACCCGCAGAATTGGTCATATCAATTTAAGCCCTCAATTTTGGCTTCGACCCGCAGAATTGGTCATCTCAACTTATGCCCTCACAATTGGCTTCAACTCGCAGAATTAGTCATCTCAACTTACCCCTCAGAATCGGCCTCAACCCTCTGAATCGGTCACCCTCATCCTTAGGTCCTCATAATCGGCCTCGACCCTCTTGTCATCCTCTTTCAAAGGCATCATGCGGTGTCTATTCGACGGCTATAGTTTGTTCTAAACTCACCCATCGAGGGTATCTATAGACACCCCATTTTAGCACCCCCTAACCTCTCCTTAGGTCTCTAGCACCGCCTCTTATCACTACAAACCTAAGTCATACCCCGGGTACTGACTTAGAGGCCATCGGGTACTCCCAGGCTCCATTTGACCAAAAGTCAAATTCTTCATCTCGACTGAGATTGAATGAATTTTCAAAGGGCACTAAAAACCCTTTCCAACGGTCTGCCCCGTGCGCGATTCTAACTTACGGTACGGACGAACGACCTATTCTCCCTAGAAATTTGATCAAGAGGCCACCGGACGCTCACAGGCTCTGTTTGACCAAAGTCAACTCTTCATCTTGATCGAGACTTAATGAATCTTCAAAGGGAACCAAAACCCCTTTCTAACGGTCCACCCCGTGCGCGATTCTGACTTACGGTATGAACGGACGATCCGTTTTACTCCAAAAGGTCATCGAACGCTTCCAGGCCAGTTGACCAAAGTTAACTCCCCAAACTGAGTCAAGCTCTTTGGAATGTTAAAGTACATCTCTTAACCTTTCCAACGGTCCATGACCAAGTATAAATTCTTCTGAATTTAGACCCTTAAGTTAGTGATTTTTATATCCCGAACAAGGTAATTGAACCATTTTTATTCCATATCATTGACATTGACTGTTTCTAATAATTTCCCCGAGTTTCATGTATTTCTGATGAATTTTGTTAGGAATGGAGTGTAAGAAAGAGAGAGAGAAATCGGAAGAAAGAAACAGAAGAAAGGAAGAAAAGTCAAAGGGCAAAAATGTAAAGTTATACCCAGAGTTCGAATTCAACACCTAAAGGAAAGTTGAAGAGCTTGATTTCACAAGAGCATCGGAAGAAACAACACGCAAATCAGAGCTCGAGATCAAACGTTATGGCCAGTCAAAGAAGAAAAGGAAAAAGTCAACCCGGAAGAAATCGGACCGATCTGAAATGACCCAAGTCCAGTAGACCCCGGATGGATGACAAACCGATGACAGCAGAACCGATCTGGTGGGTACCGGACCGATCCGGTAGAATAAAAAAAGAACCGATCCGGTAACTGAAAAACGGACCGATCCGAGGGCTATCCGGATCGGTCCGGTCATGCGAAATCTTGGCATTTATTATGAAGATTTTGATGTGCATAGCTTATAAAATCTTGTGCAACAAGCAATTCTGGTTGTCAAATTCGTGCTACTTGGTGCTATAAAAACCCATGCCCTACCTCATTCTAGGGGGTCGATTTAGAGAGAGAGCAATTCAGAAGTTAGGAAATTTTTATTTTCTTGGGTAGGAGTTTTCATAAACCCTAGTTTGTAAGGTTGAGAGAGACAAAATTTCTGGATTCAAAGTCTTTTCATGTTGCTGAATACAAGTATAACAATTCCATTCTCTTATTTGGTATCTATGTTAGTTAAATTTCAATTGTATTGCAAATTATTTCCAATGTTTGGTAGGTCTATACTTCTGTGTATGAATTTGTCTTCTAATCAAATCATGTCTAGCTAAATTCTTAAGGGCTGGCATGCATGAACTCACTCCGAGGCAAATTACTTATGTAGAAAATAGAGGATAAATTAAATATTGACCGAATCGTGGAAGGAAATTACATGAACATGCCAATCTTTTAATCTCTCTTGCCTTAGGTACTTGAGATGTTTAAGAACGTTTTGCAAGTGTAATTGTTCATTCACCGCTTTATATTTACATTTGATTTCATATGGTGAGGGCTAGATCCTTCATATATGTAATGCTTAGGATTTATAAAGATTGGATTTAGTCAATAATTTTAATTTACATTTCTAGTATTCTACACGGTAATTCGTTAAGGTTTGAGGAATTGTACCCTAACCTATTTTCTCTTATTTTTCAATCTAATTTCTCCACAATTTTTTTAGGGTTTTCTTTTCTTTGAGTATATTTTATTCCAATTGCAATTTCTCATCATCAATCATCTTTATATTTCTTTAGAGGAATCATTTCAAGATTTAATAACTTCTCCTACAAAAGTGCCAATTTTTTATCCCTGTGGAGACGATCCCGACTTGTCGGATTATTACTAACGCGACAGGCTTGCACTTGAGCCTATAGAAAATGCACTTTTGAGACAAATTCTTAGTCGCGTCAAGTTTTTGGCGCCGTTGCCGGGGATTACCAATTGGTATAAAGTAGGAAAGTGATTTTAATCTACAAGTGATTTCAAAAATATATATATATATATATATATATATATATATATATATATATATATATATATATTTTCTACATCTCATCTCTTCTGCGTTTTCATGCAGAATTCATCTGCCACCCAAGTTCACGAAAATCCTATTGCTGAAGCAAATTCTGAAAATTCCCATACCACGGACTCTCCTCATTTTTGGGTTCCTCCTCCTTCGCCTAACAATTCAATCACAAGTCGCTCATTAAGTCAAACACTAAGTGTGAATTCTGAATCTTTCGATAGCAATATGTCGGTGCACGGTAGTGTTGGTATTGGTGCTGGAGAGGAAGAGATACCATATCTTCCCATGAAAGATCTTTTATTTCCAGAAAGAACTGTTACCCCTGGTTGCATTTTACTCCCGTATAATGCTTGTCAGTTCCACTTTCGAAATGGGATAATCCAAATTCTTCCTACATTTCATGGGATGGATTCGAAAAAACCATATCTCCATCTTAGAGAGTTCGAGGAAGCATGTGAGACGTTTGGTGACCAAGCTTGCCCACAAGATGTTATCCGGTTAAAGCTTTTCCCTTTTTCCTTAAAGGATAAAGCCAAAACTTGGTTATGGTCACAACCCCCGAATTCCATATTATCCTGGAGAGATATGCAAACCAAGTTTCTCTCCAAGTTCTTTCCACAACACAAAACCAATTATGTCAAGGCACAAATACAAGCTTTTCGACAAAATGAGAATGACGCCTTCGACAAGTGTTGGGAGAGATTTCAGGAGTTAGTTAGTGCTTACCCACATCATGGATTCGAAAAACATCATTTGATTTCATTTTTTCATCAAGGCCTTACTTTAACATCTAAACAACTTGTTCAAACCATGTGCGAAAGACCTTTTTGGGAGTTAGACTCAAGCGATGATGAGGCTCATCTGAAATATGTAGCAGAGACTACCCAAGCATGGGATATTTCTGATCCTAATAGTCAAAATAGAAATCGACAAGTGTCCAATTTGCCTGTTGCGTCCGGTATCTATAACTTGGACAAGGACACTTTGTTAGATAAAAATTTGACCAATTGGAAAAGAATTTCAGAGACATGCTTGAAGTGAGATTGAGAGAAGTAGCTGGACCCGTGCAAGCCGGGAAGGAGAAAGTGTGTGCCATTTGTGCTGTTGGTCATTCTACCAAAGGATGCCCTACCATTCCTGCATACAAGGCAATGTACACTGAACAAGTTGAGGCAATAGGGGGTTTTCGCGGAAATTATAATGCACCGCAAGGGAATGCATACAATCAATCGTGGAGGAATCACCCTGGTTTCAACTATGGATAACCACAAGGGGGGATGGCTCCTAACCCACTGGTGGCTCTACCACCACCACCCCCTCAATTTCAGCAAGTGGCTCCTCAGATGCATCCTCCTATGCAGGTACCACCTCTTGGTCCGTATGTTGCTCCACCTAGGCGATCTCTTAAAGATAATCTGAATCAATTAATCCAATCTCAAAAAGAGAGCAAAGCTAAATATGATCGAATGTTCACTGAAATTCATACTAGCATCTCTAGGTTGCAATCTGCAGTGAATACTCAGGAGAAGGATAAATTCCCAGCTCAAGGCTAAAGACCTCCTTTTCAAGGACAACCAATGGTTAACTCCACATCATCGAATTTGCCAGAACAATGTCAAGCTGTTACTACTCTTCGTAGTGGTCGCGTAATTGATCTAGCACCAAAACTTCCCAAGGAATCTAAAGACAAAGATGAGGGAGTTGAACCTGAAATTCCCAAGGAATCTCAAACTTCCGAGTCTGCCGAGACTCCATTGGATACGAAAGATAAATATGAGGGAGTTGAACCTGAAATTGAAGTCAAACTGCCCACTGCTGCTCCATTTCCTCAACGCTTACCACCACCTAAAAAAGGGGCTTCGCGTACAGAAGTGTTGGATGTTTTGAAGCAAGTAAAATTGAACTTGCCGTTTCTTGATGCTATTCAACAAATTCCAGCATATGCCAAGGTCATCAAAGATCTTTTGACTGTCAAACGACGGCTCAAGGTGAAGAAGAACGTTTTCTATGCACAAAATGTGAGCTCGGTCCTTCTCAATGATCTACCACCAAAATTCAAGGATCCTGGTGCACCTACAATTTCGTGTCTCATAGGAGAAAAAAGAGTGGAAAAAGCATTGCTTGACTTAGGTGCAAGTGTGAACATCCTTACATACTCCATCTATAAGCAGCTTGATTTAGGTGATTTAAAACCTACCCGAATCACTCTACAGTTAGCTTATCGAACAGTGAAAGTGCCTCGTGGGGTTGTGAAGGACGTGATAGTTCAAGTGGACACGTTCTACTTCCCTGTTGATTTTGTCATTTGGGAAACTGAGCCTGCTCCCCATGCGAGAAATCATGTTCCAATAATGTTGGGCCGTTCATTTTTAGCCACTGCTAATGCTTTGATCAATACACGAAATGGCCAAATGCAACTCACTTTGGGAAACATGACTCTCGAGACCAATATTTTCAATGTCGCTAGCCAAATGGGTGATGAGGATGAAATTCTTGAGGTTGATCTTATTGAAGAAGTGGTGGATCAACACATGGAGAAGATCATAGGAGGAGATGCACTGGAAGTGTGTTTAGTGCAAAGTGGTGAGAAAAAGAGCCTTTATACTAAGTTTGAGCGTAAGATGGAAGAGTTGGAAACTTGGTTACTAGAAGAAGTGAGTTTTGAGAAATTAAGAGATGTTGACAGGATTTCTCGGTTTGAAGAATTACCTCCGAGGGAGACAACCATGATTCCCTCGAAAAATAGATTTCCTAGTCTTGAGTTGAAGAAACTACCCTCGCATGTCAAATATGCTTTTCTGGGAGATAATGATACATTTCCTGTTGTTGTTTCTTCCAGGTTAAAAAAAATAGCAAGAGGGCATGTTGTTGGATGTGTTACGGAAGCATAGAAGTGCTTTTGGTTGGACTATAGCAGATTTGAAAGGTATAAGTCCATTGATTTGTACCCATAAAATCCATCTTGAGGAAGAGGTGAAGCCCTCGCGAGAGATGCAAAGGCGATTAAACCCAACTATGAAAGATGTAGTAAGAGAGAAAATCATCAAATTACTAGATGCTGGATTATCTATCCCATTTCTGATAGTAAATGGGTGAGACCAATTCAGGTCGTTCCAAAAAAATTGGGTATGACCGTGGTTGAAAATGCCAAGGGAGAACTAATACCTCAACGCACCACCACCGGGTGGCGTGTATGCATTGACTACCGAAAGCTCAATGTCGGAACCAGAAAAGACCATTTTCCCTTACCGTTCATCGATCAAGTGATTGAATGAGTGGCGGGCCATCCTTACTACTGTTTCCTAGATGGGTATTCTGGTTATAATCAGATTAAAGTGGATGTACTTGATCAAGAAAAGATGACTTTTACATGTCCATTTGGTACCTTTGCCTATAAACGTATGTCATTTGGGTTATGTAATGCACCAGCTAGGGGTGTTCAAAAAATAGACTGGATCGACGGACCGAACCGAACCGAGCCGAACCGACCCTTTTTTTTCGGTCTTTTTTCTTAATCGGTCCGGTCTCGGTTTATTTTTTTGGTGGACCGACCTAGTCGGTCCGGTCCACGGTTTACAATTTCAAAAACCCTGTTAGGACCGACCCGAACCGACTGTATATAAAATAATATATTTTTACATATATATGTATATATATAAGATAAATAAATAGTAAAAGTATATATTTCAATATTTGATTAGTTTAAATTATAGTTTAATTGAATAGTAGGTTTGTTTTAATCACAAATTTTGATATTTTTTAGTTTTTAATGTTTGAAAAAAAATAGACTCGGGTATATTTGTATTATTATAAATGATGTAATTTATTAATGTGAGGACCGACGGGTTAGACCGGACCGACCCTAGAAAAAACAGAACCGACTAGGGTCGGTTAACCGACATTATCGGTCCGGTCTCGGTCCATTTTTTTAGAGGACCGACCAAGTCGGTCCGGTCCCAAAAAAACCTTAAAACCGAACCGGACCGGACCGCGAACACCCCTAGCACCAACAACTTTTCAAAGGTGCATGCTAAGTCTCTTTAGCGACATGATTGAAAAAGGTCTTGAGACGATTTCAGCATTTTCGATCCATCTTTCGACCAATGTTTAGCTAATCTTGAAAGAGTTATATTCTGGTGTGTGGAAAAAGACTTAGTCCTCAATTGGGAAAATGCCATTTTATGGTTACCGAGGGCGTAGTTTTAGGCCACATAGTCTCATCTCGGGGGATTGAAGTTGATCGAGCAAAAATTAAAGTAATAGCTGAGTTACCCCCGCCAAAATCGCTTAAAGATGTGAGGTCCTTTCTAGGCCATGCTGGATTTTATAGAAGATTTATCAAAGAGTTTAGCGCCATCGCTAGACCTTTGAGTACTCTTCTCATGAAGGACACTCCATTTGAATGGAATAAAGCATGTCAAGAAGCTTTTGATAAACTTAAAAGCATGCTAATTTCCGCTCCTATCATGCAAGCTCCTCATTGGTCACTCCCATTTGAGCTTATGTGTGATGCAAGTGATTACGCGATTGGGGCCGTTCTTCGACAAAGAAAAGACAAGAAAGCTCATGTTATTTACTATGCTAGCAGAACATTATCTGGCCCTCAGCTTAATTACTCTACTACGGAGAAAGAGTTACTGGCAGTAGTTTTTGCTCTCGACAAATTCCGCTCTTACATTGTTGGGTCGCCCATCATTTGCTTCACTGATCACTCGGCTCTCAAATATCTCTTGAGCAAGAAAGACGCCAAACCCCATTTAATCAGGTGGATCCTACTCTTATAAGAGTTTAATCTCTCGATTCAAGATAAGAAAGGAGTAGAAAACGTCGTTGCTGACCATTTGTCACGCCTCTCGTCCGACGTACCTATTGATCCCATTCCCATAGACGAGTATTTTTCGGATGAAAATCTATTTGTTACTTCTTCTCTCCCCTGGTTTGCGGATATAGTCAATTACCTTATCACCGGAATTATTCCCTATAATTGGACTCCGCAAGAGAGAAGGAAGTTCATTACATGGTCATGCATGTTCTTTTATGATGATCCATACTTGTTTAAGTATTGTGCTGATCAAATCATCCGGAGATGTGTCCCTGATGAAGAAATCCAAGGGGTAATTCGATTGTGTCATACGGAAGCATGTGGAGGTCATTTTTCCAAAAATAAAACTGCTGCAAAAATCCTTCAAAGCGGTCTCTACTGGCCCACAATCTTCCCGGATGTGAATACTTTTTGCAAATCATGCGATAGATGCCAAAGAATGGGAGCTATTACTCGCCGTGACATGATGCTATTGACCCCAATTCTAGTTTTAGAGTTGTTTGATTGTTGGGGTATTGACTTCATGGGGCCCTTTCCACCTTCTTTTGGTTTTCTATACATCCTCGTCGCTGTAGACTACGTCTCAAAATGGGTAGAGGCCATAGCTACAAAGACGAATGAAAATAAGGTGGTAATAAAATTCATTCAAGAAAACATACTTTCTCGTTTCGGAATGCCTAAGGCTATAATTAGTGATAATGGATCCCATTTGTGCAACAGGCCTATGAAGAAGCTAATGCGAAAGTATGGAGTTGTCCATAAAGTTGGAACAACTTATCACCCTCAATCGAATGGCCAAGCCGAGCTCGCCAATCGGGAAATCAAAAATATCTTGGAAAAGACAGTCGAACCTAATAGGAAAGACTCGTCTCTCAGATTGAATGATGCGCTCTGGGCATATAGAACTGCATATAAGAATCCCCTTGGGATGTCCCCATTTCGATTTGTATATGGCAAGCCTTGTCATCTTCCGGTTGAAATCGAACACAAAGCGTATTGGGCTATCAAAAGGGTGAACTTTAACATGGATAAAGCCGGTGAAAAACGTAAGCTTCAGTTGAATGAGTTGGAAGAAATACGCAATGATGCGTATGAAAGTGCTAAAATATCCAAAGATCGAATGAAACGAGCTCACGATAAAATCATTCGACGGAAAGAGTTTCATTCGAGATAAAAAGTACTTCTCTACAACTCGAGGTTGCACTTGTTTCCCGAAAAATTGCGGTCAAGGTGATCAGGTTCATTCATTGTGAAAGAAGTATTTCCCCATGGAGCTATTGAACTCGAAGATGAAAAAGGGGGAAACATATTTAAGGTCAACGGCATCGTCTCAAGCCGTATTTGGAAGCGATCGTCAAGGAAGCCGACACAATCTGGTTGTCGGACCCCATTTATGGGGGTTGAAAAAAAAAGTGAGGTGAGGTCGTCGCACCCCCGACGTGTATGGGGTGAAGGTTGTATATAATAGTTTTAGGATATTAGGAGTCGTAAATATGTGTTAGGCCCGGGGTAGGGAATCCAATGTTTTTAGGGGTGTTAAGGTTTCAATGAGCATTGCGGGAGTTTTGAAGTGAGAGGAGTTGTAAAGGAATCATTGGAATGGAGAAAAGCAACTTAATAGTGAGAAGACCAGAAAGAAAAGGGAAATTCTGGAAATTCAACAGATCGGATCGGTCCGGTCCTGAAAAAAAAGAACTGATCCGGTTAAGTCGGATCGGTCCGGTACCTAAAATCGGATCGGTCCGGTAATCTGCAGGTGCTACTTCCCGAGGTTCACACCTCTTCAATCCAAATCACATTCATTCCCCCAATCACTTCCTTTCCCCAAAAATTTCGTCTCCTCTATTTCCCCCCATCAATTCCCTCCTATTTCCATATCCCTCCTATAAATACCCACACCTCCTATCCCTATTCCTTCACACCTCCATTTCCTCTCTTCTATCTCACTTTCTGTATAATTTTCTCATACCCATGGCTGCTCCCCAGAAATATACCTCCATTGAAGTCCTGCCCGACGGTGATGGCGAATATCGCTCTCGCCGTGAGGCAAATTGGTGCCGGTGGTCTTTCCGTCCGACGCGAAAAATCCACATTGAGCGACAAGTACTTTGGGATCAGCTGCCGAATTCTGTCACAGGCATGTTCATGTCACGAGGCTGGTGCAGATTTTTTAATGAACCATTTGAGGCAGTTTGGGAGAATGAAGTGCGTCAGTTTTATGGTACGCTTGTCCGTACCGATGAATTCGAATCCCAAGCTTTTGTGGATTCCACACCAATACCGTTCTCATTTGAACTTCTAGCCCAGAAACTCGAGTTTAAAGGTGTGATCACTCCAGATCAATTTGATTATCCTAGTCCCGATCCCGTTCTATCCAAAGCAGTTTGCATCTCGAGAATCGAGCCGGGTGCAGTTTGGACTACCGAAACCCTTCCTGTTGGCCGGTTATCCGATAAGGCACGATTCACTTTTCACATTGTTTGTGCCAACATTTTGCAAACCTCCAATGATTCAGCAATGCGCCCGCGTCAAGCTATAATGATGTATCACTTGTTTGACCATGCCACTGTTATCAATTTGGCCCGCACATTTTACAATGATATTCTCTTTGTGGCCTACGACAAAAAGGGTCGGGCCCCTCTTCCTTATGGCCGTCTCATTACATCCTTACTCAAGGATGCCGGGATTGTTCCACCACAAGATCTTATCAACTTGCCCAAGCCATTAGGGCAAGAATCCCGCACTCGAAGTGAAAGACAAATCCAGCTAATCCGTGCACGGCGCGGCGGCGATTCGAGTGATGAGGAGACTGATGCGGAAGGCCACTACCGATCAACAGGGTCTAGGTTTTAGTTATGGGTGGATAATAACTCTTTGTTGAGGATGTAGGTGACCTTATACCCATGGATTCTTCCTTCGGGGGTCGTGGGAGCTACAAGTATGAAGGTGTATATAAGGAGGTTGCTAGGAAACGAGTTTGGGCAATCCTAGTACTTGGATAGATAATGGTGCGGAAGATGAGGTGACATCTATTTTTGAGTTTTTCCTTTTGAGATTTTCTCGCAGATCTGTCATTGACTGGGGGAGCTTGGCATTGACCATGTTGTATGTTTGATGTAATGGCTTTGCACCTAAAATGAGAGACTTATGAAGGAAAAAATGATGCATTTTTTATTTTATTAACTTGATTTAGTAGCCTACTCTACATGTGCTTTAATTTGCTACAGAGATTATTTTATTTTGCGAAGACAGAGACGAGAATGAAAATGATTTATAGAAAAATGTTTATTTTAAAATAGAGTAATAAAAAGGAATAACCCCGTGGGTAACTTTTCAAAGTAAGGATTTTTGGAAATTGATTTTGGGAAAAAGAGGGAAATGGAATTTTTCTAATATAGGGGGTTGTTGATCGGCATACCCTCTAACCTGCCTGTCGGCAGAGGAGCCAAGTCAAATCATGCCTAGGCTTTGATTGTACTTTTCCGTACTCCTGTGATACTTGGTAGGGCAGAGAGTTAAACATAATTTTGGATAGTTTATTTTTTTGCAAGGATTCTTGGGCAAAGAAGGAGAGTTTGGGGGGTGGGTTTCACCACAGATCTTATTTCTTTTCTCATGTCTTCTTTCTGTTTCTAAAATGTCTCTTCCCATGTACGAATAATTCTCTTCTTACCTTGAAGGATTAGACGCCATGTGCCTTTTTAACATTGATTATGACACTTTCTGCTTGCGTCGAGTTTCTTTATGGACTAATTGGGCCATAGACTGGAACTTGCTAGCAGCAGAGGTATAATTATAGTACCTTTAGAATCACGTCTTTTTATTTGGCCTGGATGACGCCTGTACTACCTTTAAGGAGTTCTCAGCAATATTGGTGGTTAGCCCCAGAGTTGCGACAACTATGCCCAATTTTTCTCGTTCTCCCCGGGCATTTTTGGATGAGTTTCTCCATCTTTCACGTTCGACGGCTCAATTGTTGGTTAATTAAGGGACTATTTATCTTTCATTGGTTATGTATTCGGTGCGCCATAAGGGCTTTATTGATGTTGGCCTCACAAGAGTTGTTGCTTTGGGCCTAATTGCGAGGTAATTACTAGTAAGAGTGGACTTGATTGTTGATCACCAAGTGGCTGCGAGAGTGACATGAATGCCTTACCATCGTAGTCCTGCAGCGGGGGTGTTATCGAAGACCCTAAATTGTCTCGATGCTTGGAAATAGGGTCGTTCTGATTTTTTAAGGGGGATCTCGGTGATGATGTTCATGTGTCTTGCAGAGAGATTTCGTCTGGCGGCCCCTCCTTAGTATCTCTTTGCGAGTGTGCCAAAAATCTTTGTCCGACCTTTCTTTAGTTTCAACCCATCGATAGAGAAGTAGATCAAATGGTTTGTGGAGAACGGAGCCTGGTGTCTTCATTGGTCGGTGCCATGGTGGGGAGACTTGCAGCCTATTTTGCAGAAACGAGAGTATGGGTATGTGTCGTGGTTTAGCCTCGGCCAAATGTCCGTTTATTTCCTTTTAAGTCTTATGTGCCTAGCTGGGTTGGAACATATAGTGCCTCCTCACATAACAAACTTCTTCTCGGTAGATAATATGACTGAATCATTACGGATGTTACTGGGTTTCTTGTGGCATCATCGTCGACCATCTACCAGTCCGTCATAATCTGTAGGAGAGCATGGCATGTGTTCGGGGACTACCTGAAGTGGTTTATAGAAGAAGGTAGTGGAGAACATTATGGAGGAAGAGATTGGGAAAAGGTGGCTTGTCGCCTTCGACACTATGGAGAAGGGTGTTGTGGTTTTGTCCAAACTTGGGGACCTCTACGGAGCGCATACGGAGTGTTAATCAGGAGTGGGAGACTTGGGGGCCTCCAGGGGCAGGTAATGATGATGAGGCAGGGCCATCTAGTATTTGAGGGCGACATTAGTGTAACTGGGAGTAGCATCTATGAAGCTAGGGAGAATTTTATGTTTTGGGTAATTTGTAATAGTATCTAGCATATTTTTGGGTTTTTCTATGGGGTGAGGGATAATTTTTGTGAAGCCGATAAGGATTAGGTAGGTTTGTTCAAGATGTTTTTGTGAGTGGAAAGGGGGTGGTCTGTTTATCTCCTTTCACTGATACTTTATGTAATGGTGATTATGGCCATCCAGGGGCCTCCCATTCCGGATTCCCTCTGGCACATGCATGGAATTGTTCCCTTTCTCGGGGTGCTCGGTCGTCGTTAATGTGGGGGATAATGTGTAGAGATACAGTCGCCAGCCTATTTTGCACAAAATAGGTAAAAGAAATTTCACCATCTCAAGATAACGACATTAAGGACAATACTGACGCTTGTGAAACCAAGTAGTTCAAAGGTTCGGGGACTAAGTTACGGAATGGGAAGGTGTTAGGAACCCATCCCGCCCTTTCGATATCTCATGGGCATTTGTTAATTTTCTCCTATTAGACTCCATGAAGTGTGTGCTCATATGCATAATATAGGTGAAGAATGGAATCATTCAATTTGCATCATAGTAAAGGACGGAGTAAATTCATCCATATGAGTGTTCTCGAAAATAATAATTCAAAATATAGTATGAGTGTTTATCGAATCTCAAGTCGCTATGGAAGAGAAAATGTGTATATCGAAAACACAAGCATGTAATAATATGAATCATAAAGAATATACATGCATATATATATATATATATATATATATCATAGGAGGGAAACATATAAACATGCATAAAGGAGGACTCGAATCTCGGTATTAACCCAAGACGCCTATATAGCCCATGGGACATCAAAGTCCACATAGTTAGACGGTAACATAGTATCGGGTTTAATCCATAAATCCAAACGGAGGATTTTTCTTATGTGTGTGTGTAGAGAAAATGTGTTTTAAGAGTGAGTGTGAAGTGAAAATCCATCTTTTTCTTGTTTTTAGTTTTTTTATGAATATAGAGTGTGTGCAAATACTACTAATAAAGGTTTGAGATTAATATATATGACGTAATGAAATAAAATTCCAAAGTAGAAATAAAGCAAATAATACTGAAATGAGAGAATTAGAGAAAATAATGGATAATTGGACCTCCTTAAGAACGCTTGATGTTGATCTTGGATGTAGACATGTTGATATTGTAGTGATATGGAAGCTGTACGGAGAGGTGGGGGAATTTACCAAGTGTGGTAATAAAGCGAAGGAAGGAAATGCGGGAAAATAGTTTTTTTAGAAAAGGGAACATCTCTGAATTCGAGAGAATGTTCTCTGACTTACCGAAAGGGGTGTTTAGGGTGTGTTTTTCAAGTGAGGTTATGGACTCTATTTATTGATCCAAGGGGACTACCGATAGACAGGGGTATGGATCTGCCTATCAGTATAGCACCTCAGGCATGCTGCTTATAGGAAGGGTCTCTAGGGTGCCATTTGGCAATCCGAAACAGTTTTCACTGAAAAATGATCGTAAAATGGAAATCGTAAGTATGAATCGTGCATGCGGAAAACCATTGAAAAGTATACTTAGAGCCCTTTAAAAATCCATGAGCCATTCCTGGGTTCGAGAGTTGACTAAGGTTAAACGAGGCCCGAAAGCGCTTGTTGGTAACTAGACAATAAGTTTTCGGAGGAAAATAGATCGTTCGTCCAAATCGTAAAGCCAATTTGTGCAAAGGATAGACTGTTGGAAAGGATATTTAGTTCCCTTTTAGATTTGATTTGGCTTCATTCAGTTCGGACATTTGACCAAGGTGAAATAGGAATCGAAAATGCCCAGTGACCCTTCAAAGTAAAATGGGTTGTTTATCCGTATCGTAAGGCTGATTTGCGCATGGTATGGGCCGTTGGAAAGGGGATTCTGAACCCTTCAAAGATTCATTAATATTTTTCTCAAGCTAGAGAGTTGAACAATTCAAATGGGTCCCCGGAGCGCTGATAGCCTCAGGATCAGTTTTCGATAGTGAAATGGATCGTTCATTCAAACAGTAAGGAGGATTCATGCAAAGGGCAGACAATTGGAAAGGGGATTCAGATCCTTTTAAAGATTCATTATGTTTTTGCTTAGAAGTGAAATTTATCCAGAGTCAAATGGGTCTTGGGAGCGCTAGATGGCCTATAGATCGATACTCAGAGTATGATCTAGGGTTTACGGTGAATGATTGAGTGCTAGGGACCAAAGGAGGTGCTTATAGGGGTCCTATGATGGGGTGTCTATAGAAATATCCTCAATGGATGAGATTGGAATGAGTGAAAGTCGTCGAATGATAGACACCACATTGTTACTGGGGAAGAGGATTTTAGGTTAATTCTGTGGACCTAGATGTAAGGACATAAATTTTCAATTCAGTCCATGTATTATTTTGACTTAATTTCGTGAACAAAACTGTGTTTGTAATATGTCATAGGGAGATTTTATTTTATCACGATCCCACTTAGTCTATGACGTATTGAAGAAATTAAAGACGTTGTGACAAAGCTTCAAAGAATTAATCATACCGAAGTTTAATTGGTGCAAGTTTATTCGTCTTTAAGTTAATTACATTCCGAGATCACACGGGTATGAATGCGTATAATTAATGGTGCTCGGAATTATTCTTATAAAAGATAAGGATGTAATTTTTATAAGGAAAATGTTTTAAAACGTTTTTAAAAGTGTTTTAAATTTTTACACTACGTTTTATTCTGATAAGCTCGAAAAAGAGTTTGACTTATTTGGATCTCTTTTGAAAGAGTCGTTTTAAACAAAAAGTCATAAAGTCAAACTGATTGGACTGTCATTCGAACGACATTTGTCCTTCATTCGAGCGAGATGCTCATGTCGTGCGAACAACGTGTCATTCTCGTTTGAGCGACATATTTTTCAAGGTGGTGATTTTTTCATATTTATAGCGTGGTTTCGTCAGAGTTTACATGTGTGCATTCTGGAAAACACAGTTTATGATCCAATACGAGTTTTGCACATGTTTTTCTAAGGTTTCAAAGCTTAAACACATCCTTAGAGTTTGCAAAGATCTGAGTTATCATTATTATATGTTTATGTGATCTTGTTGCACCAAGAAGGTTTGTTCTACCATTGAACATCAGGATTTTGCGGAGTAAAAAAGAGAAGGACTTATTGTTCAACATTGTAGACATATCAAAGCCATTCGGTGGACACCAAGACATTCGTGGAGTCGAGTGTTGTGTACAGGTATCGTGGGAGACGAAATTTCTGCGTGGGCACTATTGAAGAATGGTAGAAGTTTAGAAGAAGCTTCAAGACCCGTGGGGATCTAGTCATTGAGTAAGGCTAATTTATCTTTGTAAAACCTTTGTTCATAGTGATTGTCTGGCTTGGGTCGTCCGAGGTTGTTTTTCGATTTTGGATTTTGTCCTCGTACATTCGGTGTTGTGAGTATTCTTTACTTTACTCTACTTGCTTTAATCACTAGATGCACGTTTAGGATTAATCAAGATAAAAATGGTTTAAAGTAAAAATTGGTTTTCACAACTTGGTTTTGTGCTAATTAAAAGTTGGATAATTTTTTGGTGAAAATTGGTTGATTTGAAACACACATAGGGACCCCAGCCCTACGTTTCCTAAAATTGGTATCAGAGCTAGAAAACATAATTTATTTGTTTTGTGATCCCTTGTGTTTGTTTTCTCTCGATGGATTCTCTAAGCTTTGGCGATTTACACTGTTTGAATTTAAAGTTTGTAAATCGTATTGAAGTTTTGGAGGAAGAAAATTATCGTTTTAAAAATATGATTGGATATTTGTAAACGTTTCAAATTCAAATAGATATAATTCGTGAGAAGTTTGGAACTTTATTGAATGACTTTAAATCTTTTAAAGTTTCGAAAAAAGAGAGTGATGATAGAGTCCTCATTTTAAAAAAAGAGTTAGAGGATTTGAGAAATTCTAAGGTTTGTGTCGTTGAGGAAAATAATTCGATTAATGATTTTGTGGCACGAGAAAAGGCTCTCAGGGATAAGTTTGCTCACATTGAGGGCAAGCGAGACAACCTTCTAGGGGTAATTGAGAATTTAAAGAAGGAGTCCCGAAAGTTTAAGGAGTCTAATCATTTTCTTAAGTTGAAAGTTTTGAAGTTAAAAAATGATTTAAATGACTCGAGTAGTGATGGTAGTGGCTTATCTTGTTCTAGTGGTTCGAATGTAAAAGCCAAAACCATAGTTTGTTTTAGAACATCAACCGCATCCGAGGGTATTAGAAAAGTTAACCTAAAGGTCCCGTTCCTCGTTATGTTTTCACATGTTCGCATTGTGGTAGGAAAGGTCACTTTAGGAATTTTTATTTTGATCTTAGAAAAGACCCTAGAAAGTTTAAACGTAGTGTCCCATTGGTTCCCAAAACCCGTTTTGTTAGGTATACACTTGCTCGGGTTAGGAAATTCATTTTGGAGATGATAAATGCTTCGTTGGTTGATTCTCATATGCATGCACATGATTCATCTCTTGTTATTTCTTATGGATAGTAGATTGCATGTTTTGTCATATGCTGGCCCTTGCATCATGATTTATAATTTTCTAGTGTTATGACATGTTTATCTCTTTGTGTTATATTTTATATTTGTTTAAGTCTTATTTGAAAAACACAAAAAGATTTTATTTTTGATAAAATTTTTGAAAAAACGAAAATAGTTTTGTTTTCTTGTTTTTTTATTTTATTTTTGAGTTTACGTGTTTGATGTGGCATATTGGTGTGCTTGGAACCCTCCCCCCATCGTTTCATATCCATGTGGCTAGAACATTTGGTCATTATTATCGATACTTAGAATTATCTTAACCATTGTTATATGGGGTAGTTTATAAGTTGATATGCATTTTGATTTGACTTTGTATATATGCCAACATTGCACACATGCACGACTTTATATGGATGCTTGGCTTCTCTTGTATATTTGAATCTGGTGAAGCGTTCTTATCTCAATCTTGTCATCTATGCGTAAGTAGAATTAAGGAGAAGTGTGCATGTAAGAATCGTTTACCATGTGGATTTGAATTGGTACTTAATTGAAAAAATGATGAGTGATTCACGGGAAAGGGCTGCGAGAGTTCAAAATTAACTCGTCGTGAAAGCCACGGCTTAAAATAGCCCAAAAGAAAAAGAAATATACTAAGAAAAGGGGCAATAAGATTTTCTCTAAGTTGAGAATGCTAAAAACCTCAAAAGAACTTGAAAAATATGTTTACGAGGGAGTTTGGTTGAAGAAAATTTAAACGGGTTTGCACAACTATTCCTAATGTTGAAACATTGCAATTTGATGTTATTATTTGTAGAATCGTCAAAATTCTGGATTTGTGTGCATGTAGTATGTTTAGTTCATTAAGCTCGCACTTTAATTTTCATATGGCTATGATAAAGTTTGATGATTTATCGCTATCAATTAGAGCTTCTTGATCTTTTCGATGTGTTGGAATTGTGACTCATTTGTTGTAGTTTCACCCCCATTCATTCCATGTCCATGTTTGAGCATATCGGCACTATGTTTGCATGTAACTCACATTGTTAATTTTTTTGCGTCTTGTGTTAAAAGTCTACAGTTTTAGCACTGTTTTGCTGCTATCAGGCCCTTCCTGGTATTCTTTTCTGGAAATTTTATCACTGGGCAAAAATATAAGATATTTCTGGAAAACTGGGAAAGTTTGGCATGTTGTGAGATCTCGTTCGAACGATATTACCATGTCGCGCGAAGTCTCGTTCGAGCAACGTCCTCATCTCGTTTGAGCGATGTCCCTGGCTTGTTCGAACGACAGCCTGAATTCTTGCTTCTAATGGGTTTGCAGTCCCCGGTTAGTTTGTGATATTTTTTTTGTACTGCTAGAAGCTTTCTAGACTGACTGTTTTATATGCAGGTTATACTGTCTCATATTGATATTTTTCATATGATTTCATTTATCACACATGATTAGATTGATATATTCTTTGTGTGATTCATTTGGTTTATTAGCTACTAATTTGTCATTACTTGATCATATTTAGTTGGTTGTTTCATGATTATCTAGAGGTTTCAAATTATTTCAAATTGGTATATTCTCATGCTAGATACTCATTGATTGGTTTATCTTTTCACCAGATTGTCTATTCGAGACAAAAAGGAGTAGAGATGTATGTGATGTAGGGGAGATTGATTTGAGCATGTTTTGGATTATGAATTTTACAAATTGGTATTACAAATTGGTAGTTTAAATTTGGTATCATTTGATTGCTCAAATTGTTTAACAAATGATTTTTCAGAGTTTATTCATATTGGTATCTATTGTACTTTGGTATCATTTGGGTATATATATTGGTTTCATTTGTTCCTCCATACTTTACTGGGTATTTGTTTATCTATTTCATGTGTGTAGGTATGCTTTAGCGATTCAAAATTTCAAGTCTACATCACATTCAGACAGTTCATGCTTACCAGTGATACATATACTAGTCTGTGTCCTGTAATTTTTTACTTTGGGTTTATGATATGGGAATTAGGCGTCATACGGCTTGACAGCCCGGCTTAGGCATTTCATTGGTTAAGTTTTGTCCCGAAATAGTCAAACGGGGAGATTTTAAGGACATAAATTTCTAATTGAGTCCCTGTAATGTTCTGACTTAATTCCGTGAACAAAACTATGTTGGTAATATGTCATAGGGAGATTTCATTTTGTCACAATCCCACTTGGTCTATGACATACTGAAGAAATTGAAGATGTTGCGGCAAAGCTTCAAAGAATTAATCATGCCAAAGTTTAATTGGTGCAAGTTTATTCGTCTTCAAGTTAATTGCATTCCCAGATCACACATGTATGAATGCGTATAATTAATGGTGCTCAAAATTGTTCTTATAAAAGATAAGGATGTAATTTTTATAAGGAAAATGCTTTAAAATGTTTTTAAAAGTGTTTTAAATGTTTACACTACGTTTTATTCTGATAAGCTCAAAAAAGAGTTTGACTTATTTAGATCTCTTTTGAAAGAGTCGTTTTAAACAAAAAGTCAAAAAGTTAAACTGACCGGACTGTCGTCCGAACGACATCTGTCCTTCGTTTGAGCGAGATGCTAATGTCGTGAGAATGACGTGTCATTCTCATTCGAGCAACACATTTTTCGAGGCAGTGATTTTTTCGTATTTAAAGTGTGGTTTCGTCAGAGTTTACATGTGTGCATTCTAGAACAAACAGTTTACGATTCAGTACGAGTTTTGCACAAGTTTTTCTAAGGTTTCAAAGCTTAAACACATCCTTAGAGTTTGCAAAGATCAGAGTTATATATTTATGTGAGCTTGTTGCACCAAGAAGGTTTGTTCTACCATTGAATATCATGGTTTTGCGATGAAGAAAAAAGGACTTCTCGTTCGACATAATAGACGTATCAAATCCATTCGATGGACACCAAGATATTCGTGGAGTCGAGTGTTGTCGACAGGCATCGTGGGAGATGGAATTTATGCGTGGGAACTATTAAAGAATGGTAGAAGATCAGAATGAGTGTCAAGACCCGTGGGGATCGATTCATTGAGTAAGGATAATCCGTCTTTCTAAAACCCTGGTTCATAGTGATTGTCTGGCTTGGGCCGTCCGAGCTTGTTTTCCCATTTTGGATTTTTTCCTCGTACATCCGAAGTTGTGAGTATTCTTTACTTTACTTTAATTGCTTTAATTACTAGATGCATGTTTAGGATTAATCAAGATAAAAATGGTTTAAAGTAAAAATTAGTTTTCACAACTTGGTTTGGTGCTAATTAAAAGTTGGATAATTTTTTGGTGAAAATTGGTTGATTTGAAACACACATAGGGACCCCAGCCCTACGTTTCCTCACCAGAGGATGATGGTGACCCATTCAAAGCATCGAGGTTAATTCTGAGGACTTAAGGAGACAAGGATGACCGATTCAGTTGGTTGAGGTCAATTTTTAGGACCTAGGGGCAAGGATGACCTATTCAGTGGGTCGAGGAGGTGTTAAGGTTGATTCCAATGAGCTAGGGTGACCAATTCAGTGGGTCGAGGTCAATTTTGAGGATTGAAGAGTCGGTCGAGGTCAATTCTGAGGACCTAAGGAGACAATGATGATTGATTCAGTAGGTCGAGGTCAATTCTGAGGACCTAAAGTTATGTTACGGATGACCGATTCTGTGGGTCGAGGTTGTAATGACCAATTATGCGAGCCATTGTCAATTCGGAGGAACAAAATTTATGGCGATCGATTCTATGGTTCGAGGTTAATTATGAAGACCTAAAGTTGTGACGACTAATTCTGAGGGCCTAGGTCAATTCTGAGGACCTAAAGTTGTGATAACCAATTCTACAGGCTGAGGTCAATTTTCAGGACCTAAAGATGTGACGACTAATTATACAGGCCATGGTTAATTCTAAGGAACTAAAGTTATGACGAGCAATTCTGCGACCTGGGCTTAATTCTGAGGACCTAAAGTTGTGATGACCAAATCTACAGGCAAAGGTTGTAATGACCAATTTTGAGGGTCGGGGTCAATTCTAAGGACCTAAAATTATGATGAACAAATTTATGGTTCGAGGTTGTAACGATCAATTCGGAGGGTCAAGGTCACTTCTGAGGACCTAAAGTTATGACGACCAATTCGGAGAGTCGAGATTAATTCTGAGGACCTAAAGTTTTGACAACCAATTCTGAGGATCGTGGCGAATTCTGAGAACCTAAAGTTGTAGTTTGTAGGGGATAACTTTCGTTGGGTAAGGCACGAAGGACTTTAACGTAGTCTCACCTTTGATTCAACTAGGGATGGAATTGTCTTGAAATTTCGTTGGGGAATGATTAGTTTTGAGGTTCCGGGTAAGGAATTATAGTAGACTTGGATGCGGGAACACCACTGGTTCCGCTATGAAGTATGTTAGGGATAAGAGTGTAAGATTTATCCTACTGGGGATTTCAAAAGTTTATAAGGGAATTAGTGCTCCAAAAATTATTTTCTTGAGGGAAAATACTATTTCATACTTTTCAGGGATTTTTCAAAAATTTTAGGATTTTCCAGGCAATATCATGGTTTTTATGGCATTTTCTACACAAAATTTGAAGGGGAATGTCGATAGGCATGCTAGGGGAGGTGCCAATAGGCAAAGGCATGAACTCCTGGGCTTCTTTGGGAAGAGGAAAAGGCAGTTGTCAATCGACATGGTCTGGGTTTTGGTTCTGGATGGATAACGGTTGTTTATTGGGAATATAGGTTACCTTCTACCCATGGAGTCTTCCCTCGAAGGCCGCGGGGGCTACGGGTATGAATGCAAAAGTGAGGCGGCAGTTAGATCATGAGTTTGGGTACGTATGGTACCTTGGATAAATAGTGGCGCGACATATGAGGTGCCATCTATTTTTAGTTTTTTCCTTTCAAGATTTTCTCGTAGATCTGTCATTGATTGGGGGAGCTTAGCATTGACCAAGTTGTTTGCTTGATGTAATGGATTTGCACCTGAAAAGAGAGACTCAAGAAGGGAAAAATGATGCATTTTTTATTTGATTGTCTTGATTAAGTGGCCTAATCTTCATGCACTTTAATTTTCTACTGAGTTTTTGAAAAAAAAGTAGAGAAATTGTGTTTTTGGAATTTTAGTGTAGAGGAAGGCCTTGGAGGCTTGGTTGTTCAAAGCTTCCCTTTGAAGGGACTTATTTTAAGAAAAATGTGTTTTGGGAAATTTTGGATAAAGGAAGTCCTTGGAGGCTTTGTTGGTATATGGATGAGGAGATAAAGAGCTTGATGTAAAGTGTAGATAATCGCCATTGCTAGATTTTGTTGATTCTAATGTGTTAGAGAGACTGATGATGTCTTTGTCGAAGATGTTACTTTAGGCCTAACTACGAGGCTATTACTGGTGACAGGGGACTTAATGGATGATCCCCAAGTGGCAGCGATAATGACATGGATCTCTTACCGTCGTAATCCTACGATGGTGGTGCTAGTGGAGACCCTGAATGGTCTCGATGCTTGGAAAGAAGGTCGTTTCGATTTTTAAGGGGGTCCTGGTAATGTTGTTCATGTGGCTTGTAAAGAGGTTTCATCTGGTATCCCCTCCTAAGTATCCCCTGACGAGTATGACTAATTTCTTTGTTCGACCTTTCTTTAGTTTCGGCCCATCGAGAGAGAATTGGGTCAACTGGTTTGGGGATCACGGAGCTCGGTGTCTTTGTTGTTTGGTGCCATTATGAGGAGATTTATAGCCTAATTCGTATGTAGTAGAGTACAAGTATGTGCGATTGGTTGGACTTCGTTAGACCTCCTTTTATTTTCATTAGCAGATCCCGCGCCATGCTGGGTGGGAACAAATAGTTCCTCCTCACATAGTGAACTTCTTCCCGATGGAGGACCTAACTGAATCATTGTAGATGACACTCGGTTCCTTGTGGCAGCATTATCGATTATTTGCCCGTCCTTCATAAGCTATAAGAGGAGTATGGCATGTATTTGGAGACTACCTGAAGTGGTTGTGGAATCAGGTAGTGGAGAATATTATGAAGGAAGAGACTGAGTAAAGGTGGCGTATCGACTTCGACACCATAAATGAGGGTGTTATTATTTCGTCCAAACTTATCAGGGTGAATATCTCCATGGACCGCATACGGAGTGCTAACCAGGATTACGAGACTTGGGGACCTACGGGGATAGGGAATGATGATGAAACATGGTCATCTTTCAGTTGAGGACAATGTTTGTGAAGCTGGGGTAACATTTTGTGGAGATGGGATAATTTATGTTTAGGGTGATTTTGGTGTTTTTCTGTGGGATTAGGGACAATTTTGGTGAATCTGATTATTTGGACTGGGATTGGGTAGGTTTTTGGAAACACATAGGTGGGTTTCGTTATTATAAGGGGGTGGTATATTTAACTCCATTCACTAATACTTTATGTAGCGGTTGTATTCCTTCATTAGAAATAAGAATGATTTTGATCATATTTTGTTGTGCCTCTTGATGACTTTTTCATTTTGAACTATCTATACTAATCACTCAGGTATATATAATCCTTTTTTTCATATAAATGATAAGATGGAATTTCGTTCTCGGAGGTTAGAAAACGATAACATTTTGTGAAAAAGAAGGGGACACTAGCCATGTATGGCGTATGGGCTGCCTACGTACCTCTGGGGGTTTTTAAAAATTTCATGAGTTTCATTTTGAAAGAGAACGTTTTGAAAGGATTAGCTCCCATGTAGTTCTATGTAAGAGGAAATAAAGAGATTTTTTTTCTAGAATAGAAGGGGGATGAGAAGAGTCGTAGCGCGTCGAGATTTTGGACTAAAGGTAAAATTTCTTGAGATGATCCAGATTGATTGGATGCGTCATCTCTTCTTCGTCGAGGTCTGTGAGCATGGCGGTGTCGCCTAATAGAATTTTCTTCACAATGTAAGGGTCTCTCTAATTTGTTTTGAATTTCCCTCTGGGGTCCCATACGGGTTCTACTATCTCTTTTACGACAAAGTCTCATTTCTAGACACTGCGGTCCTTGACTTTTTTGTTGCATGATCACACTATCTGTTGATGATATCCCTGTATATGGTATAGAGCCTTAAGTCTTTTTTCATCCAAGAATGAGAGTTCACCATAGCAGTTCTGATACTAGTCTTCTTCGCTAAATTTTCTCTCGATCGTGACCCGTAAGGAAGGTATTTTTAGCTCAATGGGTAGGATTGCTTCTATGTCGTATACTAGAGAATAAGGGGCAGCCCTAGTAGGTGCTTTGATTGAAGTGGGGTATCCCAAAGGGGGTACGAAATTTGGTCGGCCCAATCTCTGTAACTTTCGATTATCTTGCTGACGATGGCTTTAAGATTTCTATTGACAGCTTCGACGGCACCATTGTCTTAGGATTGGTAGGGAGAAGATTTGTGTCTCTGAATTCCATACTCATTGATTAATTTTATGACCTCGTATTTAAAACGGATTCCACTATCCGATACAAACTCATGGTGAAACTGATATCGGCCAATGATGTTCATTCCGATACATTTGGCCACTTTCTTGGCATTCAACACTGCGTATGACTCGGCTTTGACCCATTTAGTGAAGTAATCAATGGAGACCAAATGAACTCATAATCGTTTAAAGCTTTGGGAGTGACCTTACCTATGATGTCAATGCCCTAGCTGGAGAAAATCCAGGGAGAGGTCATGTTGTATAGTTATCGAGGAGGCAAGTGTTGATGTAAAAAACTAGATTTGATCTAATTAATTAATCACAGATAAATGTGAATAAAGAAATAAGACAAAGGATTTTTAAAGTGGTTCAACCTTAATAAAATGGCCTACGTCCACTGTCTTATATTACTGGGTGTTTTGCCTTAATCTTGATTAGCTTTTCTTATGATAACTTACCCGTTATGAGGGTATTACAATGTATTTATAGCCCTTGGGATGCCCATGTGAATAGACAATACGCCGTTATTAAATAGGCATATGTATCGGTACATAATAAGAATATTCATTGAATCTGCCTTGGTCGTTTGGTCTTCCCAGATAGTTGCTCAGTATACTGAGTAGCTCGGTATTCTGAGTAGCTCGGCATGTTAAGTTGCTCTGCGTATATAATTATGCCATGTTGGACGACACGTGTCTTGTCATAATAGGTCCACATCAGCCAACTAATTTTTGTATCAACAGAATCCCCCAATATTTCATAGTTGAGATTGAATGCGAGAGTGTGAAATATTATGCCCAAAAGTTGCTCGGGCGCATTTTCCCATGCCTTGTTTGGTTACAGCCCTTCGACACTTTGTGAAATTTTCTTCTCAGCATACTAGTTTTGAGCGCAAAGTGGCAAAACTTGTAAATATTTTGATTTTTTTGCGAACGCTTGGGAACTTATATTTTTCAGCCGCTGGAAATGCAATCGTCGTCATCTGTAATCATTACTTTTCCCGTTTTCCAAAGCAGCGTATATAAGGGCAGTAAAAGAAGATTATTTTCTACCTTTTGCCATCTAGATTCTCAAACTTTCTGTCTTCTCACTTTTCTTCTTACGATCATCTTCTCAGTTCATCATCCTTAGTTGATTTCTTGATTTTTCTGTAAGAACTTCTTTCTTCAATTTAGCCATCATGGTTTACCTTATCGAATCGTTGGATAAGTTTTGGGCCGATTTTTGGATTCCTTCTTGGGTTAATTTGGAAGAACCTCCTTGCCCTTCTAATTTATTTTCTCTAGCTGAGGGACATTGGTTTCCTTCCATTTTGTAGCAAAATGTGATTTTTCTTTCCCGCCTAATCCCTTGTGTTTTGAATTTTGCCAATATTTTGATATTGTTCCTGCCAGAGTAGTTCCAAATATATGGAGGGTAGTTAATAGCGTACGTAGGTTGAATAAAATTCATGGAACTCATCTATGGATTCTTAAAATTATGTACTGTTATAAATGGGTTACTAGCGATACCACCTTTTATTTAAAAACTAGGTTTTCTAACAGAGCTTTAGTGGTCAATCTCCCTGATGCTAATAAGGATTATTTTGAATATGGGGGTTATGATGAAAAATTGGCAACACCCCCCATTAAAGGGGAAAGACGTGTACCAAGATCCCAGAAGTCCACTTTATGGCAATGGGATAGGTTGTTTTTATTTTTCAATTTAACTCTGTTTTTGTTTGATAAAATATGTCACTGATATTTATTTTTTGTATGTTACAGTTAACAGTAAGAGAAAATCCCCAAAAGAGAGTGATTACAAATCAATATTTTAATTTCTATACAATTAAAATGAATTTGAATTGTATTTATTTTCCTATGATTTTGATTTGGTGGATTAAGAGAGAGAAAATATCTTCATGTATCACTTTTTTCCATAAAAAAATGGTTGTCTTTTTTTTTCTTATGAACTTTGAGAACCTATGAGTTCTTATTTTTTTAAATCATTTCACTCCATTCATAAAAAATCATATGTTTATACTAGTTTTTTTAAAAATATTTTTTGCATAGGAGTATATTCATTTCTTGAATTGTCTTTATTATATATTTATCACTATAAAATTAAATATATTTTTAACAAAATTATAAAAAAAATTATAAATATCCTCGCATCGCATGCGCTACATGCTAGCTAACTATTAACAATTCACACTTATACATTAACCATCACTCTTCAGTATATAATGTCACTCCTTTACCTTAAAATCCTAAGGTAAATAGTTCATATCCTCTTGGAATCAACTCCCAAACTGTATTCTAGTGTGAGCGAACTGGATGCTCTAAACATACCTCGAAAATCAGTCGGGCGGCTCAAAGAGATAATACACCATGATATCAAAGTTATAATATAAACAATACTATATTATTTAATCCACAAGGTTTTAGATCCGCGCGATGCGGGGGGGGGGGTCTTATAATTATTTTTGTGAAGTTTATTATATATGCATCACATGAAGATTAAATTGGCACGTGAATGCAAGCCAATACTTTTTTATATGCTAATGCACAATATGCCACACTTATGGCTCACTGCGTGTCTATTTACTTTGTGTCTACATCAGGCTTTATCGTGATTGTAGATATAAGTCATTAGAGTAACTCGTTACATTTGAATAACGACAATTATATTTTTCTACTCATAATCACATTTGGAGTTAATTTTCTTTATTTAACAAACTTCATATTATTTATATAACAACCATTTGTTGAAATAAAGTTAGTAAAGTTGAAAAGGAAAATATTTATAAAATGACATAGAACTATATAAGTATCAACCTCGAGAGATACATTTCATATATGATTGGGAAAAAAATACAATAAGGATCATAAAATTGTATTGTGATGACTCTAAACCTCAATTTCACAAACCAAAAAGTGTCATTTGAAATGGACTACTGAGTGCAAATAACCTTAAAGAGAACATATAGAATATGATGATAAGTTCATGGATGCTATAATTAAAATATGGAAGGTTTGTACTCCACACCTTCGGTTTGGATGCCTTCTCATTAATATCATTTTATCCAAGCATTTCTTTATATTTCGTCAGACATTTTATTTTTATATAGCTCGTACGCAACATATATAAAAAATATTATAAAAAATTATTAGGAAAATCTGAATGAACTATATTGAATTAAAAGTTAAAATATTAATACAAAAATTACATTGTCATAAAACATATTTCAAGAAAATATGGGCGACATTAACCCACTCCAACTATCTTTGCAGCTTGGACTTCCCCAAAAAAGAAAAAAAATTCGTAACTTTTTCAATAGATATATACCATTCAACGACCAAACTTAATCCCTAAAAAAGTTCATTACCTCAAATACCCACCTACCACTTTACTCAAACAAAACTTGAACACCATTAAACCTATTAGTAGAAAAAACCAACCAGGCACTTTAAACCATTCAAAACTTAATCATAAAAAAAACAATCAGTAAACCAAAAAATAGTGCTCAACAAAAAATTCCAGCAGCAACAAAAAAACATTTTTTTAGAGAGTTTTGAGTTCCAAATAAAAATAATATGCTCACAAAATCATGTAACACCGCCAACCTATTAACCTTACATTTCAGTTCATATCTGCCCAAACAATCGGAAGAGAGAGGCTTTGAGATTTGGGAGGTATTTAGAGTTTTTATATTGTAAGGACTTAATCATTGCTTCAACCTATATACATAGGACAAACGTAGATGAGAAGATAAATCAACGTGGTAAACTTTGAAAGAAAGAGGGAGACCCACCTAAGAGAGCGGGACAAAAAAAAGGGAAAGAATGAGGGATATAGTTGCGATCAGAGACACTTTCATATATCAAATATAAGAAGTTATATGAGATGGTAGAAGAGGGTCGGATAAGAAATTTGAGTGGGTGACAAAATGAGTAGAGAAATCGAGGTGGCTCAAACTCAAACTCAAAATAAAAATGAAAAGCAATAATTTTCACTTTCCTACACGGTGGAAAAACTCGTTTACGTCAATCCCTACAATCCAAACATCCTCTCATATCTCTATTTTTTTTAATATGTAAGCTAATCATTCCATTAAGCAAATATTTCATCAAGCGTCTATATTAGCAATTTTGCAGAAAATTCTAACCTCAAACATATTTTTATAAGCAAACTCAATCTTGTAGATAAACCCGACGCATATGTGATAAGTTCTGCACTGACTAACTACGACCAAACATATCTTCTCTAAATTCAAAGAACTCCCTTTAGTTCTTTACATCATGTCCTACTTCATCTTTCATCTCATGAATACATAATTATGTCTGTAATATTTGACATGTTCTCCTTTAATAATCGATGGAATGGAATACACCCAAGTCCATATTTAGCAGCTGCAACTATAAGACTAAGAGAGAGGACATATATGAATGGAACTAACATCATTATTTACCATCAGCCAACTTCATCCAACATAGCAGCAACTGGGACTTATTACCTTTTTGTAAACATGATACAACGGATTTGGCTCCAAAGAAACCCTATAATGAATAGGGATATTTTTTGCATAATCCTTTAAAATATTGAATTTTGAGATGAAATTAATAGTGGGTTTTAATCTTCTCTTCTCTTCACTTCTTCGGGACATGATAGATTAACACCTTTCACAATCTCAAAATGATCCAATATGTGATCCTACGTGAAACCAATTGAGGGAGTCCAGTGGTATGTTACCACTCCTCCTATATCTTGAAGACTATGTTAACAGAAAGATACCATTTTATTTTTCTAAAATTTTCTACTTTGTGTTTCATAGCATAACTTCTGATCTCCAGCACTTCACGTTTGAAAAGTAAAATGAACTTACCACTTGAAAATTTATATGACCACTTGAAAATTTATAGCTTTTTATCTCCGACTCTTCAAATTTGATGGGTGAGCTATATTGATGGAGATAAATGGAAAGGTATTGGAATTGGAAGTGAGCGAGATACGTTGGGAAACTCTCTTTTCTTCTCCTTTTCTCTTCACCTTTTAATGTATGTTTTTTCCCAGTCCTAAGGTATTCCATAGGTAAAGTAAATGATAGTTGCCACGTGGCACATTCACACATGAAGACACCGTAGTAAATGGTAGTTGCCACATGGCACATTCACGCATAAAGACATCGTTTTTAAATAAAAATATTAGATTAGATTCCACACACACACACATGTGTGTGTGTGTGATGTTTTTATTTTAGGGAATAGTTATTCTCACACCCTCTATGTCTTCCCCCACACTCTTTGGATAGTAAATGACAATTGTGCCCTTAGGTTTGTAAAATCCAAATGTCCAATTTTTTCACCTCCAACTAAAACAAATACATCTGATAAAAACAAAATTTTATATTTTCAATAGAAAAAAACTATTTATGAAACGTAAACTCTTACCTATTTTTTTTAAAAATCTGTTTATATAACGTAAAATTTATTTTCTTAAGAAACTGTTTTATTGAACAAATGTTTTTTTGTTTACAAATTTTACTTTTGGATAAAAGTTATTTTTTGTACTATTTTAAAAATAATCATTTTTCTATTTAAAAAAATTATCTGCGCCAGCGGTATGTATAGGGGGACTTGACCACCTATACATACCGTTGGTGTGGACCAACATATTAGAAAAAATGGTCCGCGTCAGCGGTATGTATAGGTGATCGGACCGCCTATACATACCGCTATCGCGGATCATATTTTTTTAAATAGTAAAAAGATTATTTTTAAAATAGTAAAAAAAAAAAACTGTTTTTAACCAAAAATAAAATTTGTAAACAAAAAAACGCTTTTTTTAAGAAAACAAATTTTACGTTTTATAAACAGTTTTTTAATAAATAAAAATAGATAAGATTTTATATTTTATAAACTGTTTATTATATATATATATATATATATATATATATATATATATATATATATATATATATATATATATATATATATATATATATATATATTTAACAGTTTTTTTATTGAAAATATATTTTTTTATCAAATGTATTTATTTTAGTTGGAAGTAAAAAAATTGAACATTTAGATTTTTTAAATCTAAAGATACAATTGTCATTTACCAACCAAAGGGTGGGGGGGAAGACGTAAAAGGATTGAGAAAAACTATTCCCTTATTTTATAGCAAAAAACTATTTGCAATTTATGTGAAAGTGTGTGTGATTACTTTTGGGGGAACAACCGAATGTAAAAAGGGTGGTGATATTTTCACTCTAAAATAATCTTCATAACACCACTTACTTTAAAACACCACAAAAATCAATTATACACCTCACTAACAAAAAAAAAACTCAACACCACAATTTCAAACTCCATTATATAAATCTAAAATAAAAAAATACTTCATTTTTTCATCTCTCTCTCTCTCAACTATTTTCTCTCTACTAATAACACTCCAAACCCTAACTCCAAAACCAATCCATAACTCCATAACTTCACAACCAACCAAATCCTCACTATATAACCCACAAAATACGCATGTATGTATTTCAAATCTATATACTTGTGTATTATAGATGTTTAAATTATAAACTTGGTATTTATGCATGACTAATCTATATACATGTGTTTTTTATACATGTCTAATCCATAACTCCAATACCAAACCCTAGGTTCCATCGAAAATGAACCCTAAGTTAATGTACAAAACCAAACCCTAGTTTTTATACCAGATTCCTCATGGTCACTCGTAACCGTAGGTGATGGATTTTAAGTTCAGCTGTGGCACTCATATTCACGGTTACAATAGACCAACAAACTTTCCATATCAATGACCTAAGTTAGCCGTGATTTTCAACAACTCACGATTTGGATTGGCCGTGATTTTCAACAACTCACGGCCTAACTAGGTCGTTGATTGCCACAACTCACGGCTTGGGGTGGCCATGTTTTCCTTCCCAGTTTAATTTGTTAAGTTTAGATGATTATTCTCATTTTAAATTCTTATTCCCATATTTGACTGCAGATCCATTAAATGGGGAGCTGGTAGACAACACGTGACTGCATCTATGACTACATCAGTGATTAAGTGCTATGTAACGAGGTTTGCTATGTATACTCGCTCAATATCTAAACGTTCATCTGTAATCCCATTTGTTTAAATTTAATTTTTTATACTAGCGTGTCAATTATTAGTTATCTAAAATTCCCTTTATAATAATAATTTGTCAAATATTGATAAATTTATTTATTAATTTTATCTGTCCTCTGGATGATCTTGCTCACTTAGCTACATTTAGGGCCCAATATTATTTTGAGTGAGATGCTTCTGAAAATGAATCTAGCAGTAGGGGGAAGGCCACAACATATAGGCATGGAAAATGTGCTATATAGCGCAATAGAACATTCGTCTTTATTGCGTAATAGAGATGAATGCTCTATTGCACTATATAGCACAACTCCATTCCTCTAGGTTTTGGCCTTACCCCCATAACTAGATTCATTTTCAAAAGCATCTCACTCAATATAATATCGGGCTCTAAATGCAGCTAAGTGAGCAAGACCATCCATATGATAAGAAAAAATAATAAATAAATTTATTAATATATGACATGATAGTATTATAAAGGGGAATTATAAATTGCTAATAATTGACACAATAGGGTAAGGAAAATTAAATTTAAACAAATGGGATCACAAACGTAACTATAAATATGAGCGAGTACACCTAGCAAACCAAGTCACCTACCACGGAAGGAGAAGGACGAACCAGACCCTAACAAAAGATGTGTCCTTACAACTTAACGGGAAAAATTGTTCCCAACTTTATTACTTTGTTAAAAATTGTGATTTATTTTTTATTACATAACAGTGTGGTAAATATTGTGGTTGTTAATTAATTTGATTGTTGGTATAATGTGGTTGATTATTTGTTAAAAATATGATTGTTTATTTATTTTATTTAACTTTTATTTTGTTCGTTTACTTATTTAGTATATTTTAATTTTTTGGGTCTTTGTGCTTATAAAAAGACTCCTAAGTTCTTAGCTTTCATTATTATAATTTTATTACAGAGGAAATTAATGGAAATTTGCGTATTTCGTTGTTTAATTCATGTGTGTGTGTGTAATTAACGTATGTAAATTCAGTGACATTTCAATCGGATTGTATATAAACGTATTCTTTTATGCAAAGGTATATGCATTTGGGTGTGACTTTTCATTGTTGGAGAGGAAACAAAATAAACATGCACAACATTTTAAATGTCATGGAAGCTAAAAACATAATTTTCCATGAAATGAACAATAATCAAATTTCATTACCCAATATAAACAAGTGGTATGATTCAAAGTGATTTTAGTTTTGGACACAATCTATTAGAATATAGTAAAATTTAGTACTTATGGACTATATCGGTTATATATATAGCAAATGACTAAACAAAAGAATTTAAATAAAAATATCTCGATATATCTGAATTATCAGATGAAAACCACGATTAACTCAAACCGTGGTTAAGAGATTACGACCAACTCACACCGTGGTTAGAAGACTACTACCCCTGGGAGTGTGTTGAATGCTACTTAGCGTGGTACAATGACAAATCCCATCCCTTGGTCTGCAATTCTATTCATCGAAAGGGCAACCCAAGAGTTGACGCTACGAAAAAACTGGTATGATACCTCACATCAACATTTAAGGTTTGGTAACATGTATTTGTAGTATTAATTACATTCGTTGTGGCAACATGGACAAGAGTCAGGTGTCGACGTAGTCATTCATCTCTAGGAAGAGGCTCTTAAATATCCAACTGACAATCCCTCGACCGAAGATTATCAAGCGCGCTTTTATGCTTCTCGGGCAACATGTGATGCCCTCTTAGAGGCTAAAGGAGATCGTGGTGGAAAAATAAAGTGGAAGGAGAGCGATGAACACAACCCGAAGCGACGAACGAAACGTCGGTTCTACCCTCATAAGCAATGTGCGCCTATCACTACAAGGAAAAACCCGGGAAAAATGAGACAACCAAGGAAGAAATATTAATGTTGGTTGTTTGTATTTTTAATGGATAAACAAATTGTGGTTATTTATTTGGTTGGTTGTAATAAACAATTATTAGTTTCTTATAGTTAACAATTAGGGATTGGTTGTTTGTTGTACTAAACACTTGTCATAACTTTGTTAAATTTGAGATTGTTTGTTTGTTGTATTAAACACTTATCATAACTTAGTAAACAATTTTTGTTTTATTACTAAATATTTATCCTACGTTTGTTTAATTAGAAAACGATTACCTTGGTTGCCATTAATTTCACTGCATGGTTGCCACGACCAATGATTACCATAATAAGTTGTCCACGACCACACATAACTGTGGTGTTTCATTCACGGCTAAAGAAAATAGTGATAAGTATTCTACGGCCAATGACGACTGTGATAACTATTCTACGGCCACTGATGACCGTAAATATAATGACACAGCTATAGACAACCGTGGTAAACCCTTAGAAAATTATCCAACCCTACTGGATGATTTTAACGGCCATAGAAGGTCGTGGTTATCTCCACACAGTCACACATAATCGTGGCGCTTCATTCGCGGCTAACGAAAATCGTACAAATGCCTTTGAAAATTATACAAATACACTGTATGATTTCCACGATCGCACATGACCGTGATAAGTATTTTACGGCCACTGATGACCGTGAATATAATGACACGGCTATAGACAACTGTGGTAAACCCTTCGAAAAATATCCAACCCTACTGGATGATTTTAACGGCAATAGAAGACCGTGGTTATCTCCATACGGCCACACATAACCGCCATGCTTCATTCACGGCTAACAAAAACCGTACAAAAGCCTTTGAAAATTATACAAATACACTTTATGATTTCCACGACCATATGGAATAAACATAATATAAGCTTCGCGCTCGAAAATACTTGACTCACGGCATTCATGCATGATAATTGTCTATCGGACACGATAACCCGGGGCCATGCTGTTGGTTCATAGAGATCTCTCGAGTGTTTCAACGCCCATTTAAAATTTTCCTCATTCTCACTCTTTAAAAATGCAAATACAATACAAAATGATTGCCTGTAGAGGTGACCTCAATCATCTCGAACAACGACATGTTGTATCTATTGGTTTTGTAAGTGCAGTCAATCACCACAATAAAAGGGAAACACTTGGCAAGTAACACGAAGGTCGTATGTGCAAAAAATATGTCTTCGATATTGTCATTTTGCTCATGACATCAATGCCAATGCACATAATATTTTTCGAAAAGAAAATGCATGAGTTGTTGCATTGTGTTCCTCCCGGCATGCTCCCCTATTATCATCTTGTGCTTGCATTGTACACGATTCTCACCGAGGAGAAATTATAAGGATTCATGTGTTTCAATGTGTGCAACACCTCCTTCAAATGAATATTATTAGAAACTAACTCTTTTGTCATATTCCATTCCTCCTCATTTAACTGTCCGGCATATGGGTGTCCCACTAACAAATAAGAGACCTCGTGATTATGTAGACTGCACAAAACTTTTACACCCCACTTACCATCTACCATCGGGACACCCTTAAATCTAAATGGACAATCACACTTACAGGTGTCAACATTACACTTTCTCTTCTTATCTGTTTCCTCTTCCTTTTCCCGTTTGTGCAATAAGCTTCATTCACATCCAAGAATTATACGTGGCTTTCTTCCCGATTTTCCTTCTCAAATTTGAGTATAATCATAATACCTTTCATTTTTAAACCAATCATCTGACACTGTTCTACCATTTTACTTCTACTCTCGAATACCTGTGAAGATTGAAAATAAATAATTAGGACTAAGAAAATACATGACTAAACACTGCAACTTAAAAATGACTAAGACAAAAACAATCTCTTCGGTAGTAAATTCGGAGGTATGATCTTGAAAAGTGGCACTACGAGAAGATCCCATATCCATACGTGTATCCTAAATTGAAGAAAATATTTAATGTTGATAACACATTATGCGATATCCACCGGATATCTTAGGACTTTCTGGGGAAATTACCATGGGTATAGTCAAGTCTGGAAATTCATCCCGCAAGCAAGAACCGGTTGTGTTATGCACTTCTACAAAAGATTGTTCAACAGTATATTGTTCACGTGTAGCACTTGAAAACTCATCCCCCCATGGCCCGATGATCCTTCATTCCATGTCGCACTAGCACTTGGTACGGTAAGGTTATCAATCTCCCCTAATCAATTGAGTTTATTATTGAGTCATCCAGTTGCAATTTTAGATAATAATAAATAAAGTTTAATATTAAGTTAACCCAAAGGTAAACCGTGAATAAGGAGATCCTGACTAAGATTAGCCGTGACATGCATGTATTAACGCCCAATGTAAACCGTAAATTTTATATAACGACAATGGTTAACAATGAAATCCCACAATTCACGGCTATGATAAACTGTAAACTTGAATATAACGACCAACCATGGTCGTGATTTTCCAGCTTCTTCGGTTACGGGAGACCGTGGAAAGCCATATCAGCTTTTTTTCAAAACTTTTTTTAGTGCTTATTTTCTTAAATGTCTTTGTATGTAATGATTAAATACAATGTATGTAAGTATTTAGTACCTCAAATGAGTCCAATGTATGAGTGAAATCCAAACTTTGAGCATCCTTTGTATCTTTGGTTTGTGGATCATCCATGGTCATAGATGTTGTTGTTAAGTTGTAGAAAATGCAAAAAATAACGACACAAACTATCCCAAACACAATGTAGATGATAGAAACAAGATTGAATTGAGAAAAAGAAGGTTGAGTTTTGCGGGTTTCAGTCGTGCAAATGGGTTTCACGGTTTGAATTTGAATTTTTTTGGATGTTGAATAGTTAGAGGTTAAAATTAGTGTTATTATGTTAAAAGGACATTTTAGACTTTTTAATAGATTATAAGTGTTAAATTTGTGATGTTTGATGGTAAAAAAAGAAATTTTTTGTTTTGTGGTTAGGTGTGACAATTCGAATTAATCGTGTTATTTTTAAATCGTGTTAATTTTTATTTTAATATAAATTTTGAGTACTCCTAAATTTATATAAATTAATCGAATCATTTCAAATCATTTCGAATTATTACATGAAACCAAAAATTGAGAGCGCTATTTGTGGTGGTATGGATTTTAGTTTGGGGCCACCGCCCATCTAAAAAACTGAATAAAGACAAGAACACGTGGTTTTCTCCTATACCGCCTCTCCGTGTCCGTATATGTATTTGCATATTCTCTCTCCTTCTTTATCCGCTGGCTCATTTACAGTGAGAGCACTCTATGATATGGTTGATCGCCACAGGCCCTAGATTCTGATCTGAACTCATATTTGGTATTGTAACAAATACATAAACAAGAGAGGTGAAGTGTGTTGGTGGTGGTGCAGAGAGAATTGCTGTATGTCAGTAAATTGTACGCACCACTATTACTACGGTGGAATCGGTGAGCTTGCGAACCCCTTACAATGGCCCCAGCTCCGCAAAAGGCGACGCTTTCTGCTCCCACTAAGATGCTCCAGGATTGGACCCTCTCCTCATCTCAACGTAGGGACGATCACCCACCTGTCAAAGCATCCCTCATTCTCTCCGAAAATTCCACTAATGCCTCTACTAAAGGTATATTTGTCCCAGCTCTGGGTTCTTTATTCTGTTGCCTGCTCATTGTTAGCCAGCTTGCCTTCCGATTAAAAACAACTTAAACTACACAGGGATAATAATTAAGTAACAATAGTAGCATAAGTATTAGAATTTCATTATACAATATATATTGAAGTTGTGCACAAGAAGGTATACAGTCAATCCCATGTTTCACACCCGAAATGTTCAACACAAGGGTTTAGGGTATAATAAAATTCATATAAGATATAACAATGGCATGTCAATGGCAAAGTAACACCACATTCTAGGGGAAAATGCCTCAATCATCATTTCTCAATGTTCAAAGGAGAACTTTTTCTATAGAGATTAACTTTAGAGCATTTAAAATGTTTTCAACACTGATTACCATGATTTCATTCATTAAGGCCCTGTTTGGTTGTGCAAATTGTTTGGTTGTGTAAATTGGTTCATTTTGAATTGGTGAATTGTAAATGAGTACGAGTTTAAATCCAATTTTATGCAATGTTTGGTAATCTAAAATTGATGATAAGGTTCTATAAGACAAAAACAATAAAAACAAATTAAGAGAGAGGGGAGAGGGAGGGGGGAAGGGAGTGAGGGTGAAGGGTGGGAAGGTTGGGAAAGAGAGAGAGGAGCATGCACTTTATGTGAATCTTATTTCAAATGGATGCATTTCACGTTTTTTGTGAAATAATCCAATTTCAGATTTTACACATAAGGTAAAATGGGGCAATTAATGAATCATTTCATTTATGAAACCAAACACAATTAATGAGTCAATTTGTAAATGGACCAAATTATTAATGAGCCAATTTACAATTTTGGGACAACCAAACGGGGCCTAAGTGCATGATAATTAAAAATACAAAGCCTCGCATAGCTCTGTGAACACCATAAGTTTGGCCTCGTATATGTTGATTTGCTCCACTCTTTTGAAGAATTTCAACAAGTATGCATGATGCATCAGACATGCTCATTACATAATTATAATGCGAGCTCAAACGAGTGGCGCTTCGGTTTGATGCAGGTACAAATTTGAATAGCCCCTTTACTAAATTGTCGTTAACCACTAGCTAACATACGTTTGGTTTCATCCTTTTGTACATATTATAACTCCCTAAGGCCTAAAAGAGAAGAAGCAATAAGATTGACACTACAAGTTGAGAGAGAATGGAGTTGTCAAACACTAGGCTCATCAACTAAAAGTAGTTGTACTTGATGGGCGAAGTAATGAAATAATATAGTATGCATATAAACAATACCTCTTAAATAATTTTTTCATTCCATTCGAATGACCACGCATATTACTAGCACCATCATACCCAAGCCTCGTAAGCTTTTAATCGGGAGGTTGTATGAAATAAGGATATCAAATATCTCTTAGATATCTTATTCTAGGAAGACTTAATGCCGATGTATTTTCAGTGGGCATGATATACAAAAATTACCGTTTTATTAGCACACCATTATGCTTGACATATCTCAAAACAAGAACCGTATGCTTTTTTTCATCGATTAGTCACATACAAAAGTTATGTAAGGACATATTTTTATAAGTCCGTTATCAATTTATTATGTCATATACTGCTACACCGTCGAAGAGCATTCAAGAGCAATCTACATCAAGACGGATCCGAATTAATCAAGTTCATCAAAAAGACTCCGCGAAGTTTACTTTGGTAAGGTTATGCTTTTAATACCTTAACTTTCCACTTAGAGCTTTTGGGATATTTTTATAAAACATTTTCCAAGTGTTGGAGCAGATTTTTTCGTCAAAATTTGAGAATGGGTATTTTTTCTAAGGCCTGAAGCGTACCTTGATTTTGATGCCCAGGTCATTCAAGCGAGATAGCAATCTCGTTCGAGCGACTTATGGATGTCGCGCGATGTCATTTGAACGACAAATGTACGTCGTTCGCGTGAGATCCTTATCTCGTTCGAACGAGCGCGTATACCGAGGCGACATGTTTTTGTATAAATACTTATTAAATGGTTTTGTTTTCATTAAGAAGTCCCAGCGTTTTGAAAGACAGAAACCTGCGAAAGTGCAGAATCCTTTTGACTTCTTCTTTTAGGGTTTAATCCCTTTTTTGTTTTCAATTCACAAAAATTACATATGCTTTAGTGAATTGTTTTGGTGTTCAAGAATAATACTTTGCTTTTGTTCAACCTCTGTGGAGAAGGGATCTCCATATTTGATCGGTGGATACCGAGCATAGTCACTCTGCGTGTGGACGAGCCGAAGATGACGAACCGATACCTGGAGGGTATTTCGCTGTCTCTCGTATCTTTGAAGGTTTGCTGAATGCACCGTGCATTACACACTTGTGGGGGATTATCAGGCTGTATGTAAGTCAAAGGTCTTGTGAATTCTTCGAAGTGTTATAAAAGGTTTTACCCGAAAGGTTTTTTTCTTGAATCGGTCGTCTTTATTTTTTTCATGCATGGTTTGAATAATTTATGACATTTAGATGCGTGGTTAGGGGCTGAATTAATTTGGTTTAAAAATAGACTCTAATTAAATAAGGTTTAATTGAAAACTTGCGAATTAATTCAAATCGATATCACACACCGCATTCACATATTTTACAAATTGGTATCAGAGCGGGTTGCGCTAATTTATCGCGTATTCCTATTTTTCGCAAAATCGTGTGATATTGATTTAAAAAAAAATCGGTTTTGTGAAAATTCGTAATTTTTTCAATGGAACATTCATTTAATAGGATGCCTATTTTTGACGGGTCTAATTATGTCTACTGAAAAGCTCGTATGAAATCTTGTTTAAAATCCTTTGACGAGCGTGTTTGGTTGCTTTGTGAAAATGGATGGACTCCTCCCACGGTCACCGTTGATAATATCACCTCTTTAAAACCCGTGTCGGCCTGGACTGAAGATGATTATAAAATGTCTAATTTTAATTCCCGTGGTCTGAGTGCTATTTCTGGAGTCGTCACTCCCGACGAGTTCCGTCGAATTATGACGTGTACCACGTCTAAAGAGGCTTGAGATGTTTTGAAATTGACACATGAGGGTACGAACGCTGTTAAAGAATCAAAATTACAAAATTTGGTCACCCAATTTGAGACTATCACTATGTCTGAATCTGAATGCTTTGATGATTTTTATGCACGTTTGTCGGACATTGTTAACACTTGTTTTAATTTGGGTGAGGTGATTGATAACACGCGTGTCGTCAAAAAGATTTTGAGATCTCTCCCAAAACGCTTTATTCCTAAAGTCACTGTTTTGAACTCTTTGGGAAATTTGAAATCTCTTAAGTTGGAAGAACTTGTAGGAGACCTTCAAACCTATGAGATAGACATGTTTTCCCAAACCATTAAGGCTAAGGATAGAGGCGTTGCTTTAAAGACTCATTTTAAGAAAAAGAAAGAAAAAGTTTGTGAGTCCGATTCTGAGGGTGAGTTTGATTTTGATGATGTGGCCATGCTTGTGAATTTTTTTTAAAAGTTTCTCAAAATGAAAAAAGAAAATTCTTCCAATAAAAAGAGATCTTTGAGTCAAATAAAAAGAAAGTAGAGGCCAAGGATAGTGACAAGGAGGATGGGATCAGGTGCTTTGAGTGTGAGGGCCAAGGGCACATAGCTAAAGAGTGTCCTACTAGGATAAGGAGACAGGGCAAAGAGACTGCTATGCCCGCCACACTTAGTGATAGTGAGGGTGATGAGGGAGATGAGTCCGATAAAGGTTTAGCACATGGGATGTGTGTAGCTTTTTCGAGTCGTGTAAGCACACCCACTTTGTCTCACGTTGATAGAGGTCATGAGAGCACCGGTGATGACTCGATTGTTTTTAGTGGAGATGAGAGCGAGTTTGAGAGTGGAGATGAAAGTGAGCTCCAAAAAGCCTTTAGAGATTTGTACACCGAGACCTTAAAAACAAAGAAGTATAATAGGGATTTAGGTCGTTGAGTGTTAAATTTGGAGAGAGAAGGAGGTTTTAAGAAAAGAAAAATGTGATTTGACTGACATGGTGTCTAGTCTGACGACACGTGTATCCCAACTCGAGAGTGATCTCGAAAGTGTGAGGGAGGTCAAAGTCAATTTTGAGAACGCACTCAAGAAGGTTGAAAAGGTGGTTCTTAATCCTGATAAGGGTAGAGTTGACGGGCTTGGAAAAGGTCATGACGGTGCTTCTACTTCTTTTGTCGCACCCGAGTCGGTTCCCACTTTAGTGACAGATTCTCATGGCTCGAAACTTAACCCACCTAGACGTCCCATTCCTATTAGGAGAACGCGTCCTAGAGTTTTTGAGAAAGGTGTTCCTAGGGCTATATATGTTTGTTCCCATTGCAAAAGAAGAGGACACCTTAGAGAATTTTGCTTTAAGTTGGGTTATGTGTCACGTTTTGCTACTACACGTGTTTCTGCCACACATGCACCCACACATGATACTTTACATGTTCCTGGAGACTACATGAGAGAGTTTGCACATTTAGGTGAGCAAGTTAAGTTTTTAGTCAAAACTTCACAAGATTTGATGGAGGTTTTTCATAAGTTAGCACCAACTTTGGAAAACCCCTCCGCACCTAACGATTGAGGTTTGACTTGTTTACTAGCATAGGATGTTTTCCATGATGTTATTATTTGCCTATTGCTAGTATGTATCATTTTTGTATGTTTTATTTTTTTGAAAAATACAAAAAGATTTTATTTTTGACAACATTTGTGAGAAAATCCAAAAAGATTTTTGTATTTTGTTTGCACCGGTTATGGATGGACACTTAGGATGATCAAGTCACAATTTCATTTCATTTTTTTCATGTGACTATATGATAGTGTTTTGAGACAATATATCATGTCATCTTTGTGCTTTATAATGTTTGGAGTCATTAAGATGTAATTGAGTGTTACTTCCTACATGTTTGACTCATGATTTCCTTTATTGCATACGTGCATGGATTTGTTTGATTATTGTGCTTGTCTTATCACATGTTGGTTGGGTGTTTTCACTTCAATCCTGTCCTTAAAACGAACCAAGCGCGATAAAACTTGACAAGAAAGTTGTGCATGTAAGAGCCGTTTGTGAGGTTGTGTGCTTTATTTGAAAACGGTGAAGGGCTACGAAAAATTATCATTTATCCTTTGCGATTAAGTCGCCGTTTAATTGGACCTAAAAAATTGAGGAATTTTATTGTTCGGGGTCCAAAGAGGTTTAAAAGAGCCCGAAAAAATTTAAAGGCATTAAAAAGAAATTCATCCAATTATGGGCCAATTAGTTTTTTGCACCAATTCTCCAAAGTTTGAGAATTTAGTTTATACACCTCTAAAAGAAAATATATACGAGGGAGTTTGGTTGGAGAATTTAAAACGGGTTTGCATGTCCTGGAAATGCTCGAAAATGCGCTACATAGTTTTGGACGTTATTGGGGTGGAAATCATTTTGACTTTGATTATTGATTTGCATAAGACGATGTTATTAAAATTCAACAATCTTTACAACTAAAGGATACTTTTGATGTTCATTCGTTAGGAGTACACGTATTCATCGTGCACATATGATTGATTGAGTTTATTTACCTATCGAATGTGACACCCATACATTCCATTACCATGACTTGGTTGTTTTAGTTTAAATCCATGGTGTGATTTTTAGTATCTTATTTTTGTATGAAGAATTTGAAAAATAAAAAATAGTTTGTGAATATTTTTGAGATACTCCTTTGCATGCGCGTAGTTTGATACTTGTTTGCTATGCTTTTTATCGTGACACTCCATGTTTTGATTTTTTTCGTCTTATCTGTCTATTTGGGGACATCATAAAAAGGGGAAGAAAGAATTATCATGTTATGGAGGAGTTTTTGCATTATGGGGGAGATTTGATTTACTAATAATTTATTCTTATATCATTTCAAACTCTATGCGTCACGAAGGTATTTTGCTTTATCTCATGTGTGTAGGTACAAAGATTGAATATCATTATGTTGCACACCCTGATGAGAAAAGCTTTGAGATTTGACGAAGATGTTTGAAGAACAGTTTAAGATCTTGCAAATTTATTCATGGGAGGGTAGATTTGTATAGGCAATTTGGTTATTGATAATTCAGATGTTTTTATGTATGTACCGGCATAGACATAGGGGGAGATTTGTAAGGACATATTTTTATAAGTCCGTTATTAATTTATTATGTCATATACCGCTACATTGTCGAGAGCGTTCAAGAGCAATCTACATCAAGACGGATCCGAATTAATCAAGTTCTTTATCAAAAAGACTCCGCGAAGTTTACTTTGGTAAGGTTATGTTTTTAATACCTTAACTTTCCACTTAGAGCTTTTGGGATATTTTTATAAAATATTTTCTAAGTGTTGGAGCGGACTTTTTCGTCAAAATTTGAGAATGAGTATTTTTTCTAAGGCCTGAAGCGTACCTCGATTTTGACGCCCAGGTCGTTCAAGCGAGATAGCAATCTCGTTCGAGCGACTTATGGATGTCGCGCGATGTCGTTTGAACGACATCTGTACGTCGTTCGCGCGAGATCCTTATCTCGTTCGAACGAGCGCGTATATCGAGGCGACGCATTTTTGTATAAATACTCATTAAATGGTTTCGTTTTCATTAAGAAGTCCCAGCGTTTTGAAAGACAAAAACCTGCGAATGTGCAGAATCCTTTTGACTTCTTCTTTTAGGGTTTAATCCCTTTTTTGTTTTCAATTCACAAAAATACCATATGCTTTAGTGAATTGTTTTGGTGTTCAAGAACAATACTTTGCTTTTGTTCAACCTCTGTGGAGAAGGGATCTCCATATTTGATCGGTGGATACCGAGCGTAGTCACTCTGCGTGTGGACGAGCCGAAGACGACGAACGACACCTGGAGGGTATTTCGCTGTCTCTCGTATCTTTGAAGATTTGCTTAAGGCACCGTGCATTACACACTTGTGGGCGATTATCAGGTTGTATGTAAGTCAAAGGTCTTGTGAATTCTTCAAAGTGTTATAAAAGGTTTTACCCGAAAGGTTTTTTTCCTAAATCGGTCGTCTTTATTTTTTTTCATGCATGGTTTGAATAATTTATAACATTTAGATACATGTTTAGGGGCTGGATTGATTTGGTTTAAAAATAGACTCTAATTAAATAAGGTTTACTTGGAAACTTGCGAATTAATTCAATTCGATATCACACACCGCATTCACATATTTTACAAATTCCTCCTCCCACTTTATCACAAATCATCTTTCTTAGTTAAGAATATCTAAAATCTCTTTTTGAATACGTGAATGAGTGTATTTTGCATTTTGTGGAGCATTCTCTACCGTAATCCTGGGATATTCATCATCATCTTCAACTTTGAACTTTAGCAATTCTATCTTATATATTGGATTATATGACGCATGATCTCATTTAATAGTCATAGGATCAAATTGTTTGGGTTCAACTACTTGAGTTTTAATTGGAGGTTGGGACTCAAGAATTGAGGTATCAATATTAGATTTGGCAAATGTATCCTATTGTGATGTATCTTCATCATCTCTCTTTGTAAAGAATATGAAATAGTTTTTCTTCTGTTAGGCCGGGTGAGGGCTGATGATATGCGATTATATATATAACCTAATACACCAAATTTTAAAAAAAACAATTAGCATCATTTGACATTAATATATATATAGACAAATGTTAGTTGAAACTGTATATTCTGATGTCATTCAATAATATCATTCACTAACATTTGACAATAACATATTTACAGATATATTCACCAAGGGTAGAGTGAATACGCGTGTGACCTTACTCAACAAAAATCCTAATACCCATTTATCACCCTCTTGGTGCATCATGTGCAAAGTAAGTGACTAGACCATTGATCACTTCTTCATCTCAAGACTTTGAGATCTTGTTGGATAACAGTGGTGGAGTTGCGGTAGCCCCTTGGTATTATTGATGATACGAGAAATCGTCCGCTTGTCGTTCTCATACCAGCAAGTGTAAAATACATAATAAGCAGATAAAGCTAATAAAAAGAGATAAAAGACGAGATATAGAGTGGTTCGGCCATAAAACTAGCCTACATCCACTTTGGTGCTTCATTCTCATTATATGTATTGTTTAATACAATATTATTTGGCCTAAAGAGGCGTACGATTACAAGAAAGAGAAGGGAGTACATGACTATGAGGATTCGGGAGTACTGGAAAGATGGCTGCGATGCCGGAGAGTAGCCCCCAAGCCGGACCGAGAGGTGTAGAGAGCGTCGTGATCTCCGGACTAGGTATCAATACTAGAAATGAACCCGGAACTCCCTATCTCGAGGTTTGGACCTCTATCTATAGAAGGTGTATGTGCTGCATCGCTGCTGTAATGGATTGGGGCTGCGACCAGTTGAGTGGACAAACTGGGGCCGCACCCTGTAACATGTAAGGGACCGCATCCTGTGACTGAAGGGCTGCGGCAGTAGGCCAATAAGGCATATATAGGTAAGGCCGCAGCCAGTAAATAATAGGCTGCGGTGGCAGGTCTTCGGCACATGCCCGTTGTATATTTGTTCCGCGGCAGGGTGCTATATTTTCCCTATTAATAAGCTCCCAAGGCGTAGTGCCAAAGGGTAATTTGATGTTGCGTCTTGTTGTTAACCTGCCGTTGTGTGTGGTCTCTGCAGTGGCTATTTTCAAAGCGACGTTTTGTCTTCCCACGCCCTCTTATATAAATGGATCCGACCGTGGCCTTCATTACGTTTTCCAAACTTTCGAGAGCAAATCAAAGGCAAACTTTTGTCAATTTATCCTTTGAGTGTTTCGGCGTGCATTTGGTGGTGCTTTGTGGTGTCAGGAGGCTGAGCAACCGGTTTTCGCCAGGTTACTTTCACATCAAACTCCTCAATAATTTTGTAATTCAATTTCTTCAACTGTTCTTGATTTCTGATTGTAAATGATCCATCGAATTCATGCCCTGCGAAAGTGTAATGAACAGTTTGTCGCTTGAATCCATGCCTGCTAATTCCATAATGAACTCTTGTGATTGCTTGGATCGTAATAGATAACTGATTTTGTGTTTGGATCAATCTTCAATCAATAAAATAAACCACCCAAGGAGCAACTGCTGTTAACTTGCGTAGGATCGAATTTGTGGGCCTTAGTGTAATGCAAGTACTTAAAACGTACCATTATGTTCTTGACGTTCTTGAGTAAACCTTTTAAATTCTAGGGCTTCGATCTTTAGAATAGGCCATCTTCAGTGTTAAGCTGATTTAGTTTGGCCGCGGCAGGTAGCATATTCTTGTGTTACTTGGCTGCGGCCGCATGTCAATACTTTTATGATGAATACCCTTTTGTCCTTACGGTTTAGCCTTAGGCTAGAAGCCGCGGCGTTTTGCCAATAAACTAAAAGACTGCAGCATAATAAGACATACCTAATGTCTGCTTCCCCAGAACAATATGACGCGGCAGTAGTTGTAATCCCTAGGATTCCAAAGCAGAAAGTCCGCTGTTAGCTAAAATTGTTGAAATTTTTATTTTGCTTCCAAACTTGTTTTTAAGTTGTTCTTGTCGTGGCCTCTAAGAGGCTTATCTAACCATACTGGTTGCGGCACCTAACAACGAACTTTCTGCTTTGTAGGTCTTGCTGCAGCCATTTGAGTTGGAATCTTGATGAGTTTCTGAAGGATTTCTGGAACAAACATTTTGGAGTTTCTCCTCCTGAACTCCCTTCTGTGCGTCCTTTACAGACATTTGGGTCTTGCATGCTCAAAGACTGTCCAAAATGCGTCACTTTACATTCTGAATCCGTGGAAACCACTAGTAGGAAATGGACTAACTCCTCGGACTCCTCTTGTAGGAAAGGTAATGAGTCCACAACAATGGAAGAGGAGGCCAACTCCAATAACAACCCAACAGACATTGATGCCGCGACTACTGGGCCATCTGAAGCTAGGGACGCACCTGCCGGCCCCTCTAACAGAGCAGAATGACCTCCTGCGGCCTTAACCGTCCGCAGCATCATGACTCAGGAATGGGTCGACCAAGTTGCTGAGGCACTTGAATTTCCTAAAAATTTAGTTTACTCAGCACCCGCCGCGGAACAAAGGCCCTGCACGGCACTTGCTGATGATGGGGTCTGCTTCTCCCTCCACGCGTTTGTATATGGGTTGTGGCTTCCTGTTCCAGTCCCAATTAGGAGAATTTTTCAAACTATGAAGTTAGCCCCAACTCAACTAGATCCCAATGGCTGGAGAGCAATTCTTGCCTTTGTAGTGCTCTGGAAGAATAAGTTTAGGAGGGACATAACTCCCGCGGAGTTCTTCCATTTTTACAGACCGAAGGAGAATTCTATAAAATTTACATGGTATTATTACTTTACCATCCGCAGCAATGATGAAACCCTTTATAGTGGGAGGCCCACCAGTGAAAAAAATTGGAAGGGCAAGTATTTTTATATTTCTGAGAAGGGTGGGAGATCCACCTAGATGAGACTGAGAGGGAAAGATCCTTCAGGATGTCGCGACAGTGGGGGCGCCCCTTTAAGCTAGGTAAATAAGGCTGCAGCATTTTGTGAACATGCTGCGGCTGGGTTCCTTTTGCTTTTGTACTAATATTGAATGTTTTTATGCAGCTCTTGACAATCTGCCTCTTAGTGAGCGACAGGAGAGTGGGATAAGAAGGGCCGCGGCAGTAAGTGCTAAGGATAAAAAGTTAAGCACCTTAGTAATCTCAGCGTCCATTTTTGAGGGAAGATACTTAACAAACAAATCCCTGCCCAAAATTATGGCTACGGAAGGGGTATTAATCCCCTATTTTATTAAGGCCGCGGCCTTTATTATTTTTAAGCCTTCAAATTTTGACACTACTTCATTTCTTCTTTAGGTGAGGAGATAGATAGGGAGCTCTTGGCAGCTCAACTGGCTGAAATGGATGAGGACGCGACTGCCCTCAACAAAGCAGCCAGGCAGAGGAAGAGGAAGAGGAAAAGGGCTAAGTCCAATCGCCCTGCCGCACCCACTACGCCTGCCGCACCCTCTGTGGGCGACCAAACGGCTCCTGTCGCGCCCATAATTCAGGTTGAGGAGTTTGCTCCTCAAGAAAGGCTTGAAGGCCAGTTTGATGATGATATTGGCAGTCAACTGGTCGCGGCAGGCTTGATGACATCATGTGCAGTGTGGGCGCGACACTTCCCAAACCAACATTTCAAACTTACCCCACACCTAACAATACTGTCTGTGAATGCCAATTTAGCGCCTCCTCAAAGCCGCGCTAGTATTGGCCCCGATGGCCGTCCGCGGTCTCAGCTTAGGCAGCCCAATCCCGAGTCTTCCTGGGACACAATTGCGAGGACTGCCCGCAGGATGAAAAGGGTTCCAGATGCCGTAGATCTGGATCGTCTTGCGGATGAGGACCATGAAGACTTGGAGGATTATGCCCTCCATAGCTTGCTGAGAGTAAGATAAACTTCACCTTTTCAATAATTCTCTCTTTCTGTAGCTCAAGTTTTGTTTTCTAACATTCAATATCTTCGCAGGCCGCAGACGTTGTGATGTCCCAGAAGCTGAAGTATGAGGGTCTTTACAAACTGAAGCAGGCTGTGGATAGTGTGCAGATGGCTGACCTGGAGAAAGCCAGGGCTGCTTCCTTTCAAGCTGGGAAGCAATCCTCTGCTGCGGCACTTGAGGCGTACAAAATGGATGCGAACAAGAAGATTCGGGACGCGGACGATGCCAAGAAAGAGGCTGAGGATAGTTTCAAACAGGCTGCAGACTCTTTGAAAATTGCTCTAGCTCAAGTCGTTGAGGCTGCCCAGGCCGCGACCTCATCAAATAGTAAACTTGAACTCCTTCGGAGGAAGTTCAATGAACTGGAGAGCAAGGCTGCAAATGATGCTCTGGTCTATGCTGTGGCCATCAAGAAAATGGAGGAAGACCACGTCGCGCCTATTGCGAAAAAGGATGAAGACCATGCCGAGGCACTTCAATTGGCCATAAACAATGTCGTGGACTCATTCAAAGGCTCAAGGGAATTTACCTCACCAACAATAGAGCCTTACCTCCGCGGCTTTCAAGAGCTCAGGTATAAGGTTAGTAAAAACTTCCCAGAATCTAAAGATACAATTCTTGCCTGGGGACTTGGTGATGCCGAGCATTTGTAGTGTGTGGCTGAAATAAAAGCTGCGGCTGAGGAGAGAGCCAGACAAAGGGTTGAGGTAGAGGCTGCGGCAGCTGAACAGGAAACTGAAACTGGTGTAGATGGAGAAGAGGGGGGTGAAGAAGATGAGGCGACCTCTTAGTCTTCTAACTTTTGTTCAATTCTGAACATTGGGCTACGTCCCTCTCTAAACTTCTTTTAACCTGTAACTTTTTGCTGATATATACAAGGCTGCGACCTTTTGAAATTTTGTGAACTTCTATTCAAGGCTGCGACCTCTTTTGGGAATTAATGATGTCTTCCCTTTATTTGCATATTTATTCCTCCAATGCTTCAATACTTGAATAGATGCTTTTATATATATATATATATATTCTTTACTGCTTGAATGTATAACTATTTCTTGCAGAGAGCTCTTTTAATTGCTCCTTTACTGTTAGCTTTGATATTTGAATGAGTGCCGCCTCCACATAATTAATTACTTGAATGAACAACTTGCAAGTTTTCTTCTTCAATAACTGAAACTAAAATGTAGATATAAGGCTGCGGCAACACCTTGTGAATGGTTCCTCCATATAGGTCGCGGCCTGTTGTACTTTGCCTTGGATATTTCAAAATCTCCACCCCTACTTGTGGCTGTCATCCCCCAAGCCGAGGTGCCAAAGAAAAGTGGCTTTTTGGGGCTGCGGCTTTACTTCCTTTGCCTCATATAACTTGTCAATTTGCAGCCCTTTAAAAGGGTTCCTCAGAATAGGCTGTTACCTTTTGCGTTGCCTTCTTTAATTTTTCCATCATTTTTCTAAGTCTTGATGTTGCAATTCAGAGGCTGCGGCTGGTTTGCAACCCAGTCGCGGCATTTTAGCAATTCTAATAATGTCCATTTTTCTTTGCTGCATCTTCTAAATGAATGAATGGACTCCCTGATGGCTACAACCATATTGATAGGGCTGCGACGCCTTTCAGGCCCTTGTCAAGGAATTGATGAGTGCATGCTGGGCTGAGGCCAACTTCTTTTTGTAGCTTTGGCATGCTTCATGATGTCAGTGTCACAACATCCTTTAGTCGCTTTAATTTTGTTATTATCAGGCCCCTCGGGACTAGGTATTATAAAACTTCCCCAAGCTATGTTTGGATATATATAAAGCCTTCCCAAGCTATAATTGGTTTATCCGCAGACAATTAAGTCTTCGGCCCCTTCAAATATAGGATTATCCGTAGACAATTAAGTCTTCGGCCCATGTGGGTTATTATCAGGCCTCCCCGGGCTAGGTATTATAAAGCTTCCTTAAGTTAAGATACGAAATACTATCAAGCCTCCCCAGGCTGGGTTATGTTATTAAGCCACCCACAGCTAATATGCGCATCGTGAAAGATGAATGAGGGCCAGTTTGAACCCTTGAAGTTGACGGTAGCAGATAATGAAGGATAGTGGACCTTATGAATATAAGAACATTGCCTTGCACCATGAGTGGCGTTGTAAGCCAACTAAGCCAATTTGACATTTTTGATAACTGGCCATCTTTCCCGAAATAAATAGTATTTCGAGATAACTGATAATTTTTCCCTTGAAATCTGTCCAAGACGAAGGTCATTCATAAGACTTCTATAAATGGGAAATCAAGAGACAAAACATGGCTAAATCTGTTCTTCATAATATACGATTTTGTTAGGACAATACAAAGTAAGCCTAATTTCATATATTCATATATATGTTCATGACTTGGTTGAGAAACTACAAAAGTCAGAATGAAACTACTTAAAGAGAGTTTTTCACTAAAAGCATAATCAGAGATATGGGCAGATAAGAGGTGTGTAGCCTGTCAGACTAGGCTGCATCCCTTAAGCATCCTTGAGGAATTCGTTGCAGCATTTCTTGCCTTACAAGCCTTTCAATCTCATTTTCATGGCATAGCACTGCTCAGTGTGCTCGCCGTGGGCCTAGTTAAATTTGCACCATTTGGCTTTGTCCCTTTTGTGGGGTGGAGCTTTCAGTTTCTCTGGCCACTTCAGCAGCTTGTCCTCGTTTATGAATTCAAAGATGTCTTCACTCTGAAAGGCCAATGGGGTGTAGGCCTCAAACCCTTTTTCTGCCTTCTCCACTGCCCTTTTCTGGTTCTTGCTAGCTGCCTCTGGGGCTGCGGCAGTGATGGTTGTAGCAGTAACCCTGGGTGCCGCGGCCTCTAGCATGAGAACTCTCTGTGTCAAAAAGTTGACCCGTGTTTGGAGTGAAGCATGGTTGTCGTACAAGGGGTTAAGGTGGTTCCACAGCTGAGCAATCTCATTCTTCATTTCTGTGCTTTGGCTAGACTCTCCCTCCATTTTCTGCTTTATTAATCTCTAAAAAATATATAATATGAGGCAAAACTAGCAGAAGTGAGTAATCACAGAATATAGGATAAACCAAGTATATAGTTGGGATGCAGCGTTTGAATCGCTGCATGCTTTTACTGCCGAAGCCGCGGCCAGTAAGGCATATTCGTGCACTGCCGCTCCCTTTAAGTGGAATTCACCAAGGTTGAACTTGTGACCACTTGAGTCCATTCCCCGATGATTTGGAGCTGCTGTAAACCAACTGCACTTATAGGGGTTGCCGCAAAAGGGTAGTTAAACTACCAGGCCGCATCCCTTCTTGGGCAGGAAGGAGCAGACCTAGAATTGGAACCCAGAAATTGAGTTTTTCATACTAAACACGTGGAGAACATGCCTACTAGGGTCTATCCAGGGCAGAACAACCTCTTGGTGCACAATAATGGAATCATGGTGAGAAACCCTGAGAAAGTAACAAACGAGCGAACAGATCTTATCCCTAGCTACCCACTTTTGAGAGGCTATTGCCTTTTACACTTTTCAGTTTTATCTTGGTGAGGTGACATCATCGGGGTATGTAAATATAGATCTATGGTCATAAAAAGGAGACCCATAAACAGATCTGAGTAGATGCGATACCCATTTGAGGGTGTGTATACAGAGTATGAGTTCAATAACCGAAATCCACCTATGAGATTATTATCCAAAGGATCCCCATGAATAAAACAAGGTGTTGAAGAACCCAAAATATAGAGAAACAAGATTGAAATACCTCGTTTCCCACAGACGGCGCCAGATTGATGATACGAGAAATCGTCCGCTTGTCGTTCTCATATCAGCAAGTCAAGTGTAAAATACATAATAAGCAGATAAAGCGAATAAAAAGAGATAAAAAACAGGATATAGTGGTTCGGCCATAAAACTAGCCTACGTCCACTTTGGTGCCTGATTCTCATTATATGTATTGTTTAATATAATATTATTGGGCCTAAAGAGGCGTACAAACACAAGAAAGAGAAGGGAGTACATGACTATGAGGATTCTGGGAGTAATGGAGAGATGGCTGCGATGCCGGAGAGTAGCCCCCAAGCCGGACCGAGAGGTGTAGAGAGCATCGTGATCTCCGGACTAGGTATCAGTACTAGAAATGAACCCGGAACCTCCTATCTCGAGGTGTGGACCTCTATTTATAGGAGGTGTATGTGCTGCATCACTGCTGTAATGGATTGGGGCTGCGGCCAGTTGAGTGGACAAACTGGGGCCGCACCCTGTAAAATGTAAGGGACCGTATCCTGTGATTGAAGGGCTGCGGCAGTAGGCCAATGACACATATATAGGTAAGGCCGCAACCTGTAAATGATAGGTTGCAGTGGCAGGTCTTCGGCACATGCCCATTGTATATTTGTTCTGCAGCAGGGTGCTGTATTTTCCCTATCAATTATTTTGTTGCTATGGGCTAGAATGTTGGTGTAGAGAAGACAAAACCGTCATGCCTTTGAGTTGCATCATTATGGATATGGTGTGGTCGATTTGGCTGGAAAGAAATGAGAAGGTTTATCAGTGATAAGACTGCTGTAGAGTAGTTTTGGGAGAGGGCTTGCATCATCATGGGCATCTGTGTCTGAACATTCTAAAGATGTTGAGGTGTCCCACTTGGTCAACACATGGAAAGATGCAATTGCCTAAAGCTTGTTTACTAGTTCTGCAAGTATGTTTGCAAAGGGAGTCTGTGGCAGGGTGAAGCAGGGTGTTCAGTGCTGAAGATCTGATTTCAATGCTGACATTTGTCGATTCTGTTTCGTGTTCTGTCATCTATATCTTTGCTTTAGTGGAGTCTTGGTCCACTATTTCCTTTTATTGTATCCTCGTTATTAGATGCGGCAGATGGGAGTGTTTGGGTGGTTCTGGGAGGGCTGAATATGGTCCTGGTTGAATGTGGGTAGGTTGGTCATGAGTTGAGACTATATTCGGGCCTGGTTAAACTATAACCCGTTTTTTTTCCTTCTTCCAAATGCTTCCCTTCTCCACTTGTGCTTACCCATCTTAAAGTTTTAATTATTTTTTCAAAAATAAAAATATTGATATTTTATGATTTTAGAAACCCTATTGTAAGGGTATTGTGGTTTGTAACCCCAGTCAAATTGGGATTTTATAAGATCTTACCTCAAGAGTTACCACCCAAGTTGTGAGCCCATGAAACATACTCTTTGAAATTGCATGTTGCAGATCTGAAATTTCTGATCTTAACAATTTTGATGCAGTATTTGAATTTCTCACCAGGAGAAAACGATCCAAAGACAAGATAAATGTGAATGTGTATATGTATGTGTGTGTGTATATATATACAGAGATACAATCCATATGGAGGAAATAAGAATTGACGGCTCTGGAACTTAAATCGTAGCAAGATTGGGAAGATAAGAATATAGGGTAACGGTTAGTTTTTATGTTTTCAGAGAGGTATGCAAGCGGGTTGTCACCCTCGTGAAAAAGTTAAAGCCCAGCATCATAGTATATAAGATTTTGGGCCCCTCCACCCATTGCCAATGGTTTTGGATTGGATGCTCCTATATTAAACATGGTAGAGCAGGCCCAATCACTCCACGTTACCCAATATTAAATTGCCCACATGTTAGGCTCAAGTCATCAAGTCATGCCACACGTGAGGGGTTGTGTTGAGAATATAAAGTGCCACATGAAAAAGTTAAAGCCTTGCACCATAGTATATAAGATTTTGGGGCCCCTCCTCCCATTGTCAATTGGTTTTAAGTTGGATGCTCCTATATTTAACAAGCCCGCTCGCAGAGAAAAATATCGGGTCTAATGTGGGTTTTTAATGCTTTTAAATGAGCGGACACATGTAGACAGGTTTGCTTTGCCAGCCCTACTCGTCATTAATAATGAATTCTTTGTTTCTTGTGAAAACAAAAATTTGTATGTAAGGGAGTTCAATTTTTTGTCTTTGTATTCATTTTCTTGTGTGTTATTTAATTTATTTTTGTCATTTTCTTTTAAGATTCGAGATTGTTTTCTCCTCAATCTTTAGTAAGAGGTGGGGAATTTGTTAAATTCTATTTTTAACTGCATCCCGTTACCATTTTTTTTTTCTTTCTCCAAAATTGGAGGTCTGATGGTTATATTAGTTTGACAAGATTAGGACCAACTGTTTTTTAAAGAATATCGTTTTGTTTTGTACTTTCCTTTGTATTATGCTATTGGAACGATTTGACACACTTTTGCCTGTATATAGCAATTCGTAATGTTTATGAACTACTTTTTGCTCAATTATGTCAAGAAAGCGCACTGTTAAATAAAACTTCATCCACAACCATTGCTGCTGCTGCTATGAAGAACCTTTTTGACCTTGTGTACATGTCAGTTGTTGTACAATGTATTCTATCTTAGTTGGTTGATTGATCCCATGTTTGTATAGGGATCCAAATCATGCTAAGGGCTCAAAGCAGCCATCCTTTGGACCCTTTATCTGCTGCCGAGATTTCAATTGCTGTGGCAACTGTCAGGGCAGCTGGAGCAACCCCTGAGGTTTTCATCAACTTTCTAAGATCTGTATTGTAAAGCACATTATTTCATTGTCTCATTATGGACATATTTTGCAGCAATTATTAATAATTTTTTCTCTTTTCAGGTCAGAGATGGCATGCGATTTGTTGAGGTGGTTCTATCAGAACCAGATAAACATGTTGTTGCATTGGCAGATGCGTATTTTTTCCCGCCATTCCAACCATCATTATTACCCAGAACCAAAGGTGGAGCCGTAATTCCTAGTAAGCTTCCTCCAAGGCGAGCTAGGCTTGTTGTTTACAATAAAAAATCAAATGAAACAAGCATATGGATTGTTGAGCTATCTGAAGTACATGCTGCAACTCGAGGTGGACATCACAGAGGAAAAGTCATTTCATCCCAAGTTGTTCAAGATGTTCAGCCTCCCATGGTGAAACCTTAATCTTGCAGTTGGTATTATTTGGTGGTTGAACACATTAGCTTAACGGTTGGATGGTTGAACTATGAACTAGTGTCGAATTTTATTGCTTTTGGCATTCTCCCTATGCTGGTTGTTTTAACTTTATATTCTATTGAAGAAACATTATTTATTAAATTAAGCAATGGACCTTCCGACTCTAGTGGCCTTTTACTATTCAATTCAGTTAGTTCCAGTATGGATTTTACTTTTCCATTAAGTTAGTTATAATATTAAAATACTTGAACAATTTTTGATAAGAAGTCGCCTTTTACTATTTAGTGTAATGAAATAATTTTAAGACCACAACTAGTGTTTACCATTGTAAATTATATTGAAGGCTAGGATTAGTTGAGGGACCAAAATATGGCAATCCAAATAAAGAAAAACAGAAGAGATCAAAGAACACAAAATTTACTTGGTTCACCAAATTGGCTACATTTACAGGTGATCCGTGATCCGTATCATTAAATAGAAGAAGATTACAAATGGAAGGAATTTTTGTTCCTTCCACTTCCACACCCAGGATAATATATTTTCTCACAAATAACCCTCGCACACAATAATAGAATATTTACATATATTAATCTCACCAAAAGATCCTAGATTCTATTCAAATCCTCGATAGAGAATACCGTAAATTGGTTCCCAAATAACTAATTTTCTGCAAAGAAGTGAACCACTCACAAAGTTCTTTATTAGGTCACAGATGGAGATGAGCTAATTCTCTCGTATCCTAAATTCGGTGTAAAACACCTCACAAGCTAGGTAACTAAAGATACCTAGCTGCCTTCAATGCCAAAATCCCACTTGATAAGATTAGATAAGCCAAAGGGGAATTTGAATTAAACTCAAACTGATGTGAATTGAAAGTTTATGGCCCATTTTTAGTATTTTTAGGACTTTGTGGCATTTTTGTTATTTTCTTTTGTTTTCTTTATTTGGTGGTATTTTCTATTAGTAGTTGTTTGCTTGGTATTTAGGGAAGGAAGTGGCAAAGGCTAATAAGGGTACATTTGTAATTAGATCATTGTTTGGAGCCTAAACTACTACCCACCTATAAATACCCCTATTGTAGTCTCATTTGGGGCATTCTATATTTTGGAGAGTTATTGATTGAGGGTTGAGGCGTGTGTGTGATATCTTCCTCTTATTACCCATTTGGCGTCATTTACGTCAATTAGTATCAAAGTCTCGTTGGTTCTTTCCGTTGTTGTTGTTGTAAAAAAACACAATAATCTTAAATAACAACAAATGGATTTTAAGAGGAGATATGCTCCCGTTGAAATTCTTTATGATCGATTTGTGGGAGTCTTGGACCACCTCTTGACGCGACTTGAGGATCTTGAGGCTCGTCTCCCTTCCGCCACCACCCTGCACCGTAACCCTAACCCTAGCCACCAAAAAACCTCTACCCATGCTTCCGCAACCATTTCCACCCATCTATCCCCCAAAAATCAAAACCTTAACCCTAATTCACTCACCACCACATCAAGAACCACCATAAGCACCATCCAACCACCCTTTGCCGCCACTTCCCTACACCAGCAAAGGCAGAACCCTTGCTCCTTTCCAGCAAACCCCTCGACCGCGACTCGCGACAGCAAGCAACAGGTTGGCCGGGATCTCCGACCCTCTCCAACATCGGCCACTGTAAAAGAGTCCTCAGTTGTCATCCCACATGCTCCTTTCACAGCCGTGACTCAGGAGACCCTTCAGGGTGGCCGGACGACCACTCTGGTGGGCGACCGTGACTTCCCAACTCTCCAGCATGGCTAGAAATTCCAGCAGCGACCATACATGACCAAAGAAGGTCAGATTCATCCTCCGACGAATTCAAGAACCCTAGGGTTTCAACCCATTTCAGCCCCAACTCTTCCTATGATAGCCGATTTACCCCTTGCCCTTTGCAGAATCCTCCAACAAGTTCAAGAACTAGGGTTTGGCACCAAGAAAATGGTTTTTGACCTGGGGAAGATATTTTTGATCTTCCTCAAATTTTCAGAAATTACTTTTGGCCCCACAATTTTTGCCTCCCTTCCGCACATTTTGGAGTTTTTCACGCGATTCTTCAATTTTGAAGATTTTGTTCATCCTCAACTTTCAAAGCTCGAGGACGATCTTTTTCGAAGGTGGAGAGAATGATGTGAATTGGAAATTTATGGGCCGTTTTTAGTATTTTTAGGACTTTGTGGCATTTTTGTTATTTTGTTTATTTTCTTTATTTGATTTGATTTTCTTTTCGTAGTTGTTTGCTTGGTATTTAGGGAAGGAAGTGGCAAAGGCTAATAGGGGTACATTTGTAATTAGATCATTGCTTGGAGCCTAAGCTACTTCCCACCTATAAATACCCCTATTATAGTCTCTTTTGGGTCATTCTATATTTTGGAGAGTTATTGATTGATGGTTGAGGCGTGTGTGATATCTTCCTCTTATTACCCATTTGGTGTCATTTACGTCACAAACTCTCTCTCCTAGAGTCCTCAAACTCTCTCTCCTAAATAAAGTCCACACATGTAGGAGTCCAAGTTGGGCCAACTTCTACGGTCAATATCTATGCTACTTAAGCTCTTTGGTTATATGTATGCACATATACACACGTTGTCCGAATGAACATTATGTTTAGGCTTGCTGTTCTTCATATTGCAAGTGTATGAAAATACTGATGCAGTTGTTTGTTTTGGTAGGGAATTTTTAATCCATAATCGGTTAATGGGTGAAGCTAAGACCCACGCTGGTTAGCAATTTGTTATGTGGGTCGAGTGAAGCTTAGACAAATTGCATATTTTCTAGATCCGAGTGCAACCTGAAATTTTTTTGGGATCATTTTTAAACCCCACCTAAAAAGGTGTATTAATATAACCCTATGAAATTGTAATGTAATAATTCACCTTGGAAATGGGGACCTGGGCATTCTATTTCTCTGATTATATGGTGTTGAATGATGGAAGAGTCGTGTTCTTTATCCTTATTCTATGTTAATTTTTTCTGAGAAGGGAAGAGCCTACGTTAATATAGCACCACTTCTGAGTTACAAATACTTTTAATTTCATCGGCAGCTCCAATTAATATGTATTTGATTTTTGTTTTCGTTTTTTTTGCATTGAAATTCAACTGTCTGTAGAAAATAAGAGTTGTAAAGCTTACGAAGGTATTTAGAAGCGATGACTCAACTTTACAAGCTTAACAATTAATACTATCAGTAGACATTTGTTGAAATTTGATATAGGCTCTTAATTTAGTGGGGATAGTTATTACGCACACTACTTGTGAGTTTGGGCTGTTGTGTTGTATATGTAGTCATTCCCAACTTAGGCAGCTTGACTTTCTAATTACTTTTGCGTCTTTTGTCAATTTACGGTACTTGGTGAATTTGTCGTTCAAATTCCTTGTGTTATTGTAGGATGCTGTGGAATATGCTGAATGCGAAGCCATTGTGAAAGATTATCCTCCTTTCCGGGAGGCGATGAAGAAGAGGGGTATTGAGGATATGGATCTTGTGATGGTTGATGCTTGGTTAGTCAAATCTGCATTGTAAATTTTTTTATAATTATCCTCTGTGGATAACACAACAAGTTTGTGCCATGCTAATCTGGGCTACATGAAACTACAGGTGTCTTGGTTATCACAGTGAAGCTGATGCTCCTAGCCGCAGACTAGCCAAACCACTTATATTTTGTAGAACTGAAAGTGACTGCCCAATGGAAAATGGTTACGCACGTCCGGTGGAGGGCATTTATGTGCTTGTTGATATGCAACAAATGGTGGTGATTGAGTTTGAGGACCGCAAACTTGTTCCATTACCTCCAGCTGATCCATTGAGGAACTACACTACGGGTGAAACAAGAGGTGGGGTTGACCGAAGTGATGTCAAGCCCCTACAAATTGTTCAGCCTGAGGGTCCAAGCTTCCGAGTTAGGGGGAACTACGTAGAGTGGCAAAAGGTAAATTTCTTTATATGCTGAGCTGGCTTGTTAATTTTCTTTTTAAATTAAGAACTACTGAACTGCATACTGAATAGAATATGTTTTTGTATTGCTGGTCGCTAGTGGAATTTTCGTATTGGTTTCACTCCCAGGGAGGGTTTGGTTATACATTCTGTTGCATATGTGGATGGTAGTCGAGGTCGTAGACCCATAGCTCATAGGTTGAGTTTCGTGGAAATGGTTGTGCCTTATGGGGATCCAAATGATCCGCATTACAGGAAGAATGCATTTGATGCGGGGGAAGATGGCCTTGGAAAAAATGCTCATTCTCTTAAGAAGGTTTGTCATACTTCTCTATTCTATATGTGTCCAATTTAGAACTTGTACTTCTTTCCTGCTGACCTAAGACTTATATATAGTTTTGTTAAGTTCGTGATATATGATATCCTATTGTTAAACAAAATTACTACCACAGGGATTTGATTGTTTGGGATATATTAAGTACTTTGATGCCCACTTTACGAATTTTACTGGAGGCGTAGACACAATTGAAAATTGTGTATGTTTGCATGAAGAGGATCATGGAATGCTTTGGAAGCATCAAGACTGGAGGACTGGCTTAGCAGAAGTTCGGAGATCTAGGCGACTCACAGTTTCATTTATATGTACCGTGGCAAATTATGAATATGGTTTCTACTGGCACTTTTATCAGGCAAGTTGAATCTATTCATAATCTTGAAAACTTATCAGTTTGTATTGTTGTTGTTGTTCATTCAGTGCTGTAATCCATATGACGAAGATACGTAGCATCTACAGTAGCTTTTTTGATGTGCGGAAAAAAAATTCTTCCTCTTTTTAAGGCTTTCAAATCAAGCAAATTTGTTCAACTATCAAGTTCTGTTACATGCTTATTTTGGGATAAATTCGCTGGTAACTATTGTAATTTAGGAAAATAAAGATTTTATGAATTTTTTCTAATTGAGTTATAAGTTATAGATATTTAGTATATTTCTTTGATGTTGGTATTTATCCTAAATTAGAGTTTTTTTAAGCCTATAAATATGGGCATCATCTCATAGTTTTTTCAGACTTGTATTATTAAGTGCGTTAAGCTTGTGATTTCCAGTTGACATGTGTGCCAACTTCTTCCTCCCTAACCCTTCTCAGTCTTCATTATGCATCATTTCGTTTTGGAGCACTTTCTTCCTGTCTATCATTTCACTACTGTTCATCAATGTTCGTGTCAGTACATCAAAGCTATCCACCATCCCTCGTCTTCACGACCTTCCCTTGCTGTTGGCAGCCACAGAGCTTCGAATTTTGCATTGATCCAAAGGACTGGTATTAAAATCAAGACACAATCGCAGCCAAAACCATCATCAGCTCGTAATCCATTGTTTGCTTCAGCCAGCTTCGTAACGACTGATCGTGAAAAACTCCGTTGTCTCTTCTACAGACATTCTGCAAGTGTCTTAGTCTTGCTGCCACTGTTATAAGGGAAATAAGTCGACGAACCGTAACTGAAAGGAAAAAGTCTTTCTGACGTATTGGAAGAAATAGATTGGGTTCTAAATGGTTCATCCAATACTTGTTCTGTGCAGACCAGAAATATTTAACAGTGTATCCTATTTTCTTTTGGACCTAATATACTATGATGGCCCACTTATCTTCCTATGTCAGCTAGCCAATTGTTTTGCTGTTATTAACCCATTTGAAACGAACTTAGTTAGTTTTCCTTTTCTTCATTGGACTCAGCTAAAAAAAAAGCCCCAGTTTTATGCCATACCCACACAACTATGGTTCAAATATTTGGCCAAGTAATTTCGGTTTCGACAGACATTGAACCTAAAATAAATATTCGACCCGTCGATATTTTGTCTGAAACAGGAGAAATATTGACAACTTGGTGAGCCAATACCGAGTCGAGGTAAACGACGCCGAGTTACAGAGTAAAGAACAGTTCAAAGCCCAATTATAGTACAGAGCAAAGAATCCCCATTTTCCCATCTTTCCACCTTTGTTTTTTGTCAACAAAGACTTGGTTTTGCCAACCTATACTTGAATCTAAGCTCTCTGTTGTATCTTGTTGATCTAAGTTGCATCGAAACGAATGCGGGGTACATACGATACTGCGATACGTTAATTACAAGAAAAGTAGAGCTTGGATACGAAAATAAGATTACATATATTACTTATGTGTATTTACGAAAATTACGTACAATACTAGCATACACAAGAATCAGACGAAAGAAAAAAGTAAAGGATTGTGATTAACTATTGTTCTTATACAGAGTGAGATACATGAAACTGATTAATTTTTCTTAGAATTAAAAATTAGCTTTTAGCATTTTAAAATTTCCCTCCAATCCCCGTATTTTAGAAGGGGGGGAACATGCAAAAATAGTCCCAGACGAATCCCAGCCATTTCTGTGACGTATCCGGAACACAAACTTGTGGATTAAGTCAACGAATACTTCTTTGAATTTTTGTTCTGTCTCTGCTGTATCGAAACCGTGTCTAATACTCGACAGCTGCAAATTTTGAAGTCTCCGCTCTTCTTTCTCGACAATCTCTTGGGTCTCTATCAATCTGATGCTAGGCGGAAGGTAGCAATGACAATGGGACGGGTATGGGGTCGGTTTGACCAAACTCTACCCGTCGCGTGAAACTATATGTCTTCCCGAACCCACCCTGAAACCTTTGGTGTGTTATATTTCGTAAACCTGTACCTGTATTCTTTATAATATGCCCGCCCCTGGCCACCCTCGCCCCGTCCCGTCCCTCTCCGTATAATCCAATGTCAAACCACCTGGACTAGGTGCCGTAGTGGAACTAGTCGTGCGAATGGAATCATTTGCTGGCCCAGGACCAGAAATAGTGGATGCAATCATTTTTCTAGAAAAAAACAAGTGCTTTTGAGAAGAATTTAGGTGTTTTTAGAGGCTTGCACATATTACTTTTTTGCTCTTGCGAACCCCTCATCGCGTTTACACACAAAAGAAAGAGGAAAGATTCTCTATTTCGCAAGATAACGAACAAAATAACAAAAGAGGCATCCATAAAACATGAATCTGCAAGAGCACGTAACGTATAATGCGTTGATCTTGAAATAAAAATTGAAAATCAAAACATATGTCTTGTAACCCGAATACCATGAAAAGAAAGTTGAATTCTAAAGCCCCACCATGAAACCTTAGATCTCGAAACACAAATATGAAAGAAAAGAAATGGAAGCTTAGATGAGAGATAAATTTGACAACAGTGAATAAAATTTGCAGAACTTATAAGTTAGAAGAGAGCGAGAGAAGTGGACAGTAATAGAAACAAGAGAAGTAGACATATGCGTCTGTATATATAGAGAGAGGAGATGGAAATCAAAGTCGTACCCAGTGCACAAGGCTCTCGCTTAACTGCAGGGTGGGAGAGGCGGATGTCGGCTAGCCTTACCCCCCATATATGGAGAGGCTGCTCCCATGTCTCGAAATCGAGACCAACCGTAACTTGGGCGAGGGTACTTGCCATCGCACCAAGGTACAACCTCTAGGAGATACTGTATTATGTAAATATCATTTACACAGAAGAAGAGGAGGGTTTTAGTCTTTAATAAGAGAGCTGATTCAAAAGGATGAAGCGGACGGTATAAGGAATTAGGAGGTTCTAAAGTGGTATATAAATAGCAGGGGGAAAACATTACAATTAAGCGGGGCCGGGAGAGATGAGGTAAGATGTGTAAACCGAACCCACCCATAATCCGAATTGGGTCTTATTTTTAAAACCCATACCCTCCCTATCCCCTCTTAGGGGCAGAAGGGAGCCGGATCTCATTGCGGAGGTCCAAATTGCCATCCCTAAAAGCCACCTAGGCAGTCAATAAAGCAGTTATTATTTTAATATGTTGTAAAAAATCAACGACCAGCATAAACTTATGGTCATCTACAATAGGTGGCAATGATTAAGGGATGGATAGCCTATTTATGTGTAGTCTGACGAGTTGAGGATACAATAGATAGATAGAGACTCAACCGCTTGAGTTTGGGCCCACATCGCAGCTCCATTAAACCGTCTGCCATTTAAATTGTTCGAATCATTTAATCAAGGTGGCTGATCTCATAAATTTTCTTCAAATCCATCCATTTAATTTAATTTTAAAAAGGCAAAATTAATGCAACATATCAACTGTCTAAATTTATTTCATCATCCTTTTATCAATTGGGTAGACAAATTGAGGAGAAGTGATCTTATTTGAGATCTGCAATACTTTTCTATTAGAACTATTGTGTGCAATCTGTTTTAGGCCATCTCTCTCCCTCATTTGTATACCAAAAAAATGTTTGGGGATTTGTCGACAACCCCCTCAACTCTTTGTTTATCTACACTAAGGACATGCGAAAATCTTCTTGGCACCTCCCAGACATCATATTTCCAATTAAATAATGATAAGTGCATCTTCTATGTAGTTATACTTTTATAAAAGTACATTTAAGATAAATCTATAGCACTAAAACATAAACATGTACATAGTTACTAAGACATTAAATTAATATAAATTTACTTTTTTTTTCTTCTTAATTTTGAGCATCGTAAAACTATGTAGATACATTTCCACGGCAAAAACAGATACAGTTGGGGAAAAAGTTTGTCGGTTGTAATATAATTACATTTAGCTGCTAAATGTATTTTTTTTCTTCTTAATATTGATTTTTGGGATAGTAAAATGTATACGAGAAATTGTTCAGATTCTGTGGAAGCAAGAAAATGCCTCAAACATACTATGCCTTCCTCATAAAGGAGGAAACAACAGAAACTGAAAATCGATGCTCCCCGGTGGTTGAAATTGCTTGAGGGTTTAATGCCAAGCTTTGATTTAATGGGATATCACCATACTTCTCATCTGGCTACGGGAGAAGTTGGAATCACACGTTTTGATTTCTACTTCTTGTCTCTGTTGTTAGTATCTTACGATACGCGCTACGTATCCTGATACGATACACGATATACAAGTAAAACGATATGAATCACACCTCTGTATCGCATATGTCATGTATCCCAAGTGCATCGTTCCGTATCCCGAAATTATTGGACTCTTTACATAGCGCGTCGTTGCATATCTCCCGATACAACGACCGACTTGGAAAATTGGGCAGTCAAGTTGTAGACCGTGACCAAGATTTTGAATCATGAATTGAAAATTCCAGTTTGTTTCATTTGTTCTTAAATTTCTGGTCTCTTTAATGTTGTGACATTACCGCAAAAGGCAGACTTCTTACCATCACACAATGTATGTCATAAAATTTGTCTTAAATCATAATATGTTGTATAATTGATTGTAAAAGATTGTCTATGAATATATTTAGTTTGCACAACCTTTTTATTTGTTATCTTACGATACGTATCGCGATACGCGATACATAGGGTTTCTGATAAGCAATACGTATTCCGATTTGACAACTGTGCTTCTTGTCAGGTGTGAGACATTTTTTGCTTGTTTTCTTTGGAACTATCGGCACTGGATTTTTTTGTGGTAGGTATTACTATTGGAAAGGGACGTAGAATACATGTCGGATCATTTTCTATGAACGCTATGTCATTTATAACCCCGGCGTATTTCAGATGCTTGAATGCCCCGCTGACCTGAAGTGATTTAGAAAGATTCTCCCCAATATCAAAATTATGTCCTCGTAATGATCAGGAAAAGTACATTAAGAAAGGTATACAGAAGTTGACGTTGACAAAATAATTGGACACCTTTAAAAGAGGGCTAACAAACGAAGTCATAGTCTGAGCTTTTTGGTTCCTATGTTGATAGATAAAAAGTACGAGCGGTAGGTATCCCTCTAACGTTGAACGAGGGTGGTTGAGAAACCCGAATTAGAGTTTGGCGTTAAAACATCAAGCAGTTTTGATAGCATCGATTTTCAGTTTGAGTCCTTTCCTCTCTCCTATGAGGAAGGCATAGTATGTTTGAGGTGATTTCCAGCTTCTATGGAATCCCGTCAACATTTTTGTCATTCCAAACGTGTATCATCATGGCCAACTCGATCGGGACTGCCTGAACCCAGAATTGTGCATGTATATTTAAGGTTGAAGTTTCTTTCGGCTTAGCAATAAGCTTGCCAAAAAATTTAGACATCCTTCAAGTATATAAACGAGGGAAAAAGGGGGTGATTTTTTTTTCTCACACAATAATTCTTGTATATCAATTCTCCTCTATTTGTAGTGTACCCGATTGATAAAAGGCTGATGAAATAAATTTAGGTAGGTGATGAGTTACGTTTATTTGCCCGTTTAAAATTAAATTAGGTTGTTGGATTTAACGAAAATTTATGGGATCAACCACCTTAATCAAATGATTCAGACAAATTAATTGGCAGACGTTTTGATGGAGCTGCGATGTGGGCTGAAACTCGGACTATTGAGATTCTACCGTCTGGTTTGATGTTTAAGAGTCTCTCGTCCGCTTAATTTTATTAAATCAAATATATAGTTTTAGTATTTATCCTGATTTACCTATTGTAGCCTCAGCTCATCAATTACATATAAATATGCTATACCACTCTTTATCCTGTTTACCTGTTGTAGATGGTCTATGTAGTAAAATCACTGTATAAATCACTATGTAGTAACCAAAAATATATATTTGGACCTTGGCGAGAAGTGGATAGTACCCAGTAAAGCAATGCATAGCACCTAGGTGGGGCCTAGACAACCCCAGGATGGGATTTTTAGAACATTGGCCTTTATCTCAGATCTCTAGTATCCTCTCTCACGCATATCATTTTTTGCTGTAATTGTCATTGATCCCTGCTCTTCTTACCTCCCCCTTTTATCTCTGGAGCTGGCCGTTTATTTATTTATTGAGTCTGGAGAATCCATATCTTAATGTATTTTAATATGATATAAGTCATTTTGTAACCTGTTGCTTAAATCCCCAAAAAATTTGTTGCAAAAAGGTCTTTATATTCTGTTTCATAATTGTTCCGGTCTCTTTAGCGTGTTCTAATGATACTACATAAGTTGAAATCTTTCTTATTTTTCATAATGTTTTCAAATACGGTTATTAAAAATTATGCATTAGGGCTACAACTTTGAGTTAAGGTATAAATACAATCTTCTAGAATTGCGTCATTTTGCAACCCACAGGTATGAAGGATATCAGTATTGTCAACAAGACAATGTTATATTTATTATATAACAATATCATACTTGTTCAATTTTACTATCTTATTGTTTTATTTGTCAAAACATTTATTACAATTATTCAAACTATTTGGACCTTTGAATAGTAGTTTTTAGCATCGCTTCAAATCGAAACTGAAACCCAAATGGATACCTAGTAAATAACAGATCAGCGGATTCTATCCCCAAAACCACAACTTTGAACCATACACCGACCCAGACCTCCAACCAACCAGACAGCCTATTTTGATTATTGTTTTTAATTAACTAATTGAACCACAAGCCAGCCCAGTACCCTATTCCATTGAGCCAGACCTGCTTCTGATCATGGGAAAACTAAAAAACAGAAGTTTGTCTTCTGTCTTTCACTCTTGCAGATCTTACGTAGAGATCTTATGCCACAAGCCTCTACCCAAAACCACAAATAGAAATAATATAATACAACCTCAAAGAAGAACACACATAAAAAGATTAATACGTTATCTTCTTAGTAGTGTTATCTGTGCTTGGTAGGCTCTATGTCACGTAGTGTGCCTGAGGCACCAGTCATACGTGACATATTGACTTCCATCTTTTTATTTTCAAGTAAAACCACTAAGAGAAACAAAAGAGGGGATGCTACTCATGGACAGATGATCATATGAGTTGTACAGAAAAATGTTGCTGTCAATGCACCAGCTTCCTTATGTTATTTCATTTGGTTTAGTGGCAGATTGTTGTCAGGCCTTTTGACTTAACTGTGTTGACTTTTTAGGATGATTTGTACAATTTTTTGTTACAGGATGGGAAAATTGAGGCTGAAGTCAAACTCACTGGAATTCTTAGCTTAGGCGCATTGCAACCTGGAGAATCTCGAAAATATGGTACAACAATTGCGCCAGGATTGTACGCACCAGTTCATCAACATTTTTTTGTTTCTCGCATGGATATGGCTGTTGATTGTAAGGCTGGAGAAGCATTCAATCAGGTATATACTGCCATGATTCTTTCTTTCTTTATTTTTCATGTTGCAACATGTTGAAGTGGTGACACAGTATATTACTGAATATTTTGTTACCCATGAACAATGTTTTTAATCGCGGTCGCGCAAGGTGTCGCGTTTTGGCTCCGGGGTTGCGTCGCGCAAATCGCGTCGCGCATCGCGCAAGCAATTCGTGCATTTCAGTTTTTTTATTAGAAAAACATATAAAATAACATTTAAAACTGATATTTGTAAAATAATTAACATTTTAATTTGAAAATTATAGAACAAATAACTATTTGGGCTGCAAATTATTTTTAAAAAAAACATTTTAAGCTCCACTTTTGTAAACAAGTATCATTTAAACTGAAAATTACAAAAGATTAACATTTTAAACTTAAAATTATAAAATATTAACATTCTAACTTAAATTATAAAGACAAATTACAGTTTAAAATCAAAGTTATAAAACAAATAACATTTTAAGCTGAAATTTTATAAATAAGTAGCATTTTAAACTGATAATCTTTTTCATATGCATGCTTCCATCCATAATCTTTTTTGTGTGCCATTTTTTAATCTGAAAAATAAAAAATAGAAAACATTTTACACTGAAATTTATTAAAAAATATACATTTTCTACTGAATTTATTAAAAAAATTACATTATTTGAGATTTGAAAAAAAGTTGCTGAAATATGAATAAAAAAAGTGAGTTATTGAAAAAAAGTTACAAAAAATGTAAGTTTTTAAAGCTCCCAAACAAAAAAAGTTAACTGAAAAAAAAGTATACTGAGAAATAAAAAAAAAGGTGTTAACAGCCCATAAGTTTAACAACCCGTAAGTTTTTTGAAGGGTTAAGGGTTGGGTTAAACACCTCTTGCATTTCCCTTTTTTCAAAATGGCAGCGTTTTTTTTTCTTTTTTTCCAAAGCTCCAATTGCGCTCCAATTGCGCACTTTCGCGCAAAATAGCGCACTTTCGCGCCAAATAGCGTCCAATAGCGCACGCAAAAGGAGCATCTTGTTTAGCAGTGCCAATAGCGTGGCGTTTTTCAATCGCAAAAGGCAATAGCGCGCTATTGCGTTCGCAATAGCGCGCTTTTTAAAACATTGCCCATGAACATAATAACCCAATTTCAGAAGGCAGTAACTTGTATGCAGTATATGGCTAAATTCTTTCGACTCCTGGACAGAACTTGTATTGATGAAAACGTTTTATTGATAAAGACCTTATAAAAGATTCATGAATTTGTTTAAAATGCTTTTCCTTTTTTGTTTTGCTTTTGTAGGTTGTTGAGGTTGATGTTAAAGTTGAAGAACGTGGGAATAATAATGTCCACAACAATGCATTCTATACTGAGGAAACGTTGCTCAGATCTGAATTGCAAGCAACACGTGACTTCAATCCTTTGTCGGCTCGGCATTGGATTGTGAGTATCCATACCCTGATCATATAAATTTGAAATGAGTCTATTTTGGGGATTTTTTCGTCATTCAAGTTCTCTTTTTGAGATGGAATTATATTCATAGTTCCCATGTTTCTCGTCATGCAAGTTTATTTATTTCTGTCATGTGTGTGTTTTAACCATTGTATTAACCCTTGATTATTTCTTTTTGCCGAAAAATCTCTATTTTATTTCTCCTTTCATGGAAGTCATGAGTTTCCCTTCTCATTTTTTTCCTTCTTTATCCGGAAAGGGAGAGTGATTATTCTTTTTCCCCCTTTCCCCTCCTTCCCCAGATGCCCTTTTTTTCAGGAGTGGCCAGTCGAGGACTTTCGTATTTAAATCTCAGAGCGTTGTCTACCACATTTTTTTATTTTTTATTTTTTATTTTTTATTTTTGGTTGGGAGTGGGTTATGGACCAATTTGAATTGTGATCCCAGTTTTGTTGGATGCTTATATGCTAATTTTGGCTGCCTTCCAAAGGACGTATTTGCCGTAGAAAGTGGGCGTTATAATTGTATATTCATCTCATTATTCATAGTTGTCTTTCTTCTGTTTCCTCTAAAGTGATAGATGAGGTTGATTTTATCTTTCTTCTCTCATGTCTTGCTTTTCACCCTATAGTTTACTGGTCTATATAGGAGGTTCTGAATATTTATCCTATTTATTTTCTTGATATATGAGTTATCAAATTAATTATGGATTTGTTCTCTAGGTTAGGAACACAAGAACTGTCAATAGGACTGGACAGCTGACAGGCTACAAGTTGGTACCTGGTTCGAATTGTTTGCCATTGGCTGGCTCTGAGGCCAAGTTTTTGAGAAGAGCTGCGTTTTTGAAGCATAATCTCTGGGTTACACCATATGCACGCGATGAGCAATTTCCTGGGGGAGAATTTCCTAATCAGAATCCACGTGTTGGTGAGGGTTTGGATTCATGGGTTAAACAAAATCGATCTCTGGAAGAAACTGATATTGTTCTTTGGTTAGTTTAGACTGTCATTTTCAAATCATTTACTTCTACCTATTATTGTATGTAATTAAGTGCGTCTATATTGTCTGTCCATGAAGTACTCTAGTGTCTTAAAATACTTTTTGGTCTCCAAGAAAAGGTTATCTATATATCTTTGCCGTGCAAAGCTGGCTGAAAATTAATGTCACGCTACTGCTACTGTGGCGCCCTCAATCATTACTGAGATGGGACATTTCCTTCATTTTTTCCTAATTTATTGTTTAATAAAAAATATTTTTTCTTAAACCAGTAAAATTATACAAGATGATGTATGCAGATCTTATGGATTCAAATTCTAATTTAAGATTAAAAATTGTTGCTAACAATTTAATCTCCAATTGGTTTTAAAACCTGGACTTGTTGCTATCAATTTAAACAAGTTAAATTCGTCAGAAAGAATTTCAGAGCATCTTCCTTGTTGCAGGTATGTATTTGGGATTACGCATGTTCCGCGGTTGGAAGACTGGCCTGTTATGCCAGTAGAGCGCATTGGTTTTATGCTTCAGGTATGTGTTCAGATTCACAGATGCACAAGTTCATCGGTTTATTAATAGTCTGTTATGCTAGTGGATCGAATCTGTATAATGTTTCTGGCAGTTATTGAGTTAATAATTTATCCTTCATCACTGTTATAAATGGACGTATTTTGTCATGATTTTTTGATGTGCTTATAAATCTTTGCACTTACATATTTACTGTTCTAGTATTTTTTGATATAGGTAAGCTGTAACAACTAACAATCAATGCAAGGAATACACAAACCAAAAGAATAATATTTATTGATGAATAATAACGGAGTACAAGGTGTCTCGTCTGTAGACTCTTAAGGAATCTTAGATAACATAGACTTAAATACTAACAGATAATTAATTAAAAGGAGACAAGTGCTAACTAGATAAGCTTTAAACTACATGTACACTTGAATCATGAACACAAACACTTTGGAGATGCCCTTGCCACCAAAATAAACATCTCAAATCAATTTCCTGTGTGATTTTGAATGGAAACTGGCTTCAAACAATCGTTCCCCAAAACTAAATTGTGTACCTCTTGAAGATCTGGGACAAATTAGAATTGTTCAAACCCCATAAAATCAATTTAGGTTGTATTTGGGCTCAAATCTGCATTCTAAAAAATTCCAGGGTTTGGGTTGTAAATTTTAGACATTTGCTGCACTTTTAAATCTGTAGAAGGGTTCTTTGTGAATTTGGAAATCAGGGGCTTAGTGATGTAAATTCCTGAAACATTAATTTCCTTCTCTTCACTGTCACTTTGATGCTTTGATCCCACTCTCAATAGCATGCAACAAGCTCCAGCAGCCGCGCCAAATCCCATCCCTTTTCCCAGTGTCTAAGGATGTTGGTTGAGACGTCACCAAGTGTTTACCGACGTTCGTACGACAATGGTGAAGGCCTCTGGAGGTCAGAAAGCGTGGGGTGGCGTCCAGAGGGAGGAAAGCAAAGACTGGGCTCGTGAGGGATTGGCTTGGAGTTTGCGGTTTGTTTGGAGACTGACGTGGGAGGGCTATGCGACTACTGGCTACCCTTGCCTGATGTCAATGTTACTTGTTTGACGTTGGCAAGGGTTGGGTAGATCTATGGTTTGACTGATGGTCGAAGCTTTTAAGGGGTTAGGGTTTCGGTGGCAACGAGGTGGTTTGTGGGCTGGCCTAGGGTATGGCTTTGGCGGGGAATGGGGTAGCTTCTTCCAGATCGGCATCTACTTTTAGGGCAAGGATGGTGTTGCCACGTATCGCGACTAGGCCCGCGAGTGCACGTCGTGGGATGGGGGGTGTTGGTTTGGGCCTCAACCCATAAGAGGACCTCCATCATGAATTATTTCTGTTTTTACAAAACCATCTACCTTCTCCACTATTCCTTTGACCGTTTTTACTACTTGCTTTGATGTGAATCTGAGAGTGTGGAAGCGTTATTGTTACAATTACACAACACCAACTAACTACACACCACCACCACCACCACCACCACCTACAAAAAACCTAAACTAAGAAAATGAGTTTTTCTCTCTTTATATTCTTTTTTCAATATTCAAGTGTGATTACAAATGAGGGCCTAGGGCCTATTTATAGGAGAGGTTTGCTTGCTAGCCAAGCTGAGACCCAAAAAGACTAGAAAGGGCAACTAATAACTAAAAATGACTCATTAGCCCCAAACATGCTTGGAGACAAATAAAAGACTAAAAATAAAAGAGAATGACAATAAACCCTAAACTAAAAATAAAGGAAAAAATTAGTTTTCTCTCGGGCGCACAACCTTGCGCCACGTGTCGCTACGGATCACCAAACATATCATTCTCCCCGTCTTCGAAAAAGCTCGTCCTCGAGCTTGGAGGGTGAATCATCAATACCACATGATATGAACCAAGAAAAGCTTCGGACCTCAATCAAACTCAATCAAAAGTGGGCAGCCCAACTGGAATTAGTCCCATGTGCATGAACCTTAGGCCTGTAAACGGATCGGATTTGGACCGGATCAAGCAAATCCAAATCCATATCCATTTATGTTAACCGGATCCGATCCGATTATCCGATTGTCCGTTTATGTTAAACTTGATTTGCAACATTTTTATTTTCAACTCTTATTTCATAAATTTACTTTGCAAATGTTCCAAAAAAACAGATAATGAAATAAAGAACTATTATAATAAATATTTAAAATATATATTTAAAATATTATTATATTAATTAAAAATATATTATATTATATTTAATTTTTTTATATATATATATATATATATTAAAAATATTAATCGGATTGGATTATTAACGGATCGGATTATATGAATCCAAATCCGCTCCATTTAATAAACGGGTAATCGAATAATCGGGTAATCGAATTTTAGGCATGATCCATATCCTCTTAATTAGATCGGATTCGGATTCGGATTCGGATAAAATCCGATCCATTGACAGCGTAATGAACCTCATCAATAATGGGTCTCTAATAAACCCAGATCCCGACGATGTCCCTCTACGAAATTCGAGCAACCAAAAACTGATGACCATATCCGCTTTCTTGACACTACAAGTACATGGTTGCAACTTGTAGTTGTGGACCCTTGAATCTGATCGGACGGTAACTCCGGGGACTGCACTTTTGCGAGTACGATGGCGAAACAAGCGGACTGAAGACGGCGACATTTCGGAAAACCGGACCCAAAAATGGCAAATAGTCGGAAATGAGCACCATGTGGGACGCATTTTTCATGGAAGTCATATGTTGTGTCACAAAGAGGCCCTAGGACCAATTTTGACCGGATTTGAGGTCAAATAGGGGGTAAGGGATTGGATCGGAGTAGGGAAGCCCATTTTTGTTGGGTTTGATTGTGGTTGGGCATAAATGAGTGGGGGAAAGGGGAAAAATAGGGGAAACGGGCTAGGGTTTTGGTTGGAGGGGTTTTTGGATGGGTCTTGTTTTTATTTTAGGGTTAGGGGGAAGGTAGGAGACGGTGTTTCATTTGACGAGGTGGTGGTTTTGTGGTGGAGGTGGAGGGAGGTGATGGAGGAGGCTAAAAGACTTGGTATCCCCCCTTTTAGCGGTGATGGAATTTAGTATTTCCATCCACCCGATTCTCATTTGGACATTTATCAATCTACAGATTGAAGTGTTGCCCGAGTTGGAATCACAACTGGATACCCACTTCACGCACAACGATGAACACCAAGAACAAACGTAACTTTGATAACAATTTGATGTGAATCTAAGAATGCGGAAGCGTTATTGTTACAATTACACAACACCAACTAACTACACAACACCACCACCACCTCCACCAACAACAACAAAAAAAAAACTAAACTAAGAAAATGAGTTTTGCTCTCTATATTCTTTTTTCAATATTCAAGTGTGAATACAAATGAGGGCCAAGGGCCTATTTATAGGAGAGTTTAACTTGTTAGCCAAGTTAAGACCCAAAAAGACTAAAAAGGACAACTAATAACTAAAAATGACTCATTAGCCCCAAACATGCTTGGAGACTAATAAAAGACTAAAAATAAAATAAAATGACGATAAAACCTAAACTAAAAATAGAGGAAAAAATAGCCTTCTCCCTGGGAGCACAACCTCACGCCACGTGTCGCTACGGATCACCAAATACATCAGCTTAACCTTTTCAGTCTCGTAAACAACTCACATTTCCCATAGCCTCAACTAAGTTTTTCAATACACACACTAGAACACACGCTCTCTCAAAAACACACACGGGGTGCTATCTGTGGTATGATACCACTTAGGGTCCATTTGATAGGACCTCAATTCCAAGGCAAATTTATATATTTACGTAATATATATTTCGTTATACCGTAAATAATATATTCAGTATATATTTACGGAATATATACTTCGTTATACTGTAAATACCGTAAATAATATATTCAGTATATATTTACGGAATATATACTAAATATATTATTTATTGAATACATATTTTATATATATATGCCCTCTCCTGTAAGGACTCCTTATGGTGCAGACTCCGGTACATACCATTTTTTTAAAATAGTAAAAAACTGAATTTTTTGATGAAATTTCATGAATATGATCTTCACGGTGAGAAGATCATCTCCAATTTTTTTCATAAAAAAACTCAATAAAAAAAATCATTGAGTTGAGGTGATATGTAAAAGAATGGTATAAAAGTTTCATCAAAAAATTCAATAAAAAAGTGGGTGAGATGATCGCCAAAAAGTTTTGGTGAAACTTTTATACCATTCTTTTACATATCACCTCATCTCAACGATTTTTTTATGGAATTTTTGATGAAAAAAATTGGAGATGATCTCTTCACGGTGAGATCATATTCATGAAGTTTCATAAAAAAATTCATTTTTTTTACACCATAAGGAGTCCTTACAGGAGACTTTCTGTATATATATATATATATACAGATAGGCTCAGGTGCGGACTTCCCGTGCGGACTTTTCGTGCGGACTTTGTCCTTATCCCGAAAGTGGTCCCGTCGTGGTCCCAAAGACTTTTGTTATTTACTCTAGATGGTCCCCCTCTTGTCTTATACTAAAACCTTAGTTTAAGACTATATAATTAAAAGATTTATAATTTAGACCCAGAATTGGTATCAAGACCTTAAAGATTTTAGAACCTCACCAAATTCCGACCAAAACCCAAATTCTGGTATCAGAGCCATAAGACGTTCCTTTTAGACATACAGTAAAAAGATTTTAATGCCCTTGGGATTTATCCCTCGCATTTACCAAGATATTTTTGGATCCAACCCAGACTACCAACCTATACCTATAACTGATTTAGACTCAGAAGGTTGTTTAACCACACACATAGACGGTTGTTCACATATTGAACATATTCCAGCCAAACACGCAGACAGTAGACAAGTTACTGCTAGTGCTATTAATAGCATAATAGACCAAAATAAGTGTATACTCCTTATATTAAGACAATTAATAAAAGACACTCAAACCCTAGAAACGGAGATAAAAAATATCTCTAAAAGATTATTAGACATAGATAATCAAATCCCAATAGACTTAGTAACGTGTTACAAGAAATAAATATTAAGACTAATCATATAGAAGTCCTTAACAAAGACATTTTAGAAATTAAGACTTTAATTAAAAATCAAGATAGTTAGTTAATTAAACTTACTAAAGAACAAGCTAAAGCTTATCCCTAGACTAGATAGTTATCTTCCTAATGGAGATAGTTAGATCAAACTGGAACGAGGTACCAAGAGACCTCTCCATTCAGACCTTATCGGAATTTTATCAAAGAATTTTAGAAAAGATAAATGATGATAGATTTTATTGCCAACGCGGCTAAGGCAACTAGACTTGTATTAGAAAGATTAAATTTAATTTCTACATCCATAGCAGCTACCCAAGACTATAACTGTAGCTTTGTTAAAGACTTGCATTTAGACTTAAAAGCTAAGACAAAAGGATTATCCACCTTCTATACAGATTTTGTTAAATTCCAACAAAATTTAGCAAATTACCTTAATAATAGGGAAAGCCATAACCTATCCAAAATGGATAGTATTATTAATGAACTTAGACTAGACATGGCCCAAGTAGAAGAAAAATACAAAGAAATTATAAACGGAATTAAGGCCGTATATAATAAACCTTTTCAGGCAGAAATAGACTCTCCTTTTATTCTAACTAGGTTAGATAAAATTGAAAAGACTGTAGAAGCCATAGAAGTTAGAACTATGCAACAACTAGAAAAAGATAATGAAGTAAAAGACTATATCACTAACGTTGGTAAAACCATCGTTAATTCTCTAGCTAGACATAGTGAAGAAACTTTTGAAAAGACTAGAAAAGAGAATAAGAATATTAAAGAAGAAATCCTTAATCAGATAAAAAGACAAAAAGATTATTCAGACTTCTTAGAAAGAATTGAAAAAAGACTTGAACAAAAACAGGTAACCACGTGTAAGTTTAAAGAATCCCCTCCTATAGAAACTAGAGAAAGAAATACCGTAAGCAGACGAATCATAAATGATGGATTAGATAAGACTAATAAGATAGCGAGCTCTATCCCAAATATTGGACAGAGTAATCATATGCTCCAAAGACTTAAGGATTCATCCTCCAATGTTAGGACATGGTGGAAAGAAAGAAATTTCACCAATCCCCTCCAATGGAAAGAATGGGGTGAAGTTGATTGGAAGATTGTTGAAGATTCTATTCATAATGGACAACTTCCAGCCGTTAGATACATAGACTTGTTTAAAGAAGGTGCCACTCCTAAGACCCCCAATTATAACATGACCTACCATTGTAGAAATCATGTGTTAGACAAATCCTATACTGAGCTCCAAGTGTTTGATTCAGAATGGCTTAGATCTAGAGGAACTGATAGGAAGTTCCAATTCCTAACCTTTGGACTCTTTCAAGCAAGAATCCAAGGATTACATAGACCTCAGAATAATATTAACATATTATGCTGTTTAGTAGACAAAAGATGGAAAGATTTTGAGAAAAACCTTATTGGGATAGCCCAATTGGAAATGTCAGACAACATAGGATACTTTAATATCATTCCGGCATTTACAGTAACCGTAGACACAACCAAACATTTTAAGTTAATCTTATATGCTAGTGGCTATGAAGACTATATAATCCCAGACGCTAATATAAATATAGAATTCCAAAGCTATGTGAAGTTCTCTCAATTTCCTTATGAAGGAATGCAGTTAGGAATTCCTAGCGGTAGACTTAATGAAGGAATCTTAGTTAGAACTAATGTGTCAGACTACAATCATACTTACAGTATTAGGAATACTGGACCTATGAGAGAAAAAGCTAAGACTCTCTGGCAATTGCTAGAATTTCAAGAAACTAAGACTATACAAAATAAACCCTTGTTTATTAATCAAGACGACGTCACTGGAAATGTTACCATCCAGTTTGGTCCCCCTAAGATTGTCAATAAGAATATCCAGACCGAAGAAATTAGATTTAGGAATATGGGAGAAGCCATAATCAATGATCCTTCAGAAGGAGAATGTAGTAGTAAGACTAGTGCTAGTTTACTTAGACAAGCTCCGATAATTAGACCTAGAAGATCATTTGAACAAAAAGACTTAGTTAAAGAAAAAGCTAGGATCCAAAACTTTGGACATGAACCCTCAGAATTGGATATGAAGACATTTAAAGATAACTTTAAGAAAAGTCACTCTGTTAGATTTCAAGAAAGAGAAAGATTTAATATGATAGCCCAAGACCGCATATTAAAATTAAAAGAATCTAAGAACACTAAAGAACTTCTTAGAAGCTTAAGACTAATAGAAGAAGGAGAACGAAGACTAATGCCAGCTACACAAGTAGAACCTAGTAAACAAGAGATAGGAAGTAGTAGTAGGCTAGATGATGCTCCTAGATTTTTTAGTAAACCAATAGGAATAAATATTCCTATATACTCAAGCACAGTAGTAAAGACTAAACCTGATCATCAAGGTTCTAAAATGCGCGAGGCGTGGTCGAGGCGTAGAGGTCAAGCCTTAGGAGCCTAGGCGCGCCTAGGCGTAAAAAGGCGTTTTTCCTTTTATTATTATTTTAATTATTCCAAGGCTATTAATATAATAAAATAGTACATACCTTGAATTTTGAAAATATATCCATATGTTTGGTAGCCATCTTTCTCATATTCATGCTCCATAACCAATATTTGTCAACTAATCCTTTGTTTTTAAAAAACAAAGTGTACCTTAAGTCTTTTACCAAGAATAAGGGGTAATAAGGCGTAGGCGATGCGTTTCTCTCAAGCCTCAACTCTAGGCGGAGCCTAGGCGGGCCTTTTAGAACAGAGCTGATTATATAAAAGACTTTCCAACTAGTGACAAGAGTTTCACTCCTGTTAAGACTATGGCAAGCCAAGCCATAAATCCAGTAGGTATATACCTTGTCCTAGACAATGTTCAAGATAGGAAGAAGGCCTTAGACGAATGGCGTAATCAGATGAACATGTGTTTTGCATCTAATGAACAATGGGATGCAAGTTCATGTAAGTAGTACGTTGAGCAATCCATTAGAGGTATTGCAAAAGACTACTTAGATAGTTTAAGAAAGGCTACAGATGAAGACTCCTTAGCAAAGGTCGAGAAGATGAAAGAAAACTTAGAAGAAAGATCAATTGAAGAATATATTCAATTGTTCACATCAGAATTCATTGGAGCTGGACATCTAGCTCAGATCAATGAACAAGACCTAGCAAAAACTAAGTTAGCCCTCCTTAGCATTTGCAAATTAGATAAGATAAATGAATATAGCAATAATTACGAACAACTATATTACCAAATTAAAGAATTTGGAGAGACTTTAAAAGACGAGTACTTTAGAAAGATACCAGCCATAGGACAAATTTTAATTGATGAATAGAGGAATTGGCCAGGTGTAGCAGGAGTTAAGAACAACTCCCTTGGTGAAAGAATCAATTTCGCCAAAGACTTTATCATATCTAAGAGACGTGATATAACCCAAGGAAAGTTGATAGAAGAAACTTTCAAGCAGATCCCTCCAATCAAAGACGAAAGAGACATCGCTCCAATCCAATGGGGATGTGGAAGTGAATCTAAGAAATTCAAAAAGAAATTAGAATGGAAACATAGGAAGTTTAAGACTAGACCTTTAGGATTGCCAAAGAAGTATAAATTTAGACAATCTACTACCTTTAGGGAAAAGAATCCTAAGACTAAGAAAAATATATTTAACCAAAGAAGATACTTTAAGAAGAATACTAGTAAGTATAAGAAGGTCCCTAATTATAGAAAAGAAAAAGATGTAGCTCAATCTAAGACTGCCACCAAAGAATGTTGGACTTGCGGCAAAGAAGGACACTTTGCTAAAGAATGCCCTAATAAGAAAGATAAAGAAAGTATTAAGATTATTAATACAATATTAGACTATGCAGATCAAGAAGAATTAGATATCCTATATGCTATAGAAATATCAGACATAGAAGATGATGATAATACTAGTATCTATAGTGCATACACAGACAGTGATTCGGAAGACTATAGTGATACTGATGAGTATGAAGACTCTCAGGATACCCTAGACTTATATATGATGCAGACTGATCAAGGCGATCTAGCTGGTGAATATATAGACTTTGAAGACGCTTGGTATAAATGTATATTAAGCCCATTCTTGAAGAAAAGATGGACAGTTAGTAATCCTGAGTTACTAACCTATATACCTAGATGTTACTTTGATGAAAGACATTATTGCACGTTTGAGATGAAATGTTGCAAGAAAGACTTTAGATGTGTAGAATGTTTTGAGACTATACAAACAGAATTATTTATGGTTTGTATTGTTTGTAAATTACACTACCATGAAGACTGTTGGAGAATTAGATTTAGAGCAATCTATACTAGCCAGTATGACGCTCAAATAGACTTTGATATTAAAACATATTATCACGACATTGATAGAAATATAGCCAAAAGATTGCAAGAAAATGAAGACTTAAAAGGAAAAGGAATTTCCTATGATTTAGAAGAATACCATTCTGATAGTAGTTCAGAAGATCAAATACCCTTAGAATTTATAGATAAACCTCAGAAAGGAATATCTATTTTAGAAAAGAACAATTTAGGAATTTCTACTAAACCACATGCTTGTTTTGTAGAATTATTTGTTCAACATAAAGACTATCCTAAAAGACTTTCAGCTTTTATAGATACAGGGTGCTCTCAGAGTATTTGTAAGGCTAATGCCTTCCCTGAAGACTACTTTTTAGAAAGTACTCAAGAAATCTATGGTAAAGTGGCTAATGGAGATCCATTTACCTTATATTTTCAGACTATTCCTATTTATTTTAAATTAGGAATTCAGACCAACAAAACCGTCAATCATCAGTTTTGGATAATGGACCCTCGTCCTAGTTTCACAGGAAACATTATTTTAGGACAAGACTTTATTAGTAAATATCATCCTTATTCTCAGTATAATGATAAGATATTAATTAGTGATCAAGAGGAATTTAATATTAAAGCCCCTCTAATTGATCATAAGACTGCCTTTGACCTTATGCAGGTCAAACCCAATTATAGACCCATAAAACATCAGAGTTCTTCAGCTGAGCATGGTGGACCTAGACTTACAACCCAACAAGAAGCCCTAGACATTACTAAACCCTTACAAAAAGAGTGTAAGTGTCCAGACCAAAAGTGTTATAAGCAAATAGTGCTTATACAACAAGACATTTTAGATCATGCCCAACATACCTTATTACAGGTACAAACTATATCTAAACAGAAGAAAATGGATATAGAAGTAGAAAAAGAAAAGATTAGGCAACTAGCTGAGCCTACTTTAGGAGAAAATCCCATCGCTAAGTGGGATAAAGACCAAAGCTATTGTGAAATCATCCCTATTAACCCAGACGCCACTGTTAATGGTGGAACCAATAAGAAAGGATACTCACAAGAGGATAGGGAAGAATTCAAGAAAGACATAGATGAAATGCTTAAGTTAGGCATTATTAGAGAAAGTAAAAGTAGACATAATAGTTTAGCCTTCTATGTTCAAAATGAATCTGAACGTAAAAGAGGAAAAAGACGCATGGTTATAGACTATAGACAATTAAATAAGAATTGTGAATTTGATTCTTATAAGATACCAGACAAGAATAATTTGATTAATTTAATCAAAGATAAAATTATATTCAGTAAGTTTGATTGCAAATCAGGCTTCTGGCAAATTAAGATGCATCCAGACAGTATTACTTGGACAGCCTTTAGTGTGCCCCAAGGAAAATACGAATGGCTAGTCATGCCATTTGGATACTTGAATGCTCCTCAAGTTTTCCAAAGAAGAATGGATAACATATTTAGACCTTGTTCAGAATTTTGTCTTGTTTACATAGATGATATTCTTGTAGCAAGTAAGACTGAGATAGAGCATGTAGACCATCTTAAAAAGATTATTTTAGAATTAGATAAACAGGGTATTGTTATTTCCGAAAGGAAAATGCAATTATTTCAGACTGAAATAGACTTTGTGGGAATGCACATTAATAGAGGAAAATTATCCTTGGCAGAACACATAACTAAGAAGATTCTTGAGTTTTCAGATCAACTCAAAGATAGAAAACAATTACAATCATTTTTAGGATTGCTTAATTGTGCTGCAGACTTTATTAAAGACCTTGTTTCAAAAAGACAAAGCTTAACATCCAAATTAAAAGGAACAGACAAAACCAATCCCTTTTATCGGACTAAAGATGATTTTGAAGTCATAAGACAAATTAAAGATGCAGTACTTGAACTGCCTAATGCAGAAGACCAGTTTATAGTAGAAATATATGCCTCTGATAAACAATGGGGAGCAGTATACTTTGCCATTGATCATCAGACCAAAAAAGAAGAAACTTTGTAGACATAGTTCTGGAACCTTTACAGACCCAGAAACAAGATATACTGCCCATGAAAAAGAAGTTTTAGCCATAGTAAGGGCAATAGAAAAATATATGTTGTTTCTTAGACCTAAACATTTTACTGTTTATACTGACTCTTCTTATGCAGTAAAATTCAGAGATTTAGACTTATCCAAATCAAGAACTAATAGACTAATTAGATGGCAACAATTTCTCAATGGTTATGACTTCTCTGTTATACATATTAAGGGAAGTAAAAATACCATTCCAGACATTATATCAAGAGAGCCAATGTTTGCTAACACTAATATGATTTCATGTTTTATGTTGCAAACAGAGTACCTAGAAGACATGAGTTCCTCTAGAACGAATAGACTGAACAGGGAAGACGCTGCAGACTATCTTAGACGCGTAAGACCAAATGCTGGTGTAACGCAAAGATCAACTCATATTCAAGACTTTCAAGAAAGACCAATCCTAGAGAACTTTGATGATATCTTAGTTCCTCCTGGAAAATCTAGACAAGAGATTATTTCTCAAAATAGACTCATTGGGAAAATGTATTTTTCCCAATATAGACCTGATCAAAGATATCCAGACTTAATCAAATTTAGACGAAAGTTTTCGGAAGATAAAAATACTCTCATAGACGCTATATGGTGGAACGTCAAGAATAGACTTTGGATTGAGTTCAAACAAAATTTGGTAGCCATTGCTAGATTTATGAGGACTCAAAGACTTGCAGTTACCCAGCTCAGTGGTACTGTTATACCTAGACTCAGACGTATGCTCAGACTCTTGGAGAATCCTCCAAAATTAGACCTACTGATTTCTGTTATCAGAAAAAGACTTTTAAGACTAAGATTGTTATACCATTTGGTCATAATAATCTTCCATTAACTGAAGACTATAAGAAAGAATCTAATAGCATTATTGAACATTTCAATATGTTATTATCTGAGACTAATGGAGATGCTTTAATAATGAAAGGTTTCTTCAAAGACGTTCCAAAGATTTATCTTGCTGGGAAAGCAGAAATTGCCCAGATAACCTTAGCAGACTACGGGTTCATTGGACTCATCCAAATTGAGACAATAGAAAACTCGGTTGCTCTTGGAAAGATAGTCCATGAGTATGTTAAAAAGGTAGAAGATTTCCTTCATTTATTCGCCAGAATCTATCAGATCGCTCCAAGTTCTTGCGGAGGAATGAGAGTGGAAGGATTTAGACTTGTTAGATTTTCTAATTATACATTTGAAGATGTTGAGATCCTATCAGAAGACGAGATTAAAGATTTAATTATTGATAAGTCCAAGCTCCAGATCTCTCAAGCCATGGAGACGATTGAAATCATGGAGTTATTAACAGGAGAAGACAGGTGGTACACTGCCTACCACAAAGAAAACCTAATAATCCAAGCTGATGAGCCATTCAATGGAAGGCTCAAGAAAGAATCCAAAGAAATGGTAGAGATAGCTTTGCCAGCTAGCTTTAGAACGGTAGGCCTTATTGATGAGTTTTTCAACAATACCCTCCCAAACCAGGACAAGGCAGAAGAAGACACAGACACGACAAAGAAGGGTCCCTCAGTGGTGGAGGAATTATTAAAGACGGAAGAATCGTTTGACTAGATTATGCTTTCCATAAAGCATAAGGATGCCTGCCCCACATGGGCCACCAGACTGATGAAAAAGACGAAGACTTTGTTTGATGCTCTTGTATTATTACAAAACGACAAGACTACGATGAAGACTTGGCACGCCTTTCTTTTTATAAAGAAAGAGGCCCCCCCAAATTATCAAAAGACGATAAAAGCTTGTAGACCCAGCTGATAAGATTCTGAAGACAGTAGTGCTTTAATAATTAATGCTTTCAACCGGATTGCTTTTGGTATCCGGTTACCAGTCATTGTGTAGTGCCCTTGATCTATAAAAGGGAGCGTCCATTGATGTTTTAGATATAAGGAGTTAGAGAGTGAGAGATTGTTAGACTTTTAGAGAGAGTATGCTTGTAGAGAGTAATATGTATATGAGTGAGTAAACCTCTCATAGTTGGGGGAGATGGGAGAGTTGTATTTACTTATGCAATGCAATAAAAGTATTTTCTTTTCCAGAAATCTGTTATGCTAAGTTGTTATTATTTTCCAAATTGTCTCCAACTTTCTGTTCATAGAGGACTATTTTGTGGAACCTCTGGTGTAGCACACAAGGTGTTATACTGGTGAACCGCCGTCAGGTGCCGATTAGCCGTGAGCCGTTAGCCAGGTGGGCGTTAGGCGTGAAGGCGTACAGGTAGGAAACGGGTCAACCGCCAAAGTAGTGGATTGAGGTGCGACACATAAAGAGAGAGTTGTAGGAGATCGAGACCGGAGAAGAATAGTAGCAAGGCTGAAGAGACAAAGGGAAGAAGATAAAAATATTGCAGACTAGAAGGAAGGTACAACTCGAACCAGACCCTTAACTATTTTTACATATTATTTCTTTAAAAAGATTGTTATATGAGCTTACAAATCACTAAAGACTTTTTAGAATTTGTTAATCAAACAAGCTTAGACTTAACTAGAGAAATTCAAGACTGGACTCTTACAGACCCTAAAGATAAAGAACTTATAGAAACTGCTTTAGTATATGCAGGTGGTACTTTTAAATACATAGACCAGATCATTGAGTGGTTTTATGAAGAGAAGTACCTAGAATAGAAATAATTAGAACAGGGATCCGATATCTCTTCAGACAAAAATTAAGAACTGAAGATTTTGCAGAAGAACTATCAAGACCTGAAAAATATCAAGAATACACTAGGAAATTTGAAGACAGTATAGACGTATTAGAATTTATTAGACGTAAAAGGTTAGCTGAAACAAAGGCTACTTTAATTAGAGCTGGAGGAATCCGCCCTCTCCTTAAAAACGTAGAGACAGCTGCCCCTAGAACATACCGTAGATTTTTGTCATCTTATGGTGATAATAATTTAGACGAATTTATAGATAACGATATAATTGATATTGTTAATCAAATATAAAGAAACTAGACAGATAAATCCACGATACCGTATAAGGTATTTAAGACTAGAATATTTTCCATCAAAACCTCTTTCAGTTTCTAGACTCCCTGGAGAAATTATTTATAGATAATCCTCGCTATTCAGAATTCCAGTACGATAGCGACGGAAGAAGCTTGAGAAGTAGCAGTAGCCCTGAAACTTCCACTCTTAGACTTCCAGATTAATTAAGCGTTAAAATACGCTTAAAAGACCTTAGAAATCATTGGGGTAAAAATTGATATTCCCTAAAATTTAGAAGAAGTTAAAAGACATCGCGGTCCCAAAAGGTGGTCCTAAATAGACAAAACGGTCCCTAGATAATTCTTGGACGGTAGCGGTCCATAAACTCGGTCCGTAAACTAGGTTCGTATACGATCCAGCGTCTCTCTCTCTCTCTCTCTCTCTCTCTCTCTCTCTATATATATATATATATATATATATATATATATTCTTTAAATAATTTATAGTCCATAAACAAAATTTTCAGATTATTTCTATTTTTCAACTTTTGTGTTTGATAGAAAATGTTAAAAATTGATGATTTTCTAAGTTGTATCAAACAGACACATGTTGAAAAATACTCATTTGCCTTAGAATTATCTGCCCTAGGATCAATTGCACTGGAATCATTTGTATTGCACTGGAATCATTTGTATTTCCCCACTTTTCTATCAAACGGACCCTCAATGTAAATATGGGAAGCATTTAACAATGAACAAAGGAAAATAATTATGTCAATCAATGAATAATAACCGAGTATAAGGCCTCTTATTAGCTCTTTAAGAGTCCTAAATAATCTATGTATTAACTACTAAAAGATAATTAAATTATAGGAAGATAATTATTTACTAGATATATTCTAAACTAAAAGGAGACAAATAATCTAGCTAAATAAGGTAAAAAAGGTAAAATTTCTTCTCCCTCACCAGCCGGGCCTCTCTCTCTCTCATCCTAGCCCACACAATTTTTACTTTCAAATTATTAAAGAATAGAAAATTTGAGAGTGAAATTAGCTTTATCCAAATCGTGCATTTATTGTCCATACTTCTCATAGTCATCATTCTAATTTTCCTGACATCGGTAAGTATGGCCGTATTTCTGTTACAAGTAGCCATACATGGGTGTGGGAAACTGAATTGAACCTGTTCATGAATGATCTCTAGATCAGTGGTAGTACAGTTTCTTTAACAATGATTTTTTCTGGTAAATTGGATCTTTTGCTTATCTGCGTTTATAAATTCAGATGGCAGTTGTTGCCATATAGCATTCTGCTAGTTGTACTCTTGATTTCTCATGCATTAATTAATACTCGGCTTAATTAAACCTAAGAAATGGCGTAGCTACTTGGAATTGATGATTTCAATCATCTTTCCTCATATTCTGTTTCTAGGGCCATTCTATTAGAGTAATCATATATTTCTTTACGATCTCAGTTTTTGTTACCTGTGATTAGTAGTGGCAAAATGGGCCCCAAATATTAAATCAACCCATATTGGTCCATACATTCAAATATGGGGTCCATATTCAAAAGCTATGAATCAAATATTTATGTGAATCAAATATGTGGCTCATATTTAAAACTTATGAGTCATATATGGAGCTCATTAATAAAAAAATATATATCAAACATAGAGTCCATATTTAAAAGTTATGAGTAAAATATGTATTTTTTATATTTACTTGGAATTGTAACACTTACTTGGATAGAAAGAAATGGGTTGACCCAGTTCACATTTGGTCCGCCCATATTTGGTCAAACCCATATTTAGCTTAACCCATATTTGGCCCGCCCATAATTTTGTCACTACTACCCGTGATCTTCACTTTTCCTTGGCATAACTGTCATCTCGAGATTCAATTTGTATAGAAAACAATTTGTATATGCCAATGACGGGTTTTTCTTTTTTAGACCTAATAAAATGTAAAAATAGATATGCTTTTGCAAACCTTGGGTTGGAGATTGGATGATATTCATTATCGGCATTCATTTCATCAAATCATATGTTACCTTGAAGAGTTGCATATTATTACATACTTGTGCAAACATTTTGGCCAATGATTATGGAAGCTCATAGAATCTAATTTGGAGATGTGATTGGTGGTTCAATTGTCTCGTCTCAACGTTTGGTCAACATAGTATCTAAGGATGTGCTTGGGGTCATAGAATCCAACTCAGGCATGAATTCTATGATAGCGAACACAAACCAGGTGTAACCATCTAAATGTAATATTTTGTTTGGAGTCTGAGAATGACTGAACCTAGTAACTTTAATGTTTGTGGGTGCAGCCACATGGGTTCTTTAACTGCTCTCCGGCGGTAGATGTCCCACCTAGTGCATGCGAGTTGGATGTCAAAGATAATGATGCTAAAGACAGTGGAGTGGTCAAGCCAGTTATAGATGGGTTACTGGCCAAGCTTTGAAGGTCTCTCTTATTGCAAGTCAAATCACACTTGGTACTAAAGATATGATGCATCAACAGTGATGGCAAGTAGTTCTAGTGAAGATGTCTTGAGCTTCAATGATCGAGCAAGCTTCGGGTCCTCTTATCAATCACCTTGTGTGTTATTGGAATTTTATTTTGGTGTTGTTTACACTTCTTCAAACGTTTGATGCTGATTAGCTAAATGGGTAGATTGTTTATATATGCAACACTTGTTTATTCAGCATCTTATAATGAAATGTTTATGTAACACTTAGGTACTCTCTCTCTCTTTTCTCTTTTTCGAGCTCACCATCAGGTGACACGTGTTTAGTTCGTACTGTTAAAATGCGGGATAGTTCGCATAAGAACAATACTGTATGTACACATACACACACACGCACATACACACACACGGAGAGGTTCATAAGTAAATATAAAAGATGAACATTTTAGTGAATCTTAACAAAAAACACTTAACACCGAATTAATTTTAATTCCTATGGTTTAATTGGTCTGAGCGAGTGGCAACGGACACGCGTGTGGGTGTATTGAAAAATACGCGTGTCCATTTCTACTAGCGCGAATCAATTACACCATATGAATGAAAATTGATTAGGTGTTGGGTATTTTTTGTTAACGTTTATTAAAATGTTCATCTTTTAGGTTTAAAATGTTCATCTTTTATGTTCGATTTTGAACCTCTTAGGTTTAAAAGCGAGCATAAAAGATGAACATCTTAATGAATCTTAACAAAAAATACTAAACATTTCATCAATTTTAATTCCTGTGTTGTAATTGATGCGCGCCAGAGGCAGCGAAAACACGTGTCGATCGAATATTTTTTTTACATCCCCACTCTGACCCTACCCCCCCTCTACCCCCACCCTCACCTTATGAACACATCAAAGGGAAGTCAGGTGGCTCAAGAAGGCCAGGCAAAGGGCATACTGCGCTCTGACTGCTTTCATGGGGACTGTGTTGGGTCCTCCGGCAATGGTGATACCAGGTTTGGAGAGATGAAAGTTAACGGTGAGAGACATGTGAGTAGGAGGGAGTTGGTAGAGGGAAACACATGCATGCTTTTTTTTTTAAATGTATCATGCTAGTATTTTGGGAGTTAATGACAATGGGTTTTGTTTGTCGGTACAAGGGGTAAACCTCTTATCATGTCTTGAATAAAGTGTGTGGGGCTTAGTTGTGTCAAGTTCTTGAATTTTTTAATAATTCCTGTAGTGTCACCATTATGCAGTCACGCCTTAATTTTTTTTAAAGGAGATCAATAATAGCGCTCTTCGGGAATAGTTCAAGACAAAATTTGGTTATGGGTGAAGGTTTGGCTAGGGGTGGGGGGGTGGGGGTGGGGGTGGGGGGTGTGTGTAATAAAAATATTCGGTCGACACGTGTGTCCGTTGTCATTGACGCGGATTAATTACAACATATGAATTAAAATTAATGTGTTATTTAGTATTTTTTGTTAAGATTCATTAAAATATTAATCTTTTATGTTCACTTTTGATCCCCCCCCCCTCTCTCTCTATATATATTATATATATATATATATATATATATATATATATAGGAGAAGACTCACCTAGATCATGCTCTATACATCATCCATACATTAAATCTAGTTGTACGCCCTAAATTTTTTTTTTCTCTTGAAATTAACCTACCAATAAATCCATATTCAAGAATTTAGGTCAAAATACATTTTGTAGCTATTTTTAAAAAATTCACAAAAAATTGCACAAAATACCATATTTAAAAGGGTCTGCGCTAGCAGTTTTTTTTTGAATTTTTTAAAAATAACTATAAAATGTATTTTGACCTAATTTTTTGAATATGGGTTGATTAGAATGTTAATTTCAAAATAAAAATAAATTTTTTGGAGAAAAGGTTTCTTAGGACCTAGAACTAGGTGTGATGTATACATCATGATGTATGTGAGCCTCTCTCTCTCTCTCTCTCTCTCTCTCTCTATATATATATATATATATATATATATATATATATATATATATATATATATACACACACACAACCAGGTTCTAATGCGGACGCAACTTGCGGATTTAACTTGCAGACAGATTTTTGTGTATTTTTAAAAAATAGCAAACAATCAAATTTCGACTTGATTTTTTTCGGTGGTATTTAAACATTTCAGGAGATCCCTGTAAAAAAAATCAGCTCAAAATGAAATGTTTTACTATTTTTAAAAAATTGATCAAACATATGTCAATTTTAAAGAGCTTTAAAAACTGTTTTAAAACTGACATATGTTTGACCGATTTTTTAAAAATATCAAAACAATTCATTTTGAGCTGATTTTTTTATAGGGATCCCCTGAAATATTTAAATATCATAGAAAAAAATCAAGTCGAAACAAGTTTTTTACTATTTTTAAAAAATACGAAAAAATCCGTCCGCAAGTTGCGGTCGCATTAGAGCCGGCCTATATATATATATATATATATATATATATATATATATATATATATATATATATATATATATATAGAGAGAGAGAGAGAGAGAGCTAGACTCCTGTGTACACTCAAATTTGCATACTAAGTTTGAACATTATTTTTTTAAAATAACAAAGCAAATATTTTGAGTTGATTTTTTGTGTGCTATTTAAACATTTCAAAGGATCCATATAAAAAAAATCAACTCAAAAAATATTTTTTTACTATTTTAAAAAAATTGGTCAAACTTTCGCGATTTTTAAAGTGCTTTAAAAATTGCGAAAGTTTAACCGATTTTTTTAAAATAGCAAAAAAGGTTTTTTTGAGTTAATTTTTTCATATGGGTTCCTTGAAATGTTTAAATATCACATAAAAAAATAGCCCAAAATTTTCTTATAATATTTTAAAAAAATAGGTGTGCGCCAGCACGTGTGCAAACTTGGTCTGCATAGAAACTTGCCCCTCTCTCTCTCTCTCTCACACACACACACACACACACACACACACACACACACACACACACACACACAGAGGGGTTCAAAAGTGAACTTAAAAAATGAACATTTTAATGAACATTTACAAAAATTACCTAAGAACCCATTAATTTTAATTCATATGTTGTAATTGGTTCGCACCAACGGCAACAGACACGCGTGATTTTTATTCCCCCACCCACCTACCATCCTACACCATTTAGTAGCAAAACTAAGGGGCAACAAACACAAACATACACGCATATATATGGGATTTCAACACCCTTTAGCAAAAAATAGTAATATGGCTAGCCGCGCCAAAGCGTCCGGTGAAGGGGCGACAGGATTTGACCATGAGAGAGTGAAATTGGGAAACTGATACGAAATACACACACATCCCCCCCCCCCCCTCCCCCCAACCCAATATCAGTTATCTAACCTGGGATTGGAGGGTTGAGGAGCTTTTCGGGTTGGTTAATGGATAAGGAGGTGACATAAGGGGTCGGAGTCCCCATATTTTGGGAGAGGGGCCGCTCGGTTTATGGCCGGAGCATGGGTAGAACGAAGTGGAGCTACTAGGTTTAGGAAGTGGGTCAAAGCTGGTATGGATTGGGTATCCGATGCCGGAGTTGCAGGAGGTAACTGGTTTGGTGGCAGGTGGGTTCACCGGAGTTTGTTTATGGGTTTAGGTTCGACGGGTTGTGGCAGGGGTAAAAGTCGTCGGAGTTGGACCAACACTGGTGGGTATGGATAGTAGGTCCGGTTTAAGGAGAAATAAGGCAAGTGATTATGGCATGGATGGGAGCGCGCCGAATTTGGGGGGGTGTAAAAAAAAAATTCGATCGACACGCGTGTCTGTTGCCACTGATGCGGACTAATTACAACATATAAATTAAAATTAATGGGTTGTTAGGTGTTTTTTGTTAAGATTTATTAAAATGTTCATCTTGTATGTTCACTTGTGAAGAGAGAGAGAGAGACTCCCATGATGTCCTTAAATGAGGAGCAGGTATGTGAACTAATTTTTTAAAAATAGTAAAAAAAAATATATTTGAGTTGATTTTTTTGTGTTGTATTTAAACATTTTACCCCCCCCCCCAACCCACCCAAACCCAACCCAACGCACACGCACACGGGAAAAAAAAATGAACTCAACTCAAAATGATTTTTTTTGGCTATTTTAAACAACCCAATCAACATATGTCACTTATTAAATATCATGCAAAAAATAAACTTTAAAATATTTTTGTTTTACTATTTTAAAAAATTGATCCGCACAAGAGCGTCACTCTGTATATGTGTGTGTGTGTGTATTCCCTTAAAATGGACAAGCTTAGTAATAAAATAGCATATGTTTAGTGAAATGATTTTCATTGTTTGTAATGTCATTGTTAAGTCCTGACCTGTTTTAATCACAATCACATTTCACATTTTTCACGTGGTAAGAAAAATAAAACACGAGTAGAAATTGGTTGGAGAGTTATTCAAGGATGTCAACTTATAAAAACGATACGATGACACGACAAGAAATAATATGAAATTAAAAATATGTTGTGTTAATGTCTGAGTTTTTTGACATGAAGTTGTGCCGTGTCGTGTTTGTTTTAGAAGTTAAGTGAAATAAAACAAGCGTAGATATCGATTGGAAGAATTATCTATGGGTGCCAATTTTGAAAACAATATTTTTACACAGAAGGAAACAATACAAAATTAACACAATATGTCGTGTTAGTGTAGACTTTTTTTGATATGAAGTTGTGGTGTGTCGTGTTCGTATCAGAACTATGACTTGTGTTAATTGGGTGTTTTGTCAATTAGGTGTAAAAAATTCTAATCCTGTCAGTTGTGTTATTCGTGTTTTACTTGTGCTTCCATATCAATTTGGGCTAAAATGCCAATTGTGTTAGTAAAGTTGTCTCATATTTTAAATGGTTCTTACTTATAAAAAAATATTTTAAATGGTTCGTGTTCATGTCAAGTAAAAAAAAATTGTGTCCTGTCTTGTTCTTATCCAAAAAGCTTTTACGGTGTCATGTAATTTATGATAAATTATATTTTTACTTAATACATGCATAAAATAACTATTCCGAAGGGAAAAATAATAGTAAAAAAATTGTACTTCATGTTCGTTATATATAACATTAAATAAAAAACACAATCCCTTTTATCTTTTATTTGTAATTATTATGTTGCAAGGGGTTTACGAATGTGTAAACAATTGAGTAATACGTCAAGAAAAATGTCTAAATTTTCGACTCTCAAAAGTCTAATGGGGCCTAACTAATCAAGTATGAAATTCCAATTACATAGAAGAGGAAGAGTTGTCAGCTCTGTTATATTTGATTAATATAAATAATTAATGATGCCACTTGGCTAATGCTCATTGAAAAAGAGGATTATATAGTTAATAGTTTTTAGCTCTCTGCAAGCATTTTATAATTCTATAGTTATCTTATAATAATGCATTATATATATATATATATATATATATATATATATATATATATATATATATATATATATATATATATAGAGAGAGAGAGAGAGAGAGAGAGAGAGATTCACAAGTTAACCTAAAAATCGAACTTTTTAATGAGCTTTAACAAAATACACCTAATAACCCATTAATTTGAATTCCTACGTTGTAATTGGTTTACGCCAGCGGCAACGAACATATATAGAAAATGATTAAAGTTTTTAAAAGTATGTAATTTAAAGATGGAACGCTTACAGAAGGCGAAAGGTACACCAGTGCGGTAGTGTTAGTTTCATGATCTTATATTCGTCATCTTCTTTAGAAAAATTCGTATTATAGTTGATTCATTTTTAAAATGACTCACTCTCTTGGAGATATCCATTTTGATTCCTTATCCATTTATTGTCGAACTTAATAAAAATTAATAGATCGTGCTAAAGGAACCTTTTTTTTTCTCCCATACAACCTGATAAAAAAATGCTAAGGACTATGGCACTCACACTCTTAAAAAAAGAAAAAACACATAAGAATTTCCAAACCATTGAAAAAAAGAAAACCCTCGACACTCTGAGCTCTCCTTTTTTACTCCCAAAACTCCTTTGATTCCCCTCTTCACCCCCCACTTGACCCAAAATTGTTAAGAAAATGATCCTTGAAGTGAGTAGTCTTTCCAAGAAGGTTGTTGTACCCATTCGAGCATCAAAAATCAAACTTCGACGAAGTTGATGAACCCGATATCTCAAACTCAAAGGAACATAAAGAAATGGACTCCTAGAGGTATGAAACATTGTCACTTACCTCTATTTTTTGTTGAAAATAATAAATTAATCGAAATGAACGTTTAAAAAAGATGTCGTTCCTTATAGTTTCGGTGTTACCGAGTCGAGAATGATGATATATTTTGGCACTGGAACACTAAAAGAAGAAGGAGATTGATTACCTGAAAGCTCAATCCTATAATAGTGAAAGTGTGAGCTATATTCGACAATTGGTCACCGAGAGTAGATTCTCGGTCTTATAATGTGACACCCCATAAAATCTAAATTAGATTGACTAGGACTAAAATAAATAATTCAAGAGTCTAAAACAATTGAATATCATTCTAACCATGACTGAAATAAAACTAAAATGCACAATATAAATAACTGAATCATAAGAAAGGTGAACCAAATAATCTCTGATACCATCATAGCCAATAATAAACCTAACTTTGGAAATAAAACTGCCTCAAATAATTCCACTAAAAGAAATAATAATATTGACGCCATTAAACTAAAATACCAAAACCGACATGACAGTAATGTAAAGAAAAGTAAAGTGAATGAGTATATAGGCTCAACACCTACATATTAATAGATCAACAACTGGAGATAATGCAAGTAGACGAATCAGGGTTGAGGCGACAGTGGCGGCCTAGGTCCTGAAAAAAAAGAATCGACAACAACCTTAACATCAAGTCTACAAAGACTAAAGATTTAACCGAATTTGATCTATAATAAATAACTATGCATCTTCCTCCCATATTTGAGTTATTTTTTAGTTATCACAACCTGAACAACCCTAAATATCACATGCGTCTAATCCCAATCCCAAATGAACCCAATATTTAATTATCATTTTTCTCATTTGAATTTAATTCAAAGGGTCCCATTATATATGTTAGTGTAGACTGTAAGAGCGTGGTTGTATTGGGGTCTATGAATAATTGGAAAGGGTGAGGCATGAACCACTCCAATGGAATCTGTCTTCAAGGTCTTCAAAATCTCTTAGAGCATCTTGGTGTGAAAACCTTCCACTTTTGGTAGAAATGAAGTAATATATATGAACCTCCTCTTGCAAATTCGAAACTTCACAAATAATAATATCAACTTGGAGAGGAAGGATCTCCTGAGAATGATGTCTGTCAAGGTGGGAGTGAAGAAACAAGCACTCAGCACTTAGAGAGAGAGAGAGTAGGGAGAGAATACTAGATGGTCTGGTGTGAATTTTGACACAGTAACTTTGCAACTCAGTTTTTCTATATAACCTATGACCTTTCCCAGGGGTCGTATTTATACTCGGGCACTAGAACTAAGCTGGCACTTTTGGCCCCAAAAATGAGAGAAAATCTTAGAGGGACAAGGTCTGCAACTTACCTTTTGTCCCTACTTGGTCTGCAGCCGCCTGCCCCCTCTAACAGACGACACCTGGTGCAAATCAAAGTCAAAAAACAAATGTGTCCCTAATGGAGATAAAATATCTGATTTAGTAAATATCTATTAAAACGGTAACTTGTTGTACATACTTTGTAAACTTGAGAGAAGAGGCCTCTAGGACTACCTCCTCTAAAACCATTAATCGGGGGGGGGGGGGGGGGGTCGAACCCCTCTCCTCTAAAATCATTTTTCTTGAGAGAGGCCTTGAGGACCCTCTCTTTTAAAAATCACTTTTGTAAAAGTCCATTTCATGTGAGCAACCCTTTGGCTGCTCACTTCAGTTGTGACTAAGTGTGAGCCATGTGAGGTCTTGAGTGACTCCAAGGGTTTACTAGTATTTTCTCAATCATAAAATGCTAAGTGGTTGAGCTTATTCAACAAACCTTGGTCCTCAGCTGCCAAGCCAAAACTCCCAAGAGATCCCAATTGACCCATTTGAGCCCTGCTTGCTCAACTGGGCTACCAGTACAAGAAAGTAAGTGTTAGTATTTTTATTATATAAAATAATAGCTTTTCATGATGAGGGGTTGATCTCCCTCATCCTAGATTGTTTTCTGGAAGTTGAGGCAGAGGACCTTGAGTGTCCCTTGCCCCAACATTTTCTGGAAGTTGAGGAGGGAGGGCCTCGAGGGTCCCTTGCCCCAACATTTTTTGGAAGTTGAGGGGGAGGGCCTTGAGGGTCCCTCGCCCCAATATTTTTTGGAAGTAGAGGAACCTTGAGGGTTTTGCGCTCAATATTTTCTGAAAGCTAAGGAACCTTGAGGGTTCCGCGCTCAATACTTTCTGGATGCTAAGGAACCTTAAGGGTTTCGCGCTCAATATTTTTTTGAAGCTCAGGCACTTTGAAGGTTCCGAGCTCAATATTTTCTGGAAGCTAAGTAACCTTGAAGGTTCCGCGCTCAATATTTTCTGGAAGCAGATGAGCCTTGAGGGTTCGGCGCTTAATATTTTCTAGAAGCTGAGGAACCTTGAGTTCTAAATTAAATATTTTCTGTAAGCTTAGGAACCTTGAGGGTTCCATGATCAATATTTTATGGAAGCTAAGGAACCTTGAGGGTTCCGATCTCAACATTTTCTGGAAGCTGAGAAACCTTGAGGGTTCTGCGCTCAATATTTTCTGGAAGCTCAGGAACCTTGAGGGTTCCGCCCTCAATATTTTTTGGAAGCCGAGGAAACTTGAGGGTTAGGCGCTCACTATTTTCTCGAAGCTGAGGAACCTTGAGAGTTCCGCGCTCAATATTTTTAGAAGCTGAGGAACCTTGAGGGTTTCGCGGTTGACATTTTTTGGAAGCTAAGGAACCTTGAGGGTTCCGCCCTTAATATTTTCTGGAAGTTAATGAACCTTGAGGGTTTCACTCTCAACATTTTTTGGAAGCTGAGGAAACTTGAGGGTTCCGCGCTCAATATTTTCAGGAAGTTGAGGAACCTTGAGAGTTCCACGCTCAATATTTTATGGAAGCTGAGGAACCTTGAGGGTTTCGCGCTCAATATTTTTTTGAAGCTAAGGAACCTTGTGGGTTTTGAGCTCATTATTTTTTGGAAGTTAAGGAACCTTGAGGGTTTCGTGATCATTATTTTCTGGAAGCTGAGGAACCTTGAGGGTTCCATGCTCAATATTTTCTGAAGGTTGAGGGGGAGGTCCTTTAGGTCCCCTCACCCCAAAATATAATGAGTGAGGTTAAAACACCCTTTTACATTAGCCTTTCTTGCAAAGTCTTTTGTGTTGGCAGACCCAAAAGGCTTTATACACATTTTTTTGCAGCTTTCTATCTTGTTTAGAGGGGTTGCTCGCAGTGAGCCCCTCGTCCTTGGCCTTTTTATTGTGGCCTTCTATCTTAGGTAGAGAGGTTGATCACAGTGAGCCCCCTCTTCCTTTTTTATGGCCTTCTATCTTGTTTAGAGGGGTTTATTATGGTGAGCCCCTCATCCTTGGCCTTTTTCTATGGACTTCTATCTTGGGTAAAGGGGTTGCTCATGGTGAGCCCCTCGTCCTTGGCCTTTTTCTATGGTCTTCTATCTTGGGTAGAGGTTTTGCTCACAGTGAGACTCTTGTCCTTGGCCTATTCTTGTGTCCTTCTATCTTGGGTAGAGGGGTTGCTCACAGTGAGCCTCTCATCATTAGACTTTTTTTGCGACCTTCTATCTTGGGTAGAGGGGTTGCTCACAGTGAGACCCTCATCCTTGGCCTTTTTTGTGGCCTTCTATCTTGGGTAGAGGGGTTGCTCACAGTGAACCCTCTTACTCTAAATATTTTCTTGCTAACTTGGGCAGTGGGAGCCCTCTAGGTGGGCTCACTCGCCATTGGCTATTTTGGAATAGCAGATGGACACCCATCTACATTAGTCCACTCATACAAAAATCTGTGTTGGGTAGACCAAATGGTTTTGTACGAAATGATCACTTCGTCTTGGAATATGAAAAGTTTCATGCCATCACATCATTACACTATTCAATTTGGAGTGACTGAGGGGTCCCTAGTGATGGAATTCCTCATCCTTAGTCATTCTCTTTTCTGCCTTGCTTTTGGGAAGAGGGGCCACTCGAGTTGAGTCCCCTTGTCCTAACTCATTTTACCTTGTTTCCAGTTTATGCAGTGAGAGGGGATCCATTAGGTGTAACTCATTTCTATGTATGACTTTGGCAGATGGGTCACATATTTTGGACTCCCGCGCCCTGGGTTTTCCTCTTTGTATTTGCCATTGGCAAATGGGTCACTCGAAGCGAACTCCCTCGCCATAAACTGTTCGTGCCTTTGATTGTAGCTGAGGGGCCACTCGTGGTGGACCCCATCACCACCAACTTTTTTGTACCATTGCTTTTGGTCGAGGGACGACTTGTGGTGGACTCCCTTGGCATAAATTATTGCTTGTTGTAATCTTGATTGAGGGGACATTTGTGGTGGACTCCCTCATCTTAAAATTATTACTTATGTTGGTCTTGGCAAGGGGTACTGCTCGTGATGGACACCATGCCCTGAGTCATTTTCTATAGCATCAAGTTTGGTAAGAGGGGCCACTCAAGGTGGATCCCCTCGTCCTAGGATATTTTCTATCAATATTGCAATCTTGTCCAGGTGGAGCCAACCTAAGTGATCCCCACACTCCAGGATATATCTCTCTTTGTTCACTTGCTTGAGGACTTCTCAACATTAGCCTCCTCGTGCAGAAGTGTCTTGTTGTATCGAGAGCCTTGTGCATGAAATATCATAATCAAGATTTCACTCTTTGTTCACTGGCTTGAGGACTTCTAAACATTAGTCACCCTCGAGAAGAATATAGGTTAATAATATGAGCGCTCCTATGTCCTTGGAGACCTAAGTACTAAACTGTCGTACCTTTTATTTAGACTTGACATTGGCTCAATTCTGTGAGCGCTCCCATGCCCTTGAACCCTGAGGTACTAAATTGTTGTACCTTTTATTTATACTTGGCAGTTGCTCAATATTATGAGCGCTCCTATACCCTTGGAGCCTGAGGTACTGAGGGCCTATTTGGTTTGCAACTATAATTCTGTTTTTTGTGTTTAAATACAATTCTGATAAAAAAATAGTTTGTTAACGTGTTTTTAAACACAAAATTATAATATTTATGTGTTATAATCAAGTTTTTCAGAAAACAGGTTTCAAGTGTTTTATAACTTCAGTTTTTTTATTTTTTAACTCAGAATTATTCATTCTTAATATTTTAATGCAGTTATACCTTAATATATAATATACATACATAATACATTAATGTGTGTAATTCTTAAAAATAAAAAATATATATGTACATGTACACAAAATTACGAATGGAATAATATAAAGTTAAATAATATTATCAATGAATACATGATATATATATATATATATATATATATATATATATATATATATATATATATATATATATATATATATATATATATATATATATAGTTTTATACATGTATTATTAATGTATAGAATAATATAAAATATACATATAATACATATGTATTAAAAAATATTATTAATACATATGTATTATATTTTAATACATATGTATTATATGTATATTTTATATTATTCTATACATTAATAATACATGTATAAAACTATATATATATATACTAGGGTGTACCCGTGCCGATGGCACGGTGGTAAATTTAATCCCGAATATTTGTCATTTTGGCACTCTTGCCTTCCTCCCGAGTATATGCCGTTATAAAACATTCACACTCTCATGTATGATATTATTCATTTGGCACTTCTAGAACACTAGACATATGTTTTTGTAACACTACATATTCAACCTAAAAGTGAGGTTAAAAAATCCATGTCACTTGTATCATTGAAGTCACGTTTCATGAAATAAATCCCATAAAAACTAAATAAGCCACCTTAAAATTACATAATGGTATGCAACATTATGTTCGCCTTTTTCTCAAACATGTATTTCAAGAAAACTAAACATGATAGAATGATGAAATTTGTTTATTGTACATCGCCCTTGTATGTTAGTTTTGAAATAAATACATACCGAAAATAAAATATATGTCCATAATGACATATTAATTCAAAACCCGTTAATTCGACACAGTTAAAAATGTATTGCCCAGTATCATTAACTCTAATCAGATTCTGCAATATTTCTAACGCATGCACCTCATACCCACTGTTATTACCTAAATCCACATTTTTTTGTCGGACCACCATGGGTAGCTGTTTTTCTATTTTTTTTTCTCAATTATCAAACTTTCATAACTAACAACAAATAGATATCAATGGATATATCCACATACAATAAAATCAAGTTTAAGTATCAAATGTTAGGCATAATAGATATATTCAGAAACAGTAAAATATGCATAATAACAGGGCATAACAGTAATGGAACATGTGTATATGTCTTTAAATAAGTTAGAATTGTTAACATCCATATTTTTTTATTATCATCTGCAGAGAAAAAGGCAAAGCCAGAAAAGGCCACTTGTGTTAATTCCCATATAAGGCGACTTGTGCTGATGATGTTTAAGATATAGAAGAGATCATTGTTACTTTCAAATCTGTACCAAGAAATATGGGGATAATGTTTAGTTTATAGGAAAGACAACAAAAGTTCAGGTTTCAACCTCTAACAACATGACCAACAAAATTTAACCATAAAAACAATACACATATTGACAACCCTTCACCTTCGCCTCTCTTTCTCTCTCTCTCTCTCTCTCTCTTACCCTGAAACCCACCATACCAACCTTATCACTCCACTACCTAGCAGACACAGGGTCACCCGTAACCCTCATTTTAATGGAAACAATTTTTTCTGACTATTAAATTTAAGCCCTATAATCAAATCAAATATCTTTGCTTTTAGAATTTCTAGACGTGTACTTGTAATCAAATAAATTGTATCACCCTTCTTTTCTGCTGACTTTGATGTCTTTAAGTAGTATCTAAAAGTCTATTCACTACTTTTTAAGTACACTTCTACTATAGCTTGCACAATATAGTAAATTGAAAGCTTTAAGTGGTAGTTAAAAGTCTATTCACTGTTTTTTAAGTACACTTGTATTATAGTATGCACAATACAACAAATTGACAAAGTATTTTATTCAACAAAATGTTCATGGAAGGGGTCATTACTCCTCCATGTTAAAATCAAGCTATCAAGAAAATATAGTACATGTGATAGTATCCCCATACATCTAGAAAAAAAATCAAACTATCAAGAAAATGTAGAATTCAGATACGCATAATAAGGCATGTAACAAAATTCAAATATAACATAGTTAACCTAAATGAATAATGATTCAAAGAAGCTAACTGAGATAGATATAAGGAAGTGTGTACCTGATTGTTTGAAAATTTTCTTGTACTGAAAAACAATAAACAACAAAGAGTCGGTGAAGTAACAAAAAAATACCTCGCATCTATTAGGTTCCTATGAACTCCATCAAAGTATTGTAGATCAAAAGCTACAATTGTTTGGAACTAAGCCATGCGTAAACCTTTGGAACTAAGCCAAGACCGAACAAAATTGAAATATTTCTCTGAAAGCCAACACTCTTAAACCCATAAAAACTGGTGAAAAAACAACTGGGTTTCTTACTAACAAAAAAATGGGATTCATATCCACATTTGATACATAAATAAATGAGCTCCATAGCATAAATTATAATGTGGTAAAATGTCAAAACCCACCAAGTGAATCCCTAAGTCCCGACCTCCATTTAAAAAGGTTACAAACAAAGAGGCCGAAAAGGGAAGAAAGTTATAAACGAGGAACCCACAAAGTTACACTGATCTCCATAACGCTTTATAGTGAGTATAGATCGAACACCGAGCTTTTCTTTAAGAGAGATCTGGATGAAGCGAAAACCCATTTCTCTTTTCTAGCCATTTCAACTCAAAAACCCCTACTCTCTCTCTCTTCTCACACCTGCCCAGCTCACCCACCGTAGCAGTTGGAGGTCACTGATACCTGAAAAAAGAACAACAAACAAAATCAGAGTTAAAAAGAGTACAAATGTCACCAAAAAATTATATAGTCATATGTTATACACCAAAAAATATATCCAGATCTAATATGTTGAAAGGGGAGATTGTCTATTATCTCTTATCCAAATGACAATCTAAAAAAATAGATTGTGGAAACAGGTGACTGTACTATTTCTAGATTGTGAGAGAGAGAGAAAGAGAGAGATCTTCAACAGAACATAGATCTAATAATTTTTGTTTTGAAACCCTTACAGTGGACAATGGCGACGACAGTAAGCGTTGATGGCGACGGCAGGAAGCATTGAGGATAAAGATATCGACGATGATAAGCTTGGATTAAGATGGTGTCTATGGATGCAAGCATTCAAGATGAACATGGTGAAATGTCTAGAAGATCTCTGTTCGAAGTGAGAGACAAAAATGTCTAGAATATGTGTCCTTTGGAGATTGTGAGAGAAATTAAAGCGAAGGGCTGTTTGGGCGGTATATTCAAGAGAATTACGTTCAAATTAAAGTGGTGGTCTCGAGCCTTGTGCTTTGATTGGGAATGCACGTGGATGAGGCTTGAGGCGGGTGGGACCAGCATGAAAAACATGTAGTTTAATCGGTTCATACGTGGCTTATTATTTCACCGTTAGATACAAATAAGATAGATACAAACTGTGTTTATATAAGTTTTGTGTATAAACTTAGATGATGTGGCAAAAGTCGCTCCTCCTTTATTTTATGAGTAATGCTACAGACCCCAAATAACTCTCCCATACCTCCCCCAAAATGACTTGAGCTTTGTGCCCTGGAGGGACCCGCACCACATGGCAATAGATGACAGGCAAGTGAAAAAATGATGTGGCGTCCACGTAGGATTTGGGGGGAGATTTGAGGGAGTTGTTTGGGACTCAAAGCATTTTTCTTATTATATATATATAATTATGTTCTTGTGCGGATTAATTCGTATTTTAAAAATGCGGATCGAACATGTGTTACCTAACAGTGAGTCCAAAAGAGAGAGGGAGTGTGTGCCTATAATTTAGGATAATTTCTAGGGGCACCGTTAGGTGACACATGTCCGGTCCGCACACGATCAGTATTGTATGTATATATATGTGTGTGTGTATATATATATTGTGCGGACCGGGCATTTGTCACCTGACGGTTTGATCAGAAAAGAGAGACAACGTGCCTATAATTTAGCCTATAATTTCTAAGATCACCGCCAGGTGACACATGTTCAGTCCGCACTCTTAAAATGCGGACTAGTCCGCACAAGAGTATTATATATATATATATATATATATATATATATATATATATATGTTAACGCAAAAATTCTCCATCTACAAGGACCAATCAGAAAAGGACACATGTCATCCTATGTGGCAATATTCGACACCCGAGGAGAGTTGGTCGGCATCCGAGGAGAGTTGGTCAGCATCCGAGGAGAATCGGTCGGCACCCGAGGAGTGTTAGTCGGCCCCCGAGGAGAGTTAGTCGGCACCCGAGGAGAGTTGGTCATCATACCAACCAGGAAGATCAAGGGATAACTATGCATTTAATGTGCATTAATGAAGATGACTATGCATTTAATGAGCATTAATGTACATTTATACTGTAGATGACAACACATAGCATATCAAGCAATTCAACAATTAGATTCATTGAATGTAGACATAATGTATAAATGTCTGCATACAATGAACCTCTTTATCTCCCATCACTATAAATACATGTATTCCCTTAACCAAAGGGGAGGGGAAGGGAACCTAGAAACCCCATACACAAGATACACATCCTTTCTCTCCCTACACCCTATGGTGCTATTGTAAACCCCTGGGAATAAAATAACAGTGGACGTAGGCTTTATTCATAGCCAAACCACTTTAAAAATCTTTGTCTCTTATGTGCTTGATTGGATTGCTTTCATCTATTTATCTGTGATCATAAAAATGGGATTCGGTCCAGTTTTTTGCATCAACAGATTGGCGCCGTCTGTGGGAACGTGTTACAAGCATTGTTCTCCATCAAAAGCTAAGTTTTTATTTTCTATATGATTCAATCATGATTTTTATGTTTATATACATAAATTAATTGTCCTATTTTTATTTGCAAAATATTGCATATCATGATTTTAAAATCATAACTGTTAGATTAATTCTTATTTAGAAATCTGAAAAATAGTGGATTTCATAAATCATAACTTTTTCTTGATTTTCAAGTTTCAATTTTATATCATGGAATAAATATTTTAAATGATTAAATATACCAATACATACGATGATGATAAGATTTGATAATTTTCTTTGTTGATTTTGAAATAATTTGTGAAAGATCTTTGATGACTATTCAAATTCCCATTATATTTTTGTTCAAATCATGATTCTCATATGTTTATATCCATAAACTTAGATATCAAATCAATTATATATTGTGCATACATCTTTTAATTCAATCATGATTTTATATTCACAAATTGTTGAATCTAATTTTACAAATCTGGATAAATGTACATTTCATAATCACAGAGTTTGAGAAATTTGTGTACATATTATATTATTTCTTCTTTAAGGAGATAAAATAATTTTTCTATATTTATAAATCTTTTTTATATGAGTATATACAAATTTGATTCATTTGGAAATCTTTTAATTTAGTCATAATTTTTATATGCATCAAATGTAGTTGGTCGACGAGGAGAAAATATTCCAAACTGTACTTAGTATGGTTGGTCGGGGATAAAAACCCATTAACTGTAGTTGGTCGACGAGGATAAAATATTCCAAACTGTACCAAGTATGGTTGGTCGGGGATAAAAACCCATTAACTGTAGTTCGTCGACGAGGATAAAATATTCCAAACTGTACCAAGTATGGTTGGTCGGGGATAAAAACCCATTGATTGTAGTTGGTCGACGAGGAGAAAATATTCCAAAATGTACCAAGTATGGTTGTTCGAGGATAAAAACCCATTAACTTTAGTTGGTCGACGAGGATAAAATATTCCAAACTGTACCAAGTATGGTTGGTCGGGGATAAAAACCCATTAACTGTAGTTGGTCGACAAGGAGAAAATATTCCAAACTGTACCAAGTATGGTTGGTCGGGGATAAAAACCCATTAAGTGTAGTTGGTCGACGAGGATAAAATATTCCAAACTGTACCAAGTATGGTTGGTCGGGGATAAAAACCCATTAACTGCAGTTGGTCGACGAGGATAAAATATTCCAAACTGTACCAAGTATAGTTGGTCGGGGTTAAAAACCCATTAACTGTAGTTGGTCGACGAGGATAAAATATTCCAAACTGTACCAAGTATGGTTGGTTGGGGATGAAAACCCACTAACTGTAGTTGGTCGACGAGGAGAATTTATCGACCTTGGTTGGTCAGACACATTTTATAAAAAAGACAAAAAATTACCAAGTATGGTTAGTTGGGGATAAACTCTCACTAACTATAATTGGTCGACGAGCACAATTTAACAACCTTGGTTGGTTGGAAAATTTTTAAACATTTTTATACTCATTACTTTATTATTAAGTGATCGAGCAACATTACTGATACTTGTAACTTTTTTATTACTAAGTTGGTCGATGAACAACACAATATTGTTATCTTTTTAACTTATACATATGCACAGATGTAAAGTATTGTAAAAGACAATAGCAATTAAGATTGCGAACAAAAATGAAAGTCTTTCATTAAAATCAAAAACAAAATACATCAGGAATGAAATACAAATTTATTACATCAATATTCCCATTCTATTGGTTTCTTCCCCTCTGCTTTTGAAACAGATTCCTCGCCAGCAGGTGGATCATTTAAAGCAAGAGGAGAATTTATGAAGTTAAGATCTTTGAGCATCCTGATATTCATCACGGATGGTCGATCTAGGAGGTGCTAGATAAAGTATTTGTTCATTTGGGGGCTTCTATTACAGATATATTTGTTCATTTGGTGGCACATTCTTATAACATCATGCAGTCGAGCACCAAATTCAACTTCACAAACTCACACGGAGGCGTATTCAGAAGTTCAGGAGGCATATTCAGGAGTTATTATGCACATACTATTGAAGTTCAGAAGTCAAATTTAGCATCTACAGCACTTAGATCTTTACTACTACTGTCCCGACTAACATTGAAGAAGAAGTTGTATGAAAATGTTTCGAAGTCCACCACTAGCTTGGTACTAATCAGATTGAAGAGTTGAGTTAAAAAGCTAGTATGTTACTCAACAAAGTATTTAGAGGATCATAAATCAGAAGAATCAAGCACGTGAAGTTAACACTCAGTTGCTCGGCACAGGAGGCAGTTGGTCGGCTAACAAACCAATCAACATACTTGAAGATTATGATAAGCTACAAGCTGCATACTATGGCATGGCTGCATCCAAATTCCCAGGGGTGATACATAGCACACGGAGTTCCTCAAAAGAAAGATTAGCAACCGTCGATCAGCCTGCATCATATGTCGTCCAGGAGATAATGCACTTTATGTTGAACAAATCAAGAAGGTAGATCAAAAATTTCACGAGCACCGAGCAACACTGCAGAATAAATACTCCATCCTTTAAAGTAAACCATCAAGCATGGAGCATTGTGGGCTTCTGTTAACGCAAAAATTCTCCATCTACGAGGACCAATCAGAAAAGGACACATGCCATCCTATGTGGCAATATTCGACACCCGAGGAGAGTTGGTCGGCATCCGAGGAGAGTTAGTCCGCACCCGAGGAAAGTTGGTCAGCATCCGAGGAGAATTGGTCGGCACCCGAGGAGTGTTAGTCGGCCCCCGAGGAGAGTTAGTCGGCACCCGAGGAGAGTTGGTCGGCATACCAACCAGGAAGAACAAGGGATAACTATGCATTTAATGTGCATTAATGAAGATGACTATGCATTTAATGAGCATTAATGTACATTTATACTGTAGATGACAACACATAGCATATCAAGCAATTCAACAATTAGATTCGTTGAATGTAGACATAATGTATAAATGTCTACATACAATGAACCTCTTTATCTCCCATCACTATAAATACATGTATTCCCTTAGCCAAAGGGGAGGGGAAGAGAACCTAGAAACCCCATACACAAGATACACATCCTTTCTCTCCCTACACGCTATGGTACTATTGTAAACCCCTGGGAATAAAATAACAGTGGACGTAGGCTTTATTCATAGCCGAACCACTTTAAAAATCTTTGTCTCTTATGTGCTTGATTGGATTGCTTTCATCTATTTATCTGTGATCATAAAAATGGGATTTGGTCTAGTTTTTTGCATCAACAATATATATATATATATATAAACATACATAAAACTTTCATACATACATGATATGTGAATGTATACATACATACATACATACATACATACATACATACATACATACGTACGTACGTAATAAATTATATTTAATGAGGTATGTTGGGGAGTTTAACAATAACTATATATATAGACACACACACACACACACACACACACACACACACACACATATGTATGATATAAATATACATGTTTGCCAATTTGGTCAAATTTTCAAAAAACTGTATTTAAAAACAAGTTTACCGAATGCACATCAATAATTATAAACACAAAAAAATGAATTTTAAAACTGTATTTAAAAACAACGTTTAAATCGAGTTTTCTGAATAGAGAACCAAACGGGTCCTCAACTATCATACCTTTTATTTATACTTGACAGTTTCTCAATACTGTGAGCGCTCTTATGCCCTTAGATCCTGAAGTACTAAACCGTCATACCTTTTATTTATACTTGGCCGTTGCTCAATACTGTGAGCGCTCCTATACCCTTGGAGCCTGAAGTACTAAACTGTCGTACTTTGTTACTATTTTATTCATACTTAGTACTTGCTTGGCCACTCAACCTGATTCTTTGTTCCCAGGTTGATACTATGAGTGCTTCGGTGCCCTTGGAGACTTAGGTACTAAAGTGTCGTACCTTATATTTATACTTGGCACTTTCTCAATACCGTGAGCGCTCCGGTGCCCTTGGATCCTGTGGTACGAAATTGTCATACCTTTTATTTATACTTGGCAGTTGCTCAATAATATGAACGCTCATATGCCCTTGGAGCCCGAGGTACTAAACTATTATACCTTTTATTTATACTTAACAGTTGCTCAATAATGTGAACGCTCCTGTGCCCTTGGAGCCTGAGGTACTAAACTTCCTTACCTTTTATTTATGCATGGCTGTTGCTCAATACTGTGAGTGCTCATATGCCCTTGGAGCTTGAGGTATTAAACTGTCGTACCTTTTATTTATTTTTGGCACTTGATCAATATTGTGAGTGCTTCGGTGTCCTTGGATCCTTAGGTACTAAACTGTCGTACCTTATATTTATACTTGACACTTGCTCAAGACTGTGAGCGCTCCGGTGCCCTTGGAGCCTGAGGTACTAAACTGTTGTACCTTATATTTATACTTGGCACTTGCTCAAGACTGTGAGCACTCCGATTCCCTTAGATCCTTAGGTACTAAACTTTCGTACTTGATATTTATACTTGACACTTACTCAAGACTATGAGCACTCGAGTTCCCTTGGAACCTTTAGGTACTAAATTGTCGTACCTTTTTATATATTTTAATTTATACTTTTGTAAATACTTTTTGTGTTCTCACTCCTGTTGTCCTATTTTATTAGGAGGAGAAATAATAACAAGAAAAAATGCACTAGGAGACACCATGGCCTATATAAGATAACTTTACGTTTTATAAGCATTAAACTTTGCTACGAAGGTATAGTCGATACCTCATACTTTAGGTTGCTAGATTTTCTCTTTCACATTAAGTAAGAATGTCAATGAAGCATGTTAGAGTCGAGTATACTTCCATAAAGTCAATCCGAGACTTGAATTTTTTTATCAAGGCTTTATATATCTGCTTGCTAGCCCCGATGCTCGAATCCCAGCATGCGAGAGAATAAAGTTTTTACTAGAGCAACTATAATCTTTTAGCTTCACGACATAACTTTTTTGAAATGCATATCAACAGTGATAATTTCAAACAATTAATATGACAAGAATTAATGCCCATGGTATAGTAATATATATTTTCAAAGTCATTTATACTTTGAACAAATGGGGCAAACATGTTCGAGTTAAAGATTAAGTGATCTCCTCTTTCTTCACATAATGAATTACTCTTATTCAAACTGTTCATCATTAATGAAATGTGAAATTAATCACACGAACTATTCTGAGTAAACATGTCTGGGGATATGATTGATTTACTTGGGGTGTATTCTTGGACAAATATTATTTTATGCCCTATATAAAATCAACTCATATAACTACACGTGAAGTGAATCACGCAAACTATTTTGAGGATACAACTTGAAAAATCTCAAACTATATTAATTATTCGAATAATAATAATAACAATAATTATATTATTACATTTTTTATCTTGCCTGTCACAAAGTACCTCAACTTATGTGTGAATGGTATCAATTTGTATTTCAAGCAATGGTAAGAAACATGCCAATTTAGTCGTAGTTTCGAGTAGGACTGTGCATAAAAATCGTAAACCCGAAGAACCGAACCAAACCGACCTCTATGGTTCGGGTTGGTTCATTTTTTTTAATTATGGGTTGGTTCTGGTTCCTAAAAAAAAACCGATATAGTTGGTTCAGTTCTCGGTTTATTATGTAAACCAAACCGACCCGAATCGAAAAACCGAACCAAAAACCGATATTTAGAACCGAAGTTAAACCCAGACATTTTAGTCCTTTAACTTTTTTATCTCTAGCCACGACAATATATTTTAGAACCTACTAGGGTTCATTTCATTTTACTCATACTAAAGCAGCCGTCTCTCTCTCTCTCTCTCTCGAGTCTCTCGTCTTATCCGGCAACATTTTCGTCTCTCTCTCTCGTCTTCTCCGGGTCCGACAACAGAAGGCAACAACTATTCTACAGGTCTTCTCGTCTTCTCCGGTAACCTCTTGTATTCTCGTTTTTCCAAATTTTTATGGTTACAAGTTGTTACAATCTGGTATAAAACGATCTGCTATTACAATCTAGTATAAAATTAGTTGTTACAACTTACAGAATCTGTTAGAGAAATGGCGTGTGGGTATTTGGCCATTTTTGTGGGTATTTGGCCATTTTCACCCAACCAACATCTCATCTATTCTACAGTCATTTTTGTGGGTATTTGGCCATTTATTATTATTTTTTTAAATGGGATTTGTGTGCTAGTGAGTGGGACAAAACCGATTTCAGTTGGGGTGGACAACATCTCAGTTGTCCACATTCTTTTTGGGTTTACTGATTTCGTTTGGGTTTACTTAGGAAAATGTTTAACGATTTCGTTTGGATTTAGTCAGATGAAAGTGAACAGGAACCGTGAACCGACCCAAACCAAACCGAGAACCATCGGTTCGGTTCTGTACATATTTCGGTTCGGTTCTGGTTCCAAAACCATATAACCGAACCATTTCGGTTCTGGTTCTAGTTCTGTAATGGAACCGAACCAACCCGAATCATGCACACCCCTAGTTTCGAGGAAAGGAACTACCTTAATAAAGGGAAAATGGTTCCTCGTAGGCAAATACCCTATTAAATAGATGAAACATTTATCAGATGAGGGGCCCTTGAAAAAGCTTTATCTTTACTCGAAAAATGAGGGAACCTATGTCTGTATTTCTTTAGGAACACCACATCTTTTTTTTTCGTTATCTGAGAAACCCTCTAGCTCCTTCTTTTCTGATCTTTTTTTTTAAAGTTAGACTCAAGTCACTCTTTCAAGTCTGAGATATGAGAGGGAGAGGTCTAGTCGACTCAATCTTTGGTGGCCAAAAGTGACATGGTTGGGTTAAGTTTTGGCTTTGGTTTTGGTGTACCATAAAAAATATCATCTTTCTTATCTCATCTTTAGCATACTAGATCTATAGTCGAGAGTTGTTTTAGTTGGAATGGATTTTAATTCTGTGCTTGCTGGTGACATGAATATGGGAATAAAAGGGGCTTGCTCACTCCACAGCATACAAAAGATCTTTACCGCAACTATTGTCGACCATTTTGGTCGTCTCGAACCAAAATCCCTCTGATGAAGTTTCGAGGAGGTCGGGGGTTAATATTCATAGATTCTAGGTCTTGACATTTTTATCTTGTGATGTTAACTGGGTGAGAGCAACCCATCTGTACATACCTACCAGATGCGTAAACTCTTGTTTTTTAATCTTTAGTTTGTAAAATCGAGTAAGAGATCTCATTACTGTGATTTTGAGTAACTCAGAGGGTTCTTTTTCATGTTTCTCAAGCGTTAAATGTCTACAAAAACCCGTTCTCCAGAATCGAATTTACGAGATTTATTGGGGTTGCTCGATAAATTGACTAGAAATATTGGGTATGAAATCAACGAATAAGATATGATTGAATTTATTCTTTTTTTTTACTTTTTAGTTTCTGCTTTTCTTTTCCGGTTACTGTTAATAACGAGTAATATCAGGCATGAATTTGGTGGTTGACGAATGACCAAAGCGAAGTTTCTGTGGATACTATAGCCTTTGGTTTATGAAATGAAGTGTAAGGACATTGTCCGTCTCATTTAGTATGTCGTATACCTCTACAAGTTTGTCGAAGATTTGGAAAGCTAACATATACAATCGTCGATTCAAATTTCAAGACAACTCCAACAATCATGACCAACAAGGAAGAATTTGGTAAAATGTGTTTTAGTTCCATTTACATTTTACATTAAAAGTGTTGGGATATTTTTATAAAAGTTAAAATGATTTTAAATCATAAAAGGTTTTGGAAAAACTTTTTTGATCTCGTAAATAGTCTTAACTTTTGGAGTGCCCAAGTTTTATAAAAGACTGAAACTGTTGTTTTGACACGTGTACGATGTCATTCGAACGACATCGTTTCTCGTTCAAATGAGATCAGATCTCGCTCAAATGACGCCACGTCTCGTTCGAACGAGATGTTTAAGTTTGACACTCCACCGCCTTAAATTTTATTATTTAAAGGGTGTCAGACTTCATATTTTGCGTGGAGAAAACACTATTTCAATCAGAATACGTTTTTAGTGATTTTTGGTTTATTCTCCATCACTTTGAGGGTTCAAAACTTATTTTACAATTCACAAATCCCAGTGCTTTTGTGTGAGTTGTTTTATGGAACCCAAAATATAGTTTTGTTAGGTATTTTGCTACTGTTCGTACTTTGTGGAGAGATCTATACAACCGAGAGTTGCATGCTATTGTGGAGTGAGTCGCTACAAGGTTTATGACTGCGTGTCATTGATGATCTTATGTGTGTTGATTATTGACTGAAGACTGCGTGTCCGGACTGCGTGTCCATTATGGTATAGCTGCGTGTGAACCATTGTTGATCTATATTTCATTGTAATACGATGTAAGTTGCGATTTACAATTGTAGTGAAATAAAAAGGTTTTTCCCTACGGGGATTTTTCTTGAACTATTGTGTCTCATATTTTATTTATGATTAGTTTGACACTTGCACGCACGTTACTATTTGAGTTTAAGGGTTGTATTGACTTGATTCATAAATTGAATTCAATTAAATAAGTTTGTGATTGGAAATTACGAATCAATATTGCACACGCATTTACAAATTGGTATCAGAGCAGGTTAAGCTAATTTATCGCGTATTCCTATTTTTCGTAAAGTTGTGTGATATTGATTTTTTTGAAAGTTTGTCGCAATGTTTCCAAACGAAAACTCATATAGTCGGTTGCCAATTTTTGACGGGTCTAATTATGCTTACTGGAAAGCCCGTATGAAATCTCATTTAAAAGCAATTGATGAGAGAGTTTGGGTCATTTGAGAAAGTGGTTGGAATCCCCCCACTATCATCACAAATAATGTCACAAATTTAAAATTTGTGTTATATTGGACTGAGGATAAGTTTAGGTGGAGCACTTATAATTCACGCAAGCTTAGTGCAATTTTTGGACATGTCACCCCTGACGAGTTTCGACGTATTATGACATGCACTACATCTAAAGAAGCGTGGGATATTTTATAACTCACACACGAAGGCACTAACGCAGTCAAAGAGTCTAAAATTTAAAATTTAACCATTAAATTTGAGACCATCACCATGTTAGAGACTGAGTGTTTTAACGATTTTTATTCACTTTTTTCCGACATTGTCAACACACATTTTAATCTTGGCGAGCCGATTCCTGATGCACGAGTGGTTAAAAAGATTTTAAGATTGTTGCCTAAACGTTTTATCCCAAAATTAACTATTTTGAATACCTTGGGCAATTTGAATCATCTGAAATTAGAAGAGCTGGTAGGTGATCTACAGACGTACGAAATTGACATGTTTCTCGACACTATCAAACCTAAGGATAAAGGGATATCACTTAAATCCCAGTTGAAAAAGAAAAAGAAAGTGAGTTTTTGTGAGTCCGAGTCTAAGGACGAGTCTGATTTTGACATGGCCCTGGTTGCAAAGAATTTTAAAAAGTTTCTCCAGATTTCGAAACAAAATTCTTTCAATAAAAAGTTTTCGGAGAAAACCAAAAAGAAAGACAAGTCTAAATAAAGCGGTGAGAAAGAAAAAGAATGTGAAGAAAATTTTGAAAATTTGAAATGTTTTGAGTGCGACGGGAAATGGCATAAGTCGTTTGAGTGTCCCACTAGACTTAGGAGAGAAGGCAAGAAAGTTTTCATGCCAGCGACCCTGAGTGATAGTGAGGAAGATGTGAATAATTCCGAGGATGAGTCTTCATAAGGAAAATGTATTGCCTTTTTATCAAGCCACGTATGAACACCCACTTTGTCCCACGACGATGAGGACACTTATGCACGTGATACCCCCGAGGAGGTTTTGAGTGTTTTAGCGAGTCTGAGAGCGAGTGCGCTAGTGATGATGAGAGTGAGCTCCAGATTGCGTTTCGAGAGTTGTATGCCGAGACCTTAAAAACTAAAAAATTGAATAACAAGTTGGATCTCAAGGTGAAAGATTTGGAGAGTGAGATTGAGAGTTTGAAGGAGTTTTTGTCAAAAGCAAGTCAATTCGAGAAAGTAAAGGTTTCTTTGAGTGAGCAGTTGATTGCTTTGAATAGGGAAAAGAGTGAGCTTATAGCCCGCATGCCACAGTTAAAGGCATATCTTAAGTTCGCTCTGGAGGCTATAGTCACTTTAGATAACGCATCTAAGAAGGTTGGAAAGATGGTTCTCAATCCTATTTTGGGTCGTGGTGAGAGTTTAGGAAAAGGCCATGATGGTGCGTCCACTTCTTTTGTTGCACCCGAGCCTGTTCCCACTTTGGTGATTGAGTCACGTGGTTCTCATCCTAACCCACCTAGGCATCCTATTCCTGTTAGGAGAACACGTCCTAGAATTTTTTAAAAGTTAATTCCTAAGCTGGTTTACGTTTTCTCCCATTACAAAAAGAGATGACACCTTAGGGAATTTGGCTTTAAGTTGTGTTACGTGTCACAATGTGCCACTACACAAGCTCATGCGCACGCACCCACTCATGAGAATTTTCTTGCACATAATGATATAGACTTTGCACATATTTGCGAGTAAATAAAGTTTTTGGTCAAGACTTCACATGATTTGATGGAGTTGTTTCAAAAGATGTCACTGCTTTTGGAAAACTCCACCGCACTTCTCGATTGAGGTCTAGACATGTTTGCTAGCGTAGGGTGAGTTACATGATGTCATATTTTCCTATTGCTAGTATGTACCATTTGTTTCATATTTAGTTAGCATTTTTATTTTTTGGTACTATTTTAGCACTGTTTTGGAACTGTTTTCCCATTCCAGGATCTATTTTGTTTTTTGTGATTTTTCCTTGGGAATATACTGCATAACATTCTGTGTAAACTGGGAATTTTGAATTTTCTTGTTCTAACGAGTTGGGCTGTCGTTCGAACGACAAGGCATCTCGTTCGAACAACCCCTGGAATAATATTATATTTGCAGTCCCTTTATCTTCCTGCTATATGTTATTTATACTGCTGGGTTGTTTATGAACAGTGTTTGAAAAATACAAAAGGATTTTATCTTTTTAGAAAAAAATTGAAAATCTAAAAAGAGTTTTGTATTTTGTTTGCACCATATATGAATGCACACTTAGGGTGACCAAGTCACAACTTCATGCCATATTCATGTGACTGTTTGATAGTGTTTTGATAGAATATACTGTATCATTCATGTGCTTTACAAAGTTCGGAGTCTTTGAGATGCTATAGTGTTGCTATATACATGTTTGACTCACTTTGTCCTTTATTGCACACATGCACGGATTTATTTGATGTTTGTTCTTATCAAATCACATGTTGGTTACGTGTTTTCATCTCAATTATGTCTATTAAAAGGAACCAAATGCGATAAAATAAGATAATAAAAGGTGTGCATGTTTTTACCATTTGCCGTAAGTTTGTGTGAATTTTTAAAAACGAAAAAGGGTTGCGAAAGGTATTTCATTTTTACTTTGCGATAAAGCCACCGTTTAAAAGGACCTAAAAAATTTGAGGTATTTTAATTATCCGGGGCCCAATGAGGTTTAAAAGAGCCCCAAAAAAATTGAATGGCAATAAAAAGAAATATATGCCAATAATGAGCCATTAGGTTTATTCACCAATTCTCCAATGTTTGAGAATTTAGATCACCCCTAAAATAAAATATATATGAGGGAGTTTGGTTGGAGAATTAAACCGACTTTGAAGGTCTTGAAAAAGTCTTGAAAAAGCATGAAAATTTTTAAGACGTTATTGGTGTAAAAATCATGTTGACTTTGATTTGTTGATTTTGATTTAAGACGATGTCATCTAAATTCAACATTTTAACACCTAAGGACTATTTTGATGTTCATTCGTTAGGAGTAAATTTATGCATCGTGCACATATGATATGATTGAGTTAATTTTTCTATCGAATTTGTTCACACCCATTCATTCCGTATCCATGATTTGGTTGTCTTAGTGAAATTCATGGTGTGATTTTTTTGTAAACATCATTTTTTGCTTTTGTATGAAAAAATTGAAAATTAGTTTGTTTGTTTTTATTTCCCGTGACACCTCGGTTTTCTTTATGTTATTTATTCTTTTCCTTGTCTATTTCAGCCAAATAAAAAGGGGGGGAACGAATTATGATTTTATGGGGGAGTTTTAGTATGAGGGAGATTTGATTATGGTTTCATGTTTATGCTTATATCATTTCAAACTTGATACCTCACGAGGTTTTTGCTTTGTCTCATGTGTGTAGGTACATTTGAAGACTTTTGGATTGCACATCCTGATGAGAAAATATTGGAGTTTTGAAAAGTTGATTGTTGAAGAGAAGTTTGAAAACGTTTGAAGACTTGTACAGTTTATCATTCCATTTGTGTTTTCGGGAGGGTAGACTTGTATAGATCATATTTTTATTGATAATTCGGATATTTTTATGTTGTACCGACATAGACATAGGGGGAGATTTGTAAGGACATTGTCCGTCACATTTAGTATGTCGTTTACCCTACAAGTTTGTCGAAGATTTGGGAAGCTTACATCGACAATCGTCGATCCGAATTTCAAGACAACTTCAACAATCATGCCCAACAAGGATGAATTTGGTAAAATGTGTTTTAGTTCCATTTACATTTTACATTAAAAGTGTTGGGATATTTTTTTAAATTTTAAATGATTTTAAATCATAAAAGGTTTTGGATAAACTTTTTTGATCTTGTAAACAGTCTTAACTTTTGGAGTGTCCAAGTTTTATAAAAGACTAAAACTATTTTTTTGACACGTGTACGATGTCGATTGAACGCCATCGTTTCTCATTCAAACGAGATCAGATCTCGCGAGAATGACGCCGTGTCTCGTTCGAACGAGATGCTTAAGTTTGACACTCCACCGCCTTAAATTTTATTATTTAAAGGGTGTCAGACTTCGTATTTTGTGTGGAGAAAATACTGTTTCGATCATAATACGTTTTTATTACTTTTTAGTTTATTCTCCATCACTTTGAGAGTTCAAAACTTATTTTACAATTCACAAATCCCAGTGCTTTTTTGTGAGTTGTTTTATGGAACCCAAAATATAGTTTTGTTGGGTATTTTGCTACCGTTCGTACTTTGTGGGGAGATCTCTACAACCGAGAGGAGTGTGCTATTGTGGAGTGAGTAGCTACAAGGTTTATGATTGCATGTCATTGAGGATCTTCTGCGTGTTGATTCTTGACTTAAGACTGCGTGTCCATTGTGGTATAGCTGCGTGTGAACTATTGCTGATCTGTATTTCATTATAATCTGATGTAAGTTGCGATTTACAATTATAGCGAAATAAAAAGGTTTTTCCCTGCGGGGATTTTTCCTGAACTATTGTGTCGCATATTTTATTTATGATTGGTTTGACACTTTCACGCACGTTGCTATTTGAGTTTAAGGGATGTATTGACTTGATTCATAAGTCGACTCTAATTAAATAAGTTTGTGATTGAAAATTATGAATCAATATTGCATACGCATTTACATGAAGTCAGAGGTTGTTATGTGATTTTGAGCAATCAGTCTTGATATGACATTTCTGATTTTGAGGCAATTACTTGAGAGGGTTCCTCGTGTATTTTCAGAGTAGTATTAGTGGGCTCGCTGATTACTTTTCAGTCTTTTTTGTATGGATTTGACTATTGGATCTCTTATTTAACTGTCGAGCAACCCAACCTAGGCTCAACTAATTTTGTATTTTGGGAAATCTTATCCTAGCAACTCTTATCGAGGAACCCAACATAGGCTCAGTTGGTTTTGTCTCTTATTTAATTGTTGAGAAACTTGTGATAAAGCATCTTGACAGAGGGGTAACTATAAAGCTGGTGCTAACATTTATTTTTAATTAACTTGTGTATACTTTTTAGACTTGTCTCAATAAATGGTACTATTTATGAGTATAATAAATGTGATTACATCATTGCTTGCCGTAATCAACTGATTTGTCTTTTCCTTTCTTATTTATATTATTTTATTCATCATAATATAAATAAAATAATAAACAACATGCTCTGGCTGTCTTTTTTTTAATATTCATAATATTTAACAAGAGGACACGTGGCTTTAAAAATTGCAAACATTTATGTGGATAAAATTAATTAAGGATAATTTTTTTTGAGTGAGCTATACCAATAAAGAACTATTATGAATGTTCTTGAATTTTATCACTAGGAATTTCAAGAAATTATAGCATATGTGATTTTTTTTACCAACTTAATCATCTGGCATATATATGAAATGCTTAGTAAAACATAATCAAAGACTTGTGAAATGAACATATTCAACAAGTAACAAAGCAAGACAGTTTACTTAGCCGTGATAAAGAACCAGATATGTCTGAACATGGTTCCTGAATACTCTATTTTCTCCTTCCTCATTTATATCTACAAGTGAGTAGAGCGTCCTTTAAGGTGTCCTTGAGGGTGAATCCTCCACCTCCACTTTCTTTGCAAGAGGGTTACTCGACCATCACTTTTTTTATCGGCACCACCTGTGGCGCCGTTGCTCTCTCCCATGGGAATTGTCACTGGTGCAACTATTTGCTCCGGAACCGCCTTCCGCGATGGATCCACCTCTACTCTTGCTGGTGTTGCAGAGGCTGCCCCTCCAAAAGGGGAACTACTGTCAATGGAGCAACTGCTGCTAGACTAGTATGTCCTCCTTGAGGAGAAGGTGCTTTAGTTTGTGTCATTACCACCTCCCTTTGGGTGGTCTGGTCATTTTGAACTCTATCTCCAGTTAGAGTGTCTTCAAAGACTAGCTGCTTAGAAACATTATAACCTTCTTTGTCCATAGAAGTGAGGATACCTCCCCAACGGAGTCACCAAATGTAAGAGGGTGGATGTACCGGGGTCTACGAATAACTAGAAAGGGTGAGGCGTGAACCACTCCAATGGACTCTGTCTTCAAGGTCTTCAAAATATCTTAGAGCAGCTTGGTGTGAAAACCTTCCACTTCTGATAAGAATGAAGTAATATCTGTGTACCTCCTCCTGCAAATATGAAACTTCACAAATAATAATATCAACTTAGAGAAGAAGGATCTCCTAAGAATGATGGCTTTCAAGGTGTAAGTGAAGAAACAAGCACTCAACACTTAGAGAGAGATAGCAGGGAGATAATACTAGGTAGTCTGGTGGGAATTTTGACAAAGTAACTTTGCAACTCATTTTTTATATATATCTTATGACCTTTCAGGGGTCCTATTTATACTTAGGTACTAGGACTAAGCTCGCACTTTTGGCCCCAAAAATGAGAGGGAAATTTAGAGGGACAAGGTATGCAATGTACCTTTTATCGTTAATGGACTTGCAGTTGCCTATCCCCTTTGACAGACGACACCTGGTCCAAATCAAAGTAAAAAAGAAAATGTGTCCCCTAATGAAGACAAAATCTCTTATTTGGTAAATATATTTTAAAACAGTAACTTGTTGTACAAACTTTGTAAATTTGAGATAGGAGACCTTGAGTACTACCTCCTCTAACACCATTAATCGATGAGGGGGGGGGGGGGGGGGGGGGTGGCGCTTGAGGGCCCCTCCCCTCTAAAATCATTTTTCTTGAGAGGGGCCTTGAGGACATTTTCTTCTAAAAATCACTTTTGTAAAAGTTCATTTCTTGTGAGAAGCCCTTTGGATGCTCACTTCATTTGTGACTAAGTGTGAGCTGTGTGAGGTCTTGAGTGACTCTTGGGGTCTTTATACTAGTATTCTCTCAATCCTAAAGTGCTAAGTGGTTGAGCTTGTTCAACAAACCTTGTTCCTCAGCTGCCAAGCCAAAACTCCCAAGAGATCCCAACTGGTCGATTTGATCCCTGCTTGCTCAACTGGGCTACCGGTACAAGAAAGTAAGTGTTAGTATTTTTATTTTATAAAAGAATAGATTTTCATGACGAGGGGTTGCTTATGGTAACCCCACCCTCATCCTGAACTATTTTTTAGAAGTTGAGGGGGGTGTGCCTCGAGGGTCCCTCGCCCCAACATTTTTTGGAAGTTGATGGGGAGGGCCTTGAGGGTCCCTCGCCCCAACATTTTCTGAAAGTTGAGGGTGAGGGACTTGAGGGTTCATCGCTCAATACATTCTGGAAGCTCAGGAACCTCGAGGGTTCCGCGCTCAATATTTTTTGGAAGCTATCAATTCTTTCTGGAAGGTAAGGAACTTTGAGGGTTTTGCACTCAATATTGAAGCTAAGGAACCTTGAGGGTTATGCTCTCAATATTTTCTGAAAGCTGAGGAACCTTGAGGGTTCCAAGCTCAATATTTACTGAAAGCTGAGGAACCTTGAGGGTTTCGTGCTCAGTATTTTCTAGAAGCTATGAAACCTTAAGGGTTCTACTCTCAACATTTTCTGGAAGCCGAGGAACCTCTAGGGTTCCTCACTCAATATTTTCTGGAAGCTGAGGAACCTTGATGGTTCTGTGCTCAACATTTTTTGAAAGATGAGGAACCTAGAGGGTTGCCCGCTCAATATTTTCTAGAAGCTGAAGAGCCTTGAGGGTTCTGCACTTAATATTTCCTTGAAGCTGAGGGAACTTGAGGGTTCCGTGCTCAATATTTACTAGAAGCTGAGGAACCTTGAGGGTTCCGTACTCAATATTTACTAGAAGCTGAGGAACCTTAAGCGTTTCGAGCTCAATGCTTTCTTTAAACTGAGGAACCATGAGAGTTCCATGCTAAATATTTTTTGGAAGCTAAGGAACCTTGAGGGTTCCACACTCAATATTTTCTGGAAGCTAAGGAACCTTGAGGATTCCACGCTCAATGTTTTCCGGAAGCAAAGTAACCTTGAGGGTTTCGCACTCAATATTTTTTAGAAGTCGAGGAACCTTGAGGGTTCTGCTTTCAGTATTTTCTAGAGGTTGAGGGGGAGGGCCTTGAGGGACCTTCGCCCCAAAATATAATGAGTGGTCTTAAAACACCCTTCTACATAAACAACTCAAGTAAAATACCAAATAATAACAAGACAATCTCAAGTATAATATTCACATAACAAGTACAAGGAAATGGACTACTATTGAGTTCACACATAAAGATATATGAAGGCCTATCTCCATCGCATTTGGGCATTATTCGTACATACTAGGTATAGTTATAGGCCATCATGAACCTATAACCTCAAAGACATTGACAAGGGTTAATCACTATACATTCCATTGTAATGCATGAACTCCATACCTAAGGCTATACACTAGACCTCCCCCATGTATTATCCCTCAGAATACGGGTATGTCAATCGTAGGATCGGAGTAAAAGGACCAGGGTAAATCTTGTCTCTATCTCTCGGGTATCCGTGCGGTCAACTTCTTATGCGCCTCATCAAAATTCGTCCTAATATGTCACCTACGAGCACTCACACATGGTATGCTTACACATAAGAGAAAATAATAGTAATCCGACTCACTCACAAATTACTAAACATATAAATGACAGATTCCAATGAGCAAGTATCATTATAACATACACCCTAAATTAAATATTTAAACTAGGTAAACTTTGCTTAACAAAAGTGTCATAATCCAAGCCAAAATCTCTCTCTCTCTTGAGTGCCTCTTCTCTCTAGCTTCTCAGGGTTTTCTCAATTGTTTATAATTGTTTTAGGTTGTCTAATATCCTCATAATAGTGTTACCCACAAAATTAACCTTAGGCTCCATTTGGGCCTCAACCTAATGAGCCCGAATACCATTCCAATTTTCTCGAAACACTACCCAAGCCATATATCAACCCAATGGACTTAAAACCTACTATTTTAAGTCATAAATGGACATTCTAATTGTCTCATAAGCCAAATCAAAATATTATACCAAACAACTAATATTTTATCACTCCAAATATCAATAATTTAATTACCTATTAATTAAGCACGGCATGACATTATAAGAAGCTACTTCGAATAATCCAAACAAGGAAACCTTCGATACCAAATCCCTAACCATTCCATATCCCGCCATTATACTTAGTCACTTTCACATTTAATTAATGAATTACCATACATTAAGTCCACTTTCAGATACGAATAATATAACACATGTAAAATATAAATAGTGACATCACATGTCACTGCAGGAAAAAATAATAATTTCACAATTTAATTAATTTAGTACCACTTTTGATGATTCATTTGTGCCCATTCTTATGTTTTTATTTTTAGTTGTTAGTCCTGTTGTCATTCTCCGTGGAAAAGAAGAGAGGCTATTACATGGCGGTTCATGGATGTTTTGGGTGGTTATGGGACTTAATACAATTTTAAAATTACCTGGGAGGGAACCTAATAAAACTTTGGGCTTGGGACTAAACCTCAAAAAACTATTTGATTAATTCACATAAAAATATGGGGTATTACATTCCTACCCCTTGAATAAGGAATTTTATCCTCGAAATTCGAATTTACACCTGACTCAAAGATCTCTGGATACCTCATTCGCATGTCATCCTCTCTCTCCCAAGTAGACTCAGCATCACTATGGTGTCCCCACTGGACTCTAAGTAGCGAAATAACATTTTATTGTAAAATATGCTCTCTCCGATTGAGAAGACACTGCAACCTCTATTTGTAGCTTGCATCAGACTGTAACTCAATACCGTCGATGTTGATGTACTGATAGGATAAATCGTCCCTCAGAAACTTCCTTAAAATGGACATATGGAAGACATCGTGTACTCGCTGAAGATGATTAGGTAAGGCTAATCGATACGCCACCGGGCCCACCCTATTTAGTATCGTAAAAGGACTTACCTCTCGGGGCGCCAACTTTCCATTAGATTCAAATCTGACAATTTTCTCTACCGCGGAGACCTTCAAATACACCTGATCCCCTGCTTGAAACACCAAGTTATGCTTCCTATTATCTGTGTAACTATTATGTCGGTCCTACGCAGTCTTCATCCGTGCTTGGATTAGTGCCACCTTCTGTGAGGTGTCCCAAATAATGTTAGGACCAAACATCCTATGCTCGCTTGTCTCTAACCAACAACTTAACAAACATCATGGTCTCTCATATAATGCCTCGTGAGGTTCCATACCAATAGTCTGCTGATGACTATTGCTATAGGCAAAATCCATAAGTGGTAAGTGTTGATCCCAGCTCCCCTTAAGATCTATAGAAAAGGGAACGCCTCCAACCACAAGCTCTTGAAACTTCTCTTAATAGAAGGAGTCCACATCCTATGCTTGAATCACTCGTAGCACAATAGTAGGTGTAATAGTGACAAGTGCTAAGAAGGCATCCTCCAAATCCATCTCTTGTAAGGTACTCCACCTCTTTACCCAAAATTCGAGTAAATCGTCCCTGTGCTCGACCCACATGATACTAATGTAACCATTGGACCACTAATCAAAGAATCCTCTACCATATTTACTTTCCCTGAATGGTACTGGATAGAAAATTGATAGTCCTTCATAACTCTAGCCATTTCCGTTATCTCATGTTGAGATCCCCCTGAGTGAACAAGTAGTGGAGATTGTTATTTCGAAAAGTAGTGTGAACTTCTCCCCCAACAATGTCTCCAAATATGAAGAGCAAAAACTACCACACCTAACTCCAACTTTTGAGTGGGGTGGTTTTCCTCATGAGGCTTAAACTTACGTGAAGCATAAGCTATGGGACTCTCCTCCTGAATCAACACAACTCCTAGCCCCCGGAGTAATTCATCCGTGTAAACCATACACTGCACATCACCCCATGGTAAAGTAAGGACCGTTAGGAAAAAATACTTGGTATTGACTTTTAAACGTGATTTTTTTTTTAGTTCTAAAGAGCTTTGATTAATCATGCATTGAAAGGAAAATAAGAACTAAGTTTAAAGATTGAACCTAGGGTTTCAAGAATCCATTCCAATGAAAATCTTGTAGTGATTCGTATGAGTAGACAAATATAGATGATGGTGAACTACTTTCTTCCCTCCAAGATATCCCAAAAACCTTGATTAAACCTTCTGTACGCCAGGATCTTCTAGTGTATGATCCTCCTCAAAGTCTGGTAGGTGGGTGAAACCTTTTGAGATCAATAACCCTTACTTATGAGTGAGATATGGTGATCTCTCTCTAGGTCTCTTCACAAAAATGTGGATAATATTTTCTCTCACCCCTCTCAAACCCTAATTATCAATACTAAATGATTAAAATCCCTTCCCACACCTCTATATACAAGTACAAAAGGTGGGCTTGGGCCAAACTGGATTTCTTGAGAGTATGATCCTGACTACTTACATATATGGACTACACCGAGGACCCAAGACAATTAATTAAATTACCTCCAAATAAATACTCAAAAATTCAAAATTATATTTATCATAATTTATTTTCTTTACTTATTTAATTATGAATTAACTCCACTAAATAATCATGGTTGCACTCCAATTTAATTATCTCAGAAATTACTCGAATATAATGAGGTCTTATTTGCGAAGTTGATCATGGTACATAATATGATTTCCCACGTTAAGTGTCTGATACTCGCTTGGTCAAATCAATATACTGCCAATTGAATTTTATTAATATCTAATCAATTCCTTGATTCTTAGACTTAACTTATTTGTTACTCCACCAGGATTAGAATAATCCATTGACTGAGTTTTACTTGGTGGAAATAAAACATATAAGTATATCAAGCGGTATCACAATCCACGATATCCTCTTGTGGATACCCGGAATTCAGAACTATGGACCTGGGCGAGTAGCCCAGTCCTGGCGGCCCAAAGTCCAGGCCCCTTATCTCTTATAATTGATCCGGTCTCCCCCCACGATCCCATGGTGGGAGATTATGGGGGAAATGGAAAACATGGAGGAACCCATCACCTCCACTCACCTACATGCACATGTATATATTAAACCCTAGGTCCGGGGCAAAATGACGAGTTGTATTATCTGTAATCACTCTCCGGAGTATATAGAAATAATATCGACTGCAACACCGTGGACGTAGGCACATCTTGGCTGAACCACGTACATCCTTTGTTGTGTGATTGGCATTTTGTATTCCTTGTCCTCTTCTTGATATTCATTCTCTCATATTTATTTGTGTTGCATAATAACTGCATCCATAATTGGCGCCGTCTATGGGAATCGTTAATCTTTCCCTGAGAAGAGCCCACATCAAGAAAGGAGTTTAAGATGTCTGGTCACAGCAGCAATGCCCCCCCAAGCAGGAGATATTCAAGAGCCACCTGCTCCTCGCAGGATTAGGTCTGAAGTCCGACGTTCAAATCAGAGAGCTCGCTTGGAAAGACCAGCCTCAGAAGAAAGTCAGGGACCAGCGAGGTCCACGCAGATATCCAGGTTGATTGATGCGTACGAGGCAAGGTTCCACAAGCAGAGGGAGTCTTCGCGCAGATACGAGGCTGAGAATGCTTGCTTGAAAAGAAGACTGGAAAGATTAGAAAGGGAGCTTCGCCTTGATAATTGAAGATGCCCATATCGCACTCCTAGCCCTCAGGCGAGCAAGTCTCGCAGCCGAGGAAGGAGCCCTAGGCGAGAATCTCAAAGGGACGAAGGAGGCGAATCAGACGACGACCTCCGCGAACAGCTGCGAAGAGCTCGCCGCCACCAGAACCCTGCTCGCAGCGACGAGCACATACAAAACATGGTCCGCAGGGAGATGGACCAGCATCCCGCTCACCACGGAACAAGATCAACTAGAGATCTCGCGAGGCGAGCTCTCAAAACCCAGATGAAATCACCTTTCACGAGAGAAATCGAAGAGGAAGCTCCCAAGAAATTTGCCATTCTAAGGTTCAAGATTTATGACGGAAAGACTGATTCCATCAATCACGTCAGGCAATACCGACAGGCCATGACCCTCTGGAGTCACCGGGATGCCCTGATATGCCGTATTATCCCCTCGAGACTTCATGATGTAACACAGAAGTGGTTCAAAAGGCTCCCCCACCGATCGATCAAGAATTTTAAATCCCTAGCCGAACTCTTTACGGCCCGATTCATTACCAGTAGCTCCCATCCCAAAAGGATGGATGTTCTACTGACAATGAAGAAAACACCTCAAGAGACCCTCTGAGAGTACGCGGAGAGGTACTGGGAGTTATTCAATGAGATCGAGGACTGCGCGGAGGAGGTGGCAGTGGCCTCCTTCAAAATTGGGATCCCTAGTTCTTCCCTCCTCTACCAATCCCCGACAAAGAAGGAAGCTATGACTATTGACGACCTTATGGCCCGAATCGAGAAATACGCAAAGGTGGAAGATGTCACCCGCTCTAATACAGGAGAAAACGGTCGAGCTAAGCTCACTACCAGGGTAGGTGAGAAAACTGAGAACCAGAGGAAAGGAGGAAAGAACGGAGGCAAAAATGGCTCCAAGAATGGAGGGAACCAGGACGCGTCGAAAGCATTCCAGGCGGTCAACACCGTCTTCAAAGAACCAATTTACAAGGTTCTCGCGAAGATCAAGGATGAGCCATTCATCAAGTGGCCCAGGAAGATGGGGGGAGATACCTCGAAGAGGAATAATGCGTTAAGATACGCTTTTCACAAAGAAGGAGGGCACAAGACCGAGCACTGCATAGCTCTTAAGTCTCACCTCAAAGAATTGGCCCAGTCCGGGCATTTGAACGACTTTATGGAGAAAAGGACAGAGAAAGTGACTGCCAATAGAGAGATGAGACCCGACAATGTGCTGGAGGATGATGCTGGACACGAGTTCACCGTAATTAACAGAGTATCTGACGTCAAGCAGATACAAGGGAACTCAGCTCGAATGGAGATGAAAAAGCTTACAGCGGTAATGCATGCTTTTCAAATCGATCCAACAAAGTCACAGTCAGGAAAGCGTCGACGAGCAGAGGACGTCAACTATAACAAGCATATTGTTTTCACGAATGAAGATTTGATGGGAGTAAGGACCCCACATCATGATGCCCTGGTCATTACACTCACGATAGCCAATTTTGTCTTCGACAAGCTGCTCGTCGATCAAGGAAGCTCATCCGAAGTAATGTACCTCGACCTATTCAGGAAATTGAAGTTGAGCGTCGCCAACCTAAAGGAAGCTACTGTTCCTTTAGTCAGCTTCGCTGGGAAAATGACCATGCCCCTAGGCAAGATAGTGCTGCCAGTTCGTGCTGGAAACGTCTCCAAGATGATTGAGTTTTTGGTAGTTGACATCGAATCACCGTACCAGGACATCCTCGGCAGAGGATGGCTTCATGCAATGAAGGCGATCTCCTCGACCTACCATCAGAAGCTCAAGTATGTAACCGAGCGAGGAGTAATGGAGATCCACGACGACCAAGCGATGGCGAGGAAGTGCTTCATAGCAGCCATCTGACCAAAGCCAGAGAAGAAGGCCGGTCAACCCAGCGATAAAGTTAAAGAGGGTGTGATACCTTCCAAATAGCAACTAAAGTATGGAAGATCAGGAGTAGAGGAGACCAGGCTCCTCCCGTCCAAGCGTGTCATCGAGGACCTGGTAGAAGTTATAGCCGAAGTTGGTGACAGTAGCAGAGTCTTCTTGATTGGAGCATCTCTCACCGATCAAGAACAGAAGGAGTTGACGACCTTATTGAGACATAACTTAGATGTTTTCGCATGGGAACTATACGAGCTGCCTGGCATTGATCCTGATATGGCCTGTTATCAGCTGCAGGTCAACCCCACATTCAAGCCAGTCACGCAGAAGGCACGAAGAACTGCACCCGAGAAGGCTAAAGCGGTCAAAAAGGAGGTCGAAAAACTACTGGATGCAGGATCCATACGGGAAGTACAATTACCCAAGTGGTTGTCCAACCCAGTAGTAGTTTCGAAGAACAACGGGAAGTGGAGTTTGCATCGACTTCACTGACCTCAACAAAGCATGCCCTAAGGATAGTTTCCCCCTCCCAAAGATAGACCAACTAGTAGACGCCACGGCAGCTCACGAGCGGATGAGTTTCCTGGATGCATACTCAGGATATCACCTGATCCCCTTGTATGCCCCAGACCAGGACAAAATGGCGTTTATCACGACGGTTGGGTTGTATTGCTACAAGTTCATGCCATTTGGGCTCAAGAATGCAGGGGCAACCTACCAACGGCTGGTCACAAAAATGTTCAAGGATCAAATGGGAGACACAATGGAGGTCTACATTGATGACATGCTCGTTAAGAGCAAGAAGAAGGAAAATCACCTCTCAGACCTGTCAAAGACCTTCAAAATCCTCAGGAAGTACCGAATGAAGCTTAATGCGAGCAAGTGTTCCTTCGGTGTCCAGTCAGGAAAATTTCTTGGATACTTGGTCAGTAAGAGAGGCATAGAAGCTAACCCGGACCAGATCGATGCAATCAACAGGGTATAACCCCCTCGAACAGTCCGAGACGTGCAGAAGATCACTGGAATGCTCGCTGCCTTAAATAACTTCATTTCCAAATCCTCCGAGAAGTGCAAGCCTTTTTTCCAGCTTCTAAAAGGGAGTAAACCAATAGAATGGAGCCCAGACTGCTCGCGATCTTTGGACGAGCTCAAGTCTTACTTAAGCTCTCCACCGCTGCTTGTCATACCACAGCAAATGAGTTCTTTGTACCTGTAACTCTCGGTATCCAGTCACACTAACAGCTCGACGTTAATATGCGTGGTCGCAGGAATCCAACACCCCGTCTACTACGCGAGCAAGACCTTATTAGACGCTGAGCAAAGATCCCCGCCATTGGAGAAGCTTTCTTTTGCACTAGTGATAGCCTCGAGGAAACTGAAGCATTATTTCGAACCTCATACTATCATCGTCCTTACATCGCACCCCCTTAAGGCGGTCCTGAGGAAAGCGGATTTGTCGGGCAGATTGTCTAAATAGTCAGTCGAGCTCGGCCGATTCGACATCCAATTTTAACCAAGGACCGCTATCAAGGGTCAGATCCTCGCTGATTTCGTAGCTGAATTCACTGGCGAAGAACTCCCCGACCAACCTCAACCAACAAAGCAAAAAGAGGACCCAACAACAGTGGAAACCTGGAAACTGGAGCCTCCAACTCAAAGGGGGCAGGCGTAGGCATCGTTCTCATCACCCCAGAAAACACCATCCTTGAGAAAGGAATCAGGCTTGGATTTGCAGCCTCCAAAAACGAAGCAGAGTACGAAGCCCTAATAGCCGGTCTCCAAAAGGCGCAAACTCAGGGAGCAAAACGTTTACAGGTGTTCGACGATTCTCAACTAGTCTCCAATCAGATAAGTGGAGATTACAACGCGAAGGATGAAAGAATGGAGGCCTACCTCGCCCTGGTGAGGAAACTAATGACGAGCTTTGAGTAGATCAAAATCCAGCAGTTTCCCAGAGGGCAAAACAGTCATGTCGACGCCTTAGCAACCCTAAGCTCGGCAGATGATTCTAGCCTTAAAAGGGTCATTCCCATCGATTTCCTCATTTGTCCAAGCATTAACCACAACAACAAGCTGCCAAACGTGGAACAAATACTCCAGGTGGGATCAACACCCAGCTGGATGGACCCCTTAAAAGACTATTTAAAGGAAGGCACGCTCCCCGAGGACAAGAAAATCGCCCACCAGATAAGAGTCAAAGATGCTCGCTTTCACTTATCCACAGGAGGCGACTTTTATAAGAAGTCCTTCTACGGTCCCTACCGTAGATGCGTCCACCCAGGCGATGTCGAGCAAGTGCTGCGCAAGCTTCACGAAGGAATCTGTGGAAGTCATGTCGGAGGAAGGTCTCTAGCCTTTCGAGCAATGAAGGAAGGCTATTGGTGGCCATATATGCAAAAGGACTCCACAGTATATGTCCGTAAATGCCCAAAATGCCAGCTTCACGCTCCAATGGTCCACCAACTAGCCAGCGACCTAAAATCCCTGACCAGCCCGTGGCCCTTCGCCCAATGGGGGATGGACATCGTGGGGCCACTACCCACTGCTGCCGGCAATCGTAAATACCTGTAGGTTGCAACTGACTACTTCACCAAATGGATCGAGGCAGAACCATTGGCAAATATTCGAGACGCTGACATGATAAGATTCATATGGAGGAATATAATCACTCGATTCGAAATCCCCCGAACCATCATCACTGATAATGGGACACAATTCGAGAGTGGCTCCTTTCAGGACTTCTGTAACGAACACGGAATCAGGCACAACTTTAGATCGGTGGCCTACCCTCAGAGCAATGGGCAAGCAGAAGCTTCCAATAAAACTGTGATCGATGGATTGAAGAAACGACTAGAGCGAGCCAAGGGCGCATGGGTAACCGAGCTACCCCATGTCTTATGGGCATACCGAACAACTCCTCGGCGAGCAATAGGAGAAACCCCATTTTCGCTAACATATGGCATGGAAGCAGTCATTCCACTAGAGGCGTGCATGCCAACAATGAGATTCGACCTTGTCGACCAAGGCCAGAATGATGGAGCGTTGCTCGCTGAACTCGACCTCGTCGACGAGCGTAGGGAATTGGCCCTGGTGAAGCTTGCGAGCTATCAGCAACAGCTCGCAAAGCATTACCACAAAAGGGTTAACCCGAGAAGATTCCAAGTTGGGGACTATGTTGTGAGAAAAGTCCTGGGCAACACATTAAGGTCATCAGACGACAAGCTAGGCCCAAACTGGGAAGGACCCTTTAAAGTAACTAGGGACGACCTGCAAGGTGCATATCATTTGGAAACGATGGAGGGCAGAGAGATACCACGAGCATGGAATGCAGCTAATCTCAAGAAATTCTATTTTTAGATTCTCAAGGAATTCTATTGTTGAATATTTTTCTTGTATTTGTTATGTGAAAGGAACAGTTCATTCCCCTTATTACTAATGAAATCAGTAACTGCATTTTATCACACATCTTTTTCCAAATCACAGGCACGATGGTCGATATAGCAGGGGGATACCCCTCCTCAGGTCATCGTCATGAAACACGAGAGACCTCTTAGCATTGCCCCTGGCAATATATAAAGCCCTACAGAGGATTCTTAGGCAATGCAACCAGATTCTATACTGGCCATCAAACCTACTTTGGTTGAGCAAAATCCTGACCGGATGAAGACATCCAATACCAGGTGTGTCCTCGCCAATTGCCCTACTTAGGCCTAAGGGAGTGTGACGACACAACCTAAAAGGTAAAATGGGGCACAATGGTATTTCGGTATTATACTGGACTGGGGGGACACTTGCATGGAAAAATAAAAAGAATTATGAATCAGCAGGAATATAAAAAGATTGGATGAACACGTTTATTCGGCAAAATTGCCCAAAACACGAACTCTTCATTAATCTCTTATATTTACAACAGTGATAATACATGTTTAGTCGGCGAAGCTCACCCAAAGCATTTACATTATCAAAAAAGACAAAAGAATAAACAACTTGTTATATTTACAACAACGATAATACACGTTTAGTCGGCGAAGCTCGCCCAAAGCGTTTACATTATCAAAAGAAAAATAATTTGCAAAAAATTTAAGAAGGTGGAAGCCTCCGAACAAGATAGTCTGCCACTCTATCTCTTCGTCCATCATCAGGAGCAGGAACCAGCTCTTCCACAACCTCATCTGCCTCCAACTCTAATAGTTGCCGAGGAATAGCATCAATGGGGATCCATCTATCATCCCTCCTGAATGGATTGGGAATCAGAGTGAAGGAGGACATCTCGTGACGGTACCATAACATTGAGTTCCTCGGGACCTGAAGATCTTTCAAGGCACTCAACCACCCTCTGATGAAAGAAAGTTCCTCGAGCTCGGATAGTCTTGTGGGAGAATCTATCCAACCTTGATCATAACCGTCGGCCCACGCTTGTCGAGGACCCCTCTTGAATAAATGCCGCAATCGAGTAACGTCCCTCTGAAGCCCAGCAGCAGTTACGTATGCTCGGTGGACATCATCACGGAGCTCTTCCATCTCCTTATCCCGCTGTTCTTCTGCTTCCCTGTTCCTTCCCCTGGTGCTCCTACCAGCTCGCGGGAGGGGAGGACGAGTGGAAACTCGCGGCATAGGAGGAGTATGTCCAGCTCGTGAAGACGAGGAGCCTTGCAGAACCGCTGAGATAGTGCTCGGTGCATGCTCTCTAAGTTGCAGGACTACCCTCCTTAGGTTTTCATTCTCATGATGCAGGAATTCCCCAACTTGATTTATCTCGGCGGCCTCCAGTAACCTAGATCTCAGTACATTGACTTCCTCTTGTATAGAGGCACCAATGCCTTCCATATCCTGGAGCCTGTCCTTCAGCCTAGCCACTAGCTTGGACTGCTCCTTATACTTTTGATTCCTTGATCTAATAGACTTGCAAAGCCTAACAAAGGCCTGACGAACCTGAGGACTGGCATTGGGGCCAAGAGTCCTGCCCAATTGAGATGTGGAAGGAATATACTCTTCTATATCAGATAACTACAAGACATAAAAGGGCAAGGGAGATAAAAATCAATCAAATGCATTGGAAAAAGAAGCCTTTTTATTTCATTAATGAAGGTCAAGTACATCGAGCAGAAAATTGAAAAATTACAAGCAAAAGTACAAAAATAATCCTAAGAGAGGATTAACTAGCAACCTCAGGCTGCCCAGAGGTGGCTGGATGCTTCCCCTTGTCAGCAGCAGCAGAGGCATCCCCCTCTACAGGGATGCCCTCATTCGCCTGGGCAGGACCAGCATCGGCAGGAGTTGTCTGAGAAGTAAGATCAACACCCTCGATGGCTGGGGCAGGGGCTTCTTCGTCCACGGTTGGCCTTGGACCCGGGTCGTGCTCGTCAAACAGAGGAGACTCAGCATCAACACCAGCAGCTAGAAGGGCTTTGTTATAGCCCTTCTTAAAGTTCAAACGACGGATATAGCCTATTTGAACTTCGGCGTCTTCATAAGCAGCAGTCCACCCGGAGTTGTATAAATCCTCCTTGATGGTGGCTACCTGGGACTCCTTCTCCTTCAGCTGCTCGGTCAGAGCCTTATTATTCTCCACAACCCCCAACTTGCTCTAGCAGACTAAGTCATAGGCCTGCCTCAGCTCGCTCAGCTCCTTAACCACCGTATCCCTCTCTCGGTTGGAATTGATAAGGTCTAGATTAGATGAAGCTCGGGCGGCATCAGCAGCCTTCAAATCAACCTCCAGCTGAGAACCCCTGACTTCCAGAGCGGACTTCTACTGCTCCAGCTCGCCATTCATTCTCACCAACTCGTTGCGAGAACGGTAAAGCACGACGAAGTCAGTCACAAACTGCTAAAAATAAAGAAGAAAACAGGAAGGAGAAACAATTAAAACTTGTTAAGGAATTGAAAAAGAGAGAGAACCTTACCAAGGCTAGTCTCTGGCTAGCTTGAAGGGCTAATTGGTTAGACCCCAGGGCCCTCTGGAGATCTACAGAAAGAACTTCCCTCTCGAGCAGCGCAGGAGCCAGTTGAGGAGAAGTGGCAACCGAGGCCCCCTTAGGCAAAGCAAACACCGAGACCAAGGCTTGCCCAGCTTCGTCCTCGACTCCATCCTCCTCCTCTCTTACTCTCTCTCCCTCTCCATCCTCTTCCTCTCCTCCACCCTCTTCTTTTCCTCCACCTTCTTTCTCTCCTCCTCCTTCTTTCTCTCCTTCTCTCTCACCTGCTCTTCCTCTCTTCTCTTCCTCTCTTGCTCCTGAGTGGAAGACCGAGAACCAGTAGCCACGGCCCCAAAAGAAGACTTTTGTTTCTTTGACCTCTGTGCAAGAAGCACATGGTCCTCATCATCATCGTCTCTAATCAAGTTCTTCCTTGGAGTCATCTCTTCGCCTGAACTGCTATAAGTGCTCGACGATTCTCGAGCTTCAGAATCCTCTTCAGAAGAACTGCTACTATCAGAGCTCCCTCCACCCAAATTACTCGCAGCTCCTGCAGGCTCACTCTCAGAACTTATCTCCTCTTCATCCAACTGGATAGGCTCAGCTGTAGTCTCTCCGAAAGAATCAAACTCTGGAACACTATCCACAGGCCGTGCTATGAAGCTAGAGCCTGTGTTCTTGTACTCGAGCAAAAAGGCAGCAGACCTGGGATGCTCGCCGTCACCCAGAGGCTCTCTGATATTCCAAGCTTTCACCAACTCCGAGATACGAACCTCGCTGAGAGCAGGCTCCAAATTCTTTGTCCTCGCTGTGGGAGAAAAAGCAAAGAGAGGTTAGAAAAGTCAGAAGTTAGCAAAGGTTGAAGCAACAGTACAGTGTCTACCTATATATTCTTCCCCGTAAAAAGGGATGGTGAACCTCTCAGACCTCAACCCCTCATACTGGGGAGGGAACTGCCAATTCCTAACAAGGAAAGCCTCTTGCCAGTAGTCCTTATGGGAATCAGGTAGATTTACTACCAATACCCTATCAGACTCCTAGATTTGAGGTATAAGACACCTGAGCTCTTTCGAGAGAAGGAATAACAGAAATAGATCTCGGCAAGTCCTAACCTAGTACCATACAACTGGTTTATTCTATGGACACCATTTACTATCTTCCACACATTGGGCGAGCACTGTGCGGGAACAATATTGAAATAACCAAAAAAATGCAGAAATAGATCATTAGGGGGAAAAGTAAGTCCCCCCTGGGAGAGCAACAAAACATGGATACAGTGGGCATCCTCTATATCCCTAACGTTCCTAGGAGGGGAGGCACAACATTCAATATCTACCCACTCAGGAATATTGTAGAACTTCCTGAACTCAGAGATGGACCTATTTCCAATCTTCGCCATTGAAAAACTCAAGAAATTCTACAAACCAAAGAGAAAGTGCAAAGAAAGGGCACGAGAAACTTACAAAACAGAAGATCGATTCGAGTGATGAAGAAGCACGAGCTCAAGACGACTAAGAAGTAATGGGAATGGGGATTCAGAGAAGAAGGTAAGAGGAAATAGAGTTTTCAAAAGAAGGAAGAGTAATGGAAAGGCTGAAACGACGGAAGAAAAAGTGGCTATCCCAACAAGCCTTCAATTCTAATCCTAGCGCACAGATAGCGAAGCGAGTGCCGCCAAAGCAACTTCACAATTTTCGAAGAATCACAAATCAGCCATAATGGCTGATCATTTAAATCCATTGGACCCATAAAAGTGGCCCAACATATTTAGGGGCAATTGTGGATACCCGGAATTTAGAACTATGGGCCTGGACGAGTAGCCCAGTCCTGGAGGCCCAAAGTCCAGGCCCCTCATCTCTTATAATTGATCCGGTCTCCCCCCACGATCCCATGGTGGGAAATTATGGGGGAAATGGAAAACATGGAGGAACCCATCACCTCCACTCACCTACATGCACATGTATATATTAAACCTTAGGTCCAGGGCAAAAGGAAAAGTTGTATTCTCTGTAATCACTCTCCAGAGTATATAGAAATAATATCGACTGCACCACCGTGGACGTAGGCACGTCTTGGCTGAACCACGTACATCCTTTGTTGTGTGATTGGCATTTTGTATTCCTTGTCCTCTTCTTGATAATCTTTCTCTCATATTTATTTGTGTTGCATAATAACTGCATCCACACCTCTGAACGTGGATTCCTTTGAATTATGATCTCAGACCTAATTACAAAATTGTCACCTAATATGTGGATATCATTTGATCTGATATAAATTAGATCCTACCCATAGCAATCAAAGTGACATTTGTGCAAGCATTTCAATCCACATAATTCTTGAGATCAGGAATATATGAATCCTTTGCAATTGGTATGAGATTTCTCGAGTCCTAATCAAGACAACCCTTAGTCTCAAATCTCATGGGTGGCCATGTTCAATATATTTATGGGATGTACTGATCACAATCCTCTATCTAACTATCAAACAAGTTATCAAAGCATCAAATAAGTTCTCGTAGTTTAAGATAAACTAATAGGATTGCATTGCAACTATTCTGATAGGATGTTGATTCTCTATCTAGGTCTTGAACTTTTAAATAGTGCAAGAATTAGAATTTTGATCTCCTAGTGATCAACCCAAAGCTACATGTCTACAATATATATAAACCAAATATAAAACATTCTCAGAACCATGATTCTTATTTAAAAAAGAACTAACACGTTTATGCCAAAAAGTAACCGTTATACATAGTTTTAAGAATAAAAGCCCAACAAGGGCAGGTGCAGACGCGATCCTCTTCTTAAGCTCCTTAAATGCCCTATGATAGTTAACACTTCATAAAAATGGTATCCCCTTTTAGGTGAGGTGAGTCAGTGGACCACCAATCTTTAAGAACCCCCCAAATGAACCTCCTATACTCTTTCATACCCAATAAGCTCTTAACCTCTATAGGCGTCATGGGATGTCCCCAATACATAATCGCAGATACTTTGATAGGATCCATCAAAATCCCATCCTCAAATATGATGTTCCCCATAAACTATACCCTTAGAGCCAAATCCCACACTTAGAGAACTTAGTATAACTTGTGTTCCCGTAGTTTTTGTAAAATTGTCCTCAAGTTCTGCTCGTGCTCCTCATCTGGCTGAGAATAAACTAGGATATCGTCAATAAATAGTATGATGAACTGGGTTAAAAATGGGTAAAATAGTCGATTCATCAAATTCATGAACACCGCTGGCACATTGGTCAGCCCAAACGGCATAACTCGGAACTCATATGATTCGTAGAGCATCTAGAAAGTCATCTTCGGAATGTCCTCATCCCGAATATGCAACTGGTGATACCTCGAGTGCAAATCAATCTTGGAAAAAAATGATGCACCTCTCAACTGATTAAACACATCATGGATATGTGGCAACGGATACTTATTATGTATCGTGACCTTGTTCATCTCTTGAAAATCCACACATAATCGGAGAAAACTGTCATTTTTTTTCATAAACAGAATTGGATCTCCCCATAGAGATGTACTCCTTCGAATGAACCCCTAGCTCAACAACTGCTGAATCTGCTCATGACGCTCATGAATCTCTAAAGGAGCCATCTGATATAAATCCCTCATAGTGGGCCTAGTGCTTGACACTAAATAAATACAAAAGTCTATCTCCTTAGTCGGTGATAACCTCGGTACCTCATAAAACAAGTACATAAACTTCTGGACAACTGGTATCGTGTATAAAGACACAGTGACCTCCTCATATGTACTCACATATATGTAATACAAATGTGTGATTGAAACCCCCTTGACCCTAGGCATATCAAAAAGGAATATTTACTTCCTAGGAATGGCAAACGTGATTGCCTCCTCGGTGCAGTTCATCTGTGCATGATACGTAGATTACCAATCAATCCCTAAGATGACGTCATACGTCGACATATCCAAAAGTAACAAATTAACGAAAAACATAATAAGATGATCCCGATTGCCACGTCCTTATAAACCTGACATAAAGTAGCACCCCTACTCACTGGGATATATACGTTCATAGACACGTCGGTAGCAATATCTAACATACCTAACGTAGAATAAAAAGTACAACTAGAAAAAGCATTTGATGCTCTTGTGCCAAAAATTACTCGTGCATAATAGCCATAAATGTAAAACATACCCTCGATAGCCTGAGATTGTGCTAAATGGTCTACCTAATAGATGTTAAATACATGTTTATAATGTAGTGATGGGCATCCTTGCACCTGATATCTAGGTGGAGGCAATGTCAGGTACTGCGATGCTGGTGGTAATGCTTGGTACGGTTGTGGGAATGGAAGAGCCTAATGATCCCCATGAGGTTGTCCCTACTGAAACTAACCTTTCCTCGGTTGAAAGCCCTTAGGGGAACTTCCTAAAAGAGTGGCCCTGGTCCGCTTGCTGACCCTACGTCTGGGGTCTATCCTGACCTCTTTCACTACACCAAAAACAGGAATCTGGCACGGTTTAAAACTGTGCCAGATCAAATCTGGCACGGTTTTGAACTGTGCCAGAATCAGGTGTTCCAAAATGGCCATTTATTTTTTGGCACGGCTCAAAAGTGTGCCATATTTGGCCAAACAGGAACACTTCTGGCACACTTTTAAACCGTGCCAGAATTTGATATTTCTGGCACACTTTTGGCACAGTTTTTAACTATGCCAGATTTAGCACAGTTTAAAAAAATTTGGCACAGTTCAAAACCGTGCCAAAATATGATACACTTTTTCCACGGTTTTGAACTGTGCCAAATTTTTTTATAAAAAGAAAAAAAATAATTATTTGAAAGAACAAAAATTCACAAATTAAAAATATTGCACGTTGTTGATAAACTAATGTACATACAAACTTCAAAATATTACAAGTCTTTAATAGTTCACAGGCCAAAAAAAAATTGGGCATAGTTTCCTCTATTTTTTGGACATTCCAAAACCTGATAATACAAAACCTGCCTAATATAAAGCCCGCACGACCACAAAATATAACAATTAACTTACAAAAGCCCGCACTGCCATAAAAGTTAACAATAAAACTACAAAAGCCCGCACGACCATAACACAAAAAAAATGGAATCATGAATAAACCCCTTGTTGTAAACCATTGAGTTCTCTGTGTGTTCCACGTGAATAGATGCCAACGATAAACTGTTATCCTGCAAAAAAAAAAATAGGATACAAAAAAGATACGATATTAGTAACCCAATAATTTACAAAAAAAAAATCTACTCAAACTAAAAAATTACATATAGGAGTGCAAATTATCATCATACTCTCAAACCAGGAGACCCGGGACTACGCGGTCAGTTCCTACAAGTTACATTGGTCCCGTGCGAGGTGTTCGTGCATCCTACGAGGTCGTTTGGGGTTGGTTTGGGTTTTCACCCTTTAACGGCTTGTTTTTAAGTTTAAGTGTTGATTTTTGCAAATTATCGTCATATTCACAAACCGGGAGACCCGTGACTACGCGGTCAGTTCCTACAAGTTACATTGGTCCCGTGCGAGGTGATCGTGCCTCCTACGGGGTCGTTTGGGGGTTGGTTTGGGTTTTCACCCTTTAACGGCTTGTTTTTAAGTTTAAGTGTTGATTTTTGCAAATTATCATCATATTCACAAACCGAGAGACCTGGGACTATGCGGTTAGTTCCTACAAGTTACATTGGTCCCGTGCGAGGTGTTCATGCCTCTTACGGGGTCATTTGGGTGCTGGTTTGGGTTTTCACCCTTTAACGACTTGTTTTTAAAGTGTTGATTTTTGCAAATTATCGTCATATTCACAAATCGGGAGACCCGGGACTACGGGGTCAGTTCCTCAAAGTTACATTGGTCCCGTACGAGGTGTTCATGCCTCTTACGGGATCATTTGGGGACTGGTTTGGGTTTTCACCCTTTAACGACTTGTTTTTAAGTTTAAGTGTTGATTTTTGCAAATTATCAATATATTCACAAACCTGGAGACCCGGGACTACGCGGTCAGTTCCTACAAGTTACATTGGTCCCATGCGAGGTGTTCATGCCTCTTACGGGGTCGTTTGGGGGCTGGTTTGGGTTTTCACCCTTTAACGGCTTGTTTTTAAGTCTAAGTGTGATTTTTGCAAATTATTGCCATATTCTCAAACCGAGAGACCCGAGACTACGCGGTGAGTTCCTACAAGCTACATTGGTCCCGTGCGAGGTGTTCGTGCCTCTTACGGGGTCGTTTGGGGGCTGGTTTGGGTTTTCACCCTTTAACGGCTTCTTTTTAAGTTTAAGTGATGATTTTTGCAAATTTTTGTCATATTCAAAAACTGGGAGACTCGGGACTATGCGATCAGTTCCTACAAGTTACATTGGTCCCGTGCGAGAGGTCCGTGCCTCATACGGGATCGTTTGGGGGTTGGTTTGGGTTTTCAGCCTTTAACGGCTTGTTTTTATGTCTAAATGTGATTTTTGAAAATTAAAGTCATATTCTCAAACCGAGAGACCCGGGACTATGCGGTCAATTCCTACAAGTTACATTTGTCCCGTGCGAGGTGTTCGTGCCTCCTACAGGGTCGTTTGGGGGCTGGTTTGGGTTTTCACCCTTTAACGACTTGTTTTTAAAGTGTTAATTTTTGCAAAATATCATCATATTCACAAACTGGGAGACGCGGGACTACGCAATCAGTTCCTACATGTTAGATTGGGCCTGTGTGAGGTGTTCGTGCATCTTACGGGGTCGTTTGGGGGCTGGTTTAGGTTTTCACCCTTTAACGACTTGTTTTTAAGTTTAAGTGTTAATTTTTGCGAATTATTGTCATATTTATAAACTGGGAGACCCGAGACTACGCGGTCAGTTCCTACAAGTTACATTTGTCTTGTGCGAGGTGTTCGTGCCTCCTACGGGGTCGTTTGGGGGCTGGTTTGGGTATTCACCCTTTAACGGCTTGTTTTTAAAGTATTGATTTTGGCAAATTATCATAATATTCACAAATTGGGAGACTTGGGATTACACAATCAGTTCCTACAAGTTACATTGGTCCCGTGCGAGGTGTTCGTGTATCTTCCAGGGTTGTTTGGGGGCTGGTTTGGGTTTTCACCCTTTAACGGCTTGTTTTTAAGTTTAACTGTTGATTTTTGCAAACTATCATCATATTCACAAACCGGGAGACCCGGGACTACCCGGTCAGTTCTTACAAGTTACATTGGTCCCATGCGAGGTGTGCGTGCCTCTTACGAGGTCGTTTGGGGACTGGTTTGGGTTTTCACCCTTTAACGGCTTGTTTTTAAGTTTAACTGTTAATTTTTGCAAATTATCGTCATATTCACAAACTAGGAGACCCGAGACTAAGCGGTCAGTTCGTACAAGATATATTGGTCCCGTGCGAGGTGTTCGTGCCTCTTACGGGGTCGTTTGGGGGCTGGTTTGGGTTTTCACCCTTTAACGGCTTGTTTTTAAGTCTAAGTGTGATTTTTGTAACTTATCGTCATATTCACAAACCGGGAGAGTCGGGACTACGCGATCAGTTCCTACAAGTTACATTGGTCCCGTGCGAGGTGTTCGTGCATCTTACGGGGTCGTTTGTTGGCTGGTTTGGGTTTTCGCCCTTTAACGCCTTGATTTTAAGTTTAAGTGTTTATTTTTGCAAATTATCATCATATTCACAACCGGGAGACCCGGGACTACGCGTTCAGTTCCTACAAGTTAAATTGGTCCCATGCGAGGTGTTCGTGCCTCTTACGGGGTTGTTTGGGGACTGGTTTGAGTTTTCACCCTTTAACGGCTTGTTTTTAAGTGTAAGTGTGATTTTTGCAAATTATCGTCATATTCTAAAACCGAGAGACCCGGGACTATGCGGTCAATTCCTACAAGTTACATTGGTCCCGTGCGAGGTGTTCGTGCCTCTTACGAGGTCGTTTGGGGGCTGGTTTGGGTTTTCAGCCTTTAACGGCTTGTTTTTAAGTTTAAGTGTTGATTTTTGCAAATTATTATCATATTCACAAACTAGGAATCCCGAGACTATGCGGTCAGTTCCTACAAGATACATTGGTCCCGTACGAGGTGTTCGTGCCTCTTACGGGGTCGTTTGGGGGCTGGTTTGGGTTTTCACCCTTTAACGGGTTGTTTTTAAGTGTAAGTGTGATTTTTGCAAATTATCGTCATATTCTCAAACCGAGAGACCCGGTCTACGCTGTCAGTTCCTACAAGTTACATTGGTCCCGTGCGAGGTGTTCATGCCTCTTACGGGGTCGTTTGGGGGCTGGTTTGGGTTTTCACCCTTTGACGACTTGTTTTTAAGTCTAAGTGTGATTTTTGCAACTTATCGTCATATTCATAAACCGGGAGAGTCAGGACTACACGGTCAGTTCCTATAAGTTACATTGGTCCCGTGCGAGGTGTTCGTGCATCTTACGGGGTCGTTTATTGGCTGGTTTGGGTTTTCACCATTTAACGGCTTGATTTTAAGTTTAAGTGTTGATTTTTGCAAATTATCATCATATTCACAAACCGGGAGACCCGGGACTACGCGGTCAGTTCCTACAAGTTAAATTGGTCCCATGCGAGGTGTTCGTGCCTCTTACGGGGTTGTTTGGGGGCTGGTTTGAGTTTTCACCCTTTAACGGCTTGTTTTTAAGTCTAAGTGTGATTTTTGCAAATTATCATCATATTCTAAAATCGAGAGACCCGGGACAATGCGGTCAATTCCTACAAGTTACATTGGTCCCGTGCGAGGTGTTCGCACCTCTTACGAGGTCGTTTGGGGGCTGGTTTGGGTTTTCAACCTTTAATGACTTGTTTTTAAGTTTAAGTGTTGATTTTTGCAAATTATTATCATATTCACAAATCGGGAGACCCTGGACTACGCGGTCAGTTCCTACAAGATACATTGGTTCCGTACGAGGTGTTCGTGCCTCTTACGAGGTCGTTTGGGGGCTGGTTTGGGTTTTCACCCTTTAACGGCTTATTTTTAAGTGTAAGTGTGATTTTTGCAAATTATCGTCATATTCTCAAACCGAGAGACCTGGGACTACGCTGTCAGTTCCTACAAGTTACATTGGTCCCGTGCGAGGTGTTCGTGCCTCTTACGGGGTCATTTAGGCGCTGGTTTGGGTTTTCACCCTTTAATGGCATGTTTTTCAGTTTAAGTGTTGATTTTTGCAAATTATCGTCATATTCACAAATCAGGAGACCCGGGACTATGCGGTCAGTTCCTGCAAGTAACATTGGTTCTGTGCGAGGTGTTCGTGCCTCCTACGGGGTCGTTTAGGGGCTGGTTTGGGTTTTCACCCTAAAACGGCTTGTTTTTAAGTCTAAGTGTGATTTTTGTAAATTATTGTCATATTTTGAAATCGAGAGACTCGGGATTATGCGGTCAGTACTTACAAGTTACATTGGTCCCGTGCGAGGTGTTCGTGCCTCCTACGGGATCGTTTGTGGGCTGGTTTGGGTTTTCACCCTTTAACGGATTATTTTTAAGTCTAAGTGTGATTTTTGCAAATTATCGTCATATTCACAAATCGGGAGACCCGAGACTACGCGGTCAGTTATTACAAGTTACATTGGTCATGCGCGTGGTGTTTGTGCCTCTTACGGGGTCGTTTGGGGGCTGGTTTGGGTTTTCACCCTTTAACGGTTTGTTTTTAAGATTAAGTGTTGATTTATCGTCATATTCACAAATCGGGAGACCCGGGACTATGCGGTCAGTTCCTACAAGTTACATTGGTCCCGTGCGAGGTGTTCGTGCCACCCACGGTTTGGGGGCTGGTTTGGGTTTTCACCCTTTAACAGCTTGTTTTTAAGCCTAAGTGTGATTTTTGCAAATTATCATCATATTCTAAAACCGAGAGACCCGGGACTACGCGGTCAGTTCCTAGGAGTTACATTGGTCTCGTGCAAGGTATTCGTGCCTCTTACGGGGTCGTTTAGGGGCTGGTTTGTGTTTTCATCCTTTAACGGATTATTTTTAAGTTTAAGTGTTGATTTTTGCAAATTATCGTCATATTCATAAACCGAGAGACCTGGGACTATGCGGTCAGTTCCTACAAGTTACATTGGTCCCGTGCGAGGTGTTCGTGCCTCCTACGAGGTCGTTTGGGGGCTGGTTTGGGCTTTCACCCTTTAATGTCTTGTTTTTAAGTCTTAGTGTGATTTTTGCAAATTATAGTTATATTCTCAAACCGAAAGACTCGGGACTATGCGGTCAGTTCCTACAAGTTACATTTGTCCCGTGCGAGGTGTTCGTACCTCCTACCGGGTCGTTTTGGAGGCTGGTTTGGGTTTTCACCCTTTAACGTCTAGTTTTTAAGTCTAAGTGTGATTTTTACAAATTATCGTCATATTCTCAAATCGGGAGACCCGGGACTATGCGGTCAGTTCTTACAAGTTACATTGGTCCCGTGCGAAGTGTTCGTGCCTCTTACGGGGTCGTTTGGGGGCTGGTTTGGGTTTTCACCCTTTAACGGCTTGTTTTTAAGTTTAAGTGTTGATTTTTGTAATTTATCGTCATATTCACAAACCGGGGGACCCGGGACTATGCGGTCAGTTCCTATAAGTTACATTGGTCCCGTGCGAGGTGTTCGTGCCTCTTACGGGGTCGTTTGGGGGCTGGTTTGGGTTTTCACCCTTTAAATGCTTATTTTTAGGTCTAAGTGTGATTTTTGCAAATTATCGTCATAGTCTCAAACCGAGAGACCCGGGACTATGCGATCAGTTCCTACATGTTACATTGGTCCCGTGCGAGGTGTGCGTGCCTCTTACGGGGTCGTTTGGGGGCTGGTTTGGGTTTTCACCCTTTAACGGCTTATTTATAAGTTTAAGTGTTGATTTTTTCAAATTATCGTCATATTCACAAACCGGGAGACCAGAGACTATGCGATCAGTTCCTACAAGTTACATTGGTCCCGTGCGAGGTGTTGATTTTGACATAGTTTCGTTTGTTTATTCATTAAATCCAACCCGTTTTAACATTTGAAATAAACTCAACAGCAGCAAAAAATTCCAAAATCAAACCACCAGCAAATCCCTTCCACCAATTTAACTAAATAAGCTCAAAAATTAGCCATTTTAGGTTTGGCTACTTGTCGCTATTTCAGACCATTTTTCTATTTAATGCTACTACAAATTTTAAGAGAATTTGAGACTAACCAGATTTCATTTGCATTTTGATAGCCACCCGATGAACTCTTCGTGCCGTGACTTCTTGAAAGTATCCCATTTTGGTCCAACAATGTCTGCAAATTCTCAAATCTTCTATTCTGAGCGGAATTTAGTTGTTCATCAGACGATATCTTATCTTTCAAGTTTCTCAGCTCTTCATTATGAGATCGAGACTGTGTTATGACTGTTGAAGTGTCAGAAGACTCATATTAGAAGATTTGTCTTATAAAATACAAAAAGGATAAAAGGGGGAAAGAACTGAAACATACATGTGTATCCTTGCACTTATCATTCATCAAATCACCCAACAAAAGTATGAAGCCCCTCATTGTGCCAAGAATTGTTCAAGATCATCAATACTCAATGTCTCCTGCTTCAAGCAAAAGTTCATTTCAACCCAACAAAAGTATGAAGCCCCTCATTATGCCACAGGTTGTATATAGTTATTAATTTACCTATAGTACCAATTCTATGACACAAACATCAGGTGGACGTTCTTCCCAGTCCACCAGTATAGCTGTTACACGTTCAATCCAATCTTGAATGGCATCCGTGATATGAGGTGCAACCTGACCAAGGGAAGTAACATGTGAGGAAATGCATATAAGTGACTGAATAATATAATAGATACATTTCAGCAACAGTGAAAGAATCAGAACAGTTTTTTCAAGATAATCCCCCTTTCTCTCTTTATCAATGACAAACTAACAGAGAAGAAAAGTAGTCAATACAATAAGTCAAAAAAAATCAAGATTGCACTAAACCCTTCACCTTGAATTGCAGTTATACAAGCGTAAACACCAATTTTTTTTCCACTAAACACTTCACCTTGAATTGTAGCTTATGTTAGTATTAATTAAAAGCATAATCAACAAATTTTGCAAAAGACAAACACGCAAATTAAAAATAAACATACCTAAGCAAATAACCTTCATCATTCCCTAAAAATAACATTCCTAAGTAAATACGATATCCATATGAACAACCCAAAATCCATTCCCTAAAATGGCATTTAAGTCAAAAAAAATATGAAGACAAAAGTACACATCTTATAATGAATACAATCAAGACTTTATAATATTGCAAACACTCAAGTCACACATTCCGACATCATAAGTACATACATTTGTTATCCAGTATTAGCTCAGTAGATCACAATAAAACTTTTAATGTATTATAATACTTTTTAAATAAAAAAAAGATCCGTAAGGACAACATATCAAGCAATCCAAACGTATGTATCAAACAGAGTACCACCAAAACAACCACATATTTGCAAAACTAAGAATAAATAATTGCACAAACACTAATTTAAGCTGAAACTAACTTTGATTACCAATTAATATAAACGATCCACATATAAAAACGTATACAAATACATGTAGGCATCTACATTTTACATTCGTATACGTATGTGTATAATATGTATGTGGTTGGAAAATTTCAAGAGAGGCAAGATTAAATATAGTAAAAGATCGAATAAGAAACACTTAAAAAATATCTACACTGATTATGCTATCAAATACAAAGCGTAGACTGTAAATGGATACAAATTAAACCAAACCAATGTAGATGTTCTATTTTCGTTCTCATTAAAGACACTCAAATGGCCGGGGTTTATGATCTTTGCGTTCTCTTCTCGTTGAAAGTGGATATTGCAATAGTTTCACTGTTTAGACTAAATGTTGCAAGATATGGATCTTCAAAAAAACTTCCCATCAATATTTTGTCTTAGGGTTGAAGAAGATGGTTATTGGCAAGATGTGGAGTATGAAAATATTACTCACTATTGTAATTACTTTTTAAAGTGGGGTCATGACCAATTTTATGGTAAACTCACACACAAAAAGTCTCATCCAAATGATGAGAACCATGCTACTAAGAGTACCCATTATCACGAACCATCAAAAGCTTAGATGTTGAAAAATACAAACACTGTGAAAACTCAGGTGAGTCTCCGACTAGCTTAACAACCCAGTCAGAATAATATCATAGGCATTTATCTTAAATTTAAACCTCCCGAATCCAATATAATATTACTAGATATTGTCCACATGGAAGAGAGCTGTGAGGATGAAGCTCTGATTTCGAAAGTAGCAGTTTTCCTAAAAAAAACGCATTTAATATTTTACATGAGCTGAATCAGTTCTCAACAGAGTCTAGCGCAGAGAAAATCGCCCAGCAAAATTCAAATCATAATGATACTCTCGTGGCAGATCATGGGGACTTTTAGATAGCTATAAAACCCACTATGGTTATGGACGTGGAATCTACAGTCTCAAAAATGAGAACTACATTTGATCTTGTAAATATATTTATCAAGAATCAAGAAAATATTATCTAATTAGCTGCTGAGAGTGATCCCCATAAATTTGATGATACGCCTCCTTTGGAGGGAATCACGTACCTAGAAGAGTTTATCTCATCCCCATAAATCACGTACCTACATTTGATCTTGAAGAATTTTGCAACATTAAAGACACGCAAATGGCGGGGGTTTATGAGGTTACCTGAGCCGGAGAGAGAGAATGAGGTTACCTGAGCCGGAGAGAGAGGGAGCTGAACGGAGCTGCACTGATGGAGAGATGATCGGCAGGAGAGAGAGAGAGCTGAACGTGAGGTTAAAGCAGAGAGAGGGGTGAGCGGGGTGAGCAGGGCGAGCAGGGCGAGCGGGGCGAGCGGGAAGATAGAGGGGGGAAATTATTCTGGAGGATTTTATATTTTAGTGAAGTGTGCTTAATTTTGGCACACTTTAAAACAGTGCCAAATTTTGGCACTGTTTTAAGGTGTGCCAAATTATCTTTAAACCGTGCCAAAATCTGGCACAGTTTTAAACTGTACCAGATTTTTAATATCAGGGTGTGCCAAAATGCTGTTTTTGGTGTAGTGTTTGGGCCAGTCCTCTCTGAACTTGCTGCCAATAGCTCGGGTGGCCCTGTCCATGGCCGCACTGAAGACGCTGATCATCTCCTCTAAACTTCTTAAGGGGTTGTTCCCCCTCTATTGGACCCATCTGGTGTTATTGCGAGCCTCCTCGTCCCCAAGATAACTCACTAGTCTCATTGGTTTTGGATCCCTGGATAGTTCCCACCTTATCCTTCTTTAGCTATTTCTCCCTCTGAAAATCTCTGTGATCTTGGCAATGCAGGATTTTAGTGTCCACTACCCGTGTAAAAGTAGTGAAGGCCAAATTACCCATCAACACCTATATGATCTTCCGTGTCAGACCTCAAATGAACTTGCTTATCTTCCTCACCTTCGATTTCATCACATTTGGGGAAAAGTGTCCCAAGTGGGTAAAATCCCACTCATAGTTAACAATAGTACGATCCTCCTACTCGAGTCTATCAAGATGGGATCTCAAATATATCTGTTGTGAGGGAGGTAAGTATTTCCCCTCAAACTTCACCCAAATATCAATAATGGTCATCAATGACGTATCCTCCTTGGTGGTAATAGATTCCCACCAATACAAAATGTCTCCCATAAAATTGAATCTAACAAACATTTGCCTCTAAATTTCAGTGCACTCTACTAGACGTAAGTGCTTCTTAATGTCGCGCCTGCAATGTAATGTGACAATAGGATCGGTATACCCTTGTAAACTCTGGCGGGTTGCCTTTCATGAATCACTCCTGATGCACTCCTAGGAAAAATTAATTGGAGGGGAAGGTACATGTGCTACCATAGGTGGTGGATAATCCTAGTGCATAACTACCATTCTCCTTGATACAGTCTGTGCGATAATGGTATCTAGATCCGTTAGAGAAATAGCTGACGCCTGCCCATACTGAGGCTGTTACTGAGGCGTGACGATTTGCAACTCGACACTCGCGGCCAATCTTTGTCGTGCTGCTCGATGTTGTGTGTTCCCATATGAAAGATAGTAAAAAAAATTGTACCAGTATCCATACGATGAAAAGAATACAACCACCTAGATAACAAATCTTTAAAGTATCAAATAATGCTAAATAGAAAAGTGATGGAAGTACTCAAGATCCCTAATACACTAGAACTTGGAATGATTTGATACCAACTATGACACCCTGTAAAATCTAAACTAGATTGACCATGTTTAAATTAATAATACAAGATTCTAAAATAAGGGAATATCATTCTATGCATGAATGAAATAAAACTAAATTGCACAACATAAATAACTGAACCATAAGAAAGGTAAACCTCATAATCTTTAATACCATCATATCCAACAATAATAAACCCAACTCTGGAAATACATCCACCTCAAATAAATCCCATTGGCAGAAATAGTAATACTGACTCCAATAAAACTAAAATACCAAAACCAACACAATATTAATGTAAAGTAAAGTAAAGTGAATGATAATGCAGGATGGACACCTACATCCTAATAGATTAGCAACTGGAGAGAATGAAAATAGATGAATCAGGGTTGAGGTGGTAGCGGCGACCTAGGTCTTGAAAAACAGAATAAAAAATAAACTAAAAAAAAAGTCTACGAAGAATAAATATTTAACCGAATTTGGTGTACAATAAATAACTACGCGTCTTCCTCCCATATGTTAGTTATTTTTAACTTATTCCAACCCGAAAAATCCTAAGTATCACTTACGTAAAATACAAATCCCAATCCCAAGTGAAAATGTTGTTTAATTATCATTTTTCTCATTTGAATTTAATTCAACGTGTCCCATTATATATGTTAGTGTACACAACTGAAGTATAATACTAAATAAGAACAAAAAAATCTCAAGTATAATATTCACATAAGTATAGTCCCCGACAAATACAAGGAAATGGACTACTCTTGAGTCTGCACATAAAGATATACGAATTCCTATCGCCTAACCCTAACTCGTTACAATGAGTTTACTAAGGTCATTCAAATGACATATAAAAGTTGTTCGAACGAGATCCCCCATCTTGTTCCAACGAGTTCCTAAATCGTTTAGATGAGTTATCCCATCTCGTTCTGCTGATATGCTAATATCATTCTAACGAGATGAACGCAGTCATTATCCCCAAACCTCCAAAATTCGCCATTGTTAACCCCACAACCTATCTCAAAAGGTTTTAATTAACACCAAACCATGGATTCTAGTTGTGATTCTCAGGTTATAGGTGGGGGCTAGTTGTGATAATTAGAACATGATAATGAAAATATAATTAATACCTAAGATAATGAACGGTATTAGAGAGGGATTGATGTGCGTCACTGTATGTGTGTGTTGGGGGGGGGGGGTAGGTTGACCGTTATGATAATTATGGGACCCATGTTGTCTTAGCTACTTTGATGATTTGATTTGTGCATTGTTATATGTGTGGATGTGGGTAGGGAAGCCATTACAATGATTGCTAGACCTATTCTGTCTTATCTACTTTGATGATCGTGTGTGTGTTGGAACATCACAATATGTGCGAGTTAATTAAAATTGGGCTGGCGGGCTATAGTGATGGGTGTGGGTGTGACGTGTTGAGGTGTTTAATGCACCGTGAGTATATGCAGGGCCAATAGAAAGCCTTACTGTCTATAATGGAAATTTCCTAAATATATGATTAATATCAAGTAAGATAATTGAAATGTATAAGATATTCTAATGAGATCTAACTAAATGTTGAAACAAACATATTTGGACTTAGGTGGTGAGTTGGATTAGTTTTATATGGGTAGTTAGTATTGCGTTACTTTACTCACATCATCATTGTATCGATCCTTAATTTAAAATCCTCCATTGTGATGTTTATCTCTTATAATGATTGTAACTGAATTCACGGATCCTATATGGGAAGAGTAGCGGGTATTCTTACAGTGGAATCTGATCTATCCATACTGACTAACATTTCAGGTTAGGTTGCTAGGTATCTACATAGTTCTGGAGATTTGTGGACGTATTGCTGGAGTTTATTTTATTTTATTAGTTTAGTTTACTTTCTAGTCATTTTTATCATGAGACAATTATTACGAGTTTCGTGGCTCACCTGACTCCATATTTGTTTATGTTTTTTCAGTTGGAGAGATTTTGTAGTTGGATGTATTTCATTTGAGAACTATTACATTTGGAGTTTGATATTTAATATTGGTGTTTAGCATGGTGATGGACTTTATTGTGGTGAATATTTTATATATTCGTGGGATTATCTTGAATTTTATCTTGTTGAATTTTTTTTAAAATGTCTCATATTTCATTCACATGATAAGGATGGTATTTAACTGTAACTACTAGCATATTTTGGATTTGAAGCCTTGGACTCATAAAATATTAATCATTTAGTTATTTATTAATTAAGCATGACACGACATGACATTCTATGAAACTACTTAACGATCGGTAGAACCCGACACCAAGGGGATAATCCAAAAAAAGAAACCCTCGATACCAAATCCATAGTATGAATAATATAACACATGTAAAATATATATAGTGACATCACATGTCAGTGCAGAGAAATATAATAATTTCACAATTTAATTAATTCACGTAAAAATATGGGATATTACATATAGTACTGAGTTTGTCTCACTTTGTCGGCATTCTACTACTGATATTCAAATGTCTTTTATACTTTTAAACACATTCAAATTTTCACGTTAATTTCTTTTTTAGGGTGTCCCCTTATTCAATGATGAAAAACCATGGGATGAAATTGATGTCACATGCTAGAGTGGCAATGAGGATCAAAGAAAGTTGTTAATAAGCTCGTACGAGTGATGGTTGATCATTGAATCAAGTTCACCACTAACATAGTAAGTTTTTGGATATATGTTTCTAATAAATTGTTAGTTTGAGCAAGATATATGCCATGTTAATACCTTTCTATATTTATATGCAGGTATTTCCTGACCTGACAACGTTAATCAATTGGCTTAAAATTATGGAAAACAGTTGAGGATTGTGATTGTAACAATTATGTCAAAGAATGTATCTCAAGTAAGGAAGGGATGGTTGATCATGGGTTAGGTTCGGGGTGGAGTATACCGTAACCTTTACAAGAAAAGGACGAAACTAAGGGTATCACAAATGAAGGAGAAGAGGGATTCTTTTATTCGTAAGTGAAATTTCCCTTTTACACTCAGGGGTGTTCCATTACCGAATGGTCAATGGAAGGTCATGGTGTCTAGTCGTATCCAAAACCATAAAATAGAAAAGTCACTATTAAGCCAACCGTTTGCATGGATTAACTAGAGAGGAATTTGACATTTCTAAGGATTTAATTGTTAATGGGGTTATATCGAAACAAGTGCTGTATAATCTGAATCCAAGATCAGATAATAACATTTCCTCAATATGAACCAACTATAATGAGAAAGGAAAGTTCAATTACATAGTGACCCATGTACCGATAAGTTAGATGATATTTGTTTTGCACATCTGACTTTAATTTTACTAGCCAAGTGCTTAATGACATTTGTGTTGATGGGTTACATACAAGACCAACCGGTTTAACATTCCATTATTTGAGATGGTTGGTGTAACATCGATCTCCTATAAATTATATATTGCATTTTCATTTTTGTTGTTTGAGAAGGGTGGAACTTTTGCTTGGGCACTGACATGCTTGAGGAGGCTATACAAACCTGCGAATATGTCGCAAATGATGATTACTGATCGATAAAAATTATGCATAATCTCTATTTTTATTGTGTTCCCCAAGTGAGAACAATGCTTTTCCTATTCCACATCAGCAAAAACATGGAAACAAATTGTAAAAAAATTGGGATGTTGAATGACGATTGTAAAAGAGTTTTGCAAGAATGGTCGGGGCCAGTAAATCAAGATACCCCATTTGACTTTATGAATGCATGGTCCTAGTTCAAATTGAACCATACTTAATTCGCCAAGTAGTTGACTACATTGAGAAGATGTGGTTACCTATACATGAGGAGTTTTCACTACAATGGACAAATATGACTATGCACCGTACTAATCATACGACCAACAGAGCTGATGATACACATGCCCAACTAAAAAGGGAACTCGTCCTGTCAATTTTTCATATATAGATTTATGAAAATAAGAACATGTCAACTTATTGCTCAAGTGACCAAGGTAGAGGCAAACTTTGACAGTTCGCATGGTCATAACCGACATGCTCATAATATGCCTCAATTTATGCATTTGAGGGATCATGTTTCACAATATGCTCTTAACTTATTGGTTTGATAAATTGATTTGGTCGGGGTTTTTGGACTAAACTAGCATACACGTGGATATGTTTTGTGATTGATTTTTGGATTAACTTGTGCTCATGAATTGGATTAGTATGATAGATACGGAAATCGACCCATTCCACTTGGAAAAAACTTAGTGTTGTCCCAAATTTACAAAAAATACCGTGAGATTGATTACGATCCTGAAATAATTGCATTTAGAAGACGATGGGAAGAATCAACTCAAGATGAAATAATTATTATTTTGTTTAAGTTAGGTGACCTTGCAAATCCAACCGACAACTCATTATTGGATCCGATTCTAGTTAGACCCAATGGGAGGGCACGTAAAAAAATTAAGGCGAAGGAAAGAAAACACCCCATTTCAACAAAACACAAGCCATGTTCTTGAGAAACAGCCAAGTGAGATGATGACTTACTCGTGAAGGCTGAATTTAAGGCCCCACCTTAAAAAAAAGAAATCAAACATGTCATATGTCATGATATTTAACTTGAGATACATGTTAGTGTTTTACTAGCCATATATTGATAAAAATAATGGATGTTATGGGTAATAAAAACTGCAGATATAGAGTAATAGGTCTTAGAATGGCGCAAAAGTATGTCCTAAAAGACCTTATGCACGGACTAATTGCCAATGAAAAGTTTTGGTATAGTGTGTTTTTAGGGGGAATTACGATATACTTGGAGATTTTGGGGGCGTTAAATTGCAACATATCCCCATGCGATAAAGATCATTGCTTCCAAGTTCCTGAGATGACATAGTTGGTTGCACAAACGTACAATTGTGTCGTCGTGTGACTATCGAAATTACTTTGAATTAGATTTTTTCCATTTCATAACCCTCCTAGTGAAGATAACATTATCCTCACAACAATCCTAAATGTATCTAATGTGCACTATTTTCACATGAAGCTTATGGAACATTCCATTTCCCACCAGTGTCTTCTATTTGGAATAAACATCACGAGCCTCAAGCTAATGGTTGGAAGCAAGTATTAACTGATCATATTAAGTGTTGGAACTTCTCCGCCAAATGTTGCGTCATAAGATATACTGATCAATAAAGTTGATGATTAACTTTAACAGGGGATGCTATTTTTGTTACATGTGGAGTAACGATTGTAAAATTGTTTTTTTGGGCTTATACATATTATCCATTGTATTTATGTGGTTTAACACTTGTATTTTTGTCTTGCATGAAAATGTAAATGGTTACACATGTAAAGTGGTTGGATAGAGGATTGCAATGAATAATGTTGATGATTGCGATGAAATTATACATTAAAATGAATGTTTATGAATTGCAATGAAATTCTACATCAAAATGAATGTTGATGATTGCTATGAAATTCTACATTTTATGCTTAACATTATCATAACCATTACAATGGATAAAATTTTAAAAAATCATTGGTTAAGACTCTTAATTAGGTAGTACCTCATTGAGTAAAACAACATTCGACATTAGGTTGCCAACTTATGACAGGCACCACAATTTTTTATAAAAAGTTATACTTGACATCATAATTTAAAATTATACCAACATTGACATTAGGTTACTGAAAAAGCAATGTCTAAAGAACAACACAAACTTGGTACCTTCCTACCGGAAGGAGATGTTTGACATTATAACGCCAAACAAAAACTCTTGTTTGTTTTAACTCGACATTAAAGTACCAAGTATGAGTCCAATAAATGGTCTTAGGTTACTGACATGAGTCCTTCGACACCTCAATGACAAAAAAAATCTTTGGCATAATTTTACTAGGCAGTGAGGTCTCAGGTGACCTGTACACATTTAATGGTTAATTATCGAATGGTTTCATGAGACATATAAATGTCAAACAAAATGTTTGACATGATTGTAGTCAACATTAAGGTTACGGATAACATGTACATCTTTGGTGATTGGTTATCGAATGGTGTCATTCGATACCTCAATGCCAAACAGAGTGTTTGACATTATTTTACTCGGATTTGAGGTTCCGAGTATTTGTTCTATTTTTGGTTCTTTTCCACCAAATACCATACTTAAAGTATTGATTGTACCTCAAGATATTTATAACCCTTTTAATTTTCATGGTACAATCAAGCTATTCATATCCCTTATGATATTAATAACCCAAACTATTAAGTTACTACCATTTATGATCAAGACCGACATGATTTGAGTGAGTGTATGCTAACATGATAACAAATCCTACAATATTTAAGATGCCCACATCAATAAAAAATGTCTTACACCAATATAACATAAACTTTTAAATTTCAACAACGAACATAAACATTATAACTTTAAATAAATTCCATCAATATCCATAAATAAATAATGTCCTTCCCCATCAGTAACAGAACATACATTTAAAGGTTGTGACAAAAGTTACAAATTCAATGTTACAAACATTACACCACTACTAACATTCCACCAATTATAGCATCATTAAATTCATGTCTTCCTTCATTTCATATGAGTGCTAGATGATTCTAATGTATGTGTGAGATTATCATGGACCCTCTTGGACCAGGTTTCACCAGTAATAAGGTGTTGTCCAACATTTTCCTTCCCATTATCCTTCACGATAAAAAGTGCATTGCACAAAATTTCATATGCTTCTTCTTCAAACTCCAATGACCCCTCTGTCCAATTGATCGATTAAGTACAACCAATGATTTAGTAATCGTCTCCTTCTGCATTAGAATTTATTTTTGATTAATTATATTTATAATAATTTTATGAAAATCATTAAGTTATTGAAACTGTGAGAAACATTAAGTAATCATACAAGCTTATATGACTGTAAGATTTTCTTCTTTAATCCTAGTCTGTGATCAGGGTGCTACATAATCGGGTGGGAAATTGATAAGAACCAATCCATGTAGTCTGACGTGCACTCCTAGGGGGTCCTCAATAACATGTACAAATTGTTTTTTTTATAAAAAAATAGGTGGTCAACCCAATTATCCTGGCACTACTTTCCAAGATTATCATGTTTTAATTTGTTCTCAGAAGATATTCTTTACTGGTCACACACTTTTCTAGAGAATGTTTCTTAATTTTGCCTTGTGACCTTGTCAGAGAATTACCAAAGTGAAGAATATCTTCCCAACTATGATGCACCAACGATGTGTGTCAGTCTAGAGTAAAAAGTTTACCTTTTTATTAAAGATTGTGCAAATAATCCTTGGTACTCGTGGAACTCTAAGATCCGCTATATCTTTTTACCTTTTTCATATTGTCATTCAAGTGTAAGTCTACAACTTACCTACTTGTCCCCCTAAGCTTCTCTTGCAAGATTGAGTACATATGTAAGTGAGTTGGAACCTCTTTTTTAACAAGGGCATGAAATAAATGTGATTTGGGTGATTTCTTTGTGGACAAAGTATTTGACAAATCTTTTCTTGCACAAGAATCATTTTTAAGAGAGAAAAATCTTGTGAGGTAAAAACTTCTTTTGTGTTGAACTTTGTATTCTTCCAAGTCTTAATTTTGTTTTTCTCTTCTATATATTCTTGAGATATTCTAGTTTAAATACTTGTGAAATCTAAATTTTTTTTTCAAGTAATTTTTACTCCGTTAAAATTTTTGAAACCTCGAACAAATCTCTTTCTAATTTGTTCTTAAGTTATTTTTAGATTTTACTTATCTCAAAATTATATTTATGTGTTAAACCAATATTTTCAAATAAACTTTTGCTTTAGGATCTTCGCACTCGTAGAAAGTGGTACTACATTCATTGGAGGATTCTCAACCTTGTTCAAAGATTTGGAGCACAAAGTTCTTCTTCCAGTTCAAAGATGAAGTTTTTGTTTGCGTTTTGAAGAAGACGTTGATTATGACCATAAGCAATGGCGGATGTGATATGTGCTCCAACTTTTGACACCTTCTCGTTGGTGGAATATGGTGTGAAAGTGAATAATTCAAAAGTTATGCATTAGGGTCATAAGACGTAGTTACCCTATGTAAGTCCTACCCGAGTTCATTTATCATTCTGTCAACCCGAGTTTTTTTCCCATTGTTGGTTTTTTCTCGTACCCATCGGTGTTATGTTATATTGTTTACTTTTTCGCACTTAAACTAATTCACCCAATTCTTGAAGATAAAAGTGGTGTAATATACTTGGTAAATAATGTATCACACAGACCTTTGGCTTTCTCTTTGATTACCCTATTTTAAACTTAAAAGAAAACCTTGTTAAATTCTGACAAGAGATTTTATTTGGGTATTCATGGTCCATCTTGGTTTTGAGCACATGCATTATTAACCGGCATCGAAGATAGACCTCTCTTTGTTAGTTTTTTATCACTAAGAGGTAGATCAAGTGTGTGTGATTATGGACTCTTATGTGAATGACCATAGCCGAGAAATGATGGGAATCAAGAAAGGGCATACTTTTCACAGACTTATCACCCCGTCTGACATTTTGAATGTGTTAGTGACTGTGGAGATGATGATCTACGTTTTTCTCTTGATGCGCTTGTTTCTCAAAATAAGAGTTTATCTAAAACTAATGTTAAACTTTCGATGAGAGTGAGACATTTGGAGAAGGAAAAAGACATCAAAGAACACGAAGACCATGAATATTCTCGATTGTGTTTTGATAAGGATATATTGCTTGATGGAATTAAAGCCATTGAAAATTAGAAAATGAACTTGTTAATGATCTTACTTCCGTTGAACAAGAGAATGGATTTTTTCAATTTATTGATTCTCTTGTTGATTCCCTCTATCCTAAAGTTAGAGATCTTGACTTAGACTTTAATGACTTCTTAGAGTTTATTGATAAATTTATTTAAGATAAGAAGTTAACTTTAGTTGAGGATAAATGCGTTTCCACATTGAAGAAGGAAATAAATGGTTTGACCATCCTTGTGGAGACCTTAAAAGTGGAATTTAAAAATAGTATTGATTTTATTGCAAAAATTTTAAAAAAACTTGAAGATCTATCCTTAGAAATGAATTCTAACTATTGTGAATTTCTTAGAGGAGATACTTTGAATGACTTGTATTCAACCTCAAATCATTCATCTCCTTTTCATCATGGATCTCAAAATTTTTATAAATCAAGAAAAAATGATAGGATGAACAATTTGAAAGAGAAGTGTAATATATCCCCTTCAATTTGTAAAGATCGTAATCATCATGATAAAATACCGACTAGACATTGTATTTTCTCTTATTTTCATAAAAAGGGTAACCATAAAGATTTTTGCATTAAGTTGGAAAAAGGTTAAACTTTTGTAAGGGGTATTTCCGAAACTTTTCTCATATGCTTCATTCTAGAATTTAACAATATGATTATTGTATAGGATAGGACATTTGAGAGAATTTCATTATTTGCTTAAGTTAGCCTTGCACTTTCGTAATGCTAGGAATAATTATAGCTTTGGTAAGAATAACACTTTGGGAAAACCATGTGACCATATCTGACATGTTCATAGAAAAAAGGGCAAAAATATTGGTAATACTACAAAGGTTTAACCTACTCCCATTTTTCCTTATCTTAGAAAAATATGGGTTAGGAAGGAAAATTTTCATAAGATAGAATTAGAAACAAAATCGTATCATTTGTTGGTCCCCACAACTTCTACTTGTTTGAAGGTTTCCTTTTTGTGCCTAGGACTCTTTAGAAAGAGTATTGTTACTTGCTTAATTCTATTTGTATGAGGATTTTTTTTCATACTTTATTTCTATATACTTTTGTGGCTATGTGTTTTTAGGTCAACTTGCTAAAATTCTGGACTAATCTATTTGGCTTGTTTGCACATGAAGTTTGCATCTTGGTTGTGTCTATGACTATGAACTGTACACCTAGAATTTAAAATCTTTGAAAGTTTATAATTATTTTTTAGCTTAATTTATCTTGAGTATATGTCATGACTCATTTCACTTACACCGCACCATATTTTGAGCATTATCTTATGAATGAAAGAACAAAACACTTTCAAGCAATGATTTATGGAGTTTTCAAAATGTATTTGAATTGAAAAAGGGTGCCATTTTAGCCTTTGTTCTTGTTAGATTTGTATCTTCATGATTGAAGTTAAAAATGATGTACTTAAAAATCATGAGAGATGACGTGGTAAGTCCTAAAACTATTGGATTGTGATAATTACCTTTATTTGGCAATAGTTCCCCACCTTTAGTAATGACCGTGTCAAAGTCACCACATGCAGAATTTATTTTGAAATAGATGTCTCAAAGATTTTATCTATCCAAAAATTGAGTAACATAAAGGATATGAGACTTTTAAGGTTTTAACAAATATCTCTTAGTGAGGAAGAAAAAAATGTTAGTTGGAAATTTTAGTTTTCAAGGGAAATGAGCCCTTTTTTCAAAGAAAATCCTTTAAAGTTTGAAATTTTCAAGTAAAATTTCTCTTTTGATATTTGTTTTGATTTCATCGTACAATTGCCCAAATTCTTACTATTATCTCCACCACAAGAGTTATCTTCTATGTGATCTTTTGAATTAACTTGAAACTTGATATACATATTTTATTATCTAGTCTATTATTTGTTTAGAGTACTTGGAATAATCCTTAACCTTGACTATGATGATTCATAACGTAAACATGTCAAACTTTATTTGTCAAAGTCATTTTAGACAGTGAATCATATAAGATTGATGACTTTTCATCTTTTTGAGTGGTTACTTTGTATCGAACACTCATTTGAGGTTTTTGATATTTCTCTAGTTAAACGTAAGACCAAAAAATCTTTATCGTTGTAGCAACATTTTTCTTTGCTATATCTACACTTGCGACCAACGAAGAGGTTCTCTACAGTGAAGATAGGTTTAGAACATGCCCGACAACTTTTTTTTGTCCCTTTCCTTAAATCTCTTTCTCTTTCTAAGTTCATCAAGTTTGCGGACCTACCTCCATTTTTTTGGGATTTCTAAGGTTCTTTGGATCATTCCTTAAAGTTTCTTCATCTAAAAACATTCTTGTAAGTTTCTCTTCATCTTTTATTTCTAGATTTGCAACGATTGGCTAATTTTGGCATTTCTTTATGGATTTAAAGAATTTCTTTCTTTTTGACTCATTTTGGAGGTACTCTTAACCTCCATTATGATATTCTATCATATTTTTGCATTAGATCTTATTCTATTTGTCAGATTCCACAAATTTGATTACTTTTACATGTTAGTACTTTTATTTTTTTAGGATTTTTTGAGGTTGTGATATTCTTGGCGTGCTTCACCAAGAGTTGAAACTCACTCTCTATATAAACTTCATATTTTGGGTTTATTTTTTATCTTTAAATCGTACTTTTTGTTGCAATTGATATTTATGGGAAGTTACGATGCATGGAACCCCCAGGCTAACCAAGATACACCGTTGTAGCATTGGACCTTCTGCACCCGCACCTCCTTCCCCTCCTCGGTTCACGAATCATGACCACTATGATAGGATTGAGAACTTATGGTATCGCCCTGTCCATTTTGATCACTTTATTGACTGAAAATCCCTTAAAGACAAAAATGCCTCTGCAATAAGAGTTTTTAAACAACGCTCGTGTCTTGGTATTGGGAACCAAGGTGACGACAAAGAGGAGGTATACCGAGACCTAGCCCAAAAGCTGTATACTACTACACACTTTTTAACTATAGAGATGGTTTTCTCTTTTATTGCGTGTGGGGTTTTAATCACCTTTACTCCTACCTTGTTTAGTGAGACATTCGGCTTAACTATCATCCCTAATGCTGACTACCATATAATATTGGTACTGAGCCTTATGAGATAGATGTGGTTAAGGAAATCACTAGTGTAAGAATTATCGAGCCCCCCCCTAAAAAGATTTGGAGTAGAGGCAAATCACCAACTTTTACCATTTACTTCACATGATTCTCTCTGCAAATATCACACAAAACTCCCACCATTGCTCCATTCCCTAGTTTAATTTCAAATTTTGATATGCTATTGGAACCGGTGTGACTTCGAATTTAGGCAGGCTAATGTATAAGTTGATGGTGTCACCAGTATGGAGAAATCTTGTCCTTATCTCTTTTGTGGACGCTTCATAAATCGATTGCTCATTGCAAGGAGCATTCATATCTTTTCAAAGGAGAAGAAAATGACCACTGGGAAGAAGATAACCTATACTAGATTCCACATAGGACGGAAGAAATCAACTCAAGACTCTACTTAAGATGAAGTTGATGTGGTGTTGGAAGATCTTTCTCATGAGCTGGGTTCTTTTTCATAGCACAGACATAGAGGTATGCCTTCACACTCTTCTGGTGTCTTCCATGTCCCCGACGATCAGATCACACAGATTTCTTAGCGGGTACACTACTAGAAAAATGAGAATTAAGGCCAGTTAGTTTGCTGTCCCAAAATCTAATTTTTTGTCCCCCCAATAGTATTTAGGACAGTCATAAGGACCTGAAGTGCCGTCCGATCAGGTGTGCATCATAAAAGGCTAAAAGGACAACAATTGCTATCAGTTTTGAATTTTTAGGACAACATGAAGCCATCCTTTTAGCTCTGTCCTTTTAAATCCAAATAGTACTGTACGTTTATAAGGACAAATGTTATTGTTCTTTAAAACGGAGTACTAGGGACATAAGTAGCTGCCCTAAATAGATTTTGGCCCATAAAATATGGCTCCAAATCAATATTTTAAAAGATATATATAACTGTCCTAAAAGATATATATATATATATATATATATATATATATATATATATATTTAAAACTATATTTCTTTTTTGAAAAAAAATCAGGAAAATCAACAAATTCCAAATCTAAAAGTAAAAAAAATTATTATTTGCAAAAAAAGAAAGAAAATTCACAAATTGCTAATCTGGAAAGTTATTGATGAATTATTGTACATACAAACTTTAAAATATTACAAGTCTTAACAATTCACAGACCAAAAAAAAATTTGGTCAAAATTTCCTTTGTTTTCAGGACATTCTAAAACCCGTTGATATAAAACCTGCGTAATGTAAAGCCCTCATTAACAATAAAATTGCAAAAGCCAGCACGACCATAAAATTAAATAATAAAATTACGAAAATCCGCATGACCATATAACATAAAAAATAGAATTCAGAATGTCAACAACATTAAATAAACTATCTCATAGATGTAAACCATTGACTTCTTCACGTGTTCAATGCGGATAAAGGCTAACGATAAAATATTATCCTGCAAAAAATAGGATACAATAAAGAGATGATATCAGTAATCAAATAATTTTTAAAAAATCATATTCAAGCTGAAAAATTGCATATACTTATCTTCATTCTTACAAATTATCACCATATTCTCAGATAGGGAGTCCCATGACTATGTGGTTAGTTCCTTCGAGTTACATTGGTCTCGTACAAGGTGTTCGTATCTCAAATAGGGACGTTTGAGGGTTTTTTTGGGTTTTCGCCCTCTAACTGTATGTTTTTAAGTTTAAGACTAGATATTTAAAAATTATCATCATATTCTAAAACTAGGAGTCTCGTGACCACGAGGTCAGTTCCTTCGAGTTACATTGGTCACGTATGAGGTGTTCGTGCCTCTTACGGGGCCATTAGGGATTATTTTGTGTTTTCTCACTCTCACGGCATGTTTTTAAGACTAAGTCTATATATTTCAAATTAAAGTCATATTCTCAAATCGGGAGTCCCGTGACTATGAGGCTAGTTCCTACGAGTTACATTGGTCCCATGCGAGGTCTTCGTTCCTCCTACGGGGTTATTTGGGGGATATTTTTGGTTTAAGCCCTCTAACGACATTTTTGCATGTCTAAGTCTAGATATTTATAAATTATCATCATATTCTCAAACCGGGAGTCCCGTGACCACGCGGTCAGTTCCTATGAGTTTCATTGGTTTTGTGCGAGGTGTTCGTGACACTTACGGGGCCGTTTAGAGGTTGTTTTTTATTTTTGCCCTCTTATGGAATGTTTTTAAGCCTAAGCCTAGATATTTTGAAATTATCATCATATTCTCAACCAGGAGTCCCGTGACTTGTGGCTATTTTCTACGAATTTCATTCGTCTCGTTCGAGGTGTTCGTGCCTTTTACGGGGCCGTTTAGGGGTTATTTAGAGTTATTGCTCTCTAACGGCATGCTTTTAAGCCTAAGTCTAGATATTTACAAATTATCGTCATTTTCTCAAATCGGGAGTCCCATGACTATGCGGTTAGTTCCTATGAGTTATATTGGTTTTATTCAAGGTGTTTTCACCTCTTACGTGGCCGTTTTAGGGTTGTTTTGGGTTTTTCCCTCTAATTGCTTATTTTTAAGTCTAAGTCTAGATATTTACAAATTATCATCATATTCTCAAACCAAGAATTGCGTGACCACGCGGTTAGTTCCTAAGAGTTACATTTATCCCGTATGAGGTGTTCGTGCCTCTTATAGGGCCATTGAGGGGTGATTTCATGTTTTCTCCCTCTAATGGCATGTTTATAAGCCTAAGTCTAGATATATGCAAATTATCATCATATTCTCAAACTGGGAGTCCCGTGACTACGTGGTCAGTTTCTATGAGTTACATTGGTCCCGTGCGAGGTGTTCGTGCCTCTTACAATGCCGTTTAGGTGTTATTTTGTGTTTTCATCCTCTAACAACAAATTTTAAGCGTAAGTCTAGATCTTTGAAAATTATCATCATATTCTCAAATCGAGAGTCTCATGACTACACAATTAGTTCCTACGAGTTACATTGGTCCCGTGCGAGGTGTTCGTGCCTTTTACGGGGCTGTTTGGGGGTTGTTTTTGGTTTTCACTCTCTAATGGCATATTTTTAAAGTCTAGATACTTAGAAATTATCATCATATTCTCAAAACGGGAGTCTCATGACAACGCAATTAGTTCCTATAAGTTACATTGGTCCCGTGCTACGTGTTTGTGCCTCTTACAAGGCTGTTTAGGGGTTATTTTGGATTTTTACCCTCTAACGACATATTTTTAAACCTAAGTCTAGATATTTGTGAATTAACATAATATTCTCATACCGATAGTCTAGTGACTGAGCAATTAATTCCTACGAGTTACAAATGTCCCGTGCGAGGTGTTCGTTCCCCTTACGGGACTGTTTGGGGGTTATTTTGGATTTTCGCCCTCTAACAACATGTTTTGAAGTCTAAATCTTGATATATGAAAATTATCATCATATTATTTTACTAAGAGTTGCGGGACTATGCAGTTAGTTCACGCGAGTTACATTGGTCCTCTTCGAGCTGTTTATGCCTGTTACACTATCATTTAAAGGCCTTTGTGGGTTTTTGCCCTCTAACGACATGTTTTCAAGTCTAAGTCTAAATATTTCCAAATTATCATCATATTCTCAAATCGGGAGTCCCGTGACTATGCGCTCAATTCCTATAAGTTACATTGGTTCAAGCAAGGTGTTCGTGCCTCTTACGGGGTCGTTTGGGGGTCGTTTTGGGTTTTCACCCTTTAATGACTTATTTTTAGCTCAAGTCTAGATAGTTGAAAATTCTCATCAAAATTTCAAATCGGGAGTCCCGTGGCCATGCCATTAGTGCGTACGAGTTATATTAGTCCTATGCGAGATGTTCGTGCCTCTTACAGGGATGTTTAGGGACTATTTTTGATTTTCTCCCTCTAATGGAATTTTTTATGCCAAATTCTAGATATTTGCAACTTATTGTCATATTCTCAAACCGCGAGTTCCGTGACTATGTGGTCAATTCCTATAAGTTACATTGGTTTCATATGAGGTTATTGTGCCTCTTACAGGGTTGTTTAGATGTTGTTTTGGGTTTTCGTAATCTAACGTCATGTTTTTTAGCCTAACTCTAGATATTTGCAAATTAATATCATATTCTCATACCGAGAGGCTTGTGACTATACAATTAGTCCTCGTGAGTTAAAAATGTCCCGTGCAAGGTGTTTGCACCTCTTACGGGGACTTTTTAGGGTTGTTTTGGGATTTCCCCTCTAACGACTTATTTTTAAGTCTAAGTTTAGATATTTTCAAATTATCATCATATTCTCAAATCGAGAATTACGTGACTGTGTAGTCAGTTCCTAAGAGTTACATTGGTCCCGTATGAGGTGTTCGCGCCTCTTATTGGGCCATTTAGGGGTGGTTGTGAGTTTTCGTCCTCTAACGCCATGTTTTTAAGCCTAAGTCTTGAAATTTGAAAATTATCATCATATTCTCAAACTGGGAGTCCCGTGACTACGTGGTTAATTTCTATGAGTTACATTGGTCCCGCGCGAGGTGTTCGTGCCTCTTACGGGCCGTTTGAGGGTTGTTTTGGATTTTCACCCTCTAATGACATGTTTTTAAATCAAGTTTAGATAGTTTCAAATTCTCATCAAAAATTTAAATTAGGAGTCCCGTGACCACGCATCAATGCGTACGAGTTATATTGGTCCCTTGTGAGATGACCATGCCTCTTACAGGGATGTTTAGGGACTGTTTTGGATTTTCTCCCTCTAACTACATGTTTTTATGCTAAAGTCTAGATACTTGCAACTTATCATCATATTCTCAAATCGAGAGTCTTGTGACTATGCGGTCAGTTCCTATAAGTTATAATGGTTTCGTACGAGGTGTTCATGCCTTTTACATGGTTGTTTAGGTGTTGTTTTGGTTTTCATCCTCTAACGACATGTTTTTAAGATTAACTCTAGATAATTGCAAATTAATGTCATATTCTCATACCAAGAGTTCCATGACTACGCGGTTAGTCCTCACGAGTTAAAAATGTCCTGTGTCATGTGTTCGTGCCTTTTACGGGGCCGTTTGGGGGTCATTTTGGATTTTCGCCATATAACGACATGTTTTGAAGTCTAAGTCTATATATTTGCAAATTATCATCATATTCTTAAACCGAGAGTTGTGTGATCGTGTGGTCAGTTCCTACGAGTTACATTGGTCCCATACGAGGTGATCGTGCCTCTTATAGGGTCGTTTAGAGGTTGTTGTGAGTTTTTGCCCTCTAACTGCATGTTTTTATGTCTAAGTCTAGATATTGGCAAATTATCAACATATTCTCAAATTGGGAGTCTTGTGACTACGCGGTCAGTTCCTATGAGTTATATTGGTCCCATACGAGGTATTTGAAATATCTAGAGTTGAGTTCCTATGAGTTATATTGGTCCCATACGAGTTGAGTTATATTGGTCCCATACGACATGTTTTTAACTCAACTCTAGATATTTGAAAATTCTCATTAAATTTTCAAATCGGGAGTCCTGTGACCAGGCTGTCAGTGCCTACGAGTTACATTGGTCCCCTGCGAGGTCTCCGTGCCTCTTACAGGGCCATTTAGGAATTATTTTGGGTTTTCTCCCTCTGATGGCATGTTTTTAAGCCGAAGTCTAGATATTTTCAAATTATCGTCATATTCTCAAATCGGGAGTCATGTGACAATGCAGTCAATTCATACGAGTTACATTTGTTCGCGCCTCTTATAGGACCGTTTGGGGGATGTTTTGAGCCTTTTTGCCCTCCAATGGCAGTTTTTAAGCCTAAGTCTAGATATTTGCAAATCTAATTAGATATTTATGCAATCCATAAACTATGTTTTATACCGATCTCTGATTTTATCGTTAAACCTGTTAATATTCAAGATTTAATCTCAATTTTGGTTCCAATATATTGATCTCAGTGTGATCTCAACTATTGCCTAATGGCAATTTATGGCTATGTGGGATCTCAACTATTACCTAATGGTAAATTATGGTTATGTGGATCATTTGTTGGGCACTTTGTTTTAGATATAATTTGTTCAGATTTATCCTTTTTGCCTATCTGTACTAAGTAACAAGGCAACTCTAGATAAAAGAGAACTAAGTATGTTTGTTTGTTGATGTAACTGCAACATATAAGATAATCTTCCCACTTGATCATTAATAATTTCGAGTCATATTTAATTGACTTAATTAGACACGCTATCAGATTTGGTGTCATATACGACACAAATACTTTAATCTGTTGCTTATAAATAAAACTTTATTAATCTAATCATGTCTATAAATAGACTACCGTACCTGCATTTGTATTTGAATTTGTATTAAAAGGCTCTCCATCGTGATATTATTAAAATATAATCATCAGACATGTTGATAAATTAAGAGTGTTATAAACTTATATCCACAACATATTATTCCGTTTGCATCCCTAATTTTAACATCGTTGCCCCGATATAAGCTGCAAGGCTTATTGATGGAAATGGGCTCCCTTTTTGGGCTTTTATTTTTTATTTTCTATTATTATTATTTTGTTTTAGTTGTATCTCTTTTTGCTTGGAATTTAGGGGTAGGAGTAGCACAAGGCTAGTAAGGGCATTGTTATAATTAGAGTTTTATCTTAGAGCCTACACTACTCTCTCCCTTTAAATACTCCATTGTACTCCTCATTTGGGGACATTCTCCATTTTTGAATATAAGAAATCTCTTTATTCTCTCTCTAAAAATTAGGATTTGGTTTATTTTCTAGGCCATTGACGTGTAGTTTATGTCAAGTTGGTATCAGAGCGAGGTGTCGCTCCTCGATTGGTGTGTTGGTAATAAAAAAATCATATGCTACATCGAATGGCCTCGAAGAAATAAAATCATTATCAAGAAGAGTCCAACAAAGAGATGATGCAACAAATGGAAGAATTGAAACAACAAATGGCACAACAACAAAAAAAGAAAACCCTAGATCTCAACCAAAAATTTGATACCCTCCTCCATCTCTTCTTTACTAGGTCGCCTATCACTCACCAAACACGTTCTCCCCTTCAAAATCCAGCCTACCCCAGTCCGCCTATCTCTGGCAACCCCTCCTAACCCTCTGAACATGCCAACCAGCTTACTCCGATTGCCCTACCCAACCCAGAACCAAAAAAACTTAGACAAACCAAATTCTGACACGGGTAAGGTTGCCCCTCTTCCAAATGCCTCCTTATTGGAGCCTCGCCCCTGCTCAGGTCATAGTCCATACCGACAGACACAAATCAAAGCTGTGATCCCGTCCCTACCCCCTTAGACCCCAACCCTCGACCCATACACTCCTACTCGAACTTGTGTGGACCAAATGCCCTATTGGCACTGAATATATCCTACCCGAACCTAAAAAAAATGACCCTAGCTGCTCAATTAAAAACCTTACCCCTAAAATCCCCAAATCCGACCCATTGTGGCTTTCTGGGACCTCTGCCTTACTTAGAGGCCATTTCGTGCCCAAGCTAACTCAATTTCCATCCCAAACCACCTATTTATAACTTCCTACCTATTTACCCCCACTCAATGAACAACCCGAGTCCTCAATTTAGTTCGAGCATGTCCCACCACCACTTGTACACCCTTGCTCGCCACCGTACGCCCCACCACCTCCACCTCCACCGTCACATCACACCCCTTCCCATCATGATCTTTCCCTACTTTACACCGACTCCTCCTCATCCTCCATTATTGGGGATACCCACAACAACATCTTGGAGTGGATTTCCCCTCCCCCACTTGACCCTCATTGCTTCATACTGCTTCAGGACCACCAGTGGTTTTATTGTGAAGAGTATGTCCACTTGATTAGCACGTGTCCTCATCGTGGGCCTCTAGTACCTCCCGTGGCCCCAAATGTTCATCCTCCTCATCCACCACCTGCTCAGGTAACACCTATCCCTTCTGCTTATGTTGCAATTGTGTCGAGTGATGTGACATGCAATGGGGATCATCAAAAGGTCGACCACCTATCTACAGCACTTCAGATGCTTTCCTGGAGTTTTTATGGAAATATAGACATTGACGTCCCCATATTTGATGGACGATTCTCCTTGGATGTTGTGGTTGATTGGTTGGCATTGATGGAGATTATTTTTTATTACAAGTGAGTTCAGGTCTGCTCTTGTGTTCTCCTAGCGACCGATAAATTTCAAGGATTCACCTGGGTTTAGTGGAACGACCTTTTCTATCGCCAAATAGCAACAGGATTTCCTCCTACCTAGATATGGCCAGAGCTGAAGGCCATGCTATAGGCTTCATTCATACTGCTGACGTATAAGCTTGAAATTTTTGCCTACATCCGATCCCTCCATTACGGTAAATCTATGGTGGTGGAGTAAACGGAGCAGTATCAGCTTCTGTACACCCGGGTTCGCCTCCCGAAGACCGAGGACTAGTGGATCAGCCGCTATACTCTAGTAGTTCAGTCATACATTCAGTACGACCAAAGATTGAGGGAGATACCAAACTTTTTGAAGACGATCAAGTATGCGATCAAGGTCGATACCTACCACACATCATTAGCAGCACTTCCGACCTCATGAACTCCTTCTGCACCGGCCTTCGCTCCTACATTTCCCTCAGTATCAGATCCAGTTTGTACTACCACAACTACTGTGCCTCTCCCGACTCCTTCGACATTTAGGTACTATAATTATGACAATTTTGGCCATAGATCTTTTAACTGCTCTCTTTCGTGATGCCATGGCCTATTGTCTATGGAGCATCCACTTGACTATTTGGACGCATGCAAGGAGCTTCCCCAATATCCTTTGATCACTGTTTTGGAGGGAAACTTCACGGGTCTCTCACTGTGACCTCACCTAGGCACTTGTTTTTGGCATTTCCACTTGAGTCCACTATTTTTGAACGCTCGAGGATGAGCTTGGTTTTAAGAGGGGGAGAGTGATGGAAATGAACTCCATTTTTGGGCCTATTTTTTGTGTTTTCTTTTATTATTCTATTCTAGTTGTATATCTTTTTTCTTGGTATTTAGGGTAGGAGTAGCACAAGGCTAATAAGGGCATTGTTGTAATTAGAATTTTAGCTTAGAGCCTAAGCTACTCTCTCTCCGTTTAAATACCCCCTTGTACTCCTCATTTGGGGACGTTCTCCATTTTTGAATATAAGAAATATCTTGATTCTCTCTCTAAAAATTAGTGTTTGGTTTGTTTTCATGGTCATTGATGTGTAGTTTACATCACTTATTTTCCTAGCAAACTTGTGAGTCGCCTCAGTCACGCTCAATCCTCCTATGTTGTGTCCAACAAAAATCACCTGCTCTAATAATGAAGCTTTAGTTACGGTTCCAAAACATAGTAAAGTGTAACATAAACACATATAATGAAGTTTATAGATTTTTTGATGTACTGCAATACAATAACCAGGAAGATTGTCATAAGGCTATATACATATAAGAACATTTGTTCCATCTATACAATAATTGTTTAGGTGTTTTTCTAGAGTGAGCGAATTTATTAATTATGTGTTTGATTATGTAATTTCATAGAGCGTGATTTGCATACATCATTTTAAAAGCATACAATGAGAAGAAAATTTACTCATTATTCCAATATATATATAAGTAGCAGTAAAAGCAAAAGAATTTTTAGAATAAGACATCATTTCTACGATTGAAATTAAACAACTGAGTTCACAGAACATGAAATTTTATTACTATGATTTTGGAATGGGTGTAAGATTTGCTTCTTTATATGGTTTTTACCGGGATTCCAATTAGCAGATTGAATTATATTATCTTTTCGGGATGTATGACTTTATTATTCTATCTTGTAGGCATATGGGATACAAACATACTATTGAATGGAAAAGATTTGAAGCTGGTGAAATAGAAATCCAATATTTCATATTCATATTATTCTATAATGGAATCACATACCTTGTGTTCATTTATGCTGAATAGTATGTTTTTATGTATTTATTTTGTCAAACCATGCGTGATTTGTTGATGTTATCTGTATGCTACATAGAGAAATCTTAATTTTTTTGGAGTCTTCCTCATACTGATATGTTATGCATAACGTGGCAATATTCCTAGATTGTGTTCCCATAGCCTACTCAAGGATATGTTGATGTTTATTTTTCAAGCATTGGAGGGATTGACAAAATATGGGATGCATAACTACCTACTATTTTTCACAATCCATAATCTACACATACTTAAGTTATAATGTATATTAATTAATTCAAAGTATTTTGATAAAGTTATAATAAGTCTGAGATGGCAGCGTAGAAAATAATAGAATTCAACTATATGTAATGGCAGTATACAAAATGGCAGATTATAGTTTCACATGGAGAGTCTTGAGAGACTTTCTTCCAGTTGATATTGTAATCCAAAATAAATAAGTGAAAGGGCCTTCTATGTGCAACTTTTATGCCAATCCCAAGTTATAATCAGTTGATCACATTTTATCTATAAGTGATACAGTTACTAAAGTGTGTCATACTTCAATTGGATTAGGAGAATGGTTGATTTAGCTGATCTAATTAGATTGACACTAAGTAGATGGTGGTCTGAGGGCTCAATCTCGATGCAAGGAATTTTAAGAAACATTGTCTCTCTCATTATGTGTTAGTGCCTATGGATATCTTGAAATAAAGGGAGAAATGAAGGAAAATATCACTTCTCTCCCAAAAATGATTGAAAATGTGATTGAGCTGGTTAGAATTCACAATTATGCTATGCCAAAGGTCCCCAAGTTAATTTCCTTACATAATCTTCCATATTTTCCCTTTAAATGATCTCCTAAATATTTTCCTTTTTTGATGTATTGGTTACCTCCTCCAAGCATTTATTTAAATCTTAATGTGGATTATTGTGCTAGAAGTAATCCAGGAGAAAGGGGAAGGGGTGGTAACCTGAGAAACCATAATTTTAAGATGTTGATTGATTTCTACAGTTCCTTTAACAAATCTTCAAACATCAAAGTAGAAGCTAAGTCTATTCTCGAAGGTCTGAAATTATGTGAAGACCTGAAAACCTGAATATATTATTAAACTGAAGATGCGTCAGTTGACCAATCAAAGCCTTAGTAAAAAACAAAGCTATTTTTTCTTAGGGGCTAAATGGATATTTGAAAATTCTTTCCCGTCAAATAAATGATATTTTATACGATATATATTCAAAGAGAAAGATTCGTAAATTGATTTAAAATATAAGTGGAAACATATACGAATAGTGATAGCATATGAAATCCTTTAGTGCACATACTATTTCATTTTAAATCTTGAACATGTAGTCATTAACAAATTTGGTAATTATAAAAATCTTAAAAAATTTACTTAATCTTCACGAATACAGGAACCTAATCTATGTAAAAAAATTCCTTTTTTAACACAGTCACATTACTCACTGCCCAAACATTACATCATGAATTTTAAATATTATGTAACATAATTTACACAAGTTGCATAAAAATATACTAGATTCTTTTATGGACGTAACAACACAAATTTACTCACAAAAAATCAAGGAGTAAAAAATTGAACATATAGTATGCAACGGTCAATGCCAAACTTTACCATGGTGTAAGGGGAATGGTATTTACGTCAAAGATGATTCAATGCAAAGCAAAATTATGCTCTAAACCAAATCACTGTATAAAATAGATTCATTAATATTTTCTTACACCCCAAAAAATGATGAAAGTTTTGACGAAAGATGTTTAATGAAAATTAAACATAGTAGAGTATGAGTACCTGAAGAAGAATGTAGATGATTGAGGTTCAAATCTTCATACATATATGTGTCAAAGAAACCTTTACATATTTCTTTATAAAATATGTATGGATAATGATGGGAGAGACATCAGTTGAATTCATGAACATATTTTTCCATTGTATAGAGGTGAGTCGAATGTTATTTTGCAGGGAGAAGAGGAGATCAAGAGTCAAGAGTCATTTTTTTAGAGGGGTGTGTATTTTTGTTTGCTCGACATTTTGTGTTTCATAGGGAATGGATTTTATTACTGTAATTGTAGTTGCATTAATGTGGATTGCATCTATTTGTGTTTCACAGTGAGTTAACTTTTTTCCTCAATTGTAGTTGCATTAATGTGAATTAAAACCTCTAATACTTATTGTATAAGAGGTATAATAAGGATTTCAACATTAATTTCATTACTAATCTTTGCAATAGTAGCATCGAGTATCTGGACCATTGGAATGGTATTAATTGAGTAGCTTACCGAGGTTCAATTGAAAAACATATCTTGTAGTTGCATTAACATAATAGTGACTTCGGGGTTCTTTTTAAAATCGTGAAGTCATACATTAGACATGCTGACCTCATACATACCTTTTCTATAAGGTGCATGCATAAAGTAGAAATGAGAATGTTTTTATGTCTGCCTATATGTAGTATACCATTCTTCAACCATCATAGATCATAAAATTTATGATCAGCTTTCTAGATTTAGAACTCCCCTCACTTCATATGATTTTGTAACCACTATAGACATCTTCCCTTTGACCAGTTAATGTGTACGCCCACTATTTTAAATTTCATTCCAAATTATAAGAAATTCTAATTTACTCTTTGAAAGAATCGTTAATACCAAACCCAACACCAATTATTAGTATGAATACCATCTTAGCAACCTTAGTTACGCTAATTTAAGGAAGCTTAGGTTTTTAATTACTTGCCTAATAACATTATATAGAGGAAAGAAAGTGATACATTTAAACTGAAGAATAAAAACACGAAACAATAAGACGTGTTGGGTATATGCTTAGACACGTAGGGGGTTGAGGCAAGGAGTTTTGAGTGTTGAGATGCTTAATTCATGAAATCAAAGTGTAGATCATAATTTGTTTTGACAATTATTAATGTAAACGGAATATAATTTATGCACACACATATAGAAATAAATTATGTTCATATGATTCTTTATATTCTTTAACTTCTATTATTATATGTGCCTCTGATTCTTTAAATTCTTTAACTACTGTTATCAAACGCAAAATAAAATGGAAAATCAGTTCTATATGAGCAAATTCACATACAAATTGCAAAATAAAATGAAAAACTGGATCACAAAATCAGAGGGAGAGAATATGCCTTTAGGTGATATCCAGGATAGAGAGGGAGATTCGATGATCTCACAATAATATCAAGATCTACATCATTAATAACTAAAATATAACCTAAATTAAAAAAATTATATAATCTAACCGATGAAAAGAAGAAAAACACGATGCTGGTGAAGAGTAATCAACATGAATAAAATCGATCTCAAATGAATCCATGAAGATGACGATGCCAAATTTAACAATTACCTTATGTTGAGAGAATTGTGTTCGGATTTGGCGGTAATGAAGAGTACACCGTCAATTTTTGAAGTAATCAACGCACCAAATTCTACAATAGTTTGATTTGATTTTTATTAGGGTTAATGTCAAAACTAACATGTTTTTTGAACAAATCAACATATAATGATAGTGAATCATTGAATTTATGAATTAAAGATAGCTCGTACATTTTAACACCATGAGTTGAAGTAGTTTAAGTGAAATAAGAATTAATTTTGATTTTACTTTTATCCTCATAAACTGTATGTAAAAAAGAGGAAGAGATGGGAGTCGACCTTATAAAAATAAGTGGTTGAAGGGATATTTTTCTAGATTTTAACGGTTTTATTACCACTACAAGAGGCTAAAATGACGAGTACACCGTTGGAGCCAGTGGTGGAGTTCCAAGCCACACCCCAAACCTTATCAGTGTGGTGTTCCAGGGTATAACTCTCCGTTATTTGGAGACTTTTGTTTACTTCCAATAGATTCATTGCAGATGTAGTTAGATAATAAGGGTTTTGAAAAGGGGGAGGGGTTGAAGAGGAGGGGTTCTCAGATTATAGAAACCACCAGAATCGAAGTGAGATTTGGAAAAACCATGATCGAGATGGAGGTTAAAGACAAGTTTTCTATAATTTGGAAAAAATGAGCGTGTGTTTGGGGAGAAATGAGTGGGGTTTGGATTTGGCAGGTTGTTTTTTAAGGGTCATTATTGTGCTCTCCTTTTATAGTTATTATTATAGATGATATTGTCTTGTCCTTTTAGAGTTATAGTGAGAGATGAAAAATAAAACGGTGGAAGGAAATGAAAGGGATGATATTTTGTTGTCCTTTTAGAGTCATATTTTAAGCGACGACATTGTACTATCCTTTTAGAGTTACTATAAAAGACAACACATTTTAAAGTGTCCCTAAAACTATGTATCTTATGGTATAAAAGATGGGAAAAAATAATTGTCATTTTTGAGTTATTATAAAGGACAACCAAATTTTGCTGTCCCTTATAAATTTTTAAAAGGACTGCTTAAAAGCTGACCCTAATGCATTTGTCCTTAATTGTCAATTTTCTAGTGTGGTAGATAGACTTACGATCAGATATCGCTACCTCTCACCTGTACATGACCCACTAGTTTATGTCACTTCATCAGACACATGTTGCTTTTCATTCCTCAGTGTTCACGCAGATGGATGCTATGCATATGGATGTTATTAATCTTCACAGTGAGGTTCATCTTCTTGATCCTTCCATGAGTAGTCATATGATGATGATGATGAGTAGGTGGTGGCAGTGATACTTATTGAGTATTTTTGTGACTATCTTTTGATTATGATGGCTTTTAGAGTTTGTTGGTCTGTTTTAGATACATTTGTTGGATATTTGTTTGTTGTTGGCTTTATATTTTGGCTTTGGTGACTTTGATTTGTCACTAAATTTGGATATTTTTATTGGTTGTACTTAGCAGATTAAAGTACGATTTTTTTGGAAGCTTCCATAATTTCTTTAGACATCCACTATGGCATTTTTTATGTCATTTTATACTATGGTCTATTCTAGATCATTTCTCCTAATTTTTGATTTTGTGATCTTTACCTCATTTTACTATGTTTTTTTGTTTGACACATCATAGACTATTTTGGTTATTTATTCATAATATCATATTTATGCCTATTACTTCATGATTTGTACCGGCCTACTAAAATTAGTTATTCATGATGATTTCTTATGATGCGTTTGACTAATACACATGTATATTCATGATCTAGCCTGTTTATATTGTCTTACTATTTCCTTAGTGATATTTGGACTACATTACTTGGTGTGCATATACTATCCTTATTTTATTTCAAATGAAATAACTCATTATATGATCCGTGTTAGCACACTTGCATAATTTTATAGTACTTTACCTTTCTTAATTCCCTGACAAAAAAAGGTAGAAATATTATATTAACAAGGAGTTCTACTAATGAACATATATTGATATATATCATGAGAAACTAAAAGAAGGTGGTGTATATATTATAGAAATGAAGTGTATTTCTCAATATTGTTTATAACACTAGGATATTTTCATGTTAGAACATGAATACGCATATTTGGATGATGAATCAACTTTCATTTCTTATTCATCACTCATTTACTTTTAAATCATTCTTTACACTGGTATCATTATCTCGTTTGTTTAGAATGAATGATAGATTAATAGATGCAAGATCTCTTTGGATTCTTGTGTTGAAGACATTTAGTATAGGTTGATCTTATGCGTTTGGACGGGCTTGTGTCTTCATGTCTCGTTAGATTTTCTTATAATGCTTGTAATTTTTTTAGGCATTTTGTCATGAAATAGAGAAAGGGGGAGATTGTTAGAGTATGCATTTTACTCATGTGTCCCAATAGGACTAGATTGCCTTATTTCGTTGACTAAATATACTTTGATTCTTGCCCTTAAGGGCATTCTAACAAAGATTCATGCAAAACATTCAAACGAATATCCTTGAAGACACGTATCATTCTATACCACTTTTAGGAATGTAAAAGGACCTAAACTCATGAAGATTTCTTCACAATGGTTATTTTAATGAAAAATCATTTTGTGCTTCGCCATAAAGAGCTAAGCTTATGCATGACGTTCGAGACACCTGTTGAAGAGCTCCCTTGCGATGATCTTCAAGAAAATATCCTAGTAGCTAGATTAAATGAATGGAGCATGGAGTTTGATGGTTCTTCAGTTATAGGCAAAGGGAGTGCTAGCCTGATTTTGAGAAGAAATGGAGAAGAAGTTCCATTATATTTCAAGCTTAACTTCAACTACTTGAACAATGAAGCTGAATATAAGTCATTAGTGTTAGGGCTACTGGAAGCCCCTAGAAGAGGCATTCAGGTGCTCACAATAAAAGGGGTCTCCAACTTAGTGATCATTAAGGTGAATTGTGAGTTTACTATTAAGCACATGAGTTTGGCCCCTTACAAGACGATCATATAAAGGCTACTCGACCAATTCAACAAAGTAAAGATCAGAAGGCACCCCAGAATGATGAACAACATATAGATGCTTATACCACAATTGCTCAGAAAATTTCTTTTGATGGAGAGTCAATGGTGGTTTGAATTACTAAGAGGATAGATCCCTTGACTATACTCGAAATTCTACCCACTAATGATAGAAATTATTGGAGAGGCAAAATAAGGAAATAACTAGAAATGGGGGAAGGATCACTAAGTTAGGCTAATATCACACAATATTTCTTTACTAGGGGAAACTTATACTATAATAATAAATGGAGATAGTTATCTAGATGTGTGGGACCTGAAGAGGCTAAAAGAAGATTAAAAGAAGTCTGTGAAGATAACTGCGAGACTACAAAAATTCCTTTATACCGAAGGGTTAAATAAGCAGGTTATTTCTGGCCTTTTATGAGACAAGATGTTGCGATGATACAAGGGGCTGTGAAAAATGTCAATTTTTTTTATCAAGCTGCAGAGTGTAACTTCACTAATCAACCTCATGATTGGAGGCAGCCATACATGGACATGTTGATAGATGCAGTGATGCCGATGGAGAAATATGATGACATAAGGCTAAAGCGATGAGTATTGAGGTACTACGTCAAAGAAGGATAGTTGTATCAAAGAGGCTATAACGATAGGCCTCTGAGGTGCATTATGATGAAAGAAGAAGAAGAGGTGATAAAGTAGGCCCATAAGCCATGTCACATTGGGGGAGATAAACTTTATGACCAACTTATGACTTTGGGGTATTTTTGGCCTACGATGGAAAAAGATTATGTAGAATTTTTTCGCAAATGCAAAGCGTGCTAGCTCCATGGGAATATGATTAATGCTCCTTCTGTGGACCTGCAATCTCTTCTACCCCTTTTCCATTCCACACATGGGAGTTCGACCTGGTAGGAGAAATAAATCCTTCATCAAGAGGAAAGATTTGGATACTTGTATCCACTAAATGTTTTACCAAGTGGGAAGAGGCCATACCATTGAAGAAAGCCACACCCGAGGGAGTTGCTCGATTTATAAAGGAGTACATTATCTATCTTTTTAACATCCCAAAGGTCTTTCTCTTAGATAATGGCACCCCCTTTATACATAGTGATGTAAAGTTGTTCACAGACAAGTATTAGATTATCCATCATAAATCGATTGTGGTATGTCCTAAGTGTAATGGGCAAGCATAAGCTACATCAAAGACCTTAGTAAATATTCTAGCAAAGATGTTAAAAGATTGTCAAGGAACATAGGATGCAAAGATACCAAAAGTTTTGTGGTCATACAGGACGATTAAAAGGAAACCTACAGGATACACTCCTTTTTTCGTAATCTTTTGTGCTGAAGCAGTCCTTCCAGTGGGGCTTGAGATACCTTCTTCCCGGTATAATTTCTGAAATGAAATGCTTGCCCATAAATGTCATGTATAACTCGAGATGCTGGAAGAACATAGAGACAATACAGTGAGGCACTTTAAAATGTATCGAAACAGTTGTCCAATTCCTATGACTAGCCTGCAAAGCTGAGGATGTTCAAAGAGGGGGACTTGGTCCTAAAATCTTGTACGAGGCACATTCAGGGACTCTCATTACCCAAGTTTGAGGTAAATTTGTAAAGCCCTTATATTATTTGAGTAACACATTATTCGGGCTATTGTGAGGTCCCAAAGTTGGAGGGCGAAGTCACTTTCAAATTAGACAACAAATGGCTGAAGATTTACCATGTTTAATAGCATTTGATAGTTTACTTTCAATCTTTTTTTAGGTTTGGTAAGAATTTGTTTACACATATTCTCACATGAGTTGTAAAGGAATTGCATGGGTGAATGTTCCCCGCAGTCAATGTTGTCATAGTTATATGTTAATACAAAGACATCTTTTGGAAATTCTAGCCCATTTCTCTACTTTCTTTTTTGTTCACAATGTAATAAAAATTGTATAGGTCTATTATTTCATTCATTATAAGCCAAGACAAAAAGAAACTAGAATACATAACAAGTTGTTCAAATAAATGTGATTTCTAACACACGTCAAAGAAATTTTCCAAACAAGAAAGTGAGAATTCTTGAAAACAACTAGTCGACAGAGCCTTCCATGATGAACCACAAGTTAGTTGAGTCAAGCAGACGATGGTGGTATTGTGGAAGTATTTTCTCTATTTGGTTCTATTCGTTGTCCAAATCATCTAAGTCCATCTCATGAGGCTCTTTTCTTTGTTACAAATCATCCACTTTGGACTCTGCTTTGACCACAACCTCACGAGCAGCTTCAAGTTCCTCTTCAGATTTAACAAGTTAGGGTTCCAGACTCACCATCTCCTTGATAATGGCTGTCTGTGAATGGTGGGAAGGGTGTGAAGCATATAGACGAGCATAAAAGGCAGGCAGACTAGCTTTCGTATAATCATGAAGAACTTTGACCAACTAAGATAGGGATAATCCATCGCTAACAAGGAGGTTGATTTTTCCCTTCAAACCGTTAATGGTGGAAGAACTTAAAAATTGTAGAGAGGTGTTGGAAAACCTCACCCAAAATAGTAGCTCGACCGAGCAACCCGCACGCCATTATCACGGTAATAGTTGAATACTGCGAGGAGAAAAAGTAGAGGGAAACAAGTCTAAGAGCCTTTCAATCAACTCGTGAGGGACAACAGTTAAGATATGGGGAAAGTCATTCGAAATTTGCCTCATGAATAATTAAGGAGATGCCTTAGGAGGATGTACACTGAATGAACTATCACTGGAAGATGAATGTTTATTATTCAAGGCACTATCACCTTTTGAAGTCCCGAGGACCCAGCTTAGGGAACCTCACCAATTGTAGGGGCCAAAGGTAATGTCTGCAAACCCAACACATCACCTAGAATAACTGATTCGACCATATTTTCCCCTCGAACATTATCTTGATCAACAACCTTAAGCTCTGGCTCACGGGCAACTTGTTTCTCGACCTCAACCTGAAACATGAAATGATACAAGACAAACAACTATATAATCCCTTTTATAGGATATTTAAAGTCCTACATTACTAAGCATGACCTTTTTAAGGGAATTTAGATTCCTAAATTACTAGGCTTGACCCTTTTAAAGGAGATTTAAGCTCCTATACTACTAGGCACTCATGACCCTCATTTATGGGAGATTCAAAGTCCTACATTACTAGGCATGACCATTTTAAGGATATTTATATTCCTATACTACTAGCCACACCTGACCCTAGTTAATGGGATATTTAAAGTCATATATTACTAGGCATGCCTAACCCTCATTTATGGGAGAGTTAAAGTCCTATACTACTAAGAACGCCCCACCCTCATTTATGGGAGATTTAAAGTCCTACATTACTAGTCATGACCCTTTTAAGAGAGATTTAAAGTACTATACTACTAGGCACGCCTCACCCTTATTTATGGGAGGTTTAAAGTCCTACACTACTAGGCAATTCTAATAACGTGTATTGCAGAAGTTATCTTCCTTCAAAGGTTGGGTAAATTACACCTCTTCGATAATAGGCAAAACTGGCGTAGATGGAGGCAAAGAAGGAACTAGTGCTATCATCAAGTGCTGGGGTTCTTTTAAAAATAGCCTAATTGCCATATGTAACACATCTTCTTCCTCATTATGGGCTTGCTAGACCAACGGGGGATCACTCTGACCAACCACAGGCTGCGTCTTCACCACAGCTGTTGGGGCATCCTGGATAACAGCAGCTTTCGCTTGCACTACTTTGACATGCGTAGTCGTAATAACAGTCTCACCTCCCTTTGGGTTAAGGATAGAGGGTCCAAACAAGATCACTAAAACCTTGTTATTTATTGGGGGAGGAACTGAAATAGCATTCTTCTCGGGTAAGGTAGCTTGCGATGACCATTAAACAAAACCAAAGTAAAAACAAAGAGCAAATAAAAAATATTTGGAAGCTAATCAAAGAAATTCAGAAGGAGACATGTTAACGTTACATATGGTGCACCAATGGGGGACTTCACCAGGCTAGAATCAATAACATCATACAGGCTAACAACTGACTATAGGGGGAAATTCACAGTTACTTTGATGTTATAAGGGTAGTTTCACCCTTTTGAAGAATGTCTTAAGAGGTATCCAAAACTTCAATCATCTTTAAGTCTACCTCAACACCACCACTTACCTCAGCACCCCGAGGGAACCACCATGGGCACCAACCTGCATATAGAGAGATAAAGAATTAATACTTAAAGAAGGAAATTAGAGAAGTTACAAGTAAAGAGGAATACCCATACATCTTCTTCAACAAGAACATCTTCCAAGATGGTATAATCACAAGGGGTAAAGATGCCTTCGAGGTAGAAACCATCTTTCAAAGTCCACGTCTTTGAACACGTTTGGAATACTCATCCTCCTCATCTTCCTCTTCCTCTTCCTCTTCCTCTTCCTCTTCTTATTCCTCATCAACCTCCTCCTTAGACTGGTCCTCAATAGTTTCCTCATCAGGCTCCTCAAAAATAACCTTAACGGGACTAATTAATCCTGTCAAAGACCTACTACATTTCCTACTACCTTCAGCAGCTGTGGGAGTATAATAAAAGCCTAGAACCACCATGTGATATTATATAAGAACCCTATCTTCCACTGATAAATTATCCCAAGTCTGCTATAGGTGGTTGAACATTTGGTCAACCTTCTTAGCTAACTCAGGGTTAGGAGTCACCATAGGAGAAACCTCTTAGTTGGCCTTGAGTTTATTCGAGGGAACTTTTCTAGTATCTCTCATAGCTGTCCTAGTTAAAGAAGAATGAGGAGTGACCTCCTCTTCAACCACCTTTCTTCTTTTTCACTACTACCTCGACAAAAAGAGCCAAGGGAGACATTTCAGCTGGAAAGGAATCGTTGGTGGTACTAAGGGGTAACTGAGAATTGGTAGTGGAATAACTACTCAATCCTAACTTTATAGGAGGAAATCTATCAACACCAGGGTAACATGGCTGCTAAAGGATATACTTTAAAATCTACCCAGTTGATTTATATAGAACACGGACAAGTACATGGCTAATCTAACTCCTCGAGCAGCTCTATTCCTGATAATGGGGTTGGTAGTGTAGTTATCACATGGATTAACTATAGCGGATGTTAGAAAATTCTTACAAGAAAAAGAAAAATTAGTGGACTTCTTATGGGTGAAGTGGGTGATCATTGGAATACCTTGATCGTACCCAAACTGCATCGCCATTTGATTGGGGTAGTAATTTGAATAAAAGGATGACCCCTCAGTATAGGATGGTAGATATGAGGGGACAAGAATAAAATAAACGTTGCTTGCAGGGATGTTCTTCGCAAATGCTCCTCGACTGGGGTAATGGGGCACGATGCCTCCTCGAAGAAATTATTGGTGAAAAACTGATCAACACCCAAGTAAGGGCGATAAACAAACTTCTTGACATCCTCAATCAAGGAATGAAAAGTTTTTTTGGAAATTTTATGATTCCAATAGCATATACAGGGCATCCTAATGGCATGTTCCTGGGGATAACTACCAGTAGGAGCATACTCGGGGAAGTGGGCATAGAGAAATATTGTTAAAAGAATGTGGTTGGCATGATTAGAGACATCAAACCTTCTAATACAGCGAGCATAGTCCGCCTAAACTTGATCGAGCCAAGTATATAGTGACTCTAAAGTCATGGAAGTCAAAGAGACTTTGATGCCACAAGCCATTCGAACTGCCATATTGATAAGGTCCTTCCTAGGGCAATCACATGTCTTATCGGGGAGGAATACATTAAAAATAATAACCCAAATATATCTTTCTAGCTTGATATTTGAACCGTATCCTCTTCCAGTTGGGGGAGTCTCAACCACGTGCTTCCCCTTTGGGTTCTTCTTTGCATCCTTGCAAACCTTGGCACTGGACTTATCTTTAATATAGTAAAAGTAATGATTGACATTAGAGTATGTAAATTCATTATAGATGACCATACAATCTTTCACAATAACTTTTAATTCGGCTCAAGAGGTTTTCTTAGCGCTATAAATGGCCTCATCAAAGAATGTGTCAAAGCTAGTGGCCTTAAACCCTAAGAGTTCACAAACATCCTTAAGGGTGATTGTAAATTCCCCCTAAGATGCTATAAAGGTGTGAGTCTGGTGACTCTACCAAGTGATAATGGTTTGTAGAGTGTTGTTATTTTTAGTAAGGGTAAGATTACCCATCCAATAAGTTGAGGATAAACCTACCAAAACTAACTTGACGTCGTACTTACCATGAATATAATCTGTTTAAGATTCCAGACCTTCATAAGCACCATCGGTTGATTCAAATTCCACTTTAGAGTATGAGTAGTCCCCCCTTTTGATCGTAAAGTGAGTTATTATTCTAGTAGGGATGTAATTAAAGTCATCGGCATTGTCACTTTCATCCATCAGTAAGTTGACTTCTATTATAATGGTAAGTGCCCCCGAAAAATGTTAAGCAATAACCCCAAAGTGATTAGGCTCATCAAAATAGGGGGAACATTGGTAACGGGCCTACTAATTTTGTTAGGAATAAGTGTGAGGAGACACACTCCTAGAGGATGGAGTTCTCTTTACAACAGGGGGCATTTGTGCCGAAAGAGTAAAGATGAACGAAGAAAAAAAAATGCTTGAGTTATAGAAAAGATGAAGGATGAATGGCTGTATTCTCTCTCCGAAAAACATGAGTTGAAAATAACCAAAAGGTAAAGATTTATATGTCCAAGTATGCCCTTTTATAGGGGCAAAAAGAGTCCAAAAGGTAGATGACTGACGGCGTTTCAGAAATTGTGGCGATGTTTGAAGTTCCTTGTGTGGCTTAAACGCGCATGTAGGGTCACAAATCCAAAAGTGGTAATGATGGTAGTAAAGTGGCGACACATGAAGTGCCTCGTGTGAGCAGCACACGCTAACCCCAGGGCCACGTGTAAAATGGGGAAGCAAGCATCAGTCCTATTAAACACAGAGTGGATAAAGAAATAATGGTGCACACAAAAAGATCCCCAGCCTGGGGAGATGAATCGTTTTGGGAAGAAATTTGAAAACAAAATTATCCACTCCCCAAGAAAACTGTCTCACATGCAATAATAATGTGCTATCAATGAATAGTTCCATATCACGAGGTCAAAATCTGGTCAAAGATGAAATGTCTCAAAGGGGAAAAGTAATAAAGTCCCCCACTCACACTTCTTTACAAATGTTAAAAGGATTTCATACCTATTATGATGTGTTATTTGTTTGTTGAAAATAATCCATCTTTGTTGATGTTTCGAAGGTCATCTAAATATTTCGCACAAATATTTTTTTTACGAAGTAAACAAATATCTCTACGAAGGGGCAAATATTGAGGTAGTCCACACTTAAGATTGATTAGCTTAGACGACCTCATACTCAGTGAAAGGAAAATGAAAGAGTGAAGACAGAAGCTTCTTGAGGGACTTCCTATAAACATCAAGGCTATTTAAAAGATAACATTTGTAATAAGAAATATGACTTACCATTCTCACATTTATGATTATTTGTAAAAGAGTTCATTTTGTAATATATGCAAGGACATTCGGTACCCTTGAGGGACCATGCCTGGCAGGGCATGGGAGAGCTTACATGCTCTATCGAACGACCTCCTCTTGGGAACCTCAGAGGGATTTGGTTTGGAGGATTAGGAGCAAGGCAATGTTGGGGAAGTAATAACCAACCCTCTTGGCACACTTAGGCAAAACCTTATTTAGCAAATACCATTGCTCGAGTCACCATGTCTAGGGGAACCTCCTCATGGGACCTCAATCTTAGATGATCGGCCAAAAATAATCTCTAGCCCTCAAATAGTCCATTAGATGCCCGAGCTACTTCCATCCGAGAAACATAAACTTGATGAACTACCTCTTTGATTGATGTGACAACACATTTGGCGTAGGTAATTATTTACCTACTTTGTGACGTCATGGCATATGACATTTGGGAGCTTGAAGTAATAGTACTCAAGTGGTTTTATCCTTAGGATGGAAGATTCATTCAATAAATTCATATCTTCTAGATGTTTTAAGATAAACCTATGAGCTGTCATGTCACACCTTCATTAATGTCACCATGCTTTTGATTGGTGAGGCAATTTCCCGCCAAAACATAATATTTCATGCATTTAATGCAATATCTTTGGCATTAATGATATAGTACTTTAGCATTTAATGCCAGTCAATTGCAATTAATTATAATTAGGTTACTTGAGTAACCTTTCCCTCATATAAAACATGAACCAAACAGTTTACAAGGACAACAATTTGAACCTAGAATTGTTGTTGGTTTTCCCTTATAAACTAGTGTTATTGTGAGAACATTTATTATGATAACATTCCATTTTTTCTCCATTGATACTACTATCATTGGGCACTAACTATGCCTTAGGTTCCTACCTTGTCTTTATTGTGACAAGAATGCTTGCTCTTTCTTCGTCTGGCTAGGTTACCTCTGGGTTCCAGTCATTTATTATATTCCCACTGCTTTTTAATTTGGTGTAAACCGTTTGAACATTGAATATTTTTGTCTATTTCACTCTCATCTATTGTCACTGTCACATATAACCTTAGGCATTAATCAAGATCTTGATAAGGGGTTACGCTTTGCTTAATATTAATTGTATTCCAAGAACCCACATCTTACAGTAAAAATCCTATAGAATGCATTCAAACTTCTTTATGAAACTTACGATGCATTTCTATGTTGTGAATTCATTTTTTATCCTTTTGTCAAAACTCTGTTTTGTTTTGGACTGATGTTGTGTGCATCACTACAACATCTCCACATCTAAGATTTACTTCACTGCAGTGATAGGCTGTCATTGGTTGCACATTTTTCCTGAGAATGTTTCTCAGTTTTTCCTCGTGACCTCATTGAAAAATCACTATAGTGATGAATATCTTCACTGTAGCCCCAGTCTGGCATAAAAAGTTTACCTTTTTATAAAATATTGTGCACATCTTCCTTAATTACTCGTTCAATAATATTATTTGTCGTATCTTTTTACCTTTTGCATATTGTCTCTTCAAGTGTAAGTCTACAACTTACTTACTTGTTCCACCTCATTCTTCTCTTGCAAGCTTGAGTGTATATGCAAGTGAGTTGGAACTTCATTTTTAATAAGAGTGTGGAAGAAGTGTGATTTTGGTGATTTCTTTAAGGACAATATATTTTGATAAGTCTTTTCTTGCTATAAGAATCATTTTTTGGAAAGAAAACTCATTGTGAGATAAAACTTCTTTTTTGTTGAATCTTATATTCTTCTAAGTTTTAATCTTGTTTTTATCTTCTTTATATTCTTGAGATATTATGAAATCTAAATATATTTTGAAGTAAATTTATTTGATTTAAAATAGATTTAGACCTTAAACAAATCTATTTATAATTTCTTCTTGAGTTATTTTTAGAATTTACTTATGCCAAAAATTTATTTATATGTTGAGAAAATAATTTCAAATAAACTATCACTTTAGGTTCTTCACACACCTAAAAAGTGGTACTACACTCATTGGCAGTGTGAATGCGGTGATCTTCTTAAAAAGCTTTGATATCGATTTGTAAACTTCTGCTGTGCAGCGAAATATTTCAAGTGTTTTCAAATTAATTTAATTGTATGACAAATCAACCAAATTCACTTAATCCCAAATTTTAGTTAAACCCTAAACCATGAATCTAAGTGATTTGAAAAATATTAAATCAGGAAGCATGCAGAGGAAACTAATTTTTAGGAAAAAATCCCCGAAGGGCAAAAACCTTTTATTTCACTAATAATTTGCAAATCACAACTTACAATATTACAAGTGAAATCATCAAAGAATTTACCACAACAAACTCTCATAGGCCATAATCTAAATCAGCAATGGACTCCCACAGCGAATCCATAAGACAACAAGGAACACCCACAAGCACTCCAAATGACCACAGCTGTAGTCAGCCCAGCACCTCCCTCAAGTGGTACCTAGTCAGCCAAAACCTCCCTCAAGAGCTACCAAGATCAATCGTAGATTTACCGTCTCCACAAGAGAAAATTTCAACAATATTGTATCTTGGGATCCAAAATAATTCACTAAAAGATTGGGATGTTTTGTGAATTAAAAAAAGGATTAAAACCCTAAAAGTGAGAATACAATCATTCTGCCAAAGCAGTTTTCGTAGCTCATAAAAAAGCAGGTATTCTTATGAAAAAAGAAGTTGGACAAGCTTATTTATATAAAAAATCAAGGAGGCGTGTCACTCGAATGAAACCTGATGTCGCTCGAACGTGGCAAGCTGTTGCTAGAAAGATAACTTCACATGACATCACCTGTCGCTCGAACGACAGTGAATCTCGCTCAAACGAGATTAAATAAAAATTAATTTTTTATTTCAATTTTAAAAATTCACCTTAATACTTAGAAAAATATTTTTGACGAAAAACTCCGCTCCAACACTTAGAAAATATTTTAGAAAATGTATCCCAGTACTCTAAGTGAAATGCAAAGGTACTTAAACACGACCTTACCAAAATCTATCTCGTAGAGGCTTGAATGTTGAAGAACTTTGATATTCGAATCCGTCTTAATGTTTGAATGATCTTGAATATTTCTTCGACGATTGTAGCGGTATACGACATACTCAATTATGAACAGACATTTATAAAATCATGTCCTTACAAATCTCCCTTATATTTATGTCAGTACAAAATAAAAACATCAGAATTATCAAACTAAATGCCTATACAAATCTAATGCCCTCCTATGAACCCAAAACTAAAAAGGTATTAAAGATGCAAGTATTACACTTTTCTTTAAAATCTTCAACACCAAATCTTCAAACTTTTCTCATCAGGGTGTGTAAAATATAACCTTCAATTTTTATACCTACACATATGAGACAAAGTAAATACCTTCGTGACGCATCGAGTTTGAAATGATATAAGAATAAATCAGTCATTAATAATCAAATCTCCCCCATAATGCAAAACTCCTCCATAATTCTTTCTCCCCCTTTTATTTGACCGACATAGACAAGGAAATGAATATTTTCCACGACAAATATGCATAGCTAACATGGATCACACTACACTCATTCAAAGGAGTAACTCAAAAACATCCACAAACTATTTTTGATTTTTCATTTTTTCATACAAAAATGCAAAAATAATTTTACAAAAATCACACACCATGAATTTACACTATAACAACCAAATCATGGAAACAAAATCAATAGGTATGAACATATTAAATAGGCAAATAAATGAAATAAAAATAACAGATGTGCACGATGATTATGTGTACTCCTAACGAATGAACTCAAAATCGTCCTTAGGTGTCGAAAATGTGAATTTAGGTGACATCATCTTAATCTAATCGACAAATCGAAGTCAGACATGATTTCCACACCAATAACGTCTAAAAGTATGTAATGCTTTTTCAATACTTTACAAGGACGTGTAAACCCGTTTTATATTCCATCCAAACTCCTTCATAAATAATAATTCTTTTATTTTTCTTTTGAGGTGAAGAAAATAAATTCTCTCCTTAGAGAAATCCTATTGACCCCTTTGTTTTGGCATATTTTTCTTTTTATTGACTTAATTTTTTCTTGGGCTCTTTTAAATGGTGGCTTTCATGGCTAGTCAATTTTGTACTCTCGCAGGCCTTTCCCGTGAACACTCATCATTTTTTGCAATTTAATTCCTCACGGTAAATGGTTATTACATGCACTACTTTCATTGTCAAGTTTTATCCCATTTGGTTCGTTTTAAAGACAAATTTGAGATGAAGACACATCGACCAACATGTGATAGACAAGAACAATAGTAAACCAAATCCTTGAAAGTGTTAAATAAAGGAAATCATGAGTCAAACATGTAGGAAGTAACAACTAATCACATCTCAATGACTCCAAACATGGTAAAGCACATAAATGGAATGATGATGCATATCAAAACACTATCGAATCGTCACATGGATATGGAATGAAATTATGACTCGGTCATCCTAAATGTCCATTCATATATGGTGAAAAAACAAATACAAAACTCTTTTTGTATTTTTCAAAAATTTTATCAAACTAAAATCTTTTTATTTTTTTCAAAAATTTATCGAAAAGAAAAAACTAACACAAAAAGTACACAAGTCATAACTCTAGCAAGAATATATCATGAAGCGTAACTAACATATGCCAAACAACCAACACAATCAACCGAGAGATCTAACATGAGGTGTATCACGTGAAATCAAACATGGGTCATGAACAATTAATCTAAAAGCCTCTAAATCCGATTTCCTAACCCAAATAGATTTATAATGACATGTGGGGGTGTTGGGAATCAAATTTACTATATAATTAAACTTCCTAGGACTATTTTGAAGTTTGTAACAGAAATTCCTAAGATGAGCTTGCCTACCGCAGTGTGTGCAAGTGTAAATCGGGCAGGGAATGTTACCTAAAGACGACCCTCTCCTAAAGTTTCTAAGTGGAACTATCCTAAAATTCCTAGGTGGATCTCTCACAATGTTCCTAGGTGGATCTCTCCTAATAACTCTAGGTGCTTCTCTCGTAACAACCCTAGGAGGCTCTCTCATTCATGTGGGGTTAGCTTTGGGAATGAATGCAACACTATCATCGAAGCCTATGCCATACCTATCCTCTTTAATTTGGATAATGACTAACATCTTATCTAGCTTTTACTGACCTAGATTACAGATCAATCTTTATCTTACTTGACTCTCTCAAACTCTTGTCAAGCTCACCTATCCTCGACTTGAGTACATGTATAGAATCCTTAAACTCTAAAAGTTAATTTTTCATAGTCTCCATTAACCCTCTAAGACTATCTCTCTCACCCTCGACATATCCTAGCTTATCTCTAAGCATCTTCTCACGTGTCTTAAGATCCTTAATTAAGGCATTCGTGTTATTCTTATCTAAGGCACGTTTTTTCAATTTAGCTTCAAGTTTCAAGTTTGCATTCTTTAACTTTACAGATTCCACATACAGGTTATTTGTAGGCAACTTTCAGCTCACTCAACTCTGCTATTTCCTGCTCACTCTCATCACTAGTCACAGGAGCAGGAAGCTCTCGCTTAGATAAAAAAACTTCTTTTTTCGAGTCACTATCACTAAGTGAAGAAACATGAGATATCGGGTTATTAAAATTTTTCCTTATATTAGTGGGACACTAATTAATCAAATGACCAATTCCCTCACAACCAAGACGCCTCTCAGAGCCATTTTCTATGGATGATTTAGCCAAGATACCTAATCAGCCAACACCTCCCTCAAGATACCTAGTCAGCCAACACCTCGCTCAAGAACTACCAAGATCAGCCATAGATTTACCCTCTCTACAAGAGAAAATTTCAACAAGATTGTATCTTGGGTTTCAAAATTATTCACTAAAAGATTGGTTGCTTTGTGAATTAAAAAACAAGGATTAAAACCCTAAAAGTGAGAAGATAATCATTCTGCCAAAGCAGTTTTAGTAGCTAATAAAAATTTAGGTCTTCTTATGAAAAATGGAGTTGGACAACCCTCCTTATATAAAAAATCATGATGTTTCTCGAACGTGGAAGGCTGTCGCTTAAACGATAGCTTTGTGCGAGATCATCTGTCGCTCTAACGACAGTGAATCTCGCTCGAACGAGATTAAATATAAATAAATTTTTTATTTCAATCTTAAAAATCAGCCTTAATAATTAAAAAAATATTTTTGACAAAAAACTCCGCTCCAACACTTGTAAAATATTTAGAAAACTTATCCCAATACTCTAAGTGAAATGCTAAGGTACTTAAACCCAATATTACCAAAATATATCTCGCGGAGGCTTGAATGTTGAAGAACTTTGATATTCTAATCCATTTTGATGTCGGAATGATCTTGAATATTTCTTCGATGGTTGTAGCAGTATACGAAATACTCAATTGTGAACGGACATTTATAAAATCATGTCCTTACAGGAGACTTTTCAACCTTGTTCTAAGACTTGGAACAAAAAGTTCTTCCACTTCAAAAGGAATTTTGTTAATTGCGACTTGAAGAAGACATTGGTTGCGACCAAAATGGTGACAGTTGCAAAGGGTGCTCTATCTATTGACGCCTTCTCATTGGTGGAAGATATGGTGTAAAAGCACATAAGTTATGCATTAGGGTTGTATGATGTAGTTACCTTCTGTAAGTCCTACAGTAGCTCATTTGTCATTCTATCGGCTTGAGGTTTTTCTCATTGTCTACCTTTCCTTGTACGCCTTGGTGTTGTGATATATTGTTTACTTTTTCTCACTTAGATTAAGTCACCTAACTATTGAAGATAAATTTGGCGTAATCTACTTGGTAAATAATTTGTTACATAGACCTTAGGCTTTGTCTTTGATTGCCCTATCTTGAACTTAAATGAAAACCTTGACACATTTGGATAAGAGATTTTAATTTGGGTATCCATTATCCATATCGTTTTTGACCACATGCACTCTCACACTTTATCTTCACTCAATCCAAATGTACATTATAACTATCCATATAGTAATATTTTTCCTCTTCCATACTTATACCCAAACATTCACAAACGATTTTCACAACTTCATCTTTTTTAAACGACTTAGAACCTTCTCCACAATATATAAAGTGACCCACTACCGATATCCTTAGTATTTAGTACACATCATATAATGTAATTTTCACCTCACTAAATGGTAGATGAAATATATTTGTCTCAGTTTTCCATCTTTCAACGATGACACAAGTGGATACATAGTTTATGTAGCGGTCGGACACCTTCGCTAGATGGCCCAATTGAAAAGCATCAATTAATTTTGAAAAACTTATTTACAAGGTTAATAACAAAATTTTATAAATTATGTAAACTCCGAATAAACTTTTTGGGCAAAACTCTTTTCGAAAAACACAGGATGTGTTGTCAAAACTTTCTGAATATATGGTCTACATTTGATAATTGATTACCTTAGTTTTTAAAATTTAAAAACCATCTACTAAAGCTACCATGCAGTACCAATCACAACAATAGTTAAGAACATTCAAAGGAATAGACATAGGAATTTTTAGCGTGGTAAAACCCTTAATCAATAGAAACATCCAAGACGCCATCTACGACACAAAACAAAAATTCACTAGAATAAATAATCAAGTTATAACACTTAAGCAAACACACAAGGATCCTAAATCTAAGTTCAGAGTTATACCTACATGAGATACTCCACTCCAAAGGTTTTTTGACTTCACTGATCTCTTCTTTGCCCTTTCTTTGACCTCCCTCTCTTTGAATTCTGATTCCAGCAACTCTTTCAACTTTAAGTCTAAAACAAAACCACTTTGTCTAAGAGTTCATGTGAGAAGTGTTTGTGAGGTGATCTATATGATGATTTATGCAACTTACCCTCTCAAAGAATTTATAAAAACCGTAGGGGGAGCCTAAGGGCAGTTTTATGATTAGAGATAACTTCCCCTCCTAAATTGGGGAAGGTGGACAACCCAGAGGAAACTCAGAGGAAGCTTACGAGAGGAAACTCAAAGGGAGCATTTCTAGAGGAAGCTTATGAGAGAAATAGTAGAGGGAGCTTATCTAGAGGAATATCAAAGAAAGCTTACGAGAGGAAGCTCAAAGGAAGCTGACCAGAGGAAGATCAGAAAAGAAGCTCAGAGGAAGCTCACTAGAGGAAGCTTGCTAGAGGAAGCTCGCTAGAGGAAGCTTGCTAGAGGAAGATCTCCAGAGAAAGGTTGTTAGAGGAAGCTTTACAGAATAAGCTCAGAGGAAACTTACCAGAAGAAACTCAGAGGAAGCTTACCAGAGGAATCTCAGAAAGAAGCTCAGAAGAAGCTCACCAGAGGAAGCTTGCTAGAGGAAGCTCGCCAGAGGAAGCTTGATAGAGGAAGCTTAGGGGAAGATTTCTAAAAGAAGCTCAAAGGAAGATTACCAGAGGAAGCTCAGAAAAGAAGCTCAGAGTAATCTCACCTGAGGAAACTTGCTAGAGGAAGCTCGCCAAAGGAAGATCACCAGAGAAAGCTTGCAAGAGGAAGATTTCCAGAAGAAGCTCAGAGGAAGCTTACCAGAAGAAGCTCAGAGGAAGCTTACTAGGGGAAGCTCAGAGAAGAAGCTCAGAGGAAGCTTGCCAGAGGAAGCTCGCTAGAGGAAGCTTTACGAGAGAAAGCTCGAAGGAACTTTGCCAGAGGAAGCTCAAAGAAAACTTACCAGAGGAAGCTTAGAAAATAAGCTCAGAGGAAGCTCACCAAAGGAAGCTTGCTAAAGAAATATCACAAGAGGAAGCTCTCTATAAGAAGCTTAGATGAAGCTTTCCAGAAGAAGCTTATGTAACACCCCGTATTTTTGTGCATTTAATATTTAGATAATTCGGGAATTTTAAATTACTTGTGTGTTGTAATTTTAATTGAATTAATTATGGCAATATATCTATTTAAATATTAATCGGGGAGTGAATGGTTAATGTTTAGGAAAATTTATTTACTAAGTGAATAGTGATAATTTAATTATGTCATTTAGGGTATTAATGAAGGGGTATGCACTTATCCCAGCCGGGAGTCGGTATAGACTAAATTGGGTGTGAGATAAGGATTTTTATAAATTAATTCGGATGCCAATTCTGAGTGCATGATTGTATCCGGAGGGGTTGACATAGTCAGAAAAGAGTACCCGCGGGTAGTAATTGGGTCTCGAGACATTTTTGGGCATAGCCGGGCCCACACGGGGTGATTTGGGCTATTTTAATTAAGCCCATTAGGCTAAAAATGGGATTAAGGGGTTTTAACCCAATTGGGAGATTAAGGAATGGAAGCCAACATAACTCTAAACCTAGGGTTTGAGAGGGGATTTGGGGAAAAGCAAATCAAGAGCAAATTGGAGGTTATTGGAGCCAAGTTAAGGGACATCAACAATGGATCAGACCCTACGAGTAATTACAAGCAAGTGGTCAACTGTTTTTACTCCTAAATTATGATATCCAATTCATATTTTAGTGATGGGTAACTAAAATTCGTTTTGGGGATAAATGGGTACGAAAATGGGGTTTTGTTAACGGAACAAATTTAACGGGATTTAAGGTGAGAATTAGTTGTGTTTTATAATTCTGAGTATGGACATCTGATTAGAATGTGAAATCCAGTAGAAATTATGAACGAAATTGAGATGACTTGATGAAATTTGAATTTTACATTTATAAACCCGGACATTTACCCAACTTGGAAAAAGTAGAAAATCGTGAGATTAAATTTCAGTTTGATGTTCCATAAGGTGCTTTGATCCTATTCCTATGTAGATATAGGGTTGATTGGGCTTGGGTTAGTCCAGGGGAAAGAATAAAAGTTGGAGGTTTTCGTTAATGGTGCAACTGCCTCTCGAAGGAGACGAAGTCAGGGACAATCGATCGATCGACCCAGGGGGTTTGATCGATCGATGATTCAGAATTCTGGGTAGTTCGCCTAGTTTGTATATAAGGGGGAAATTAATTCCCATACATTAATTTGTGATAGATAATTATGAAACACATATTCGTAGTAATTATGGGGAAAAGTAATTGGGACTAGGGGAAATTTATGTGAAGCACTTTATGGATGAATTTGATGAATGTTATTCTAAAATAGGGAGATACGGATTAAGTGAGTGAGTCCGGGTATATTGGCTAAGCAACGCCAAGGTAGTGAATTAAGTTTGGAGATAAACTAATTAATTTAGAGTCGGGATACAGACTCGGGAAATATTTAATTTCTGGCCAAGTGATCGAGTTCGGGGTATGTTGGTAATTAAAAGTAAATATAATTGGGAAATTATGGAGATGAATGTGCGACACATTTTGGGCGAATATGTTGGTATGGTATTATGAGGTGTAAAATGGGCCAAGTGAGCGAGTCCGGGTATGTTGGTTAAGTGACATCAAGTTTTGAATTAATTATTGAAACAAAGTAATTAGTTTGGAGTCGAAACATAGACTCGGGAAATATTAAGTTACGGGCCAAGTAAGTGAGTCCGGGGATAGTGGTTGGGTGACACCAAGTTTTTAAATTATTAGGTGTGATAATTAATTTAATTAGAGTTATTTTGTAGACTCGGGTTGGATTAAATTAATAGGTGTGATAATTAATTTAATTAGAGTCGGGTGATGGACTCGGGAAGGTATTAAATTCATAAGGTTGTTAATTAATTTAATTGGAGTCGTTTTGTAGACTCGGGTAGGATTAAATTAATGGGTGTGATAATTAATTTAATCAGAGTCAGATTATAGACTCGGGAAGGTATTAAATTAATAAGGGTGTTAATTAATTTAATTGGAGTTGTTTTGTAGACTCGTGTAGGATTAAATTAATGGGTGTGATAATTAATTTAATCAGAGTCGGATTGTAGACTCGTGAAGGGTATTTATTAATTAATGTGATGATTAATTATACTAGAGTCGGACCACAGACTCAGTTTAGTATAAATTAATTAATGTGTAAATTAATTATATTAGGGTCGGACCACAAACTCGAATTTGGGTTAATTAATTGATGTGATTGTTAATTATATTAGAGTCGAATTGTAGACTCGGGGAGGTATTAAATTAATATGTGTGTTAGTTAATTTAATTAAAGTCGGGTGATATACTCGGGAAGGTATTAAATTAATAAGTGTGTTATTTAATTTAATTAGAGTCGGACCATAGACTCGGGGAAAGTATTATATAAATTGAAGTGTGAGTTAAAAATATTAGAGTCGGACCATAGACTCGGGAAGACGATAAATTATTAACTGAGCAAATTAATTGTGTTGAGTCGGGCCACAGACTCAGGAAATTACAGGCAGTGTACGGGATTTTGAGTACATGGTAAAGCCGGAATTTATATTATATATATACGGTACAGTGATAGTATATATATACGTGTTTATATTGTGTGTGATATTAAATATCAGTGACTAGATATTTATTCAATTTATATACTCTAATGCTATCAAGGGCGGTTGCGCGATGTGGGTGAATCCCCTAGCTTGAGGAGTAGGGCGAGTATATCCCCAGGTCATAGCGTCCGGTATATATGGGTGAGGGATTATCTCATTTTCAGGGAAGGAATATGACCGCCTCCACCACGTTTATATTCTGGGACAAGTTGGTGAGCGATTCCAGCTTGGGGAAACTAGGTTTTGTGAGCACACCTAGTGAGATAGCATTTTAGAGGAAATCATCCGGCGAGGGTATACTTGAAGGGATGGATATACGTATGTTATATGTGTGGATGTTGTGGTAAAGGTACGTATATATAATGGTAGTAAATTATTATATACGGGTAATAATACAGTGTGTGATGTATTTACTTTATATAACATGTGACAGGATTATATGATACTATTTAAGAGGAATTAATTTAGTTAATTGCGAGATAACTTATAATTCAAGAATCATTATACTCGTGTTAGAGTATTATGGCAAGGGAAGGTTATACCAGGACTAGTTGGACGGGGTAGTACAACTAGGCGAGGTTAAGGTAACCGATAGGTGTGCACAATAGTTGAGGGGTGAGAATGTCCACAAGAGAGTGCGATACTAACTTAAATATGAAGCGCATTCATGCATTTTAAATTACTGTAGTTAATTCACTTACTAAATATTTTTAATATGTTTTGGGTTCTAACCCTTGCTATAAAACTATTTTCAAAACCTTTTAGGTGTCCAACCACAGGGATGCCAGGATTGATATTCTATTCCAGGGACACGGAGCTGCGGCATATGTGGATGCTAGCAGGAGTTTGGATTAGATGCATCATTCATTCATTCCTAGAGTAGGAATCTTGTATCAGTTTCAGTTTTATTTAGGGCATGTCGCCCACACTTTCAGTTCAGGTTTCAGACTTATTTTATTCCGGTGTTGCATATTTGTATTGGATAATTTCTTTGATGGACGGTGTTTTATTCAGCAAGTTTGGTATTTTATTAATTTAGTTTATTTTTATTCAGTTGTGTGAATGGTTTATATTTTAATTCCACATGTACTGTTTTGTTTAATCAAAAAGTTAAAATTGGCACCAATTTTTAGAATACTAGGTGGTTAGTATGTTTTAAAAAGTTTTCGACAGTGATGCTAAGGATGATCCAACTGGGATTCCTGTTTTAATTTGGTATAGGATTTATCACCCGGTATTTTATTAGGCGGGGTGTCACAGATGGTATCGGAGCTTTAGGTTCTAGTGTCCTTATGATCTGTGCGGATTTTCACATTTCAGCTTAGCAATATTTGATATAGAGCCCTATTATAGGATTGTTGTATTCTCATACGTATGCGCATATACGTTCTTCTGCGAAATTTATATTTGAGAGTGAACTCATACAAATTCGATTCTCATTCCGGATGATGCCTAGGAGAGAGAGATCAGCTAGGGCAGCAGAGGGAGATGAGATAGGCTCTTCAGGGGCAAGAGCTACCGCAGCAACTGCCAGAGATTATTTTGGCAGCACAAGTAACGGAACTAGTGGCGCAGGCGGTTGAAATAACGGTGGTCACAATGGCAGGGTACTTTTCACGGGATCAGTCACAAGTGTTAGTAGCGCCGGATGTTCAGACTCACGCGGGTTCGTCGGGGTGGAAACAAGAAAGAGAGTTTATTTTTTTGACCCACCAGAGTTGCGAGAGGGTCCGAATGTAGTGCTAGTGTGTCAAGGAAGAGAGATATCCAGCATTACCAATGCATGGGAGATTGCAATGAGGTTCGGAAGCAAATGCTAACCATTTTTAGTTTAGTGGGCGCAGTGCTGCAGTGGTGGGAGTCGATCACCACAGTTGAGGAAAGGGATACGCTAGCTATTGCAGAGTTTTGGGTGTTGTTTGACCGCACGTATTTTCCTCCGCGATTGAGATCGGAATGAGGAGAAAATTTAGATAAGTAACTCGGGGAGATCGTTCAGTGGTCGATTACGAGGAAGAATTTACTCGATTGGCAAAGTTGGTACTGGATGAGGTAAGCGATGAAGGGAGAAAGAAATCAAGGTTTGGGGAGGAGTTAGCCTGGAGAATCAGACAACATTTTTTTGGTAATCCTGCATTAGTAGCTTATACTGATGTCATTTACGCAACACTCCAGCACTGTTAGGAATATCGCTTCCACGTGAAAGGAAGCGGGAGGGGAGTGGGAATTAGCCGGTCGAATAAGGCAGAAGGGAACAATACCAGTGGGGTATCTCAACAGCAGACTGGGGGAGATCATGGTCAGGATTTCCTGCAAGGAAATCATGCCAAATTATCTAGAATAGGAGGCTATCGGCAGGATGGTCATGAATTCCAACAAGGTCGGCATGGAAGGGACCAGGGGTAGGGTGAATGTATTAAGAGGTGTTTCGTTTGTGGGAAAGCGATACACATGAAGAGAATTTGTCTTAAGCGAGGTAGGGGTCAACTACAGGACGAGGTCCTGGATGTACAACCACTAAAGCAAGTCATGGGCACAGTCGGGCAGGGAGAAAATGCTCCGAAACTTGAGGATCAACCGTTGCAGCTGGAGTATGGAGGTAGTTATTTTTACCGTATGGGCGTGGGGTATATTTTTGAGTGGCATGGAGGATGTCACAATATAAGACTTATTTTTCACTAGAGTTCGCGGATGAGTCGAACTTAGTGGGTGCGTTGGCTGTAGTAGCCATAGTATGTAGATAAACTTTCCATAGGGTAGCGGAGTTTCCTTGGGGTTCTTCACGGGAGAGTTAAGGTGTACACTGAGTAAAGGTTTGAATTATGTGAGCAGTTACTATTTTCAAGAATTATGGGAGTAGGGTTAATCATATTTTTAAAATATCGCCTGGATAACGATGAAATTTAAATATGGTGAATAGTGGTGTAAAATTTTGGTGTTCGCGACACCAGGGTATGGTTGGTAATAGGTATCACCGGAGAGGGCGTATAGCCTATATATATGTGGATATATATGTTGTAATGCGTGGTGCGATAGCACATAGTGAGGTTTTGTGTTCTCACAATTTATCCCGATAAGCGGGGATGTTTACTGAAGTGAATCAGGGTGGTTAGATTTATTTTCGATCAAAGAGAGATAGCTCGGGGTTTATTTTGCGCAAGGACTAGTGATAGTATGGGCGAGGTATTTTATGTTGTCTTTGGTAGCATAAGGGTAAGCGTATATACTTTTGTGTTGAGAGACAAGTATTTATGGGAGATGTTTGGACGTTAGCACATGGGTTGGGTACCCGGGCAGTAGATATATATGTATATATATATATTTATATATGTGATTTTACTATGAGATTCGAAGTTATATTACAAGTTACGACTAGCATAGTTGGGTAAATTTCGTACGATGGAGCGCGGGGATAGGGTGTACGGGCACCCGGGTTAATTAAGGCAAATTTTGTGCGGTTAAACACGGGTAGAGGGTGTATGGGCGCCCTGGGTAATCTAAATGCATACTTGTGAAATGTATGGTTAGAAGAAGATGAGATAGATATAGCGGTCTTGGAGGCACATGACTAGAGAGTAATATACGAAGCTTGGAACACTACACTCATCTTAATTTCGAGGACGAAATTCCTTTGTAAGGAGGGGAGTATGTAACACCCCGTATTTTTGTGCATTTAATATTTAGATAATTTGGGAATTTTAAATTACTTGTGTGTTGTAATTTTAATTGAATTAATTATGGTAATATATATATTTAAATATTAATCGGGGAGTGAATGGTTAATGTTTAGAGAAATTTATTTACTAAGTGAGTAGTGATAATTTAATTATGTCATTTCGGGTATTAATGACGGGGTATGCACTTATCCCAGCTGGGAGTCGGTATAGACTAAATTGGGTATGAGATAAGGATTTTTATAAATTAATTCATATGCCAATTCTAAGTGTGTGATTGTATCCGGAGGGGTCGAGATAGTCAGAAAAGAGTACCCGCGGGTAGTAATTGGGTCTCGAGACATTTTTGGGCATAGCCGGGCCCACACGGGGTGATTTGGGCTATTTTAATTAAGCCCATTAGGCTAAAAATGGGATTAAGGGTTTTTAACCTAATTGAGAGATTAAGGAATGGAAGCCAACATAACTCTAAACCTAGGGTTTGAGAGGGGATTTGGGGAAAAGCAAATCAAGAGCAAATTGGAGGTTATTGGAGCCAAGTTAAAGGACATCAACAACGGATCCGACCCTACGAGTAATTCCAGGCAAGTGGTTAACTGTTTTTACTCCTAAATTTCGATATCCAATTTAAATTTTAGTGATGTGTAACTAAAATTCGTTTTGGGGATAAATGGGTACGAAAATGGGGTTTTGTTAACGAAACAAATTTAACGGGATTGAAGGTGAGAATTAGTTGTGTTTTATAATTCTGAGTATGAACATCTGATTAGAATGTGAAATCCAGTAGAAATTATGAACGAAATTGAGATGACTTGATAAGATTTGGATTTTACATGTATAAACCCGAAAATTTACCCAACTCGGAAAAAGTAGAAAATCGTGAGATTAAATTTCAGTTTAATGTTCCATAAGGTGCTTTGATCCTATTCCTATGTAGATATAGGGTTGATTGGGCTTGGGTTAGTCCAGGGGAAAGAATGAAAGTTGGAGGTTTTCGTTAATGGTGGAACTGCCTCTCGAAGGAGACGAAGTCAGGGATGATCGATCGATCGACCCAGGGGGTTCGATCGATCGATGATTCAGAATTCTGGGCAGTTCGCCTAGTTTGTATATAAGGGGGAAATTAATTAGAAATTAATTCCCATACATTAATTTGTGATAGATAATTATGAAACACATATTCGTAGTAATTATGGGGAAAAGTAATTGGGACTAGGGGAAATTTATGTGGAGCACTTTATGGATGAATTTGATGAATGTTATTCTAAAATAGGGAGATACAGATTAAGTGAGTGAGTCCGGGTATATTGGCTAAGAAATGCCAAGGTCGTGAATTAAGTTTGGAGATAAACTAATTAGTTTAGAGTCGGGATATAGACTCGGGAAATATTTAATTTCTGGCCAAGTGATCGAGTTTGGGGTATGTTGGTAATTATTGGTAAATATAATTGGAAAATTATGGAGATGAATGTGCGACACATTGTGGGTGAATATGTGGGTATGGTATTATGAGGTGTAAAATGGCCCAAGTGAGCGAGTCCGGGTATGTTGGTTAAGTGACATCAAGAGTTGAATTAATTATTGAAAGAAAGTAATTAGTTTGGAGTCGGAACATAGACTCAGGAAATATTAAGTTACGGGACAAGTAAGTGAGTCCGGGGATAATGGTTGGGTGACACCAAGTTATTAAATTATTAGGTGTGATAATTAATTTAATTAGAGTCATTTTGTAGACTCGGGTAGGATTAAATTAATAGGTGTGATAATTAATTTAATTAGAGTCGGGTGATAGACTCGGGAAGGTATTAAATTAATAAGGGTGTTAATTTATTTAATTGGAGTCATTTTGTAGACTCGGGTAGGATTAAATTAATGGGTGTGATAATTAATTAAATCAGAGTCGGATTATAGACTTGGGAAGGTATTAAATTAATAAGGGTGTTAATTAATTTAATTGGAGTCGTTTTATAGACTCGGGTAGGATTAAATTAATGGGTGTGATAATTAATTTAATCAGAGTCGGATTGTAGACTCGTGAAGGGTATTTATTAATTAATGTGATAATTAATTATATTAGAGTCGGACCATAGACTCAGTTTAGTATAAATTAATTAATGTGTAAATTAATTATATTAGAGTCAGACCACAGACTCGGATTTGGGTTAATTAATTAATGTGATAATTAATTATATTAGAGTCGAATTGTAGACTCGGGGACGTATTAAATTAATATGCGTGTTAGTAAATTTAATTAGAGTCGGGTGCTAGACTCGGGAAGGTATTAAATTAATAAGTGTGTTAATTAATTTAATTAGAGTCGGACCATAGACTCGGGGAAAGTATTATATAAATTTAAGCGTGAGTTAAAAATATTGGAGTCGGACAATAGACTCGGCAAGACGATAAATTATTAAGTGAGAAAATTAATTGTGTTGAGTCGGGCCACAGACTCAGGAAATTACAGGCAGTGTACGGGATTTTGAGTACACGGTAAAAGCGGGATTTATATTATATATATACGGTACAGTGATAGTATATATATACGTGTTTATATTGTGTGTGATATTAAATATCAGTGACTAGATATTTATTCAATTTATATACTCTAATGCTATCAAGGGATGTTGCGCGATGTGGGTGAATCCCCTAGCTTGAGGAGTAGGGCGAGTATATCCCCAGGTCATAGCGTCCGGTATATATGGGTGAGGGATTATATCACTTTCAGGGAAGGAATATGACCGCCTCCACCACGTTTATATTATGGGACAAGTTGGTGAGAGATTTCAACTTGGGGAAACTAGGTTTTGTGAGCACACCTAGTGAGATAGCATTTTAGAGGAAATCATCCGGCGAGGGTATACTTGAAGGGATGGATATACGTATGTTATATGTGTGGATGTTGTGGTAAAGGTACGTATATATAATGGTAGTAAATTATTATATACGGGTAATAATACAGTGTGTGATGTATTTACTTTATATAACATGTGACACGGTTATATGATACTATTTAAGAGGAATTAATTTTGTTAATTGCGAGATAACTTATAATTAAAGAATCATTATACTCGGGTTAGAGTATTATGGCAAGGGAAGGTTATACCAGGACTAGTTGGACGGGGTAGTATAACTAGGCGGGGTTAAGTTAACCGATAGGTGTGCACAATAGTTGAGGGGTGAGAATGTCCACAAGGGAGTGCGATACTAACTTAAATATGAAGCGCATTCACGAGTTGTTAAAGAAAAAGATGAATAGGCGTGTGATAATAGAGAACTTAAATAGAGAACTTAAAAAAATAGAGAACTTAAAAAGAAAAAGATGAAAAAAGATGAATAAATGCATCTAAAGAAAAAGATCCAAATATTGAACTTAAAAAATAGGCGTGTGATGTTCTCATCAGAAAATATGAAGTTTCAACAAGTGAAACTTGATATTTTCTTCGAGACGAGTTCTAAAAGACACTCAAACTGAAAGAGGTCTTGAACAGACGTCAGCCCTACCACCAAACTCACAGTAACCCTAAAATGTCTCTAACACTCATCATTTTGGTTTCTGGTAAATGGATCGTTAAAGGTGAAGGTGAATGGGTTGTGGGAAATCACTCAAAGGTGTGAGGATTCGAAGATAGGTTATCTTCTTCTCTCTTTTTTCTCCTCTCTTTCTTCCCTTCTCTTTTTTTTTTCTTATTTGGACGAAATGGAAAAAGTCTCTAAATGCTGAGACTTAGATCCTTTGTACACACGCTGAAGAAGGATCTCTAACTTCAGTTGTAATCCACGGGCTGAGATTTGGTCTTATAAGTTTGACTTGAAATCTAATGGATTATAACAAGCGGTGGAATAATGAAATCTCATTGGTTAAGAGGTAAGCCTTGGGATTCTAACTAAAGACATGCATATCGTCGATTAAAGTCATCCAAGGTCTAAGATTGGTAGGCGGGTTTGTGTCTGTGAGAAAACACAAATGAAGGCCTTAGGAGCCAACGCGTGGATAATGGAAATCAACCAAAAAATGCGTGTTTTGAAAATAATTACAAATGAACCCTGAAGTCTCTAGCGCTTTGAAATTCTACCCAAGCTAACTTTGAAACAAATAAAACACTTTCTAAAATACAATTTATATCCCCAACACTTTTAAAAACCAAATTTTAATAATTCAAAATTATTTGAAAATTATATAAAATGTTTTTTTTAAAAAAAATTGTAAAGGGACTAAATTTATTTTAAAAAGGGTTAAAGTGTTTTAAAAACCACCAATGCAAATAGGAATAAGATATTATGCAGTGAAAGTGTCCTATAGTGGTTTAAGGATAGAATTAACTTCCCTATTAGGATTGCTTGGTCTTGATTGCTTCTTCTTCTTTCTTCTTCTTGAACATTTGAGATATGGAGCAACTCATTAAATCTAACCTACGTCGTGTCAATATCCAAACTAGTTGAAACTCCTATATAATATAGACTCAAGTAAGTCAATTATATAGTGTGTTCTCAATCTCCCCCTTTGGATATTGGAGAAAAAATTCCCTTGAGTATTCTGAACTCGTGGGTGAAAATGAAAAATCCTAGTTGTCCTATACAAAAGGTTCTAACTACCCATTCCCATCCTAGAACTGAAAATATGATAAAAAATACATTACTCAACTACAATACTGACCAATACCCTATAAATATGTAAGAATTTATACAATAGGTCTGAAATGCCTGTAACAAAGTAAACACTGAATGACATAATAGTTGAGTTAGAATCAGGAATAGATATATAAATCACTAGTAAATACTTAAGATCTTCTCCCCCAATTGTTCTTAAATATATAATGGGGTAAAAAATAGAGAAAAACAAGGATAGAGAAGCATAGTTAATCACAAATTATACCATAAACAAGGGCAGAATCAAGGGTCTCCTACATAAACTAGTGTTAGGAGGCGTCTTTTGTCATTTATTAAACAACCATGCCCTAAAACCTCAGAAACCAATAAATCGCGAGAAACTACCGAAGTTATGATAAACTGTGATGAAACTAATCCTATAGCTATCCGCAAATACTCAAATCGTAGATTGTCTAATGGTTTGGTAAAGAGATCTGCGAGATATTTTTGAGTGTTAAGATATTTAATAATGAGTTCTTTGGATTCTACAAGGTCATCGATGAAGTGATGTCTAATCTTTTTGTGCTTAGTGCGGGAGTGCTACACCGGATTATTTGAAATATTAATGGCACTCTGATTATCACAATACATGGTTAACTCATTTTTCGTGATACCATAATCTCTAAGCATCTGTTTAATCCACAAAAGTTGTGAAAAACAACTACATGCTGCTATATATTAAGATTCTGTGCTAGATAAGGAAATACAATTCTATTTCTTACACGACTAACCTATGAGATTATTTCCTACATAGTAGCACGCACCAGAAGTGCTTTTACTATCGTCAGAACAAACGGACCAGTTTGCATCGGTGCACCCTACAATAGAGCTAGTTGTATCTTTTGTGTACCAAATGCCAAATTTTAGATTACCCATAACAAATTTAATAATTCTTTTCACACTTAATAAGTGGGATTCTTTAGGGTTACTTTGATATCTAGCACAGATACATATGACAAAGGAAATGTTGGGTTGAGACGCGGCAAGATATATGAGACTCCCAATCATACTTCTATATAGAGTGGGATCAACATTTTTTCCATTATCATCTTTAGAGAGTTTTGTTGAACTACTCAAGGGGTTTTTAGAAGGTTTAGTATTTTCTAATCCGATTTTTTTAACAAGTTCTGCAGCATATTTGGATTGAGTGATAAAAAGACCGTCACCGCATTGTTTTACTTGTAGACCTAAAAAATATTGAAGCTCACCCATAAGTGACATCTGAAATTTAACATGCATAATGTCGGAAAAATTCTTAACTTGTTTAGAACAAGTGGATCCAAATATTATATCGCCAACGTACACTTGTGAAATTAAGGCGTGTTTATCCTTGTTCCTAACGAATAAAGTTTGATCCTTTCCATATCTAACAAATCCATGAGATACTAAAAATGTGGATAATCGCTCATACCAAGCTCCAGGAGTTTGTTTCAAACCGTATAAGGCTTTCTTAAGACTAAAGACGTAGTCAGGGTGAGATGGATCTACAAAACCTTTAGGTTTCTCTACGTATACCTCCTCAGTCAAAATTCTATTAAAAAATGCGTACTTAACATCCATTTGGAATAACTTGAATTACAGGTGACACGATATGGTAAGGAGGAGACGAACTGACTCAAGACGAGTAATAGGTGCAAAAGTTTCGTCGAAGTCAATGCCCTCTATCTGCGAGTATCCTTGTGCTACCAACCTAGCTTTATTTCTAATGACCTCCCCATTTTTATTTGTTTTTTTTAAAAAAATCAACCGTGTGCCAATAACCTTCGAATCTTTAGGCCTAGGAACAAGATACCACACATCGTGACTCTGAAATTGGACAAGCTCTTCTTGCATAGCATTTATCTAGAAGGAGTTAGAAAGGGAATCATTTACATTTTTAGGTTCCTCAAGGGAAACAAAACTTGCAAATTGTGCCACATTTTGAAGTTGGGACCTTGTTCTAACATGTTAAAAAGGGTTACTAACTATAGTTTCAATAGGGTGGTCTTTAAAAACCCAAGTGGGTACATAAAGATTCTCGGATGGTAGTGAATCATTGTCTTGTGAGGGTTCAATTGGAAAATTTGGTTCTTCCTCAACTTGTGGCAATGAATGACTGGCACTACTCCCTACACTCGTATCATCTACAATGACATTAATAGATTCCATAATGGTTTTGGTTCGATAATTAAAAACACGAAAAGCCCTACTATTTTGGGAATAACCAAGAAATATTCCTTTATCTCCTCGGGTGTCAAATTTTGAAAGTCGTTCTCTGTCTTTATAGACATAACAAATACTCCCGAAGGTTTTAAAATGTTTTAAGTTACGCTTTTTATGAAATCAAAGTTCATAAGGAGTTTGTTTGGGATTTTTCCTAAGGTAAACACGATTAATGATATGACAAGCAGTTTGAACGACTTCTACCCAAAAATATCTAGGAAGACTTTTAGCATTTAGCATAACCCTAGCCATTTCTTATAAAGTCCTATTCTTACGCTCAGCTTTTCTGTTTTGCTGCGGGGTTTTGGGAGCACTAAACTCATGTTTATAGCCACTAGCTATGCAGTATTAAGTAACACCAGAGTCTTTGAACTCTCCACCTCTTTCACTCCTAATACGACATACTTGGGCGTCCTTCTCATTTTATATTTTCAAAAGAATTTTCAAGAATTCACCGAAGGTATCAGATTTTTGTTTCATAAAAGTAAACTAAGTGTATCGCGTATAGTCGTCTACTATAACCAGGATATAACTATTACCATAGAGACTAATAGTCCTTGAAGGACCCATGATGTCCATATGGACAAGTTCTAAAGGTTTTGTGGTTAAGACATCCTTAACCTTCTTATGATGGGATTTACTTATTTTCCCTTCCTGATATGGTCTACATACCGGATTAAAAGAATTTTTGATTTTGGGTAAACCTCTAACTATTTCTTGAGAGCTTAATATTCTAAGATTATCAAAATACATATGTCCTAGTCTATTGTGCCAAATGTCAGAATCCTCTAATCTGGCAACATGGTAAGAAGCAGACTTGGGAATCACTGTGTAACAGTTTTCCTGAATTCTGTTTCCTATCAATATACAGTTTCATTTCTCATCAATAATTTTGCAATTATTTTTTGAAAAAGTAACGGTATGATTGGAATCACATAATTGAGATATACTTAAGAGATTAGCTTTAAGGCCTTTGACTAAGAGTACATCATTTAGATCAGGAAGCCCATTCTCACTCAATGTTCCCTTACCTATAATTTGAGATGAAACACCATCTCCAAACATGACATCACCTCCTAAGAAGTCTGTCTTTTTTTCAATTTGGTGTTATCCCCGATCATGTCTTTAGAACATCCGGAGTCTAAATACCATCAAGGTGAAGTGCTTTTTGCCTTTAAAGTAGAAATGACAATGTTACACTTGAGCTGGGGTAATATATCATCTTTTCTAATCCAAATAGGCCTAGTTTTAAAGGTTTTACTGCCTTTTGATTTAGAAAAGGTTTCTGGGGTCTTTCTCAATGGATTTTTCTTAGTCTTGGACCCTCCCTTTTTCTTTTTATAGCTAGAGTTATTTGTGGCCTGTCCAGGGAGAACATAAGTATTTATTCCTTTTCTAGAATAGTTAAAGTTAAGGTACGTGGACGTGTATATCCTTTTCTGAAAACATTCTTCAAGAGTGTGGCCAAAAACATCGCAGTAAGAATAATATTGATGGGTGTTGGTCTTAAATTTATTACTAAAGTCTTTATAGATGGGTTTGGATCTATTTGGTACAGTCGTCCAATTTTCATTGGTCTTAAGTTTTTGTCTTTGGTCTCTAACAGGTGGATAACCATATTTGGCGTGACCATTTGAATTAGATTATTGATTGTACTGATTATGTTTTTCTTGAGATACATTGAGACTAGATTCCCATTTTGAACAGTTTGGTAAGTTTGGCCTTGTTTGACAAAAAATAATATTTTCAGGAGAAAATTTGGTCTTACTGGTGTGCACTATTTCTCCAAAGCTTAGGCCAAACTTATCTTCAGAGTCAAATTTACTTCCAACAACAATTTCCTCATAATATTTAGCTTGGGTTTCAAAGTGTTGACATCTTTTAAACACATTTGAGACCTTTTACTTGGACTCTTTTAGTTCAACAAGGGTATCCTTATACTTTTGTTCAAACGCATGATTTTTCTTAGACAAATCTTTTATTTTTAAGGAAAATTCTTGAATCTCAGTCTCATGAGCAATACACCGGGCAGTATAATCTTTAATATTCTTCCTAATGGCCTGGTTAAGTAAATCGATACGCTCAGTTAATGATTTTATCATTTTTTTAAGATGAGCGCTCTTCTTTGCCGTTTTCGTGTAACTCATGTAAATCAGGCAAATCATCACCAGACTCGCTAAATGTGTTATGTGAAGTGTTCTCTAACACGTTCCTTAGTTCTTTAGAACTAATGTACACATTCAATTTATCGAGAGTATTGATGCTTTGACTCACACTTAGATTACTCTCAACAATCAAAGGATCAGTATGATCATCAACATTAACAGGCAACACAGATTCGTGAGTAGATAGGCATGCATCAACATCATTATATACAATTTTAGCAAAGAAAGACATGCAATACTCATCGTTTTGGGGTTGACTCTGTTTCATCTTCAGCAGAATCACTATAGTCATCCCAAGTTTTACACACATTAGCCTTATTTTTGTTGCTAAAATTAGTTGGACATTTACTAGCATAATGTACCATTTTACCACACCTATGACATTTCACATCTTTTAGGTCTGTCTTTGATCTGTTATTGTCATATGTCCTTTTATTGTCATGTGAGTGTTTGTCATTATCTCTGTCATAAGGTATGCGATTTTAATTTCCTTGATAATTTGACTTGCCTTGTTTAGAGACTACATCATTTCTGAATTTCAAAATCTTTTTGAAATGCTTGCTCATAAGAGTTATTTGATTATCAAGGTCATCCAAATTACAGTCATCAGCACGGTCAGGGTCAAAGTCTAAGGAACTTATTTTAGGAACATGCATTTTAGACAAAAATCACAACATTAGAACTAAAGGGTTTCTTTTTCTGTCTGTTCAGTTTCTTTTTGAAGTCTAAATCCAATTCTACGGTCCTTAATTTACTACTAAGAAGTTCAGGAATCATATTAGGATCATCTATCTCTTCAATGGCATATCTTTTATTGTCAAATTTGGAAGGCAGTGACCTAATCATCTTTTGAACAGTTTCCTTTCTACTATAGGTTATACCATTAGCATGAAGTTTTATGAAAATATCACTTAACCTAATGTAGAAATCATTAAAGGATTCATCGTCATCAATTATTAGGTTGTTGTGTTGCTGGACTAGCATTTGAGTTTTTCCTGCCTTAACTTTATCATCACCTTCATGAGTAGTGACAAGAGTGTCCCATGCCTCTTTAGAAGTTGAACATATGGATATTCTTTTGAATTTGTGTTCATTAATGGACATAAAGATGGCATTCTTGACTTTGTTATTAACTATGGATGCCTTTTTCTCTTCTTTAGTAAATTCACTGAGAAGTTTCTTAATCCTTGTTGGATTAGTTTTAGAGATGGCCTTAGTAGGATGTTCATATCCTCTTTCCATCATTTCTCAGACATCATCACCGAGGATTCCTTGAATGAAAGAAACCATTCGTACTTTCCAGTATGAAAAGTTTTTTCCATCAAAGAGTGGTGGTTTGGAAAGTTTACCAAACTTCTCAAATCCTTCTTCCATATTCAGAATTTTTGAAAGAGGTTTCAATTTTTTTTTTAAAGTTTTAGGATCACAAAAGATGGTCCTGATCTGCTACCACATGAAAAACTTGTTTACAAGGTTAATAACAAAATGTTATAAATTGTGTAAACTCCGAATAAACTTTTTGGGCAAAACTCTTTTCGAAAAACACAAGATGTGTTATCAAAACTTTCTGAATATATGGTCTAGATTTAATAGTTGATTTCCTTCGTTTTTAAAATTTAAAAACCATTTACTAAAACTACCATGTAGTACCAATACAAACAACAGTTAAAAACATTCAAAGGAATAGACACATGAATTTTAATGTGGTAAAACCCTTAATCATGGGAAACATCGACGGTGTCCTCTACGACACAAAACAAAAATTCATTAGAATAAAGAATCAAGTTACAACTCTTAAGCAAACACAAAAGGATCCTAAATCAAAGTTTAGAGTTATACCTACATGAGATACTTGACTCCAAAGGTTTTCTGACTTGACTAATCTCTTCTTTGTTGCTTCTTTGCCTTTTCCTTGACCTCATTCTCTTTGAATTCTGATTCTAGCAACTCTTTCAACTTTAAATCTCAAACAGAACCACTGTGTCTAAGTGTTCCCGTGAGAAGTGTTTGTGAGGTGGTCTATATGCTTTATGCAACTCAACCTCTCAAAGAATTTATACAAACAATATCCTACGAATCAATAAATTATATATGACATGCAAGATCTGATTCAAATGATTTTGTAAAAGAAACTTCTTCTTCAAGATCAGATCTAGAAAAACAACATTGCTTTCAAAAATAACCAAGGTCCTATATGTCTCTTTTTTTATTTTTGTACACGTTTATTTCACAAAGTGTGAAATATAAAACATGAGACACAAACGTTCTTAAGGATCTGATATAGCCTTGAAAACTTAGAAGTTTATTTTTCAAAAATCCTTAGAAACAGATGGATGTAAAGAAAGAGATCCAAACAAAGAACTTAAAAAATAGGCATGTGATGTTTTCTTTAGAAAATCTGAAGTTTCAACAAGTGAAACTTGCTATTTTCTTAGAGATGAGTTCTGAAAGAGACTCAAACTGAAAGAGGTCTTCAACAGACGTCAACCCTACCACTAAACTCACAGAAACCCTAAAATGGCTCTAACACTCAATATTTTGGTTTCTGGTAAATGGATCTTTAAAGGTTAAGGTGTATGAGTTGTTGGAAATCACTCAAAGGTGTGAGGATTTGAAGATATGTTATCTTATTCTCTCTTTTCTCTCCTCTCTTTCTTCCCTTCTCTCTCTACTCTATTTTTTCTTCTTATTCGGAAAAAAATGGCAAAAGTCTCTAAATGCTGAGACTTAGATCCTTTTTATACAGGATGAAGAAGGATATCGAACATCAGTTGCAATCCAAGGGCTGAGATTTGGTCTTATAAGTGTGACTTGAAATCTAATGGCTTATAACAAGCGGTGGAATAACGAAATATCATTGGTTAAGAGGTAAGCCCTGGGATTGTAACTAAAGACATGTAGATCTTCGATGAAAGTCATCCAAAGGCTGGGATTGGTAGGCGGGTTTGTGTCTGTGAGAAAACACAAAATGAAGGCCTTAGGAGCCAACACGTGGACAGTGTAGATCAACCAAAAAATACGTGTTTTGAAAATAATTACAAATGAACCCTGAAGTCTCTAGCGCTTTGACATTCTACCCAAGCTAACTTTGAAGAAAATAAAACACTTTCTGAAATACAATTTATATCCCCAATACTTTTAAAAACCAAATTTCAATAATTCAAAATTATTTGAAAATTATATGAAATGTTTTTTTTAAATTTTTTTAAAGGGACTAAATTGATTTTAATAAGGGTTAAAGTGTTTTAAAAACCACCAATGCAAATAAGAATAAGATATTATGCAGTGAAAATATCCGATAGTGGTTTAAGGATAAAATTAACTTCCCTATTGGATTTTTTGGACTTGATTGCTTATTCTTCTTTCTTCTTCTTGAACATTTCAGATATCGAGTAACTCATTAAATCTAACCTACTTTATCTCAATGTCCAAACTAGTTGGAACTCCTATATAATATAGACTCAAGTAAGTCAATTATATAATGTGTTATCAAATTTGACCATATCAGGATGCTCTTTCTTCCAATCCCATTGTCCATATTCTATAAATTGTGTTGTGTCTTTGAACATACACAATCCTATAAAATACAACAATTATTTAATTAAAACCGTGTAACCTGTACTTACAATACTTTGGATAATAAAAGAATAAAATACTTGCAATTCCTCTCCATATTTTAAAACATGTTGTAAGAAATTATTCAATATACTACCATCTTTTGGGCCACCACCATCTTGAACTGTTATCTTTCCCTTGCCCTTAGCTTGTGATTTTTCCTTCCCATTCTTACTCAATGCTTAGGATTTTGCCTTACCCTTAGATTGATCCTTTGCCTTTGTCGTGCTTTTTGCAATGGCCCCCTCTACATCTTCACTCTCAGTGTCACTATAATCTCCACTATCTTGCTCAATATCACTCTCCTCAATAGGTTCCTATGATTTAACATCATCATTGGTTATTCCCTTTTACGGGGCCTCCTCCACCTCCTCACTACTTTCGCCCTCACTATCACCTTCACCCTCTTTCTCACCTTTATCCTCACTTTCACCTTCCTCACTTTCACCTATAGTGTTTTCTTCCACATTCTCAGTCGCATTCTAATTTTTTGTATATATTATTTCCTATTTATCCATTTTTTTGAATCTTCATATGATGATCCTTTTCCCCACCCATTGCTTTCTCTATCCTCTGACTTTTTCACTCAGAAATTGTCGACGGATTCATAGCTTTGATTTTACCCATGTTTTAATCTGTAAGAGATAATTAAAAGATAAATAAAAACGACATTAATTTATGGAAATGTAATTTTGTATTAATTTTATTTGACTAGTTCCCATGACTGAACATTTGAATCGGTAAGTCTTTTAAGCGACATAGACTTTGTTCGATGAGTGAGACTCAATCATTTGAGTTACAAAGAACCTTCGAAATTTAAAGATTTTTAAGCCACTCACTGAAGACTTCCGTTGCCATACATTCACATTGAAGTGTAGATTATATCCTTTGTTGTAGAGTTTGTGTCTTAAAATGTGCACATATAGTTCAGAGTGAAAAAATTTCACATTAAAGTGTAGATTATATCCTTTGTTGCCATACATTCACATTGAAGTGTAGATGAAGTTTGTGAGCACATTTTTTGGTCACGAACCTCGATCGTGACCCGAGGCCCTGGTCACAACCTAGGTTCGTGATCTCTTAGATATATGGTATAGTGTCAATCCATTGTTCCTGACAAAATAAACCCTCTAAGGATGCCACAATTCTTAATCCCAATATCACAGTCACATGCACATATAGTTCGGAGTCCCAAACTTGCCTCATTAGGCCGAGCCCTAAAGCTGAACGTTGAGGGCAAAAGACTAAATCCCAATTTAATGACTAAACATCACCCTTAAAAGGAACTTAAACCAAAAGCTCTAGTACTAAGTTTTAACACCCCGACCTGGATTTTTTTAGTTAACCTTGGGTCAATTTGATCTGGTTTGACTGTGGTAGATGTGAAATGATGGGAAAAAACATAAATAAGGTTTCCAGTCTATTTTAGTTGATTATAATTTCCTGGTAAAAATTGTATTTTATTTTCAAGATATTTAGACATAATGAATACAAGTATGGAACCCATTAGGCAATGTCCTGGGGTTCAAGTAATTAGAGCTACTCGCGGAAGAGTAATGAAAACATACCTTTAACACACTCCAAAAGTAGGGAATATCAAGGTGAATGAATACCTAGTAGAGATTCCCAACAAAAATACAATATAGAAATGAATGGCAGAAAGAAAGGATGCAATACTATACACATTATGATTTTAACCAAAATTTACATGAAACTACTATACAATAAATGAATTAGTCATGATTTATTTCAAAAAATTATCTTTCATTAGGTTAAATGCCATTAACCATTGTCCATTCAAAGTTGCCATTTCATTCCAAGAAGTAGTTCTTTAATCCATTAACTCACACGGTTAATTAGGGAAAACCATGTTCTTAGATTGTCTTTAAATCATCCAGTTTCCTTTCAACTATTTTAATTTATACCTTAAATCAACATAGGCCTAGTGTTTCTTAAAAGTATCATTTCAACACATGCACCTAGTGTTTGAAAAGAGTTATCCATACACACATGTCAAGTATCTGATTATACCCCACAACTGGGTCACCCACACACTTAATTATTGTTTTGTACACCAAATTATCAACATACACTTGTCAAGGCTAGATTATGCCCACAATGGGATCAATTACACACCCAATTGTTAATTTTTTTTTATTCTCGCAATTTACAAATACCAAATTCATCATTTTAATTCATATATCGAACTTCAACAATCCTGATCTAAAAAAAATACCTAAAACTAATCCCCCCCCAAAAAACCCATCTCTCTCTCTCTCTCTCTATCTCTCTCTCTCTCGGCTCACACACTCTCTCTCTTGATCTCCACTGTCTCTCTGCCACTGAGTAGTTGAATATCATCAGCTCATGATCTCATAGACGCCGCTTAAATCTCTTCCCCGCGTCGCTTGAATTATCTTTATTAAATGGTGAGGGTTAAGAGTAAAATATAAACAAAACCTCCTCACCCCACCCACCCCGTTTATTAAATTATGCGGGTTAGGATCTTTGAAAATTCTCCCCAAACCTTCCCTGTTGCCATCCCTAATGTTACTTAAACTTAGAATACCATTTATATAATTATTTATTACACTATAATCATTCTTCTTGAAGTTCACTAAATTCCATATATGTTCAGGGCTCACACTGTCCTCCATAAATTCCATGTCCAATTACTTCACTGACCAGTTGTTTAGGAACAAAGTCAAAGTCACACGCAAGGGCCTCAAACACTTGTTAAATTTATTCCTGGTAACTCCTTTGTGTAATCTCTTTAACTTTCATTAAGTTTATCATTTGCGGTTCAACCACCATTTTTTACCAACTTGTCCAGCTTATCATTGTATTCATTAGTAGTATAAATACTTGTTTGTATTAATTTTATACATGAACTTTTTATACTTGACATAAGGGGCCAAACCACAAAAAATGATTCACACATGATTTATGCTTTACGCGCTTGTTATGTATTTAAATATGCATTTTAAGTTTAAGTCCCTTTGGGGTCAAAATCATTTAACATGATACTTAGGGTCTATTTCATAATTTCTAAAGTGTTGAGGTTACTTTGCAAATTTCATAAAAGTCAAAGTTTAGTGACAATCAAATATCAAGGACTAATTTATGATGATCACAAGTTTGGGGCTAATTTTTTAATATTTAAAAACCAGGGATTATTTTTAAATATTTAAAATTATAGGGGTGTTTTGCAATATATAAAAGTCCAGGGGTTAATTTTTAATTGATAAAAGTCCAGTTTCCGCACCGTTATAAGCATACTTTTTGTCCTACACGGACATTTTTAAAACTGTTAAATTTTGCACCCCAACTATAATTTGCATAATTATAAGGAAAATTTGTAAATAAACCATGTTTTATTGAATAGACTTTCTTTTCCTTTTATTCTTACCCCAATATACCCTTAAAAAATTACATTTCTCGGGCCAAAATAATATATTTTGAGAAGTTTAGGGTTTAAATTATAATTTCATGTAAACATGAGGTCAAAACCCCTTTCTACAAATATTCATGAATGAGAACATAATTCATAATAACTTGGTTCCTAAATATTAATTTTTCTAAATGTCCACGGGGTTATATAACATTTCAAAAATATCATAATTAATTAAACCCCCTAAACTTATATTTTTAATTTACACAATAATTAATATTCAAATGGTCATGCACAATATATTCTCAGAATAATCAACAAACATAAATATATTCATATCACAAATACATTATGTAATATCACAGGTAAAAGAAGAAATATATCTCATAAAGGTACCCTTAATCATGCTTGGTTAAGAAAATGACATAACACACATACCTATTGGAGACCAAAACAAGAAGAAATTAGTGGGTGAAGAGGACAACCCCAACCTCAAAACGGTGGCCTAAAAGAGATACCAAACTTCTAACTTGAAAATGGACTTTAAAAATTATTATCACTGTATTCCCTCTTCAAATTTCCACTTGAAAATACCCCCATACACCCTCAAACTGTGACGCCCCGCCTAATAAAATACCGATATCAAATTTAAACAGGAGTCTCATATGGTTCATTCTCAGCATCACTGTCGAAAAACCAATTTAATTACTAATAACCTATTAGGCTGGTGTCAAAATTTTATATTAACTAATCTTAATAACCAAACCATTCAAATAAATCAATCACAATAGTTTATATGCAACAACTGAAGTGAAATAAAATAATTGAACTCTCAGTACAACATAATACAACCAAATCGAATGCCGCACTAAAATTCGGTAAAAGAATAAATAAATACAGTTGAACTATAAGCTCGATTATTTCTACCTTACCTCCTATATAGATCTCAAGGATAGAAGCGTCTACAATAAACCTGCATTCATCCACAGCTGCTGCAACAAACGTCCGACTCGAAGGAATCATCATCCAGGCGTCCCTGTGTCTATACACTTATATATATATATATAGAAAGAGAGGGAAAAATAGAGAAACGGGCTAGAGCCCGAGTTTTGAAAATATTTTAGCAAGTGCTTAACATACTTTAATATTTAAAATATGATAGTCTCCATATTTAAACTGGTGTCGCACTCACATGAGATACCCCTCACCTCTCATCTAACACTAAACACCTAACGCATGTATTTTAAAACACCTTAGTTAGCTACCTAGCCTAACTAGCACCTCACATAACTCCCAAGTCACCATACGCTAACACGTACCCTGCGTAATATAAAATATTCTAAGCTATTGTCCGAGCTTATACATTATAATTTCTCACTTATGATTCATCCTTACAATATGAATAACTTTCACTAGTTATTTACACTATTCATGTTTTAGTGTTATTAACCTCATATATAATATTCTCATCTTTATATACGTATATCACCTATTTTATTCTGGATTTTATACTCCCGAAAGATCCAGAATTTATCTCACATTCCATTCTTTATTATGTCTGTATATATATGCTTCACATCTCATATAAATGTATATATATATATATATATATATATATATATATATATATAATATACTATACACATCAAGTATATCCATACTTATATATCACACACTATATAATTATAATAACCATCCCTCAGAGCTATAACTCAATGGATGCAGTCTCTCAATGTTATCATCTTCCAGGGAATTGCTCACACACAATCCTGGGCACCAGCGGTCAGACTCTCACACCGACTTGCTAAAAACCAATTCACAACATATGGGAAGAGGTCAGAGTTCCTCACCAAAAATGAGAACGAAATATACCCACCACGTCTCACCCCTAATAAAAATCACACAATATAAAATGGACGCTATGGCGTGGGGGCTATACGCTTCCGGCTCCTTAAGCCAGGGGCCTCATCCAAATCGCGCAACTTCCCATGATAGCACTAGAGGGGTATGCTTCACATAAATATACCATTCACACATAATTATATCATATATATATTATCACTATATACCCGTATATATATATATATATATATACACACTATAATCCGGATAATCGTGCATATCTCTCGTAACATTAGCCTTTATTTCCCGAATATAAACATTTGATTTAATTCCATAAGTATTCACGAAATTATAATATAAATACCTCATTTTTTTCTAAATATTAAGCTTATCACAACTAGCTCGTATCCCAATTACATCCGAAATTCCTATTCGAATCCCAAGGGTCCTTTTCCCATTAAAACTCTTAAAAATCACAAATTCTCAGAACTTTAATTTATGGCACATTACACACCTTTCACTAAAACAATTATAACTCCCTATACGGAAGTCCAAATGAACCCATTCAAAGTTCATTAGAAATATAACTTCCATATATTTTGTTTCATCTATGTCTCATCATTTAATTCAAATTACAGAGAAAATGGCATGCAGTTGAATTTTTTATAAAATTTTCGTAACTCAGCTGTTCTGGCAGCTTAAACACCTTGCACTAAAACAACTATAACTCACTCTATATAAGTCCTATTGATATGATTCAAATATAATTAGAAATATAACTTCCATAACTTTCTTTTCAATCATAAATGACCATCTAATTCAAATCATACAGAAAATGGCATGCATTTGAATTATCTATAAAATTTCTATAACTCAGTTGTTCTGGCAGCTTAAACACCTTGCGCTAAAACAACTATAACTCACTCTACATAATTACAATTTACCTTATTAAAATATCATTAGAAATATAACTTCCATATATTTCTTTTCATCCATAAATGAGCATCTAATTCAAATCATACAGAAAATGGCATGCATTTGAATTGTCTAAAAAATTTCTGTAACTCAACTCTTGAGGTAGCTTAAACACCTTGCACTAAAATAGCTATAACACATTCTACATAAGTCCAATTTACATCATTAAAATATCATTATAAATATAACTTCCATATCTTTCTTTTCATCCATAAATGAGCATCTAATTCAAATCATACAGAAAATGGCATGCATTTGAAGTCATGCTAAAATTTCTGGCAGATTAAAAATTTATCTTAATTCAATTTCATGGTTTCTTTAATCCTCAGAAGAACCATTTAAGATCACATATTTTCTATGAATTAATCTAAGATTTATTTATTAAGATTCTATGTATCATATGGGCTTCAATTTTTCAGATTTCATATGGTATAAATATCACATTCAATTTCTATGAAATCATTTCACAAAACCCATTTTCTCACATAAATCCAACCCAAAAATTCATATTTTTCACCGTCTATAATATGAATTATAAACACAAATAAATTACTAAAGCAAGTTACACAATTTCCTTGATGGATAAATTCGACGACTTCATCCAAAAAATTTGTTGAAGCTAGTCCGGATTTCTCTTCTTCTTCTTCTCCCTTTTCTTCTTCCTCTCTTTATTTTCTTTCTTCTCTTTCTCTCTCTTAGGGATTTTAATTGGGGAAATAAGGCTTCTCACCTTAGTAAACCCGTAATTGGGTGTATATCCAATTATAAAATGACTCGTGTACTCAAATTGTAGTCCCGACTAGTCCAAAAATCCCCCGAAATCCAAACATTACCCCTGAGTACTTTATTTTGACTATTTCAGCCCATTCGGGATCAACAGTGTACTCGAAATCACCATCCGAGTCACTTATAAGAAATCTACTTTTTGAACCCAACACAGCTCTACACGCGTGTTACGAATAAAATATTACCACTCGTCGCTTTTGCCCGCCTGCGACATAATATAAAAATAATCTAACTCATTTTCTTATTCCCGTAAGTAAATATAGTACATATAAATATTAATTTGATTCTTTTCAATTAATATTTAATCCTATCATTTTATTTCTCAAATTATTAAATTACAAGCACTCGTGTAATTTAAATACCCATAAAAGTACGGGGTGTTACATACTTCTCCCCTTATAAAAGAATTTCATCCCCGAAATTTGGAAATGCCTGGTACCAAATATTTTGTATCCTTAACCCCATGGCATCCTCTACTAACAAAAATTAAATAATGAAAACATTTTAGTGCCTCCCCTATACACCCGCTGGTGGTACCCACTTATCTAAGGGCCTACTCACTATAGCTCCAGCTTAACGATAAGTTTGTTAGAATATTTTCTTACTAATATGATCCGTCGTTCACAAGGTCTCACCTTGATAATGGTACACAAACACATTGTGATTCTACTAACAATATCCCAATAAGATGAGCCTATACATCACTGGCTCAATCATCTCGATGCTAATGGAAGGTCGCACATTACTAACTGCTAGCTTACCTTATTTACCAAAGCATAAAAATCCCCTCATGAGAGAAACCACGATAACACCTGACCACTCTTATCAGTCCTTAAAACTTTGATTCATGGCAAAGTAACTCTTTCGAGGTTCATAACTCGTACAAAACAGTTTGTGGTTCCCTCCATTTTTGCCCAACCATGAACTCTATTAGTTTGCCTATCCATCCCATCACTGAAATCACTAATTTATTAATAACTTTCGGTCGATCGACTCAAACCAACCTTTTTTCACCTACGAGTGGTGCACCTTGAGATAACTTCACGTTGTCTCACTCAACACCAATCCACACGCTTAATTTTTCACATTACGTGATAAATCTTACTCCCTTTTTCCTGGAGTATACAAAAACTGTGACCCCTTTTCCTGTAGTATACATTACGTGATACATCTTACTCATCTTGCAGCGTGCCCAAAGCCGTTATGGTATCTCGTGTCTCCCGCAATAGCATGATCTCATCCGCAAGCCTTTTTTTTAATTTAACTTTAAATTTTTACTCAACTAAATGAATTTAATCCAATTCTTGTATTTCAAGTTTAATGATACTCACTCTAAATGTATATTAGCTAAATTTCAACATTTTAATTTATGTCATACTAAATATACACTTAATTCAATAACTAATAAATTACTCCATATAAATATACCAATGCATAAAAAATCATAAAATGTACATGATTTTATAAAATTCAATTCCCATAAAATTAATAAAAAGTCGAGTCATTAAAGTTGAGGGGATGACCGAAGGCGCTAAGCCTACGAGGGATGAGAATGTATATTATGGAGTCAGGCTGTTGGAGGATAAGAGGATCCTCATGAGATAACCTCTGTGCCATCACTTGATTTTTATGCAGAGTCCGAGTGGATAAGTAAGTGACATTCTTTTTTGTTTGAATTTTATTCTTTGTGCATTTTATTTGAGATAAATATTTGTTTTTTGACTTTTGGGTTCTTTTTGACTTATTTTGGGCATGTTTTTGCAAGCTGCGATCTCTTTCTCTACTACTTGGGCTCAAGGGTCCCACTACACTAGAAATGCTAATCTGGCACGATTTTTTAATGTGCCAAAATCAAGAGTGACAGATTGTATTTTTGGCATGGTTTAAAATTGTGTTAGATTCTATCCTAACAATACTCATATTTAAAAATTTGGTATTATTTTGGCATAATTTAAAACCGTGCCAAAGAGTGCACATGGCAGCACATTGTTAACCCACATTTCATGGCGACCCCCTTTGATTTGATTAATTAGAATGTAACATGTGTGAAAATATAAGTTCAACATGTGTCATTTCTAATAAGCTTTTGGAGCGGTTATAAAGCATGCAAAATTACATTAGAATTATTATTAAAAATATCAAGAATATATTTGGCACAGTTTTAAATCATGCCAGATTTTTTAGAAAAATAATTATTTATTATTTATGAACAATTAGGAGAATCAGCAGTTGCGAATATACTAAATTTTTAATAATAGGAAAATATACACATTAAACTTCAAAATATTACAGGTCTTAATATTTCCAAGAACAAAATATTTGGCATAGTTTACTTTATTTTTTGGATATATATTCTTAAAAACTTGTTAATGTAAAACCCACTTAGACATAAACCTAAAATTTAAAAATAATATCACACAAGCCCACATGACCAAAAAAATCAATAATTCCAATCTCGAATATCAAGAAAAATAAATAATTAATCTAACTCCGAATATCAAAGTAAAATATGAAGTTGTTTAGGTGTCACAGTAGCTCAGTAGTTGCTCAGGAAACCATTGATACGTGCATACATTCCATGTGGATAAATGCTAAATCTAAAATGTTATCCCATAGAAAATAGAAGATTAAAGTAATCAAATAATGTTTAACAACTTATATTTAAGAAGAAAAATTTCAAAAAACTTGTTCTTGCCTACGGATATGGTCAGTTCACACACGTTACAATGGTCCATCTTGAGGTGTTCTTGCCTGTTTAAGGACCATTTGGTTTATTTTTTAGATTTCCTTGCCAACCTAAAATTTGAGTATACTTGTCATTTTGTTAAATCGAGAGTTCGATAAGAATATGGTCTGTTCACACATGTTACTATGGTCCATCTCGAGGTGTTCTTTCTCCTTCTAGGACATTTCATTACTTTTTTGAGATCTCACCCCCAACGACCCATTTTTAATCTAAAACTTACTTATACTTGTCATTTTATTAAACATAAAGGTTGATATGGACACTGTTAGTTCACACGCGTTATAATAGTCCATCTTGAGTTGTTTGTGACTCTCTCCGGTTGAATTGATTGATTTTTTGAGATTTCACCACCCCAAAGCCCCATTTTAACTTAAAACTAGCGTATTCTTGTAATTTTGTTAAATTATGAAAAATTATCCGAGTCGATAAAAATAATCTCAAATGAATTATTTCCTATATTAATCCCAATTAATTATTTATCTTACTTCAATATATTAATTCAGATAGTATAAATATGGTGAAAATTAAATAATCGGTTTCAATTTGTTCCTAATCAAATTAATTAAATCAACTTTAAAATTTTCCAATTAATTAATTAGGTCCAAATTCAGATTAGGTTACAGAAATTAACAATGGTGGAAAATAAAAGAGATCACACAAATAAGGATTTGGTCATTTAGTGTGGAAACCCTCTCAGGAAAAAATACATGTACCCACTCCACACACAAGTCCACTAGTACAAAAATTTCAGGCATTACAAAAGAATAAACAAGAATTACAATAATTGATATAATCGCAACCACACATCGTCATTGTTTCAAAATCCAAACCTCCGTAGTACAAGTTCTATCAATCTCCACTGCAACTTTGACTTGACAACCACAACCCCCGGGTCTCGATATCCACCGATCTAATGGAACAAATTTTTCTTCTTGAATCTCCACCGCAACTTTGATTCCTAGATCACTAGTCTGGAAAACTTTCCTTCGATTGAAACCAAAGTCAATCGACTCAATGATCTAAAAAATTTCCTCAAGATTTGATCACAACAAAATCCAAAACATCCACATATTTGAATTGAATTTGTGGGAATTTTTGTTTCAGAAAAATGCCATTAATATATGTGAGTTAATGAGTAAAAGGGTTTTTCTAAAACATTAAAAAAAGAAACAAAACCAAGCAGTGTGTTTGGTGTTGAAAACTCTAAAGGGATCAATGTGTAAAACAAAGGTGTAGTTCACTATTTGAGACTCATTAAACTCCTTTTATAGAAAATTGGTTGAAAGAAATGAATCCTCAATTTAAAAAACATTTAAATAATTAAAAATGATTAAAATGCTTGCTGATTATGGAAACAGAAAAATAAAATAAAAACAAAAACAAAAAAACTAAATAAAAATAATAAAAAACACGCACTGAGAAAACCAAAGAAACCCACTACCCTACCCACCATGAAGTATCTACAGAGGTTTCAGCACCCATTATAGCAGTGAGGAAAGTCGCTATAGTGGCCTCACACAACTAAGGTTATGGGAAAAAGTGATGTAATCGTGGTCCTTGGAAGAATGTGGCTCAACTGCGGCTAGGACATGAACGATACTAGAGAAAAATACTTTTTCCTCTTATGAAAATAGGAGTAACCCTTGTAGGTTGGAAGGCTTTTAAGGATGATTTAAAATGCCAAAAACAAGTGTCACTGAAATGTTTGTAGCATAAAAAGTAAGAAAAAAAACCCTTAAAAATATTTTAAACATCATTAAAAAAATTTACCAAAGTAAAAAATATTTTTATATTTAAACATAATTTTCCCACATTATATACCTATTTTTACGATTTTGAACTTTGGTATGATGAATTATTTGCATCTTGCTAATGCTGTTGTGTTGATGACGTGTAATTCGGTTGTGTAGCCGATCTTCAATAAACCTAAAACACTTTTTGAATCTAGAATTTAGACAACAAGGAGAACAATATTCTTACAAACTAGAAGTATAATAAGGGCATGATTAGTTCACACATGTTACAATGGTCCTTTTCTAGGTGTTCATGCCTCTTTTTAGGCCAGTGGTGTGTATTTTTTAGATTTCACCTCCAATGCCCCATTTTCAACCTAAAACTTGCACACACTTGTCATTTCTCTCAATTGAGATATGATAAGGACATGGTGAATTCACACACTTTACAATGGTCCTTCTCAAGGTGTTCGTGCCTCCTTCTGGGACATTTGGTTGTACTTTCGAGATTACATTAACCAAATGCCCCATTTTTAATGTAAAATTTTCACATGCTTATCATTTTGTTAAACCAAATGAATGATAAGGACAAGATAAATTCACACACATTACAATGGTGCCTCTTGAGGCGTTTGTGTCTGCTTTTGGGCCATTTCGTTGTTGTTTTGAGATTTACCCCCAGTGACTTATATTTAGCCTAAAACTTGCAGATACTTGCATTTTGTTAAATCGCGAGTCTGAAAAGCACACGGTCATTTCACACACGTTATAATAGTCCATCCCAAGTTGTTCGTGCCTCTTTCTAGGCGAGTTGGTTGTACCTTTGAAATTTCACTACCCAAAGCCCCCTTTCAACCTAAAACTTGCATATACTTGTCATTTTGTGAAACTATAAGTTCGATAAGGACACAATCAGTTCACACACATTACAATTGTCTATCTCTAGGTGTTCCTACCTCATTCGATGCCAGTTGGTTGTATTTTTGAGATTTCACCCACAACGCCCTTTTTTATAAACTAAAACTACCACGTACTTGTCAATTTGATAAACCAAAAGTCTCATAAGGACACAGAGTTCACACACATTATGATGGTCCTTCTCAAGGTGTTCGTGCATATTTTTGAGCGAATTAGTTGTATATCTAATATATCACTGCCCCAAAGGCCCATTTTAACCTAAAAGTTGCATATGCTTCTCATTTTATTGAGACGGGAGAACGAAAAGGGCAAGATCAGTTCACATACATTAGAATTTACCTTCTCGAGGTTTTCGCCCCTCATTCCACCTTTTTTGGTTATATTTTTGAGATTGCACCCCCAATGCCTCATTTTAGCCTTAAAACTAGTGTATACTTGTTATTTTCTAAATCGAGAGTCTGATAAGAACACGATCAGTTCACATGCGTTAGAATGGTCCATTTCGAGGTGTTCTTTCCTTCTTCTAGGAGATTTGGTTGTTGGTTTTCAATTCACCCCCAATGCCCTTATCTTTAACCTAAACATTATGTATACTTGCTATTTTGTTAAATCAGGAGTTCGACAAGGACACGGTTAGTTCACAAATACTGCAATGGTTCCTCTCGAGGTGTTTGTGCCTCCTTCCAGACCATTTCATTGTTGTTTTGAGACTTCTCCCCCAAATTCTTCATTTTACCTAAAACTTGTATATACTTATCATTTTCTTAAACGAGGAGTCTAATAAGGACACGGTTATTTCACACACATTACAATGACCCCTCTCGATGATTTCACGCCTTTTTTCGGGCCATTTAATCACCGTTGTGCGATTTCAACCCTAACACCCAATTTTTAACTTAAAATGTGCATATAATTGTCATTTTTGTTAAAATGGGATTACAATAAAGGCATGATTATTCACACACATTAAATTGATCAATCTATAGGTGTTCGTGCTTCTTTCTAAGCGAGTTGGTTTTAGTTTTATAATTTCACCACCCAAAAGCCCCATTTTAACCTAAAACTTTCTTATACTTGTCATTTTGTTAAAACGGGAGTTTAATAACATCACGATCAGTTCACACACATAACAATCGTCCCTCTTGAGGTGTTCATGTCGCATTCCACACCAATTGGTTGCATTTTTGACATTTTATCCCCAATGCTCCATTTTTGACATAAACCTTACATATAGTTGTCATTTTGTCAAATTGAAAGTTCGAAAAGGACACAGTCAATTCAAACATATTACAATGGTTTCTCTTAAGGTGTCCGTGACTCATTTCAGGCCATTTGGTAGGTATTTTGATATTTCACACAAATGCCCTATCGTTAACCTAAAACTTGTGTATACTTTTCATTTTGTTAAACCAGGAGTCCGATAAGTACACAGTCAGTTCACACACATTACAATGGTCCCTCTCGAGGCGATCGTTCTTCCAACCATGTCATTTCACTACGATTTTGACATTTCACCCCCAACGCTCTATTTTTAACCTAAAACTTATATATTCTTATCATTTTATTAAAGTGGGAATCTGATAAGAACACATGTCAATTCACACACGTTATAATGACCCCTATCAAGGTGTTCGTGTGACTTTCTGGGCGAGTTGGTTGTATTTTTTAGATTTCATTCTGAAAGCCCAATTTTTAACCTAAAACTTACGTGTATTTATGAGTTAGTTAAAATGGGAGTCTGATAATGACACAATGAGTCCACACATGATACAACGGTCCCTCTTGAGGTGTTTGTGCCTCTTTCGAGCCAGTTAGTCATATTTTTGAGATATCACCCAACACCTCATTTTTAACCTAAAACTTACTTACTTGTCACATTGTTCAACTGGGAGTTCGATAAGGACACAATCAGTTTACACACGTTACAAGGTCCCTCTCAAGGTGTTCATGCCTCCTTCTGGACCATTTTATTATTGTTATGAGATTCCCCCAATGGCACACTGTTATATTAAAACTTGTGTATACTTGTCATTTTTTAAATACAGAGTCCAATAAGGACACACCCAAATCACACAAATTAAAATGCCCGGTGTCAAGGTGTTCATGCCTCCTTATGGACCATTTTTTTTTTGAGATTTCACCCCCAACTTTTGATTTTTTATCATCAAACTTGTGTATGCTTGTCCTTTTTTAGACCGAGACTATGATTAGGACATAATTAGTTGACACACATTAAAATGATCCATCTCGAGGTGTTCGAGCCTCCTTCCTGGCCATTTGGTTTTTATTTTTGATATTTCACCCCCACCCTCCATTTTTAACCTTAAACTTGTGGATAATTATCATTTTGTTAAACTGGGAGTACCAGAAGGACACAGTCAGTTAACACATGTTACAATGGTCCTTCTTGTGGTGTTCATACCTCTTTTCTAGGCCATTTGGTCGCTTTTTGATATTTCACCCCCAACCCTCCCTTTTGTTTACCCTAACATTCATGTATACTTGTCATTTTGTTAAACCGAGAGTTCGATAAGGACACGGTGAGTTCACACATGTTAAAATGGTCCCTACCGAGCTATTTATCCATATTTTTGAACCATTTGGTTTGTTATTTTCAGATTTCACCCCTTAGCGTCTTATTTTTTTATTCTAAAACTTACTTATACTAGTCGATTCGTTAAATGGGGAGTCCGATAATTACACAACTAGTTCCCACATATCACATTGGTCCAGTGTGAGGTTTATTTCTACCTTTTGTGTCATTTTATTATTATTTTGAGATTTCACCCATAATGCTACTGTAGTACCCTGTATTTTTAATAATTTTTAAATATTGGATTAATTAAATTAAACATGGGAAATTAATTGATAATTAATCCGGATTAAAATAAATACTAACTAGTGAGATAAGAGTTAGTAATTATCAGTGAGAATTATATTGAATATTACCGGGTGAATAAAGCAATATATGATTGTGAATATAATTGTGAATTTATGAGAATTGTCGCGAGTGAGAAATATGATAATTGAAAATTACGGTAATTAAGTCGGGATGCACATGTCAGTCGTGTCGGGACTTAATTAAGGGAATAAAAAGCAATTTTTTTATCAATCTAAATGGTCATTTCGAGTGTGGAAATGTGTCCAGAAGGGTCGAGATAGTCAGAAAAGTCTACCCGAGGGTTTAGTTGGATTCCGAGGCAATTTTAGGGTAAATTGACATCCTGGTAGGGCATTTTGGTAATTTATATTTTTGGGCTTTAATTACCTACGAAATTAGGAGAGGGAATGTATCTGATACATAAGGTAAGTTAGGATTTTCATTCACAAAATCCAAGGGAGTCACAGTGGAAAAATGAGAGCTAATTCTAGGAGTTTAAGGCTAAGAACCACCATCTTGCACCACTGAGACCACCACCGCGTATATCGGAGAATGAGGAACGCAACCATACCAACTACACCAACTGATCAGACCTTCTTTCAATAGGAAAGTGTTTAAACTTGTAAACTTTGAGCAATAATATCACCCATGTTACCCGATTTGGAAATTAATTCGAGTTACGGGAATTTTAGGACAAGGATGATTTAGAACCGTAGGATGTAGTGAGTCACCTAATGATTTTATGGGTAAAATGAAGGGTAAACTTTGAGTGGTGAGTAATAATCGAGAGCGTACGATAAAAAGTGAAACTGTCATTCAATTAAATGTAGGATATTCGGGATAGAGATATACTACGTATGAGATTTATGATATGGGACGTGAGTATACCTATATTTGTGTTATGAATATATATAGGTGAAATGAATACCTATTATGTGATTGATTTATTATGTGTATGACATACCTACGCTACTTGCTATCGCAAGAGGTTTTGAACGGGGACAGTTTCATCCTGATGAGCCCACTGGGGGAATTTTAAATTGGTGCCTCAAGACATAGAACCTCAGAACGACTTATCGGTGAGTTGATAAGACAACGGTCATATGGGTGCGTAGGTATGTGCATATCCCATAGGCTTGGAACTATGTTCGCCTCCAATATGTGTGATTTTTATATTACGGTTCATGAGTGATTCGATAGTCCTTATTTAGTATGAGATGTACCAAGACTAGATAACAGAGTATGCATTCACCGCAGCTCAGTCTAGGGGTGCCGTATTAGTATATATAATATATAGTGATGAATATGCATATATACTTGTGATATTATCTATTTTGTGAAAGTTGTAGATAAGGAAGCTGATAAAGTTTTAAGTAGATTAAGTATGTGAACACTTAAACTTGTTGTGAAACTTTTATTTGGAATAATAAATGCAAGAACATTTAATAATAATTGTTTATGGAAAATACGTGTTATCACTAGGAGTGATTATTAGAAAGTGGATGTCTACGTTATAGTTAAGTGATGACAATAACTAGGATGGTTTAGAGTTATGTTAGGCGTGCACAATAGTTGAGAGGTGATGATCTCAAGTGAGTGTTCCAAAAGCTAACATGTGTATTATATTTGCTTTACTACATTTTAAATACTTGCTAAACTGTTTTAAAATATTTTTCACCCGGGCTCTGACCCGTCTCTTGCAAAATCTCTTTTTCTTGTGAAATTATTTTTCGGTGTCCAGTCATAGGGGCGCCAAGCTTAGACTATTGGATCTTTTTACGTGCTGCAACTATTGTGGGAGTTATAGGTCCTCGTATTTAGATGCCTCAACATCTATGATTTCAGTTCTTTGATTTAGGCTTCTCAGTTAGGGCATGTGTCACCCATTCTTAGTTTATTTATGTCAGAGAGACATTGTACTCATTTCATTTCAGTATTTTAGTTTCAGTTGGATTTAGTATTATTACGATTGATGGTTTGGATTTTGTTTAACTGGGTCGATTATTCCAGTTTTATCATATTCAGTTAGATGGTGTTTTATTAATTATTTGTTTATTCATAAGAATGGTGAATGGGTTAAATGGTTCAAATTAATTGACATTAATTATTGGATAAAATATTTTAACACTAGCTTAATTAATTATTAGGTGATTAATAAAGAATTTTTTCGACAGTGATGGTAAGAATGAACCAACCGGATATTATGTTTGAAATTTTATAAAGGACTGATCACTCAGTATTTAATTTGGCAGGGTGTCACAGGTGGTATCAGAGCATCAGTATCTAGAGTCTTTTAGGATCTATGCGGCTTTTCACGTTTTAGCGTAGCTTTCTTTGATGTAGAGCCTTATCATAGGACTGTTGTATTCCTCTACGTTTGTGACTTACGCTCTCCTGCAATAAAGTATAGTTGATGTGATTCATATACGAATTCGGCTGGTCTTCATAGACCAAAAATTAATCGAATGACCAGCGAGGTTCGTAAGAAGGACTGTAGGAGGTGAAGCTAAGCAGAAGACATAAAGTATTCGGGGAATGGTGATCGCGAAAAAGTCACCTTGAGCATTATTCAAGCAAGTGATAATGAAAAACTCACTCGAATGAAGTAACTTCCTCAAATACCGTCATAGTTAACGTTAGTACTATTTCAAACTCGCCCAACTTCGTCAGCAAAGGTGAGGGAGTCAAAAGAACTGTTTTGATAGCCATTTATCAAGATCTGGGGAAGAGAGAAAGTGAAATGGGACAATGGAAGAAATAAATCCAAAGGCAACTGTGTAGGGTGAAGTACAATAACACCCAAGATTTAATTTTGGGCAATTTTTTATCTCATAGGGGCAGTATTAAGTGGTAAGAGTCAGTCACCACATACAAAGAAATATGTGTGAAATTCAACAAAAAATTTGAGTATGATTTAACGATGAGGTTTTCCATCTTCTGTTCTAACAAAGATTCAAATAGAATTTTGAAACTTACCACAAGGGATCGTGAGGGAAAGGCTAATTTTGTTAACGAACTTCGTACCTGGCAAAGAGCGTAGAATAAAAAAAGGTTTTATATTTGATAAAGGATCCATGAGTAGAATACAAAAAAAAGGTATGGATGAGATATCCATCTAGGATGACTAATGTCGATGTTGTCAAGGTTGTAAGTTTACAAATTTATATCAGCACTTCCAAAAGCAGTGAGCTAGGAGGGTTAGAAAATATAATCGAAGAGCAAGACCAGTGATCGAGTGGAAAAACCAAGCGTCCGTGTAATATGCTAGTTGTTGTTATCGGCTTCCAATCTCAATACAAAAAAAACCTAAACTTGTAACTACACTCTTAAGGAGTATAGTGGTGAGTCTGGGTATCGAATCCACAGGGAGTTAGGACGTGTGAACCTGACGACAAAGGTAAGGTAGTTTAATCCTAAAGTTGATGTTAAAATAAAAAAAAAGAAAAAGATGATTGGTTTTTGTTTTTTATCTATGAATTAACTAAATTCAATTAAATTAACCTATGCATGAAAAATTAACTAACTAAGAAGGAATTAATATGAATGAAGAAATGGGTTAAGAATACACTCCCCCAAACCCTAGTGTGTATGCCAGAACCAAATTAGTCATAAATTAGATAATTGATCAGACCCAGTCTTTAGTACTCGAAAGCATTACATATATGAGGTTCAATCCCACATCATACATAATCAAAGAATGAGTAAATCAGTGTTGCAATAGTTCACGTGCGTTGCATCCTTAAGCACCCCGATTACCTAGGGTAAACGAGGTCAAAAGGTCTACAATGGTTGTGAAAGTATACAACACGATCTACTCACTTATTTAATTTAGAGGAAAATTTTTATATCTATGCATACCAAATCGGGTTGGGTTCATGCATCCCCACCCTTAAAAACTTAGCTTAACATGGTTTTATGAGAAGAAAATAACTTCATAACTATGCATGGAATTATGTATCTAAGAAACATTATTTCAAAAGAAAGTTGCAAAACAAGTGATAATTGAATTGAAAATAAAATTGAAACTAAACAAGGGAATGGAAGTTGATACTTGGATTGAAAAATTGAAACTTATAATCAGCACTGGGGAAAAGAGATGAACTTGAATTAAGGATACTCCTTCTTTCTCAAACTTACAAACTAGGGTTTTTTCTCAGAATATGAAAATTGTCTACTAAAGAAAAAGAACTAAAAAGGCACTCTAAAATTCGACCCCCTTGGAAGGATGTAGGGTTTGGCCTGTTATAACACCAACCAGCACGATTTGACATCTAATTGCGATGAGCTGTACAAGATATTCCTAGATTTTCACCTCTTTAGCTCTAAATTAAAATTCAGAATTTTAACAGCCAAATCGGTCCTGTTATCATCGGATCGGTTTGGTTCCATCCGGATCCGTTCTTTTTTATTTCTCCGGACCGGTCCTGTTTTTCTGGTCAATTTCTCTTCATTGTCTCGCAACTTCAAAGCCTCGTAACTTCTTCACCGTAGCTCGGATTGAGGTTTCGTTTTTTCCAGTGTTCTTGTAATTAGAATATCTTCAACTTTCTAATTGGACCCACCTCCGTAATATGACTGTAAAATTGCAAAAATTCCCTTGAACTTCCTATTTCTTGCTTTCTTTCACTGTTTTGCATTCTCTTTCGCACTAATTTGCATGAAATACATGTAAAACACACAAAACATGAAATACTTGCCAAAAAGGGTTAGTGGCATAAATATAAGACAAGTCCAAGCTATTTACAATGCACAGGATCATAAAAATACCGAAATTAAGAGGATAAATGTGAAGAATTTATGCCCAATCTATTAGACTTAACGGTGTTAGGGAAGCACCATATGAGAGTATACCTAGTAGGGGGACCATTTAGATGATTTTGACAGATTGAATTCCTACAAAATGATGATGGAGTCAATCATGGCCATGGAGGCCAAAGATAAGTTCCATAGGACCAACGTAGCCAAAAGGACAACAAGAGTAATAATTGGGCCCGAGACTACCAAATCCTAGAGGAGGACACCCCGACATGGCCAGTGAGGCCAAAGATAAAGGATAGTGTAGGAAGATGTTCTATGTATTGAGAGTAGGGTCACCTATGTTGAACTCATTCGCAACAAGATAGCAAGACTAGTAAACTTGGGAACTGTGCCAGTGGAGCATAACAGTAGGAGGAGTGGGATTTTTGGTAAGGAAAATTGGGCTAAGACAGTTAGGTTAGGGGTTACCAACCTAATAGTGGTGGGTTCAATTAGGACAAACAAGGTCCATAACATATCCATTCCCTAGGGCCGTTGGGAATAAATAGAAGGACGGAGGCGGCAGTATGGCTAGGGTCAGGGACATAGGCATTTTTCTGACGATTGTTATATCGAGAAGAGATTTTTGGATCGATGCTTCCCTTGAGAAAGTGTAGGCCATAATAAAAGAAGGGATCAACTAAAGTGAGGTATAGGGCAAATATAGAATTAGTTCAATGATGTACAACCATTGTAATAGATCGGGGGTTAGTTTCGATACAGGAGAACATTTAGGGAATCGACGATCATGAGAGACAAATGCCAAAGAGTGGTAATATCTTTGGTTCACCATTGTAAATATGGGATTAACTCGAGTGACATGTATACGTCACAAGTTATGATTATTAACACTAAACTTTAAGAGAGAGTCGGGTTTAGTGGATGCGTTGGAAATATAGGTCTGGTTGTTATAAATATAGCTACCGCTGGGTAATGGGGATAATTTTTATTGTCATCTGTAGTGGAATGGGTGTAGACACTAAAATAATTTGATGTTTTGTTTTTTCTACGTTGGAGAGTCAGAAAAGTAAGACTTATTATAACTATGTGTAGTGACTGGATACCGAGAGTTTGAGCGGTAGTAGGTTGTGTGATAAAACTATCGTGCTTGTTATTCTAGGGAAAAAATTATTAATTTGTGAGGCATAACCTGAAAGAGGGCCGAGCCTACTTACGTATATTGTATGTTATGTTATGATCAAATGTAAAGAGATATATCTTTAATGTTATATCTGGATACGAAAATATTATAGACTTTAGTGAGTATGATGTATAGTAGTATTTGATCCCGGTGCGTAAGGAATTTTCATTGATGTAATTCAGTGTGCTTTTATGTTATTTATCGAGCGGAGATATATAACTCGTTATTTATATATCCCTAAGAGCTTATGATAATAGGAGCATCGTGTTGTTTGTCGTCTTTGGTGGCATGAGAGTGGATGAGTAGACTTTTATGTCAATAGACGGGGATTAGGGGGTACATATTATGGACTGAGGACGTTACGGATCTCGATGGCCAACATTGTTAGATAGTAGTGTATCGAGGGGGATCCTTGTTTGGATTTCTCTTTGCGAGACATCCCACGCATGAAACTTAGCGAACGCTGGAAGTCGGGAGAGGTTTGGTCTTTAGTACCATGGTTATTATACATATGCGTGAATATAACTGAGAGTTGATAATTTTATTTTTATTTAAGGTCGGTAGAGCTGTATAATCTTGATGTGAAATCTAGTGTAGAAAGCTTTCACCATAAATAGATTTGGTGGGGAAGCCTAGAAAATAACGAAGTTACAACTAAGTGGGTGGTTGCGTAAAACCTTATTGTATAATCATACCAAGTGTATTACGTGAAATGGAAGTTTATTACGTTCAGTTGATTTGTGCCGAAGTGCAAAGGACATAGGTTGTATGGGCTCCCTAGTTAGTTGAAATTTTTAGTATCATTCTCGAGGAGAAAACGTGGAAACATATGAAATGAACGCAGATTCACAGGTAATATAGAGATGTGACTAAAATAATATAAATATAATATATTTGCATTGAGAACATGGTGTGTCACCAGAAATCGAAGAGTAGTTGGAAAAATGGGGTGATTAGAGTGTTGAAAAGTACATAGAATGTACATTTTTATTTTCGAGGATAATCAGAAACTACTTAGCGCAGAGGAGTAATATGACTAGAATTACGCCATAACCAATTGAAGGTTTAGAAGTCTGAATGAAGTAGACGATAAATTATTAGGATGTCATTTTTGTAAAATTCAGGATGGTGGTGAGAGTATAATAGCTTACACCAAGTTTGGAATCTGACATAAGTGGTCAGGGGTGGTTAGGAATGTCTCATGTGGAGAGAGTTATGAGAGTTAGCATTAAAGGAAATTGGCACCCAAGTAATATGACATTTTTTTCATATAAAGATGAAAGAGACACTAGAGTTTAGGCTCATCTTTTTGAAGCATTGTTAGTGGATTCATGATAATTCCGTGTCTCATTAAATGAGCGACATCCAAAGAAATATATCAGCATATAAGAGTGGAAATGACTGAGATCATATATGGAGTAATAAGAAGTGGACTTTAAGTCATAATGGTGACACTGACATATGTATAGGGGAAGCGCAAAAATAGAATTATGGGATTTACTATGAATACGTTCAGATGATTTGAGTGTTAGAATCCGAAGTGATAGTATCGGGACATATTCGAATTCTGAGGACGAATCAAATGTTGGAAGATACACTGCGAGTGTGTATATTTGACTTGAGAGGAGGTGTGGAACAATATATTACACTAGTGGAGTTTATGTATAATAACTCCTATCAGTTTATAATTGGCATGACACCGTTCGAGGCATTTTACGATAAGACTTGTCATTCTCCTACTTGCTGGTTAGAGGTGGAACAATAAGCTACTCGGGCCAAAGTTGATTCAGGACACTACGACCAGGAGATAATTCGGGTTTGTATTCGGGTAGCTTAGGACAGATAGAAGAGCTATGCTGATGCCAAGAGGTTATTCAAGGAGTTCAGTTTGGGGGACCAAGTATTGCTACGAGTATCTCCTATGAAGGGATAATGCGATTTGGGAAGAAAGGGAAGTTGACATCGAGGTATGTAGGGCCATTTCGTATTATTGAGAGAATTGAGCTAGTGTCTTACAGACTTGGGTTAATCAAGCACTTGCATAAGATTCACGATTTATTCCACATTTATTCGCTAAGGAGATATCTACGGGATGAGTTGGCTCACTCATATTACTTTAGAGGAGATTGATCTACAACCTGATAGTTCCTATGAGGAGGGGCCAGTTGCTATCCAATACCATAACGAGAGAAAACTAAGGTCGAAGGTGGTACCGTTCGTACGTGTTCATTGGCGACACCATAATGTCGCGGAGTCTACTTGGGAGCGCGAGGATGAGATGCACGAAAAATATCCAGAGTTGTTTTTACCAAGTTTTCTCTTACTTTTCGAATTTCGGGCAAAATTTCGTTATAAGGGGGGAAGTATGTAACACCCCGTATTTTTAATAATTTTTAAATATTGGATTAATTAAATTAAATATGGGAAATTATTTGATAATTAATCCAGATTAAAATAAATACTAACTAGTGAGATAAGAGTTAGTATTTATTAGTGAGAATTATATTGAATATTACTGAGTGAATAAAGTAATATATGATTGGGAATTTATGAGAATTGTCGCGAGTGAGAAATGCGACAATTGAAAATTACAATAATTAAGCAAGGACGCGCGTGTCAGTCGTGTCGGGACTAAATTAAGAGAATAAAAAGTAAATTTTTTTATCAATCCAAATGGTCATTTCGACTGCGTAAATGTGGCCAGAAGGGTCAAGATAGTCAGAAAAGTCTACCTGGGGGTTTAGTTGGGTCCTGAGGCAATTTTAGGCCAAACCGACCTCCCGGTAGGGCATTTTGGTAATTTCTATTTTTGGGCTTTAATTATCTATGAAATTAGGAGAGGGAATATATCTGATACGTAAGGTAAGTTAGGGTTTTCATTCACAAAATCCAAGGGAAAGTCACAGTGGAAAAAGGAGGCCAATTCTAGGAGTCTAAGGCTAAGAACCACCATCTAACACCACCGAGACCACCACAGCATAGATCGGAGAACGAGGAATGCAACCATACCAACTACACCAACGGATTAGACTTTCTTTCTAGCGGCAAGTGTTTAAACTTGAGAACTTTGAGCAATAATATCACTCATGTTTGTGTAGGTTGAAATTGAACATGTATTATATATCATTTGGATGAAATTGAAGGATTTGGATCATAATATAGGTTTGATTCCCCATGATATATAGATGATAACCCACGAAATTGGATTAATATAGATGAATAATTCTGGGCTTTTATGGTAGGTCTTGAAGAAGATGACAAACTAGGGTTCTTAATGTTTATACTTGAAATAAACCCAATTAATTGATGCCGTTCAACGAAATTTTAGTTCTTGATCATTAGAACTTATTTAACTATGATAGTATAACATTTAGTATATTTGAATTTGTTTTTGGGGTGATTAAAATAAGGATTTGGGGTTAAAAATTGGAGAAACCCGTGCGAACACATATGAAGAATTTTCACATACCTGTACGAGTGAATCAACTCGCTCTTAATCAAATCGATTAAACAAGGCGAATCGATTCGGACAAGGACGAATCGATTCGGCTGCCCAATTTTGTCCAGTTTTCTCATTTTGTTTATTATGGTTAGAAAATCATTTTGAATTTATTCTTGGTATTTGTTTTAATATACTTGGACTTATGTTAGAAGAACAGTAGGCCTAGGTGGGTATTAGTCTTGATCTCATAATGGCATATTTAGGGATAAACGTAATTTGGTTATCATGAGAGGGTTACCTGATTTGGAAATTAATTCGAGTTACGAGATTTGAGGACAAGGATGATTTAGACCCGTAGGATATAGTGAGTCACCTATTGATTTTATGGGTAGAATAAAGGGTACACTTTTGAGTGTTGAGTAATACTTGAGAGCGTACGATAAAAAGTAAAATTGTCGTTCAATTAAATGCAAGATATTCGGGATAGTGATATACTACGTATGAGATTTATGATATGGGACGTGAGTATACCTATATTTGTATTATGAATATATATAGGTGAGATGAATACCTATTTTATGATTGATTTATTATGTGTACGACATACCTACGCTGCTTGCTATCGTGGGAGGTTTTGAAAGGGGACTGTCTTATCCTGATGATCCCACTGGGGAGATTTTAGATGGGTGCCTCAGGATATAGAACCTAGGAATGACTTATCGGTGAGATGATAAGTCAATGGCCATATGGGTGCATAGGTATGTGCATATCCCATAGTCTTGGAAATATGTTCACCTCCAATATATGTAATTTGTATACTACGGTTCGTGAGTGATTCCAAATCGGTAGTCCTTATTTAGTATGAGATGTATCAGAACTAGATATCAGAGTATGCATGCACCGCAACTGAGTCTAGAGTCTCCGTATTAGTACATATAGTATATAGTAATGAATATGTATATTTACTTCTGATATTATCTATTGTGTGAAAATTATAGCTAAGGAAGGTGATAAAATTATAAGTAACTTAAGTATCCGGACAGTTAAACTTGTTGTGAAACTTTTATTCGGAATAATAAATGCAAGAACATTTAATAATAGTAGTTTGAGGGAAATACGTGTTATTACTACGAGTGATAGTTATAAAGTGGGTGTCTACATTATAGTTAAGTGGCGACGATAACTACAATGGTGTAGTGGTACGTTAGGCCTGCACAATAGTTGAGAGGTGAGAATATCAAGTGAGTGTTCGAAAGTCTAACATGTGTATTATATTTGCTTTAATACATTTTAGATACTTGCTAAACTGCTTTAAAATGTTTTACACTTGGGCTCCGACCCGTCTCTAGCAAAATCTCTTTTTCTTGTGAAATTATTTTCAGATGTTCAGCACCAGGGGCGCCGGTAATAACCCTTATTTTTGAGTAATTGATTTTATATTAAATTTTCCATGAGAGGTAATTATATAAAATATTGGATAATGGAGTAAATATTTTTTTAAGTGAATTAAAAGATAATATTTACTAAATTTTGCATATTTACTGTTATGTGAATGTAAATAGCATTATGTTATGATTCATGGTGTCGTTGTGCTTTAAACGACATTTATGGTTTAAATGAAGTTGGAACTTGAAATGATTTATATTATTCCGTATGCCAATTTAGAGGGCGCGGTTAGTCCCGAAATAGTCGAGATAGTCAAAATAAGTGCCATATTGTATTTTTGGGTTTCGGGCACTTTTAACAGGTTATGACTTAATTATGTAGTTATGAGTCATTTTAATGGTGTATTCACATTTAAAGATGGGAATTAATGCTAAAGGCACGATTAAGTCTTGCAACCCTATCATTTCTCAAGTGTATGCTTCCTAAACCTAGAAAGAAATATAGAGAAAGAGAATTTGGGGAAAAGAAGAGAAAGAAGAAGAAAAGAAGAAATTGGGTTTGATCTTGCATTTACCGTAAGGGAATCCGAGATTTTAGCTTAAGGCAAGTTTTTTACTTGCTAGTATATGATTTAATGTGAATAATTTGTTGTGATAGTTGTGTAGTTGGAAAATTAGAACAAATAGTAGGTTTTGATAAATATTGATGTTTAACCCTTGGATCTTGTTGTTTGTATGATTTAAGTTGGTCATGAGAGTTTGTTGTGGTGTAGATAGGTTGTGGTTGTGTTGTTAGTTGATGAGAATGAAGGAAGTGTAAGAATAAAGGGTTTAAGTTTTGGATTTAGCATTGTATAAGAAGAGATAAATGTGGGTCTGATAGGCGCGATCTACCGCGGTCCCAGGACCGGTCGACCGGGCCTTAAGGGAGAGGCATACTGCTTTCTTCGATAAGTATAAATTTCAGAGCGCAGTCGACCGCAGTCCCAGGAACGGTCGACCAGGACTTCCAAAATGATCTTACTGCTTTCCTTCCTAGGCAAAACCAAAGAGGTGCGGTCGATCGCGGTCCCATGACTGGTCGACCGGTCACCTCTTTTTCACCCTTAAGTGCTTAGTTTCGTCTAGCTTCTTTCTTTTAAGATAGGGACTTAGGAACCTTCTTGAATGAAGTAAAAATAGAGTATTAGAGTCCAGTAGAAAGGTATCTAAAAACCTAAGTTAGAAATAAGAGTTGGGACTTAGATTGGGAATTAATTTAGTTAATTAAATTAGAAGTAGATAAATGATTCTTTTATAAAATGAATTAGTTTAGGTCTAAAGGGAAATAGAGTGATTCAATGTGAACTTCTAGAATTGGGTTGAAGTAATATCATACATTATGGGTTGAGGAATGAATGTTAATTCATGGAGATTTATATTGGAGATAATTAAACATTTAGATTTATAATGATGGCATTAAACGCTTATGGCTCCGGATAAAACGTAATGTATAGTTTAAAATGAGATCAAATTATGAATGATAAATTATATATACTCACCTCTCTAAATGCTATCATAGGGGATGTTCATGAGGTGAAGTCCCCTTGCTAGTGAATGCAGGGCGAATATAGTCCTCGGTCGTAGGACCGGTTATTATTTATATTGTGTGATTATAGATCGAAGTGAGGTAATTTCGGGTGTGGTTATGACTCACCGTCGAAGGTATATGGACGTTTTGCGACGTCACGCAATGTAGGATGCCCAAGTTGTCTTGGTGATAGGCCCTGGAAGATGATAGCTATTTAGGGGCGCATCCAGTGGGGAAACTCAGAAGGACGGTCTTAGAATCGTTATATATTGTGAAATATAACTAATCATAATAAAGTGGGATATTATTGATGGCAAAGCACTCTATGAAATAAATTTCTTTGAATATGTTTCCTAATGAGAAAAGGAACGGTCAAATGAAATTATGTAAAATGGAATCTCTTTAAGTAGTATATTATCAATATTCTCCGGCATATTTGAATTGTGATCATTGTTATTGATATTGCGTTAGGTTATGCTTTTAGATTGAGAAATTAGATTCCTTATCATTACTTATGGTGAACGAAACAAGCTTATTCTTAATGATTTAATTATTCATAAATGTCATACACGTTATTCACATTTTGATCATATCAAACCGGGCCCTGACCTGTTTATATCTCTTTATTTTGCATGAATCTTATATTCGCCCAGGTGTTCCGCCGTAAGGACGCCCGTATTGACTTTTCTATCCCAGTGTCTTGGAGCTGTAACACCTTACGGATGTTATGGGATATTTTGATATAGACTCTTCCATCTTTTTGTATTCTAGTTATGATCGACTGCACGTTCGAGCGTGTTGCCCAAGTTTTGTACTTGTAGTATATTTGTAATATTGTACTTTAATACTCGGTGTAACCTTGTTGTAAGGTCTGTTAACCGACAGCTTATTCAGTTATTTGGATGTATATGATGGTTGATAGATTATCTGTCTTTAGTTATATCCACCTTCTTTTCAATTGGGATTGTTAAATATTTTTCTTTAACTTACAAATAAAAATTTTGATAATTCGTTTTCTAAAATAATTGGTGGTTATCTCGTATACTTATTGTAGTACTGTGATGCTAAGAATGGACCATCTGTGATTCCCGTAATTATTGGAGTATCGGGCTGGCCACCTCTTATTTTAATAAGCGGGGTGTCACAGATGGTATCAGAGCATCAGGTTCTAGAGTCTTTAGGATCTATGCAGACTTATCACGTTCTACTGTAGCGTTCTTTGACATAGGGCCCTATTATTAGGACTGTTTTGTTTTGTATGGTTTCGATCTTCTGCAATATAAATCATTTTTAATATTATTATAACTTAGTTGTTTCTTCGTCCCTGATGCCGCCCAAGAGAGGTCGCCTTGCGAGAAGAAATAGAGTTGTAGAGGATGATGTAGGTCCTCCACCTCTACAACAAGGGACTATAAATGCTGCTGAAGTAGCTAACATTGTTGCCCAGTCGGTTAATGCGGCGATGACCGCCATGGCTCAATAAATTTCCCAAGCCCAACAATCGAGGGCTCAGCAAGTACAAGTCCCTATGGGACACTCTCCATGGGAAAGAGTCAGGGAATCCTTTTTAAAGGGTCATCCCCCAGAATTTCAGGGTGACTCCGACGAGATAGTAGCTAACCAATGGAAAAAGTATATGCAACGCCATCTTCGTATGGTAAACTGTAGTGAGGAACAGAAGCAAATCCTTGCTATTTCTAAGCTAGTTGGAGAAGCATTACACTGGTGGGAGTCGATGACCACGCTAGAATAAATAGATACCATGACTATAAATGACTTTTTGGTTTTATTTGATCGAAAATATTTTCCTCCCGCAGTCAAAAGGGAGATGAGGAGGAACCTTCAAGATGTAGTTCAAGGTGAACGTTCGGTGACAGAGTATGAGGAAGAATTCACTCGTTTGTCTAGTTTTGTGCTGGATGAGGTAACTCTAGAGGAAAGGAGAATATTAAAGTTCATTGGAGGCATACATTGGAGGATACGAGAACACTTGATAGGTAATCCATCTTTACAAACTTTTGGGGATATGATGAAAGCCGCGTTATTCATTGTTAAGATCATCGGTTGCATGTTCAAGCTAGTAAGAAAGTTTCAGTTGTGGGGAAAACGAGTAAGCTAGGAGGCAATGGTGCGGGAGGGGGAGCACTACCCTCGTCCCAATCATCAGGAGGTAAGTAAAAGGAAAGGCATGCCCAACAAGGGGCTTTGTCCAAAAGGTAGCATTTCGGGGGATTTAATTTTGGTGGCATTAATTTTTGGCACGGTCAAGGTGCCCAGCAACAGCATCAGGCGGGTCAGAAAGGTCGGGGTAACAATGGGGGTCGAGGCCATCCGGGCCAAGGCTTTAGGAAGTTCAGAAATAATAGGGGCCATAATTAGGAAAATATGATGGGTCGTTGCTTTCAATGTGAGGAGCTCGGTCATTATAGGAAGTCGTGTCCGTAGTTGATTGGGGGACAATTTCCTAGAATTCCACAGCATCAGCAAGCACAAATACCACCACAAAGGTCCAATCCAGTCATCCGACCACAATAGGGACAACTACAGTATGGACGTGTCTACCACATACAGGATGTTATGCTTCCTCCAGACCCACAAGAGTCGCCAACTATCAAGGGTACGTTTCCCATTCACGGGCATATGGGTCGTGTATTGTTTGATACGGGTGCAACACACTCATTTATTTCTCGGAGTTTTTCTCAATCGACGGAGCTAATTAAATCTGCGGAGAGTAATTTTACTAGTATTGAATCTTCTATGGGTGATGGTTCGCTCATTTTCTTTGTTTGTAAACGAGTAGAAATAAATCTTGGTAACTTGTGTTTTGTGGCCGATTTGCTTGTCCTTGATATGGTCGGGTATGATGTAATCCTGGGTATGGATTGGTTAGTAAAGTATCGCGCGTTAGTAAATTGCTATGGGAAAAGTATAGTCTTTGCCATTCTGGGGCAAGGATGTTTTTAGTTGCTATGCCTCATTCAAAGGGAGGTTCTAGAACTTATTTGTATTGTATTGTGGAGGAGGCTTCTCATGATGTAGTAGTTTCCTTAGAATCGATTCTTATTGTTAGAGACTTTGAAGATATTTTTTGGGAAATACCGAGCTTACTTACAAGTAGGGAGATTGAGTTTGCGATTGATTTAGCACCGAGAACACGACCGATTGCTAGAGTTTCGTACCGTATGGCTCCTGTCGAGATGAGGGAGTCAAGAGATCGGATTCAGAAGTTGTTAGAACATGGGTTTATTAGGCGTAGTACGTTACCGTGGGGAGGTCCTGTATTGTTTGTTAAGAAAAGAGATGGTTCTCTACGGTTGTGCTAGATTACATGGAGTTGAATAAAGTTACCATCAGGAACAAATACCCACTACCTCAGATTGATGATTTATTCGATCAACTTAGGGGAGCATCGTACTTCTCTAAAATAAACTTGAGGACATGGTATCACCAGTTGTGGATACGAGAACAAGATGTGTCCAGAACTGCGTTCCTAACTAGATATGGGTCTTATGAATTTTTGGTTATGCCTTTCGGGCTAACCAATGCTCCTGCAGTGTTTATGGACCATATGGATAGAGTGTTTCGAGACTTCCTGGACCAGTTTATTATCGTGTTTATTGATGACATCCTAGTGTATTCTTAAACAGAAGCCGATCATACTATGCATTTACGGTTGGTCCTGCAGATATTGAGGGATCATTAATTGTATGCTAAGTTTGCAAAGTGTGGTTTTGGGTTGCAGGAAGTAAAATTTCTGGGTCACATTGTAACAGCTCAGGGTATTTCGGTAGACCCAAGTAAAGTTGTAGCAGTGAGGGAATGGGGTCAGCCCACGACACCTACCGAGATTCGCAGTTTTCTAGGTTTGGCCGGCTATTACCACAGGTTTATCAAGGTTTTTTCTAAGATTGCTAGCCCTTTGATAAATCTAACCTGGAAGGGAGTAAGGTTCGTTTGGGATGATTCTTATCAGTTATATTTTGATGAGCTAAAAGATAAGTTGACTTCTGCTCCAATACTTGCGCTACCAAGACCGGGGTTGGAATATTTGGTCTTTATAGATGCATCTCTGAAAGGGTTGGGAGGTGTGTTACAACAAGAACATCGGGCTATTGCTTATGCTTCTCGTAAACTAAATCCCCATGAGAAGAATTATTTGGTTCAAGATTTGGAACTTGCTAAAGTGGTTTTTGCCTTGAAGATTTGGAGACATTACCTCTTGGGGGAGAAATTTAGTCTTTTCACATATCACAAATTGTTGCAATATTAATTTTCACAGAAGGATTTGAATATGCGACAACATCGATGGTTAGAGTTTGTGAAAGATGACCAATTTGATATTCATTATCACTCAGGTAAGGTGAATGTGGTGGCGGATGCGTTGAGTCAAAAACCCGAGAGGGAGTCAGCCATGGTATGGAAGGCTAAATGGAAGGAGCTCAGCCAAGAGGACGCTATTGCTAGGGCGTTTATGTCGGTGTTGACAGTTACACCTACTATAGTGGCAAGGGTTGTGGAATCTCAAGGAAGGGACAAAAGTTATTAGGACCGTATACACCAATTGTTAATCTAGGGAGCGAAATCCTACTATATAAGTTCTAAGGGTGGGTTACGTTTCCATAAGAGACTTATTGTCCCGGACGAAAGGGATTTAAGACGAGCCATAATGATAGAATCTCACGGGTCCAAATTTGCAGTACATCCTGGTGGGGACAAAATGTACCAAGAGATGCGCCGTCACTACTGGTGGGCGGGTATGAAATGGGACATTTATAAATCTATTTCCCAATGCACTACTTGTCAACTCATGAAGGTAGATCATCAACGACCGACGGAACTGTTACAACCCTTGGAAATATCGGTTTGGAAGTGGGAAAGCATCTCGATGGATTTCATCACGGGATTACCAACGTCACAAAGCGGTCATGATTCCATTTGGGTTATCGTTGATCGCTTAACTAAGTCAGCACATTTCTTACCGGTACGTATAGACTACAATACTGCTCGTTATGCCCGGCTGTTTATCGCGGAGATTATCAGACTCCACAGGGTGCCCATTAATATAGTCTCCGATCGAGGCAAAAATTTTATTTCCCATTTTTGGTGAAGTTTCCAAGAATCTATGAGAACCGAGTTGAAGTTGAGTACCTCCTATCACCCACAAACAGATGGGCAGACAGAAAGAGTCAACCAAATATTGGAGGATTTGCTCAGAATGTGTGTGCTTGATTTCAAAGGAGGATGGGAACAATACCTTCCCTTGGTCGAATTTGCCTATAATAATTCATACTAATTCAATATCGGGATGGCACCCTATAAATCATTATATGGGCGACCGTACTTATTGGTTGGAAGTAGGAGATAATAAATTTCTTAGACTTGAAATGATCCAAGATACTTATTCAAAGATTAAACTTATTCTCAATCGCATTCGAATAGCTCAAGGTCGGCAAAAGAGTTATGCTAATGCTAATAGAAGGCATGTCGAATTGGAGGTTTGAAATTAATTTTTGGTGCGAGTATCGCCAATGAAGAGTATAAAGAGATTTGATAAGAAAGGGAAGCTTGATCCACGCTATGTAGGCCCTTTTCCCATTATTTCTAAAGTAGGCCCAGTAGCTTATCAACTTGCCTTACCGAAACACTTACAGCAGATTCATGAAGTGTTTCATGTGTCATCCTTGAAAATGTACAAGAGGTGTGAAGGATCTCACTGTCACATTCCTTTGGATGATATCGAATTTCACCCTGATATTTCATACGAGGAACAACCAGTTGCCATCTTAGATCATAGGGAGCGTAGGCTAAGATCTAGAGTGATGCCCTTGGTTCAGGTCCAATGGGGGCATCATGGTGCCGAGGAATCAACATGGGAGCGTGAGGACGATATGCGAGAAAAGTATCCACATCTCTTTTTTCAAGGTACGCCTGAATTTTGAGGGAAAAATTCCCTTATAAGGGGAGGAGTATGTAATAACCCTTACTTTTGAGTAATTGATTTTATATTAAATTTTCCATGAGAGGTAATTATATAAAATATTGGATAATGGGGTAAATATTGTTTTAAGTGAATTAAAAGATAATATTTACTAAATTTTACATATTTACTATTATGTGAATGTAAATAGCATTATGTTATGATTCATGGTGTCGTTGTGCTTTAAACGAAATTTATGGTTTAAATGAAGTTGGAACTTGAAATGATTTATATTATTCTGGATGCCAATTTAGAGGGTTTAAGTTTTGGATTTAGCATTGTAGAAGAATAGATAATCATGGGCCAGATAGGCACGGTCGACCGCGGTCCCAGGACCGGTCGACCGGGCCTTCCAAAATAGGCTTACTGCTTTCCTTTCTAGGTAAAACCAATGAGGCACGGTCGATCGCGGTCCCATGATCGGTCGACCGGTCCCCTGTTTTTCACCCTTAAATTCTTCATTTCTTCTAGCTTCTTTCTTTTAAGATATGGACTTAGGAACCTTCTTAAATGAAGTAAAACAAGATTCTAGTAGAAAGGTATCTAAGAAACTAAGTTAGAAATGAGAGTTGGGACTTAGATTAGGAATTAATTTAGTTAATTAAATTAGAAGTAGATAAATGATTCTTTTATAAAATGAATTCGTTTAGGTCTAAAGGGAAATATAGTGATTTAATGTCGACTTCTAGAGTTGGGTTGAAGTAATATCATACATTATGGTTTGAGGAATGAATGTTAATTCATGGAGGTTTATATTGGAGATAATTAAACATTGAGATTTATAATGATGGCATTAAACGCTTATGGCTCCGGATAAAACGTAATGTATATTTTAAAATGAGATCAAATGTGAATGATAAATTGTATATACACACCTCTCTAAATGCTATTATAGGGGAAGTTACGCGCATGAGGTGAAGTCCCCTGGCTAGTGAATGCAGGGTGAATATAGTCCTCGGCCATAAGATCGGTTATTATTTATATTGTGTGATTATAGTTCGAGGTGAGGTAATTCCGGGTGTAGTTATGACTCACTGTCAAAGTTATATGGCCACTTCCCCACGTCACGCAATGTAGGATGCCCAGGTTGTCTTGGTGATAGGCCCTGGAAGATGATAGCTATTTAGGGGCTAGCGCGTCCAGTGGGGAAACTCGGAAGGACTGTCTTTGAATCGTTATATGTTGTGAAATATAACTATTCATAATAAAGTGGGATATTATTGATGGCAAATCACTCTATGATATAAATTGCTTTGAATACATTTCCTAATGAGAAAAGGAACGGTGAAATGAAATTGTGTAAAATGGAATCTCTTTAAGTAGTATATTATCAATATTCTCCGGCATATTTGAATTATGATCTTTGTTATTGATATTGCGTTAGGTTATGCTTTTAGATTGAGAAATTAGATTCCTTATCATTACTTATGGTGAACGAAATAAGCTTATTATTAATGATTTAACTGTTCATAACTGTCATACACGTTATTCACATTGTGATCATATCAAACCGGGCCCTGACCTATTTATATCTCTTTATTTTGCATGAATCTTATATTCGCCCAGGTGTTCCGCCGCAAGGACGCCTGTATTGACTTTTCTATCCTAGTGTCTTGGAGCTATAACACCTTGCGGATGTTACGGGATATTTTGATATAGATGCTTCCATCTTTTTGTATTCTAGTTATGATCGGCTGCACATTCGGGCGTGTTGACCGAGTTTTGTACTTGTAGTATATATGTAATAGTGTACTTCAATACTCGGTGTATCCTTGTTGTAAGGTCTGTTAAACGACAGCTTATTCGGTTATTTGGATGTATATGATGGTTGATAGATTATATGTCTGTAGTTATATCCACCTTCATTTCAATTGGGATTGTTTAAATATTTTTCTTTAACTTACAAACAAAAATTTTGACAATCCGTTTTCTAAAATAATTGGTGGTTATCTAGTATACTTATTGTAGTACTATGATGCTAAGAATGAACCATCTATGATTCCTGTAATTATTGGAGTATAGGGCTGTCAACCTCTTATTTTAATAAGCGGGGTGTTACAGTGCCAAGCTTAGAATGTTGGATCTTTTGACGTGCTTCATCTATTGTGGGAGTTGCAGGTCCTCGTATTTAGATGCTTCCACCTCTATGATTTCAGTTCTTTGATTTAGGCTTCTCAGTTAGGGCATGTGTCGCCCATCCTCATTTTATTTATGTCAGAGAGACATTGTACTCATTTCATTTCAGTATTTCAGTTTCATTTCAGTATCTCATTTATGGTTTGGATTTTATTTAACTGGATTGATTATTCTAGTTTTATCATATTCAGTTAGATGGTGTTTTATTCATTATTTATTTATTCATTCATAAGAATGGTGAATGTGTTAAATGGTTTAAATTAATTGACATTCATTATTGGGTAAAATGTTTTGACACTAGCTTATTTAATTATTAGGTGATTAATAAAGAAATATATTTTTCTACAGTGATGGAAAGAATGAACCAACTGGATATTCTTTTTTAAATTTTATAAAGGACTAATCACCAGGTATTTAATTTGATGGGGTGTCACATCTGCATTTTTAACTTAAAACAAGTAAAATGATATTTTTGAGTTTTTAATTTTTTGGTTAAGAAAAGCTTTAAACGATGTCTATTTAAAACTGTGGAAATTTTTGTCTCGATTTAAAACTGTGCCAAAATGTTGAAAAACGGTTCCAAAATTTGGCATGATTTTCAATCGTGCCAGTTTCTCCGTGTGTACGCAAGAAAATTGTTTTTTTTGTTGTAATGCCAATGGGGGTGTGTAGACACCACATTCTAGGGCCCCCTAAGTCTCTCCTTGGGCCCCTAGGACCTCCCCCTTTCACTAAAAACCGTATTTCATACTCAAAGTGTCGGTTTAGAGGCCATTGAGTGCTCTCGGGCCCAGTTTGACTCTAGTTAACTCTGTCATTAGAGCGAAAGATCAATGAATCTTCGAAGGGATCTGAATACCCTTTCCAATGGTCATCTCCATGCACAAATCAGCATAATTGCTTGGATGAACGAACCATTTTACTACCGAAAACAAGTCTGGAGTCCATCAGGCGCTCCCGAGACACTATTTGACCCCAATCAACTCCATTGACAGAGAGAAAGCTCAACCAACCCTCAAAGGTCACTACATACCCTTTCCAACAGTCAACCCCATGCATTAAACGACATAATCGTTCAGACGAATGATCCATTTTCCCTTAAAACCTGATCCGGAGGCCATCAGAAAATACCGACCTCCATTTTACCAAGCTAAGCTCTTTAGCTGGAATGATACTAAGTGAATCTTTGAAGGGCATTGAATACCTTTTCCAACGGTCTTCCTCTTTACAGAATCATCCCTACGGTACGGACGAATGACCCATTTTACTCTGAAGGGTCATTGGGCTTCGGGCCGCATTTGACCAAAGTCAATTGTACGAACTTAGCAAAGATCTTTAGAACATCTAAGTACCTCGCATAACCATTCCAACGGTTTGCCTCGTGTGTAATTTGGACTAATTATTTGTACAAACGATCCTTTACCGTCTGACAATCTCCCGTCCAAAGGACCCACGAGCGCTTCCGACCCCCATTTGACCCACAATTAACTCCTGGACCAGGGAGAAGCCCCAAGTACTCTTGAAGGTCTCTAAATTACCTTTATAACGGTATGTGCCATGCACAATTTGGATTAATGGATTGCGTTCTACGACCATTTTTTGAAAATAATCTGCACGAGACTACCGATTGGCAGGCCCATTTCCTTTCCTATCGACAATTTGTCTAGGGTCACCTGCCGATTGGCAGAGTATGCCGATCGGCAGTCCCCTAACCTATAAAATGAGGGCATGGTCTCACTCTCAAGGCATTCCTCAGATCGGTTAATATCAGTGATACAAACAACATTCTCTTGCAATCAACGAAGTTTCCTTATGTGAAATCCCTTTCCATCTTTCATTCCCATTATCTTCATACCCAATTTATCAAAATATCCTTCTCTCTCATCCAACATTTATCCCAACATTCAAGGAAGCTCATGAAGGATCAAGATCAAGCCTCAATTCTCCAATGAAGGTCTAAAAATCCTTCTCTCTCTTTAAATTCTTTATTTTCGCATTAGTTACATAAATTCTTAATCTAGTTTTTACTTTAGAGCATACACATTAACATCTCATCCTTTATTAGTTATATTGCACATACTTTATTTTCTATATAAAACTAAAACAAAGAAAAATAGGGTTACATATATATATTCTGACGGGATTATTCACCACATTTTCTCAAAACTAAAAATATCTTTTCTACACATATACATATAATAAACTCCCGTTTGAATTTATGGGATAAACCCCACCTTATGCCGCATATGAACTACATGGACTTTGATGCCTTTATAGGCTACGTAGGCGTTTTGGGCTAAAACCCGAGATTCGAGTCTAATTTTTCAATTTTCACATTTTCATCCTTTTTATTTTATTTATGTATTACTTATATATATATATCAAACCTGTGCTTCATATTTGTGTTTTATCTAACAAATATTGTCATTCCATTATAACGATCAATATCTTGATAAACGCGTATATCATATTTTCTTATTATTTTAGGAAAATTCCTTTGGATGACCTCACTCTATTTTTTCCATGATATGAGTCGAACGATTTCGATCTCCATGTATATATACACGCGCACACACTTGACGAAGAAATTAACGAAAATAGTAAGGCAAGCCCATGAGAGATTGAAAGGGCGGGATGGGTGCCTAACACCTTCCCATTTCATAACTTAGCCCCCGAACCTCTGAACTATTGGTTTTGCAAGCATCAGTTTGTCTTGGATGTCACTCTCTCGAGGCGATGACTTGTTCTTTTTCCTATTTTGTCCAAAATAGGTTGGCGACTCCATCTCTTTACATCATCCCATATCGACGACGATCGGAGCGCTCCTAGAAAAAGGGCATGAGACCTTCTCACCTTCTCCTATTGGGCGCGTGCAAGCATCGGATTCCCGAGACAGGAGGGAAGAACCAAAAAATAAGGATGGACATAGTGGAGACTCCATTAGGGACTTATCATAAGAGGACTAGACTCTGTTTGCATGGATGTTATCATTTTCTACTGTTTGCATATGCACTTACCTGTATGTTCCCTTTTTCTTCTCTATTATTTCTCATATATCTGCCTCATTATTATATCACTCACTTTTCACTTCACACACTTGTAGATACTCTGCATGTGCACTTCACACTACGTCAAGATAAGTTCACTTATATCCACATGTTGCATACACCACTTAAGATATCCATGCTTAGGTGTTGCTAACACACACCTTCACTTATCACATTTGTATATATCCATGCTCACTCACACTTATCACACACCACTTGTAGTTAATCCATGCTTAGGTTCACTACCCAACACTCACTTATACATATTCACACATCACTCACTCTCATATATCCATGCTTAGTGTAATCTTCATGCTCCATGCTACATGTAATTTTTATAATACTTGTACATTCTTCCTTATTAGTATAGTGCTCATCATACCAAATAAACTACTCTATCAATAATATACTAATCAATCATGCATTTTGAATACTACATCACCAAAGATAAAGGCTATTGACTAAGATTTTGTCCGGTACTGGGCGGTCACTTTGCGATGGGAGCTGGTTCGCAGGTCACAGTTAGCCTAAGAAATATAACTCTCACCTTCCATTGGCCATCTACATTCGACGTATATTGAGCGGTCCCCACTCATCGTACTGCTTGATCGAAGTCATGACAGGAGGTATATAACAGGAACTCGTTCACGTACGTCGATCATATCAAATTCTCTCTCACATGTACTGTCCCCATGAGGTATATAGTGAGACAATTCATGTACATTAAGGTATATCAAATGGCTTATCCACACGTACCAATCGCCCTTAAAAGAAAGACGTCTATCGTGGAAGTAATGCCAAAGGGGGAACCTTTCCATTAACCCCACAAATTCATACTCTCATATAGGCGTCAAACCTAGGGCGCTCATGTTTAGATTTCCGGTTACTACTCGAAACTATGCCGAAATGACGGGTCGACATGCCGTCCAAATTTTTCGCGATTTTATCTTTTTCCAAAATGTGACCCTGCCCACGAGCCTTGCAACAAGTCAAACTGTGTTTTATATATTTTCAAACCTAATTTTTCCCAGGCTTGGGTCCCGTCTGACATTTCTTTTTGCATTTAGAACCTAATAGAAGTGAAAACATGACGATAATCATCATCATCATCATCATCATCATCATCATCATGCTAAGACCCTCTTCTCATTTTTTTCGCTTTCCTTTCCGAAAGTGTAAAAAACATTTCCCCCCTTTTAAAATACAAAAAATATTTTTCCTCCTTTTTATAAAATATATATCAAAAATATTTCATCCCCCCTTTTCCAAAAAAGAAAATATCAAAAACGTTTTCCTTTTTTTTTTCTAAAAGTTTTCCCTCCTTTCTTTCAAAATTAATTCGAATAATTATCTTTCTTAGGTCGATCACATACCCGACTTTTGGCCTGGATCCCTATTGGCTTCGGTCTTCAGTCGAACCGCCCTGAAACTACGTAAGTTACCCTGCTACTTCCTTCGAGTCCAGAATCCACTTTCACCTGATTTCCATGGAGAATGCAGACCAAATACCGAATGTGAAACCTGATTTGATGATGGTCCTAGCTCATCATATCGTCAAGATTGACAACCTTCAAACTGAGTTTCATGAGATGCAGCGAAAATGGGTCCCTATTCACAAAGAGACCGAGGTCCTCTTTCCTCGCGCTATGGGTCCGCCTGCGCTTGAACTTATTTGGGTCTTGAAAGAGTACCAGCATGTTGTAATACCCTGTATTTGTGCTCATTTGAAATTTATTCAATTCAAAAATTAATTGAGAAAATACGTTTTATTTATATTATGCGAGGGAAGTAATTTAATGTGATTATTAAATATTAATCGAGAGATATGCACTAATTAATATTATGAAATGAAATTTACTGAGTGTGAATGTAAATAATTGATGATTATTGATTTATGCCATAGCGACTGATATGGACGTATTTGATTTTATCTCAACTGGGAGTCACGTGTAGACTAATTTGAGGTCGAGATAGGAAATATATTTAGAGTGACTCGAATGATGATTTCGAGGTCATGGATGGTTACGAAAGGGTCGAAATAGTATACCCGTAGGTATAGTTTGGATCCCAGGACAATTTTAGACAAAATCGTCACCTATTGAGGGCATTTTGATCATTTGGCAAAAGAAATTTAGAGACCTACGGAATTTACAACCCTATTTCAAATGTCAAGAGGCATAATCTAGGGTTAGAAACACAAAAATCTAAGGGTGGCCATTCGAGAAGGAGGAAAGACCATTCTCAAAGCTTAAGGAGGTGTTCTTGAAGAATTGGACATTGTTCTTGTATCCTAATCATCTAAGGGGTGAATATTGGAAGATAAGAATATCAATCCATCATCATCACCACGAAATCAGATTACACCCATTAAGGCAAGTGTTTATTTGCATGTTCTTGATTTAATTATGCTTCGTGGAAGAAAAAGAATGAATTTTGATGCATGATTGGGTAGGTTTGCATGTAGAATGATTAACTATCGATAGAGAAGTTGAAATCCTATGATAATGGCCTATCATAACGAATTAAATATGAGTTTATGACCGAATATGTGGGAAGAACACAAAAATAGGGTTTTGATGATTATTTTGGTTTACTCCGTTCTTGTGAAGGATTTGTAATGATTTGGAATAAAAATCACGTTGGAATTGATCCTAATGCGTGTAGTAATGGTTAGGAATAATTGGTTAAGAGTTTGGTGAAGAAACATACAAGTTGTGTTGAACAACGATGGTGAAAATTGTAGAAAACAAAAGAAGAAGATGATCTGAACCAAATCAAATCGATTCGATTTTTGGTAAATCGATTCGATTTTTGGCAAATCGATTTGGTATTTGGCAAATCAATTCGGTCCCATGACATTTGCCTATTTTTCTTATTTAAGCCCCAAAAATTTGTATAAATACTTGGGTGATCATTGGGGCCTATTTAAATCATTATGAGGAACTTATGGAATTATAGTAGGACCTTGATAAGGGTATGTGGTAGTCTTATGAATAAAGTAATGGCTAGAGTTATTTCGGGTTTAAATTGTAATGTAATTAATTTGAGAGAATGAGAATGTAATTACGGGAAAGCGTGAGTGAACTTAATTATATAAATCAGTAGGGTAAATATCGATTTAGCAACTGAATATAGAGTTTTGTGAACACTCAAATAAATACGATAGTGTGAGAAATCGTAAAATAATAAGTACGGTAAGTATGAGAAAGATATATACTACGTACGAAATTATGAATAATTGGGTTGTGTGAATATCTATCGACGGATAGTAATACATAGGTGGTGTGAATACCTAAAGTATACTAAATAAATATTGGTGATCGAGTTAGGATTTCGAGCTAATATAGATGACTAGTATTGGTGATCGAGGTATGATTCCAAGCCAATCTAGATATGATTAATATTGGTGATCGAGGTGTCATTCTGAGCCAATATAATCAATAACTACTGGTGATTGAGGTATGATTCTGAGCCAAGATATATAAATCACTGTAGGTGATCGAGGTAGGATTCCGAGCCAATAAATCCGTAATGTGTGATACAAGGATGTGATAGTAAAGTATGCACTTATAGTATATATTGTGTATGAAATATATACCTTATGATTATTCTACTTTCGGGAGATAGTAATACTGAGAGATGTTATATATAGATATATATCTGAAAAGTAAATTAAGTAGAGAGACTTAATTAACAGATTAAAGTTAGATAGTGAATATCCGAGTTAATAAATTAAGTTGTGAGACTTAGTTATAAAGATTGAAATATAACATATGTGAAATGTTATATGAGAAATAATTAACATACGAGAAATGTAAATTCGGATAACGTACTGTATGGGTGGTACGGGAACTTAGAGATGTTAATAGTCCAGATAGTTACTTATGTCTAGTTAGAGCAGGTAGTACAGCTAGGTAGGCTAAGTAGAGAATGGTAGGCGTGCACAATAGTTGAGGGGTGAGGAAACTTAAGAGAGTGTTGTACGTGAACCTAACATGTGTAATCAATAACCGATTTTGAACTGTGATAAACTCTTGCTAAATATTTTCAAAATACTTTGACTACTAACTCTTGATAAAAAAATCTTTTCAAAACCTTTTCGGTGTCCATCCACAGGGACACCAGACTTGATATACTGCTCCAAGTATACGCATTTACGGCACAGGTGGATGCTTACAGAGTTTTAGATTAAACGCATCAATTCTTCATTCATAGTGTATGAATCTATTTCAGTTAAAGTTTCAGTTCGGCGTGTTACCCCTTTCAGATTTATTATCTCAGTAAAGGCTTGTATTAGATTTGGTTGTTATTATTGGATTTTATTTGGTTTGGTTCTAGCCGATGGTTTATTCGGCAAGATTTTTAATTCATTCATTTTATTGTGTGTTGGTTTAGATATTACATGTTGTGAATGTTTTATTTAGTTTTTTGCTTAATTATTTATTGTAACACCCCGCTCGCCCGGGGAGAGCAAACGGGGAGCTATTATCGATAAAACTAAATCAATTCCACAATATAACAAGGTATAGAGCATAAAATTCTGACAACAACAAAAGAGAAACCACTAATCTCAAATCTCTTCAAATAAATACCAAGTCTCTCGAATTACATATAACAGCTAACTCGAAAATAAAATACAAATCTCCAATGCTCTATACATCAAAATAATACAATCTTCTATCTTGTATTAAAATCTTCCCAAAATAATCCTCGCTAAAATCAATCTCCATAGCACCCCAAAATCCACGCTAACCTGCCACTAAAAGAAAATATGGGGAAGTACACAATATGATAGGAAGATGCTCAAAAAATATAGGTTAGCGATGAATAAAGCGTAACAACACGAGTACGAATATTCAAATCAAATAAGGCAAATCTCAATCTCATTTTATCAATAAATTTCTCAACAACACATTAATTGGGTCACCAGGCCTCACCCCATCCGCATATGATTTATCAAGTCATACCCCGAGAAGCAGGACTTTTTGCGGGTTCCCAACATCCGTGCCATATTAAAATCTCATGACAAAGTGCTCAACAACAACATGAAATATACCACATGAATCAAAATAATTCCAACAATTATTTTTCTTGATTTACAAGAATTTATCAATTCAAATAGGAGTTCAATTAAACATGAAATCAACGGAATAAAAACTCGCGAGATTTAGGAGAATATTGTGTAAAACCACATACCTCAAACCATCAAAAGATACCAACAACAAATCTGTACAAAAGAGTCAGAATACACCATCCAAATCTGCTCCAAGAATCATCAAAAACTCCTCCAAGAATCAACACCAAAACAGCCCCCATGAACACCTCAAAACCTAAGGTTTAATGCATAAATTAAAAGGTACTATTTGTGTATAAAAGAGAGGAAAAGAAAATATGTTTTCTGCCAAAAGGTTGTACCAAAAAGGGTCACCCGCGACCTTATTTTATAAGGCAAAACCAAAAGAGTTGTAAACGAACCAAACTTCTCAAAATTACCTCCTGCGCACGTTTTCTGAAGGGGTCGATCGATCAACCCCCAGGCATCTATCGATCGATCATGCCTAAAATCTAACAGTTCGCCTTGAAAAAATTATAAGGGACAAAAATTATAAAATCAACATAAAATCCGTTTTAACTCCGTTTTCGAAACCTTTTGAAATTCTCGCCACTAAAAATAATAACCAACATATTTGAGCCGGTGGTGAATAAAACGTAATAATACGAATACAAATATTTAAATCAAATGCGAATCTCAATCGTAATTATATCAATATAATTTCTCAACAACACATTAACTGGGTCCCCAAGCCTCACCACCGTACCGCGCCTATGCATTTTTCTAGCATATCCGAAAAAAGGATATTGGCAGGTGTCCAACGTCCATGCCATATTAAAATCTCATGACAACATGCTCAACAACAACATGAATAATACCATATGAATCAAAATAATTCCAACAAATATTTTTCCAGATTTTCAAGAATTTATCAATTGAAATTGGAGTTCAATTAAACATGAAATCAATGGAATAAACACTTGCGAGATTTAGAAGCATATTGTGTAAAACTCCATACCTCAAACCACCAAAGGATACCAACGACAAATTTTCCCAGAATATTCAAAATACACCATCAAAATCTGCTCCAAGAATCACCAAAAACTCCTCTAAGAATCAACACCAAAACAGCTCCCAAGAACACCTCAAAACCTAAGGTTTAATGAATAAATTAAAGGGCACTGTTTGTGTATAAAAGAGAGGAAAATAAAATATGTTTGCTGTAAAAAAGTTGTACCAAAAAGGGTCACCCACGACCTTATTTTATATGGCAAAACCAAAAGAGTTGTAAACAAACCAAACTTCTCAAAGTTACCTGCTGCTCACGTTTTCTAGAGCAGTCGATCGATCGACCCCCAAGCATCGATCGATTGATCATGCCTAAAATCTGACAGTTCGCCTTGAAAAAATTATAAGGGACAAAAATTATAAAATCAATATAAAATCCGTTTTAACTCCGTTTTTGAAATCGTTTGAAATTCTTGCCATTAAAAATAATAACCAACATATTTGAGAAATAAAAATAATTTTATCTCAAAATTTATTTTTCCTCTTTATTTCGAAAATGTCCCAAAAATTACGCGGATTGTTACACTTCCCCACTAACAATGGAATTTCGCCCTCGAAATTCACCGAACACCTAACTCTAAAAAATCAGGCCAACAATCTCCAAAAATAATCTCGTCAGCAAAAATAAATTCCTCACATCTAATATAGATGCCTAACACGAAACTCTAATAATAATCTATCTCTAAAAAATACGCGCCACAAAAATGCAACAGACCCAAAACCCAAGACCCGAGGGTGGTCGTATACCTAAGCTCTGATAGCATTCTGTAACACCTCGCCCGCCTGGGGAGAGAGAACAGAGAGCTACTATCGATAAAACTAAATCAATTCCACAATATAATAAGGTATAGAGCATCTAATTACCACAAAAACAAAAGAGAAACCACTAATCTCAAATCACTTCAAATAAATACCAAGTATCTCGAATTACATACAACAACTAACTCAAAAATAAAATACAAATCTCCAATGCTCTATACATCAAAATAATGCAATCTTCTATCTTGTATTAAATCTACCAAAAATAATCCTCGCTAAAATCAATCTCTATAGTGCCCCAAAATTCGTGCTACCCTGCCACTAAAAGAAAATATATGGAAGTACACAATACGACAGGAAGATGCTCAACAAATATAGGTTAGGGATGAATAAAGAATAACAACACGAGTACGAATATTCAAATCAAATAATGCAAATCTCAATAGCATTTTATCAATAAATTTTTCAACAACACATTAACCGGGTCACCAGGCCTCACCCCATCTGCGTATGCTATATCAAGTCATAGCCCCAGGAAGCAAAGATTTTGGTGGGTGCCCAACATCCGTGCCATATTAAAATCTCATGACAACGTGCCCAACAACAACATGAATAATACCACATGAATAAAAATAATTCCAACAATTATTTTCTAGATTTCCAAGAATTCATCAATTCAAATAGGAGTTCAGTTAAACATGAAATAAACGGAATAAACACTCGCGAGATTTAGGAGCATATTGTGTAAAACCCCATACCTCAAACCACCAAAAGATACCAACAACAAATCTACCCAGAAGAGTGCGAATACACCATCAAAATTTGCTCCAAGAATCATCGAAAACTCATCCAAGAATCAACACTAAAATATCCCCCTAGAACACCTCAAAACCTAAGGTTTAATGCATAAATTAAAAGGTACTGTTTGTGTGAAAAAGAGAGGAAAAGAAAATATGTTTACTGTAAAAAAGTTGTACCAAAAAGGGTCACCCACGACCTTATGTTATATGGAAAAACCAAAAGAGTTGTAAACGAACCAAACTTCTCAAAGTTACCTGCTGCTCACGTTATCAAGATCGGTCGATCGATCGACCCCCAGGCATCGATCGATCGATCATGACTAAAATCTGACAGTTCGCCTTGAAAAAATTATAAGGGACAAAAATTATAAAATCAATATAAAATCCGTTTAAACACCGTTTTCGAAACCGCTTGAAATTCTCGCCATTAACAATAATAACCAACATATTTGAGAAATAAAAATAATTTTATCTCAAAATTTATTTTTCTTCTTTATTTCGAAAACACCCCAAAAATTACGCGGGTTGTTACACTACCCCACTAACAATGGAATTTCCCCCTCGAAATTCGCCGAGTACCTAACTCTTAAAAATCAGGCCAACAATCTCCAAAAATAATCTCGTCAGAAAAAATAAATTCCTCACATCTAATCTAGATGCCAAACACGAAACGATTCTCTAACAATAATCTATCTCTAAAAAAATACGCGCCACAAAAATGCAACAGACGCAAAACCCAAGACCCGAGGGTGGTCGTATACCTAAGCTCTGATACCATTCTGTAACACCCCGCCCGCCTGGGGAGAGCGAACAGAGAGCTACTATCGATAAAACTAAATCAATTCCGCAATATAATAAGGTATAGAGCATTTAATTACCATAACAACAAAAGAGAAACCACTAATCTCAAATCTCTTTAAACAAATACCAAGTATCTCGAATTACATACAACAGCTAACTCGAAAATAAAATACAAATCTCCAATGCTCTATACATCAAAATAATACAATCTTCTATCTTGTATTAAATCTTCCCAAAATAATCCTCGCTAAAATCAATCTCTATAGCGCCCCAAAATCCGTGCTAACCTGCCACTAAAAGAAAATATAAGGAAGTACAAAATACGATAGGAAGATGCTCAACAAATATAGGTTAGCGATGAATAAAGCGTAACAACACGAGTACGAATATTCAAATCAAATAATGCAAATCTCAATAGCATTTTATCAATAAATTTTTCAACAACACATTAACCGGGTAACCAGGCCTCACCCCATTCGCATATGCTTTATCAAGTCATAACTCTGAGAATAGAAATTTTGGCGGGTGCCCAACGTCAATGCCATATTAAAATCTCATGACAACGTGCTCAACAACAACATGAATAATACCACATGAATCAAAATAATTCCAATAATTATTTTTCCAGATTTCCAAGAATTTATCAATTCAAAAACGGAGTTCAGTTAAACTTGAAATCTACGGAATAAACACTAGCGAGATTTAGGAGCATATTGTGTAAAACCCCATACCTCAAACCACCAAAAGATACCAACAACAAATATGCCCAGAAGGGTCAGAATAAACCTTCAAAATCTGCTCCAAGAATCATAAAAAAATCTTCCAAGAATCAACACTAAAATAGCCCCCTAGAACACCTCAAAACCTAAGGTTTAATGCATAAATTAAAGGGTACTGTTTGTGTGAAAAAGAGAGGAAAAGAAAATATGTTTGCTGTAAAAAAGTTGTACCAAAAAGGGTCACCCACGACCTTATGTTATATGGCAAAACCAAAAGAGTTGTAAACGAACCAAACTTCTCAAAGTTACCTGCTGCTCACGTTTTCTAGATCGGTCGATCGATCGACCCCCAGGCATCGATCGATCGATCATGCCGAAAATCTGACAGTTCGCCTTGAAAAAATTATATGGGACAAAAATTATAAAATCAATATAAAATCCGTTTTAACTCCGTTTTCGAAACCGTTTGAAATTCTCGCCATTAAAAATAATAACCAACATATTTGAGAAATAAAAATAATTTTATCTCAAAATTTATTTTTCCTCTTTATTTCAAAAATACCCCAAAAATTACGGGGGTTGTTACACTTCCCCACTAACACTGAAATTTCGCCCTCAAAATTCACCGAACACCTAACTCTAAAAAATCAGGCCAACAATCTCCAAAAATAATCTCGTCAGCAAAAATAAATTCCTCACATCTAATCTAGTTGCCTAACACGAAACGATTCTCTAATAATAATCTATCTCTAAAAAATACGCGCCACAAAAATGCAACAGACCCAAAACCCAAGACCCGAGGGTGGTCGTATACCTAAGCTCTGATAGCATTCTGTAACACCTCGCCCGCCTGGGGAGAGAGAACAGAGAGCTACTATCGATAAAACTAAATCAATTCCACAATATAATAAGGTATAGAGCATCTAATTACCACAAAAACAAAAGAGAAACCACTAATCTCAAATCACTTCAAATAAATACCAAGTATCTCGAATTACATACAACAACTAACTCGAAAATAAAATACAAATCTCCAATGCTCTATACATCAAAATAATGCAATCTTCTATCTTGTATTAAATCTACCAAAAATAATCCTCGCTAAAATCAATCTCTATAGTGCCCCAAAATTCGTGCTACCCTGCCACTAAAAGAAAATATATGGAAGTACACAATACGACAGGAAGATGCTCAACAAATATAGGTTAGGGATGAATAAAGAATAACAACACGAGTACGAATATTCAAATCAAATAATGCAAATCTCAATAGCATTTTATCAATAAATTTTTCAACAACACATTAACCGGGTCACCAGGCCTCACCCCATCTGCGTATGCTATATCAAGTCATAGCCCCAGGAAGCAAAGATTTTGGTGGGTGCCCAACATCCGTGCCATATTAAAATCTCATGACAACGTGCCCAACAACAACATGAATAATACCACATGAATAAAAATAATTCCAACAATTATTTTCTAGATTTCCAAGAATTCATCAATTCAAATAGGAGTTCAGTTAAATATGAAATAAACGGAATAAACACTCACGAGATTTAGGAGCATATTGTGTAAAACCCCATACCTCAAACCACCAAAAGATACCAACAACAAATCTGCCCAGAAGAGTGCGAATACACCATCAAAATTTGCTCCAAGAATCATCGAAAACTCATCCAAGAATCAACACTAAAATATCCCCCTAGAACACCTCAAAACCTAAGGTTTAATGCATAAATTAAAAGGTACTGTTTGTGTGAAAAAGAGAGGAAAAGAAAATATGTTTACTGTAAAAAAGTTGTACCAAAAAGGGTCACCCACGACCTTATGTTATATGGCAAAAACCAAAAGAGTTGTAAACGAACCAAACTTCTCAAAGTTACCTGCTGCTCACGTTATCAAGATCGGTCGATCGATCGACCCCCAGGCATCGATCGATCGATCATGACTAAAATCTGACAGTTCGCCTTGAAAAAATTATAAGGGACAAAAATTATAAAATCAATATAAAATCCGTTTAAACACCGTTTTCGAAACCGCTTGAAATTCTCGCCATTAACAATAATAACCAACATATTTGAGAAATAAAAATAATTTTATCTCAAAATTTATTTTTCTTCTTTATTTCGAAAACACCCCAAAAATTACCCGGGTTGTTACACTACCCCACTAACAATGGAATTTCCCCCTCGAAATTCGCCGAGTACCTAACTCTTAAAAATCAGGCCAACAATCTCCAAAAATAATCTCGTCAGAAAAAATAAATTCCTCACATCTAATCTAGATGCCAAACACGAAACGATTCTCTAACAATAATCTATCTCTAAAAAAATACGCGCCACAAAAATGCAACAGACGCAAAACCCAAGACCCGAGGGTGGTCGTATACCTAAGCTCTGATACCATTCTGTAACACCCCGCCCGCCTGGGGAGAGCGAACAGAGAGCTACTATCGATAAAACTAAATCAATTCCGCAATATAATAAGGTATAGAGCATTTAATTACCACAACAACAAAAGAGAAACCACTAATCTCAAATCTCTTTAAACAAATACCAAGTATCTCGAATTACATACAACAGCTAACTCGAAAATAAAATACAAATCTCCAATGCTCTATACATCAAAATAATACAATCTTCTATCTTGTATTAAATCTTCCCAAAATAATCCTCGCTAAAATCAATCTCTATAGCGCCCCAAAATCCGTGCTAACCTGCCACTAAAAGAAAATATAAGGAAGTACAAAATACGATAGGAAGATGCTCAACAAATATAGGTTAGCGATGAATAAAGCGTAACAACACGAGTACGAATATTCAAATCAAATAATGCAAATCTCAATAGCATTTTATCAATAAATTTTTCAACAACACATTAACCGGGTAACCAGGCCTCACCCCATTCGCATATGCTTTATCAAGTCATAACTCTGAGAATAGAAATTTTGGCGGGTGCCCAACGTCAATGCCATATTAAAATCTCATGACAACGTGCTCAACAACAACATGAATAATACCACATGAATCAAAATAATTCCAATAATTATTTTTCCAGATTTCCAAGAATTTATCAATTCAAAAACGGAGTTCAGTTAAACTTGAAATCAACGGAATAAACACTAGCGAGATTTAGGAGCATATTGTGTAAAACCCCATACCTCAAACCACCAAAAAATACCAACAACAAATATGCCCAGAAGGGTCAGAATAAACCTTCAAAATCTGCTCCAAGAATCATAAAAAAATCTTCCAAGAATCAACACTAAAATAGCCCCCTAGAACACCTCAAAACTTAAGGTTTAATGCATAAATTAAAGGGTACTGTTTGTGTGAAAAAGAGAGGAAAAGAAAATATGTTTGCTGTAAAAAAGTTGTACCAAAAAGGGTCACCCACGACCTTATGTTATATGGCAAAACCAAAAGAGTTGTAAACGAACCAAACTTCTCAAAGTTACCTGCTGCTCACGTTTTCTAGATCGGTCGATCGATCGACCCCCAGGCATCGATTGATCGATCATGCCGAAAATCTGACAGTTCGCCTTGAAAAAATTATATGGGACAAAAATTATAAAATCAATATAAAATCCGTTTTAACTCCGTTTTCGAAACCGTTTGAAATTCTCGCCATTAAAAATAATAACCAACATATTTGAGAAATAAAAATAATTTTATCTCAAAATTTATTTTTCCTCTTTATTTCAAAAATACCCCAAAAATTACGGGGGTTGTTACACTTCCCCACTAACACTGAAATTTCGCCCTCAAAATTCACCGAACACCTAACTCTTAAAAATCAGGCCAACAATCTCCAAAAATAATCTCGTCAGGAAAAATAAATTCTTCACATATAATCTAGATGCCTAACACGAAACGATTCTCTAATAATAATCTATCTCTAAAAAAATACGCGCCACAAAAATGCAACAGACCCAAAACCCAAGACCCGAGGGTGGTCGTATACCTAAGCTCTGATAGCATTCTGTAACACCTCGCCCGCCTGAGGAGAGCGAACAGAGAGCTACTATCGATAAAACTAAATCAATTCCACAATATAATAAGGTATAGAGCATCTAATTACCACAAAAACAAAAGAGAAACCACTAATCTCAAATCACTTCAAATAAATACCAAGTATCTCGAATTACATACAACAGCTAACTCGAAAATAAAATACAAATCTCTAATGCTCTATACATCAAAATAATACAATCTTCTATCTTGTATTAAATCTTCCCAAAATAATCCTAGCTAAAATCAATCTCTATAGCGCCGCAAAATCCGTGCTAACCTGCCACTAAAAGAAAATATAAGGAAGTACACAATACGACAGAAAGATGCTCAACAAATATAGGTTAGCGATGAATAAAGCGTAACAACACGAGTACGAAAATTCAAATCAAATAATGAAAATCTTAATAGCATTTTATCAATAAATTTTTCAACAACACATTAATCGAGTCACCAGGCCTCACCCCATCCACATATGCTTTATCATATCATAGATCCTGGAAGAAAAAATTTTGGTGGGTGCCTAACGTCCGTGCCATATTAAAATCTCATGACAACGTGCTCAACAACAACATGAATCAAAATAATTCCAACAATTATTTTTCTAGATTTCCAAGAATTTATCAATTCAAATAGGAGTTCAGTTAAACATGAAATCAACAGAATAAACACTCGCGAGATTTAGGAGCATATTGTGTAAAACCCCATACCTCAAACCACCAAAAGATACCAACAAAAAATCTGCCCAGAAGAGTACGAATACACCATCAAAATTTGCTCCAAGAATCATCGAAAACTCATCCAAGAATCAACACTAAAATAGCCCCCAAGAACACCTCAAAATGTAAGGTTTAATGCATAAATTAAAGGGTACTGTTTGTGGATAAAAGAGAGGAAAATAAAATATGTTTTCTATAAGAAAGTTGTACCAAAAAGGGTCACCCACGACCTTATTTTATAAGGAAAAACCAAAAGAGTTATAAACGAACCAAACTTCTCAAAGTTACCTGCTGCGCATGTTTTCTAGAGGGGTCGATCGATCGACCCCCAGGATCGATCGATCGATCATGCCTAAAATCTGACAGTTCGCCTTGAAAAAATTATAAGGGACAAAAATTATAAAATCAATCTAAAATCCGTTTAAACTCCATTTTCGAAACCGCTTGTAATTCTCACCATTAAAAATAATAACCAACATATTTGAGAAATAAAAATAATTTTATCTCAAAATTTATTTTTCCTCTTTATTTCGAAAACACCCCAAAAATTACGTGGGTTTTTACACTTCCCCACTAACAATGGAATTTCTCCCTCGAAATTCGCCGAATACCTAACTCTTAAAAATCAGGCAAACAATCTCCAAAAATAATCTCGTCAGTAAAAATAAATTCCTCACATCTAATCTAGATGCCTAACACGGAACGATTCTCAACAATAATCTATCTCTAAAAAAATACGCGCCACAAAAATGCAACAGACCCAAAACTCAAGACCCGAGGGTGGTCGTATACCTAAGCTCTGATACCATTCTGTAGCACCTCGCCCGCCTGGGGAGAGCGAACAGAGTGCTACCATCGAAAAAACTAAATCAATTCCACAATATAATAAGGTATAGAGCATCTAATTACCACAACAACAAAAGAGAAACCACTAATCTCAAATCTCTTCAAATAAATTCCAAGTATCTCGAATTACATACAACAGCTAACTCGATAATAAAATATAAATCTCCAATGCTCTATACATCAAAATAATACAATCTTCTATCTTGTATTAAATCTTCCCAAAATAATCATCACTAAAATCAATCTCTATAGCGCCCCAAAATCCATGCTAACCTGCCACTAAGAGAAAATATTAGGAAGTACACAATACGGCAGGAAGATGCTCAACAAATATAGGTTAGCGATGAATAAAGCGTAACAACACGAGTACGAATATTCAAATCAAATAATGCAAATCTCACTAGCATTTTATCAATAAATTTTTCAACAACACATTAACCGAGTCACCAGGTCTCACCCCATCCGCATATGCTTTATCAAGTCATTGCCCCGAGAAATAAAATTTTTGGTGGGTGCTCAACGTCCGTGCCATATTAAAATATCATGACAAAGTGCTCAACAACAACATGAATAATACCACATGAATCAAAATAATTCCAATAATTATTTTTCTTGATTTACAAGAATTTATCAATTCAAATAGGAGTTCAATTAAACATGAAATCAACGGAATAAACACTCGCGAGATTTAGGAGCATATTGTGTAAAACTCCATACCTCTAACCACCAAAGGATACCAACGACAAATTTGCCCAGAAGAGTGAGAATACACCATCAAAATCTGCTCCAAGAATCATTAAAAACTCCCTCAAGAATCAACATTAAAATAGCCCCCAAGAACACCTCAAAACCTATGGTTTAATGCATAAATTAAAGGGTACTATTTGTGTATAAAAGAGAGGAAAAGAAAATATGTTTGTTGTAAAAAAGTTGTACCAAAAAGGGTCACCCACGACCTTATGTTATATGGAAAAACCAAAAGAGTTGTAAACGAACCAAACTTCTCAAAGTTACTATAATACCCTGTATTTTTGTGATATTTATTTATGGGATTAATTGAATTAAATGTGTATTAATTGAGAATTAATCCGGATAAAATACTAACGATATGTGAGTTGGTATTTGATTATAATGCGTATATATGGCAATATATGAATATTGAGAATATTAAAATTATCGCGAGATAGAAATACGGCAATTTGGAAATTTTGTTGGGACGCGTGTGACAGTCGCGCCAGGAACATTATTTAATTAAAAAGTGAATTTTATTTTTATCAACCGTATGTTCATTTTGAGTGGGCCAACGTGTCCGGAAGGGTCAAAATAGTCAGAAAACACTAGCCGGGGGTTTAGTTTGGGTCCCGGGGCATTTTTAGGACATACCGACAACTTAAAAGGGTAGTTTGGTAATTTTGGAATTTGGGGATATATGACCAACGAATTTTGGGAGTTTAAAATAGGGAATTTCATAACCCACTAACCCATTACCAGCAATTAACTGAGTTGAGGGCAACGGGAGTTTTAGGAGAGGTTAGGAGAAGTCCCCCTCAAAAAAAGAGAAACACAACCTCCATCTTCAACCTTCAACCTTGGGAGAAAAAGGAGAGAACAACCTTCATCAATTCAACACCAAATTCAGAGAAAAATCCAAGGTAAGTGGTTTAATTATGTTATTTACAACGAATGTTTCTTCCATGCTTAGAAATTTATAAAAATTTGCATTGGTTTGGGAGATTGACAAAAACCCATTGAACTGGAATTATAAATTCACATTTTGATAAGGAAATTGCATGTAGAATTATGTTTGGGTGATTATTCTGATACAAATACATCTTTTATATCACAAAAACGGATTTAATTATGTCTACTGATGACTTTAAATTTCTAGGGTTCATGTTCATGAGATTTGGGAAAAATTAGGGAGATTTGATGATTAGATGTGGTTTAGGATGATTTGACCCCATATAAATGTTATTATACGACTTAAGTATGTTTAAGAATGATTAGGAACCTTGAAATACTGTTGGAATGATGTTTAGATGAGATTAGAGGTGAAGAAAATTGGGAAAAGCGAAATAGGAGAATTCTGGGCTCAAAACTATCACCTCGTTAGAAGGCCTGCCCAGGTCGTTCGAACGAGCTCGTTCGAACGAGCTTCTAACGAGTTGATAGTTTGACTTCTAATGAGTGGGATGTTCATTCGATGCCTTTCGTTTGAACGAGATCTCGTTAGATGCCCACTTCGTTCGAACGAACTCTCGTTTGAACGACCTCGTTCGAACGAGACTTCTAACGAGTTGACAGATTGGCCTTTTAGGCCTGATTCGATTTCTAGTGTCCCATAACCATATTTAATTGTAGGGATAACCTTCCCCTGTTAACTATTTGGTATAATTGGGAGAATTGGGATATAATGAGGAGTGAACCAAATGATATTTGTGGATTAGAACGCTAGTGACAATACACGATGTGAGGATTATTGACGACTTAAATATTTTTATTAACTAGGTATATGAGAATTGTGTAACATTATAAGTTGGTATGAGAATGAGAAGTATACCACTAATAATTTATGGTAATTACTAAGATGTGTGTATGCTTAGTATATGTATATGATTTCATGTGTATGACATACCTACCATGCTTGCTATCACGGGAGGTTTGCGTTCGCTTAGGGCCATCTATTCTTTGTGTGCCTACGGGGGGATATAGATTGGTACCTCGAGGACATAGGTCAGAGAAGGACTTATTGGGAAGTTAATAAGTCTGCTGATCATGGGAGCGTAGGTATGTGCGTGACCCATGTGATGTGACTGTGTTCGCCTCCATTGTTTGTGATTGTTGTTATCTGAGAACGATTCCTGAGAGATTCGAAATGCGAGATCCTTATGTACGTGATGTACCGGGATGGATAGCAGAGTATGTGTGCACCGCAGCTTAGTGTCGGGGTGCTTGTATTGTCTATTTATGATGTGAATGATATACGGTTAAATGAATAGACTTGTCATGTTTAATTATGAGAATAATTTATAGTAACTCCTTGAGAAGATAAATAAGGGGATAACCTCCAGTAAATGGTAATGCTAATAATTGAGAATCCGAGTTTAAGTATAGCTATCTATTCAAGTGATAACATTGGGAGTTCATATTGTGAATCGAGTAGATGGGTTAGAACTTATGTCGGTTTAGTTAGATATAAATACCACTTAGACGGGTACTGTACGTTAGGAGTGCACGATTAGACGAGAGGTGAGTATTTCATGTGAGAGCACGTCCTAACATGTATTTTGCATTCTTTGTTTTAATGTTATTAAAGCACTTGCTATTTTTAAAATACTCTCCACTTTCGGTCTCTGACCCGTTTCCTTTCAAATCTATTTTTGTAAAAACCTTTTAGGTTCCTAGCCACAAGGACACCATGCATAGGATTTCCATTCAGGTGACGAGCTGTAGTTGTTTGTGGAAGTTGCAGGGCCTTGCTAGTAGACGTTTCTTTTGTCTTGACTCTATTCAGTTTTCATCATTTGTAGGGCATGTCGCCCATTTCTATTAGAGACATTTCATATTTCAGTTATTCAGATTGTTGGCATGTAATTAATTCAGGATATACTGTTTTATTTATTTCAGTGGTGGGATTGTCGTGAGGGGTTTTCCTCCGGACTTATTATTAACTGTTGGTTACTTTATTGAGACTTTATGGTGTATGGTTATGATATTCTTTCATAATTATTTTATTGTATGTTAATCAGTCTTAATTTAAAATTTAACATCTTACTTTTTAAATACTAGGTGATTAGTAATGATTAAAATATTTTCGACAGTGATGCTGTTAACTGGACCAACTTGAAATTTTGTATTAATTTAATAAAGGAGTAGCTACCCAGTATTTAATTAGTCGGGGTGTCACAGGTGGTATCAGAGCATCAGGTTCTAGTGTCCTTTAGGATCTGTACGACTTATTATGTTTCCGCTGAGCTTTCTTTGATGTAGAGCCCTATATTTTAGGACTGTTGTATTCTTTTATGTATGCTTCGCTCTTCAGCTATTTTGGGTTTATAACTGCGAACTTATAGACCTTACTCTTATTCATATGCCTCCACGACGTGCACCACGGGTTCCTAGGGATGCACTGCCAGAGCCCCAGCCAGCACCAGTACAGGGCACCATGAATGCCGCTGAGGTTGCAGCCATTGTAGCCCAAGCAGTAAATGCCTCTCTAGTAGTTGTACAGCAGGCACCACCCTAGGCGCCAGTAGCCGCGCCAGTTCAGGCACATGCATTCCCGTCTACTTGGGAACGTGTACGTGATGCTTTTCCGAAAGCGCACCCGCCGGAGTTCGCAAGTAGCTCCGATGTTGTGGTTTCAAGTCAGTGGAGGAAAGACATTCAGAGGCACTTGAGGATGTATGAGTGCACCGATGTTCAGAAGCAGGTACTAGATACTTTCAAGCTAGTGGTATCTGCACTGCAGTGGTGGGAGTCTATTACCACCGGGGAGGAGAGAAATACTCTCACGATACAGGAGTTTTGGGTGCAGTTTGACCGCAAGTATTTTTCGTCAGCCATTCACACGGAAATGAGGAGGAAGTTAATGAATCTCAGACAGGAGGGAAGGACTGTGGCCGAGTATGAGGCCAAATTCACTAATCTACTAAATATTGTTCTGGATGAAATACCGACAGAGGAGAAGAAGATCCAAAAGTTTACAGATGGATTGATATGGAGGATCCGTCAGCATTTATTGGGGAACCTCTCGTTGGCAACTTATTCTGACGTGATTAACGTTGCACCGTTACACTGCCAGGATCACCGCTTTCACATGGCTGAGAGCAAGAGAATAGGAGAGTCCATCCATCAGGGCAGGACATGAGGAAATGGTGCCAGTGGGGCACAATCTACTCAGGGGCAGAGGCAGGGTGACCAGGGTTCCCAGCAGGGGGATCATAAGAGGTTCAGATCGGGGAATTTCAGGCACGGACAGGGAGGTTTTAGGCAGGTCCATCAGGGCCAGCAGGGGCAGAATGGTCAACAGTAGTTTCAGCAGGGCCAGTATGGCCAGTGGAAGAATGGAAACGGATACCATGGCTGAGGGAAGCAGGGACAGAGAAGGGGGAACTTCTCAGGGAAGTGTTACGTTTGTGGCAAGACTGGCCATAAATGCCAGGATTGTCCGGATAGGGGTAGGGCCCCGTAGCAGCAGCAGCAGGGTGCTCGACAGGAGCCTCAGAGGCCTATGTTTCCCGCCGCCCTCCCGGCACCACCACAGATGGCAGCATTACCACCCATTCCATCAGTCCTAGTTCAGCAGGGACAACTTCAGTATGGGAGAGTGTATCAGCTCCAGCAGGTCACAGTCCCACAGGATCCACAAGCCATTGAGGGTATGTTCTCTATTCAGGGGACTCTGGGGCGTATTTTATTTGACACGGGGGCTACACATTATTTCATTGCTATGAGATTTGCACGCACCATTGGGTTGTTAGACACCGTCGAGAGTACGGTTACTTGTGTAGATTCGCCGTTGAGTAGGGGTTCCGTGATTTCCCTTGTATGTAGAGGCGTGGGTATATATATTGGGAGGTTTACTTTACCCGTGGATATGTTAGTGTTAGAGCTGATCGAGTATGATGCCATTATTGGTATGGATTGGCTAGTTGCGTACCGAGCCATGATTGACTATTTTAGTAGGAGTATTATCTTTGCCATTCCCGGGCAGGAGATGTTTTTAGTGGCGATGCCTCGTCCCGAGGGAGGATCGTCCACTCATTTGTACTATATAGAGGAGAAGACCTCTAAGGAAGTGGTGATACCGCTTGATTCGATTCCGGTTGTTCGAGAGTTTGCCGATGTATTTTAGGATATACCTAGATTACCTCCGAGTAGGGAGATAGAGTTTGTGATAGATTTGACGCCAGGCACTCGGCCTATTGCTCGCGCACCTTACCGTATGGCTCCAACTGAAATGAGAGAGTTATGAGATCAGATTGAGCAGTTGTTAGGTCAGGGGTTTATTCGGAGGAGTACTTCGTCGTGGGGTGCCCCTGTGTTGTTCGTAAAGAAAAGGGATGGATCGTTGAGGTTGTGTGTAGATTACCGGGAGTTGAATAAGGTCACGATACGGAATAAGTATCCATTGCCCCAAATCGATGACTTATTCGACCTGCTGAGAGGAGCTTCTTTCTTCTCAAAGATTGATTTGCGATCAGGATACCATCAGTTGCGTATCAGGGAGGGGGACGTCTCGAAGACTGCTTTCTTAACGAGATATGGTTCCTACGAGTTTCGGGTTATGCCTTTTGGTTTGACCAATGCTCCAGTCGTGTTTATGGACTTGATGAATAGGGTGTTCAGAGAGTTCCTAGATCAGTTCGTCATTGTCTTCATTGATGATATTCTGGTTTACTCCCAGATAGAGGAAGAGCACACCGAGCATTTGAGGCAAGTTTTGCAGACGCTACGTCAGAACGAGCTGTATGCAAAATATGAGAAGTGCGGATTCTGGCTGAAGGAGGTTCATTTTTTGGGGCATATTATTTCCGATCGGGGGATATCTGTTGATCCGGAGAAGGTATCCTCTGTAAGGGAGTGGGGACAGCCCACGACACTGACTGAGATCCGTAGTTTCTTGGGCCTAGCAGGATACTACAGGAGGTTCATTCGGGGTTTCTCCAAGATAGCGGGTCCTTTGACACATCTGGCTCGTAAGGGTATGGCATTCATCTGGAGTGATTCCTGTCAGTTGGCATTCGATGAGTTGAAGGATAAGTTGACCTCAGCACCTGTGTTAGCACTGCCGAGACCGGGAGTTGAGTATCTAGTTTACACCGATGCGTCCTTGAAAGGACTTGGAGGTGTATTACAGCAGGAGAGTCAGGCCATAGCTTATGCTTCCCGTAAGCTTAAGCCTCACGAGAAGAATTACCCCACCCACGACTTGGAGTTAGCGGTAGTGGTGTTGGCCCTTCGGATTTGGAGACATTATCTCTTGGGGGAGAAGTTTCGATTGTTCACGGACCACAAGTCCCTATTCACGCAGAAGGAGTTGAATATGCGACAGCGAAGGTGGCTTGAGTTTGTGAAGGATTATCAGTTTGATATCCAATATCACCCGGGGAAGGCTAACGTAGTAGCAGAAGCGTTGAGCCGTAGGCCAGTAGATGAGGTGGCAGGGGTGTGGAAGGCAAAGTGGAAAGATTTGGGACACCGGGATGCAGTGGCGAGATCGTTCATGTCTGTGATGACTGTTACACCGCAGATTGTCACGAAGGTGGTAAAGGCACAGGAAAATGACTCGTTCTGTCAGGAGCAGATAGTTCGATTACTAGCAGAGGGAGCCGAATCCTGTTAGCTCAGATGGGGGATTACTCTTCAATGGGAGACTGGTAGTTCCGGAAGGGGAGGAATTGCGACACGAGGTGATGGAAGAGTCGCACAACTCACGGTTCGCAGTACATCCTGGTGGGGACAAAATGTACCAAGACATGAGACGACAGTATTGGTGGAGCGGGATGAAGAAAAATATCGCCGTGTTTGTTTCTAAATTCGCTACTTGTCAGCTGGTAAAAATGGATCATGAGAGACCGGCATGACTTCTACAGCCGTTAGAGGTCCCGATGTGGATGTGGGAGAGCATATCCATGGACTTTATCACGGGGTTACCTACGTCACAGAGGGGTCACGACTCCATTTGGGTAATTGTGGACAGGTTTACCAAAGTCGCTCATTTTCTACCCGTAAGGACCGACTACACTACAGGACAGTATGCCCAGCTCTTTATTGCAGAAATAGTGAGACTTCATGGTGTGCCCCTAAATATCGTGTCCGACAGAGACAAGATATTTGTTTCACGGTTTTGGGAGAGTTTTCAGGAGGCCATGGGCACGGAATTGCGGTTGAGTACGACGTATTATCCGCAGACCGACGGGCAAACCGAGCGTACAAACCATATGTTAGAGGACATGTGCGTATGTAAATCATTGATTTTGGGGGTGGATGGGAGCAGTATCTTCCACTGGTGGAGTTTGCTTACAACAACTCCTACCAGTTAACCATTGGCATGGCTCCATTTGAGGCGTTTTACGGTAGACCTTGTCGTTCCCCAGCATGTTGGTTGGAGGTGGGGGACAACAAGCTACTTGGGCCGGAAGTGATTCAGGATACTTCGACGAGGATAGAATTGATACGGAGTCGCATTCGGGTAGCTTAGGATCGGCAGAAGAGCTATGCTGATGCGAAGAGGTTCTTCAGGGAGTTCCAAGTGGGGGACCAAGTTTTACTCAGAGTATCTCCTATGAAGGGAATTATGCGATTTGGGAAGAAGGGGAAGTTGGCACCGAGATATGTGGGGCCATTTCCTATCATCGAGCGGGTTGGGTCTGTTGCATATAGACTTGGGTTACCGGAGCATTTGCATAGGATACATGATGTGTTTCATATTTCCTCGCTAAGGAAATATCTTAGGGACAATTTGGCTCATTCTCACATTGCTTTGGAGGACATCGATCTCCTGCCTGATAGCTCCTACGAGGAAGGGAAGATTGCTATTTTGGACCGAAGTGAGCGAAAACTGCGGTCAAAGATAGTCCCGTTAGTACGTGTTCAGTGGAGGCATCATAATGCCGAGGAGTCCACATGGGAGCACGAGGATGAGATGCGCGAACGTTATCCAGAGTAATTTGTACCAGGTACTTTCTAGTTCCAAATTTTGGGACGAAATTCTGTTATTAGGGGGGAAGTATGTAATACCCCGTATTTTTGTGATATTTATTTATGGGATTAATTGAATTAAATGTGTATTAATTGAGAATTAATCCGGATAAAATACTAACGAGATGTGAGTTGGTATTTGATTATAATGCGTATATATGGCAATATATGAATATTGAGAATATTAAAATTATCGCGAGATAGAAATACGGCAATTTGGAAATTTTGTTGGGACGCGTGTGACAGTCGCGCCAGGAACATTATTTAATTAAAAAGTGAATTTTATTTTTATCAACCGTATGTTCATTTTGAGTGGGCCAACGTGTCCGGAAGGGTCGAAATAGTCAGAAAACACTAGCCGGGGGTTTAGTTTGGGTCCCGGGACATTTTTAGGCCATACCAGCAACTTAAAAGGGTAGTTTGGTAATTTTGGAATTTGGGGATTTATGACCAACGAATTTTGGGAGTTTAAAATAGGGAATTTCAGAACCTACTAACCCATTACCAGCAATTAACTGAGTTGAGGGCGACGGGAGTTTTAGGAGAGGTTAGGAGAAGTCCCCCCCAAAAAAGAGAAACACAACCTCCATCTTCAACCTTCAACCTTGGGAGAAAAAGGAGAGAACAACCTTCATCAATTCAACACCAAATTCAGAGAAAAATCCAAGGCAAGTGGTTTAATTACGTTATTTACAACGAATGTTTCTTCCATGCTTAGAAATTTATAAAAATTTGCATTGTTTTGGGAGATTGACAAAAACCCATTGAATTGGAATTAGAAATTCACATTTTGATAAGGAAATTGCATGTAGAATTATGTTTGGGTGATTATTCTGATACAAATACATCTTTTATATCACAAAAATGGATTTAATTATGTCTACTGATGACTTTAAATTTCTAGGGTTCATGTTCATGAGATTTGGGAAAAATTGGGGAGATTTGATGATTAGATGTGGTTTAGGATGATTTGACCCCATATAAATGTTATTATACGACTTAAGTATGTTTAGGAATGATTAGAAACCTTGAAATACTTTTGGAATGATGTTTAGATGAGATTAGAGGTGAAGAAAATAGGGAAAAGCGAAATAGGAGAATTCTGGGCTCGAAACTGTCACCTCGTTAGAAGGCCTACCCAGGTCGTTCGAACGAGCTTGATCGAACGAGCTTCTAACGAGTTGACAGTTTGACTTCTAACGAGTGGGATGTTCGTTCGATGCCTTTCGTTCGAACGAGATCTCGTTAGATGCCCACTTCGTTCGAAGGAACTCTCGTTCGAACGAACTCTCGTTCGAACGAACTCGTTCGAACGAGACTTCTAACGAGTTGACAGATTGTCCTTTTTGGCCTGATTCGATTTCTAGTGTCCCGTAACCATATTTAATTGTAGAGATAACCTTCCCTTGTTAACTATTTGGTATAATTGGGAGAATTGGGATATAATGAGGAGTGAACCAAATGATATTTGTGGATAATGACGCTAGTGACTATATACGATGTGAGGATTATAGACGACTTAAATATTTGTATTAACCGGGTATATGAGAATTGTGTAACATTATAAGTTGGTATGAGAATGAGAAGTATACCACTAATAATTTATGGTAATTACTATGATGTGTGTATGCTTAGTATATGTATATGATTTTATGTGTATGACATACCTACCATGCTTGCTATCACGGGATGTTTGCGTTCGCTTAGGGCCATCTATTCTTTGTGTGCCTACGGGGGGATATAGATTGGTACCTTGAGGACATAGGTTAGAGAAGGACTTATTGGGAAGTTAATAAGTCTGCTGATCATGGGAGTGTAGGTATGTGCGTGACCCATGTGATGTGACTGTGTTCGCCTCCATTGTTTGTGATTGTTGTTATCTGAGAACGATTCCTGAGAGATTCAGAATGCGTGATACTTATGTACGTGATGTACCGGGATGGATAGCAGAGTATGTGTGCACCGCAGCTTAGTGTCGGGGTGCTTGTATTGTATATTTATGATGTGAATGATATACGGTTAAATGAACAGACTTGTCATGTTTAATTATGAGAATAATTTATAGTAACTCCTTGATAAGATAAATAAGGGGATAACCTCCAGTAAATGGTAATGCTAATAATTGAGAATCCGAGTTTAAGTAAAGCAATCTATTCAAGTGATAACATTGGGAATTCATATTGTGACTCGAGTAGATGGGTTAGAACTTATGTCGGTTTAGTTAGATATAAATACCACTTAGACGGGTACTGTACGTTAGGAGTGCACGATTCGTGCCATATTAAAATCTCATGACAAAGTGCTCAACAACAACATGAATAATACCACATGAATCAATATAATTCCAACAATTATTTTTCTAGATTTACAAGAATTTATCAATTCAAATAGGAGTTCAATTAAACATGAAATCAACGGAATAAACACTCGCGAGATTTAGGATCATATTGTGTAAAACCCCATACCTCAAACCACCAAAGGATACCAACGACTAATTTACCCAGAAGAGTGAGAATACACCATCAAAATCTGCTCCAAGAATCATCAAAATCTCCTCTAAGAATCAACACCAAAACAACCCCCAAGAACACCTCAAAACCTAAGGTTTAATGCATAAATTAAAGGGTATTGTTTGTGTATAAAAGAGAGGAAAAAAAATATGTTTGCTGTAAAAAAATTGTACCAAAAAGGGTCACCCACGACCTTATTTTATATGGCAAAACCAAAAGAGTTGTAGACGAACCAAACTTCTCAAAGTTACCTGCTGCTCACGTTTTCTAGATCGGTCGATCGATCGACCCCCAGGCATCGATCGATCGATCATGCCTAAAATCTGACAGTTCACCTTGAAAAAATTATAAGGGACAAAAATTATAAAATCAATATAAAATCCGTTTTAACTCTGTTTTCGAAACCGTTTGAAATTCTCGCCATTAAAAATAATAACCAACATATTTGAGAAATACAAATAATTTTATCTCAAAATTTATTTTTCCTCTTTATTTCGAAAATATCCCAAAAATTACGTGGGTCGTTACACTTCCCCACTAACAATGGAATTTCGCCCTCGAAATTCACCGAACACCTAACTCTCAAATATCAGGCCAACAATCTCCAAAAATAATCTCGTCAGCAAAAATAAATTCCTGACATCTAATCTAGATGCCTAACACGAAACGATTCTCTAACAATAATCTATCTCTAAAAAAATACGCGCCACCAAAACGCAACATACCCAAAACCCAAGACCGAGGGTGGTCATATACCTAAGCTCTGATACCATTCTGTAACACCCCGCCCGCGTGGGGAGAGAGAGCAGAGAGCTACTATCGATAAAACTAAATCAATTCCACAATATAATAAGGTATAGAGCATCTAATTACCACAACAATAAAAGAGAAACCACTAATCCCAAATCTCTTCAAATAAATACTAAGTGTCTCGAATTACATACAAAATCTAACTCGAAAATAAAATACAAATCTCCAATGCTCTATACATCAAAATGATACAATCTTCTATCTTGTATTAAATCTTCCCAAAATAATCCTCACTAAAATCAATCTCTATAGCCCCCCAAAATCCGTGCTAACCTGCCACTAAAAGAAAATATAAGGAAGTACACAATACGACAGGAAGATGCTCAACAAATATAGGTTAGCGATGAATAAAGCGTAACAACACGAGTATGAATATTCAAATCAAATAATGAAAATCTCAATTGCATTTTATCAATAAATTTTTTAACAACACATTAACCGGGTCACCAGGCCTCACCCCATCCGCATATGCTTTATCAAGTCATAGCCCCGAGAAGCAAAAATTTTGGTGGGTGCCCAACGTCCGTGCCATATTAAAATCTCATGACAACGTGCTCAACAACAACATGAATAATACCACATGAATCAAAATAATTCCAACAATTATTTTTCTAGATTTCCAAGAATTTATCAATTCAAATAGGAGTTCAATTAAACATGAAATCAACGGAATAAACACTCGCGAGATTTAGGATCATATTGTGTAAAACCCCATACCTCAAACCACCAAAGGATACCAACGACTAATTTACCCAGAAGAGTGAGAATACACCATCAAAATCTGCTCCAAGAATCATCAAAATCTCCTCTAAGAATCAACACCAAAACAGCCCCCAAGAACACCTCAAAACCTAAGGTTTAATGCATAAATTAAAGGGTATTGTTTGTGTATAAAAGAGAGGAAAAAAAATATGTTTGCTGTAAAAAAATTGTACCAAAAAGGGTCACCCACGACCTTATTTTATATGGCAAAACCAAAAGAGTTGTAGACGAACCAAACTTCTCAAAGTTACCTGCTGCTCACGTTTTCTAGATCGGTCGATCGATCGACCCCCAGGCATCGATCGATCGATCATGCCTAAAATCTGACAGTTCGCCTTGAAAAAATTATAAGGGACAAAAATTATAAAATCAATATAAAATCCGTTTAAACTCCGTTTTAGAAACCGTTTGAAATTCTCGCCATTAAAAATAATAACCAACATATTTGAGAAATACAAATAATTTTATCTCAAAATTTATTTTTCCTGTTTATTTCGAAAACACCCCAAAAATTACGCGGGTCGTTACACTTCCCAACTAACAATGGAATTTCGCCCTCGAAATTCGCCGAATACCTAACTCTTAAAAATCAGGCCAACAATCTCCAAAAATAATCTCGTCAGCAAAAATAAATTCCTCACATCTAATATAGATTCCTAACACGAAACGATTCTCTAACAATAATCTATCTCTAAAAAAATACGCGCCACAAAAATGCAACAGACCTAAAACCCAAGAACCGAGGGTGGTCGTATACCTAAGCTCTGATACCATTTTGTAACACCCCGCCCGCCTAGGGAGAGCGAACAAAGATCTACTATCGATAAAACTAACTCAATTTCACAATATAATAAGGTATAGAGCATCTAATTACCATAACAACAAAAGAGAAACCACTAATCTCAAATCTCTTCAAATAAATACCAAGTATCTCGAATCACATACAGCAGCTAACTCGAAAATAAAATACAAATCTCCAATGCTCTATACATCAAAATAATACAATCTTCTATCTTGTATTAAATCTTCCCAAAATAATACTCGCTAAAATCAATCGCTATAGCGCCCCAAAATTCATGCTAGCCTGCCACTAAAAGAAAATATGGGGAAGTACACCATACGACAGGAAGATGCTCAATAAATATAGGTTAGCGATGAATAAAGCATAACAACACGAGTACGAATATTCAAATCAAATAATGCAAATCTCAATAGCATTTTATCAATAAATTTTTCAACAACACATTAACCGGGTCACTAGTCCTCACCCCATCCGCATATGCTTTATCAAGTCATAGCTCCGAGAACAAAAATTTTGGCGGGTGCCCAACGTCCGTGCAATCTCATGACAACGTGCTCAACAACAACATGAATAATACCACATGAATCAAAATAATTCCAACAATTATTTTTCCAGATTTCCAAGAATTTACCAATTCAAATAGGAGTTCCATTAAACATGAAAACAACAGAATAAACACTCGCGAGATTTAGGAGCATATTGTGTAAAACCTCATACCTCAAACCACCAAAAGATACCAACAACAAATCCGCCCAGAAGAGTCAGAATACGCCATCAAAATCTGCTCCAAGAATCATCAAAAACTCCTCCAAGAATCAACACCAAAATATCCCCCAAGAAAACCTCAAAACCTAAGGTTTAATGCATAAATTAATGGGTACTGTTTGTTTATAAAAGAGAGGAAAAGAAAATATGTTTTCTACAAAAATGTTGTATCAAAAAAGGTCACCCACGACCTTATTTTATAAGGCAAAACCAAAAGAGTTATAAACGAACCAAACTGCTCAAAGTTACCTGCTGTGCACGTTTTCTGGAGGGGTCGATCGATCGACCCATAGGCATCGATCGATCGATCATGCCTAAAATCTGACAGTTCGCCTTGAAAAAATTATAATGGACAAAAATGGTAAAATCAATATAAAATCCGTTTAAACTCCATTTTCGAAACCTCTTAAAATTCTTGCCATTAAAAATAATAACCAACATATTTCTGCAATAAAAATTAATTTATCTCAAAATTTATTTTTCCTCTTTATTTCGAAAATGGGAATAAGGGTATTTTGGTAATGCACACGAGTGAGTGCATGTGTGAGAAGTGTATGAGTTTAGTTTAGAAAATGAGGGATAATACACTTTAAACAAACATGTGAGGCTTTATGGTTTGGGTTTATTTGGTGACTTTTACAAAATCGTGCTAGACATGTGTGGTTAAATGGGTTAGGAGAAGCATGGGTATGAATTTTGGCCTAGTCAAAATGAATTTGGGTAGATGGGTCTTAGTTGGTATTAAATGGGTGGTTGGATATCCGTTTCGGGAATTAAAAGTGGGGGCAATAGGTTGGTGTCGATTTGGTACGGTCAGTCTGGGGGTATATTTGCTCCGGGTTGGATTGTCATTGGCTTGGAGAGGTGTCATGGGTAGGTGAGTCGGGGTTAGGATGGTAGGATCTGGTGTCCGGGAAGCGGGTGATTAGGCATAAATTCTTCCTAATTTATCCCTTGATTTAGTTACTTTTAGCACCTCGAACAACGTAATTGAGTTGACTTTATCTCATAATTTTTCTACTGACTGATCTTAATGAGTACACCGAGTTTTTGGTATTTCGTAGTGATTTTACAGGTATTTGATGCCAAGAAACGAAAGAAGGAAATCGAAAGAATCAAGAAAGAAAGAAGGAAAGTCAAAAGGGCAAAAGCATAATTTCCACCGGGAATTCGGGTGAGGTACCTAAAGACAAGTTGAGGATATTACATTAATGAGCACATAGGAAGAAATGACACCTCAATCGGAGTCCCGGAACAAAAGATATGAGCAGTTAAAGATTGAGTAAAAAGTCAACAGGCAAACCGGTCCGCCCCTACCCCAGACTGGTCCGCTTTGCCAAACTCCAGAAGACTTCGGATCACAAGAAAACTGAAGAAGGAAAAAATTAAAAGAACCAATCTGCCCCCGGACCGGTCCGCCCCAAAATAAAAATAATTGATCCACTTCAGAGGCAGACCGGTCCGCCTAAGACCCGGATCGGTCCGGGTATCGAGATTTGCAAATCTATTCTTCTTCCAAAGAATCCTAGTGCAGCTAAAATTCCTAAATTCATGGAGGGTGTTGATGTAAAAAATTAGATTATCTCTAATTAATCAATCACAGATAAAAATAAACAAGATAAAAGATTTTTAAAGTGGTTCAGCCTTAAAGGAATGGCATACGTCCACTGTTTTGTTATTGCTGACTGTTTGGGAATTCTCGATAACAGATTTTACCAAGAAATTCTGAGTCCCCTGCTAATGAGGAGGTTACAATGTATTTATAGCCTTGGGGCTGTACATGTGATAGAATATTACATAGCTGTCCAATCGGTGTGTACATCTGTACGATAATAATCAGCATTTAATGCGAATTTAATCATCTTAATTATTCAGTTATAAATGCTCTGTACGAGGTGCTGCTCGGACCGCCTAAGCTGCTCGGACCGCCTAAGTAGTTCGATATAATAAAGTTCCTCGAAGAACACTTGCTGCTCGGAGCGCCTGAGTTGGTCGGGGAGGTTGAGTTCCTTGGAGTCAAGGTGTTGTAAAAAATGTTCTCAGGTGCCATGTAGATTGACACGTGTCTCCACATAATTGGTCCATGTCAGCAGGTAAATTTGGTATCAACAGAAGCCCCCAATGTTTCGTGGTTTGATGTTGAAGAAAAGTATGGAACATTTATGCCGCCTAAACTTTATGAATTTTAGACAATCGTTCGTTTTACATAACTCCTTTTCTGAGTACATAGTACCAGGCTTTTAAAGTGTTTCGAATTTTAATAATCGCTTCGTGTTTCGTGCCTTTTTCTTCTTTTTAGCCGTCGGATACGCAATCGTCCATCTTGGTAATCATTGATTTTCTCCATTCTCGAGGTAAAGTATTTAAACGCTTCAAAAAACTCGATCATCTTTTACTTTTTCAAATCTGCATCTTTAGAATTTCTTCACTTCTTCTCTGTCTTGTGCGTTCATTTCTTCTATTGTTCGTTGTCACCTGGTTCATATTTTTCCTGTAAGATCTTCTTCCTTCTCTTTTATTTCTTTTGTTCATCATGGTTTACGTTGTTGAATCTCTTGACAAATTTCGCTCTGATTTTTCAATTCCTTCCTGGGTTATATTGGAAGAGCTTTCTGAGCCTTTTGATTATTTTCGTTTGGCTGAGGGACATTAGTTCCCCAGTCTCTTTGTAGCTGAATGTGGCTTTTCTTTTCCTCCAAACCCCATGTGCTTGGAATTCTGTCAATATTTTGACGTAGTACCTGGAAAAATAGCCCCCAATAAATGGAGAATAGTTAATGGAGTCCATAGGTTAAATCAGATTCATGGAACCCATTTAGGAATTCCAGAGATTATGTCTTGCTATAGATGGGCTGTCAGTGATAGTATTTTTTATTTGAAAACTAGGTTTTTAAATAGGGCTTTAGTTGTCAATCTCTTAGATGCCAAAAGGGATTACTTCGAGAATGGGGTTGTTATGAAAAATTGGCAACATGCTCCATTAACTGAAAATGACGTATATCAGGGTCCCAGATGCCTTCCCTATGGCAATGGGATAGGTTGTTTTTATTTTATTTAGTTTTTTAAATCATGTTTTCTTTATATTCGATAAAATGCGTCACTGATATTTTGATTTTTATTTATTTGCAGTTGACAGCAGAAGAAGGGCTCCAAAGGAGACATAAGTTAATTTAAAGCATCTGAAACTTATCTGGGGTTTCCATAAAACTGTTGCCGATGAATACATCAGATTAGTCTCGTACTTGTTGCAGTACAAGAGTTGCACCTCGTCTTTCACTGCTCGCCCAGTGATCAGTAACATAGAACCATCACCAGTTTCTGAAGGTTCTTCTCCTGAATCGCATATTCCTCTCAGTGACAGAATGAAGAGAAGAAGAGCTCCTGCCCTCTTCGATAAGTCCACCTCTACTGCTGGAGAGGCAAAGAAAAGTAAGCAGAATGTCCCAGAAGAAGGGAGAAGACAAATTGATGCACCTCCTCCAGCTGCTACTAAGAAGGTTGCCGAGAAGCCCCCTGTGGCTCCAAGCAAGATTGCAACAGTTTCCCCTCCAAGCTAGGTTATAGTTATATCACCGACCAAGACGGCATCCTCGGTCGAGAATGTTACTGCTCCCATGAGGAAGTTGAAGAAAAGCTCCTCGGATAAAGTGGCTGAATCCATTTCTCAGCATCTAACTGCTGGAAGTGGTGTTCCCACTTTCATTGTTTCGAGCTCTGCCATGAGCTCTGTGAAGTCTTGGATTATCCCTGAAATCCAAGCTCTTGAAGACACTCTTTCCCGAGATAGGGTTACCACCTTTGGCATCTCAACATATTGCCTCAGTAAGTATTACTAATCTAAACTTTCACTTTTCAATATTATGTACTTGCACTGACTTACAATTGTTTCATTTTTCCAATTGGTAACTTATTTCAACACCATTTTAAAAAGGATGAATCTATTAAATCTTTGACCTTCTCGTCAGGTGTGGAGGAAGATCATGTAGGTATGACACAGTCATTAAAGGATTCTCGTTAGAAGTATGACGAAGATAAAACTTCTTGGGAAAAATAATTAAAAGCCATTGAGCAAGAGAAAGGGAAGGCTGTGGAGGCCTCTCAGGAGTTGGAGAGGAAAATGAAAGAATGTGAGAAGAAGAATACTGAGCTTGAGGAAAAGCTCAAAAATGCTGGAGAGCTTGAGATCAAGATTAAAACTGCTGAAGAAGAACTAGGCAAACTCCGTGAAGCGGATCGCCAGAGGGAAGAGGCGGAAATGAAATTAAAAGCTGCTGAGGAACTCATGATTGAGAGGGTTTCCTCAGAGAAGGCGAAGAGGAAACTTGCTGTTAATAAGTCCTTCAGTACTGGCTGGGACAAGGGTTGGAAGAAGGGTTTGGATGCCACGATCTCACAAATGGAGTATGGCAGCCTTAAATATTTCAGGGATGGTTAGGTGGATGCTCTGAGAGAGATGAATGTCGATGAGAATTCAGACCTATTTCACCGACACATTCCTGGCCCCCCTCCTTCTCCCGGAGAAGAAGAAGAAGACGAAGATGCTTTCAAGGAATTCTCTACAGTGATCGGAGATCAGATTTCTCATCCCCCGGTTGTCCAGACCTCCTGTGAGCAACTTTAACCAACCCGCATTTCAACCGAGCAATTTCCAACACCCTCTGAGCAACCTTCTATGCCATCCGAGCAACCTACCTCTTCGTCCCAGCCTCCCTAGAAAGTTTTAGGAGACAAAGAGAAGGTGTAGAGTTGTTCGGACTTTTTCTCTTTGCTTTTTTGTTAAATGTAACTCTGGGCTATGTACTTCTATTATGATGTAATAAAATTTGAAGTTTTTGGTTGTGCAACTTAACTCCCTTTTTCTTGCTCTACTTTTATTCTTCTTGCTCTGTCTGCATTTTATTGATTCTTTTTATCTCTTTTCTTTACTAGTTTATGGATAGAATGGAACTCTTGTCATCTCATGATACAATATTGATGAAAAAATGTAACGACTACTTCAAGGCTAGCCATGTTAACTTGAATGAATCTCAAATCATCGATATCCTCGGTCCAAATGCTTCAGAACGAGCTGTTTAAGCCTACCAATATTTGAAATGCCTGCTCGACCATGCAGTTGCTAATAATGTGTCATACTATGAGATGATCGAAAATCTCCAGGGTACTCTCGAGGAACTTCAACAACAGTACTAGGAGTCTACTATCCTTTTGCATCAGGGATATGAGAAGAAGAATCAGCAACTAAGTGCTGATAAGGGATATGATAAGTTGGTTGCTGCTTATGATATAAAGGAAAGGACTTTGAAGATCGAGGTTGAAGAGCATAGGCAGATCGCCAAATTGTTAGAGCAGGAAAATAATCATTTGCGAGGAGAGATATCTCAGCTAAAATCTACAGCCTCTACCTCGGGAGCCTTGGTTCCTATTAACGATGAAGGTTTTTCTTTCTTGGAGGTCAAAAATGCCAATCTAAGAGACGAATTGGAAACCTTGAAGAGAACTGGTTCTTCTACCTCTGCTCGCGGATGAGCAAGAGCTTCTATGGGACGAGCTAGGACTGCTCGGGTTACTGTTGAAGAATAAAGAACTCAATCAGCTTTGAAGAATCAGGCCTTCCAGTTAATGGCGAATAATCAAGCATTAGCTGAGATGTCCAAGAAGATTTTAAATCTGGACGAGCATTTCTCTACACAAAAGTCTGCCTTGGAGAGTAAAGAACTTTTAACAAAGAACCTCCATGAGGAACTGGAGAGGTTAACCTATCAATTCCAGAAGCAGCCCAGAGAGTTCTGGATGGCTGGTTATAATGAAGCCCTCTACCATCTAGATGACCAGATCCAAAATGCAAATAATGAGGGTTACAAGCAAGGATGGATGAATGCCTTGGGTGTGTTGCAGTTGGAACAGGGTCATTATTTATGGGATTACTAAGACCCTGGGTTGCTCGAGTTGCCAATGCCACCTTTAAACTTGATATGAGCTGGATTCCTACTCGGGCCATTCCTCAATGTCTGATTTCAAAGTATCTCGGTGACTACATTCTTTATTCCAATTTTGAGAAATCTCGCCCTGAACACCTACTTGATCGGCCCTCAGTAATGAATGTCAGGACGCTCAAAGATCTAAATTTCATCAATTCCCCTTATGCCTTAGACGATCCTCCCGCTGGTGAAGAACCTATTTCAAAAGCAGAGGGGAAGAAGCCAATAGAATAGGATTCTTAATGTAATAATTTCTCATATAATATGTATTTCGTTTCTCAATGTATTTTGTTCTGGATTTAATGAAAAACTTCTAGTTTTCTTTGCAATCTTAATTGTCATTGTCTTTGGAAATATTTTGTAAGACATGTCTAATGAATGTGCATGTATATCTATTGAAAAGATAAAGATATTTTGTGCTATTTTAAATTGTCGACCAACTAGAGTTGGTGAAAATTTATTGTTGACTATCTGAATTGATGATAATTATCTGACGACCTAGCAGAGTTGGTCATATTTTATTTCTCGACCAACTTTGGTGGTAATTTAAAATGTCATAAGTATCAAAAATTTCTACTTTGTTTTTTATTGTAATGACTTATCACTTTTAGTTCTAAACCATTAAACTAATTTCATCATATGATTCTGCTTTGTTTAACCAAATGTTCCCGACCAACCGTAGTTGGTGGATTTTTTATTCCCGACCAACCTTAGCTGGTGGATTTTCTTCCCAACCAACCGTAGTTGGTGTTAAGCACATGATTATGCTTTGTTTATTCCCGAGCAACTATAGTTGGTGGATTTTTTATTCCCGACCAACCTTAGCTGGTGGATTTTCTTCCCAACCAGCCGTAGTTGGTGTTTTTGGGAAATTTTTCATTCCCGACCAACTATAGTTGGTGGATTTTCTTCCCAACCAACCGTAGTTGGTGTTTCTGGGAAATTTTTCATTCCCGACCGACTATAGTTGGTGGATTTTCTCCCCAACCAACCATAGTTGGTGTTTTTGAGCTTGATGCGTAGTGTGTAGCACTAGTACTCTGAAAAAATTTCAACAAAAGGAGAGAATTGGGAGAAATATCCAAAACTTTATTCGTATCGAAGAAAACTGCATTACATAGAGATTAAATTACTGATAATATTTGCGCAGATGCTCTGCGTTCCATGCATTCTTAAACTCCTCTCCTTCTAAGGTTTCGATTCTATACGTCCATGGTCGAACAACTTCTGTTACCCTGTAGGGCCCATGCCAGTTAGCTTCTAGTTTGTTGTGCTTTTAAATTACTTTCTTTAACACATAGTCTCCTTCTTTTAGGTCGCATTTCTTTACTCTCTTGTTGTAGAACAGAGATGTCCGTTGCTGGTATGCAGCGTTTCTGATTGCTGCTTCTTCTCTAACTTCCTTGAGCATATCCAAATCTAATCTTCTCATCAAGTCATTGATAGGAGAGTTGAAATTCAGCACTCTGTGTGTGGGGAGACCCAGCTCGACAGGTATAACATCTTCACTTCCAAATACCAGCATATATGGAGATTCTCCTGTGGCTGCTCGTGGAGTAGTACGATAAGCCCATAGTACAGAATGCAACTCGTTGATCCAATTTGCCTTTGCATCATTTAATCTTTTCTTTAATCCATTCAGCAGCGTTCTGTTTGTCACTTCAGTTTGTCCATTGCTTTGAGGGTGGCCTGGTGCAGAGTAGGTTTTCAATATGTTCGACTGATGACAATAAGCAGCAAACTCCTCGTTATCGAATTGGGTTCCATGGTCTGTGATGAATGCATGAGGAATACCATATCTACAAATTATATTCTTCCATATAAATTGATACACTTTGTCATATGTCATATCGATAAGGGGCTCGACTTCCACCCACTTAGTAAAGTAATACACTGCGACGACGAGATATTTAAACCTTCCTCTGGTCATTGGAAGTGTAACGACCAAGTCAATTCCCCACATGGTAAATGGCCAAGGGGAATTAATGTGTGTCAACAATGCTTGGGAGTTCTTCGAATAGTGGAGAAGCATTGACATTTGTCACATTTTTTGGAATAGGCTATGTAATCAGCCCTCATTGTTGGCCAATAGTATCCCTGCATCATTATCCTTTGCAGAAGTGTCCGACCTGCTACATGGGCTCCACAAGACCCTTCATGGACTTTTTCGATCAAGTCTTTCACCTCGGTGGGATGTACACATCTCTGCAAGCCAACTATAATTCCTCGTCTATATAGAAAACCATTGGTCAACACATAACGAGCAACTTTAAAATTTAGTTTCTTGGCTGTGAATTTATTAGTTGGAAAATACCATTCTTCAATATATTCCTTGATGGGATCCATCCAAGATGGTCCTAAATCAAGGGTAATAAATTTTATCATCAGATCTTCATCTATGCTTCGACTAACCAAGATTTCTATTGGGATTGTTCTTCGTAGCTCGGTGCATGTGGCTGAAGCTAATCGAGCTAAGGCATCTGCTCTTGCATTCTCCATTCTTGGTATTCTAATTATCTGTACTGCAATCAGTCTTGATAAAACCTCCATCACTTTTGCATGATACCTGATCATTAATTCTCCTTTGGCTGCATATCCCCCCAATATTTGATTCACGATTAGTTATGAATCACTGAATACGACGACCTGCTCTGCCCCCATAGTTTTTGCTAAACTAAGACCTACAATCATAGCTTCATACTCAGCCTCATTATTAGAATCCTTGAATTGGAAGCGCAAAGCATACTCCACATCGACCTCATCCGGGCTGTTCAAAATAATCCCTGCTCTATAACCTGCAGTGCATGAAGATCCATCTACATACAAATTCCATACAGGTATATCATTATCAAACTCTTGGTTAGACAGAGTTCCTTGGTGGAATATTTGTGGCTTCCTTATATCTTCCTATAGTACTTCTTGCTGCTCGTCGACCATCTTCTCTTGCTCGTCGACCAACTTAAGTTGATCGGGGTTTAACTTCGATGATCCTGTAACATCCACAAGTTGGTCGATATTCATCTTTTGCTCCTCGTGCGTGTCAGGATAGGTGAACTCTACTATAAAATCTGCTACTGCTTGCCCTTTAAGTGACGATCTAGGCTCATAAATTATATCATATTCACCAAGTTATACTACCCAGTACATCAATCTCCCAAATTTTTCTGGGTTATGAAGAGCTTGTCTTAGTGGCATATCGATATACACTACTATGGTATGAGCTTGGAAGTACGACCTCATTCTTCTAGTTGCTTCGATCAACGCCAGTGCTAACTTTTCTAGTCTTGGATATCTGAACTCTACTCCTCGGAAGTCCTTGCTAGTGTAATAAATTGGTTTTTGCACTCCATCCTCCATTCTTATCAATGCCGAGCTAACTCCATTCTCCAAAACTGCCAGATACAAGTACAATCTTTCCCCCATCACTGACCTGGATAACAGTGGGGGTGCTCCCAAGTATTTCTTTAACTCTTGAAAGGCCTTCTCGCATTCATCATTCCATTCAAACATTTTTCGGAGTGTTTTGAAGAATGGGAGGCATCTATCTATTTCTCGTGATACAAATCTATTAAGTGTTGTAACTCGCCCAGTGAGACTTTGTACTTCCTTCTTCGTCGTTGGAGATCGTACTCCCAATAGAGCCTTGATCTTCTCAGGGTTTGCTTCGATTCCTCGTTGGTTGACAATAAACCGGAGGAACATGCCTTCTCGTACTCCAAATATGCACTTAGTGGGATTCAACTTCATTTAATATTTATCTAGTTGATCAAAGGTCTGACCTAAGTCAATTAAATGGTCATCATCTCTCTTGCTTTTCGTCAGCATATCATCAACATAAACTTCCATATTGCAACTGATTTGTTCTGCAAACACCTTGTTCATCAGTCGCTCATATGTTGCACCTGAATTTTTCAAAACAAAAGGCATAACATTATAACAATAAGTTCCCCTAGGGGTAATGAAAGAGGTACTCTCCCTATCTTCAGGTTTCATTTTAATTTGGTTGTAACCAGAATAAGCATCCATGAAGCTCAATAATTCGTGTCCCGAGGTAGCATCCACTAATTGATCAATTCGAGGCAAAGGAAAATGATCTTTTGGGCAAGCCTTATTGAGGTCGGTGAAGTCTACACACATCCTCCAGTTGTTGTTTTTCTTCTTCACCATCACCACATTAGCCAACCAGTCTGAATATTTGACATCTTCAATAAAGAAATCTTTTTGGAGCTTCTCGACCTCCTCTTGTATAGCTCGGTTCTTCTCGAGACTGAACACTTTTCTTCTCTGCTTCACTGGCTTGATTTCCTTGTTCACATTAAGTTCATGATACAAGAAATTTGGGTCTATTCTTGGCATATCTTCGTGACTCCAAGCAAAAGTTTGTTTTCTACTTTTTAGAAAAGCTATCAATTCCTGTTTTAGTGAAACATCCAACGACGAACCTATTTGAGTTGTTCGTTCCGGGTGCTCGTCGTCCAGAATGACATTTTCAGTAGCTTCCACCACCTGACCTTTCACGAGTTGCTACTCGTCTCTGGGATCTAAGGTTTCAATCTTTGCACCTCCATCCACTTGATAGGTAGTAGTTTTGTTCCTAGATTCCTCCAGTTCTTCCTGCTCGGCAGATGAATAGTAGCATTCTCGAGCTACCTTTTGGTTACCCTTTATAACTCCTACTCCAAAATTGGTTAGAAACTTCAGACATTGATGTACAGTAGATGGTACTGCTTCGAACTTCTTCAAACCTACCCTTCCCATGATGATATTGTAAGCTTACTGGATATTCTTATCCATCCCAAAAAAATGTACTATTTCTATTCGAAAAGCAGGCCATGTACCTATGAACATATCCAACTTGATCGTCCCAAGTGGAAAGACTTTCTCTCCAGCAAACCCGAGGAGGGGCCTGTGATAAGGTTCCAACTGAGACAACTTTAGATTTAAACTATCGAAGCATGAGTAGAACATGATATCTGTCGAGCTACTATTATCAACCAATACTCTTGAGATTATTACTTCCTTCATCCTCATTTTGATCACCAGTGGATCATCATGAGGATATAGTACACCTGCGAGGTCGTTCTTGGAGAAACCGATGACCACTTTTTATTTGTTCACCTTCCTCGGGTGATCATCCTCAGCTAGATTTACTCACTGAATGTATAAACAAGCTTGAGCCTCATTGAGGTAAGCTTTCCTTTTCGCAGTAAGGTCCCCACCTCCTGTATCTCCACCTGTAATAACATTACAATCAAATGATCCAAAACGAATTGAAAATACCTCACGCTCTGGCTGTCTTGGTCTCTTGGGGAGATCGGGGTCGTCTTCTGGATCATCTTCATGACCTCTTTTCTTATTTTCTTCTGCTCGACGAGGAGATCTAGACCTCTGTCTTTCTCGGTCGTTGCTTTTTCTTTCATTTCTTCGATCAACATACTTGGCCAACTTTCCTCATCTGATGTGTGCTTCAATTTCATTCTGGAGAGCTATGTAATTTTTGGTCGTGTGACCATGGTCTTTATGGAACTCGCAATATTTGGCCTTATTCCTCTTGTCAGGATCTGTCTTCATTTTCTCAGGCCAGTTTAGTTCCTCGCTGTTCTTGATCTCTTCCAGGACATGGTTTATGTCTACTTTCAAAGGAGTATAATTTTCAAATTTCTTCAATATTTCCCATGATGGCTTTGTTTTTGACTGCTTGTCACCACCATTGTTCTTATGTTCTTTCTTTTTAGCCTTATCAACCTCTACCTTGGTCTCTTTGGTGTTCATGTTCTTCTTCGTAGCCATAGCCTCCTCGGCATTCATGATCTTGGTCGCTTTTGCCATTAGTTATGACATGGTTCTGGATGGATCTTTGGCCAAAGTATAGTACAATTTATTGGGCAATAGTCCACTCATCAAATCAGTAATTGCCATCTTTTCCTCGTAATCAATAACTTCGAGCTTCTCGTTATTGAAACGAGTTATGTAATCCCTGGTGCTCTCACCTATTTTTTGTCTAACACTTAACAAATGTGCCACTCGTTTAACTGGTTTTGCTCCAAAATAGAAATTTCCAATGAAGAGCTCGGCCAGTTGAAATAAAGTTGAAATCTTCCCCTGAGGAAGATTATTGTACCATATTTTTGCAGATCCGGTAAGAGTTCCCGAAAATGCCCTGCATCTCATCTCGTCTGGCACGGCATAGATGTCGGCAGTAGCTTGGTATTGTTCTATATGAAGGACAGGGTCAGTTTTTCCATCATATTTAGGGGTCACAACAGATGCTTTGAACTTTGATGGTGTGGAAAAATCCACAATTACCTGTATAAAAGGCGTCCCTTGGACAAAAGTTCTTTGTAGAGAATTCTTGGCCTTAGCCATTTTCCCTAGTCTATCCTCCAACCTTTGAATAGAGCTTTTCCATGCATCCTTTCCCTCCTCGGGCCTATTGGTTCGAGCAATTGATCGTGTTGAAGTCGCTTCCTGGGATCTATCATGTCGAGCAACTGGTTGTGATTGGGCAGAACCCTCTCTAAGATCAGATGGTCGTCGAAAGTTTCTCAACACAATCTTAAGAGGACTTTTATTCTTCCTAGGGCCCAATTGATCAAAAGGAGAGACCCTACTTAATCTCTCCAATGCACTAGTCCTTTCTGGAGAGAGAGTGATGTGTTGTTCAGTATTTGTAGCTCGTACTGGCGAAGTTTGACCCGATTGATAAGAAAAATCATCAGATCTCTCAGTGCGATATGAATCGCTCTGCCTAATACGCGAAGAAAGTAAATGAGTATTTCTTTGAACACTTCGTTGTCCTGAATGGGTCGGCGCTCCACCCTGGATAGTTTGCATGAGTTGTCGCATAGTCTCTTGCATGGCCATTTGGCCTTGAGCCAAATTGGCCATAATTCCAGCCAGTCTTGGACATTTGGAGGAGCGGATGGATTCAGGGGTTTCCAGCATTTCGATTACTGGATTCAGGATTATCAGCCATTGGTGATAAATTGTTTTGGTGAAAAATAATAATTACAGTCATTTCCCACAGACGACGCCAATTTGTTGATGTAAAAAATTAGATTATCTCTAATTAATCAATCACAGATAAAAAAAAAGAAGATAAAAGATTTTTAAAGTGGTTCAGCCTTAAAGGAATGGACTACGTCCACTGTTTTGTTATTGCTGACTGTTTGGGAATTCTCGATAACAGATTTTACTAAGAAATTCCGAGTCCCCTACTAATGAGGAGGTTAAAATGTATTTATAGCCTTGGGGCTGTACATGTGAGAGAATATTACATAGCCGTCCAATCGGTGTGTACATCTGTAGGATAATAATCAACATTTAATGCACATTCAATCCTCTTAATTATTCGGTTATAAATGCTCTGTACGAGATGCATCTCGAACCTCCTAAGCTGCTAGGACTGCCTAAATAGCTCGGTACAATAAAGATCCTCGGAGAACACTTGCTGCTTAGAGTGCAGGTGGCGTAAAAAATGTTCTCAGGTGCCATGTAGATTAACACGTGTCTCCACATAATTGGTCCATGTCAGCAGGTTAAATTTGGTATCAACAGAGGGTATAAAAACCCGATTTATCATTGTTATTTGACACGGATAATTAGTAGGATTTTCCTCTCTTTTTCCAAAAACCCTAGTTTAGCTACAAATTCCAGTTTTAATTAAAAAGATTGAAGCTTTATTCAGAGATTAGTGGATTACCAGTTTTCTTAATTGCTGCAATTACTGCTTGGGTCAGATTAGTGAGTTATTTCTTCTTTTCAATTTCATTCTACATTAATTCACAAGTTTCCTTAGATTAATTATGAATCTCTGCACATCAATCACCGTTTCCATCACTTTCACCATGCTAGGCTAGATTTTCTAAGGTCGGGGTACATGAACCCAACCATATGTGTTAATTGTAAGTGTATAACATTAATCCTCTGAATTTAGTGATTGAATACGACCGTATTGCGTAGGAACATAACAATTGTAGGTCTTTATATCTCGTTTGCTTCTGGGTAACCGTGAGGATTTAGAATGCAATTCAAGTGTTACAATCGCAATACCGGTTTACTCGTCCTCAGATTCGGTATGACGCAGGCTTGAACCTCGTATACATAATTCTTGGGAGTACTAAATTCCGGGTCAAATCAATCAGCTAAATTTATGATTAATATTATAACTGCAATTCACTAGGGTTGGGGGATTGTATTCCCGTCCTACTTTTCTCTTCATTTAGTCAAAAGTTTTAAATCAGTTTTCATTCATATTTTAGGTAAATTAGTGTAGTTGCATTTCTTCATAATTTCATAATTGCATTTAGTTTAATCATTCCCAAAACCAAATCATTTTTTCTTTCTTTTTAGAGTCAGATTTAGGGTTCCTTCGTCTTTTTCCATTGTTACAACTCCGTTGTCCTTTTTCCCTGAGGATCGATACCCGACTTGTCGGATTATTACTTGAGCGACAGGCTTGTCCTTGAGCCTAGAGTGAACGCATTTCTGAGACACATTTTCAGTCGCGTCATGTTTTTGGCGCCGTTGCCGGGGAACTAGGTAGACTTAGGATTAGATCGAGTCAATCCAAAGCATTGACCAAAAAATTCCAAAAATCCAAAAACAGATTAAAATTTCAAAAAGCACAAAAATATTCACAATCATCTCTCATAATTTTTTAATGCAAAATTCTGAAGTCACTCCCACACCCCATAATACTCCAACCAGCATTCACGAAAATCCAATTGTTGAGTATAATCCCGATAGCCCCCACACTCCAAACGCCCCACAGTTCTGGATCCCACCTCCCATACCGTCACACTCAATCTCCGATAACACTCCGTTTTCCTTTTTAGGACACACTCTGAGCACACCAAGTGAGAGCACCGAGTTGTTAAGTGAGGAAGAGATGTCGCAACACGGCAGTACATCCGCCGGTGAGGAAGAGCCCCCATACCGCCCGCTGTGAGAATTCTTATATCCCGAGCGCACTGTCACTCCGGGATGCATTATACTCCCGTATAATGCCGAGAAATTCCGTTCCAAAAATGGGATGATCCAGAAGCTACCACATACCATGGTATGGATTCTGAAAAGCCATATCTCCACATTAGGTAATTTGAGGATGTGTACGATACGCTCAATGATCAAACTTGCACCCAAGAGGTGATCCGCCTCAAACTCTTCCCTTTCTCTCTCAAAGATAAAGCTAAGACCTGGCTATGGTCTTTACCTCCGAACTCGATTCCATCATGGAACGAGTTACAATCGAGATTTCTCAAGAAATTCTTCCCAACACATCGAACAATCTCCATAAAGGCTCAAATTCAAGCGTTCAGACAAGCTGAAAATGAGCCATTTCATCGATGTTATGAGCATTTCAATGAGTTAGTTACTTCATAACCCCATCATGGATTTGATTCAACGTAAATCATCTCTTTTATCTATAACGGGCTGAGTCTTAACTCCAAGCAACTTTTTGAAACTATGGGAAGTGATCCTTTTGTCGACTTAGATGCCCACGATGCTGAGCTTCACCTGAGGTATGTCACAAGACTACCCAATCTTGGGATACATCTAACCCTAATGCTCAAAATAAAAATCGACAAGTGACCACCACCCCGTCGGCGTCTAGCCTATTTCACATAGATAAGAATTATATAATGGACAGCCGATTGGATACCCTTGAGAAAGGATTTCGGGACCTATGTGAGATATATGGCAAAGGACCAGCTGTACCCATACCAAACCCCGTCGAGAAGGTGTGTGCTATTTATTAGGCGGACCATTCAACTGGGGAATGCCCGACGATACCCGCCTATAAAGTAATTCTTTAGGAGCAAGTTAGTGGATTTAAGGGTAATTTCGGTGCCCCGCACGAGAATTCATACAACCCTTCATGGAAAAACCATCCCGGTTTTAGCTATGGGCAACAACATGCCGCAATGAACCCTCGTTCACATGTTTCCCCTCCTCTACCACAACACTTTCAACAATCTCCACACATGCAAGGACATGTGCAAGCGCCACCACCTCAAGGAGCGTATATTCCGCCACCGCGGAGAACTCTCGAGGATACCATAAATCAATTCATTGCAATCCAAACCACAACCAATGCCAAATATGATCGTCTGATTGGCGACGTAAATGTAAGTCTGTCAAAGATACAATCCTCGCTGAGTGTCCAAGAGAAGGGCAAGTTTCCCGCCCAAGGCCAAAGACCTCCCCAAGGTCAAACTAGTGTTAGCTCCACCTCCACTGAACATCAGGAGTAATGTCAAACTGTGACCACTCTTCGTAGTGGGAGAGTCGTTGATTTATCACCTCCCCCACACGACATGATGAAAGACAAGGAGATTTCGCTCGGTACGAAAGAGGACGAAGATGTCCCCTTGAATGAGAGTGACAAAGAAGACGCTAGTGAGCCAGAGGTAGTAGTGAAACCACCCTCCGCGGCCCCATTTTCTCAAAGGTTGATTCCCTCCCATAAAGGAAACCCACGTGAGGATGTGCTAGAAGTGCTGAAGCAAGTAAAGCTGAATTTACCTTTCCTCGATACCATTAAGCAAATTCCAGCTTCTGCTAAAGTCATCAACGACTTATAGACGGTAAAGATAAAGATAAAGGTAAGAAGAATGTCGTTCTAGCACAAAACGTGAGCTCCAATCTACTAAATGATCTCCCGCCTAAATTCAAAGATCCCGGTGCACCCACCATTTCCTGCATCATTGGAGAAAACAAAATCGAAAAAGCCTTACTTGAATTGGGAGCAAGCGTAAACATACTCCCTTACTCCATCTATAGGCAACTTGACTTGGGTGACCTCAAGCCCACAAAGGCCACTCTCCAATTAGCGTATCGAATAGTGAAGATCCCACGAGGCAGAGTCGAGGACATGATCGTCCAAGTTGACACTTTCTATTTCCCGATAGACTTTGTCATTTGGGACATGGAGCCCTCCTTCAATTCAAGCAACCATGTTCCCATCATCCTTGGGCATCCATTCTTACCTACGGCTAACGTAATCATCAATACTCAGAATGGGCGAATGCAACTCACCTTTGGGAACATGACCTTGGAAACCAACATCTTCCACATAGCCCAACATACGGGGGAGGTAGATGATCTTCACGCGGTGAGCCTCATAGATGCAATAGTAGAGGAGTACTTTGAGGAGAATTACTGTGGCGACACCTTAGAGTCCTGTTTAGCGGTAAGACACGAGAGTGAGGGGATGTACACCAACTTCGAGAGGGAGGTTGGGGAGTTGAGAGAATTACTTGATGAGAGTGCGTCGGACGAGGACGTGAGAGATGTTAGCTGGGTTTCTAGATTTGAGGAGTTACCTCCGAGGGATACTCGTATGGTTCCCTCCCACGAAAAATTTCCAACTCTTAAATTAAAGAAACTCCCCTCCCATATCAAATATGCATACCTAGGAGAGGATGATACATTTCCTGTTGTTGTCTCCTTTAGCCTAGACGACGAGCAAGAGGGTAAATTGTTGAAAATTCTGAGGAAGCACCAAGGTGCTTTTGGTTGGTGCATCGCTGATTTAAAAGGGATAAGTCCATTGATTTGCACTCACAATATCCACCTCAAAGAGGATGTTAAGCCCTCTAGAGAAATGCAAAGAAGACTAAATCCCAACATGAAAGAAGTTGTGAGAACCGAGATTATCAAGTTGTTGGATTCCGGGATTATCTACCCAATCTCAGATAGCAAGTGGGTGAGCCCTATTAAAGTCGTCCCGAAGAAGTCGGGTATGACTGTGATTGAGAATGCTAAGGGAGAGCTAGTTCCCTAACATACCACCATCGAATGGCGCGTTTGCATTGATTACCGGAAACTCAATGCGGGAACTAGGAAAGACCATTTCCCCTTGCCATTTATTGATCAAATGCTTGAGAGAGTAGCGGTCCACCCTTACTATTGTTTCCTTGATGGTTATTCCGGATATAACCAAATTGAGGTAGATGTACTTGACCAGGAGAAGACCACCTTCACTTGCCATTTTGGTATGCTTGCTTAGAAACGTATGCCATTTGGCTTGTGTAATGCACCTACAACCTTTCAAAGGTGCATGTTGATCTTATTTAGAGATATGGTCGAGAGAGGACTCAAAGTGTTTATGAACGACTTCAGCGTTCTTGGCACCTCTTTTGATCATTGTTTAGAAAAGCTAGAGAAAGTACTAGCCCGGTGTGTGGAAAAGAACTTAGTGCTGAATTAGGAGAAATGTTATTTCATGGTCACCGAGGGAATAGTTCTTGGCCACATAGTATCATCCAAAGGAATAGAAGTTGATAGGACAAAGATAGATGTCATATCCGATCTTCCCCCACCTAAATCGCTTAAGGACGTGCGCTCATTCTTGGGCCACGCGGGGTTATATCGAAGGTTCATTAAGGACTTTAGCGCTATCGCTAGACCCTTAAGCAACCTACTCATGAAGGACACCCCGTTCGAGTGGACGGAAGCATGCCAAAGCTCTTTTGAAAAATTGAAAAACATGCTTGTGTCCACTCCCATCATGCAAGTTCCAGATTGGTCCTTACCATTCGAACTTATGTGTGATGCAAGCGATTACGTGATCGGGGCTATTTTGGGTCAACGAAAAGATAAGCAATCTCATGTCATCTACTATGCTAGCAGGACTCTTACCGGACCTCAACTCAACTACTTTACCATGAAGAAGGAGTTTCTAGCGGTAGTCTTTGCCCTTGATAAATTCTGATCATATCTCATTGGTTCTCCCATTACTTGCTTCACCGACCATGCGGCTTTGAAATACCTACTTGCAAAGAAAGATGCCAAGCCGCGCCTTATAAGGCGGATCCTACTCCTACAAGATTTCAATGTCTCCATCAAAGATAAAAAAGGAGTAGAAAACGTCGTTACCGACCACTTATCACGACTTTCGTCCGCCGTACCCAGTGATCCCATACCCATAGACGAATACTTTTCGGATGAGAAGCTTTTTGCCACCTCTCCGTTACCTTGGTTTGCGGATATAGTGAACTACCTTGTCACGGGAGTCGTCCCTCTCGATTGGACACCGCAAGATAAGAAGAGGTTTATTACTTGGTCACGCATGTTCTTTTACGATGATCCCTTCCTTTTTAAATATTACGCTGAATAAATCATTCGAAGATGCTACCAGATTACGAGATCCCGAAAGTCATCCAGTTTTGTCATTCGAAAGCTTATGGAGGCCATTTTTTGACAAAAAAGACGGCCGCTAAAATTCTAGAATGCAGGCTCTATTGGCCCACAATATTCCGCGATGCAAATGATGCTTGCAAATCTTGCAACAGTTGCCAACGGGTGGGAGCCATTACTCGACGAGACATGATGCCTCTTACCCCCATACTCATCATTGAGATCTTTGACTGTTGGGGTATCGACTTCATGGGTCCCTTCCCCTCGTCCTTTGGTTTCCTATACATCCTTGTCGCGATAGACTACGTTTATAAATGGGTGGAAGCTATAGCTACCAAGATGAATGACGGCAAAGTGGTGATAAAGTTCATATAAGAACACATACTTTCCCGCTTCGGTGCTCCGAAGGCGATAATTAGTGATAATGGCATGCACTTTTGCAATAGGCCATTCGCGAAGCTCATGAGAAAGTATGGCGTCATTCACAAGGTTGGAATGACTTATCACCCGCAAACGAATGGGCAAGCCGAACTATCGAATCGGGAAATCAAGAAGATTCTCGAAAAGACCGTCAATCCTACCCGGAAAGATTGGTCACTTAGATTGAACGATTCGCTATGGGCCTATCGTACCGCATACAAGAATCAACTCAGCATGTCCCCTTTCCGATTTGTATATGGCAAACCTTGCCATCTTTTCATTGAGCTCGAACACAAGGCGTATTGGGCAATTAAGCAATTGAATTATGCCATGGACAAGGCCGGTGAAGCACGCAAGCTTCAATTGAATGAGTTAGAAGAACTACGCAATGATGCGTATGAGAATGCCAAAATTTCCAAAGAAAGGATGAAACTTGATCATGATAGCATCATTCGACGAAAAGAGTTTCTTCCCGGGCAAAAATTTCTTCTCTACAACTCTCGGCTTCATCTCTTTTCGGGCAAGTTGCGGTCACGATGGTCTGGTCCGTTCGTTGTGAAGAATGTTTTCCCCCATGGAGTTGTTGAATTAGACGATTTAAAAGGGGGAAATACATTCAAAGTGAATGGACAATGCCTAAAGCCATATCTAGAGGCCTGTGCGGAAGAAGTCGACACCGTCTGGTTGTCGGACCCCGTTTATGGGGTAGAGTGAGCTGTTGCAGCGAGGTCATCGCACCCCCGACGCGTATGGGGTGAGAGTCGTGTGTGTTGTGAGATTCGTGTGCGTTGTGAGAGTCGTTAGGCCTAGGTTCAATCGGGAAAAGCAGTCGTGCATTTCGGGAATTTTGAGTCAAAGGGCGTTGACTAGCGAAATCGAGAGGGTTTTAGTCCAGATTGATAGGGAGTATGTTGTGAAAGTGAAATTTTTGGAGAAGAGAGATCGAAACCAAGTTCGGGGAAAATCTATCCCAAAAAGCTCTGGGCCGGACCGGTTCCTTTAATTTAAGGGCAGACCGGTCCGCCCCCCGATAGGTTCCTTTAATTTTAAAAAGGACCGATCCGCCTGTCGAATTTCTGTATATTTAAATACCCGGACCGGTCCACCCCTACCCCGGACTGGTCCGCCTTCTGCAGATTTGACTTCTCCCCTTCCCAATATTCACCCCCTTCCCCCCAATCCCATTCATTCCCTCCTCACAACCCCAATCTTTCCCTCCCAAATCCACCCCCTTTTCCCTCCAAACCCTTTCCCTCCAATTCCAACCCCTCCCCTCACCCCTTCCACTATAAATACACCCCAATCCTTCCCTTTCTCTTCACACCTCCAACACAAATCCTCTCTTCTCCCTCTATAGATTTCCTAGAAAAAATCCCTTCTTCTTCCATGGCTCCCCGCGTTGCCCCCACCCAGTACGACTCCACCGATATCCAATCCTCCGGTCACGGCAAGTTTCGCTCCCGCCAAGAGGAGCGATGGTGCAATCAGTTTTTCTGTTTGGGCCGCAAACTCCATATGGAGCGCGCTGTCCAATGGGAAGGGCTGCCCAACTCTGTCATCGCCCTATTCATGGCTCGGGGCTGGTGCCAATTCCTTAACGAACCCTATGAAGCGGTTTGGGCAACCGAAGTCCGCTCCTTTTATGGCACCTTAGTTCGGACGGGCCAATTCGAGGCCCAAGCTTACGTGGATGGGAACGTCATCCCATTTTCTTTGGCTCTTCTCACGGCCAAGTTAGCCGAGTATGATATTTCGGACGCTCAAGAATTCACATATCCACAAAACGTCCCCCCGGTCGATAAGGATACTATCATGGCCCGCATTGCACCAAATGTGGCTTGGGCGGGGCAAACCGTCGCCGTTGGACGCCTTAACGAGAAGGCATGCCTCACATTTCAGATTGTGTGCGCCAACATACTGCAAATGTCCAACGATTCCGCCATGCGGCCTCAGCAAGCCACTTTGACCTATCACCTCTTTGACCCCCACACTTCCATCCATTTGGACCGCACTTTATACTCGAATATCATTAACGCGTCCTTGGATGAGAAGGGCACTACCCCCTTCCCTATGCCCGTTTGATCACTTCCATCCTTAAGGATGCTGGCATAGCGGCGCCGATCGATCATACTCTCATTATCGATCCTTTTGGATAAGGGACCCATACCAAGAGAGACAAACAGCTAGCTGTCCTACGGGTTAGGCGGGGTGGTGATAGTGAAGAGGAGGCTGCCTCGAGCGAGAGCGAGGAAGAAGAAGGGGCAGCATATGAGGATGTCGAGATGGGGGATATCGGTCCGGACGAGGAGGACGACCCAGATTTTGAGTGGGCGGGAAGCGACCTATCAGACCGCATGTCGGTACTTGAAACGAACTTCGACAACTTTATGACCGACTACCGGCGCGACATGAACTTAGTTCTCAGATTCTAAGCGGACATCTATCGATGCCAAGAGGATCCTACTGAGCCACTGCCATCCTACTACCATAACCCCTATGACCCCAACGCGCTCGATTCTTCCCATCCCCTGCCCCGGTGAAGCTTGATATGGTGTTGGCAGCTTTTTCTTTGTTTTTCCTGTTCACAGTTTGTATTCTTTTCCTTGTACTTGTAACACAGTCCTGTTTGTAATAAAAACTGCATTTTTCTCCATTTGTTGTTTTATTTATCGCACTTATTATTTTGCCTTATTTAGATTTTAGTCCTTTTTGCTTGAGGACAATGCAAAAGTCTAAGTTAGGGGGGGGGTCACAAGTGCGTATTTCTAAAACTTCACAAATTTTCAAAAATGCCAAGAAATTTCTCCCCAAAAAAAAAGAAATTGAAAAATCCAAAAATATTTTTGTTCAAAATAAATAAAAATTGGAATTCAAAATTTTCAAAAATATCATTAAAAGTCAAAATTAAAGCCTCAAGTTGTAAAATCCAACATACACAAAGCCGAAATTGACCAAAGATGGAAATTGAGCGAAAATTGACGACTTAACGAATAAGTGTGGAGATTAACAAACCCGGTGAGATTCGAACCTATCACTTTTTGCGAGTTTTTAAATCAATCCGAGTTTACATGTTAACTCAAAGTTCTTTTTAGCGCCAAAAAAGTTGTCGAGGATCTCAATCCTTTCATTTTGATCGGTTATGAAAGACGTGTGCGATATTGCTTTGAAAAACGTGCCAAAATTGATCTCTAAACTTAAATTCATCTCGAAACGCATATGGTAACGCAATTGGTATTTTGGACAATGAAGTAGGCCATCGTTTGTCACCCAAAAATATTGGCCATAAAAAGTCGTGAAAACTCACCCATTTTGCAACCCAAATTGAGCCGAATAGATTTTCCCTTTCGTTTGACAACCCGAAAAACCAAATATCCCGAAAATGTGAAAAATAGAAAAAAAATTCAGAATTTAAGTCCGAAAAGTGCATAAAAATGGGCAAGAGAAGAAAAATAAATATGCTCAACAAAAATAGTGAGAAAAGAAAAAGAAGTAAAAAAAACAGAAAAAATAGAGAAAAAGAAGAAAAAAATGAGCAAAAGCCCGGAAAAAGCAAAAATGGACATTATATATTAATTTTCCAATTCCAACCTTCCCTACCTCTTTCATTTTACCCAATATACCTTAAAACCCGAAAAAGTCCTAACCGAGTCTAAATTGCCAAATTGGTTACCGCGTGGATAACTAATACACCAAAAGATAATAAAAGATATTGAATGCGCGGAAAAAGAGGCAATGGTCCCGTTTTTAAAACCGTAATCCGTTGATGAGATCCTTTCACCATGAAATTTCCGTCCTTCTAATTGTATGCGTGATTTTGTGTCCATTACATTTACTCTTTATATCACGCATACTGAGAGAATTGCCATAATCCGAGTGATTCATTTGAGAGAGCATTCCGTGAGAGATTTAAATCAAAACGAGTTTTCAGATAAGTAACGTAATTATCAATCGGTGAAAATTGGCGGTTATATTTTGGCTTCGCACACACACGCACACTACGGTTTGAGACTTGTAAATATGACTTGATGATGACTATTTTCTGGAAAAGTTTGAATTGCACAATTTTTACGTGTTTTGAATTTTCTTTGAGTCGAATTTTGTGGTTATATTCTCTGCAAACCCTCACGAGACACAACTCGTCCTACTAGGGTGACCTAGGGGTTTAAAGGCTTGTTGCATATTATAAATGCAACCTCTTGCCCGTGAAAAAGATATTTTATCCCAATAAAATGATTTTCAAGAATTGAGCCTTGCTAGGATTCTTTTACATTGCTCGGGACGCGCAAAGTTCTAAGTTAGGGGGGTTTGATTAGGCATAAATTCTTTCTAATTTATCCCTCGATTTAGTTACGTTTAGCACCTCGAACAGCGTAATTGAGTTGACTTTATCTCATAATCTTGCTACTGACTGATCTTAATGAGTACACTGAGTTTCTGGTATTTCGTAGTGATTTTACAGGTATTTGATGTCAAGAAACGGAAGAAGGAAACCGGAAGAATTAAGAAAGATAGAAAGAAAGTCAAAAGGGAAAAAGCATAATTTCCACCCGTAATTCGGATGAGGTACCTAAAGAGAAGTTGAATATATTACATTAATGAGCACATAGGAAGAAACGACACCTCAATCGGAGTCCCGAAACAAAAGTTATGAGCAGTCAAAGATTGAGCAAAAAGTCAACAGGCAAACCGGTCCGCCCCTACCCCGGACTAGTCCGCTTTGCCAAACTCCAGAAGACCCCTGATCACAAGTAAACCGAAGAAGGAAAAAATTAAAAGAACCTGTACGCCCCCGGATCGGTCCGCCCCAAAATAAAAAGAACCGATCCACTTCAGAGGCAGACTGGTCCGCCTAAGACCCGGACCGGTCCGGGTATCGAGATTTGCAAATCTAATCTTCTTCCAAAGAATCCTAGTGCATCTGAAATTCCTAAATTCATGGAGGGTATAAAAACCCGATTATTTGACACGGAGAATTAGTAGGATTTTCCTCTCTTTTTCCAAAAACCCTAGTTTAGCTACAAATTCCAGTTTTAATTAAACATATTGAAGCTTTATTTAGAGATTAGTGGATTACCAGTTTTCTTAATTGCTGCAATTACTGCTTGAGTGAGATTAGTGAGTTATTTCTTCTTTTCAATTTCGTTCTACCTTAATTCACAAGTTTCCTTAGATTAATTATGAATCTCTGCACATCAATCACTGTTTCCATCACTTTCACCATGCTAGGCTAGATTTTCGAAGGCCGGGGTACATGAACCCAGCCTGATGTGTTAATTGTAAGTGTATAACATTAATCCTCTGAATTTAGTGATTGAATACGACCGTATTGCGTAGGAACATAACAATTGTAGGTCTTTATATCTCGTTTGC